>OZ005697.1:6157615-8645765 GCA_963930775.1 Cliona cf. orientalis
GATTTCCATAGGGCTTCACATTTCTGTCTGTGGATAGCCAGCAGCCAAACAGCATTATTTAGAAAATTTTGACGATCTTTACCAGTTCATTCTCGGTACTTAGTTGTGCGCATGAACAGAAAGCACGCATTATGCACTGAGTAGGCACTGTCGATAGGCGTGGCTACGATGGCTAACAAAAAGGCACTATTTGTGATGCTCATGGATCGTGTCCCTCGACTCCGATTTGAAACACTGGAGCCGGTTTTTCACCAAATTCGACTGATTTGTTGTGCTTACGAGTCGCTCAGGTGCCAAGGTCTTGAGGTATGGTGATTTTTGTGCTCACAACAACGACGGCACGGCCGATTGCTTCACCCCTTGCGCATGCGTGCAGTTTAACGATGTCAACGTTGTATACAGTGTATGTCCATGGAAAGGTTTGATATTCTTCTTGTGAGTGTGTGTGTGAGAGAGAGAAACATTTACATATCCACTGTTTTTGGCGTCTGGCACCCAAAACTCCTTTTCATCTATACTTGGCACTGCATACACATGTACATGTACATGTATTTACAGGCCCTAGCATTATTAATATTATGCCTTTACATGTATAACTGACACTGGGATGATAGCAAGTAATCATTGTGGGTATGAATTTATAGCTTAGATCTAGCGAGCTCGCACTTGGGGGGATTTCCCTATTAAGTCTAGCACATTGCAGGTGGAGGTCACGTCCGGGTCAACCGGTCTATCCCAGAAGTCCATGTACATGTACAGCTGTAGGCGGGGTAACCATGCTCCCTTTCTTCATCAGACCTCACTCTACATGTACATATTGTGCAGTAGCCAAGATGCTAATTATTATTATTGATCATTCAGGTTCACCTGTTGGGACTAGAGACATCAGATGAAGAGGAGGAAGAAATGTGAGTCATCTCAATAATATGTATGTACGTACAAGCTGCATGCATGTACATGTGTATAACATGTACCAGATAGCCGTTTTTTGTTATGTACATAAAGTTACATTGTACATGCATGTGCACTACTATTTTGCCTCAACTTTGCGAGGGAGTGTGTTTATGGATTGAATTTGGAGTACTGATGTGTGAGTGTGGTTTAGCTGCCACTGTATTTACCTTCAGTGATGGAAATTGCTAGTATTGTTGTTGTGATCTCATGGCAGATTTCTCAACCAGTCTCCGAATGCTCCTCACAGACCAGGAAATGCCTCCAGTGACCCAAAAATCAGACAGTAAGCTTAAAACACATACCTCTCTCTCTCTCTCTCTCTCTCTCTCTCTCTCTCTCTCTCTCTCTCTCTCTCTCTCTCTCTCTCTCTCTCTCTCTCTCTCTCTCTCTCTCTCTCTCTCTCTCTCTCTCTCTCTCTCTCTCTCTCTCTCTCTTCCTGATTCTCACCTGTTTGCCCTCATTTCTCTCAGACTATGTGTATGAGATATTGTCATGACATTATGATATTCATTCTCCTTAGAGTTCAAAACCAAGTGAGCAATGTGATAGGCATAATGAAGGACAATATTAGCAGAGTAATGGACAGAGGAGAAAAGCTTGAGGCCCTCGAAGAAAAATCTGGTAAGCTACATGTATGAGTGTGTGCTCATAGAGTGTATGTACACTGCAGCAGTGTCTCTTCCCCCATACAGTACCCCCTTCCCTACCAATTTACCAATCCTGTATGAAATCCTTACAAGCCCTGACCATGACCACAATTATTTTTGATGTGAATGCCTAATACACTGTACCTGTATATACATATAAGTGGTGACTGGCAGTGCTTTGGCTTCTAGCTCATATTACCCTCTTGATTATATCGAGCAGCCATACCCTGGCACAGTGTGCTCATTTTGTAGAATCTGAAAATGAGTAAAAGTTGTCTAAACAAAGGAACTAGAGGATTCTGAAAGTGTTCTACATGGAAGAGCCATGTGGCAACCATTGATTATGTATAATACAATGTCATGTATGTGCCCTAATGATTGGCAGTCGGTATCTATAGGTTATTTAACGGAATCTTTGTTGTATCTAGTTTCTTAAAACAGCACTAAAGTCACGGAAAAGTGCAGCTGGCTTCATGCACATATCGATATATCATGTACTCTATATAAGGTCCAGTACCTGTAGATGTTATACAGTCGAGCCTCTGATAACGGACCCTCCGAGAAGCGGACAACCTCTCTACAGCGGACAAGTGCCGTGTTACCGATTGAATTTAGCATAGTTATAGTACATTAGCAACCTCCGAGAAGCGGACGCTTCTCGATTCCGGACAGCGGACAAGATCCAAGCTCCCAACGTGATTTTTCAATGCAAAACTGCCTCTAAATAGCGGACATCCGGAAACCATGCCCTTAAATTAACGATGCCATGCCCACTTTTGTCGCAATCTAGGCGGTCGCGATATTATGCTGCATGCGCGATAATAATATTAGCTTTGAATCAAGATAATGATTTTGGAGTAGCCAGTACTTCAGAAACAAAAAATTCAGCCTGTGCTATGCTGATACTGAAAACAGAACATACCAACCACTTGATTATCATCTCTACTGCTCTTATTATGCATTTCAGTGCATTTACTAACTTGTTAAGGATAATACAATCAAAATGGGTTGAAAAATAATGAACCTCCGAGATAGGGACAACCTCCGAGCAAAGGACAAGAGGCCCGTTCCTAAAGTGTCCTTTGTTCGGAGGCTCGACTGTACGGCTATGTAGAATCACACAGTATCATATGATTGACATTACAAATACGGAAATGATTATGTACATGTACTGAACACATTGTTTGCAGAGGGTCTAGCTGACAGTGCTACTCAGTTCAGACACAGTTCAAGGAGGCTGAAGCAGAAGGCGTGGTGGCAACAGTGCAGGCTCAAGCTCATACTAGCATCAGTAATACTCATTATTCTGATTGTCATCAGTAAGTTTCATTGTGGTGTGTGTGTGTGTGTGTGTGTGTGTGTGCCTGGTGGCCAGTGGTGGACTGGGGGTAAGCAAGGTCACCTATGATATGTCATGTGTGGTAGGCTGATGGGCAGAGGGTATGGCACTCTCTGCTCACACAATAATTATTATTGAAGGTGGCTGATGTCATTATTGTAGTATCCTGGGCAAGCGCCCACTCCTGGGTAAGTGCCCATGTACCGCATTTCAGGGGTCAATGTAGCAGCTTCTATACTAATGTATGGAATTTATATACGGGATAAGCGCCCATGCAGGCCAAGATCAGAAGTTACATTAAGCGCCCATGGGCACTTGTATACCTGGGACACTACAGCATTATAATAATTATTATTTTACTGATTAATTAACCCTGTGTCATTCACTCTCTCTCTCTCTCTCTCTCTGCAGTTGTTGTCATTGTTTTAAAAGCCCGAAAATGAGTAATTTACTGCAAAAGAGCTAATTTTTATGTGCTGTACATGTGCTGTGTATAATGAAGTAACAATACAAAGTATGCAATGTTACCATAAGCCACTGTTCTGTTATTATTTTGGAGCACTCATATCCCGGACTTTGTCCTATCATAATTATTAATATTTTTTGATCGTCTTGTCATGAATTTCACTCTCTTGTCTGATATAATACTGATACTCTGCTTAAGATGCGATACATTCTGAACTCACAGTACAATGTCATGTGCATGGACAATACAATGGTCACATTCCAGAAAGCTTATTGTATCAGATATGGACATGTAAAGGGTCGATCGTCGTTTACTTGATTGTAAGCAGGGAAGCACAATGTCATAATAATTGACATGTTATTATGGTTATGAGGTGTAAATGTACCATAATTTTCTGCTTGCAGACCTTTTTGGGTATACACGTGGTGATGGATCGATAAGGAATTTATGTAGAGCCCGCATGTGCTTGTGCACTCATGCACTGATCTGAATTTTCCCCAAATTTAACAATAAAAAGTTATTATTAAAGAGCCACTCTCTAAGATTAGATTTGAGGGAAATTCAGACCAGTGATAAAACCTGCATGAGTATGTACACAAGCATATGCAGGCTCTACATAAAATTCCTCATCTACCACGATCTTATTCTGAAAGAGAGTGGCTCTAAATAATAACTTTTTCAATGGGTAGTAAACTCCTGTTTGAATACCACTACCCCCCCCCCGCAAGCTGTTTCTGTGCGCGCATGCGCAGCACCAGGTAAAGGTCGTGATAAGCACATGTATCATTCCAAGATGCTAACCACAAGTCCTACAATCCCCCACTGGTATATAAAGAAGGGGTTGCCAGGGCGAAGTTAGCTTTGCGCAGTGGCAGTACCATAGCCAATGAGGTCCAACCGAGGCGTGGTTATTGCTAATTGAAAACTTATCCCAATACCCAGTGATGACGACGTGAAAGATCGTCGGCTTCACAATTTTTGGAGGCTACCACGGTGGCTGCGGTCATAATGTATAAATGAGATTGCTGGAGGCTACCACGGTGGCTGCGGTCATAATGTATAAATGAGATTGCTTAGCTAGGGTATGATTTAAGTCTATGGGTGTCCACAATGCTGTTTCAATGTGTGTGTGTGTGTGTATTATTTCTGCATTAGTCTACCTAGGTGATACCATAACCTCTGTAGCTATCACTAGCTCTTAGCCAGGGTTTCATCTAGCAACAAAAGTTTGGGGTGGAAGCGCGATAAACGAGTGGGCATATTTAACACACCAAGTTCTTGGGACGTATTTATAGGAGAATTTCTTTAATTCCTCCAGGTGGTTTCGGGTAGTTTTTGATCAAAAACAAAATTAATGCTAGTGGTTTCATTTGGTGACTTACGGCCCTCGTGCTTTACGTCACTACTGTGCCAATATCTGCCGTGTGGCACGAGAGAAGCCCGTGTAATAACTAATTTGTTGCATGAACAACTAGCGAAGGACCTCTTTCCATGCTGTGTGCCCCTGAGAGAAACTAGACTCCTCGAAAAAGCCTATCGCGCGGCGAGTGTACTCGGCCGCGCTCTAAAAAGAACGGGGCTGCTCGATTTCAAAACTTACTTTGACCGAAGGCAGAGCTGGATTGTCTCCAAGACCAAGACCAAGACCGAGTTACTACCGATCCATAAACAGACATTTGGCGAGGTATGGCTACGATAGGCCTCGCTAGGTAGCTTGATTTTGCCATATGTGTGCTTCGTGAACTTTGACCTGTGCCATATTCTGCGTGAACTGTGCTGACCCGTGCCAGTATCGCATATTATATTGGCATAGCGGCGCCTTTGATGTTATACGGCTTCATGCAACATTTCTTGCCTTGGGAGAGTATGTTAAACCATAAGCAGCTTATTAGGGACTGTACTTTAGATATTATTATAGTATAATAATATTATATTATATTAGACATTGCTAAAGATTGTAGCAAGCTAAATATGGAATACAGAGGGTGCAGTGTGTAAATTCATGCCGAACCTGTGCCTAGCATGAATCTCCTAACATGCAGTAGCTATGTAGCTAAATTTTTACCCATAGAGTTACTACCCAGTACTAAAGATAATTCTCAGTGCAATAGCCACTATTCACACATAGTTACCCAAAGGAATGAATTAGGGCCCAGCTATATGCTTCCATAATATTACTATGATAATATTATTTCATATTATTATTTTCACTTCCTTGCCTTGTGTTAGTGACCAAAAAGTATTCAGTATGTAGCTAGCTACTACTGTAACAATGATCATCTATATTATGTACACAAATTAATTTGAATCATGACACTGGCAGCAAAGAGAGTTTTTAGCAGCTATAGCTACATTAATTTTTCTCTACAGGTCATGTCTACAAGATGCATAATAATTAATTGATTGTTTTAACCACAGTACTGCCTTAATTTGCAGGTGACATGTGAACCTCTTTTCACAAAGTTGGACCAGCATGAGGTACTGAGTTGAGAGCAACCCTGCGTGGCCATTGCGTATATACACACCCTCTGTAGAACTGAAAATGTGTAATTTTTTTCCTCTATCAATAATTGCTTGAAGAATAGCACGTCCATCAGTGAAGCTGTCTTCTTCTAGTGCTACAACACCACAGGGAATGACGCTGTATCTTCTTTGTGGCACACACGCAAATATTCCATTCAAATTGAGAAACACAGTGCTCAACCTGCTATTCCCTGTGTGAGCATGAATGTAACTTACATTTGGTCGATAGGCTACGTAGGAGGTGTGTGAACTTCTGTTGTAGGTGGTTTAGATCTATAGAGGTTATTGTATATTCCCAGTTGCTGCCCGACAACGGTAGCTATAGCTACTTCCCCAATAACAATTCATGATCACTTACTCTTGCTTTAAGTCAGATTCAGGTTATGCAACAACACTTACTATAATACTTTATTTACGTTCAAAGTGCATGTCAGTATTATGGTCAGATGTAGCTAAATAATTACTGTCAGAAACTTATTATCATTTTGCTAACTTGGGAGTTCCAAATTCTGAGTACAGTGCATTCATCATGCAACCAACATTACATAAATTATGTTTCCCAACAAAAAGCAATTCACATTGAATTTCTGAACAAAAGTTGTTTTTGCTTTCTGAATTGAAAGCACTAGTGTTGATTATTGCTGTGAATAACAATGGAGTTAACCAGTTGATGGGTGTTTGTGCGCTCTTCCTGCATGGTGACAACTACATCATAATGTAATAGTATGGACTTGCATGATCATGGTTGCCGTATGTGCATGATTGTGTGTACTCTAATACAGTGTGTTTATTATGAAGAGTACATGTTATGCTTGTATAAACTGATGGTAATACTATTCTGTATTACTCAGTGAAACTTGATCGAGTCACTTATTTTCAGTACAGAACTGTAGCCAGCTGGTTTATCTCTGTATAATAGCAGCGTGTGTACATTTACTGCATGCGCCAACTACCTATGTTATTATTTAATTTACCAGTCACAAGTAACCATATGTAGCTACAATGATGGAGCTTTCGAGTGACTCGGAATCTCAGCCTCTCATTCAAATACCTGGCTCGCCTCCTCGTCGAGGTATACACTACCTATGGTCTCCAAGGCAGTTCCTCTACTTGCCTTCTAAGGGAGCTGTGCTCATCTTATTCTGGACACTTGTGGTTGGGATACTGTACCAACTCATCACAGCTGGATCCATACTAGGACTGAATACACAAATGGAGATGAATACAACATTTTACCAAGTTAGTGTTGATATTGGAGTTCGTACAGTCTTTGCCATAGCTTCCTGCTTGTATCCGCTCTCTGGGTTTGTTGCTGACGTCTATGTTGGGCACTACAGGATTATCATCTTCAGTTTGTTGTTACTTCTGTGTGGATGCATCAGTCTTTCTGTTGGTTCAGTTCTTTATTTCTCCAATGTAATTGAGTCACAGGGGCCAAAAATCATCAGTGGAAAGAAGGGTTTTTTTGCTGTCCTTTCCCTTGGTTTTTCACTAATTTTTGTAGGCTTCTCAGGGTATCGATCCAATTATATTCAACTGGGACTTGACCAGCTTCAGGATGCGCCCAGTTATTCGCTTGGCCTTTTCATCCACGCTGTCGAGTGGTTCATGATAATTGGAAGAACACTTTTACTGTTCATTGTTTCATGGACTACATGTCGGTACGAAAAGTCTGTCATAAGATTTTTGGTCAGTCTTCCTTTATTACTTGTGTTGATGCTGCTAGTGTTAATAGTAGTTGGATGGTGGAAACATAAGTGGTTTCACACAGAGCCAGCTCAACATAATCCTTACAGAACCGTCATCCAAGTAATCAGTTTTACATTAAAACGCAAATATCCTATTCAATGTAGTTCATTCACTAGCAGCAGCGAGGAGCAGCACTCCAAATTAGATCACGCCAAGAAGAAATATGGTGGACCATTCACTACTGAGCAAGTTGAAGATGTCAAGGCTTTCTTTAAGATAATAAAGATTTTGATTTCTTTGGGACCTGTGTTTGTGCTTGTTGTACCTGCTGGTCTGTTTTATGCCAAGTTTGTTCAACATGTCACGAGGCCAGATGTTTTCAATGACTCCTGCAATTGGAAATGGATCATCTTGGACACCGGAGGACTCAAATTTTTGGCAGCTACGCTCTTCTTTCCCATCTATATCTGGTTGCTCTATTCAATGCTACGAAGCCGGATTCCAAGGATCTTTACTCGACTGAAGATATGGATAATCATTCTTGTGATTTGTGTGTGCAGTATCACTGCAATAGACCTCATTGGACATCTTCTCTACCATCATCGCAAACATGTCGGAGCGGTGTGTATGCTTACTACTCAAGAAAGTGTGACGCTAAATCTTTCATGGGTTGTCGTTCTATTACCAGCAACTTTGCAGGCACTTGCCCCAGCGATGATAGTTACAACAATCCTCGAGTTCATCACTGCTCAGAGCCCATATTCCATGAGAGGACTTCTTGTTGGATTATTTTTTGCAATTATGGGATTCTTTCAGCTTCTTGGTTCGCTGATACTTCTACCGTTTTATTTGCCACACTTTTGGTCCACAGAAGGAAACACTCCTGTAGTGAACTGTGGCTTTGGATACCTTATCACCCTCTGTTCCATTGGAATTGGGGGTTTTCTTCTCTTTTTATTAGCATCAAGACGATACCAGTATAGAGAAAGATGATCATAGTGGAAGAATAACTATCCATTGTTTTTCGAGTTCTCCAAACTTGGGACAAATAACAACCCTGCCAATAGCAAGTGTGTATGTAGTATTAGCTATTATGATTGAAGCTGGTGTGATATGCAGCTAATGTAGTATTTTAAGTTGCATTTAGTGTGTATATTGGGGCTGTGACTTTCATAATCGGATATTCACAAACAAAGATGACTTCACAGTTTGTCCTCCATAGGTCTATGATAATATGCAGTAGCTATAGGACATGAATATGTTATGTAGCTAGTTACTATACATGTAGCTAATATTATTACATGTTCTGTTTGAGGGGGACCACTTACCACAGCATAATTTATCCTTGGGGGACCACTTGTGGTAAACCATAAGTAGTCCTGGGGAACTAGACCTATGGCACAACAATTATAGCCACAGTACTCTACCGCATTTATGTAGCTATAGTGTAGCTATATACAACAGCTTGCAGTCAGACCTTACGTTTAATTTATGACTTTAGGTCACTCCAGTTGAAATAAATGAAAAGGAAGGGTAGCCTAGCATATGACTGTTATGATGAAAGAAGGATATAGCTATCATAGAATGTCATGATTCCAAGCCTCGATCTCAAACATTCACCAGCTCAATGTACATAGCAACTGGCAGAGTTTATGATAGCTTTGTTTTTCACTAGTACATGTAGCTCCCCTACATCAAATACACTCGACCAATAGTCCATCCATGCATCCAAATAACTGCCACATTCTGTCCTACAAAAGTATCCGAAAAAAATGAAAAGCAAAGGGTGTTTTTAACTGTTTCATAATATTCGTGGCGTGTGATATCTATAGTTTGAGAAGATGTCACTTGACCAA
The DNA here is from genome assembly GCA_963930775.1 of Cliona cf. orientalis. Lineage (NCBI taxonomy): Eukaryota > Metazoa > Porifera > Demospongiae > Clionaida > Clionaidae > Cliona > Cliona cf. orientalis. Next base: position 6,167,090 of record OZ005697.1, read on the forward strand.
CCAAGAAAGTCCCTATTAAAAGAAGAGTCAGATATGCTCAATAATGTCCTCAATCTTATGATAGCGGATCAGAATGCCAAGTCTAACTCCATGAGAAGGGCCTAGTTACTGATTGCCACCACTAATAATAATATTATAATAGTGCATGATAATCTGAAGTGTATGATACAGTAGCTATATATGTAGTATGGTTTTCAGTGTGCCCCATAGATTTGGAGTAGGTGTTGCTTACTCAATACTCACTGGCATGTCATGAGATGCAACATAGCTATAGCTACACATGTACACTGCATTGTGCGTTATCATACTTGGGAATTTGATTCTAATAGATACGCTGTGTATACGTAACTATTCCATTGAGACTGAATGTTTGTTTAACTCTATCCCAACTGCTTTCAAAATGGCACAGCTGTTTATCACACACTTTCATCTCCCAACTCAAAACTATCATTGATTTCGTGCACTTTGTTTATTACCTGGAAAATAGTTTGGACAACATAATATAATATATATATACCACCAGGAGATTATACTAGCTATATACTACCTGTATGTACTGACTGAGTTACTTAGTAGTCGAATACCAAAGATTCTCTATAGATAATAATAATATTATTCTGGGTGCAGTGTTTGTTTATAGTCAGCATGGGATTACCTCCAACTGATTCTCAAGTACACAGATTGTGTAAAACAGCAATGATGAAAATATCATACTGCATGGTATAAAACTACTCATTGACAAGCATATCCCAATTGTAATCTTTTCAAGCTTTTCTTCTCCCAGTAGTATTCGAATTGTAATAATATTATTATCGTTATGATTCAGTGAAGCATACACACTTAGAGTGTTCAAAAAACTCTGAGTGTAATAATCTAACACACACAAAATTAATGATGTATAAGGTGTAGCTGCAACATCATAAAATTATTGTATTATCGTATATAGCTGGTCAATAATGGAGCCAACAAGTGACTCAGAAACGCAACCACTCATTCGCCTACCTGGCTCTCCGCCTCATCAACAAAAGCAGTTCCACTTATTCCCCCCAAAATTCCTTTGCTTGCCTTCCAAGGGAGCTGTACTCATCCTATTCTGGACACTCATTGTTGGAACAGTTTATCAGTTAATCACTGCTGGCTCAATACTTGCTACTCACAACATTGCCGCATCACAATCGAAGGTAAATGATAGCGATGATAAGGGGGCACTCTTTGAAGTGCAGACATTCTCTATCATAGGTATCATTTTTTGCCTTGTTTCATTTTTGTATCCACTGGCTGGATGCATAGCAGATACCATCATTGGGCGATACAGAATGGTTCTCTATAGTTCAATATTTCTTTTATGTGGGTGTATCAGCTTTTCAGTGGGTTCTATTCTCTATTTCACTAAGACAATCAGAACAGAGCAAACCACTGTTGTTCATGGATTAAAGGAGCTTGCTGCTCCATTGCTTGTAGGTTTCTTACTTGCTTTCATGGGTTTCTCAGGATATCAATCCAACTACATTCAATTAGGCCTTGATCAGCTTCAGGATGCTCCTAGCTATTCTCTGGGTCTCTTTGTTCATGCTGTTGTGTGGTTTTTGACAATGGGTTTGATGTTAGTGCAGCTTGTCGTAGCCTGGGCCACATGCAGCTTTGATCACTATGTAATACATTTCTTGGTTAGTCTTCCCTTTGTGTTCATTTTGGAATTATTGATATTGATAACTATTGGACGATGGAAGCGGCAGTGGTTTCATGCTGATCCTGTAAGGCATAATCCCTACAAAACAGTGTTTCAAGTCATCAATTTTGCCTGGAAATACAAATATCCCATTCAGTATAGTGCCTTTGAATCAGATGATGAGCAGCCTTCCAGATTTGATTATGCCAAACAAAGGTTTGGTGGACCATTTACCACGGAACAAGTTGAAGATGTCAAGACGTTCTTAAAAATTATCTCTGTCCTATTATCACTAGGGCCGGTGTTTATCCTCACTTCACCTACCATCCTGTTTTATGCCAATTTCGTGGAACATGTGACAGTATTCGACAAAACAAAAAATTCCTGTACCTGGAAATGGATCATCTTAGATATGGGAGGACTGAGGTATTTGGTAGCTATTCTATTCTTTCCAGTGTACATCTGGCTTCTCTATTCGGTATTAAGGAACTGCATCCCCAGGATCTTTACTCGGCTGTCCATATGGATCCTTATTCTTGTGATCTGTGTTGGCAGTATGATTTGCATAGACCTCACAGGCCATACTCTGTACTACAGTCACAATCATACAGGTGCTGCATGCTTGCTTAACCACAATGTTATGGCGGATGATGACAAAGCTGCTACACTAGAGCTTCCCTGGGCAGTTGTTCTCCTGCCCACTTCCCTGGCATCAGTAGCCCCAGTCATGATTATTACAACGACTTTTGAGTTTATCACTGCTCAGAGCCCTTATTCCATGAAAGGATTTCTCGTTGGGATATTCTTTGCAATCATGGGCTTGTTTCGGCTTATTGGCTCACTGTTACTTTTACCATTTTATTTGCCACACTTTTGGTCTACTGAACGAACTTCCATTAATGTTATCAACTGTGGGTTCGGTTATCTTCTCTCCATCTGCACAGTTGGAATAGTAGGATTCGCTCTGTTTTTGCTGGCATCAAAGAAATATCGGTACAGGGAGCGAAGATGATCCCTGACTCATAATCTTTTGGTTTCCACAATCAACGCTCTACATAACATGACAGGCTTATTACAGAACAACAATAAATTATACCTAGTAATAATAATTATTATTAATATAGCTAGCTATGTGTGCATTATATCCTGTTGCATCATATCCATTTCACTGTAATTCTTAGCTGAGTTTAGTCATAGAATGTAGCTACTGCGTCAGTTGTTTCTGTTCAGATGTGTAAACTATTCTGCTGCACGTATTATGATCATACTTGTAATAATCGCTGTTAACTTCCTATAACACATGTGAAGTATCAATGAGTACCTTCATTGCATCACTTCATTTGCTTTCCGTAGCTCCCTTTGCTACAAATTTGCACGGTACCAGCTGTTGTTTTCAGGCTTCCTGACAACTCTCTTGTAGCTATACTATTGCATGTGAAGCCTTACAGGAAAGCTTCAACAAGTAGTTCAATACGTTTCCTTCATTGAACATATGGTGTAGCTATTGGTAATGAACCTGGTTTGTATTGGTCGTTCATCACGGTGACCTTGTTCTATGCATGTTATGTGGGAATAACTAGTTTCAATTGTATTTATTGAATTTGTCATTCCACATCTAGTCTGTCTCTTTGTTGTCATACTGATTTGTGTATTAATTTTAGTATAAAATTAATGGTACTGTTGTGCCATGCAGATATTGACCATAATGACCATAAATGGGTTGGTTTAATAATTTATTATGGTGCTTTTTTTCTGAAGCAAGTGTATGAATGCATGCTATTTTGTGGTCATATGCGCCTAATAGTAATAGCTACCCATTAAGGATTATACATTGAATTTAGTCAATCACATTATTACAGTCAGTGTTGTTGATGGTAAACTTGGTATCATAACATGCATGTATTTTGTTTAGTAACTATACTATCACCAATGCTTTCCCAAAACTATTTTCTAGTTCAATGTAGTGAATTAACTTTATCAGTGTGCAAACATTGCGCAAATTAATTACATGTATAGTGCATTAATTCATTCATACTCAAAATGAATACGTAAATTGTCCCAGCTCAATTCCTTAGTAGATTGATTGATAGCTACATATAGCTATCACTGACTGTCACATTTCCTTCATTTCATAATAATGCTATTTAGTAAGCTTCCTTGTTTTCTATATGGGATTCAGAAACCATATCGGACTAGCCACACTATTTGCTACCTGGCATATTATTGCCGTGAGCTAGTGTTTTTGGTGTGGCTATACTACTACTATAACAATGGATATACTGAGCTCATAGCTATGTATTTATAGGCTAGAATAGTGTAAAGACGAGTTAGTAGCTATCTCACTTAAAATGTGTCCGCAAAAGTTATACTGTGTCACTATTGTCATAGTTCTTTCTCTGTTACTGAACAACCTCCATGAGTCTCAGTCTCTTCCAGAAGAATACTACAATATTCAACATGGTATTATTTCTAGTCATCAATATCGTGGTGCAAACCAAAGCAACTGTCCACCTTGGTTCATTTACAACAACGCTACAAAACAGTGTGAGTGTGGGAGTAATCTTGATGGACGGGTGAACTGTAACAATGAGCACAAAACTGTGTATACCATCGTCTGCAATTGCATGACACAGGATGACCATTTAGGAGTTGCTGTTGGTAGCTGTTTCATTAACTGCTATTTAGGAAAGTCTAATAGTACATTTGAAATGTACTATCAGCTCCCAGCTAATCCTAACGAATTGAATGCTGTCCTATGTGAAAACCGCTGGAATCGTGGGGGAAGATTTTGCGGCAAATGTAAAGATGGTTACTATCCTCTTGTCTATTCCTATGATATGAAGTGTAAGAAATGTACGTGTACGGATAGTAAGTACAACTGGCTGAAATTCATCGTAGAAGCATTTGTACCACTGACTGTATTCTTTATTTTCATTGTCAGTACTGGAATTAGTGCTAGCTCTCCTCAACTAGATGCTTTTGTTGTTTATGCTCAAACAGTTGCAACACCTGCAAATGTTCGGATGATTCTTCAGGCAATACATGATCGTCCAACTACTGCACTTCTCTGTCGATTAGTTGTAGCAATGTATGGTGTTTGGAACTTGGACTTTTTCCGTACACTCCTACCTCCAATTTGTCTGAGAGTTAGTACACTTCAAGCTCTGGCTCTAGACTATCTCATAGCTGTTTATCCTCTTTTCCTCATTTTTGCAACTTACGTTGTAATTGATCTCTATGATCGACGCTTCTTCCTGCTGGTTTGGATATGGAAGCCGTTTAAGAAGTGTTCCAGGTCTGTTTATAGTAGTGTTAATGTCAAGTCTTCCATCATCAATGCATTTGTTACCTTTCTGCTTCTTTCTTATGTTAAATTTCTTAGCGTTTCTTTTGATCTGCTTGCCTTTGTTTATGCTTATGTTCCAAGTGGAAAAGTTGCTGGAACCTATCTTTTCTATGATGCATCGATTGAGTATTTTGGAAGAGAGCATCTTCCATATGGCATTCTTGCAATCACAGTCCTGATTATATTTATCATACTCCCACTGGTGCTGAGCTTATTGCATCCCCTGAGGTGTTTAAATAGATGCATAGGAAGGTGGCCATCTCTTCGTATCTGCCTTGACTCTTATCAAGGTTACTACAAGGATGGCACTGAGGGTACTCGTGACTATCGCTGGTTCTCTTCGCTGTACCTGTTCTCTCGTATAGCTCTCTTTTTGGTATACGCTTTCATCAAAAACAGCTTCTTTTATCCTTTTGCATCATTCTTGCTTTTACTGGTTGTTGTTCTAATTGTTATCTGCCAACCATTTAAGTCACGTTTCAAAGTGTATAATACCATCCATGCTTTACTCATTCTGAATCTGGCCATGTTCTTTATTACCATTATCTGTTCTAGTATCTCATTACTAAAAGCATCTTATCTTGATAAATTTTCGCTTGTTCTCTGTGGATTTGTTGCTATTCTTCCTTTACTCTATGTCACAGGCCTGGTTTTAAAATGGATCTACAAACAGAAAGTATTTAGAAAGCTTTCTATGACATTTTATCACTTTAAGAATGTGCACCAAGATGATCAATTTAATTCCATTGAATCAGATTCACTTCCTTACAGAATGGAACATTCAGAACACCCAGTGCAATGTCAACACTTCAGTAATTTCACTAGTTCAGAGTATGGAACATTCCTGGACAATTAATACTTATTTTGGAGAATTATTATGCTGAAGACTTAATTTAAAAAATATGCTGAATTATATATTTCAACAAAATTAATGTCGTTTTAGATTTTAGAAAAATTATTGATAGTCATAATATTTTATTATAACTAATTTTGAGTGTGCAAATTGATAGCTACGCTGAGGTTGAGCATTCAGTGCATGAGTGCGTAATGTGGAGTAACCTGGAGCTTGCAATGCGTTGAATCACAAAAAATAAAGTTCATTACATGTTAGCTATATTAATTTTAGTGCTACGATGATTCCGAGTAGCTAAGTGAGGGCAATGTCACGAGAGCAGCTAGTGAGTGACTTAGTCATACAAATTAGGGATGTACACATGAATTGCTATAATATTATATACCGGCCAGGAACTTGGTAATTTTCAATAATATTGAACGTATTCAATAAATTGTATGTTTTAGCTACTTGCTATAATAATATTAAATATTATTATAACAAGTAAAACGCACAATTGAATGTAATTGAAGGATGACGTAGGGATGGCGGTGCCAAAAAGGGCATATTAACAAAGATTTGTAGAGATAATCACATCCACTATTATTATATAAAAATAATATTATTATACATCTGGTACATACTCAGCAGATAGCAAAAATGTTTACGTAAATTTTGCAAGCAGCAAACTGTGTAACACGTGCAGGGTGTATGCTTTAGAGAGCTCTAGTTATCAATGACACTGGGAAAACACCAGGAGATTAACTTATGCTAGCTACATCTAATTGGATGTCTGTTGATCACGCAAATTAAACAAAAGCACTAAATGCCATATTAGCTAGTAAGTTTTACTAGTAGAGAATTATGACCATCTTTAATATTATGTGGTGCTGACTACTATACAAGATTGTTTATCATTCATGGGTCTGGGTGTTGTCTTTATTGAGTTATAATAGTCACAGCTACATTTGTAGCAAAAAATACAAGCTAAGTGCAAACCACAGCTGGTAATACATTATTATACAGCTATAATGTGCCTTCCTCCAGCTAATATATATGTAGCTATCTGCTGGTCAATAATAAGTCAGATGTATGTTATGATTGTTGTAGTTAGTCCTCATGGGGGTATATTTAAATAATTATTATGTACATCCTGTAGGGAAATCTTTTAGTGTGTGAAGTTGTTTTTAGCACATGTCAGCATCCTTTGAATCGCTTGGCTTCATACTATGAAGTGATGGCTTCTACTTGCTCCCTGTGGTCTATACTACATAAACACTCATGAGGTCTCTGATACACCCACATATAGTTGCAGTAGGATATTGCATGAAGCCAAACAATCCGGTTTTAATAATACTGAAAACACTAATATATAAAACTAGGAGAGCCTCATGGTTTTGAATGCCAGAAGCAATCTGAAGACCATGTGTAGGCTATCAGTTTAATACCAATGTATACTATCATAGTGTAGAGTTCTACGGCTTAGAATCTTTAAAAAGGCTTCGCCATATACAACTCATAGGTATTCCAATGTGTAAAGGCCTGCCAAATTGTAAGCTGTTTACAATAAGTGTCTAAGGTTCTTAGCTAATTGAATCACAGCAATTGGAACTAGTACTTGTATTTCAATTGGCAAATCACTGAAAGCTGAAACCATAATCTTCTTGAGCATTCTGAGTCACTATAGTACAACAAGTTATAGCAAAAAAGGGTCTACTTATTGTGCTGGCAAAGAATCTCAATTTCAAGTCGGACGGCATGGCTCACTTTGGGCTCTTGATTCTATTGATTGTTCCCTACTTTCTAACTCAAGCAGCAAGTGAGGTCTATTACATTACAGGCAATTCACCTGATCTTTGCACTGTGCAGCCATGTCTAACCTTCTCCCATCTTGCTGCTAACTCTGGCCATTTTGTCCACTCCAACACGACACTAGTCTTCCTCCGTGGAACACACCACCTCAACCACGTCAGTTTGATACTGTCAAGCATGGAGAACTTTATAATGATGTCTGATAACTCAATAGCACAAATTAAATGTATAGGTGACTCACATTTCTATTTCAATCAATCACAGTATGTTCGTATCACCAATCTGGTGTTCATTGGATGTGGAGGCAATCAAGTGAATCATGTGGAAAAATTGGTGGTTGAAGATACAAAGTTTGAAGGTGAAGAGAATACTATTAGTGGAGCGGCACTGGAACTGACAGACACAAGAGCACAAATTGTTAACAGCGTATTTTTGGCAAATAGAAAAGGATCTTACAGGCATTGTCCAGTGTATTTCCCTAAGATGCATAGTTGTCTAGCAGCCGGATTCATTGGTGGTGCCATTATTGTCACCAATAGTACAATTGATATTAGTCACGTCAAATTTGAGGACAACAGAGCAGCAAACTATGGTGGAGCAATATTTGCGAAGCAAAACAGCATCATTCACATGAGCACTAGTGTATTTATTAATAATGTTGCTAACTTTGGCGGAGCACTGTTTCTATACAATAGTACTATCACAGTAAATGCAAGCAAGTTTCAAAGTAATGCTGCCAGTGCATCAGGAGGTGTGCTGTCATCCTTTAGTAGTACTATCATGATAGAAGCTAGTGAATTTCATGGTAATACCGCCTATACAGGAGGAGTGCTTGTATTATCTACCAACAGTGTTATCACTATAGAAGCAAGTGAATTTGATAGCAATATTGCCTCCTTTAGCGGAGTACTGTATTCTGATCAGAGCAATGTCACAATAGAAGCAAGTGCATTTCATAGCAATGTTGCCAAGTGGAGAGGAGTATTCAATTTTGTTAACAGTACTACTACAATTAAGGGAAGTGAATTTCATAGCAATAGTGCCTTCAACAGAGGAGGTGTGATGAATTCTCACTGCAGTACTATCACAATCAAAGCAAGTAAATTTCGTAGCAACACTGTTGCCAGAGGAGGTATAGGAGGAGTGTTATATTCCTTTACTAGCACTATCACAGTAGGTAATAGTACCTTCATTAACAACAACTCTCCAAAAGGAGCAGTTATTTTTGCAATGCGTGGCACTAAAATATGCTACTACAGCTCTCTTTTGATTCATAATAATACAGCGGATGACTATGCTGTGATATATTTAGCTGATTCAGAACTCAGGGGACACAACACAGCAAATTTTATATTCTCAAGCAATACTGGATCAATAGTGGTTTTTAACAGCAACATAAGTTTTAGTGGCTATGTTGCATGTTTGAACAATCAACCACCATCTAGTATGACCGGTGATTTACAAAAAGGAGGTGCAATAACCCTATTCCAGAGCAATGTATTCTTTGATGGAACGTGCAATTTTGAATACAATCGCGCTGAAAGTGGAGGAGCAATACTTTCTATTGACAGCAAGATCTATGTAAATGGGAATGTGACCATAGCACACAATACAGCCACTAGAAATGGTGGAGGTGTCTACCTTTCCATTAGCGGATTGTACTGCCAAAAAGGAAGCACCTTAGAGCTTTACAACAATACAGCAATGACCAAAGGGGGAGGAGTCCACGGTATTAGCTCTATGATCAAGGCGTCTTCTAACGGCATGGAACATCATGGCTTTAGCGACTATGGCAACACGGGATACATTGGTACAAGGTTGAAGTTTGCAAGCAATGCAGCAAAGTTTGGAGGCGGATTATCATTGGAAGCCAATGCAAAACTCTACGTCCTAAGATATAATTCTGATAGTGATATCAACACGACAATATTATTTAGAGCCAATAGTGCAGATTATGGTGGAGCAGTGTATGTGGATGATAATTCCAACTCTGGTACATGTGTTAGTGAACCAAAAACAGACTGTTTCTTTCAAGTACTTGCTCTATATGAGATTTTTGCTCATAACCTCAAAACACTACAGAGCATGTTATTCTCACAAAATTATGCCAGTATTTCAGGCTCCACTCTCTATGGAGGACTACTGGACAGATGTGCTGTGAGTCAGTTTGCAGAAATGCACGAGAAATATACACCTCATGATATACATAGAGGTGGAGGGATTGCTTACTTCAGAAATATTTCAGCCACCACAACTATTTCGATATCTTCGGGTCCAGTTCGAGTTTGTCTTTATATTCATGGTGTAGATGACTGCTCGCACCATCACCAATATTATGTTAAGAAGGGAGGAGCATTTACGGTATTGCTTGCTGCCGTTGATCAGGTTGGCCATCCTGTCAGTGCAACCATCCAAGCCTCTCTCAGCTCGGCTGAGGGTGGTCTAGATGAAGGCCAGCTAGCTCAGAACATATCCGCGAAGTACACAAACATAACATTCAATATTGTTTCCCCCCACGATTCAGAAACTCTTGCTTTATACTCTTCAGATGGTCCATGCGGAAATGTAGAATTGTCGAAGGCAATAATAAAAGTCCATTTTCTCCCATGTAGTTGTCCAATTGGATTACAAATCTCAGACGTGAACAGCACAAACTGCACATGTAAATGCCACAACGATATCAGTCAATACATGAAACAATGTGACAGCCATACAGGATCATTATTTAAATATCCTAAAACTAGGGCCTGGATTTCTCACATCAATGACACAGATTTAACTGGTTATTTAGTCTACCCCAACTGTCCTTTTGATTACTGCCTACCAACCAGTCCACCGATTTACCTCAATAAACCAGGTGGAGCGGATGCTCAGTGTGCCTACAATCGATCGTCTCTTTTGTGTGGATCTTGTCAACCTGGTCTCAGCCTTTCTCTTGGTAGTTCATGCTGTCTCCCATGTCCTAGCTACTGGCCGGCATTACTCATAGCCATCACCATAGCTGCAATCCTAGCTGGCATAGCACTGGTGGCGATATTGTTACTACTTAATATGACTGTTGCAGTTGGTACTCTAAATGGGATAATCTTTTACGCCAACGTTGTGTATGCAAACAAAAGTATTTTGATTTCATTTGAAGAAACAAATTATGTTACTGTTCTTATTTCATGGCTGAACTTAGAACTGGGAATTGACACCTGCTACTTTCCAGGAATGGACACTTATATCAAAGCATGGCTACAGTTGGCTTTTCCTGTTTATGTCATACTTCTTGTAGTCTTAGTTATCATCGTCAGCTCCTATTCTACCAAATTTTCTAACCTGATTGGAAAGAAGAATCCAGTGGCAACTCTAGCTACACTGATCTTACTATCCTATGCCAAGCTTCTTGAAGTTTGCTTTAATTCTTTATCAGTTGGTACTCTTGAATATCCCGATAGCTCAAGAGAAATGCTGTGGCTCCCTGATGCAACTGTCAAATACCTCTCTGCAAAGCACATTCCTCTATTCATTTCAGCTGTTGTCATTCTCCTGGCTGGTTTGATCTACACAGCCCTTCTCTTCTCTTGGCAGTGCCTTCTCCATCTTCCAAAGTGGAAGATTTTCAAGTGGTCAAGAAATCCAAGGATACAGACATTTGTTGAAACCTACCATGTGCCCCATACTCCCAAGCATCGCTACTGGACAGGATTGCTGCTTATTGCTCGAGTAATTTTACACCTTGTAGCTTCAACCAATGTTTCAAATGACCCTACCGTAACACTCATATCAATTTCTATTGTAGTAGTCTTTCTCATCTTTCTTAAGGGATTCACTATGACTAAAGTATACAAGAACTGGTCAGTAGATGTACTTGAGACATTTTTATTCCTTAACATCTTCATATTCACAATATCTACATGGTACTCTCATGGAAATGAACAAAATTTCAAATGTGCCTTAGCCTACACTTCAGTCACTATTGCAATCTTAGCTCTCCTTCTCATCATCCTCTACCATATGTACACATACACAATCGTTTTCTCAAAGATTAAAAAGACAAAGTTTGGTGGAGTAATGGGACTATTCATAGACACTAATCCAGAACCAAAGCATGGGCAGCATCGCTACAGCCCCCCACCTGATAACGACATTCACAGGTTTGATGAGCTATTGGATGAGCTGGACTGCCCTGTGAACACTGATGACTATAATGCAACTCCTCTTCTTGAACCAGTTGAGCCAACCTTCTCTGTGGTAGAGTTGCCCAAGGTCCACAATTGTTCACCACCAGATCCTGTCTGAAGAACTTCATGTTAGTGACTATGTAGAATTTACTTGCTAACTACATTATTGTGAAAGTTCGTACATTATACTGACTGTAAATATGAGATGATTATTACTGTAGTTAATAATATCAACTCTGTATCCCACTAAGTTGTCAATAATTTTATTGGAACAACTATTCATTTATCCGTAGAGTCATGTAGTTAAGTTTGAATTGTATCATGGTATCAATGGAAATTTTGCCATATTTTTTTTATTGATCCTATAATCTCAATGTATCAGTTGTACCATGGAATTAGCATGCATAGTGGTTGTTTAATAGGATCAAAATTAATTTGTTATAGCATTTATTCACCTTGATCAAAAATCTAATTCTTCAAGTAGCTAGTAAAAAAATTAATAGCCTAAATGACATAGTCAAAAAATTTAGAACTGTTCTCCACCTAAATTGAGTTCAAAAAATCTTGATTGACATCTTGAATTAATTAGCAGCCATTGTTCACTGGAATCACCTCAATATCAAAAATGAGCCAACTAGAGCCGGAGACATGTTGGACAGAGCACCTGCCACTGCTGCAGATTGGAAACGACTCAAACGGAATCAATACCTCATCGCGGCCACAGTCGCTATCCAATACTCCAATGCTTATTGACCTCCACTTGTCGCAACCGAAGTTTAGTGTCTCATCAAAGACAGGATCATGAGTGCCTTGCTCCACTGCAGTACTCTTGCTAACACTGCTAGTTCCAAAGTACCTGAAAGCAGTGACAATTGCAAATGGGTCAGAGCGACCTTGAAAGGCACCATCTGTGTCAGGAAGGCTGTGGGCTCTCAGGACATGAACCTTCAGTACACCTTCGATTGGTGCACTCAAATTTGAGCATGTAGTCAGACAAGCACCAGTGTAAGATTGACGAAGCACACGAGCCTATAAAAACATAATGATTGTAAAATTGTTGCACATAGCTACTCTATTATTATAATATTTAACAGAGGATGCTCAAGAACACAACTGTAATACTTGATCACTGTCTTGCTTACATGTGCAGATTGGTCAGCATCTGGAAGAGCTGAGGTCAGCACAATAAAACTTGCAAATAGGAAGAACGCTACAGTTGAGGGATGCATCTTCTTTGGACTTTGATGATAAACTTCTTCTAGTGATGAACTTCTTCTTGCTTGACAACTGATGGATAATTTCTCTATCTAGCTCACCAGCTTTTATAACTTTTAGGCATGGAATCACTTCAATCCTTGATATACAAGTACCACGTGCGTGATGGAGATCCCGCCACATAAGTGCACTGCATGCATGCATACATGTTATCCGAATCCATCAGTAATTCACATGAATGGAAAATTGACTTTATTGAAGACATTATAGGTAGCTAGTATCACCAAGTAGTGATAAAACTTGTAATTATTCATTAACCAACATTAATGGCAAAATCTTTGAAGTAGGCCTCATGAAGTTCACTTAAGTTTCTTCATTGAAGTCCACCACTTCCTATGTGTTGAATGATCTCAACTACCCGCGACAAAACTCGATGACATGCAATCATGATTATATCAATTTTAAGCATGAAGCTTCAAGACATTTATGGCGAACTCACATGTATGCATCTCAACCATTGGGTTTATCCCTACAGTAGTTTTAAGGAAGTAGCTATGTATGGTATGATATAATATACAGGGTTTCTCAGATCCAAGATACACCGAAATCTCTGATGTTATTTGACTTCTGGGCCTCTGTTATTATTATGGTAGCCCACGACTATAGCCAGTGCAAGTTGCCCCATGGTGTATGCTGCTATTGTCCTTGGATGTATTTGTATCTCTTCTTTCCTTCCTAATGATAAGGTCCCTGAAATCGTATATAGATTACCATCAAACTTTGCATGATGCTAGTTCCTGCATACAGCTCTATAACAGCATGCAGCTAGATAGCAATATACTAGTGGATACACAATATAAATTACTGAATATCATTGCTGAGCAAATAGCACCGTTTCGAAATCCGTGGCTTCAAGGATTGGTTGCAAATTATTCAAGTCACCTTAATAGCCATATATAGTTTAAGTTGTGTCACTGTGCATTTGTACAGAATACAAAGCTCCTTTGTTAACTTGCATGAGGAATCTCCCCCACTATAATAAGTCATCTTCTTGATCTTGGACTCAATCTGGCGCCATGGCATTGGCATAATACTATATTGAAGGCTACAATATATTACGTATGTGGAATTGTGTACAAGATGTAGATTTGATTGATGATAACACAGTTCCTACTGGAAAGCAAACAGTAAACTGTTTGTGATTTACATTGGAGCTGTTGTCTTCACTCAATGTGATCACCATCTCCAAATTCAGACCCATTTTCATTATCTCTTCTTTGGGACTGGAGAGAGCTGATAAACCCATTAACATAACCAAAACATAGGTAGTATACTATGGTTCTATCAATAGCAAGACTATATCTATAAGAAGAGACATCTCCATGCGTTTTGCATTGGTATACAAAGAACCAAAAGGCTGATAACATGTTTTATTTGCACAAACTGTAATGTTATGCTGCGAATTACTTCCTGGCCAGCAGTGATGAAGTCTTTACCAGCATAATATTATCGGCTAGTGGTCAACAATACTAATTATTATGGAATCTACGAATTCAAACAGTAGTGTTCTTACTCTTCTTGTGAGCTCTCAAGATGAAACTCGACCGCTGTTGTCTCCAATTGAGGCACCATCTATGAGGAAGAGGATCTCTCAAGCTTGTGTCTCACCAACACATTTATGCCTTCCATCGAAAGCCGCTATCCTCATTCTCATTTGGTCTGCCATTGTCGGTGCAATGAACACCCTGGGAATGGATACTACTGTTGCAGTTGGAGTAGCCTTAAAAGAAGTTGAATTTTTTGGGCAGAAATTCAATAATATCTTGCTTAATGTTCTGGTCCCATATCTGTGCACTGCCCTTGTCATGCTCCTCTATCCTTTGGGTGGGTTCGTGGCAGACATTTGGTGTGGTCGATACAAATCTGTAATGTTAAGTTTATGTATTCTTGCTTGTTCTTTCGGATGCCTTACAATTGCTTGTACATTAGTAATTATCAAGAATGCTGGTGGTATTCACCTACAGTCAGGAGGGGATATAGCAGGAAAGAGTATTTTTGCTTTGCTCATTATCGCTGCATTCTTCCTGTTCATTATTGGATTGTCAGGATTCCAAGCCAATTTCATCCAGCTTGGCCTTGACCAGCTCCAAGAAGCCCCAAGTGAGTACTTAGGTCTTTTTGTGCACTGGGCCATGTGGGCAGGCTGCATCAGTGCACCAATTTTTCACATATTATTTGCAGCTTATGGCTGCAACCGGAGTAAACAACTGCTTTACGGGCTCTTTTCAGTTCCATCTGTATGCTTCCTTGTGATATTATTTGTTGTTGCGTTTAGCTACAGAAAACGTTATTGGTTCTATATAGAGCCTGGACAGCATAATCCCTATAAGATGGTTTTGAAGGTGTTAATGTTTGCTAAGGAGCACAAATATCCACTTCAACGTAGCGCATTCACTTTCAATGATGTAGAAAGACCAACAAGAATCGATTTTGCTAAGGAAAGATTTGGTGGACCTTTCAAAACGGAAGAAGTTGAAGATGTGAAAACCTTTCTGAGGATCCTCGCTGTTTTACTGGCTCTTGGCCCAATTTACATTCTTGAAGTTCCAACGTCTTATTTCATTTTTCCATCATTCACGCTGCATACAGGGTTAGGACCACAGTTTGAAGAAGATCACTGTACTACTCGCTGGCTTCTTCTTGAGAGTGGGACTCTGGCATATGCCATTACAGTTATTGTGTTTCCAATATATACGTGGGTGATTTACTCCCTGCTTAGGAGGTGTATCCCCAGAATATTCAGTCGTGTATTACTGGGAGGGGTCTTGCTGTTCCTGACTGTACTTTTTATGCTAGTAATAGATGTGGTAGGTCATTTAAAATTCGACAGTGATGTTCTTGGTGTTGGTGGGTACCATAGTAACAATGACAATGGAACCTTGACATATTGCATGTTCAAAATCAGTGTTACTGCATCATCTAATGACACAGGTGCCACAGGTGCTCTAGATTTACCATGGGGTGTTCACGTAATTCCAAACCTTTTTATCGGCTTAAGTCCTATGCTTATCACAACCTCTGCTTTTGAGTTCATCTCTGCCCAAAGCCCTCACTCTATGAAAGGTCTCCTGGTTGGTTTACTATTCGCTATAAAGGGACTTTTTCAGCTTTCTAGTGCATTTCTTCTGCTACCCTTTTCTCTTCCACACTACTGGGGTACTATTGATCCAAATACTGTCAACTGTGGCTTTGGCTACTTTGTAATCATAATCGTGTTGGCATTCACTGGTCTGGTGGTTTTCTTGGGTGTGGTTAAACGGTACCAGTACAGGGAGAGAGATGACCCTCCTTTTGATCAGATGGCTGTTGAGGAAGTATTTACTAGAACAGTGAATCAAAATACATACCAAGTGTACAGTCCCGAGAACAATGTGGAGTTTGCAAACAGTATTCCGCTTGATAGTTGAGTGTGTTTTACCACATGTGTAAACTCTGTATGTACTACATCAATGTGTATTATGCATGTTTGTATTTCTATATAAGGATAACAGAAGGAAACTGCTGATGTACATGTTCAACAATAGTGTTTCACTGTTACAGTTGTTCAGGGTTCAGTTTATAAACTCTATATAATTGTGTATAGTGACAGCATTGCTTCCTTGTTCCTTGCTCTACGGTTTCCTATACCGTATGATTCTTTTTGCATACGAAGAGCTATAAGTGAGCAAGTAGCTACGGAACTCATTTCAAAAGAGAATATCAAGTCTGTAGCTTACTAAAAGTCCGGCTTTTAGGTAATGGAATCGATGAGTTCAAGCAGTACAGTGATGACTCAGCCTGTGAGCTGTTCTGAGAGGCAGCCCCTGCTCAATTCACCAATCACTACCCCATCACTCCGAGAGAGGTTTGTTCTTGCCTGTATCCTTCCAAGACACCTCTGCCTCCCATCTAAGGCAGCTATTTTCATCGTGGTATGGTCAGCCTTAGTGGGAGCAGTGGGCACACTAGTGCTGGATTTCTCGATTGCTCTTGGTGTCTATGGGAAGGACTTTAAGTTTAATGGACGCAAATATCACTTCAATATGTTTCTGAATGTCTTTATTCCATATGCATGTGTTGCTCTGGTTTTGCTTGTCTATCCATTCAGTGGACTTGTGGCTGACGTTTGCTGTGGGCGATACAAGACAGTCGTTGCTAGTATGAGCACACTCCTCGGTTCTGTTGGCTGTTTTGCTTTCGCTGGTATCCTATCCATGATCTGTATCGACCACCTTAAGGAGATTCCCCACCGTTTGCGCACATTTGGCGAATATTCATTAGCCTTGATAGTAGTTGTCGCATTCATATTATTCATTATTGGTCAAGCCGGATTTGAAGCAAATTTTATTCAGCTTGGTCTCGACCAGCTCCATGAAGCTTCAAGTGAGTATCTAGGCTTATTTGTACACTGGGCAATTTGGGCTGGCAATATAGCTACTCCTATCCTCCACCTGATATTTGCTACCTATGCCTGCACTCGAAGTGACGAGTTACTATATGGAGTATTTTCATTGCCATGTCTTTTATTCATACTGCTCTCATTGATCATACTACTAAGTTGCTTAAAGAATCGATGGTTTTATTCTGAACCAGGTCAACACAATCCTTACAAGACAGTTGTCAAAGTGCTTCACTTTGTAAGGAAACACAAATACCCACTCAGACGCAGTGCCTTTACGTACCAAGACAATGAAATTCCAACCAGGATGGATTTTGCCAAGGAAAGGTATGGTGGACCTTTCACAACAGAGCAAGTGGAAGATGTCAAATCTTTCCTAAGAATTCTAGTTATTTTGTTTGCACTAGGTCCCATGTTTTTGTTGGAGGTGCCTGCGTCATATTTTATCTTTGCCTCATTTACTTTACACACCGGACAAGGGCCTGAATTCAAAGAGAAAAATTGCACAGCTCGATGGTTAATTCTTGAAAGTGGAACTTTAGGACAGTTGTTTTGCGTTATTATCTTTCCTGTTTACATATGGCTAATCTTTTCCTTTCTTCGGAGATGTATTCCCAAAATCGTTACTCGATTATTTGTTGGTGGACTGCTGCTACTTATTGGTGTATTGAGTATGTTTGCAACGGACCTTCTAGGACACCTCCTTTTGAAACTCAATGATACTAGTGTTCCCCACTATTATCACACTGGGAAAGCAAGCTATTGTATGTTTAAGATTGATGTGACCAGTAAAGATGTCAAGGCACTACGCTTGCACTGGGGATTCCATATCTTACCAAATCTTCTCATTGGATTTAGTCCAATGTTGATTATAACTTCTGCATTGGAGTTCATATCTGCCCAAAGCCCTCACTCTATGAAAGGTCTCCTGGTTGGAGTATTCTTTTCTATTAAGGGGCTGTTTCAGCTCACCAGCGCTATCCTTCTCCTTCCCTTCTCCCTACCCCACTCTTGGGGAAGGGGACAGTATAGCAGTTCCCCTAGGGCTATGAATTGCGATTTTGGATACTTTTTCATTATCTGTGGGCTTGCACTTATTGGTCTTATTATATTTGCGATTGTTGCTAAGTACTACCAATACAGGGAAAGAGATGACCCACCCTACAATCAAGCAATTGTTGAGGAAGTGTTTGGCAGAACTGTTGGTCAAAATACCTACCAAGATTTCAGTCCTGATACTCAACATGACATGCAGTATACTGTTAGCTTTCCCATAAACGCTGGCGTACAACAAACTTGAATTCTTCAGTGAATTGTATAAGCAATAATATTATGATGGAGGCTTGATATTCAATTATATACAGCCATTTAATACATGTATTTGCACAATTAGTCTATCCGAGTGACATGTAGCTGTGTGTCTGTATCTTACAGTGATTGAACTAATTTGCGTGCCATGTTACTATGTCACAGTGGAGTAGGAACCGGGGGGGCCAGGGGGGCCACTGGCCCCCCCAATATTTCAGAAGGGGGGGCCTGGCCCCTCCAATAATCAGGCTTGATACAAAACCCTTGTGTATGTTTTCTTTCAATTTTCAATATATACTAGACTTTCTTCGTAAAGGTCTGCTAAAATATGACCTCTACAAAAGCATAATTGTGGTCACAAAATTCAGCAATCAAAGCCACACCCACAACTTGTATCGGTGGCCCCTGCAACACACGAGTGCTTCCTACTCCACTGTGTCACGATATTCCTTAGCTACCATTTAAGGATCTATGTTTTCAACTGTGTACATCATGCAATCACTTCACTATTTTACTTCATGTGACAAGTGTATCCACATGGGAATTTAAATATTTACACTACAGCCCAGTGCGACTCAATGTATTGATAACAATATCATCATGAGTTATATATAAGACTTATGATTCAATCCACTACTTATTTGAGTAGCGTGCACGCTACAAGAAAGTTATCTTTCATGATAATTATCATCATAGCCAATAACATGGATCAGTCCGTTAGTTCTGATTCAGAAACAGAGCGTCTTCTCTCTAAAGTGAGTGTTCCAATTCGCAGTAGACTCTTTTATGTGAATCTGCGTCCACGAGGCCTGTGCCTGCCATCCAAAACAGCTCTACTCATATTACTCTGGACGCTTGTTGTGAGTGCAATATATTCCACTGTCACTGATAGTGTTGCAGTAGCAGTGGAAACTGTGGGCTATAAGATACACATTAATGTCTTAGATGCAGGAGAAGGTGGCACCAGTAAAGCTGTCTTTCTTACATACCTCAGCTTTGTGCTAGCCTCTCTCTTTTATCCATTCACTGGATATGTGGCCGATGTACACATTGGACGCTACAAAGCTGTTGTCGTCAGTTTGATTTTGCTCCTTTGTACAGCTGTATGCTTCTCAATGGATGCAATTTTGTACTTATCACGTGTCATAACATCAGATATTAATGGCTCTATTGTAAAGAATATTGTTCCTTACATAGTACTCGGTGTCATTGGATACATCTTCAGCGGTATTGGATTGGCGGGATATCGAGCCAATCACATCCAGTTTGGACTCGATCAGCTGCTGGAAGCACCTAATGAGTATCAAGGATTGTTTGTGCACTGGATACAAATGTTTACTGTATTGGGATTTGCCATTGTAGAAGCCTTGATGGCATGGTACAAATGTCAATACACAGTAGAAGCAAAGGATACTGTTTTAGGTTCACAGATCGTCATCGTTTTCCTATTGATCCTTTTACTACTCGTCACTTATTGCCTGCGGGGATCATTTTATTCCAGAAATGTGAAACATAATCCATACAAAATGGTGTGTAAAGTGCTACACTTTGTCAGAAAACATAAGCACCCCTTCCAGCATAGAACCTTCAATTACTTTGATGATGAGTATGCTTCCAAAATTGACTTCGCTAAAGAAGCATATGGGGGACCATTTACCACTGAACAAGTTGAAGATGTAAAGACCTTTCTGAGGATGCTAATTGTATTACTAGTTCTCGGACCAGTGTTTATTTTGGACATCCCATCCACTGCAGTATTCAGTTTGTTTGCTCAGCATTTCACGACTAACAGTGTCCCTAATATAAACTCAAACTGTACACTTACATGGGCTATATTGGACAGCGGAGCTTTGAAGTACCTAAGTGCGGCAGTGTTTATGTTAACATACATTTGGTTTATCTACTCGGTGTTGAGAAACTGTATTCCCAAGATATTTACTCGGCTGTGGATAGCTCACCTTCTGTTTGTGATTGGAGCAGTCAGCATGTTACTGATTGATCTAACTGGACACATTATGTATTATTTCCGGGAAAAGAAAGGAGCCTTGTGCATGTTTTATACCAAGGCTATCAATTCTCCAGGAATTGAATTGGGAATGCACTGGGGAGTTCTCATTCTCCCTAACCTTTTGATGGGAATTGGTCAATTGCTAATAATGACTAATGCATACGAATTCATCTCAGCTCAGAGCCCTCACTCAATGACTGGGCTTTTCATTGGACTCTTTCTTGCCATTAGAGGTTTCTTTCAGTTCCTGGGTGCCGTTGTACTCTTTCCATTTTTCTCCATCAATGAGTTCTGGAAGTCCGATCAGCAACCAGTGCTTACTTGTGGATTTGGCTACCTGCTCTTTACCTGCAGTGTAGCGATACTGAGCCTGATTCTACTCACCATTGTGGCAAAGAGGTACAAATTCAGGGAAAGAAATATTCCAACCATCAACCACATGTATGTGGAGGGAGTGTCTGTACAATAACGTTAATTCTATACGTGATACATTTTGCTACAGTAACTATAGTATTATAGTGTATATGTATGCACTTTAAGCTACAATCATGTACTGCATGTGCCAGCTGTAGGTTTATAATATTATTAGCATGCTCAAATTAATCAAATCACTATAATAATAATTATTATGGTGAATGATAATCATTTCTAGTAAGTTAGATCAGATGAGGTCACTTAGCAAGCTGCAAATTTCACAGACACATGATTTACACAATGTGAGTACAGCCCACTATCACGAACTGTAATATATGACATTGTATATGTAGCTAGCTATATCTATTGCTAGTATCATACTTTTAGAAGCTGATTATGTAGTCCATGCAAAGCATGGCAGTGATGATCATGATAATAATAGCAGCCCATCCCTCAGTTTAACTACAAGATAAGACACACCATTCGAATTCATACTCCCTTTTTCATGACACTACGTATATATACAGTGTAAGAAAGCTTCCCAAAATATATGTATTGTTTAATACCAACAACTTTAAATCCGGTCACGGATGTTAATGGCAATAATTGTTATTAAAATTTCATATGAATGTCATAAAAATGAAACAGTATGGCTTGTAATAATCAATTGAACTGCATGGGAATTACAAAAATCATATCACAAACTTGTTGATTCATTCTGAATTTGTTCCTTCAAATGGCTCTCCTGTATCTTTTGTCTTGCTGGCTCAATCTGGGATTGGGAGTCGGAATTATCACAATTGGTGGAAAGTGCTCTATCTTGTTTTGGTGCTCTTCGGCGTCTCATCTGAAAGTTTAGAACATGCAGAATTATTATTTGGATCAGTAATGAAGAGTTGAGAAGAAAATCCTTAAGCCCCTAATCATGAAATTCCAGAATTTTATTATCCCACATCAATCATTATGTGAATGCTTACACTACAATGTCATGTTAAGTAAGTAGTGTACCAATTATCTATTACCTACATGAACCTTCCCATGTCTCTTTTTATATCTAGCAGTTACAGTAATAGCACTAGCTACTTTGATCTACTGACCTCAATCTGTGAACAGAGTGATTGAATTGTCTCTTTGAGCTCAGCAATAGTTTTCTCATCCTTAGCCAGGGCACTGTTATCATAAGGCATGTACACTGAAGTCATTTCTGTTTGATCTCCTGTCACAGCAGAAGTAGCTGAAGCTAGCTGTACCTCTCCACTTGGATCACGAACTAGTTCAATCATCTATTGTAATCGGACGATATTATTCATATCATAACCAAGTCTGTAGCTACATTGTCAATTAAAGTTTTACTATAATAATTATACTCACTCTAGTCACGAAGAGTAAGAAGAGTACACCAGTGACGAGTGGCATGATGAAGGCACCCATCACTGCATAGTCAGTGTTCCGGTTGGTTGGCAGCAAGAGAGTGATAAGAGTGAGGACAACACTCACCACACAAATACCAACCACACTGGCCATGATAAGCTTGGAGTCCCTTAGCTCCTTGATCTTGACCCTGTATGTCCGTGCTGCTAGCCACAGACCAATGATGAGATAGAGACCCTTGTAGGCAAGGAGCGCAGGGAGCCAGTATGAGGATGCTGACGACTGACACTGATCGATAATGAGAGGTATATCCCCTCCCTATGTGTGTATGACATTGTGTGTGTGTGTGTGTGTACACTGTATATGTGCATGTGTACAACAAGCAGATACACAATATCATAATTTGTAAAGCGTACATAATCTGCTCTGAAAGTGTCTATAAGTGGAGGGGACAGGGAGTGACCATTACTATGTCCTCAGAATTCATTGAACATCCCAAATAATAGCACTTACACTTCTAATCAACAGGATTCGCTCCAAACGAAGCCTCCATCTGTCGATAGTTATAGTGATAAGAAGCACAATATCAAGAGACACAACGACTGCAACCATGATGAACAGAGCCCAGTCCTTTATCGGCTGTATGGAGTAGTACACATGGATGAAGACAAAAATTCACAACAGTTACTTGATTAGGTCCTATAACCTTTTTCTTTAGTTGAACATTTCTGAAGATATAATACACCCTCCATGTTTTAGCCAGTATTGTCCCAAAGAAGAGTGAGAATCCAATTGAAGCTAACCAAATGGTAGCCTAATCACACATTAATGATAATATTATTATAAATGAACAAAGTTATAATATTATTACTGGGGCATATACCTGACAATTTATGTCAACAATCGGGAAAGTAGCAACATTTTCATCAACTCCGAATAATATCACATCAACGTAAATGAGAATGGCTCCTACGCAAATGATAACGTTAAGGTATGGGCTGGACAGCTTTATGATTCTGCATGGATTATAAAGATAATTAACAAATCAGTGACACTATAATTATCATGCAATGCTCAAAATTTACCTTTTCTTTCTGAAGACAATGTTGAAGATTAGACAACCAATGGCAAAGATGATCCCAACACCAGCCAGTATGGTGTACAAAGCAAACAGAGCAGGGTGGATGAAGTTCTCCTTGGCAGCAAGAGGTGTCCCATCTGCAAGTGAAGAACGGAAAATAATATTAGAACTCACACAATATTGGAACTCAAGGATGAATTCTACTTTCCTGGAAGTGGAAATACTGTCTCTATATTCTCTTTGTCCTCGTAAATAAGTCTTCCAGTTGTTGGATTGATTCTAGAAAATGGTGCCAGGGGAGGGTCTGGAGGATTCTCAGGATCTATCAGCATGGTATCTAAAGAAATAGTACCAAGATATATGGTGATTTTGCAGCATGAGCCTGAAATAATTTGCTATACACTTGGTAGTGGCTACTTTGCTTACATCTGTATTGGTAGATCTGTCCTGTTGGCTCTCTATCTCCATACTCATTAAATGATACCTTACCCTATATCAGTGTAATATTAATGAGGCACTATGCATATTATAGTGGTGTGACTCTATAGTATGGCTATCCAATATTGCTACGTACTAAGTATGAGTATTCTACTTACGGAGACTCCTTGGTACTTCAGACTCCTAGCAGAATTCAGTATGACTTGGTTGATGTCCTCACGGCTGTAATTAAAGTCTCCTAATGAAAGGGGTTGCCCTTTGATAACTCCGTCTCTTAGGAGCTGTGATGCATTGTGAAGAGCGAAGGCAGCTGCCCATATTGCATCATAGACATAGATGGCTTGTCTCAAAGCCTCTGATCGAAGATAGTTGAGAGACGAGAGGTTACCAAGAAAATCATTCCAAAACTGCCTTGGGTAGTCCTATTGTATGTATATAGATCAGATGTATGTTAACACGCCCATGCACATACACCCACAATCATTATTAATTGGTGATCGTGAGATCATGAATGGTCAAGATTTAATGCACAATCTTAAATTGTGCATTAAATCTTGACCATTCATGATCTCATGATCACCAATT
Source organism: Cliona cf. orientalis (assembly GCA_963930775.1). Classification (NCBI taxonomy): domain Eukaryota; kingdom Metazoa; phylum Porifera; class Demospongiae; order Clionaida; family Clionaidae; genus Cliona; species Cliona cf. orientalis. The sequence continues at coordinate 6,191,773 of OZ005697.1, forward strand.
AATTAATGTCAAGAGTCAGTCAGTAACACATTATACACACACACATACCGTAGCGTTCCGGGTAAGTGCCCATGGGTGCTTAAACATAACTCACGATTTTGGCCAGCATGGGCGCTTACCCGGGATCACAATTTCATACGTTTGCATAGAAGCTGCTACAGTGACCCCTTGAAACGGGGTACATGGGTGCTTATCCGGGAGTGTGCGCTCACTACGGTACCGGTACACTACGGTACATACATATTAAAATATAATAAAGTTCGTTATAAACTATTTGCATAAGTAGCCAGCATTCTTTCCCTAGCTTGTAATAATTGTTTGTACTATGTCAAACACATAGTACTACTAGCACCTTTTAACAGCCTGAAATGAGTACACTTGAAAGGAAAACTCACAATGTACTTATACAATGTATGTATATGCAAGCACACAAAACTAATGCATGTGCATTGAATTCAAACTCACATATCCTACATCAGTAGTTGCATTCTCTTCTGCAGAGCTAGGCACAGGAAAGTAGTCTATGGCGAGTGACCTGAAAATGGCAAACGTTAGCTCAAGAGCTGTGCACTCGGGAGCTGGGTAGGCAGAGACATTTCTGATGGGATCTGTCCACCAATACTCTGAGTTTTGATAGTAGGAAATGTAGAGGTAGTTCGGATAAATCATACCACGACGATATGCCTACGGAAAAAAAGATATTGCAAATAGTACTCGATACAACTTAAGAGTTAGTATAATGTGCTATAGTCCGTAAATACATGGCATTGCTTTATAATCACAACAATTACTATTTTACTATTATTAGTATAAAGTTGTAGGAACATGTCAAACTTCATACCGGTAGCCATTATACTGTAATTTAAAACTATTTGCATTAGTAGCCGGCATTCCTTCCCTAGTTTGTAATGACTGTTTGTACTATGCCAAATACATAGTTACTAATAATATAGTACCTTTTATAGCCTGTAATGAGTACACTTAAATGGAATTCAAAACTCACAATGCAAAATATCTCTCTGGCAGTGTCTTCAAATACATTTAGAATCACAATTCGTGCACCAGATGTCTGTGCAGGGAAACATGATGCAATCGTGAACACTGGCTAATTGGAATGAATAATAATATGGTACTGAGAATCCCTGTAATTTAAAAGCCTTCCAAACACTTTAGAGACATGACATTCAGGAGTAGTCTTTATGTAGCTGGGGCAATGCTTAGTGCTGTGATTAAGGGAGATATTTGTGCAATCAAGCAGTATTTCAGGGTATTGCTATAATTGTTATACCATAGAGGGGAATATATAATCTATGGTTATACAATAGTCAATAATCCAGGATAGGGACAAACTTTGGATACAATGACATTAACGTTCGCCACAAAGTTTAGGCAGAGGGTTACTGTAATTGTTTGGCGATTTTGTCTGTCCATCCGAACCCTCCTGTGCTAAAATTAATGGTAAGGGTTGTCTGAGAGAAAGTACGTATTCAAGGTATAATCGGCATAAGGGAATAGTGATCATGTTAAGTCTTGCCCAGTAGTGTGCAGTCTGTGTTTACATGGCAGCTACATGACTGATTGCCATTCTGTGCTTCGCTGGTCAGTTATCAATGCATAAACAGGCAGTGGCTCTCAAGTGCATAATTCAGTTTAGATGTATGTCACAAAGGCTTTCAGTTTAGCCTCGTCCCCAGGCCACTCCCACGTTTTCAATGTTGCATGCAGAAAACGTCAGGTGCAGGGTATGTAGTTCAATACTCCTGATATGCATACACAGTGAGCCATGCTATATACGCGCACATGAGTCATGCATACATGTAGCGGTGAGGGTTCTGCACTCAAGCACATTCCTTAATTAATTTGCATTTGACTGGTTGTGATACTGAAGGGTGACATACATTTAGTTGTTGCATCACAATAGCTGGATCATCCACTCTTGCTTCCAGTGATAGCCTCTCTGTGATCACTCTCACATTTTCTGCTTCAAGTGCATCACTCAACACCACAGACAGCTAGTTTAGAAAAGCAATGCAATGCCAACATTAATATTCAATCTTTAGCCTAATAGGGGGCATGACATCACTGTTCCTAGCTCTTATTCATAAGCCAATTCCTGACTTACTGCAGTATCATTAGCTATGGAATAATATATGGCTATATATCATTAATGGTGATGGTATGACTAGAAGCATATCTATAATTACCCCGCGCGCATGCGCAAGGGGTAAAGTAATCGGTTGTGTCATTGTCGTCGTTGTTGTCGTTGTCGTCGTGAGCACAAAAATCGCCATATTTCGAGATGTAGGCATCTAAGCGACTCGTAAGCATAAGGAATCAATCGAATTCGGCGAAAAACTAGCTTCAGTGTGCTTCAAATCAATGGATACGGTCCACGGGCGTCACAAATCGTGCTTTTTTGTTGGCTAACGTAGCCACGCCTATCGACAATGCCTACTCAATGCATAATGCATGCCCATTGTGTTTTTTGCTCATGCGCACAACTCAGTAGCCAAGAATATGACTGGTAAAGATCGTCGACATTAATAATGTGAAATCTATAGTCCATCCGCATCCGCTGACGGAGCTGAAATCTGCAGGCCCTATGCATGGCTATACTATTACAACAAAAATTAATATTAGAAGTATCAGTTCATATCTCCTAGTAGTCTTGATCTGGTGCAGAGAGAGTACTTTTTGTCACCGGGACCTCTGGTAGCTACATACAATTAAGCAGCACTTCCACTAATTTTCTGAAATCCACAAACATAGCCATGCATACAAAAGCAATTCTATAGATTGCACAATGTGCGCGCGGGGTATGTGCTCTACAGAGCTCTAGTATTGTTTATGACATACATTACAATCATTAAATTTGATGACATACATTAGAATACAGTGGGCTTCTTTCTGTAATGATGGCCACCTGTTGCCATGCATACTCCCTGATCACAGCAGTGATGGTAGCTATGCTCGCATTGTCTGAAGGAATGGTACGAAGAAACGTCGGGAAGAGACGCTTGTCTGAGAGGATGATAGATGTAGCTGTAGGACTGATCTGCATGAGTCAGGCAGAAGAGTGAGGGAAAGAGACTCTGAGAGAGAGAGAGAGAAACTTCAAAAATGGAAAGAGAAGTTCGAGCAAAGAGAGGACAAAATAACTGTTGATAATGTACGTAAGCACAAGCACCATGCAACACTTTCAGTTTACGTTTATAGAGCTTAAAATAATGGTCGGAAAATAATCAATAAGCCATCCAAACTATAGTATTGATACGTACGTTGACTACAGCTAATTTAAATATATGCTGATCGATACCTGAGTGAGGCTCCTGAATGGTGCATTCTCAGCCACTGTCACAGCACCACTAGAACACCCAGGACCAATTATCATGTGACGAACATCCCTCTCTCCAAGCTGAGTAATAAAGGCTCTAGTTGCACTAATACGACCACACTGCATTCAAGGTTTGTGTGTGCGTGCATGAGTATTAGCATGAATGTGTGTGCAAGATAATGATCTATATCAACACTAGGCTAAATCCCCTTGGACTTCCAAATGCACATTAAAATGCAAAAGCTCGGCACTACATAATAATCATTAAAATTTTCCTTGGCCACTGAGTATGTGATTTCTTGGCGGCAGCAGCTGCAATGCCTCCTGTCAGAGTTTACAGAGCAGCTTCCCACTGTAGACATTCAAGTCCTGACTAACCATGGTATTATTGAAAGAGAGACGCATACTATAGTTCGGAAGGATGCTGTTGTTTTTCTCCACAGCCCTGATTGCCATCTGCGCAGCCACAGTGAGCCCCCTGGCCCTCACCCTAGTGTTGCACGGGAAGAAGCCCATCAAATACAGAGGAGTCTTGTTGGAGCTGCCAAATGGACGACATATCTCCAGATCCGTGTTATTTGCGCAGTCACTCTCATCGCAGAGATCGAGGGAGAGAGATGGAGCAGCGAAGAGAAGCAATAGTGAGCTAACCAGCATTGCAGCAGTTGCCCGAGCCCTCATGTTCGCCATGCTAGCGGCTTCTAAGGCCATTCCAAATTGATAAGTTGTTTATCGGGCAACCTTCTCAAAAATTTAGGGTCGGTAGGTAGGCTTAAAAAAGAAAACAAAATATGAATATCATTACTAGAGTTACACTTTGTGCAGCAGTCCTCGCTCAGCGAGCCACTATGCCAATATCCTGTATTGAATATTTTAGGGTTTCCCCTTCCCAGTAAATTAAATTTGTGTTGCATATGTAGATCACGTGACAAGGGAGTGGTTATGCTGCAGCATTAGCAACAAAAGGAGCTCCATTTTGTCGTCAGTCTTGGAAGAATAAAGCCAAGAGTAGGCCAATTGACAGGCCACGGGTAGCAACATCTTTGCCATCAGCGACAGGACGAACAACTTTGGGCCAAGAAGGTGCGATCGTTTTTGACCGCGCGAACATTGATTTTCCCGGTAAGCACAGTCCAGCAGAACCGTAGAGTTTGTAGGCCTTGCATGACCATCTTGAGGGAGGCCACAGCTTATGACTCAGCAACACATGGCGACGTGGCCTGAGTCGCCGAAGAGAGTAAGAAAGAAAATTTTGACGCACGCGAAAGATACGCCCAGAAGCCATACGAAACGACTCTCGAGCCCGAGTAGAGACCTCGCTTCGCTCGGAATAAAAGGATGTGATGTCATACATAATACATACAAAACGTCACAGATTTCTCCAACTAGGCATCAAAGTTGTCACTCCAATTGCATTTTACGATCGTTCGCCTCTTCGCTACTGTAGCTCCCCTATAAACCACCACACTGGGCCATGCATAACTGCTAGCAGCAGCCATCTCTTCTTTCTCTTAGGCAAATGCTTGAAACCGTGTATCTGTTTTATAATTACCCAAAAATTTCATTTGTAAATTGAAATATCAAAAGTTAGGGTCGGTCGGGCCCGATAAACAAGCAATCTAGCCTAAGTTCTTGATGATGAACTCTGAGCCCCACTGGTTCTTGTGATGTCACTATTAGGGCATGGGGCATATGCGCATGCGCGCATGGCCCCGGGCACACGCAAACTCAAACTGTGTGACTACAAAATAAAATTTAAGGTACCATTTAATTGCGTGGGCGTGAGCGTCAGGAATGGCTAATTCAATTAGCGAATCGTGAAGGGGCGTGGCCGAAGAGGCCATACGAGTGCTTTTGGTCGAAGGTGGGCGTGTCCAGAATCGGCCAGGGATGATTATGCGCGTGTAATTAGCGACCGGAAGTGGCCCCTGAAGAAAAGGCCGGTAATTGCCCACATCAAAGCAAGATCAAAGCATTCTTTCTTAACTATTAACCGCAACGACTTAAAAAAAAAAAAAAAAAAAAAAAAAGCCTTATTAGGCCTAATTAAGCATGTGGGCGTGTTCCTGGCACTGTGTGGAGTGTGTGCGTGTGCGTTAATGCAGGTTTTATTGCTTCCGATTGGGCGTGGCTTCACGGGCCAGTGCTTGGACATCGGCGCCTGGGACTTGGCCTCGGCGATAGGTGGGCGTGTCCCGGAAGCGGTGGTGACCTTTGAACCCCGCGAGGAGGCTTTGGGGGCGTGGCAGGAGGTCAAAGGTGAGGCCATGTCTGTTAATGAGGCACTGTACGGCGGTGCGATCGAGGGGCCTGTACGGCTGGACGGAAGCTGACGATGGTTTGAAGCGGATGTGGTTGCGATGACGTGTTGTTACCCCGCCCACACAGGAAATGAGGTGAGCTCTTGCGTGGGCGGTGTGGCAGAACGGCCTCCAAGTGTTTGTGTGTGTTTTGGCCTTGAGGAAGCTGTGTGTTTTAATTGGGATTGATTGTGGGCTTCCGGTGGACATCCGGTGGTTAGTAGGCACTTGATTGAGAATGGTGGTCCTTGGGGAACAGGGTGGGGCTGTTTTGGGCGTGGCCTGGCCCCTCCCTTCCGGCTCGGCTTCCGGTCCATGGAGGATGTTAAATGAACACTTCCGGCTCTAGCAGCCACACCCCTGAGACCTGTGCAATTAAAAGGGCGTGGTTACACAACATGCACCTCACTAATGACTTTGATGTGGTTTAGGTGTCATATCCCCCACCTCACGCCCACGCAATTTAATGGTACCTTAACATTATCTCCCCAGTAGCAATTTACTTTTCTGTGGTTATGAGGTAATTATGGTGTAATTATGATGAAACCTATGGTGTAATCTATGAGGTAATTATGAGAAAATTCAGGGCCTCGCTGGAGCCTTTCTGGGACTTGAAAATCAGTAAATATGTAGAGTATCTTACGCGTGTATCCAGCGAATACATTACAAGCTGAGCGCTACTTTCTCTGAGAAGTACTGTTTGTTGAACTTTACGTGTTTTCTTGGCTTACGTAATGCCGTGGATAAATAAAGCTAGCCTTGCGCTATATATAGCACGCATTGTCACAAGGGGCTGTCCCGCGCGCGACTGCAGCAGCGTGACCAACCTGAAGTTCGGAAGGAATACTGTACTGTCGAGTTCGTCTCTGTGATTGAAGCATCGAAACTTGTCGCTGTCAAGGCTGAGAGTCGATCTTAGACGCCATCTCCATGATTTCTGGGGCGAGCATCGATCGATGTGTACGCATTCTATTGACGACCTTTTACCACATGCACATTACACTATGCAGCTACTGGGGAGATGGTCAAGGGTTCATTACAATGTCATACCAGTGAACATTAATAAAAAAAAGAAAACACCCTCCCTTCCAGTTTGGCCATGGCTTGCTAGTTGCAGAGGTTCTTGCCCACTGGTTGAATTAGAGGTTGCTTTTCTGCATCTGAGATGGAATTTTGAGTTATGGCACTCCTTGAGGACTGCTTGGGTGTTAATACTTTCTTCAGTTTTAAGCAAGTGGATTTAATGTTAAATTTATTGTAGAAAATTATCAAAAGAAAGCCAGCGATCGGAGACAGAAGTAGTATCCTGGTAACATGTAACATATACGGAACACTGGTTGCAAAGAGATACAGCATCAATGCAAGGTTGGAAAGCAGGAAGGTGTCTAATAAGCTCATGTATGTTACTTTGTAAGGTTTGATTAATGCTATAAAAAGAGCCATAATGAAGAAAACAGTGCCTGCAGAGACCCAAACACCAGCAAAGGATCGATAGCTTGATCTACTCTGGATCTTTCGCCCTATATACGCTATCAGGCAGATTGCCATCCTTAGGATAAAGTAGAGACTTGAAAAGCTCCTCATGTCTCTGCCTTCTTCTAAGCCATCCCTGTAGCAACCTTGCAGCTTGTCAACAAAGATATTCACGACAAAATAGTTCAACCGACATCTTGATAAACATGAACTGAAAATCTTACAAGGATGGAGAATCAGCAGTATAGGTGGTGCAATGTTGAATATGATTAAAACGATCAGAGCAGGAATTAAAACAAAGAGATGACCTTTGCTACCATAGGCTACTGTTAAATCGATCGTTATTCGGTTGTGTGCATTGATCAATTTGCCACTTTCTGTGTAGTTAAAAACTCTTTGATTTAACAACAAAAGAACTGTCTGGTTAAAGTACTTGCTGTAAGAAAGGAGTAAGAATGTAATAAACACATCAATAATATCATTCTTTGTATTCCAGCTCCTTCTCAAGGAGACAAAGCATCTGTGGAATGGTCTCCACAACCAAACTAGTCAGGGCCGCCGGAACCGGTCAGGCTGGTCAGGCCAAAACCGGACCACTTTTTTCAGCGTTTGGTTGGGTAATGGTCGTTTATTTTATTTATCGAATGGTAAAGATCGTCAGACAATAAATCGCGCATGCATGATAAACAGTGCAACCAGCACAAATGAGCTTCCTAAGGTATTGTATATTTTGGTTCTAGTTCAACAGTCTTTATAGCTTAATACAGGTGGAGGGATTGTTTAAATCATGAGGCTGCCTTCTGCTATCAAAAATTCTCTGCCTTAAGCTTACCTTGGGATTTGGGCTATACAATGAAGTCTAAATATTGGCCATTGAAAGTAGTCTCAAAAGCCATCAGAAGCAATCTCTGTGGTTGCAAATTACAAAATTTTCTTGGGGGAGCATGCCCCCAGACCCCCCCTGGTTTTGCATGCTTACGCACACATTTGCTCCACATTCTGACTTAAAGCTGGCCGGACCACATGTAAATTGCTTCCTCCAGGCCTGCTAGTGGTCGATAGTTACGCCCATGTAGCTCAACGGAGATCCAGGTCAGACTGATTAAAAAAATCGGATACAAAGCTGAGATATAGCCGAATGAAACAATGTGGATGAATTTAATTTTGCTATTTATGCAGAGCGGAGGCATAAATAGCTGAAAGAAGTCTAGATTAAATACTCCATAAATCGTAGCAATGATTTTTATGTCTAACCCGAGATTTCCACCATGTTCAAACAGTACATCTTTCAAAGAAGCACTGTCGCTTGACATACACAGGCCGAGTGAGGCAACAATGAACTGAGCATACATGATAAAGCAAGGCATAGGTGCAGTAGCAAAGCTGATCTGAAATACCAAAATGATGAAATAGAAGATAGTGATTGGAACGAACTCGAGACAAATGAAAAGAGGTACTCCATACCAAGTATCACTGCAGCTGACGCAGTTGTACCATAGTGATGTAAAAGAGGGACCAAAACCATTGGCACATTCACTGCAGGCTATGCCCTTTCTATTCATTGGATTGCACATGTAGTCATTGAGTTGATTATAGTTTTGTGGAAGCAATATCCTCCTCCTTGTGCTCGTCAAGGTGTAGTTACTGGATTGAATGTTAGGACAAATGCTGTATGACACACTATGCGTTTCATTGTCATATGTTATACAGTTACCAAATGCAAGTGATGGTCCATCACAGGAACATATAAGACTAGAAAGGTAGCGATCAGATTGCTTCAAGCTGTGGCAGAATTGCTGCAGCTCATGGCTGGAATAATTGTTGTTAGCTATCTGGGTTTGTGGATGTGGGCAATTGTATAGCCAAAGTAAAGTTTATTTCATCCATAGCAGCTAAACACAGCACTAGAGTACCTATAACCAGACAGAGTTTCATCATAATCTACGGTGGCCCAGAAGGGCCATGTCCATTACCCGATACAATATTTCCCATTACCAATTTCGACTTTTCTCATTACCAGCTTCCAATTTGGTTATTTCTCGTTTCCAATTTTGAGTTTTCTCATTACCAACTTCCAATTTGGTTATTTCTCATTTCCGATTTTGAGTTTTCTCATTATACTAGCTAACTTCCAATTTGGGTTTTTCTCATTTCTGTTATTAACTGGGATATTTCAATGTGGATTCTCTTTGCAAGTATAGTTAACTATCATAGGCGCCAGTTGTATGCATGTGCCATGTGCTCTGATCCACATTTGTGCAACATGGAGGCTACATGTTAGTCTTGTGCCCAGCCCCCTTCGTGCATGCAACAGTGAAGGGGGCTGGGCACAAGACTAGTGATATGTCTAGCTAAACATCCGTAGACCTTTTTATACGATGACTGTTTAGCGTCATTATAATAATAATTATGATATTAAGGGGGAAGAGGTTGATAGTCAGTGCCTGTCAGGTATGACAACAGCCTGGCCTTTGGAGCCACCCACACCCCTCTATGCTTAAATTGCATTACAGGTGTGTGGCTCCATGACTGCCATGACGCTAACTTAAAGGGGGAGAGGGGAGGGTGTCCAAGATTTAATGTCATAATGATGTTAGTGCCCCCTTAATCAAGGGTAATTCAGAAAGTTGTCAGAAGAAAAGGGTCTTTAGGTAGCTATAACATAGGCAGTACTGTGTGACCTCAGCCATAGGGTAGCTATACTGTATAAATAGTATTTAACGACCAGTTTCCGCCTTCAACGCATACCTGTCCACCCTCTCTTGTGTACACGCCTATCAATACTATGATACTTCACTAACCCCGCAAAGAGTTCCTACCCAAATTTAAATAATTATCCAAGTTAGTTATAAAACGAGAAAATTTGAAATTGGAAATAAGAAACACCCAAATTAGAAGTTAGTAATGAGAAAACTCAAAATTGGAAATGAGAAATAACCAAATTGGAAGCTGGTAATGAGAAAAGTCAAAATTGGTAATGAGAAATATTGTATTGGGTAATGGACATGGCCCTTCTGGGCCACCGTAATAATCACTACTGCATACATAGCTGATAATTAACTCTAGTAGCTAGAGTCGACTTATCCCAAACTTAGGTGAGCACCTGCTTAAAGTATATATCCTATAGCTCACTCTTACAGTAAACATTGAAACTGTAGCCTAGCAGCTATCATCACATGCAGTGCACGGTAATCTGTCCCAAGCATCCACTTAGCATGTGTCATTGCTAGCATTCAGCTACTATAGCAACAAGATTAATTTTTATTGGAACACATGGGGGCGCAGCATGCATACAATATGGAGTCTCGTAGGCGTAGGTGAAGTTCCTTTCAGAATGATAGCTTCAACTGATGTACATGTAGTCAGTAGTCAAATTGTGTAGTAGATTGAGGACTGATAATGGTTTGATCGCTGTTGCAATTGTTCTTATGTCTCCAGATTGGGCTGTTTTCGTGCATTCAAGGAGGATGATGCCCTAATTGCACGTGTGTGTAGGAGAACTAGCTGTTGGTAGCTACAGCATTGTCTTAGCTATCTGAACAATGTCGCTGAAAATTGTGGTTGTGACACATAATTCATTGTATAATTGTATTCCACCCCTTCACTTTACTATCTAGCTAGCTAGTTAGTTAAATGGCTGTAAGAGCGACATTAACTGCCTCCAGGGTGACTGGAGTAAAAGTAACAGCTTGAGAGCTGGGGCATGGGTCCTATGCTACTGTACTAGAACTCGAATATATGGGGCTGAAATGTGCTGGCAAGAAGATACATGAATTACTACTCAGACAAGGAGACACAGGCTATTCTGTTTGCAGGTTTGATGAAGAGTATCGAATACTCAGTGAAGTACGCCACCCAAATATTATAATTGTCCAATTTTTGGGAATCTATTTCCAGCAAGGTGTACAAATACCCATCTTAGTCATGGAGTTTCTCCCCACCAAACTTATTTTTTGCATTGAGCAATACAGTAATCTCCCAAAGCACCTAGCTACTCCATTCTTTATGATGTGGCTTTAAGCTTATGCTACCTCCACAGCCAAAATCCTCCCATCGTTCATCAAGATCTCTCTTCCAATAATAATATTATCCTTCTCACCCCCAACATGATAGCCTAAAACAAGGAGTCTACCAGACATCAAGCTAATTATAATATAGCTAGGTGTTTGTTATCCATTGTGACGAAGAGATCATGTGTATGTTGGACCCCGAGTGGGAAAAGGTATACATGCTCAAATGGGTTGGAGTCTGCACCACAGTGGTGCCACCTCAAATGACAATCATTTATCTTGTTTTTACAAATGAGGATTCGCTATTGCATACCTGCGAGACTATACCACCCCTATTAAACTTTGATCATTATGGGATTCAAGCAATTAGCTATATTTATAAACGCAGGTGCAAGTCCTAGAGCCGAAAAATCTGGAAGTATATATTTCAGGCGCTGATCCAGAAAATTTGCATATAAGGTGGCTGGCGGGGTGGCTACCCATAGTAAACCATACTGGTGCAAAGGGGTGGCTGATTGATATCTCCTATACTACGTTGCATAAAAGAACTGGTGAAGGGGGTGGGTAGCCACCCTATCCACCCCACCTGGATCAGCCCCTGTATTTGCTGATTGGAACCGTGCCTGTGAGGCTATTGATTAAACAGATTGGGATTCTATAATTATGATTGAAAACATTGATGATGCTGGAAGCTTGGCTACAGCAATTTATGTCAATTATGAGCCAGTTTATACCCATTGCAATTATCCGCAAAGTAGACAAAACCTGCGCAGGGCTCACAAAGTCCCTGATTAAATCGATTAAGAAACGAAATTTGCTCTATAAAATCTGGTAGCTGTAGAAGTTACAAGCTTGCCCGCAATAAGACTAGCAGATATCCAATCAGCTAAACTTTCCTACTTGTGCAAATTATACCCACAAGATCCAAAGAAATTTTGGAAAGCCAAGTGTCTCAACAAAAGACCCAAATCGATGACTCTTGGTGACACAGCTGCAGTAACAGAAAGTGAGAAATCAAATCTTCTAAACTCCTACTTCACTTATGCTTCAACATGTCTCATACTCCGATAACACCCACAGCTCGTTTGCGTCTTTCTCCTGCACAGATGATTGGCTAAAAGCTTAGAAAATGGAAATGATACCTTTTCTTTGGCTACCATAAAGAATTTGACTCTGTCCCTCATTGCCCACTGATAATGAAACTATGTATATGATCTCTTTGTGTCAGTGATTGCATTGTCAAAACTACTTAGCTGAAAGGTATCAAATAGTTGCAGTTGATGGAATCGGATCCACAGAAACTATCTCAGTGCTTCAACACATATAAGTGCAAATATAATTATCTCTCGCAAGACCAATCCTCTGCCAGATATTCCAGTTATTTGGAAGTGCCCTGGAAACAGTCAACAGCTAGAAAGTATCTTGGAGTGCTGCTTCTTGTGAGCTGTCCTAGTCCCTGCATGTTGAGTTTGCACATGCTTGTCAAAAAGCTCAGCGAGTACTGCATGGACGTGCTCTTTATGGTCAAGCATCTCAGGAATCACTGAAGCAGCTATATCAATCTTTTGTACGATCGCACTTGGAATATGCTAGCCAGGTGTGGGATCCTCACCTTCAAAGACAGAAATGCCTTGGAAAATTGCAAAAGCTGCTGGATTTGTCAGATTTAAAGCCCCTCCAGGACAGAAGCTTAGAATCCAAACTAGGACTAGGCTATCGAAATTGGTTCACAATCTCTGCTTCTTTCTGGACAACTCATGGTCATTCCGGGAACTCCAATTCCTTGCAGTTGTTGAGACTATTTGCTCGTACTAATTAATGCCTACATGGTCTCCTTTTCCCCCACACTGTGGCAAATTGGGATCTGTTGGACAACAACGCTGTAATGACATCATCATAGCTACAAGTCTTTTATGCAAACTGTTAGTAATTAATTCAATTTATTGCTTATTAATTTAAAGTACGCACTTGTAGCTATTAGCTTGAATATTGTGTGTCCATCGTACATATATAAAAAGTATCCACTCCAGAGTCCAATTTATATGATTTCAGCACATTCACACACCCATCTCTCTCCTGCGGATAATACAAATCAAAGTCGGACTGCATGCTGATAAACTACAATGCAACATACCCTTGTGACAAAGGTTTCACGAAGAGAGGTAGGCCCCTCCTACTTTTATTGGTTTGGATAACAACCATGTCACATGACACTGTAATAGAAGCCCAGCCACTTTGGAGGAATGGTGCATGTGGATGGAGGTGTAATTTCACCACATCCCCCCTCTAGGGACAGTGGGGGGATATCCCTGGAGGAAATGAGGGAGCACTGGTCAAGGCTAAGGACAATCTAGAAGAGAGAAAGAAGTAAGTATCAACCAAGTTTTATTGTATGATTATTGTAATAATTATTTACTTCCTTGTATCAGGTTATTAATGATTATTGTATCATGCATGTATTAACTATTATTTCCTGTCATTGATTTTTGTAGGGCATTGCGCCTTAGCGCAACCGACCCCATTGTCTTTTAATTAGCGCCCTTGCGCATACGGACTCTTTGTTTTGTGTTTTCTCATATGTATGTACTGTGTGTATGTATCCTCGGGCATTGCCATATCTTGAATCTCAATAATAATATCTTTATGCTGAGATCGCCACCCAACTAAGTGTGCAGCTCGGTCGCTAGGAACTAACAAACCTTACAATTGGCGACGAGGATCATGGCAGATGAAAGTGGCAACGGTACGGGTGCTGGGAGTGGCACTGGGGACTCCAGCTCTACTGCTGCAGCTACCGTGGCTACTGCGCCCACCGTTCGGGTAGCAGGAGTCATTGGGGTCGTAGCTCCCTTCAACAGTAAAGAGGAGGAGTGGATCGACTATGCGGAGCGACTGGAACATTACTTCATTGCGAACGACATAACTGATGTCGCTAAAAAGAGAGCAATTTTGCTCAATGGAGCAGGGGCGTCTACCTATCATTTGATCAAAACCCTGGCACTACCTGGAGTACCCAAAGACCTCACGTTTGAACAGATTGTTGAGAAGGTCACTGCTCACTACAACCCCAAACCGTCGGTGATTATCAAACGCTTTGAATTCAACACGAGAGTTCAAAAGGAAGGGGAGTCCGTAGCCGAATTTGTAGCGGCTCTTCGAAAGATTACGGAGCATTATGAGTTCGGTACGTTTCTGTACGACTTATTACGCGATCGTCTAGTGTGTGGAGTGCTCGACAAGAAAGTTCAGCACCGTTTCCTCCAAGAATCTAAACTCACCTATAAGCAAGCATTCGACATGGCTATAGCGGCAGAAGCAGCCCGCAAGGATGCGAAGCGACTCCAAGAACACAGGGAGGAAACATGTTCAGGGGAAACACGACCCCCTGAGACCGACCCCTGTCAATCGAGTGACAAAGAACGCACCTCGAACCGATGGTCGTGGCAAAACCGAATGCCACAGGTGTGGTGGGAAGCACCCAGCAGCTCGCTGTAAATTTAAGGATTACGAGTGTCACTTCTGCAAGAAAAAGGGCCATTTAGCCGCTGTTTGCAGAAAGAAAAAGAAACTTGCAGCGAGGAGTGAGCCTAAACGTGAACAGACCCACCACATCACAGATAACTCCGACGACGATAACGACGATGAATACAACTTGTATCGAGTTAGTAGTGGTTCAACAAAGCCACTGCTTGTAACCGTGAAATTGAACAGTGTCGATACGGAAATGGAAGTTGATACTGGAGCGTCAGTCTCCACAATGAGCGAGGAGAAATTTCAGCAGTTCCGAGGGAGCACCTCTGTTACACTCCAGCCGTCCAAAGCAAAATTGTTCACTTACACAGGAGAATCTATTGGAGTTCTCGGCTCCACAGAAAGTGACAGTGGAGCACAATCAGCAGGTTGCTACCCTACCTTTGATCGTGGCGAAGGGTACGGGACCATGTCTACTTGGCCGAAACTGGCTAGCCAAGCTACGATTGGACTGGCAGCAAATATTCTCCGTCAGGTCTGGTCGCACATTATAGACGGTACTCGACAAGCATCCCGATGTCTTCAAGGACAACTTGGGGACAGTAAAAGGGCTCAAGGCGAAAATTCACGTTGATCCGAAGGCCACGCCCTTGTACCACAAAGCGAGATCAGTTCCCCTGGTGCTAAGGGAGAAAATTGAGACAGAGTTGGATCGGCTCCAAGCACAAGGCATCATAGAGCCCGTGCAGTTTTCGGAGTGGGCGGCTCCGACTGTCCCTGTCATCAAGAGCGACGGAAGTGTCAGAATCTGCGGTGATTATAAAGTTACTGTTAACAGGGTGGCCAAACTTGACAAGTATCCTCTTCCGCTCATCGACGATCTGTTTGCCTCGTTGGCAGGAGGCAAGCGATTTACGACACTTGACCTTTCCCATGCTTATCAGCAAATCGAGTTGGACGACGAGTCTCGACACGGTACGTCACAATCAGCACCCATAAAGGATTATTCCGTTACAACCGGTTACCGTTCGGAGTGGCGTCAGCCCCCTCAATTTTCCAGAGGACGATGGAAAACCTGCTCCAAGGCATCCAAGGTGTCTGCGTCTATATAGACGACATTCTAATCTCGGGTCGTACCGATGAAGAGCACCTGGAGCATCTCGATGAAGTTCTCCGCCGACTAGCAGAAGTGGGAATGCAACTAAAGAAAAAGAAATTGTGCTTACCTACTCTCAGCAGTGGACTATCTAGGCCACGTGATCAACGCTGAAGGCCTACGCACATCAGATTCCAAGGTTGCAGGGATTATGAAGGCTCCTGCTCCTCGAGATGTTTCAGAGTTGAGATCCTTCCTGGGACTCGTAAATTATTACGGAAAGTTTCTCCCAGACCTTGCAAACACACTCTCACCCTTGTATGCATTGCTGCAAAAGAAAAGAAGTGGTCATGGGGTGCCAACGAAGAGGAAGCCTTCCAAGCAGTGAAAAAGTTGCTACAGTCGTCTCGCGTACTGGTTCATTTCGACCCCAGCCTACCTCTCATTCCATCTTGTGATGCGTCTCCGTATGGGTTGGGAGCGGTGTTATCCCACAAGATGCCGAATGGAGAGGAAAGACCTGTGGGATTTGCATCTCGTACACTGACAGCTACTGAGCTGAAGTACTCACAGTTGGACAAGGAGGCTCTCGCGATCGTTTTCGGAGTCAAAAAGTACCACTCGTACCTCTACGGTCGACAGTTTGTGTTGAAAACCGACCATAAGCCCCTAACACACATCTTTAAGGAGACTCGAGCTATTCCTACTCTCGCTTCGGGCAGGATCCAACGCTGGGCATTGATCTTAAGTGCCTATAGTTACACGATTCAGTACAAACCTGGCAAAGAAAACTCGAACGCGGATGCATTGAGTCGGCTCACTGCACCAGGATCAAAGAAGGAACCACCGAAACCTCCCGAAGTCGTGCACTTAATGTGTGGTGGCCAGGTATCGATGAGGAGCTTGAAAAGTGTGCTAAGTCTTGTGAGACATGTCAAATCAATAGGAAATCCCCACCAGCAGCACCGATGCATGCGTGGTCCTGGCCCAACAAGCCGTGGTCAAGGGTGCACATAGATTACGCTGGGCCATTCATGGGGAAGATGTTTCTGGTGATCATAGACGCCCATTCGAAGTGGATGGAGGTCCACAAGACAGCCTCTAGCTCATCTACTGCTACTGTTGGTTTACTCAGAACCATATTTGCGACACTAGGCCTGCCTGAGGTGATTGTTTCAGATAACGCAGAAACTTCACGTCAAAGGAATTTTCAGAATTCCTGAAGCACAACGGAGTGAGACATGTCCGAACCCCTCCATATCACCCCGCCTCAAATGGCCTCGCGGAGCGAGCGGTTCAGTCGTTCAAGGAGGGAATGAAGAAGCTGAAAGATGGCTCAATTGACACTAAGTTGGCTCGCATTCTTTTTAAGTACAGGATGACGCCTCAAAGTAGTACAGGCATCTCTCCTGCTGAACTCATGTTTGGTCGTCGTCTGCGAACACAATTCGATCATTTACATCCCGATATGAGCAAGAAAGCATGTGATGCTCAACTTTGACAAGCCAAGGGGCACGATGTTCGTACAAAGCCGAGAGAATTTAATGTTGGAGAGCTAGTGTATGCACGGAACTACAGTCCTGGTCCAATGTGGTTACCTGGAGAAATTATGGAGAAGCACGGATCCACCTTGTACACTGTGTTATTGACAGATGGCCGGAGAGTTAGGAAACACACGGATCAGTTGATGACTCGAGTAAGGCCAGCTGAAACTGCTCGTACTGCGAGTAATGGACCAGAAGAGTGTGATCCAGTTGAGTATCCAACGGTAATTTCGCCTACTGAGACTGTTCCAAGTGCAGAGACAGGGAGTAGAGATACTCTTCCTGAAAGTGAAACACTATCTCCTGATCCTGAGCCAAAACCGAATCCGGACTTGACTGCTAATGGTGCACGCACACCACCCCGAACCTGAACAGGAGCAATCTGCACCTCCTGAGATATGACGTTCTAGTCAATCTAGACAACCTCCTACGAGGTATGGTGATTATCGCACTTATTGAACTGAACAGTTAACTTTTGTTTTAGTGATTTGTGTTCATTTAATAGGGAGAAATTGTAATAATTATTTACTTCCTTGTATCAGGTTATTAATGATTATTGTATCATGCATGTTATTTCCTGTCATTGATTTTTGTAGGGCATTGCGCCTTAGCGTAACCGGCCCCATTGTCTTTAGCACCCTTGCGCGTACGGACTCTTTGTTTTGTGTTTCTCATATTATGTATGTACTGTGTGTATGTATCCATTCGGCATTGCCATATCTTGAGTCTCAATAATAATATTTTTATGCAGAGATCGCCACCTATCTAAGCGTGCAGCTCGATCGCTAGGAACTAACACACCTTACAATTATTACAATGGTACAATTAAAATCCTTACACATAATTACATGTATATAGAGTCATGCGTATGTGGAGGGGAGAGGGGGAGGGGAAGGGGAGGTACACTGCAAGAATAGTATCGCTCTTAATCTATACCCCCCCCCCCCCCCCCCCCCCCCCCAAAAGTGTTTGATACATAATATCTTACCTTGAGAACCTTTGAGCCACCACTAGCCACCTGCTTGGAGACATTTTGCAGCTGCTTGATACGCTCGCTGAAGTCAGTGACCCACTGAATGACAGTCAATCCAGCTGGAACAATGTAGCGACGCCAGCTCCGAGGAATGATACCTGAACAACAAATCACAGTACATAGTATCATCCTTCTATACCAATAGATTAAGTAGCTGCTCGTGCCCCCTTAGCTAACATCAGTACTGTAAGCATCAGTTTCAAATACTTCCACACCAATCTCGGTTGGGGAAAAAAATTTAATCATCATTTGCATAACCATAGGGTAACATAGCCACACACTGCATATACACCTTTGGCCAAGTCACTAATCAGAGATCTCAAGTAGTTGGTCTGCTTCTTCTTGGCTTCACAGACAAGGACAACATCAGCCAGGTCATTCCTCACCACTCGCAACAGACGAGCACCACTGTTCACCTGCAGTGTAAGATGCGGATAACAGGAGTATTCTCTTCATGAAGAATAGAGTTTGGCAAATATATCAAGCAACTCTTCACACCAACCCTCCCAAGTTAATCATGCACAATAGTGCATCAATATGTATGTATGATGATACTTTCAATATTCAGCCAAGCAATCCCACCTCTCTCTCAAAGAAGCGGAAGAGCGGATCTTTGATATTCTCAGCAGTTCTGACCAGCATATCAAGGACCTACAGAGTAATACATTCGTGATGTACATTGTTCATAACCACTGAAAATATGTAGTGTACTGAGGGATCACGGAAAGCCATTCAGTGGCAGTTGTGTGCAGTGTACGCATCCAAGCTGGATCAAAACAACATGTAAAGAGAGAGAAAAGAGGGGAGGGGGGCAGAGAGAGAGAGAGAGAGAAAAAGAGAGAGAGAGTGAATGAGCTAGCTACATGTAGATAACGTTGGTATTATTGGGATCATAGAGGAGACAGCAGTGGAGAACTCATCATCATCAAAGCTCTGCATCTTCAGCAGCTTAGCAATCATAGTTAAGGCTGTAGTATAGTTTAGGCGTGTATGCATGAGCAGGGGCTAGGTTTGCTGAATCTATTCATCCATATAATATGTTAGCCAGTCTAAAAATTTCAATGTCAAGGTTTTTCATTTTACTTGAACAGACGTGAGCAATTTCTTCAATGGATTGAGAATCTTCCCGATTCTCAGACCCCATCCTGGCTTGGCCTACCCAATAACGCAGAGAAAGTGCTACTGACCAACAAAGGTACACACATCTGACATATTAAGATGCAACAGTTACTGATTTGTAACCACACTTGTTCATATCCAGGATTCTCTATCTGTTGGAACCACAAAAAGATTCTCGAGGGGGGGGTGGTGGAGGGAGGATTGCATTATTGCAAAATATTCCCCCTCCCCCCCCCCCCCCCCCCCCCCAAAAAAACTGATGCACCTGTAGCTAGCCGCCCACTGACCTGATGCCCTCTGGCATGTTGACCTTCCTGCCAGGCTGTCCATCAAGGTTGCTCATGAGAGGGAAGGTGGAGTCAAAGCTCTGCAATGTGAAGAGTCGGTTGACAAATGAGTTGAGCAGTCTCTGGTCAAAGTCATTGTCGATCCTCCCACCATAGATGCACTGAGAGAGGAGAGTCCGCAGAGCACTCCACGGCACTTTGTCAGGGGATAGGTTGGTACGACCCTAGCAATTATAGTAAATTATGTAGATATCAGTATTATTATTGAGGGATAATGTATGCTGTATTATAGCAAATTCAGAAACATTGAGAGTAGCCATATCCTTTATACAAATGGTATGCCACATACTTGGAGTGGAATTATATATGTACATGCACAATATCATCATAATAATGCAATACTAAAGTCGAGATACATGTAGCAAAACTCAGAAGGGAAACGTTTGCTGGAAGTGGAAACTAGTTGCACTGTTGTAATCTTTTTTAATAGCATTTCACAAACTATAGATTTACCCCTGCCACAGTCTCCAGCCAAGTGTCCAGTGTATCACAGCCCATTCGGAGGTCAGACTCATTGAATTCGTACTTCTTAGCCCATCCTAGTGGAGCGTAGCGGAGCCTCTCCTGGATGATGGCGTGGAGCCAGGCCAGCAGGAAGTAGAGCCTGGCTCTCTCATGAGGCTCCTTGCACATCCTCGGAGCTGGCACAGTACTGAAGGTACGAATTAGGTTAGACTTCACACCAGGTGGGGGTTCAAAGGTGAAGATACGAGATCTTCTGAGAAGATTGACAGGCACCTACACGGATTAGTAGTGACATGTGATACAATTTATACCAGAGTGTGCACACTTCCCAATTAAGTGAGCAACCCTTAGGCTACCAGATCATGGGTGAATACAACTACACAATACACATACATACATACACATGTCAACAGATACACACATACATGTATAAGTACATGTACATGTAAATACACTCCTATTAACAGCAAATCCAACAAGAGTAGCAGCATGCACCCACACCAACCAATTGCAAGAAAGGTTCCTGTATCTGCCACAGATTATCTACCTACCTTAGGGTTGATCTCCATGGTGAGGAAGAGCCTGAAGTTGGTGTGAGGAGTGAGAGAGTGGAACTTCTTCTCCAACTGCACTAGCCATTGAGGAACAAGATGGACATTCTTCAGTAACACCCAGCAACCAGCCTTAGAGGCAGAGGAGATGGCCTTCTCAGCCAGACTGAAGCCTTCAGCAGAACCTGAGGGAGGGAGAGAGAGATCAATTATCAGGAAAGGCATTACAATAATATTCTGTGACTCACCAATAGCAATGGGTGTACACTGTTTCCCCATCTGGGCCGCTAGGTCATCCACTCTTCCACTGGCATCATAGCCAGAAACAGAGCACAGCAGGATGGGGGTGTTGAATTTGATCTATAGAAACAGTAAAGGTAGGAAAAAGCATGCACGCCTCTGTAACATCTTTATATTCTATACACATGTACTACATTACATACATGTAGGTACATGTACAGGCATGGGAATCATAAATGTTACTATTGGATATCATATCCCAGTAATGTATCAACCACACCCAGCAATGTAGATATTACCAGGGCCTACCTCATTGGTGACAATCTCAGCCAGGTTTAGCTCTTGCTCAGCACTGTGAACAAATGTCTCTCCAAGAACAGTGGCCACAAAGATGGAAGCCATAGCAATGAGACGATCAGCTCGGAAAGCTTGGATCACCAGCAACTTATACAGGGCTTTTCCGATAGGAGCTGCGGAAAGAAATCAGTACACAATGTCAGTGATGCATATACATTTGTATACGTACATGTATATAGTGTGTGCAATAATTGTGATAATATTCTCTCTGTATAATGCTTTGACATCACAGGTAGGACATGAGATCAGATTAGACCAATGCAAACCGCCAGGCCCTACAAACATAAACTCCCCTTCTCTACACACAAGCACACTCACAGGCCGAAAGCAGATACTGCACTAGGGCATACAACAAGCCAGAAGAATCGATTATCATGATCAGCTAAAATGCAGCTCATTGGAATTGCAGTGGTCATCCTTACCTGCACCGTGCTGACATGTGGAGCAACTTCAAACAACACCAAAGCCAACAGCATGGTGCCATTTCCCTCATCAAATCGAATCAAACGCAACGTACCTGTTTCTGGTACTATGCTAGATATGCACATGGATTACCTGACAGAGATCCCTGGGCTGGTCGATCAGACCCCTATGTCTCCGTGACTGCTTATGACGACTATGGAAGACATGTGACACTAAAGACACGGCACATTAAAGGGGACCATAGTCCACATTGGTACCAGTGGCTGAACTTTGGTACTCGAAGTAACTGGCATCACTTCGAGATGAGTGTCTGGGATAGCGATAATAATTCTGACGACCGACTCACACATACTCATAGAGTCAACATTAGAGCAGGTTACCACTCAAGCCTCTATAACTGTGGTGCTGGTTGTGCAGTGTATTATGACTACACCATATAGATATTGATACATCTTATCATGTGAACTCATCCACACATATTATAGCATTTACTCTCAATCACCTGAGATATGTTTCTAATACATGTAGTTGTGCTATCTGTGACTGTACATGTATGCATAATCATTATACCGTATCCTCCCGAAAATAAGCCCCCCCCCCCCTTTTTTGCAGTAGACATGACCTAGACTGGTCCCCAAGTGGAGGGGGCTTATTTTCGAATATGCACTTTCCCTCGAATATAAGCCCCCCTTGGCCAGTGGTTAACTAGCTGTTGTAGCTAAGAGTGGCAGCGAGATGACCTGTCAAGTAGACGGCAACAGACGACGATCGGCGGTGGGGAAAGGACTTGTTGTTCCATGTGTGTACGTCGCCAGAGGAAAGCAAAAGCATCTTGACCGGCTCATAAGTGTCTTCGCCAAGCTAAAAGTGCCATCATAACAGAATGACTTCTTCAAGACAGGCTTTCTAAACGCTACCACCATAGCTATACAAAAGATTCCTCTTTGTACTCGTAGTCAATTGAAGGGCGGGGTTACGTACGTACGTTTGCGCTCGCATGCGCGTGTATATGCGTGTGCACTCTACTTGGTGGGAGGGGGGCTTATAATCGAGGCAAACATACCTGTGCAAGAACTTGACGGTCAAAGAGGGGAGGGGGCTTATTTTCGGGAGGATACGGTATCTATTAGCTACTACATAACTGCAATTATATGAACATTTTTGTATAATTCAACAAGACACTATAATGACCAATCAGATTGCAGTATTTGTAACAGCTATATTCCAAAATAATATAGGTGCAGGTTGTTAAGTGCAAGCGCCTATTACATAATCAGCAAGAAACTATGTGCTTGAATCTTGCATGCAAAAATATCAATTGACTACTGTAGATGGATAGAGGTAATCACTACACTGTGCACATTGTCATGATTGAAAAATCTCGCCACAAACGGTGCACTGACTACTGTGACTCAGCATGCACGTGTACACTTGACTAAGTTTTTCCTTACTTGTATAATTTTATTATAACACAGTTGTACTGATTCAACAGATTTTGCTCTGACATACGTATGACATTAATGTTTGCTTACGGATGGATCTCTTGTGGAGAGGAAGATGGTGAATGATGGGGAGAGATCAATGTCCTGGTCTCCGAGGGTGATGAGGACACACCCACCAGTACGGCGAACCTCTCGGTTCAGGATAGGGTTCAGGATGGGGTCATAGCTCTCAACATCCTACAGTGAATGAGTATGCATCAAGGCAGGAAGCGTAATAATATTATGATATTATAGGTTCGTTCTTGTTACTTTCCTACCTGGACAAGGAGAGGGTTACCAAATCGCAGAGCACTCTCAAGGTTCTTACGGAAGGCATCATCCAGGAAACTGAGTACAACAAACAACTAGTAAACCTCATCGGCTTAAAATATTATATACTTCAAAAAATAATTGCCAATATTATGTGCAAGTTTTAATTACACTGTATGCACATGTATGCTGGGGAGAACAGTACAGCTAGAGATATTATGATTATCATACAGCTCCACTATCCTGCAAATATCTGTTTACTGATCAGCAAGTACTTTAGGAAAATATATGTATTCCTGACCTGATCTTAGTGATCTTCCTGCCCCTGTACTCGTTCATGATGAACTCAGTGGCCTGTCCTGATGGGTCAATAACGAGACGATAGCGGTTGAACCGCTTGATCATTATGGCATTCTCAATACAGAGGTCATCAGAGGGCAAAGCATTGGCCTGCCACGCTAGACGCTCAGGCCACTTCAATTTAATATTCTGTTTCTCGGGCTGGCCTTTCCTCAGGATAGGGTCGGTAGGCCGGCTTGTAAATGAAAATAAATTCAATTAACTGGGCGTGTCCTAGGTCAATAATCGAGATTTATCTCGAAAAACCTATTGCGCATGCTCAGAACGTAATTAAACCCGACCTCTGACCTCAAAACTAACAAAAGTTTTCTCTGAAAGTAGGGTCGGTCGGGCCCGAGAAACAGAGTATTAAGTTGAAGTTGCCTCATCGGCATTTGATAGGTACTGACAGTGTATAGAGAGGAGGGCAACACAGTACTATAATTTTTTTTCTTTTTTTCAAGGAGACCACACACTAAGCAGAAAAAAAATGTCCGGAAACCTCCACATAGTCAAGCTGGATGCATAGTAGAGCCATACAATGCAAGCGGGCAGCCTATACTTCAATTTGATGAAATTGGGTAAAGGTCGTCACGGTTATGTGCGCGCGTGGCCCCGCCCCTCACGTAGCGCGTGGGCGGAAAACATTGCAAACGCATGGCTTCCCTATACAAACATATGGATAAACACTTAAAGTGTGATATCGTTAATTCTAAGGTGTGAATCAAAATTCCGCTTCCAAGAAATTTCCAGGTGCGATCCATTCTGCGTGCTCATATGAATAGTTTGTCGTGAATGGCTCCCCAGAGTCTCAAACATTATTTAATTACATTAAATTCTTTTTTTTTTCTACTTAGTGTATAATTAGTGTATAATTAGTGTATAACAAGCTAGCGTGCACACTAAGCAGAAAAAAAAATTGTCCAGAAAACCACATGCATAATACACCTAGGATGCACAGTAGAGCCATACAAAGCAAGCAAACAAGCTATACTCCAATTTTGAGAAATTTTCTAAATAACGCACACCACGGGTATTCCCCGTTTTTCACGTAGCGCGTGGACGGAAAACATTGAATCCCGTTATGTACCGAGAAACCCGCGCGTCAAGATGACGTTCTATTGATCACGTGTGGCGCGCGCCTCCCTCACTTGGAAAATTTCCAGAGTATAAGGAAAAAAAAAGAAATTGAATGAATAGAGCGAGGATCGAACTGGGGTACATGAATCCATACACCAGAGCCCTAACCACTGCACCACCGTGAACGCCGCTGCCAGGTGCTCTTTTGTCACGACTTTAAAGACAATAGTAGTACTAACCCTTGCGTGTCAAACCCTACCCTAAACCAAAACCCTACCTACCCTTAGCCGTTCATATAATACTATGCAATTTAGCCCAGCCCCCTACGGGGGCTGGGCCGTGCGCCTATGGCGCGCGTGTTTCTCGGTACATAACGGAATTCGAAAACATTGCAAACGCATGGCTTCCCTATATAAACATATGGGGAAACACTTAAAGTGTGATATCTTTAATTCCAAGGTGTGAATCAAAATTCCGCTTCCAAGAAATTTCCAGATGCAATCCATTCTGCGTGCTCATATGAATAGTTTGTCGTGAATGGCTCCCCAGAGTCTCAAACATTATTTAATTACATTAAATTCTTTTTTTTTTCTACTTAGTGTATAATTAGTGTATAATTAGTGTATAACAAGCTAGCGTGCACACTAAGCAGAAAAAAAAATTGTCCAGAAAACCACATGCATAATACACCTAGGATGCACAGTAGAGCCATACAAAGCAAGCAAACAAGCTATACTCCAATTTTGAGAAATTTTCTAAATAACGCACACCACGGGTATTCCCCGTTTTTCACGTAGCGCGTGGACGGAAAACATTGAATCCCGTTATGTACCGAGAAACCCGCGCGTCAAGATGACGTTCTATTGATCACGTGTGGCGCGCGCCTCCCTCACTTGGAAAATTTCCAGAGTATAAGGAAAAAAAAAGAAATTGAATGAATAGAGCGAGGATCGAACTGGGGTACATGAATCCATACACCAGAGCCCTAACCACTGC
Source organism: Cliona cf. orientalis (assembly GCA_963930775.1). Lineage (NCBI taxonomy): Eukaryota > Metazoa > Porifera > Demospongiae > Clionaida > Clionaidae > Cliona > Cliona cf. orientalis. The sequence continues at coordinate 6,217,702 of OZ005697.1, forward strand.
ACCACCGTGAACGCCGCTGCCAGGTGCTCTTTTGTCACGACTTTAAAGACAATAGTAGTACTAACCCTTGCGTGTCAAACCCTACCCTAAACCAAAACCCTACCTACCCTTAGCCGTTCATATAATACTATGCAATTTAGCCCAGCCCCCTACGGGGGCTGGGCCGTGCGCCTATGGCGCGCGGGTTTCTCGGTACATAACGGAATTCGAAAACATTGCAAACGCATGGCTTCCCTATATAAACATATGGGGAAACACTTAAAGTGTGATATCTTTAATTCCAAGGTGTGAATCAAAATTCCGCTTCCAAGAAATTTCCAGATGCAATCCATTCTGCGTGCTCATATGAATAGTTTGTCGTGAATGGCTTCTCAAACATTATTTAATTACATTAAATTCTTTTTTTTTTCTACTATTTCTACTTACTTAATTACATTAAATTCTTTTTTTTTCTACTTAGTGTGTAACAAGCTAGCTAGCATGCGGCACACTAAGCAGAAAAAAAATTGTCCAGAAAACCATAGGATGCACAGTAGCGCCATACAAAGCAAGTAAACTACCTAGGATGCACAGTAGTAGTCTCGTGCCCAGCCTCTTTATCGCACGCGGAAAAAGAGTCTGGTGAAACGCGTATTCAATTTTGGTTCCGCGCGGTGAGATTGGCCGCGTCCAATCAGATTGCAGAACGGTGCCACGTCATCAAGAAAAGATTGCGACGCTTCACCGTGTACTTTGCACTTTACTTGTAGGAGATGGCTACATGTAGTTGTTGGACAGCGAAACTGACATTCAGCAAGCGATCATCGAAACTATCCCACGTTTGAATCATGCTAGTGCTTATGAAGTTTAGGCGAAAGTGGTAAGCTACATTTTAGCCAGCAAGAATGTGTTTATCTCTCTTAGTCTACCAGGAGAAATTTTTTCCTGTTTTTGAAAGCTTACCGCCGTCCTTTTGGGTACAAATCAGGCATCGAGACAAGCATAGTACTCGGACTCCACTGTCCAAGGATCCCGCTGGCGCCATAGCCTACGGTGGGTGCTTTTCAAACACTTTGCGCGAATAATAATATTAAACAGTGATTGTGCCATCGCTTATAATAACATTCATTGTGCCCGTGTCAGAATACGTCACGTACGTCACTATGGAACCAAAATTGAATACGCGTTTCACCAGACTCTTTTTCCGCGTGCGATAAAGAGGCTGGGCACGAGACTAGCACAGTAGAGCCATACAAAGTACCGTATCCGATCTAATTAACGCGCCTCTCTAATAGATGCGCCACCTCGGCCTAAAGTGCAATTTTCACGCTCTATTTAAACGCGCCCACCCACGCATCCCTATACTTTTGTGTACAAATTTTGCGCGCCACCTGGTCGCGAAGGATAGTTTTCAGGCTCTAATGGCGCGCCACCCAGCACTCGTAATTATTTTTTCATGGCGCGTTAATTAGATCGGATACGGTAAGCAAGCAACCTATACTCCAATTTTGAGAATTTTTCTAAATAACGCACACCATCGACATTCCCAGTTTTTCACGTAGCACGTGGGTGGAAAACATTGCAAACGCATGGCTTCCCTATACAGACATGGGAAAATTAAGGCATGAATCAAAATTCCCCAGGGTCAAATCTCTAGTTTCGACCCATTCTTATGTGAACTAATGTGTAGAGCAGGTCCAGCTGATCACACTGATATGCATATGACCTATGTTAGTGTTAATATTATGCCACATTCGATATATTCCTGGGCTATTTTGCTCTATGGTTTCTCCTGAATGAATAAATACAAGGAATTTTATGCATACAAATAAAATAAAGCCACTGTGATGCTAAATACACGATGTGGAATCATGTCTTATATGTATTCTAGCTTTTTGGTTATGAGTTGGTCAAAAATATATGCCCCTTCCTCACCAAACCTTACGACTTGATAGTAAGCTATCATGCTGCATTAGTTTCTGTAGAAGTTTACATGATGCTAACACCAGAAGAACTGCACTTTTGACGAAAAAACTACTAAAACCATTGTCTTCAGCACCCTAAATTACTCCCAGAATGATCTTCATGCATTATCCGTTGGTCCACTGTACGCGAAGCTTTCTGTGCCATTTTATGAACAGAAATATGCGGAGAAAATTTTTAGCGAATTCAATGGATATTTGATATCACTATTAATAGCTATATACGATGCATGGAATGAACAACAAACTTATTAAATACCCAGTATTATAATGTGATCACTTATTCTTTTGCTAGCTAATAAACTGAACTAAAATATAATGTAGACTACAAAACATTCACTGAAGAGTTCAGTAACTCACTACTTAACTTTTGTAACAAATACTGTGATCTGATTGGTTAAACTGAAGTATCTATCCTTCATAGAAAATCATGTAAGCTCTGTAGAAAATCATGTAAAGCTCTGTAGAAAATCATGTAAATTTTCTTGCCTGTGGTTAGGGTTGTTGCTAGGCAGCAGTTTATGTGTCAAGCTTTTGGGCATTGTTGCTAGGATCTAAACATGTTAGACACTGTTTAGGAGGTTTCTACGTGATTTAGAAGACTGAAGCGCTGTATGTAGAATCCCGAGTGAATATATAATGCATGTGAACATTGTATTAAAACTTGTGATCTTTAATCAACAAGTATTGAGATGAACTTTTGAATAATACTATCATCTAACATGTCAGCTTCTTCACGCTGTACATCTTCAACTGCATTTTCAATGATGTTTTTGAAATCATTATAGTGATCACTGTTCACTCTGTACCACTCTGTGCCACCACCGTAGTTAACTCTGTAGTCTCGTGCAGCATTGTGAGCTGCGCTTTCTCCATCACGACAGCTATTCACTGCATATCTCTCCTTCACAACCAATTGACGGGGGTTACCAGTTTGAAGTTGACCTCGGCGCCTATCCACTTCGTCACTGTTTCCTTGCACTCCACCAACCTTGTAGTAAATACCAGCAGCTCCAGTTGTTTGCCTCTCTTGTATGATATAAATGTGTCCAGCAACATTGGTACAACTTGCATTGGCTTGCTCCAGCACAATGATTGCACAAATAGCCATCATAATAACAGTGGCGAATTTCATTGTACAGTAGACAATTATCCAGTGACTGCAGGTTAATTATGTGATAAAGTTCTTGCAAATGCCGTTAGTAGTAATAATTAAGGCTTGCTTTAATTATTAGTTTGGCAGCTACCAAATAGGAGACTCTCTGCTACAGAAGATTTACTACTCCTTGCAACAGCAAAAAGTGAAAAGTGTAAAGCGTAGAACTACTATAACTGAATTAGACTAAGTGGTTGTCTGGAGTCTTTGTAGTGTTTATACAAGTGTGACTAAATCAAAGGCAGTTACTCTTAGAATGCTTTACACTTTTTGCTATAGCCATTGCAAGATTGATATGGAGTAGGAAAATTTCTGTATACAAAAGAATACAGTCATTTAAAATAATTATAAACACTGCATGATTACCTTTACTACCTTGAAAAATTTGGCCTTCTTTAGCAAAGGATACAAGGATAGGTTGAACTTTCTTGAACTCACTTAGAGCAATATTTATTCTGTATACACTGGACTGGAAGCCACCAATGGAATCTGAAAGCATTCATATCACAACAAGGTAAAATTCAATATGAAACCTTTCATAAAGGAAACCTGGTACCTGAGCCAAACATTAGTTGTAAAGTGTGTAATTGCTTGTATATGTACCAAACTGAAATCCAACTACTATAAATGTAGTTCTTTGAAAACTAAGGAACTTTGCATGCCACTTCCTATATGTATGAAACACTATAAATCAAACGGTAGCTATTATTTTTTGTGTAGTCAGTAATTCCTAAGGTTTAGCGGTAGTATAATATTTTTATAAAGCCTACATATGCAAAGCTACCGCCAGGGCAATATACCCGGTAGCTATGCCATACACACACTGTGGTTAGGGCAATACATAATTATTACAATAACGAGCAATTTCCCTCCAGCTTCAAGTCTGACTGAGTACTAATAGCTAAGCATCCCAGGCAAATTCCATATTACAATATTGCTATTGGTGCTAACAGCATAGTACTGTTGTAAAGGAAGTGACGTGCTTTATAATATATAAATTTTATTTTATTACAACGTATAATGCTAATCTTGAAGTGGCATTTTAAAGAAATTTCTGGGTGACCTCTTGTAGCACAACTATGCTGATCCTGATAATCCAGGGAGGCTTTTAACTTTGATAATGGAAATCTTCAGCTTCTGCATACCTGACTTGTCCGCATAATATTATAATATAAATGAACCATCTCACAGACCCTAAGCTGAACAGCCATAGTTACAGTGTTGGAGAGAATGATGGGTGGCACTTTTTTTTTTGCTTATAATACTTCATGCATAAGCATGGGATACAGATATGGGTAGTTGACAAACTAATACACATGTGTATACCCTAGGAATGAATAATTCAAACTACAGGTGATTAATGTGTACAAATATATTGCATAAAGCACTTGTATGATGTAGCAGTGACAGTAGTATGGTCCAATAGATTCCAGTTAGCCATAGTGTGAGGGAAGAAGGATGCAAATAGGCATTAGTGCGAGCAAAAGGCCTTGACAACTGGAGAGTGTTGGAGTTTCTACTGCTCCTGATGTTGGAATGGAATGACAAGGAGTTTCTGGGAAGAAACAGAGTTTGCAATTGTGCACCAACTTGAACATGAGCCCTAGCTTCGAGTCCAGACTTCTATCCTGGAGAAGTGGTAGATCCAACAGACTCAATAGCACATTGAAGAACCTTGATAAACTGGCAACAGTCAATATGCTGAGAGACAGATGATGACAGCAATGGCTTTGAAGGAAAAGAATAAAGAAAAACTTGATGAGTTTGCAGCAATGGATGAGGAAATATATTACCTACAGGTAATAAATTATAGCATAAAGCCACAAAATTCATATTATTCTTTATTACATAGACTGTTAACTTTATGCAATATCAAGCCAAGATACTTCCCAGGGATGAAAAAATGCAGCAAAAAAAAAATCTCAAATAGAGCAACTGCAGGTGCATAGCTATCTCTGCAGGTATATATCTCTCCTTCTCTCTCAACTGAGAGAAAAGGAGAGACAGAGGCAGAACGATGAAGAGTGCCGATCGATATCATGCATGCAGCGCACCGTACAGAGAGAAGTAGCTACACAGACTGCGAGTTGGTATACAGATTAAGTTACATTCATGGATCTAGATTGTGCATACATATCATAGGTGGCGGAAGCATCTTGAAGGTGAGGGGGCCAAGGTAGTGTAACATTTCGCGCACAAAGTGCGCGCGCAAAAATTTAAGCCACGTCCACTAACTAGCTAGGGTAAACGAGTTCGTGAAACATGGCGAAGTTTAAGAAGCAACGATGAATGGCAGGCAAAAACAGTCCATGACAAGGAGAGCAGCAATGAATCTAGCATATTTTTGACTCAGAACTGACAGAAGGCTTGTACCGACAGGTAAGTTTCAGTTTTTTTTTTTTTTTTGCTGAGCATAAGGCAAGAGTGGGTGTCAGCCTTGAAAAGTGGGGGGCCATGGCCCCCTGGCCCCCCCCCCCCGCCCCCCGGTTCCGCCGCCCATGCATATATCAGTCACTGCATGATAGCTTACTCTATTGTGAGAAACTTAGGTGAGGCTTTGTAGCTGGTGATTTGGCATTTTTTTTTTTTTGAAATTGCCAAATTTAAGAGTTAGCTACTTAACCTTGCAAATCGGTTGCGCGGAATCGCCGCTAGCTTCATTTTTGCTTGTATTAGGTTTCTATGGATAAAGTTTAGGTGGGCGTGGCTTCGTAACGGTTTTGCCTACGATCGCGTAACAAGCGCCGTTGGATAGAGCTCGTGGAGAGCTAGCTACCTTCTGATACTCGAACATTGATATTCCACTGAGAGAAGTTCCGCGGAAAAACTGGTGAAACTTGGAGGTCCGTAATCGCTACTTGAATATACACATAGCTCAGATCTGATTGGTCAGCAAGGCTGTGTAGGCAATTTAAATATAGCTGGCAATGGCACTGTTACATTCCTGTGGTTTGCAAATTATATAACTGGGTTAAAGCTATAATCTGATTGGTATAAGCAAAGTCCTCCATTGGTCATCAACTGGATCAAGCTTTTTGCCCAAACATCATGATCAGATCTTTTTCCTCCTTGAAGATGGGGTCTGCAGTGGGGATGTGATTCCTCTGTAGATGAAAATGTCCTAGTGCACAATGGAGTAGTCTCGTCACTGCCTTTCAGAGTGGCATGCTTGTTGTAAGCGGAAAGGCCTGGATTTCATTTGTTCGATCATGCACCTTTACTTTATTGAAAGGCAGCTACATTTTATTATATTCGCTAGCTGGATATACGTATGTGCGAGTTGCTCTACATATCTAGTAATTTTAATAGTACCGTGACAGTAGCTCCAGAGATGCTTAATTATATAAATAGTTTACCTCATAATCACATCATAATTATCAAATAGCTAATTGCAGAAATCAGTGCTATACACTAAGCATCTAACTAAAACAGCTCACTAAGAACAACCCCATAACTACGTAGATCACATAAATGCAAGAGCACAGCACACACCCTATTGAATATCCCACAAGTACAGGATGTCTTCCTTGTGGGTGCGTATAGACGATATTCATAGGTATGCAGGTGCGGGATGTTGGGGTACTTCCCCAGGGACTCTCCCTACAGTGATCACATGCACGATTTCTCCAAAAAGTTTAATATGGCCATTGATCCTCTGGAGGGAGTCTCTTGGCAGGTGAACTACCAAGGCAAGCCATGCTATTCAGTATATTGTGATACAGAAATCTTAATAATCAGTCAGGATGATGGCCTATCAGTAGCAGATGCTGTTCCAAGGCTCACCGGTGAACTTTCAGATGATGACAAGAAACAGCTGGAAAGACTAAATGTGCCTCTAAGTAAATGGAATGATGATGCGAGCATAATGGAAGCAAGGTATGCTCGTGATAAGAGATATACAATGATTTCAGTTGAGAGAAGCAAGCCAGGAGAACCATTATGCAAGACTCAAGTGCAACAGATTATTAGAAATACCATGAAAGCCTCAACCAAACCAGCATGTAAGAATTATATTATGACACGACTAACATGCATTTGAATATACAAGAGCAAGTGTAACAAAATGAATTAACCCTGATATTACACTATTAATCTCCAATTCATTCTTTATTTCTCAATCTTTACTGTAGTAGAAGTATACTACATTGGGCCAGGAAAGAGAAATACAGGTGACTGGTGTTTTGAAGATGGCTTTATTACCTTCACCACCATTGCTGAGCTCTACATGCAACATTTTAAAGGCAAAGTACTGGTTGTGGTATGTGACTGCAGCTACAGTGGAAGGTGGTTGAGAGCCTGTGCAGAATTCTTGGATGAGCATGGAGTGCAGCCCTGTGGTCACTCAGCAAAAGCAAAGGGAATCTTAATTTCAGTCAACACCCTGTGCAAGGATACAGAGGTTCCCTACTGTTTACTGGGATCCATAAGGGTCTATACCAATGATAAAAATACTGGAGTTTTAGGTCGTTGGGGACATGGATGGGAGGTTACTAAAGGTCAACACATACAAACAACACGCACTACCACTATCCGGTGTGAAAATAAATCCATTGATGCTTCATGCACTCTTGGACCACATGAGACTTGGGCAAAATTCTTCAATAATCAGAGGATATACCTGGTCAGAGGGAATGACAAAGATCGTCCAGCGTGGCACTATGTACAGCTGGTGGATGATGAGGAGACTGTGCGTAAATTCACTGAACTGACTCAGGGGGAAAATGCTGGCATACACACCATCAATGTATCGGACTATGGTCAAGTGATCAAGTCAGGATGGGGCCATGATCCTCCTAATGATGTCAAGGAATGGATGCAGAAGAACTATGATGCATCATAGTTACTCATTTGATAAACCTTGTTTGTTATAGTTTTCGTTTCGAGCACATGTACATACATATGATATCAACATAGACTGCTGTGAAATGAACCTTGCTTCAATGATGGAGTGCATGGTCCAAATCATACATTATTAAGTGTTGGAATAGTACATCAGAATGTGCGTAGGATATAAAGAAGAAGCACTGTTAGACTGTTAGATGTTGTTGAATATCTAACTACGTGCACAGGATTTCATCTATGCGACAAAATTTGGGGTGAAAGCGAGATGAATGAGTGGGCATATTCAGCACGCCAAGTTCATTGGGACATATTTTTAGGAGAATTTCTTCAAATAATTTTTGATCAAAAACAAATGCTAGCTAGTGGTTTAATTTTTAGGGGGAAGGGGGAAGCTATGAAGTTTGGGGTGGGAGCTTCCTCTCTGTCCCCCCATTGAATGAAATTCTGGTGTATATACCTGATATACTATTATGCATGCATACCTATGAGTTACATATACAAATTATACATATTGATGACCATTACATTAACAATATTCACACATCTTATTTCTTGTAAGAGGTGAAATTCAACAGCCACCATGGGGGCACACACTCCAGGGCAGAGAGCTTATGGAGTCGCTGGATCAAGAGATGAGCTCATTACAGCGCTTTCAATAAATCTTGCAAATTTCAAATTCAAAGGTGTGAAGTGCCAGATAGTTAACGTTTTGACCTTTAAACTCCTTTCCACAAGATGGTTGGCATGTGAAGTTATTAATGACACTACATGTGCCGCCTTACAGCTACCCCAATCTGGCTGGCTAAACTATAGCTATGCATGCTGGAATAACCGGAAATAATATGTCTGGTATCGTGTTTAACATTGCCGGAATTAGGGTAGGAGTACATGTCCTCCCATCCAGATCAAATAGTGAAGCCTCTAACATGCCATTGACCCCCAGAGTTGCACTCCTAAGAATTTCTATCATTTCGCGAGAAGATAGACTGGACGTGGCCGACTACGGTCAAATACTGAAGTCAGGTTGGGGGGAAGATCCTCCCAATGAAGTAAGAGATATAATGGAGAGAAAGTATAAAAATTTAATTGTTTACACCTAGACATTTAACTCAAATAGCAATTGCAGTTCTATACTTATCGTACAATTTGAACCATACACAGCTATCCTACAGTACAGGAAAGGGAAGAGACCTTTCAAGGCAAGCCATACTATTCAGCAGAATGTGACATTGAGGCATTGATAATCAGTCAGGATGATAGCCTACTAGGAGTAGCTGATGCTGTTCCAAGGCTGAACTGTGAGCTAATGGATAGTGATCAGAACCAGCTTGAGAGACTTAATTGGTCTACTTAAAACTAGCCCGAGAGATGATGCCAGCATAATGAATGCAAGAATTGATTTCGATAAGCGATTCACAAAGGTTGAAGTTGAGAGGAGCAAACATGGAGGACTGTCCAAGACTAAATTGCAGGAAGTTATTAGAAACACAATGAAGACCTCAACTAAACTAGCACATAAGCAAGAGGCAATACACACAGGCATGCACACGTCAGTGGGAAAGTATGAATTTTGTGGATGATTCTCACCTCATACCTTACAGAGAAGCTGTCATACCGTATAGCGGAAAATTTTCGAGGGAGAAAACATTCGCGGATCGGTAGGAATGGAGCATTTCGCGGAGAAAACTTTCGCGGAACGTTAAAACTGGTCGCATAATGGGTGTGGCATGCCTAGAATTTCGTGGAGAAAACTTTCGCGGATGGCGGAAAAATCGCGAAATTCGTGAAAGTTTTCTCCCTTGAAAACTTCCCGCTATATGGTACTAATTAATTACTTGTTCAATGGATCCAATCAACCCTCCATTAGGAAGAAATAAATCATTACCCATTGACAATCACTGCATCTATGACTAAATGTCACTTGAGTACCTAGTAACTAGATAGCAAAATTTAGGGGCTATATATCTTTCATTGGGCTACATGTAGGAAGTATCACGATCTACTATGTAGGAAATGATATTATACTAGTGATTTTTCCTTTTTTTCTATCTACTGACCTGCTTTGCTCCATCAAATATCCGGTTGAAAAGAGAGATTAATTTGGCATGGCCTAACCTGACATTAATACAGTGGACTCTCCGAACAACGGACACCTTGGTACATAGGCTTCTGTCCTTTATTCGGGGTATGTCCTTTATTGGGGTGTTTTACTTTAGTCACCCCCCACTTCATCTAATATTAATTTTATAGCCAATAATTCATTGTTATAAAGAAATTCATGACATACTCAAGTGTTTTCATGACATTATATTGCACTATTCAGTCTGTTTCAAAGAAGTGATCGACTCGACGAGTGTCAATTGCATCACGGTGGACGAATGGCTAGCTACTTGCCATAATTTTGAACAAGTAAAGCAGTGGCTGTTGTCATTACTATAGCTAGACAAAGTACTACCGTTTTTAGACTGTCTACATGTATTGCCGTCTTATTATTTTTGTACAGATTGTTAATAATGCCATGAACTGCATGTAAGAAGGTCGTGGGCGGGGTTAGCCGCACCCACCGCCGTTCGTTAGTTGGAACCTTTTTTGTATAGTACTGTATTACTTCATGCAAGCTGCTGTGTCCATTATCCGGGATTCAGAGGTTGTCCGCTATTCAGGTGCTGCTACTGTATTAAACATATGGAGATATCGGTTGGTACATATAGCAGTGTCCGTTATTTGGTAGAGGTCCGTTATTGGGAGTGTCCGTTAATAGAGAGTCCACTGTATTGCATAATATTGCACACTATTGCTCATAATAATTATGGTTTCAGTTTTCATTTGGTACTTTGGACCTGGGAAGAGGAACACTGGCGACTGGTGCTTTGGAAGTGGTTTCATCACATTCAGGGATATTACAGAGCTCTATATGCAATACTTCAGAGGAAAGATATTGTCAGTTACTTGTGACTGTAGCTACAGTGGAAGCTGGGTGATAGCGTGTGCTGAGTTTTTGGACAGAAATGGAGTGCAGCCCTGTGCTCATTCAGCAAAGGCAAAAAATATCTTGGATGCTTCATGCAAAGATATAGAGGTCCCCTACTCTCTACTTCATTCCATAAGGGCCACACAACGGATAAAAATACTGGAGTATTAGGTATCCAGGGAGATGGATGGGAGGTCAGTCAAGGCCAACATATGAGGATACTCACTACCACAACAATCAGATGTGAAAACAAATCTATTGATGCCTCATGTACTCTTGAACCAGATGCAACTTGGGCAAAGCTTCTCAACAACCAGAGGATATTTCTGGTCAGAGGGAATGACAAAGGTCGTCCAGCGTGGCACTATACACAGCTGGTGGATGATGAGGAGACTGTGCGTAAATTCACTGAGCTGACTCAAGGGGAAAACGCTGGCATACACACCATCAATGTAGAGGACTATGGTCAAGTGATAATGTCAGGATGGGGCCATGATCCTCCTAATGACGTCAAGGAATGGATGCAGAGGAACTATGGTGCATTGTAGTTACTCTTTCAACATACTCTTGTTTGCCATTGTGTATGAACCCTGCTTCAAATAGTGTAGTAGTCCAGACTATAATATTTTTGTAATAGTGTATCAGGATGTGTATAGGAAGTGTTCTTAACACAGTTGCTGTTACTTTTCTAATTGAATAAGCTAACCACTACAAGGCATACAGCAAAATATCAATTCGAATCAATTGTATCTCTATATTAGGTGACGCTGTTGTACATGTAGCAATTGTCACACAATTGCAAGCAACTATTATTCACAATCTGCAAGTACACAAAGATGATTTACCTGTGAGAGAGTGGTTTTCTTCCAGGGTCGGTTGGAGGGTTGCAGGCACCAACAAACTGTATCCTCTCTAGAGTGATCCATGTCTGATCTGAGGTACGGTAGAAACCACCATGTTCAACGATCTGACGAAGGAATGAGATCACTCTCTGGCACTTACCATACTTGTCCAAGTCTGGGAGGTTGATTTTATCACAGAAGAGGACGATCCACTTGCCCAGCTGTATGGGGGCCATGACCACTCCATTGGGGGTCCGACGATACTCACAGTAGTGGTCAAATGTCTTCAGGAGAAGCTCTGGAGAGGTAGCACTGGAAAAGTTGAGTCCAACAACCTATGAACAGGGAGAAGAAAAAAAAAGGTATTAAAAAGAGTACAATACAAATGGCTGCATGTGTACAAATGAGCACGCAAGTATCGCTCTGTCTCTCTATCTCAAGTGTCGTTTGTCGTTCATGAGGGTACTAAACTACACTCGGGACTGACCTTAGTTGGAACTGCACTAAGTCCAGCAGCCAGGGCCTCAGGCTGCGATCAGCACGATTCAGTGTCATCGCTAACCATGCGGCGCGGCTGTCAGAAGGCCTTTCTCAGGCTACCCTCGTGATGATCGGGGCCAGGGGCACAGGTACGATACCATCGATAGCCACTATTCGTCGTCGCTCAAAGCTATGCTAATTGTTCTATTACAATGCAACATCTAATTAACGCAAGAAAATTCACTTCCTGGAATTGTTTTGACTAATTGTGCGCAAACCAGATTTGAAATTATTTTTTTTTGCTTGCGTTCTATTAGAATAAACACGGTAAGTACACGAACTTACAGGCATGGGGAAGTCAGGGTGAGTCTGGTTGTAGTTGAGGACGTTCCTGACCAGCTGGTTGAGTATGGAAAAGAGAGAGTTGAGGGCACGAAGGCGAGTGAAGTCCATGATGTGATCCAAATCCTCGGCATACTGTAGGGCTCTCACCACCAGGCCATTGGAATTGAAGTGCTGGGACAACAGGTCTGCCACATCACGTTGGACCTACAGGAGAGAGAAACTGATGATGATGACTGCAAATGAGCTATGATAACTTCATAATTACATGCACTGCTCAGACAAGGCCATAGACTAGCTATCATCTCAGTGAGTCAGATAGCAGGACGGTAAAGTGTTGTCATCACCGCACTGCAAACAATTGAGAGGTAATTTACATGTACATGTACAAAGAATTCATTACCTGCAGTGTTGGTGAGACAGTGTCATCCTTAGAGGTGGATGACCTTGCTGCCCTCTTGCCGATCTGTAGTCGACCTCTGACCTCCTCCTCTCCCTCGTCGATGGAGATGTTCCTCATTCGAGTGAGGAAGTGTTCAAATATCATATCCAGGGAAAGGACATCCTCACTGAACTAGACCATACCACACCGACTCACGGTGGCCAGAGTCGCAAAACGAAGGTCCTGAACTTCAAACATGATATGAACCTAAAGTAATGGATCAAAGATGAATCACTATACACGACACACAAGCACATGTACATGTAGCGTAATGTGCCAATTACCGACAGGTATCAACTATCGGAAATACGGGTATCGATTATCGACATAGGGCCTTAGTATAGGCAGTGGGCGTGGCGCGTTTAATAATAACTTCGCGTGGTCGATCGCGACACGCTTCTGTGCTTCAGGCTGGACTTTTGAAGGTAAGTTTTGCTTTATTTGTGATAAGATGACCCTCACAGTGTCTTACTTTCTCAATACAGGGGCAAAGACGCGATGGTGCCGTTCCCGAGGCGCTTCTGCCAAGATTGAAAAAACGATAAAGATCGAACAAGCTCACCTATGAACATGAAGTTGTCTCAGTAGTTAGAGCTCATGATTATGCACCTGCTAGTATTTTTTATATAATTTTCTTACTCTTGGATTGCATGCACTGTGATGACAAAGCTCCAAGTGACGATAATTGATTGTATTGAAAGTATACGGTGTGCCGATAATACGTACCGACTGTTGATAACTGGCATTCGCAATTATAAGCTAAAATTGCCATTGCAGACGTATTTTGATAGGCGGCCCCCTGAGACTTTAGGTACTTGTAGCCCTGGCGACCCCCTACCTTTTGGTCCAAGTTCGAAATTCAGGCGATGTTCCTAAGCAACAGCACACGCGGGAGAAAATCGTATATCGATAATTGGCACTTTACGCTACAACTGGAAATAGTACTACTATAGTCAATTCCAACTAAACAGGAGCAAACCATCTCACTGCCTGCTCAGCCATACATATAAATGTACTTAGAACTAACTATATTATGTAGGTACATCAGTGGCAGATCCAGGATTCTTAGAAGGGGGGCTCTGGTGCGCAAAGTGCATGCAAATTTTTAGAAGCCACGCCCACTTTCAGGCAAAATTACGCCTATTTCAATCGTTTTTGAGACAAACTACCATGCAGCTCTACCAATCTGCTTTCAAACGAATTTCGTCTAAAGCATTCTAACGTGAGCATAGCAGCAGTTTTCTTAGTTCTGTAGCCAGAAAGAGGGCCTCCATTTAGCCTAACATCAGTATACTTCTTAGTGCTAGGTGCAGCCCAAAGGGCAGTTATTGTGCACCCCTGGATCCGCCACTGTACATATGTACTTGGCTACATGTACCGTACCCTCACGAAAGAGGACCCACTACGGAATGTCGGCCCACCCCCCACTTTGGGCTCAATTTCCTGCTAAGGTCTAGTATTTACTCGAATATGCGCCCATATTTAGCTACCCTTGAAAACGCAGCTCAAATGGCTGGTTTATTCGGACTGAACTTCAAATACTCTATTTAAGATTGATAAGTAACGTGCTAAACAGCCGTAAAACTAAGCCTAGCTAGCTTTATGCCACATTTCAGTATAAATAAACGATCGTACACGGCTAGCGATTGTAGCCACGCCCACTTAATAGAGCTGCACTCAACGACACACGGTGAAGTATCGCGGCCGCCCTTGCTCTGGATTGGTAACCGTGCCTGAATAAGGGTGAAATCAATAGTAGCCGCTGCTACTATTCAAATTATGAAGCTAGCGCGGGTGACTTACCTGGGCGCTCTTTCGCGTATAAACATGATACTGATACCTCGAATATCGGCCCATCCCCCAATCTTAGCCCAATGTAAGGTGCACCGCCCATGGGCCCTCTTTCGCGAGGGTACGGTATATTTACTCACATTGGGAGGAATACCCAGTCTCTCTCCATTGGGCAGGGTGAGTAGCTTGTTGTCATCAAGCACACTGTTGAGGTTCTCCAGCCACTCTGGGTCAACATCTCCATCAAACACTATCCACTGACGCTTGTTGATCTCACCATGGATATTGTCAATGATCCTATATGCACAAAAATGGAGGAAACATAATATGTGTATCCAATGTTACAGATGAGACAACATATCCAAATCATTACAATTTCCTTACTTCCTGAGTATGTGTGTGAAGAGTCCATCAGTCCACTCCCTAGTGTTGGGGTCGAGCACTCCATAGAGATCCTCCTTTGAGATAGCCTTGGGGTCAATGATGTGCGATACTCCCTCTACTCCTTCCAGCCTCTCTAGAGACTTCAGCAGAACCTTCCAGGCCATCGATTTGCCACTGCCACTGGGGCCAACCATCATGAGGCCATGATGAAGCTGGGTGATCTGGTAGAGCTGTAGCACCTTCTCCACCCACTGGGAGCCTGATTCTCCAGATACAAGATGCAGTTCATTACAGACTTTGGTTACTTCAGCACGGAGGGCGTCCATTTCTCCACGGACATACTTGACTCCAGGGAATACATCAGAGAGGAGGCTGTGCAGGAGAGGGATGTCCTCAGCCATTAGCTTCGGCACCATCGTCGCACAAACACTCTGGATCAAGATCTGTGATGAGTAACAAAATGTAAAATAACTAATATACAGGTACATAATATTACAGTCTATATTTAATTTTTTTTGTGATATTATTATGGTACATGTCTAATAACAAAATTGCATGTACGTATAGCACATTAAAAGGTAAAGCATTAAATTTATGAATGGAGTATTTCATGCAGTGAATGTTTCTCTTCTAGTGTACCAGGTCTTGTTCAGGGAGGTGTTCAGCAATGGATCCCTCACTGGCAGCGTCCGATTTCTTTGCCTTTTGAATCTTGTCTCTCTTGATGTGACCAGTACACTCTTGAGGGCACGCAGACCAAAGTCATAGTGAGACTGATTGGACAACTGCTCATCACACAACCTGAAAATCATAGAGAATCAAAATTTAATAAAATTCTTGATACACGTACATGTATATCATATAATAAAATGTAATATCAGTTCTGATACATTTAGCCAAGAGGTTATACTGATCAATACTGAACACTACATCTATGTTCGAAGAATATTGTAGCTACACACAGCACAGAAGCATGCAAACATCAGAGGCAGAAGAATGCAGGTAGTACATGTAGATTAAAGATTACATGCATATAATTATATGTAATACATGCACATACATGTAAATGAGTGTTGATCCTTACTTGAAGAATGGTACAATCTTTGAAGCCAAAATCTCTGCAGTTCTGAATCCCTGGGAGTACAACATCATCTGAGCAATAAGCTGACGGTCTGGCTTCGTCATGGCAAGACTGAAGGAGAAAACAAAGGGTTAAAATTAACAATACATAATTGAAAAGCATTTCTTATTAATAATCACAAAATGCAACAGTTGTTTGAGCCTGTCAGAGAATTGTGGCTTGAGATTAAACTCATCACAGAGTGTCAGATTTCCATCATCATCACACAGACTATCACCATTCCGATTATATTACATGCACATGGTACATGCATGCAGCATACATGTGTGTGCATGCATATTATAGGTTTACCTCCTAAAGAGTTGCTTGAGGTTGTCTGGTAGGTTTGACCTCCCGGCATAGCCAGGGTTCATGGTGATGAAGATGGCCATGTCTGGGTTCACCTTCACATTCTTGCCAACCAGCTCAACAGTGATAGGCTTTGCATTAGGTCCACCTGGGCACAACAAAATACATGATTGTATAAAAGTATAATTCCGTATAGTACTAAACATGTAGCCAAGCTTTCTAAGGGAATGGAATACACGTACATGTAAATCAATCAGCTTGAAACCATACAGCTTGAAGATAGTACCTAACATTCACAGTAAGGTTGCACCACTTCATGTACTGAGCGTATTGCTAAGGTTTGCCCAACGTAACAACACTGAACTAAAGCCCGGCAGTGCTTTCAAAACATGATACTGGTAATTGAGATACTATTATTGTATAGCAGGTTGCTTCATGATTGTACATTACATGTTTCACCTTGTTGCTGTCCCTGTTCCTTGAGTGTCTCCTGTATGGTCTGAATCTGCTGGGACACGGCCGACAGCATTCTCTCCTCTAGACGATTGAACTCATCAAAGCATCCCCAGGCGCCGACCTGGCAGAGACCAACAAAGATACGACCCATGGCCTGGAAGTCAAACGTCTCATCGCAGTTGAAGACCAGTACAAAGCGACCTAGCTGGTGACCTAGAGCCTTCACTGACTCTGTCTTTCCAGTTCCAGCAGGACCTACAAATTTAACAGTAGGATATTCACTCAGTGTACTAATTTGGAATATACGTATAGGGATGCATGAAGTATTATATGTATCATATGCAGATTTGTGATCATGTGGCTCAATAAACAATTATAATACAAAATGGTGTGATAGGTGTTCTCCAGGTATATTCAAAGGCAGCCTGCAAGCCTATGCGGTGCAATTTGTATGCACAATGTTGCACACACGCATATGTAAAGCAATACAGTAGTGAAGTACATGTATAGCTATTGTAGAAATTGAGTGTACACTGTTGAAGTTTATCGTTACCATCACTGACCAAAAGGTGATCCTCCCAGCCTCTCCTCCAGGGCCTGTGTCATGGTGAGGTAGCATCGATCAGTGAGAGGTGTCTGGACCAGCTTGTCCTGAACTCCGAGGTACTCAAAGCCATAGTTGAATTGTGCGTTGGCCATGTGGATGGATAGCTGCTGGAGGACGTCCGGTTTCTTGGGGTCAAAGTAGAACCTCATCTGGGAGAGCCACTCGAAGCTGCGGAGGCTGGTGACTTTGTTGGTGATCAACATACGAGTGGTGTCTCGCTGGTGGACCAGCTCAGTGATCTATTGGTATAATATAAAAAACATCATTAAGTCAAGAAATATGGCAACATGCCTATTATCATCCCTATCAAGTGTTAAGTTTTAATTCAGCAATTGGAAGCCCAAGTATGAAATAAATGTGTGAGGTTTGTAAGTTGTTCGAGGACAAGCAATGGAAAATGCTCTTCCTTCTTACACCTCAAATAACTTATTCACGCTAATGTATTGCTTTGTATACCAGGGAAATCACTTACTTAAGTTATTCATACATATTATGTATGACTACCAGTATTATGTAAACACAGCTGTATTAGCTACATTATTATGCATTTTGTGTACGCACATTAAAGTGCACATTTCTATAGCTATATAGTATACACATATTACTAACAGCATCAATTGAGTCAATAGTGTACTATTAATTCCCTTAGTGACATTTGTATTGCTAGTATAATGCAAGTCATGAGAAGGAAATTCTCTGTATGTATGTATATTTAATAGAGACCTTAAAAAGCTGAAGCCAGGGCCCTTACTAATACACACTTCTTTTATAGTATCCTCAGAAAATGCTCTGTTTTCAAAACCATAAACCTCCCCCTACAATAAGACCTAGAATCACAATACTGTCTACATGTTCCGTAAGAACGTAAAAGTACATTGTATACAAAACATTGCCAATTGTGCATCTCAAGTATAGCGCAATGTAGTAGACATGGATAATCGTACTAACTGTCAGTAGAGATTGTTTACCTTGGGAAGGAGGCTCTTTCTCTCTCCAGGTACTCTCCCAGAGCCTTTTGGATCTTTCCCAGCAGGTCTGCCAACCTCTCCAAGCTCTTCTGCACACCAGGAATGTTGAGAACATCCATCACAAGAGGAGCCTTGGCCACCTTCTTCTTCAGGGCAAGAAACTCGAAACTGATGCTGTGGGGTCGAACCACGTGTGTGTGTGTGTGTGTGTGTGCGTGTGTAGAGAGGGAAAGATAGAAAGGGAGAGAGGGAGAAAGAGAGATATTGAGGTTCATGATTTAGTGGTAAATTTTGTTAAACCAGTGAGAGGAAAGTATCCTGGAAGAAATTCCAGGGTACTATTCAGACGCCCTCACCACTGAGCTACTGGGCCCATGGAGGTGGCAGTTGAGTGTCGAAAGATGGTAATCCCATAGGATCCCATTCAAACTCCAGCTATACAATATACATGTAGATACTCCCCTCAAGGTGGTGGGACTGAGTTGGGCTTGGCTGCAAGAACAGCCGACTGAGGCCTCTCATCAGTCAAACATGAAGTCTACAACGGTTTCAACATCTTTGCAAACATCCAATATATGAGGAAAATTTACATACAGCATAAAGTATAATAATATTGTTGGGGAAAGTCAGTGTATGTTTTACATCATGGTATATCTTACATAATTATACATGTACTATCAGTAACCACATGATGTGCAAAATAAACATAATATTATCTATAGATTTACAAGCCTACACGTACGTAGTGCACAAGAGCCACTAGTACGTAGAGCCTTGCTAGAATCAACAGAATACTATGCATTGTCAACATGGATCTAAGTAGCACTGCATTGATTGAACCAGTCAGATCTGAAGAAGAGCAGCCTCTCCTCCCTATCATACGGCCACTGGGCACCACATGGAGGGAGAAACTAGGCCGTGCTCAGTTCATACCAAGAAAGCTTCATATACCATCAAAGTCAGCAGTTCTTATTCTATTCTGGTCAGTGGTGGTTGGAGCCATCTACATGACTGCCAAAGGATGGGTAAACTTCTCAGCAGCACTGCTTGGCCGACGCAAAATTGACATTTTCCGCGGTTATGATATTCTCATCGCAAGGACAGTCTTTGTGCTGGTGTTTATGCTCTACCCGATTGCAGGATTCTTGGCAGACACTCGGTTTGGTCGTTACAAGGTGATTCTCACTAGTCTCTGCCTGTTAGCTATTGGAATGGTTTTTCTCTCTGTTGATTCAATCCTATACTACACAAAGTATTTGGAAGGCCTATTCAGTAAGTCTGGCCAGCACGGTGTTGTATTATTCACTATCATTATCATCAGTGGACTGGTTATTATCATTCTGGGTTTTGCTGGCTACGAAGCAAATTTCATTCAGTTTGGAATCGACCAACTTGCTGATGCTCCAAGTGAGTACCTTGGCCTCTTCGTACACTGGGTGGAGTGGTTCATAATGATAGGGACAGTATTCGCACAAATAACATTCTCATTACTTCGCAACTGTTTCAAAAACCATACCATCGACAATATAGTAGCAAGTTCTCCCATACTTTATTTGATTTTATTGACAGTAAAGGTTATATTTACCTATCAGAAACGACATTGGTTCAACATTGAGTCTGCTAGAAGTAATCCATACAAAATGGTCATCAGAGTGCTTAACTTTGCGAGGAAACATGGATCACCAGCTCAGCGCAGTGCCTTCACCTACTGTGGCGATGAACTGCCTTCTAGGCTGGATTTTGCCAAGGAGAGGTATGGTGGACCGTTTAGCTACTTCAGAGCAAGTGGAAGATGTCAAGACTTTCTTGAGGATTTTGGTGATTTTGTTGGCACTGGGACCAATATTTGCACTGGAAGTCCCAGTTGATCCACTGCTGCCAATCTTTTTCAGGCATGTGATCAAATCACCAGGAAGGAATGAAACAGCCTGTATTGTAAAGCGCGTACTATTCGATTCCGAGCTCCTAAAAAGCATTGCAACCGTTGTCTTATTTCCAGTCTACGTGTGGCTAATCTACTCCATACTACGACGCTGCATTCCAAAAACGTTCACTCGAATTAGGGCAGGAATAATTGCACTAGTGAGTGGCCTCGTATGCATGTTCTTCATAGATCTTCTAGCCCACATCTTGTACCACAAGCATCACAAGCATGGAGTGAAGTGCATGTTTAAAGGGTTACAAAGGGAACACCACAACCATCACCTAGACGTACCCTGGTCCGTGAACCTTGCACCCGGCTTTCTGACTCAAGCTGGTATTACAGTGATCGTCATAACAACCTTTGAATTCATCTCGGCCCAGAGTCCCTACTATATGAAAGGCCTCCTCATTGGAGTCATGTTTGCAGTTCGAGGGATCTTTCAGCTACTCTTCTCGATAGCTTTATTGGCCTTCTCCCTGAAGAAGATATGGGGGTCTCAGAGGATGAAGCATTATACACCGCCAATATTCAACTGCGGGTTTGGGTATCTCCTATTTACGTGTATTGTTGGACTGACTGGTCTTATTTTGTTCTCACTGGCTGTGAAAAGATATCGATACAGAGAGAGAAATTACAGATAATACAGAAGGAGCTCTGTTAAAGAAATAGTTCACAGCAGTTGAGAAACTGAAAAGAGTACTTATGTTTTGAATAGGATCATAGTGTGTGATTTATGGACAATCACTAGCAACTACTTTAGCACAAAATAAACACGTACACATGCATACGCTGTGTTATGAAACATACACGTTAGTACAATTTTATGTAAAAATTAAATGTCATGTAGTGTCCTAGTGGAGTACGCTATACTACTGCACCTTATTCACAAATACAAGATTTGTACAATTGGATCGTTTATCATTGTAAACGAGCCTGTTCTTGAATGGGAGTCTGGATGCTGTTAGGCTAGCATTTAGGCTTCAAGCAACCATTGCAAGTAGTGTCGTCCTTGCTCTATCACTACAAACACTGTCAGGTTTCACATCATAGCAAAACGAGAGCAGTACTTGAATCAGACACCGACTAACATAAGGGAAAGAGATAAATAATGTAAGTTGGTCGAAAGAGGGTAAATAATTAGTCTGAACTAAAAAACCAGGAAGAGCCGCAACATAATTATTATAATATTATATGAAGCTACATGTACATACCTCCAGCACAGATATCTATGAGACACAGTACTTTATTTACAAAAAACTTACACTTAGGTATATCAAACTTCAAAAACGATTAGATACAATATTAAAAAAATAAACATTTGATTATAAGAATTTTAACAACATCTGTGGGTGCATATACCTAACTACAGCAGAATCTGATGGTGGTAGGTTCAAAGGTTAATCAGATACTAAGGTGCAAATGTAATCACAGGCCACCAGGTGTGAACAAATCTTGACTGATGAAACACAACAATCTGGCTATGCAACTCTGCCCCACAACACACCAACATGTGCAGATTGCCATGCTGTTGTGTAAAAACTTCTCTACTGCTTCTCACAGTTGCCTGGGCTTTGGGCCACTAGACTATAAGTACATGTAGATTTTACCATGATTTTGTAGCTGTTGTGCAACAATTCCTCCACTGCTATGCCTTTCACACATTATATGCTACATTCTGATGAAATCAAAATACAAACAGTGGCAATAGCGGACAGCTAGTATATACGACAAGCAAGGTGCACAGAAATGCACTACATTTGAGATTACCAGCGACTCAATGTAGAGAAAGATTACTATCATTGAAAACAGAAAACTTGCTTCATTTGCATGCAATCTCCATTAAGATGACTTCATTTTACGACGTCTACGTATTTGATGCACCCACCAATCACCCAGCCCCTCTGCATCAGCAATGCTTCCAGTACATCCTGATGAATCTCGAGCAGTTTCCCATTGCTTCACCAGCACTTTTACCCTTCAAGATTCGCTGGAACCTCCTGTGGAATCTACCACTAGCCGATGTCTGCCAACTGGAGATAACACAATTCGCTAGAGGTATGTGTATGGAGAAGTACTGGCAAACAATTGTACGCACCAATATCACAGAGCTGGCGGGTCACTCGGAGTGCATAGACTGTATGATAAAGAACGGGCTATGCAGCCCATGCAGGTGGAAGGCAATGGTGGAGGAGACTACTGCCAAGGAGTGGGTGTATTCAGTGATAGCAGCAGAAGCCATCACCGAGAGAGGAATCACACAGGAACTGCCCCCAAGCAGAGATTGTTACGGTACTGCTTTATACTCAACGGTGGACACCATGTAACCAATCCGAAACACTAAGTGTGACGACCTCTATGCATTCCTCTTTGCAGTAAGGAGGTTCCACCAAGGTGACAAAAGCAGATGGTGTACTGGAGTAGTGTGTGAATTCAAATTTCCATCACGCTATTGCAAGTATGCGACAGATTTATGTGGCCTAGAGTCTCTTTGGACAGTGTATTGGCCCACATTACCAATCAGCCTTTCATAGCCAGTTTAAGTATTCTGGTAATAGGCCAAGGAGATCACAGCTATTTCAAGTTTTCCAGAAAGGTGTTTGATAACCTGCAGGAGGCATTCAAATCTATAAGCTATAATCGTCACCAAAGCATCCAGAGAAGTGGCGCCATTGAAAATTTTGACCATCAATAAAAATGCATACGTTTACTGCTAAAGCAGCCAGCAGGGTTAATAATTATAATAATAATACTACGCTTCAATTTCTAACATGTCCTATGGTAACTTAATTATGCAACAAAATAGCACTAGCACAGAAGTGACTAACAATAAATATCACTGCTTCCCAGCACGATTCAAGTCATAATTTTACAATGCAAAATATACTGTATCAACTAAGGCTATACAACAAAGATATTTTCACACTAATTTGCGAAGTTGCAAACAAGGATTTTGTACTTTTTGGTAGTAAGTTCATCACACAGAGCAGTGCTACTCACTGTAGGTAGCGACTGTACACATCCACAGCAAATCTCTGGTCGAAAGGTCTGTCATCTCTCTCCCTGTACTTGTACCTCCTGGCTACCACTAGCAACAGGATAAGGCCAATCAGTGCAACAACACATGTGAAGAGAAGGTAGCCAAAACCACAGTTGGTGACGAGAGGATGCTCTCTCATGTGCTCACTGTCCCAGAGGGATTTCCAAGAAAATGGCATCAGAACAATTCCGCTGATGAGCTGGAAGAAAGCCTTTACACTAATGAAGACTCCAACTAGAAGACCTTTCATTGAGGAAGGACTCTGAGCCGAGATGAACTCAAATGCTGAGGCCATAATTAGTGGTTGACCAAGTCCTAGCAACAGATACGGTACCAACAACACTGACCAGTGCAGTTTCAGGTCAAACCCATGATGATGATGAAGAATAAACATGCACATACTGGTACCTTGAGGGGATTCTCTATTGTGTACAATGTGCCCAGCTAAGTCAATACACAACATACTAGCAACACCAAGGAGATAGACCAAAGCAGCAAACCACAAGCGAGAGAATATACTCAATAGATGACATTGAAGGAGGGAGAATATAATCCATATGAACAGCGGTAGGAGAATGAGTGAAATGAGGCTAGGAATTAAATCCTTCTCTAGCAAAACAAACCTAGCTGAACATGAACGATTAAAGTAACTAGATGATGCATCTTGTATGTGAATTGTAAATGCAGTGGTGACCACGAAAGATGCGGGAACTTCAAGCACAAAAATTGGACTGAGAGCCAATAACACAAGGAGGATCTTAAAGAATGTTTTGACATCTTCCACCTGCTCTGTTGTGAATGGTCCTCCAAATCTCTCCTTGGCAAAGTCCAACCTTGATGGAACTTCATTATCACAGTATGTGAAGGCACTGCGGCAAAGAGGGTAGCGATGTTTTCTAGCGAATACTAGCACCTTGTAGATCATCCGGTATGGATTACTTCGCTGATTCTCGACATTAAACTGGCACTGTTTTAGACATACAATAATCAGGACAAGCATCACAGTTACTGATAGACACACAGCAAAAAGCAGTATAAAAATGCTTTCAGATATCTTCACAGCACTAATACATTCGTATACAGCATCGACAATTTGGATCACAAATGTGCCCAGCCTGTCAGCATAGACGACCCAGTGTATAAAGAGAGCTAGAGACACACTTGGAGCATCACAAAGCTGGTCAAGTCCAAAGGGAATAAAATTAGCCTGATAACTAGCAATACCGGGCAATAACAAAAGCACTGCCACTGCACCTAATCCAAATGCCACCGGCTGTACATCGTGATTATAAAGATGAATACTCCAGACTCCAGCTGTGACCAACAGACGAAGAACTACTATCAAGCATACAAATATACACGCTACAAATATGAGGCAAATACTGGCTGATAATACTCGACAGCGACCAAAATGCACATCAGCCAAAAAGCCAAATAGGGGAGAGAAGATAGTACTGGCCAAAGCTACCAACAAATTGACAAGAGTAATAAGGGTTATCACATACGGTGAGAATATAAAAGCGACCTGTGTAGTAATCCTCATGGCAGCATACACCACACCGACAATGAAGTTGATAAAGATGACAGTAATAACTGGCTTGGTAATGAGCCATTTGTAGCCTGGACCAGGAAGGAAGCGCCTCTTACTGAAAACCAATTTCCAGATGAAAGACTTTGAGTATGATGATGAGGAAATGAGAGACAGAGTTTCAGATCCTGATGCAGTGTCCGACTCCATACAGCTCAACTACTTCAATGTATTCACTAATGGTTTGAATGGATCAATGCTAACTGCTGATACACACACGCTAATCAAGCGTGCAAATCGACAGTTATTATAGCTACCTGCACAGATGTAGTGTGAAGATCATGGGAAGTGCAGTACATACAATACTTTACTTATTCTTAAACTAGTAATATAATCAGCTTCAAGAGCTTACAATAAGGTTGATGTCCAGGATTTCACTATGAGATCACTCTCATCGTGGGAGAGCAAGAGGGTAAAGAAATTGTTAAACTGAAATCGCATTTACTCATAACAAATTAACGTGCGATGGACTAAACTATACTAGTCAATATGACACACATAACTTATGCGTGGGTCCTGCTTATCTTTCAATAACAGGTTGATAATGTACTACCAAATTATTAGCACCAAGACTCGACAATGTACACGTGCATATACTAGACCACAGCAAATTTTATAACTTAATAAAAATTAATTTAAGGTTTGAGCATAACTAATCAAAACAGCATACAACGTCTGTAGATACGTATGCTCAGGACAAAATATTGATATTAACATATCAATCATAGTTATCCTCGATGTGCATTCAATAATACTGTACTTAATCTAATACAACCAATAGTTTCAATTTTGAAAAACGTGAGTTTTTCGGGTAAAGGTCGTCAATCTCTTGATAAATAAATGTTATGAGAATTCGTAAAAATAATGCTAATTTCTTGTGTTAAATTGGATCATGCGTTGTATTTGATTAACTACGGTAGTATACATGTGGAACGTGTATATACAATTGAATACTGTTAAGAATATTGGCAACGAATTCGTTGAGCCGGCAAAACTTAATGATATATTATCCAGGGATATCAGGATAGGGATCATCACTGGAGTAGCTGCTGTAAGCCTGTTCAATATAGCGACCATACACATCCACAGCAAATCTCTGGTCGTACGGCCTGTCATCTCTCTCCCTGTACTTGTACCTCCTGGCTACAATCAAGAAGAGAACAAGACCAATAAACGCTATGCTGAAAGATGTCAGAAAATATCCAAAACCACAATTGGTGACTGGAGGATGCTCCCTCAGGTATGGACGATTCCACACAGGATCATAAGCAAATGGGAGCAGAGTAGTTCCACTGACTAACTGAAAGAAAGCTCGGATTGTCAAAAATACTCCAACCAGAAGACCCTTCATGGCAAAAGGACTCTGAGCAGAGATAAACTCGAACGCTGTAGCTATAACCAAGGGTGGGCCTAGGCCCAATAGTACACCAGGTATCAGCAATAATCCCCAATGAAGTTTGAGAGTAGCCTCATCTTTCGATACACGATCAATAAAAAACATACACATGGTGCTATTACCACTTGAGGGGCCTTGGTTGCTCTTGTAGTGACCAACAAGGTCAATACTGAGCATGCTCAAAACACCAAGAAGAGAGAGTGATATGGCTAGTCCTAGTCGGATGAATATCTTTGGTATACAGCGGCGAAGCACTGAGAATATAAACCAGATGTAGATTGGATATAGAAGAACTCCTAAGAGATTGTTCATTGAGCCTTTCTGCAAAATAATCAGGGAACTATTGCATGTTTGATTCACGATAGAGGGATGGTTTCCGATGTGAATACCAAATACCATGAACATGAAAAACGATGTTGGTACCTCTAGCACAAACACTGGGCCCATAGCTATTAGTACCGAGAGGATTCGAAAGAAGGTTTTGACATTTTCCACTTGCTCTGTCGTGAATGGTCCACCATACCTCTCCTTGGAAAAGTCTATTCTTGATGGCAATTCATTGTCACAATAGGTGAAGGCACTGCGTTGAAGTGGGTACTTGTGTTTCCTGGCATAGTTCAGCACCTTTATGACCATTTTGTATGGATTGAGTTGTTTGGGCTCTATGTAGAACCAACAGCGTCTAAAACATAAAATGATGAATAGAAAAAGAAACATCAGCGCCATCAGAAGGACAAAAATAGGAGTGTACAAGCGCTGTAGGCTAAAAGAATTGCATAAAATGGCAGCAAAACAGAACTGAATCACAAGAATTCCTATGCTATCAGCCCAGATGATCCAGTGTATGAAGAGTGCTAGAGATGAACTTGGAGCCTCAAGGAGCTGGTCAAGTCCAAACTGAATGATATTGGCTCGATAGCCAGCAACACCAAAAACAAATACTATGAATGCTATTAAAGCAAAAATTAATAAGCACAGTGCAATGCCTCCACCATTGTAGTGGCTTATGTCCCAGATGCCACTACCTAAGGTGAATGTCAATACACCTGCAACTGTGTATACCAAGAATGCGGCAAAATGCAGCCAAAAGCAAACCAAAATAATTGTGTAGCGACTGAAACACACGTCAGCAAGGAAACCACTGAGAGGAGAGAAGAGACTGATAGCAGCAACTAACAGGTAGACAATGCCTACACTCATAGAGATACCATTAAAAAAGTACCCAATAAACATCAATATATTCATGAGGGCAGCAAATGCTGCACTGACAATAAGATTGATGACTATGATGGCAACGGTGGGTTTAGAGAGCTGGCAGATATGCTTTGGCGATAGTGAGCACTTCGCAAGTGGCATCTTCCTCATAAGAAAATTAGAGCTGACAGGAGGAGAGAGAAGAGGCTGTGATTCAGATGATAGCACTGAGTTAATGGATACTTTTGCATCTTCCATCACTTTTTGATCTTAATTCACTAAGTAGTATGATAACTTTGTGCAGACACTTTAAGGTGGTGACTGTTGCATAAAAATTATTACA
The DNA here is from genome assembly GCA_963930775.1 of Cliona cf. orientalis. NCBI lineage: Eukaryota > Metazoa > Porifera > Demospongiae > Clionaida > Clionaidae > Cliona > Cliona cf. orientalis. The sequence goes on from OZ005697.1 coordinate 6,245,855, forward strand.
ACTAAAGACATGGGTTTATCCATCACAGTAGATACCACTAGGTTATCTAACTGTCAATCAGGAAACATGAATACAGCTTGTGAAGATTATGCTGCTTCCAGTGACAAGATCACTACAAGGTCACTATACCTTTATACATGTGGGAAAGAAATCACACTTTAAAAAAACAGTTGAAACTTTCACATAATGAGGTTTCTATATCACAGAGATCTTCAAATGCTGCAACATCGTACATGATACCCTCCATGCACTGAGTACTCATAATGCAATAATAAGGGTAAACATCCCAAAATCAAAGGCTTTTATATGAATTTTTCAGTTGGGTAAGTATACTTGCAAGACCTTACTTGGGATGCACGAGTTGCACAGTCGAATGAACCCCCAATTAAGGTTTTGCAAACTACCTTGTTGGCCCATGATCTCCTCTCATCATTGCATCCTATGATTACCCTCTGGTAACTACAATGGAAATTGGCATAAAAACACGCTGGCGGCTAGGCAACGGCCAACGAATAGTATTGTAGTGCACTAATCAGTGCTACACACATTAATATTATTATTATTGTTCTGCATGACTAAGTTACAGTCTGTATATGCACACTTCATGAGCCATTGCAGTTAATGCACAATGGATGATAATAATATTATTATTATTATAAACTTCATAAGTTCGTGAAGTACAGAAAGATCCATGTTCCCCTCAACACAATTATAGTCAAACCTCCAAACAAAGGACACTTAGTTTGGGGAAATATAAATTCAGCTGTCTTGTCCCTTTAGAGAGGTTACCCTCTTCTCGGACTAACACACAGTATCCCTTGGAAGGTCCTTTATTAGTGTTTCGACTATACACCTTTTCTTTAGTCATTGACCTGTTAATAGTAAACCAATTGATAATTATATATTATAATATATTGTCTTTATTCCTTATCGCCACACACGTTCACAGAATCGTCAAAAACTGTAATCGTATATATCCACGATCCAATGCCTCGCACTAATGCACTTGGCAATAATTAAGGGCTTGTAAGTCCAACAGCTTGCAATAATATTATTATAATATCCCTAGTAGCAATTTACTTTTCTGAAACAGTAAGGGCATCGAATCGTAAGGGTATTGAATTGTGAAATTTGGCAGATACAGGTGAATATGGAAAATGGTTCTATAAATATTTTAAACTTTATCATCTATTTTCAGTTTCAAGTTATGCCACAGTATGACTTTGACGATTACGTAATAGCGTATAACTTAAGTATGCTGCTTACATACAAAGTGACCTTTTACTACATTATTCTACACAAATCTGAGTTACAAATAAGCAAACAATGTTAATATGTGCTAATTAAAACGAGTCTCATTGTAGGAATACAGAAAATCAATGTATGACTACATTACTAACTTAATATGCAACGCATTTTTAAGAATTCTGCTAAATATACGATTCTGTACTCAACTATGACAAGCATTAAGAAGCTAACTAGAACCATTTAATCATCAAGACTATCAAAAGAATAATCTTCAGATCCTCTCTGATCTATGTAGCGATCATAGATCTCCTCCACATCGTGTTGACGAAACATTCCCTCGTCCCTTGTCCTGTACTTGTACCTCTTGGCTGCCAATGAGAACAGAATCAAACCGATCAATCCAGTAACACTCGTCAATGCAAGATAGACAAACCCACAGTTGGTCACTGGAGGGTGCTCTATCATTTCCCTACTGGCCCACGGCTGCTTCAGGGACAAGGGAATGATGATAATGGAATTGAGGAACTGAAAGAGACCTCTGATGGCAAAGAAGACTCCAATAAGAAGACCTTTCATGGACTGAGGGCTCTGAGCTGAGATGAACTCCAAGGTTGTGGCAATGACCATCAATGTGCCGATTTCAAGAAAAATGTATGGTGGGATAAGAACTGCCCAGTGCATGTCGAAAGTGTCAACAATAAACCTATTATGGCGCGATAGAGAAATATGAAATACACACTGAGTATGATTATTGGAGTTTGAAACATTTTGCTGTGCATGTCCAACGATGTCAGTGAGAAAAAAACATAAAACGCCTACTAAGCAAAACAAAATTCCAACACCTATCCTTGCGAAAACGTTTACCAATTTCTTTCGTAAGAGAGAAAATAAGATCAAGTTGCATACAGGAAATAGTATGAATGATGGTAGTACAAGCACACCAGCAATTTCCAGCAGGTCTTCCATTGGAATCTTGTCTTTGCAATCTACATTCACGTTTCCAACATAATGATGAAAGTGCATGCCAAATAAGGGGGCAACAAAGTATGAACCTGGCACTTCCAAAGCAAATGCAGGACCCACAGCAAGCAAGACAAGAAGGATCCTTATAAAGGTCTTAACATTTTCCACCTGCTCTGTAGTGAACGGTCCTCCAAATCTCTCCTTGGCAAAGTCCAGCCTAGATGGAATGTAGTCGTCGGAGTGAGTGAAGGCACTGCGTCGGAGAGGATGCTTGTGGCTTTTGGCAAACTTGAAGACACCACACACCACTTTGTAAGGATTCTGATACCCAGGTTCACTGAGGAACCATCGACGATTCCAGCAGCTTATCACTAACAAAATTATCAAAAGTAATGGAATAAGTACTTGTATGATCACTACTGCAAACTTCTTTTCACGACCGACACACATTACCACATAAATATTTATTAAGAAATGCAATGATCCAAAGTTAAAAGTCCACGTAGCATAATGAATAAAAAGGACTAGGTACTGACTTGGTGCTTCAAAGAGTTGGTCTAATCCAAGTTGAATGAAGTTGGCCTGGTATCCTGCCAGGCCAATAATGAAAGCAAGAAGGGAAATGATAGCCAAAATGACAATCACACATGCAATACCCAAATTATGCTCCACGATATGATGGACAGGAATATCAGGCTTTAATATACTCACTGAAAGTGAGATAGCCACCAACATACCAATAAAAAAGGACAAGATACAGATTAAGCTAATTATAACCGCCTTAAGTCGTCCACAGCAGACATCAGCAATAAACCCACTCAGAGGATAGAACATCATGACTAGAGCCAAAATGGCATAAGGTAAAGGCTCATACATCGAAAATGTAGTATTGGGTTGTTGAATACCAAGAACAGCGACAGCAGAAAAACCTACAAGATTATGATATGTAACTCCAACAATGGCTGTCCATAGCAGGATGAGAATGGCCGCCTTTGATGGCAGACAGAGGTGCTTTGGTGGAGGACATGAGATGGCAGCCCTCTGCAGCTGTGGTTGAAGTGGAGAGGAGTTCTCCTCACTTGCAGTGTTAACCAGCAGACGACTGGATTCAGCGCTACAAGCTTTGTCAGCCATCACTCATTTGCACTGCGCATCAAGTGCCACAACTATTATTAATCCTATAAAGCCTTATTCATTTATAATAATTATGGCACATTAATGGATAAACAAAGTTAAATGCCTCACTCTGAGTCATCATGAAACCATACTGTAGTGATGATCGTATTTCTAATATGTTATACTGCTATGAAAAAGCCTCAGTAAACACAGCAGTTTCCCATTAGGCACTGAAATGTTTATGCATACATACCCAAAGAAAAGTTTGTATATTTTCACTGCAAGATCCATAATATGCATGCAACGTTACTGTATTAAATCTTTGAAGTTGTTTCAGTATCACTATAATAATTATGATACATACACTATGTAGGTAAATAATAATGTCGCTGTGTCTTTGTCCCAATTAATGGAACATCACTAAATAAAGAGTGCAATAAAGGAGGTACAAAAATCTCATAATTTTGTATTATATATATAAACTAATTATATTGTCCCGAGCCCAAGACCATCAATAATACGAATGTCGAGACAGCTCTATACTGAAGCACCAGTATCCAGGAATCAGTGGTTGAGTACATGCACAGTACCATAGTTATACCATGGGCTGACGGGAGATTCATAACTACATGGTTTCAGAATTGAGAGGTACCACTGTTGTGCATATTGTAGTAATCCAGCTGTCCAGAGTGTGGTAGCTTATAGGTACACATTACGGCAATTGTATTGCAATACATGCCATGGTATCATAATTACAATGTTAGAACTTCGTTCATCTATACATAAACTCCCAATTACAAAAAAACAATGCATGATCAGAACATTATTATACTGCCACAGTCTGCATTCCAGTCAATAATGATCCGGTGCTATCCCTCATCAAGTAGCCCATGTCATTAGCTGCAACTATTTTCTATGTGATACTCGGCTACCAAAAGTACATGTAATTCAGTCACACTCGTCAACACTAGGACAACATTGCAAACCCACAATATAGGAAGAGAATCAGTGCTGGCAAAATAATTGTTTGCCTGATGTTGACTGTACTTCATGCGTGTCCACGGCACCCCAATCAATAAAGTAATGAGTGGTGTAATGACAACACAATTAGTGCACTAAAAGCACTTAAGGTGTTGACATTGAAAATACATTTCATAATTCAACAATGTGCATGCACACACATGTACATGTATGTACAACGCTCTAATTTTACATCTATATACATCAATTTTGTTTATATGCATTGTGCATGTGCATTAATACATGCATGTACATGTATTATGTAGATATCATAAGTATCCTGTACTAATTCAGGGATTCCCCCAGAACAGAATTCAAACCGGGTGCTTAATGATATTCATAGGCTTTTAATTAAATTGTGACTTTAAACTCCACCCATTTCTTTGATGTTTATCCAATTAGCCCAAAGTCAAACCGGGTGGCCCACCCTGATTCAGGTATGCTGGGGGAAACACTGTAATTTAGTTGTAGCAGTATGTAGGTACACACTTACATGTTGCTTCCCCTAAATACAATGTATGTCAAAATCAATGCATGGATTTTGCTCAAGAGGGGGCAAATACGTACATACATGTAGCAGCAAATTTTAAGAAGGAGCAAATACAAGTCCAGGGGGGGAAGGGGGGAGAGAGGGGGGCAAAAGCACCCCCTGTTCCCCTGAAATAAACCATGCATTAACAAACCTTTGGAATCTTTGGCTCTCGTTTGGTAGCAAGTGTTTAATGTCAGCACTGCCAGTGAAAATCCCCTCCAGGTAGACCCACCTCCTCTGGACGTCTATCCAGACATCAAAGAGAGCATTGATCCTGTTCAGTCTGTCCTCCCATGCCATGGCGTCGTCCTCAAACACCTTGAAGTAGGGAGACAGCTTCATGGCGGCCACCGAGTTGATGTGCTCTTTGACCTTGTTGAAAAGGTCGTCCCAGCCACGGATTACCCGGCACTTGTTCTGGTAGTTGATCAAGTCAAGTTCATAGGTCATCCAGGACTCCCGCACCTGGGCGGTGATAGGATAACAATTGGCATATCATTCCAAGCCCAAAATACAAGCTGTGAACAGGCCTATACCAAACCTTTACCAGATCATTATCACAAGCAACACATGCATGTGGACTAAAGTACATAATTATAATCAGGGCTATGCATACTACCTTAGTGTTGCTAAAGTTAACTGCATCTTAATTTAGCGAATTTAGCGACTGGAAGCAAATTCGCTAAATTAACATGAGGCTAAAATTCTTCGCGATGACATAATTCGTTACAAGGCTAACTGAAAAATTGAAAAATGCAAATAACACGCGTTCGAGCTGTAGTCCAGTTCTTCATCAGATGGTGACTTCAGAGTACATGGCCTGTACTATAGGCTCTAGTATCTGTTGAGTAGTTACCTCGCTGAGCATCTGGAATGATCTAATATGTACTCTGAGACATCAAAAGTTTGTTGTGTATATAAATTATATTATAGCTTGAAACCAAAATCGCTAAATTAAGTTGTAGCTAAAATTTATGCTCTCTTTTCAAAATCGCTAAATTTAAGTGCTGTTAACCTAAGGTATATTGCAACAGGAACGCATAATTGAAAAGAAGGGAAGGGGAAGGGAGCGTGAAACGACCACGCATTTGATTAATTTACCCACGCTAGTCGTGTTACTAAATTTAGCACGTTTATTTTAAGACGAAGGCAGAGAAACTTGGAGTTTCGATTGTACTGGTACAGCCAAATGACAAGGCTTTGGGAGCCTTCCCGTGGATCTGAGATCGTATCGAAGCTTACCGAAGGTCCAAAGAACAGACTTGAAGCTTTTTGTGGAGTCTTGAGATCGTCTGTAAGTTGTTCTAGCCGCGCCGGTTCAGCCATTCGCATCAATCGGCCAGAAACGATGCTTGATGGTCAATTCTAGTAGCTTTGATGACTCTAAGCTCTCTTTCAAGGGAGCCAAGGGTCAATTATGCGCTCCTGATTGCAAACATATGTATGCACACAACAATACCATCTTCAAGAACTCTTCCAGGGCCATTTCTCCTTGAGCCACTAGTATGACATCCTTGACAATGTCCTCGTTCCTCTGCAGGTCAACGGCCCAGACTTGGCCCAGTGTCAGATCATGAAGCTGCCATGCAACTCACAGGTTCCTCATCAGAAGCTTCCAGTGACGCTCCTTCAGGGCCTCAGACTTCAACTCAGTCACTAGCATGTTCACCTACATGTAGTGATGTCAAACATTGGCTGGATTCACTAAAATTTTTCTCCTCATACTTATATCAGTGACATGGCACAAATGATATGTAAGTTTGCGCATGCTGTAGATCCAATGGTGAGGCACCCAGACCACTTATAGGGTAAGTTTGGGTGCTGAACATGATGGTTTGCATAGTTTTTCTCTTCAAAGACAAGTTTTTCTGACTTTGTGCAATGTGGACTTTCAGAACTACCATTACTTGTAATAGACCAATTATGCCATTTTTTGTATTGCTTACTCCGGAGAATGTTGACATGAATTAACCCAGGATTGAGACATAAATATGGAATTAATATAGGTCATATACATATCAGAGTGATCAGCTATACTACTCTACACACTGGTGCAGAGTAATAATGCTAATGATGAAGTGAATTTTTTGCCCTGACATCCCTACTACATGTACAAAACAAAGACACATTATACTACGTATACATATTTTAAGCTGAGTTAGAAATAGTTCTACAGATTCTCCCTGGCTAAAGAGCACAAACACTAGTATGTAGTACCTAACAAACCACTTTAATAGGAGCTACATGTAAATACAACATCTTTTTTGCACAAAACATTCTGTCAGGTAATGTTTGGAAGTGCACATTAAAAAGCTCACTGTTCAAGCCAAGTCCATACCTTGGTATAACTCTTGAGCAGTGACTGTACATACTCAAATGAGGTACTGCTTGAGCCTGGCAGGGAATGCCTTGAGCTGGCCTAGCAGTGCATCCAGAGCCTGTCTGATCTTCCTCGGGGCCACAGACAGCCATGGCTTCTCCCTCAGTTCCTCTATCTGCTCCCAGATACGTTGTCCACATACACCCATGTCAGAGGAAACTGGAACCGCTGATGGTCAAGAATCTTCTCACCAGCTCGGAATACCTGCAAACACATCGTACATGTACATTGCAAAGTAAAGACACATACATATGCACATGTAGTTTAAGGGTGTACATGTACATGTGCATGTAGTTTAAGCAAGGCCTAACCTGTGACCACACTTGCTACCGATGTTGGATTCCCCCAGCTAGATCCTTGCCCCCTCTCCAGATTATTATAGTGGGTCTAGGCCACTGTGGTTAGTAGTTGATTAGATGAACACTACAATGCAGTCTGCCTACCACAGCAACAGTGTAGCTAAGTAAACTTATTATTACCTATTGTGTATCTAATAAGCAGACAAGAGTTGCTAGACCCTTCCCCCTTGACGATCAAGCTCAGCAGGAGAGAGGAAGCGGGTCTAACTGGCAAGACTAGGATTCCCCATTCCCAGGAACTTAGACTAAATGAACATCTGAGGTGTTGATCATTACTAATGATGATTAATTTTCAGGTTAGCCGTACACAAGTACCGTATAGCTCCAAATTTTCGTGGCACAATAGTTTCGTGAATTTCGTGATTTGACTTCTGATCACGAAAATTTTCCTCACGAAAATTTAGTACTATTGTGGGCGTGGCTACCCAAGCGATCGTGCGTACGCCCGAGTGCTAGTGAACGTGTGGAACCTAAGTATGTTAAAGCTGTCTCAGACTCTGTACGCTTACTTTCAAAAAACGAGCAAAAGTTGCCTGTCAAATCCGCAAGGACGTCCAAACAACTTCTTTCTTGTATCGAATCCGCTAACAATCACGTTGAAGAGGTAGCCAAGGAGACGACAGCAGAAGGTGCTAAAGGCAGAAAAAAAGGTCCGTGACTGGGACTTGAATCGTATCATCTTTCTCTAGATCTTCACACTATAGCAAAATGCGAGCCACGTGCAGTTGTGGGCGGAGCGACAACGTGAATTGTCCGCACGGGCGTCGCCGCGCGGCGGTAATCACGAAAAAATGTAGCGATCACGAAATTTTTATCACGAAAATTTTCTTTCATGGGATTTTCAGCAGTTTCACGAAATTTTTGGACCACGAAAATTTGGAGCTATACGGTAAATACAATATATATTGTACATATACAAAGAAAGGGTCCTTTATAATTACAGTGTACTTTGAGAACATCTTCACAACGAGCATGTAGATATAAAATAATCTTGCAGTTTATAGCCTACTATTATTTTCTTACATCAACTTTCTGCTCCCAGCTCCTGACCTGCCTCTTGAGTTCCTGCATGAGAGTGATGAATCCCACAGCCTCAGAGGTGGAGGCAGCATCCATCGAGTGGTTCTCAAGCTCACCGCGACGCTGAAAACAACATAAACATAACTCATTATTAGAAGTACATGTATGAACATTAGTTTTAGCATATTAATTATGGGAGTGAATGGGAATAGGTGCAGGTACATGTGTAGCATACAGCACTACAGACAGAACAAAATACAAAATACATGTAAGTCCAAATTTATTCCAGTCACTATAATATTATTTGTCTTTTAATAAAGACTACCACTACCTTACATAGCAACTGACTGAATGCATATGGCATGTACACCATGCACGCACAGTAAACTTCCTTCGTGAGGAGGAGAAAGGGCCTGGGTACAAGGCTAACAAAGGGACTACAGGATATGTGCAAATAAGTCCACGGACGCAACATTACGCCCACACAGTAAGTCCAATTTTTAGCTAGGTTGTCAGTTTGACATGTTCAAAGAGTGGGCCGATTGTCAGCCAATCTGTGAGTAGTAATGAAATGGGGGCCACAACTGTGACAGTGGAGTGTGGGCTTTAAGGGAGGCACAGAATTTTTCAAATGGGGTACATACACTTAGGCAAGACGAAACATTGCACAGCTTTGTACACTTGGTAGCAGGTTAGCAATCTGATTAACAGTTGATAAACTGCAAAGGCTGGCCTGTGATGCTCTAGAGGCCAAGAGCGACATTTTAGAAAACGCAAGTGCAACCAGGGCACGAGTGGGAACCTCGCTTCGCTCGGAATTAATTTGCATTTGACTGGTTGTGATACTGAGGGGTGACATACATTTAGTTGTTGCGTCACAATAGCTGGGTCATCCACTCTTGCTTCCAGTGATAGCCTCTCTGTGATCACTCTCACATTTTCTGCTTCAAGAGCATCACTCAACACTACAGACAGCTAAAGGGTTTAGAAAAGCAATGCAATACCAATGTTATTAACATTCAATTTTTAGCCTACTAGTGGAACAATGCTGTTCCTAGCTCTTATTCATAGGCCAATTCCTAACTTACTACAGTATTATTAGCTATGGATCAAGCTGAATAATAAAACGGCTATGGTGATGGCATGACTAGAAACATTGTTTATGACATACATTACAATCATTAAATTTGATGACATACATTAGAAAACAGTGGGCTTCTTTCCATAATGATGGCCACCTGTTGCCATGCATACTCCCTGATCACAGCAGTGATTGTAACTATGCTCGCATTGTCTGAAGGAATGGTACGAAGAAACGTCGGGAAGAGATGCTTGTCTGAGAGGATGATAGATGTAGCTGTAGGACTGATCTGCATGAGTCAGACAGGAGAGAGAAACTTCAAGATAGAGAGAAGTAGGAGCAAAGAGAGGACAAAATAACTGTTGAGAATGTATGTAAGCACAAGCGCCATGCAACACTTTCAGTTTACATTTATAGAGCTCAAAATATTGGTCGGATACTAAGTTGGTCAATAATAATCAATGTGCCATCCAAATTATAGTATAGATATGTACGTTGAAAACAGCTAAATTAAGAAATAAGGATTATTATCCCTGAGTGAGGCTCCTGAATGGTGCATTCTCAGCCACTGTCATAGCACTACTAGAACACCCAGGACCAATTATCATGTGACAAACATCCCTCTCTCCAAGCTGAGTAATAAAGGCTCTAGTTGCACTAATACGACCACACTGCATTCAGAGGTTTGTGTGTGCGTGCATGAGTATTAGCACAAATGTGTGTGCAAGATGATCTATATCAACACTAGGCTAATTCCCTTGGACTTGACAGTTACAACTTAATAATATGCCCATTTTCCAGTATTAGCATGAATGTGTGTTGAGCCCCCTGGCCCTCACCCTAGTGTTGCACGGGAAGAAGCCCATCAAATACAGAGGAGTCTTGTTGGAGCTGCCGAATGGACGACATAATCTCCAGATCCGTGTTGTTTGCGCAGTCACTCTCATCACAGAAATCGAGGGAGGGAGATGGAGCAGCAAAGAGAAGCAATAGTGAGCTAATCAGCGTTGCTGCAGTTGCCCGAGCCCTCATGTTCGCATGTGTTTGCCACTTGGTCTGCTGATGATGAACTCTGAACCCCACTGAACGTTGTGATGTCACTATTAGGGAATGGGCATGCGCGCATGGGCACACGCAACTTCAAACTGTGTGACTACAAAATAAGCTTAACATTACAATGTCATACAAGGCTTAGTGCACATTAATAAAAAAACAACAACACCCTCCCTTCCAGTTTGGCCATGGCTCGCTAGTTGTTGAGGTTCTTGCCCACTGGTTGAATTAGAGGTTGCTTCTCTGAATCCGCGTCTGCATCTGAGATGGAATTTTGAGTTACGGCACTACTTGAGGACTGCTTGGGTGTTAATACTTTCTTCAGTTTTAAGCAAGTGGATTTAATGTTAAATTTATTGCAGAAAATTATTAAGAGAAAGCCAGCGATTGGAAACAGAAGTAGTATATATCCTAGTAATGTGTAGCATGTATGGAACACTGGTTGCAAAAAGATAATGCAAGGTTGGAAAGCAGGAAGGTGCCTAAAAGCTCATGTATGTTACTTTGTAAGGTTTGATTAATGCTATAAAAAGAGCCATAATAAAGAAAACAGTGTCTGCAGAGGTCCAAACACCAGCAAAATATCGATAGCTTGATCTACTCTGGATCTTTCGCCCTATATACGCTATCAGGCAGATTGCCATCCTTAGGATAAAGTAGAGACTTGAAAAGCTCCACATATGTCTCTGCCTTCTTCTAAGCCATCCCTGTAGCAACCTTGCAGCTTGTCAACAAAGATATTCACAACAAAATAGTTCAACCGACATCTTGATAAACATGAACTGAAAATCTTACAAGGATGGAGAATCAGCAGTATAGGTGGTGCAATGTTGAATATGATTAAAACGATCAGAGCAGGAATTAAAACAAAGAGATGACCTTTGCTACCATAGGCTACTGTTAAATCGATCGTTATTCGATTGTGTGCATTGATCAATTTGCCACTTTCTGTGTAGTTGAAAACTCTTTGATTTAACAACAAAAGAACTGTCTGGTACAAGTACTTGCTGTAAGAAAGGAATAAGAATGTAATAAACACATCAATAATATCATTCTTTGTATTCCAGCTCCTTCTTAAAAGACAAATGAAGAGAGGTACTCCATACCAAGTGTCACTGCAACTGACGCAGTTGTACCATAGTGATATAAAAGAGGGACCAAAACCATTGGCACATTCACTGCAGGCTATGCCCTTTCTATTCATTGGATTACACATGTAGTCATTGAGTTGATTATAGTTTTGTGGAAGCAATATCCTCCTACTTGTGCTCGTCAAGGTGTAGTTACTGGATTGAATGTTAGGACAAATGCTGTATGACACACTATGCGTTTCATTGTCATACGTGACAGTTACCAAATGCAAGTGATGGTCCATCACAGGAACATATAAGACTAGAAAGGTAGCGATCAGATTGCTTCAAGCTGTGGCAGAATTGCTGCAGCTCATGGCTGGAATAATTGTTGTTATCTGGGTTTGTGGACGTGGGCAATTCTATAGCCAAAGTAAAGTTTATTTCATCCATAGCAGCTAAACTCAGTACTAGAGTACCTATAACCAGACAGAGTTTCATCACAATCACTACTGCATACATAGCTGATAATTAACTAGCTAGAGTCGACTTTTTCCAAACTTAGGTGAGCACCTGCTTAAAGTATCCTATAGCTCACTCTTACAGTAAACATTGAAACTGTAGCCTAGCAGCTATCATCACATGCAGTGCACGGTAATCTGTCCCAAGCATCCACTTAGCATGTGTCATTGCTAGCATTCATCTACTATAGCGCTAGCAACAAGACTACTTTTTATTGGAACACATGGGGGCCCAGCATGCATACAATATGGAGTCTCGTAGGCGTAGGTGAAGTTTCTTTCAGAATGATAGCTTCATCGATCTGATGCACATGTAGTCAGAAGTCAAATTGTGTAGTAGATTGAGGACTGATAATGGTTTGATTGCCATTGCAATTGTTCTTCTTGTCTCCGGACCCAGATCAGGCTGTTTTTGTGCATTCAAGGAGGATGATGCCCTCTTGCGCATGTGTGTGGGGAACTAGCTGTCAGTAGCTACAGCATTGTCTTATCTGAACAATGACACTGAAAATTGTGGTTGTGACACATGATTCATTGCAATTGTATTCCACCCCTTCACTTTACAATAAGTCCTATATCTAGCTAGTTAGTTAAATGGCTGTAAGAGCGACATTCACTGAGTTTGATCCCTACAGGCTGACTGGAGTAAAAGTAACTGCTCGAGAGTTGGGGCATGGGTCCTATGCTACTGTACTAGAACTCAAATACATGGGGCTGAAATGTGCTGGTAAGAAGATACATGAGGTGCTACTCAGACAAGGAGACACAGGCTATTCTGTTCGCAGGTTTAATGAAGAGTGTCGAATACTCAGTGAAGTACGCCACCCAAATATTGTCCAATTTTTGGGAATCTATTTCCAGCAAGGTGTACAAATACCCATCTTAGTCATGGAGTTTCTCCCCACCAACCTTACCTCTTGCATTGAGCAATACAGTAATCTCCCAAAGGAAATTACCTACTCCATTCTTTATGATGTGGCTTTAGGCTTATGCTATCTCCACAGCCAGAATCCTCCCATCATTCATCGAGATCTCTCTTCCAATAATATCCTTCTCACCCCCAACATGACAGCCAAGATCTCTGATTTGGGTGTGGCCAAAATTCTCAACTTGACCCCTCTACAGATGAGTCGCTTGACACAGACTCCTGGTACCCCTGCCTACATGCCACCGGAGGTGATGGTAGCCAACCCCAGATATGACACAAGCGTTGACGAGTTCTCCTATGGCATTTTAATGATCCACATATTTAGCCACAAATGGCCAGAGCCACAGATTGGACAGGTGCGTACTGAATCTGGTGGTGGGATGATTCCAGTATCCGAAGCTGAACGACGTATGGAGTTTCTTCTAGCAGTTGGAAATGATCATCCTTTAATGGATCTCATTCTCAAGTGCATTCATAACCATCCTAAATCAAGAGCTCATGCCAGTGAGATCGGGAAGAAACTAGCAAAGATGTTGTTACAGTTTCCTGCCCCTTTTCCTAACAGACTTGAAATGATGCACCAACTTGAAGCAGAGAGGAAAGAGAAGAGTGCCTTGATAGAGGAGAGAGAAGAAAAAGCTAGGGTCATTCAACAGAAAGAAGATGAAATTACATTAAGCAGGCAAAAGCTCCAAGATGAGAAACAACGACGAATTGCAGAAATCGAACGACTGAAAGTGGCATATTCCAGTGAGATAGAACAGCTTCGACTGCAAATTAGAGATTTGGACACCGAAAACAAATTGCTGCAAGCTGAAAATGAAGCAGAAGTGATAGAAATAAAGAGTAAGGTTGAAGCTTTGGAAGATCAAGTAGAGAATGGTGATAAGTCCCTCTTTGCATTCGAAATACAGCTTACCAAGGAAAGACAAAAATTTGAAGAAGAGCTTGTGAAAGAAAGAGAAGTAGCTGGAAAACTTATGGCTGATTTATCAAAATCACAATCGAATACAATTTTTCTTCAGGGTGCCATTTTGAATCTGCAATGTGACATCAAAGGTAAGGATGCTACCATCACAAGAAAGGATTCTGAAATTGAAGCAAAGTCCAGAGCTCTACGAGAGAAAGATGTCACAATCTCAGCACTCAGTGAACAGCTAAACAAAGCAAGAGACTGCTTGATCGCCACAAAACAGGCAAGTATGCACGATCCATATCCATGGGTTGATAATTAGCAAAATACAAAGAATAATAATACGAAGAATAAATATCCTTTCATAAGATTAGTCAAATTAGTATTGTAAACATTACTAGCAATGTTTATATTGTATACCTATGTACAGGTTTTACAAGCCCACATCTCCTGGAAACAATGCACAAAACTACCAATCAACTTTTGCAATGGAAAGACCGTGGTTATTGATGGCAATGTATACTGTGGTGGAGGATTATCTGATGAAAATGAATTTATTGTCTACTGCTATAATACTTCACAAGATGTGTGGACTAGTCTATCGCCGCTTCCTGTCAAATGGTTTGGGCTCGGTCAAGTCAACGGCCAACTAGTAGCTGTAGGGGGCAAGAAGGAAAATGATCTCACTACTTCTAATGATGTATATGCGTACGATGGGCCATCTCAAATATGGGAGCAGACAATTCCTCCCATGCCAACAGCTAGAGATTCTCCAGGTGTCCTGAGCCTTCCATCTATGCTTATAGTGGCTGGTGGAGATGGAGGAATTTTAGCATATACAGCTGCAGTCGAAATCTTCAAACCAGATGCATCACAGTGGTACGTAACTGAACCACTGCCAGTAGCTTGTGAAGATATATCACTAGTTTCCATCGGCAACACATGCTATGCACTAGGAGGGTGGCGGAATGACTCAGAATCACACCTTAATCAAGCACTCCAAGCCACAGTTGACGATCTTGTTAATATTACTGCCAGTGAGATCACCAACAGTAGTGAGTCTGACACTTCCTCAGTTTGGAAGGCATTACCTAACACTCCAACCTATCGACCAGCTGCTGCCGTGCTAGCAGGAAGTCTTCTTGCTTTGGGAGGGTGTGAATTGTCTACAGGAGGAGCTGACATGAAAGAAGTCCATATGTATTCTCCCTCCACCAACTCCTGGATCTACATTAGTAATCTACCTATTCCAAGATCTAAAAATGCAGTTGCTGTTTTGTCATCTACTGAAATACTGGTAATCGGTGGCTCAATAGGTTCTGTAAATGTGAATACTATCATTAAAGGTACACTGGAAATTAGTATAGAAAAGATTTAGACTAAGTGTGGATAGTTTATAGCCACATTTGGCAATATTAACTTTCATGAGTGTTAGTATGTGTTTCCATAATAATAATTATTATTGATCTTACTAGCTATAATACTTTTGTGATATCGGGAGCAGCTTAGCGCCCGAGTATCATAATACCTCACCTACTCCTGATCTCATGATCACTTATGATGACCTCTGTAGTATTCTGGCATGGACTATTAATTAATATTACAATCTTACATTTCCAGCGACTCACATCAGCCATAACGTTAACATTATGCACACATGCATCCCAAGGCCTATTAAAGCCAGTACAGATTGTGAAATGTAATTGGAGATGTAGACACAGACATAATAATAATATTGCTGAGGTCCTTAGCACTAAGAAACTAGTTGATCCTGTTTTAATTATACAAAATGCATGCATGTACAATACATAATAATATTATTGTGTTTCTATGAAAGACATATAATGTTAAGTTCTGCTTTGTTCAAAGAGTAGCTAGCTATGTACTATGAATACGAAATAAGAAGTGAGTCAAATATTATGCACATGCATGTGTCTATAATATTAGCTATATTATAGCTTTAGTGGAAATTGCAGTAATAACATTCAGATGATTAACCATCATAATTATGCACTCTCTTCAAGTCTGCTACGTTCTTCAATATCACAACCAATAACAGCGATAGCAAATCTCTGGTCGCAAGGTCTGTCATCTCTCTCCCTGTTCTTGTATCTCCTGGCTACCACTAGCAACAGGATAAGGCCAATCAGTGCAACAACACACGTGAAGAGAAGGTAGCCAAAGCCACAGTTGGTGACGGGAGGATGCTCTCCCATGTGCTCACTGTCCCAGAGGGATTCAGATGAGAATGGTATTAAAGCTAGTCCACTGATAAGCTGGTAGACTGCCCTGATACAGAAAAAGACTCCAACTAGAAGACCTTTCATGGAGCAAGGACTCTGAGCCGAGATGAACTCGAAAGATGTAGCCATCACTAGTGGCTTGCCTACTCCAATGAGTATACCAGGTAGCAACAAAGCAGCCCAGTGGAGGTGAAGAAGAGGGTTAGAGATGTAGATGAACATGCACATGCTATCGTCAGCATTATCACTTTCTTTTGCAATGTGATGCCCTACTACAAAGCATACTAACAACACCCAGCAGATGTAGAATGACTGTCAGGATCAAGCGGGAGAAAATGCTAGGTGCATATCTGCGAAGAGCAGAGAATATAATCCACACATATAATGGTAAAATTATTACTGAAACCAGGTTTTGCAAGGATCGCTTTGTAAGTAGAATGAATCTAAAAGAACAAGAGTGGTTAAGTGCAGAGGACTGTTCTCCACTGATATGAATTCCAAATAGAAAGGAAACAATGTTTGAAGTTAGAACATCCAAGACAAACACAGTGCCAAGGACCACGAACACTAAAAAGAATTCTCAAGAAAGTCTTCACATCTTCAACCTGTTCTGTTGTGAATGGTCCTCCAAATTTCTCGATCCTTGGCAAAGTCAATTCTTGATGGTAACTCATCGTCACAGTAAGTAAAAGCACTACATTGAAATGGATACTTGTGCTTCCTAGCGAAATTAAAACAACCTTGTATGGATTATGGCGCCCAGACTCAGAATAAAAATCACAGTACTTCAAAGATAAAATAACAAAAAAGTTCAGTGCTGTCAAAATCAGTGATCCATAACCAATTAGCTACACGTCCATTAGCAGTAGTACTAGCAATATGAGATTTTACTTCACAAATGTACACAGCAAACAGTATCTGGATGATTAACTTTCCTATGCTATCAGCCCAGATGACCCAGTGTATGAAGAGTGCTAGAGATGAACTTGGAGCCTCAAGGAGCTGGTCAAGTCCAAATGGAATGAAATTAGCCTGATAGCCAGTGCGACCAAAAAGAAAAACAACGATGATAATGACAAAAAAAGGTATTGACCGAAGATTGCATTGAACCACGATCCCTCAAGTGCTGCAAACTAATACTTCCACCTTCAATTATTGTGATTATTAAAGCATCACAAAGTGTAAGAATGAGACAGGCAGCAAATATCAAGCACACACTGACAAAAATGATTCGGTAGCGACCACAGTAGACATCAGCAAGAAACCCGCTTATAGGATAAAAGAGACCAAATAGAGCCATGGATGAGTGCAATATCAGCGAAGTATGGCCCATTTTGTCATTAAGACATCCTAGCTCTGTGAGAGTATTGATAATCGCTGAATAGAAGAGACTCACAAAAACATTGATGAGAATAATGACGATGATAGCCTTTGTCACTGATTTGCATGTAAATCTTGATAATAGATGATTCACAGGGGTAGATCTCAGAGGAGGTTGGACATGCATAGTTCAATACATAAAGACAAAAATCTTTGAATTGAGGGGTAATAACTTTGCCAGTGACTCCATACTGATGAAATATTACATCTTAGCCTGTTAAGATCATCAAAACAGTGTTACCTATATAGTGGAGTACATATTTGCACTATACTTTGTCGCTTAATTGCATTCCATTGTACATAAAACAGCTCATAAGTACTCCATGGTTGATTTCCTCACAGGGCTTCAGTTGGGCTCTGACATTATTTGTCAACATAGACTTACTGGCAAAGTTTCATTCCCTAATTCCAAAAATTCCTTCATTTAATATGTATAGGACGATGTCCAACCTCCTCTGGGTAGATCTATATGTGTTCGACTCTACAGAGACTGATGAAATTGTCTTAGAGTTAATTGATGCTGCACCACAAGGAGGAGAGAGGAGAGGCTGGCTCTCATGATCAGATAATGCTGGAGAATCTCGAATGCCTGTCATACGTGAATATCTAAACAACGATAACAGATCTAGACTGGCTAACTGGTTTACTCATACATGATCATGAATCACAACCTTCTGAACAGATGTAGCGGCATGTCATAGCAGCAGCTGAAATGTGTATAGCACAAATTATGTATAGCTACCGTAAACTGCCAACTTCATTATATATTTAATATGCTACAGTCGTGTACTCTGTATGTACAATGTTGTAATAGGCTAATAATCAAAGGGTATGAGGCTTGCTAGAATCTCTTCAGAGTCGAGTTGTGTCACCATTTTTCTCAAACCTGGTAGTTTTAGGGGTAGTGGAAACACAATCTGATGAAAAAGAAAATTAATGATCTTTAAAATTTTTTGATTCTAACAAATCCTTCAGCTTGACCAAGAGTCAATAGCTACTATAATAATATTAATATTATTATAGCAGATCTTGATCAGATAATGTACCTTATAGATGGCTAGCAGTATAGTACATTAATGGCATCCTGGCCGGATTCCATATCATCATAATAATACTCGGCCCAGGACTGCAGCAGACAGGGTTCTAGCTATTGCTGATTGTATAATTCATGATATTATACACTTGACAGTATAATAATAATCATCTAATGACAAAATGCATATAATCCATTGCAATCAGACTCAAGTTCTATTTCTAACAAAAAAAAAGTTAATGAAAAGTCCTGGAAATCGATTAAAATTATCAGAATTTGTAATTCTCAAAGTCCAGAGGAAAGCAAGGCCACACCCCTTTCATAGTAGGATGAGTGGTCACCTGATGATGTCATCCCCTCAGCCTTGAAGTCCAGCGTAAAGAGGAGCTCAGAGCGAGTGCTGTTCAGGTACACAGGCAACGTCACCTATAGACACACACACAATCATCAAACTTTCTTTACAAGTGGTCTATGGAGCTTATTTTGTGTCAAAATCATGAATTTGATTTTTAGAGTGAAATACAATGTGATCAGGCAATATCAACTTCAAATTTGATATTCAATTTGATTTTCTGTTCGATTTTCAATTTGATTTTCAATACGATCTTCAATTTGATTTTTCATTTGATTTTCTGTTCAATTTTCGCTTTGACTTTCGATTGTTCACATTTCATTGTTCTATAACCCAGATCAGGTTCCAATACTCATTTTCATGAGTGTAACGCTGTCTCTCAACAATAATTTACTTGCCTGGCGACCTTTATTAGTTTTTATTAGCAAGAATTAACCACTGTGAGGTTCCTATCATTCGACTTGAGAGCAATATTTCACTTCGGTTTGTGCTGCATTGAATGTAATAAATGTCACCATGCAAGTTAAATGTAATTATTGTTGAGAGAGGATTGCACTCTAATGAAAATGACCAATGGAACCTGTTCTGGGTTATATGAGTAATGGAATATGAAACGATTGAAAATCAAGCAAAAATTGAACCGAGAATCAAGTGAAAAATCAAATTGAAGATCACATTGTGAAAGTCAAATTGAAAATTGAATAGAAAATCAAATTGAAAATCAAATTGAAAATCAAATCAAAAATCGAATTGAAAATCAAATTGAAAATCAAATTGAAAATCGAATGAAAAGTCAAAATTTAAACTACGAACAAACTGAAAACTTTATTTCACAGTTGATACTGCCCGATCACATTATATTTCACATTCTAAATCAAAATTCTGATTTTGACACAGAATAAGCTCACTAAAATTCAATAATTACAAGTATGTTTAATGTCACAATCATGGGATAATGTGGTGATCATCTATTAATATAGTACATGCTCACAAAATATAGACAAATAGTATCCTGCCTGGGCATTAGTGCCGTGCGCATGCGCAGATGAAG
The DNA here is from genome assembly GCA_963930775.1 of Cliona cf. orientalis. Taxonomy (NCBI): domain Eukaryota; kingdom Metazoa; phylum Porifera; class Demospongiae; order Clionaida; family Clionaidae; genus Cliona; species Cliona cf. orientalis. The sequence goes on from OZ005697.1 coordinate 6,266,118, forward strand.
CGGTTGCCGAGGCCACACCCTGCATAGCAACTAAGTGTACGTGTGCAATGGCGACGTTCTCGCTCTGCTCGACGTTGCTACCGTACTACTGACAGGTATGATAAAGAAAAGATCTCGCCTCTCGCTTCGCTCGAGGCTAGCTCGGTGGCTAGCGCCAGCGCCTGCTTAGCAGGCTTCTCGAAACGCGCGGCGCTTTCGCGCCGATCGTTCGACAATGCATTTCTAGCTGTAGCTATGGCCCGAGGCACTCTACTTTGTGCACACGGCCCTACAGCTCTGACCAATCCTGAGCCTAGTAGTGCGGACTTCTCTCTGCCTGCGCCGTGCGTTCATAGCAACCGGGCGCATTAAAGACGCGTATCCATGCCCTCATGTAATGATACGGACTATATAAGAAAATTATCGCTCTGAAAAATATTTTTCGTTGTATATATATAATAATAACTATACTCAGCATTACTAACACACATTTTTGTCAGACATTTTTGATATCTCAGCAGGATTCACCCTATATACCAAAAGAAATGGAAGTTGGTGAATTATATTATAATATTATAACTGCAGTTACTGTCACTAATGCACTCTCATAGCAGTTCTCGTGGGTACCAAATCAAAAATAATAATCACTGCTATAGTACTCACCTGACCCACTCAAGTGTAGTTAGAGGCAACTCGGTGAGGATGGTGGCTGTTAGCTCCAATATGTTCTTAGAGCACTTGGCACCCTGGAGCTTCAGACCTGTGCAGGGAGACAAGAGAATGGATACCAGTACGTACACATGCATACACTGTACATGTACACACATGCACACACTCATACACACACAAACCCACACCCGTGCACACACACATACATGTACCTTTACGCCAAAACTGCAATCGTTCAGTTTTCCTTTGAAATCAACATGCACCTATACAACAAAAATAAGGTAGCACAAGTAAAGAAGGGCTCCTTTAACAGGTTAGGCGATACTCACATCGAGGTAGAGTTCTTCCAGTGACCAGTTGTTAGCCTGGGCTACGTACTGTCGGGTGGCTGTGATGTAAATTTCTGGAGTGAATAAACCACCAAGCCAGATGTGCACCGTCTGAAACAGCAAAACAGGATTAATGAATAAGCATCGATACTCAAATATCTTCGTTAATTACAATGGTACAATTAAAATCTTATACCGTACCCTTGTGAAAGAGGGCCCATGGGTGGTGCACCTTACATTGGGCCAAGATTGGGGGATGGGCCGATACTCAAGGTATCACTATCGCATTGAGCGCCCAGGTAAGTTACCCACGCTAGCTTCATAATTTGAATAGTAGCAGCGGCTACTATTGATTTCAGGCTTATTCAAGCACGGTTACCAATCCAGAGCAAGGGCGGCCGCGATACTTCACTGTGTGTCGTTGAGTGCAGCCCTATTAAGTGGGCATGGCTACGATCACTACTTCTGCTGAAACGTGGCATAAAGCTAGCTAGGCTTAGTTTACAGCTGTTTAGCACGTTACTTGTCAATCTTACATAGACTATTCGAAGTTCAGTCCTCATAAACCAGCCATTTGAGTTCCGTTTTCAAGGGCAGCTACACATGGGCACATATTCGAGTAAACACTAGACCTTAGCAGGAAATTATTGAGCCCAAAGTGGGGGGTGGGCCGATATTCCGTAGTGGGCCCTCTTTCGTGAGGGTACGGTACATACTTGCATGTATATAGAGGTCATACGTGTGTGGAGGGGAGAAGGGGAGGGGGAGGGGGAGGTACACTGCAAGAATAATATCACTTTTAATCTATAACCCCTCCCCCACCAAAAAAGTGCTTGATACATATTATTATCTTACCTTGAGCACCTTTGAGCCTCCTTTGACAACCAGTTGCTGTACAGGATAGGGCGACTAAGAGCAGCCTGAAATGAGAGGGAGAGATATACAATGCAAGCTATTGCTTCATTGTCTTTGTATCTCTCAACACCCCACCACACACTCATGCACAGACAAGCAAAGCAATCGGCTCCAAGTCATGCTAGGAATATATACTAGCTACACAACAAGACATACACTAGTACTTGATATAAAATATAGAAACAATCCCTCTTGCTAAGCTCAAATGCGGGTTACTATGAGGCAAGCCTCACCTTTGTATCGACACTAGGGAAGTGCTTCAGAGCAACATTATTGACATTCTCATCGGTCCACAGCCTCTCTTCATCGTGGACCAGACAGTCCTGGAACAGTCTGAGAGCCTCGTGAGCCCAAACCCTGACCAGTCCCTCAATGGGCAGTGTCTCCAGAGGCTTGAGGGCCTCATAGATACCCCTCACCCAGCGAGTCATCTCCCTAGGACTGTAGATGTAGTGAGGCTGCATGTCTTGAGTGAAGCGATCCTGGAACAAGACAAAAGGAATAAGTTTAATTAAACCTCAGGGGCATGAAAAGTATGAAAATCAAGAAACATATATAGGTACATTCTTGTACAGTATAGGTATGAACTAAAGAGGACTACAGGCTCCTATCAAGCATGTTATCACTTGAGGCTCAATACGCTTGCAACAGTTAGACCTCTAGTCTAAAGCTGAAGCCTGGCTACCTAGTATTAGTACCTCAAATGCATCACTGACCTCTATTATATTATAGCTATACATAATTATTGCACCTTCATTGAATATCAAGAGCATGCTCACCTGTGACATGGTGTAGAACTCGACCATAGCCTCAGTGAGTGGGTCGGCATAGGTGCGAAGGTTGGGAACCAGGCGAAGCATGGCTCGGTTGAAGGTGCCATAGATCTGCCTCAGGGAGGCAGCTGCTGGGTAGTCAGCGTAGATCACAGGGACATGGCACAGGAATCTGTATTATGTGTGTGAGTTATCAGAAAGTAGGGTTATATGTAAGGTCTGGAATGTGCAGGTGAGCATGCACAAGAACAATAGCTATAATATTATACTATGAACAATAATGTTAGTATCTATACATGAGTATATGCATGTCAGTACTGATGCACTACTGACTACAGTACTATGCATGTACATGTATGCCTATGAACACTCATCACCCTAGCACTGGTTTGATAGTTACTGATTTTCCCCTGTTCAAGATGCCCTCAGCCATATGCAGCCAAAATCTTGATCATCTCTACATCGGTCATCTCAGCACACTTAGTCTTGTTCTCGGTATCAATGCGAACCTCCATTCTTCTTCTTTTCAATGGTAATTTAGATAGAACAATAGCCAACTCACACTAGTTATACATAGACATGCACTATTTTTGCCCCCACCTGCTTGAATCTATAGACTAAATGTATGTATATATGTAAAGATCATGCGATGCGCACAGATCATACTAGTACTAAATGTGATGCATGTATGCCTATGAAATGCATTTACAACCGTAATAGTAATATTCAGGTGCCTCTCATAAATTGAGCACAAAAGTGAGTGAATGTCTAAAGCTACACAACAGCCATCATGGGGGAATACACTCATGGGCAGGGAGATACATGATATCGCTGGATCAAGATATGCTCTTGTTATCTCAAGATGAAACTAGCTATCCTAGGAGAAAACTATTCCCAGAAGACAAGCTGAGCTAACGAGTGATGATAAGAGAGAGCTGGAGAGGCTGGACCTGCCCCCTGACCAGTGGCAAGATGCCAGTATCATGGCTGCTAGATATAGCAAGGATCAACAGTATTTAGCAACACAAGTGATCATTAGCAGCCCAGGAGAGCCACTGACGGCCAAGTATGTGATGAAACAGATAGACACTCGAAAAGGAGGTAAGATCTGACAAGAGATAGATAACTATCAGACATTTCCTTCAGTTATAGTTGCCTATTTTGGACCTGGGAAGAGAAATACTGGTGACTGGTGTTTTAAAGATGGCTTTACCACAGTAAGGGATATTGCAGAGCTCTATACATGAATCACCACAAGGGAAGAGTCCTCAGCATATTTAGTGATTGCAGTTATGCTGGGCAGTGGGTCAAACAGCTTGAAGCATTCCTGGATGAAGGAGGAGTCCAGCCATGTGGCCACTCAGCAAGGGATAAGGGAATACTGATCAAGCTGTTTGCTTGTCAGTCTAATCAAGTACCATATCGTCTACTCTACAGCATCAGAGGTTGTGCTAATGATAAAAACAATGGCACCTTTTTCATTCAACTACATGGATTTGAAATAGCATGAACACAACTAACAACATTTGTCAATTCAACCTACATCAGATGCAAAAATAAATCTATTACTGAACAGTGCACACTGAAACCAGGATAATAGTAGCTCAACTTTAGCTCCCTTTTTTTCACTATCCTTGGTGCTTACACTATGCCAAATTACATAATGAGTGGGTGGAGTCAACCATGTTTCACATGCACCATTACATAATTGCAATTCTATTTCGATTGCTGCTAGTTGGCACACCAACCTAGATTTTTAGATACGGCAGTTGCTGACTTACTACATGTACTTGTTGCTGATAGAAATGGATACATAACTGAGTTGTATTATAATAGCTACGTAGTTTTTTTATTTGCCAAGGTACAGCATGCTGGAATATCTGGGAACAAGGCTAGCTGACCTGAAGGGGTTCGCAATTTTCAAATTTTTAAGATTGTTGATTCCAGACTTTGCATGTGCGACTGTTTCTTATAATATAGGCACTTACCAGGTCACTACATGTATAGTACAGCACAACCAGAAGTAGGCCCTTTGTGAATTTCAATTCCTATTGTGATAGTCACATGTACAAGGGTATTCATGCATTGAGTGATACCCCAAAGGTACTCCCCCTGGGACTTTCCCTATCACTAGAACGATAGTAACCTTCAGCAGTAATGGCTAAAAATCCATTAGAAGGTGTCTCCTGGAAAGAGAACTACCAGGGGAAGCCATGTTATTCAGCATATTGTGACACAGAAGTCTTAATACTCAATCAGAATGATAGCCTACCAGTAGCAGATGCTGTTCCAAGGCTCACCTGTGAGCTTTCTGATGATGATAAGAAACAGTTGGAAAGACTAAATCTGCCTCGAAGTAGTTGGAATGATGATGCCAGCATAATGGAAGCAAGATATGCTCGTGATAAGAGATACACAATGATTCAAATTGAGAGAAGCAAGCCAGGAGAACCGCTACGCAAGACCAAAATACAGCAGATCATTAAAAATACAATGAAGGCCTCAACCAAATCAGCATGTAAGAATTATATTATGCATGATTAACATGCATTTGACACAAAAGAGAGATAATAAAATGGATTAATTCTGTTACACACTATTAATCTCCAGTTCTTTCTTTACTTCCCTATCTTTATTGTAGTAGAAGTAAATTACACTGGACCTGGAAAGAGAAATACCGGTGACTGGTGTTTTGAAGATGGCTTTATTACCTTCACTACCATTGCTGAGCTCTACATGCAATATTTCAAAGGAAAGATACTGGTAGTTGTATGTGACTGCAGCTACAGTGGAAGGTGGGTGAAAGCCTGCACTGAATTCTTAGGCGACCATGGAGTGCAGCCCTGTGGTCACTCAGCAAAAACAAAGGGAATCTTAATTTCAGTCAATGCCCTGTGCAAAGATATACAAGTCCCCTACCGTCAGCTGGGATCCATAAGGGTCTACATCAATGATAAAAACACAGGAGTTTTAGGTCACTGGGGACATGGATGGGAGGTTACCAAAGGTCAAACAATACAAGCAACACACACTACCAATATCCGATGTGACAACAAAACCATTGATGCCCCTTGTACTCTTGGACCAGAAGTGACTTGGGCAAAACTCTTCAACAACCAGAGGATATACCTGGTCAGAGGGAATGACAAAGGTCGTCTAGCGTGGCACTATGCACAGCTGGTGGATGATGAGGAGACTGTGCGTAAATTCACTGAGCTGACTCAGGGGGAAAATGCTGGCATACACACCATCAATGTAGAGGACTATGGTCAAGTGATCAAGTCAGGATGGGGCCATGACCCTCCTAACGATGTCAAGGAATGGATGCAAAAGAACTATGGTGCATCGTAGTTACTGTACGACAACCTCTTGTTTATTACAGTTTTCACTGTGTGTACATACATGTATATACTGCTAAGAAATGAACCTTGCTTAATACTGGATTGGTTCAAGATCACTAAGTGTTGGAATAGTACATCAGGGTGTGCACAGGAAGAGAGCAGTGTTCAATGTTGAATAACTTGTTGCTGTTATCCAATACCAGTAATTATTATGATCCAATTATGTGTCATAAAAGCATGCAACGTCAATTACTATTATGAACAATTTGCACCTCTGCATTAGGTGATGCTATTGTAACAAATTTCACATAATTGCATTACCATGGAAACCACCTGCAAGCACACGAAGATACCTTACCTGTGAGAGAGTGGTTTTCTTCCAGGGTCGGTTGGAGGGTTACAGGCACCGACAAACTATCCTCTCTAGAGTGATCCAGGTCTGGTCTGAGATACGGTAGAAGCCACCATGCTCAACTATCTGACGAAGAAATGAGATCACTCGCTGAGTGCCTGGACAAATGAAATAACAGTGTATCGACATCAACATCTCAGCAATATAACTGAATCAGTTGCACCAAAAATACCGTACTTCCTTGAAATGTCCATAATTTTATGCACATTGTTGTCCACTTTATCACGCAATGGGGTTTCAAAGGGTCATATTACAGGTTATAATATCTTCCTGACACTTACCATACTTGTCCAAGTCTGGGAGGTTGATTTCATCACAGAAGAGGACGACCCACTTGCCCAGCTGTATGGGGGCCATGACCACTCCATTGGGGGTGCGACGATACTCACAGTAGTGGTCAAACGTCTTCAGGAGAAGCTCTGGAGAGGTAGCACTGGAGAAGTTAAGTCCAACAACCTATGAACAGGGAGAAGAAAAAGGAAACGGCATTAATAGACCATAATGCAAATGGCTGCACATGTATGAATGACCACAAAAGTATGCACATTTTAGGAGCAGAAGCCACATGCATATTACTTTAGTGACAACATTTAATTAAATCAAGCAGCAGGTACATTAAGTCTTTACAAGCATGATCACTGTCTGTTTACATTAAAGGGACATGCAGTATGGTCGAATTTAAGATCATGTGGGGGTGGAAGTTTAGAGTGTCAGCAGCAAATATTATGTACATGTACTGGGATACATCTTATGCATGCCATACCTCAAAGTCAGGCAGGGCTCTGAGTGCAGAGAAGAGTGTCATAGTCTTTCCAGATCCAGGTGGCCCACAGAGGACCATTGGCTTGTGCTCGGCCAGCCAGGTGTAGAGGAGGGACTCATGGCGGACAGTGTCCAGGGTGGGAACCACAATGTCAGGGGAACCAACCTCATGGGTCTCCACCTCTATCTTAGGCACCTTGTTGTTCCACTGAGCCCACTCACCCTGGATTGTAACCTATGTAAATGGTTTACAGAGTTATTAATAATGTTAACACAGTACCATAATATTATGAATATCTATATCACACCACCATAAACTGTAAAATTATTATACAATTACACTTATGTTAAATGATATCCATATTATTATGAGAGTTCTTGATTGAGATCATATCTGTACATACTACATATTGAAGCTACCAGGAAACTACTGATACTACAGAGTGATTGTCTCAGTCCCAGGATATGTAAAAGTACACATGTATATGTATTGTAATATGTATGCATTAGTAATCTTAGCACTACTATTACAGCGGAACCTCTCCATGCACTGAGGACTTCCACTTCCCTCAAAGTAATGTAGGTAGCTAAGTATACAGTTAGTGTATGTACCTCATAGTCAATGACAGGTATGTTCCCCGACGGCAGGGGGATGGTGGTGATACTGCGGATGAAGTTGCCCATATCCTCTCGGCTCTTCATCTTCCCATCTCCAGAGAATGACCAGATCAGAGAGTAGACCAGGTAGTGAGGAACATACTGCTCCACCTGCTCATACTAAAAGGAATGGATATGAATATCTCGTAATTAACAGTACATCAGATTCATTAATGTACGGTGGCCGAGAAGGGCCGCGCATTCTACTTTCATAACTTCCAAAAACGGTCGTTTCCTACCATGGTTATTTCCGATTATGAGTATTTCTCATTACCGAAATTTCTCGATACAGGTTTTTCTCATCCTGACATGAAAGCCCTCGGCGCTGCGCCCAGCAAGAAGAGGCGGGGCTCTCTTGTTCTACGTAGATGCACGGCTATCCTCCACGTAGCTACCCCATGGATCTTTCTTGTGCCCGAGTCTCATTCGCAAGCCATAACTACATAAGGCGCTTCCAGTAAAGCTGATTTTGTGCTATCGATATTTCCTAATTGGTCGCATGCAGTTTCTATGATCTTTGAACCCATCGCGTATACGCGCGTGCGATTGTTCATATGCATGTTAACTTGCTGCGTATGAGATAGCCGCTGAGCGGTTTCATAGCATGATGAGAAAAATCCGTGTCAAAAAATTTTAGTAATGAGAAATACTCATAATCGGAAACAACCACGATGGGAAATGGCCTCTACTGAAAGTTTTGAAAGTAGAATGCGCAGCCCTTCTCCGCCACCATAGAAAAACAAAACCGGTGCTACATGTATTAAACAAGAAATCTCGGTGTTACTTGAAGTAAGACTTGCTAATACGGCCCGAATACCAGAATAATAATTATGACGGCGCAAGAGAAGGTTTGCGCACGTCTCGAACCCTATCTGCAAGACAGCCCCGCCTCTTCTTGCTGGGCGCAAAGCTGAGCACATTTTTGGTAATAAGAAATGCTCATAATCGGCAATAACTACAATTGAAAATGACCGTGTTTGGAATTTTTTTTTAAATTGAGAGTAGAATGTGCATATGTACAGTGGCTATTGGCGCAAGAGGAGGCTAGCGAACCCGATCCGAGCAAATAGCCCCGCCTCTTTCAATTCTTTCCTGCTAGCGCAGCGCTGAGCGTTTTTATGATTTGCCACTATTAGATAGGAAAACCCGTATCGAGAAATTTCAGTAATGAGAAATACTCATAATCAGAAATAATCATGATAGGAAACGACCGTTTTTGGAAGTCATGAAAGTAGAATGCGCGGCCCCTCTCGGCCACCGTAGTAATGTGGTCCCACATGCAGGTGTAATATTATATACCACTAGCTAATCTATAGATGCTGATACTAGATCAGGTATTATCAAGGGCCCATCCATTACATTACTGATAGGTAATTATGCACAAATCTACATGACGTATACATATACATGTATTGTATGTATGTATGGACACCATATATACCGTGTTTATGCTAATAAAACGCAAGATCCAATTATCGCAAGAAAATTCAATTCCAGGAATTGTTTGTATTCTATTAGAACGGAAGCGACTGTCTGTAATTATTTTCTATGAATCCAATTAGCGCAATAGTGCCAAGGTGAGGCTATTGCGCATGCTCAAACCGTGTGCTGCATGGTTAAACCACACCTGCTTAGTAATAAACCGTTCTGGAAGCCTCTATATTATATCTCGCTCTGTCTCTCTATCTCAAGTGTCGTTTGTCGTTCATGAGGGTACTAAACTACACTCGGGACTGACCTTAGTTGGAACTGCACTAAGTCCAGCAGCTAGGGCCTCAGGCTGCAATCAGCATGATTCAGTGGCATCGCTAACCATGTGGCGCGGCTGTCAGAAGGCCTTTCTCAGGCTAACCTCGTGATGATCCGGGCCAGGGGCACAGGTACGATACCATCGATAGCCACTATTCGTCGTCGCTCAAAGCTATGCTAATTATTCTATTACAACGCAACATCTAATTAACGCAAGAAAATTCACTTCCTGGAATTGTTTTGACTAATTTTGCGCAAATCAGATTTGAAATTATTTTTTTTTGCTTGCGTTCTATTAGAATAAACACGGTAAGTACACGAACTTACGGGCATGGGGAAGTCAGGGTGAGTCTGGTTGTAGTTGAGGATGTTCCTGACCAGCTGGTTGAGCATGGAGAAGAGAGAGTTGAGGGCACAAAGGCGAGTGAAGTCCATGATGTGATCCAAGTCCTCGGCATACTGCAGGGCCCGCACTACCAGGCCATTGGAGTTGAAGTGCTGAGACAACAGGTCTGCCACATCACGTTGGACCTACAGGAGAGAGAAACTGATGATGATGACTGCAAATGAGCTATGATAACTTCATAATTACATGCACTGCTCAGACAAGGCCATAGACTAGCTATCATCTCAGTGAGTCAGATAGCAGGACGGTAAAGTGTTGTCATCACGGCATTGCAAACAATTGAGAGGTAATTTACATGTACTACATGTACAAAGACTTCATTACCTGCAGTGTTGGTGAGACTGTGTCATCCTTGGAGGTGGATGATCTTGCTGCCCTCTTGCCGATCTGTAGTCGACCTCTGACCTCCTCCTCTCCCTCATCAATGGAGATGTTCCTCATTCGAGTGAGGAAGTGTTCAAACATCATATCCAGGGAGAGAACATCTTCACTGAACCAGACCATACCACACCGACTCACGGTGGCCAGAGTCGCAAAACGAAGGTCCTGAACTTCAAACATGATACGAACTTAAAGGAATGGATCAAAGATGAATCACTATGCATGACACACAAGCACATGTACATGTACAACTGGAAATAGTACTACTATAGTCAATTCCAACTAAACAGGAACAAACCATCTCACTGCCTGGTCAGGCATACATCTAGATGTACTTAGAACTAACTATATGTAGGTACACACATAATATTATGTACTTGGCTATATGTACGTATATTTACTCACATTAATTGGGAGGAATACCCAGCCTGTCTCCATTAGGCAGGGTGAGTAGCTTGTTGTCATCGAGCACACTGTTGAGGTTCTCCACCCACTCTGGGTCAACATCTCCATCAAATACTATCCACTGACGCTTGTTGATCTCACCACGGACATTGTCAATAATCCTATACGTAAAAATATGGAGGAAGCATTAATATTGCAATAAACATACATGTGTACCCAACATTACAGGTGAGATAACATATTATCCAAATCGTAAGTTTCCTTACTTTCTGAGTATGTGTGTGAAGAGTCCATCAGTCCACTCCCTAGTGTTGGGGTCGAGCACTCCATACCTAGCAAACCATTTTAATACGAGGTACATGTAAATACAACATCTTTTTTTGCATAAAACATTCTATCAGACAACGTTTGGAAGTGCATGTTAAAAGCTCACTGTTCATGCCAAGTCCACACTTTGGTATAACTCTTGAGCAGAGATTGTACATACTCAAATGAGGCATACTGCTTGAGCCTGGCAGGAAATGCCTTGAGCTGGCCCAGCAGTGCATCCAGAACCTATCTGATCTTCCTCGGGGCCACAGACAGCCATGGCTTCTCCCTCAGTTCCTCTATCTGCTCCCAGATCTTGCTCAGCTCAACCCAGACTCCCTTTAGGTCCTGAAGCTACTCCAGCTAGGGCGATAGTCGCCCTCTCATCACTACTACTAACGAAACCTGGAATAGAGGGGGGATACATTGCACTTTGCTCATTCTACTGCATGCTTTTATATGTTTCTCACCCTGGACCAATAGAATCAGGTCCTCCATCTACTTGTTTAAAAACCTAATATTTACTGCACACGTGTGTAGTTACATCAGGGCTGTAGCCACCAAATTTGAAGTGGTCAGGTAGGATAGATGAAGTCCGTGAATGGGTGTGGCAGGCAGGACTATCATAATGCGCGCGTAAGCGTGCAAAAGGTAGGGGGGTCTCCCCCAGAAAATTTTGGATTTTTAAATCTTCTGAGAGCGTTCCTGATGCATTTTTGGGCACAATTTTAGATGAAAATGAATCAGAATTATTAATTATGATGATAGATTATAATGACATGATGCATGGTATGGAATTCAAGTCTGCAGCTACCTAATCTAGAGTCTCAGAATGTAGCAAATATGCTTTGTCTAGAGTCATTTCTTGAAATATATTCATTTGTTACTGAGTTAAGATCAAGTTTGTCACACAAATCCTGGTGATAGTGAAGGATCATGAGATGATTAAGCCTAGCCTGAGTCATAGTACTTCTCAAGTAAGACTTAACACGGCGGAGAGCACTGAAAGACCTAGCTTTCAGAAGTTGCATTAGTAGCCGGTAATACTATCAATAACTGAAATAACCTACAGACTGCATTTATCAACATTCGCTGTGCAATGGACAAGGTGAGCAAGGCTTTTCTTATGTTGTCTACTGTTGGTGCTTCGCTTCCTATAGCTGACTGGTACAGCTGCTGAAGTGTCAACAGCTCTGCTTCCAACTCAGCTGTGTCAAAGTCACCAGAGAAAAACTCACACAATTTAGATTGCTCATCTTTGAAATCCTCCCCCCTATAGGCCTTAAATAAAGTTGTTCCACACTAGAAAAACTTTAAATCCCTTTTGATCAAATCTGCTGTTGATGCTAGTCACAGCAGGATCAAGGGCTTCAAAGTACAGGCGGCGGTATTCTTCCTTAGGAGATGCTGGAAATTCAGCTTGGGCTAGTCCTTGCTCATACCTCCTTGGAGCCTTGCGCCTCCTTGGTAGCTGTGGATCACCAACATCAATCTGGTCTTGTGCCTTATTAACCTTTTTCCAAAACAAGTCAAAGTTGCTATCGGTTCTAAGGCCTCTGAGGGTCTCTATAGTGAGCATTGCAACAGCATGACCTTCAATGCTAGAAAGACTAGGTTGTTGTAAGGTCTGACTTAACTTATCAGTATGACAAAGGATCATCTCAGACAGCAGTAGACAAAAGAAGAAACGGAATGTCTGCATCTGACTATCCACCCCATGAATTCTTGCTTTCATCTCGCTGTCTGATGATGAACGCAAAGCACTGTCCCAAAGCTCCTGGATATTATTGTAGTTAGGTATGACACTTGCCAAACTATCAGCTCGGACAGTCCACCTAGTTGGACACATGGTTCGCACTCCAGGAGCATCACTACCACTGTCCTCTTTCAATGCTTGCAACATTGCCTCTCGCTTAGGGGAAAACTTAATCAGCTTAATGATCTCAAAGCATGTGTCCAAACAATCTTTCATTGCCATAGAGTATTTGATTGTGTCACTAACCCCTAGATTGAGTGCATGGCCGTAACAGTGTGTAAACACTGCACGGGGTTCTAACCCCTGAATTTTTGCTGCTACACCAGCTTTTGCTCCTGCCATGGTACTGCATCCATCGTAGCATTGGCCATGAAGCTTTGTCAAAGGAATTTGGAATCGCAAAAAGGCATCTTTCATGACATCTACTATGCTCTGTGCATTAGCACTAGATAGACAGTATAATCCCAAGAACTCCTCAGAGACTATGAATTCTTTACTCACCCACCTTATAATTAGAGTTAGCTGTTCCTTATTGGACTTGTCTGTAGTTTCATCTACCACAACAGCAAGGAAAGGTGAGGGATGAATATCCTCTATGATTTTTCTAAGAACACTATGAGCCATAATTTCAAGTATTTCATTCTGATTCTCAGGTGAGGTGTGCTTATGGACACTCCTATCTAGCCACTCTCCTATTTGAGGCTTATCTTCAGCTCGCAAATGAAGCAATTGAATCAGGTTTGCAGAAGAATCATCACCACTCCCCCGTAAGGCTAGTCCTTGCCTAGCAAGAAAACGAATACTCGAAATAATCAATCTTAGCATATCTCTTGCCTGCTGTCTCTGGGCAGCACGTGCTGTACTTAGTAGCTCTCCGATATTCCTAGTTGTTCTCGGCAGAGTTATTACAGCTTCAACAGCTTCATTGTGAGTTTTACACTGCTGATGCCTCTTGAAACTACCAGTGGCATTTGGCATTTTTCTAGTCAGAAAATCCCCTTATGACCTGTCAGTGAATGCACATGATTTACTCCTTGGCATGATTTGTTTCAATCAGGGCTCTGGCTCCAAGTCCAGAGTCTCTCTCTCTCTTTCTCTCTCTCTCACACACACAGGCTTATAAAAGCATCAGAAAGATTGTTGCTAAATTTGATTCTGTCAAGTGATATGGCCTTAACACAAGTGTGACAGTAGACAACATCCTGGCCTTCATCATAATGCAAAAAAGGCCAGGTTTTGAACCACTGGCTCGATCTGAGCTGAGTACTGCACTGGTTTAGATCTTCCAAAAGATCTCTTGGGAAACTTGAAGTTTTCAGGGTGGTGAGGCTTTTCAGGAAGGCTAGGAAGCGAATCCTTCAAGTCCTTAGCGACTGCTAGAGCCATAGCAAACGGTGTACTGAGCTGTGCACGTGGCAAATACGCGTGGACACACCCCCGAAAGGTCAGAGTGCTCCATTATATACTGGACCTGCCCATCTAGACGTTCAGAAAAAGTGGTCAGGTAAATACCTAAATACCTGACCGGTGGCTACGCCCCTGTACATACAGACAATTACAAGCTTCCTATTAGTATGAAAAACTTGACCACATTCCCAGTAGCTACATAGTTCTAATGGTGCATGTGGTAAGGCCACTACAAATTGGATCATAGTTTCCCGTCCACCGCCCGCATGCCTTTTGAGCTACCGCCTACTTTTTCTATTATTGCACTTATTTTCTATTAAAACGAAAATATTGATGACGTAATTGAAAATTTCAATATTATTTACGGTCTGTTCCATGTGCGCTCGAGTTGCAAGCCAAGGTTGTGATGTTGATGGCTCATTCAGTACTTGCTCACTGCAGTTCTCGCTCTGCATGATGATCGCTATACTCGTGAGTAGCTTCATTCATAGTTCTAAGACTGTGCTTACCATGTCAGCTGAAGATGGCGAGATTAGCTCGAGTCATGTACCCCGGCGACCATTTGTGGTTTATACCACATCCGGTAATAATGAATAATGAATAATAAAAATTAACCGCCCGCCCGCATGCTATTGAAGCGACAGCCAGGACGGGAAACAACTATGCAATTTGTAGTGGCCTAAAAGGTCGTCAATATACACATCGAATGCTGCGCCGGGACCTAGATGGAGTCTAAGACCGACTCTCGACTTCGAATTTCGATGCTTCAATCAAAGGAGATGAACTCGACAGCACAGTACAGCTTCTGAACTTCAGATCGGTCGTGGCATGACGCATGCTATAAATAGCGCAAGGCTAGCTTTATTTATCCACAGGATTACGTCAGCCATGAGAACGCGTGAAGTACAAGTTCGGCCAGCATTACTTGTCGGAGAAAGTAGCACTTGGCTTTTAATGTATTCGCTGGATACGTATGTAAGTTAATCTATGATTCTGTGGATTTTCAGGTCTCAGAAGTGTTCTGTAAAGGCTCTGAATTTTAGCGCTATGACGACATAGGTTACATCATAATTACAACATAATTACCTAATAACCGCAAAAAAAGTAAATTTATACTGGGGATGTAACAATATATACTTTTTTCTACGACGACCTCTACCGATTCAACGGGTGAGTAGGTAAAGGTCGTCAAGTAAACTACCTGAGCTAATCACCCACATAGCTCACCAGGATCAGCTAGCTCAAGTGCTTCCTTGGCCTTGATGAGGTTGTCCCTGTCATCTTTGAGATGAGTGAACTTCCCTTCAAAGATTGTCAACATGTTGGCAGCATCATCAGGTCGAAGGTCACCCTACATGAAAAAGCAATACAATTGCATTTACATGATATCAGTCATGGAATAAATAGTTATAGAGAGAAAGCAGGATGGACTAGAGGGTAGAGTTTACTGACGGAGAAAGTCTATCAAGCTAGACCCCTTTTCACCTGATGACCTTTACCCACTTTCTACACATGAAAAAGGGGTCTAGCTTGATAGACTAGGTACCTATCTCCCACTCTTGCAGCAGTTCAGTTGTCTTCTGCTCGATGACCTTGTCTTCCTGGACGATCTTCATCTGCAGGCTTCCGACCTGTGCCTGCACTGCAGCATCCTTCCTCTTCATGATCTCACTGAAGGCACCCCACTCTCCCTCCACGTTGTCCACATACACCCACGTCGGAGGAAACTGGAACCGCTGACGGTCAAGAATCTTCTCACCAGCTCGGAATACCTGCAAACACATTGTACATGTACATTGCAAAGACACATACATATGCACATGTAGTTTAAGGGTGTACATGTACATGTGCATGTAGTTTAAGCAAGGCCTAACGTGTGACCACACTAGCTACCGATGTTGGATTGCATTAGTTTGGCCAGCTAGATCCTTGCCCCCTCTCCAGATTATTATAGTGGCAGGGTTTTATACAGAATTTTTCATCAGAGGGGGGAAATCATAGCGTGCGGCAATATACTCAAACTAGGGGGGTCTGGGGCATGCTCCCCCAGGAAGATTTTGAAATTTAAGACCTCTGAGACTGCTTCTGGCGGCTTCTGAGACTACTTTCACTAGCAAAAAGATTGATTATTGGACAAAAATTACAAGTATTATTATGATAGTTGGCAAATTTCAGAGGGGGGAAATGCCAGTCAGGGGGGGGGATATCCCCTGGTTCCCCCCCCTCTAAATAAATCACTGTAGTGGGTCTAGGCCACTATGGTTAGTAGTTGATTAGATAAACACTACAATGCAGTCTGCCTACCATAGCAACAGTGTAGCTAAGTAAACTTGTTACTACCTATTGTGTAACTAATAAGCAGACAAGAGTTGCTAGACCCTTCCCCCTCAGACAATCAACCTCAGCAGGAGAGGGGGAGTGGGTTTAGCTGGCCAGACTAGGATTCCCCATTCCCAGGAACTTAGACTGAATGAACATCTGAGGTGTTGATCATTACTAATGATGATTCATTTTCAGCTTACAAGTAAATACAATATATATTGTACATATACAAAGAAAGGGTCCTTTATAATTACAGTGTACTTTGACAACGAGCATGTAGGTATAAAACAATCTTGCAGTTTATCAGGGGCTGATCCAGGGGGGTGGATAGGGTGGCTAGCCACCCCCCTTCACCAGTTCTTTTATGCAACATAGTATAGGAGATGTCCACCATTACTAACCAGCCACCCCCCTTCAACCAGTATAGTTTACTATGGGTAGCCACCCCATCAGCCACCTTCCATAGAAATTATCTGGATCAGCGCCTGTTTATAGCTTAATATTTCTTACCTCAACTTTCTGCTCCCAGCTCCTGACCTGCCTCTCGAGTTCCTGCATGAGAGTGATGAATCCCACAGCCTCAGCAATGCGTGATAATTGCGCATTACTGGTTCAAATCAGTGCTGAACTAGCCAGTACTCTCAACCAGGAAACCACACTCACAAAAATTAGATCATAGTTGTAACAAATACTGCAATCTGATTGGTCATTAGCAGGTATCTATATGTGATAGTTCCCCTACAAGTCTGATAGAACCCCTACAAGATTTTGATAGAACCCCTACAACTTTGTATCCTCGGGCTATTACAGTGTTTTACTATTATGATCTAAACTTGTTAGACACTGTTTAGTCGGTTTCCACGTGATTTAGAAGACCTCAGGGCTCCGTAGAACCCTCGCTGCGCTCGGTACATAGACCCTTTCGGTCTTCTAAATCACATAGAAACCTCCTAAACAGTGTCTAACTAATATTTAGAATATAGTTGTAATAAATACCGTGATCTGATTGGACACTCAGAGGTCTCTATTTCTCATAGAGACCTACAAGTTTTCATAAAGACCTATAAGTTTCATAGAGACCTACAAGTATAGCCAAGGACAAAGAAAGGTGCACAGTGCAACAGTAGCCTAGTCCTCAGGTCAACTACCACGGTTACAGTTGCTATATTGTAGATCAGTTAGAGACCTCGTCCAATGGTCTCTGCGCTTTTAAGAGACCCTCAGGCCCTTAGTAGCACCCTCGCTTTCGCTCGGGATGCTACAGCCCAGAGCCTTCGGGTCTCTTAAAAGGCGTAGAGACCTTGGACTCGGTCTTAGTACATAGCGCTGGCACGCATACTCGTTACTGGACTTGAGCTGAGAAATATAGCCACGTTTGACCACACCCATGATGCATCGAAGAACCAAGCATTAGTGCTGGTGACTTGAGAGCTGCTCAGGCGCTAGGGTCTGTTGCTCATCTTTTGAATTTTCATGCTGTCATGGTTACAGTTGCTATTATTCTAAGTAAGTTAGATACCTCGTCCAACGGGATCTTCGCTCTTTAGAGACCCTCAGGCCCTTAGTAGCACCCTCGCTGCACACAGGACGCTACACAGCCTCGGGCCTTCATGTCTCTAAATCACGTACATGTAGATCCCTTGGACTCAGTATCTAACTATTATTTACAATAATAATAATTATGTCTAGTAAGAATTATTGTGAGGCCAAGCATGGTCATATCATGTGATACAATATTGAAACAGAAGCTACAATCTATAGCAGCCCTATACTGAAGCTCCAGTATCCAAGAATTAGTGGTTGAGTACATGCACAGCACCATGGCATAGTTATATCATGGACTGACGAGAGATTCTTGACTATCATATAGTCGGTAGGGTAGACTCTACAAGTATGGATGGCCTGGACACTCCACATAATACATTACAAATACCCAAATATCTCAAAACTGGTAACTTTTTCAAAATCAGAATCTCCAGTAATTAATAAGACCAAGATCATTCATCAAAACAATAGAACCAGATGTTAAAACCATATGTCATTCTTTCTTTCACTTGAAGAAGCACTATAATACTTGGCCCTGCTCCGATCGATGGACTATCGGTGAACGACAGCGAAGTCAATTCGTTCAAGTCTCTGGTCTTCAAAAAATTGATGCAGAAATTTGGACTTTGTTTACATCTGGAAATGGTTGATGTTCGTGTTTCCGACTAAACCGCATTAAAACATACATGTATGTGGACTGTGTCCGTGCGCAATCATCTATAAATTGCGCGTCGAATACTATCCCATAACCTTAATTGGGTAAAGGTCGTCACATTTATGTGCACATGGGCAGAAAACATTGCCAATCCATGGCTTTCCATATGGGGGAACTTCAAAGTGCCAAACTTTAATTCTAACTAAGGTGTGAATCAAAATTCCTGAAGATCAAATCCCTAGTTTTGATCTATTCTGTGTGCCTATATAAAATAATTATGGCACGAATTGCATTATGGATCCCTAAGACTTCTTCTTCCCTATTCCTTTTTCTTTTTTCAAGCATAGTTCATCCAAAGTGGTAAAATAGCTCCACATTGAACTGCCCATATATAAAAAAAAGACAATGTCTTTTGTAGTATAATGAGCAAGGGAAAAAATTCGGATCCAGAATAAGGATTTGAGGAAGCAAATTGAGTTTTCAAGGCTAAGACAGTGAAGATAGTGGAGTTAAAGTGACAGAGAAAAGCCAAAGTTGAACACAAATCTTTTGCTCCTGAAGACTTGAAGAGCTGTATAGAAGCCAAGCTTCTGATATGGCCACACCCACCGGGCTTCAAAACAAGGTGTGCTTTGAAGTGATGCTAATTTCTGTAGACGCGGACAGGAAAACCTTCGTGAACTCAAAAGAGATTCTTTTGGATTTGGAATGGATGCTTCAGGTAGGAGATATGCTTTTCAGAATAGAGACGAGCTCACAAAGAACAGAAGGGAAGATAGTGAAGCTGAAGAAGGTGGATTTATGTATGAGAGACAGGACGATCCAATGTGTTCTGTATATTCCCTTGATATATATACCGGTATATCAAAATTGAATCCTGAGTGTGATGCTTTCTTTCAACGACGTAAGAAACAAACCACTGAAGGATCCTTTGCATGCTGGGTACGATAAACAGGTGGTCGGTACTAACACTCTAGGGAGTAAAATGAAAACCCTCTCAAAACATGCTCAGCTATCAAGGGAATACACAAATCACTCGATCCGAGCCACTTCTGTCACTATTCTTGACCAGTGTGGATTTGAAGTACGTCATATCATGTGTATTAGTGGACATAAGAGTGAAACCAGCATCTGCAGTTACACCAGCAAGACCAGTGATGAAGTTAAGCTTGCCCTGCAAGTCCAGTGGTTTAAATAATGCCTTATGTGATGTACCAAACAAACTCCCAATAATAGGACACAACTCGACTACCCCAACAGAGCCCCTTCAAGATATTCAGAATTCACACAGAAAAAAACTGTTATTATAGATTCCACAATGTCAAGCAGCAAAAGCCAATTTAAAATTAGCTTTTACAACTGTACAGTGCACATCCTCAACAAGTAACCATCATCATCATCATCATCATCATCAATCATGAACAATATACTATAATAATGTCTTCTAACATGCATGCTATATGCTATATACATTAAGCCATACAGTATCCATGACTGGTATATTATATGAAAAAAGTAGACTACATCCCGAGTCCCTCATGAAAGGTAGCCGCCATAAATTCAAACTAGGACACGTCGACAAACTGCGCATGTTCCGTACACGTGTACATTGGGGTGTGCGGCTTGAGCCGGTTGACCCGGAGACCTCCACCCTGCCATGTGCTAGACTGAATAGGGAAATCCCCCCGAGCGCGAGCTCGCCAAAGAAAGCAAACTGAGAGAATCGCCGTATATCATCGACAGTCCACGATCTCTTCTACGCTAGGTTCGAATTCTGGGTCCGAACACCCTGTCATGCGAGCTAAACATTTTGAAGCAGTCTTCACCCCAGTTTCATCAAAAATTCATAACTTTCATGATCATTTCATCATTACTTTCATCATAAATTTCGTCATCATTTCGTCATTAATTACCTCATCAGTCGGCCGAATTCTTTTTTTGGAATTGGGACTTGGGATGTAATAATAAAACGATGATTATGTATGACATTGTATTACAGTATTAGTACTATATAGTATATAATAAAAGGATGATTACACACTCCTTCATTGAATAGTGTGTTTATTACTACCCTCAGTGTTGAATATCCCAGTTGGCCTTTGGCATCGTGGAATATCTACACCTCGGGTATAGTAATAAATCACACTATTCAATGAAGGAGTTTGTAAGAATTGTATATTGTCCTAACTGCCACGAATGTTCACAGTATTGCCACAAACAGTGGTCTATGATCTCCCTGCAACACTAGCTGCCAATCCCTGCCATGGCCAATCACCTATGATCCAATACTGCGGGCTAATTCACTTGTTAATAATCAAGGGCTTACAAGTTTAATAGCTTGCAATAATACTATATAACAAGAAAACAATATTGATATGTGCAAAAGTATCTCAATACAAAAAATCAATGTATGACTACATTACTAAGTCAATATGCAATGCATTTTTAAGAATTCTGCTACATATATGATTCCATACTCGACTAAGACAAGCATTAAGAGGCTAACTGAAACCATTTAATCATCAAGACTATCAAAAGAATAGTCTTCAGATCCTCTTTGATCTATGTAGCGATCATAGATCTCCTCCACATCGTGTTGACGAAACATTCCCTCATCCCTTGTCCTGTACTTGTACCTCCTGGCTGCTAATGAGAACAGAATCAAACCAATCAATCCAGTCATACTTGTCAATGCAAGATAAACAAACCCACAGTTAGTCACTGGAGGGTGCTCTATCATTTCCCTACTGGCCCACGGCTGCTTCAGGGACAAGGGAATGATGATAATGGAATTGAGGAACTGAAAGAGACCTCTTACGGCAAAGAAGACTCCAATAAGAAGACCTTTCATGGACTGAGGGCTCTGAGCTGAGATGAACTCCAAAATTGTGGCAATGACCATCAATGTGCCGATTTCAAGAAGAAAGTATGGTGGGATAAGAACTGCCCAGTGCATGTCGAAAGTGTCAACAATAAACCTCTTGTGGTGTGATAGAGAAATATGAAATACACACTGAGTATGATTATAGGAGTTCGAAACATTTTGCTGTACATGTCCAACGATGTCAGTAAGAAGAAAACACAAAATACCTAATAAGCAAAACAAAATTCCAACACCTATCCTTGTGAAAAGCCTTATCAATTTCTTTCGTAAGAGAGAAAATAAGATCAAGCTGCATACAGGAAATAGTATCAATGATGGTAGTACAAGCACACCAGCAATTTCCATAAAATATTCCATTGGAATCTCGTCTTTGCAATACTGTCCGCTTCCGACAAAACGATGAAAGTGCATGCTGAATAAGGGGGCAACAAAGTACGTACCTGGCACTTCCAAAGCAAATGCAGGACCCACAGCAAGCAAGATGAGAAGGATCCTTATAAAGGTCTTAACATTTTCCACCTGCTCTGTAGTGAACGGTCCTCCAAATCTCTCCTTGGCAAAGTCCAGCCTAGATGGAATGTAGTCGTCAGAGTGAGTGAAGGCACTGCGTTGGAGAGGATGCTTGTGGCTTTTGGCAAACTTGAAGACACCACACACCACCTTGTAAGGATTCTGATACCCAGGTTCACTGAGGAACCATCGACGTTTCCAGCAGCTTATCACTAACAAAACTATCAAAAGTAATGGAATAAGTACTTGTATGATCACTACTGCAAACATCTTTTCATCACTGACACACTTTATCATATAAAGATTTATTATGAGATGCAATGATCCAAATTTAAAAACCCACGTAGCATAATGAATAAAAAGGACTAAATACTGACTTGGTGCTTCAAAGAGTTGGTCTAATCCAAGTTGAATGAAGTTGGCCTGGTATCCTGCCAGGCCGATAATGAAAGCAAGAAGAGAAATGATAGCCAAAATGACAATCACACATGCAATACCCAAATTATGCTCCACGATGTGATGGATAGGAATATCAGGCTTTGATATACTCACCAAAAGTGAGATAGCCACCAACATAATAATAAGAAAGGATAAGATACAGATTAAGCTAATTATAACCACCTTAAGTCGTCCACAGCAGACATCAGCAATAAACCCACTCAGAGGATAGAACATCATGACTAGAGCCAAAATGGCATAAGGTAAGGGCTCATACATCGAAAATGTGGTATTGGGTCGTTGACTAACAAGAACAAGCACAGCAAAAAAACCTACAAGATTATGATATGTAACTCCAACAATGGCTGTCCATAGCAGGATGAGAATGGCCGCCTTTGATGGCAGACAGAGGTGCTTTGGTGGAGGACATGAGATGGCAGCCCTCTGCAGCTGGGGTTGAAGTGGAGAGGAGTCCTCCTCACTTGCAGTGTTAACCAGCAGACGACTGGATTCAGCGCGACAAGCTTTGTCAGCCATCACACACTCAATCACATTTGTACTGCGCATCAAGTGCCACAACTATTATGTATCCTACAAAGCCTTATAGATTTATAATTATTATAGCACATTAGTGGACAAAGTTAAATGCGTCACTCCGAGTCATCATAAAACCATACTGTAGTGATGACCATATTGCTAACAATGCACGTTATACTGCTATTAAAAAGCCTCAGTAAACACAGAAGTTTCCCTTTAAGCACTGAAATGTTTATGCATACATACCCAAACAAAACTCTGCATATTTTCACTGCAAGACCTATAATATGTATGCAAAGTTGATTGAAACTGTATTAAATCTCTGAAGTTGTTTCAACATCACTATAATAATTATGATACATACACTATGTAGGTAAATAACAATGTCACTGTGTCTTTGTTCCAATGGAACATCACTAAATAAAGAGTGCAATAAAGGAAGTACAAAAATCTCATAATTATGTATTATATATATTATTGTCCGGAGCCTGAGACCAAGCCTGGTTGGCATACCGTAAATCGCGAATATTTCGATGTTAAAATATTTTCGGACACCATGGCTTGTGTGAAAATTAAACGCACGAAATACATGCGCGATATTATTAATGACAATGTGGTACAGGATCATTTGTCCGAAAATTATTTATCAATGATACAAATGTCGAGACAGCTCTATACTGAAGTACCAGCATCCAAGAATCAGTGGTCAAGTACATTCACAGCACCGTAGTTATACCATGGACTGACGGGAGATTCATAACTACATGGTTTCATAATTGAGAGGTATACCACTGTTGTGCACATTGTTGTAATCCAGCCATTCAGAGTGTGGTTTACAAATCACAATTAAGCTGTTTCAACATTTAAAATAATATTATGATACATACATTATGTAGTTAAATGATGATGTCAAACATGTAGTTGTGTCTTTGTCCCAATGGAATATCACTAAATAAACAGCGTAACAAACAATAACTGCTCAAAAGGAGGTATAAAAAATCTCATCAGAATATAGCTGTAACAAATATTGCAATCTGATTGGTCAAACTAATGCTTCTAACCAACTTAGAAACCTGCAGGTTCACTAAGTACGTTTACTAAATGCTACATTAAAGGTACTTAGATCATAGCTGCTGTAACAAATAATGCAATTTGATTGGCTACTGACAGGTATCTATATCTCATAGTCACCTACAAGCTTCTCATAGTCACCTACAACATTTTCATAGTCACCTACAAGTTTTGCCCTCTGGCTCTTAGCAATACAAAACTATATGATCTAAACTTGTTAGACACCGTTTAGTCGGTTTTTATGTGATTTAGAATACCGCAGGGCTCTCATAGAAGCCTCACTTCGCTCGGGATTCTATATAGAGTCCTTGGGTCTTCTAAATCACATAGAAATCTCCTAAACAGTGTCTAACTAAAATTTAGTAAACCTACTTAGTATACCTGGTTGGTCTAGCATAGCAACAAGGCTGTAGCTATGCACGATAATTGCACATTACTGGTTCAAATCAGCGCTGTACTAGCCACTGCATGTACTTCATACATGTGTCCATGGCACCGCAATCAATAAAGCAGTGAGTGGTGCAATGACAACACAATTAGTGCATTAAAATGTTGATATTGAAAACATACTTCATGATTCAACAATGTGCATGTACACATACATTGTATGTATGTACAACGCTTTAATTTTACATCTACATCAATTTTGTTTACATGCATTATGCATGTACATTAATACATGCATGTACATGTACATGTATATGTAGATATCATAAGTATCCTGTACTAATTTACAGTATGAAGGTACACACTTACATGTTGCTTCCCCTAAATAATAATATTAGGATTTTGCTCAAGAGGGGACAAAAACATACATACATGTAGCAGCAAATTTTAAGAGGGGGCAAATACAAATCCAGGGGTGAGTGAGGGGGGCAAAAGCACCCCGCTGGTTCCCTTGAAATAAACCATTAATAAACCTTTGTAATCTTTGGCTCTCGTTTGGTAGCAAGTGTTTGATGTCAGCACTGCCGGTGAAAATTCCCCCCAGGTAGACCCACCTCCTCTGGACGTCTATCCAGATATCAAAGAGAGAATTGATCCTGTTCAGTCGGTCCTCCCATGCCATGGCGTCGTCCTCAAACACCTTGAAGTAGGGAGACAGCTTCATGGCGGCCACCGAGTTGATGTGCTCTTTGACCTTGTTGAAAAGGTCATCCCAGCCACGGATTAGCCGGCACTTGTTCTGGTAGTTGATCAAGTCAAGTTCATAGGTCATCCAGGACTCCCGCACCTGGGCGTTGATAGGATAAAAATTGGCATATCATTCCAAGCCCAAAATACAAGCTGCTAACAGGCCTATACCAAACCTTTACAAGCAACACATGCATGTGGACTAAAGTACATACATGTATAATCCTGCTACACATACTGTATTGTAAACATATGCATGCACACAATACCATCTTCAAGAACTCTTCCAGGGCCATTTCTCCTTGAGCCACTAGTATGACATCCTTGACAATGCCCTCGTTCCTCTGCAGATCAACGGCCTAGACCTGGCCCAGTGTCAGATCATGAAGCTGCCATGCAACTCGAAGGTTCCTCATCAGCTGCTTCCAGTGATGCTCCTTCAGGGTCTCAGACTTCAGCTCAGTCACTAGCATGTTCACCTATAAAACAAAAGACATATTATGCTACATAATACATACATGTATGTATACACATTTTAAGCTGAGTTAGAAATAGTTCTACAGATTCTCCCTGGCTAAAGAATACAAACACTAATATGTAGTACCTAACCAGGGTTTCATTTAGGGGGGGTGGAAGGGGTCACTCCCCCCCCCCCCCCCCCCCCCCCCCCCGCCCCTTGGACTGACTGCAGCCAACTACCTTGAAGCTGTCTCTATCCTCCAAAAGAGATTTGGCAGTAAACAGCAAATAATCAGCAGGCATATGGATATCTTGCTAAATGTGGAGCCAGTAGCTTCATCAAATAACATCAAGGCTCTCCGCCATCTCTATGATCTTGTAGAATCCCACATCCGGGGTTTAAAGGCCCTAGGGGTCACGTCGGACTCCTACGGTAGCCTCCTCTCGCCCGTATTGTTGAACAAGCTTCCATCAGAGGTGAAACTTATTGTCAGCCGGGAAGTATCTGAAGAGGAATGGAGTCTTGATGCCTTGATGAAGGAGATGAGGCAAGAGATTGAGGCTCGAGAGAGAATTACCACGAACCAAGGCCAGACACAGCAGCGACGAACATCTGAGCGATCCTCATTGACGGCAGCTGCGTTGGTTTCTGGAGCCTCTCCTGGAAAACCCCTTTGCTGTTATTGCCAGCTAGCAGCCGCACTCATCGAGCAGTTGTGGAGTTGTGACATCGATTGACTCATGCAAACAGATACTGAAGAGAAGTGGCCGTTGTTTCTCATGCCTCAGGAAGGGCCACATAAGTCGAGAGTGTCGATCCGTAAACAAGTGCCCCAAGTGTGGAGGGCGTCATCATTCCAGCATATGCTCCAAAAATAGTAGCACTCGAAATGTCGGCCAATCAACTACCCGAACCTCCGACAATCCGCCTCCATCACAGGAGCCTACTCAATCAACTTCGCCCCCTTCCCACCGCCCTGGTCTCAATCTTGGTGCCCCTGCGTTTGCCACGCCTTCGACGACGACTCTGTGTGTCGATACTGACAAAGCAGTTCTACTGCAGACCGCTCTTGCCAATGTCTACGATCCAGGAAACCACCACTCTACCTGCAAGGCCCGAATGATTCTTGACAGTGGCAGCCAGAGATCCTACATCACAGCCCGCACTATGGATGCCTTGTCATTGAGATCGGTGAGTGAGCAGTATTTGTCTATTGCTGCATTTGGGTCAAGGGGGGAGGATCCTATGTTGTGTGAAGTGGTACGTGTTGGAGTGAAAGCAAAGCTTGGTCCAGACAAAAGATTGGCCCTGTTTGTGGTCCCCCATATTTGTGATGCCTTAACAGCCCAGCCTATTTCCACGTGCACTGAAAAATATGATCATCTAGTCCAGATTGATTTAGCAGATGCCGCTGACGGCAATTCTCAATTGGAAGTGGATATTCTAGTGGGCTGTGACCATTATTGGGATCTTGTTACTGGTAAAACGCTACGTGGGGAAGGTGGCCCAATCGCTATTCAGACGACGTTAGGGTGGGTGCTATCTGGCCCTGTCAGCCCTGCTAAACAGCTTCCCTCAACTGTGAGCTTAATCACCCTGCTAAACAGCTTCCCTCAACTGTGAGCTTAATCACCACGCACACCCTGAGAATTGATGCACAGCCTCATAACACGAAGGAATTGAATGACACATTTTGGAGGCTAGAATCCTTAGGGATCTGTACCCCTGAAAAATCAGTATATGACGATTTTGCCGGTAGTATCCAATTCAAGGAGGGTCGGTACGAAGTAGCCTTACCTTGGAAGGAAGATCATGCCCCCCTGCCACAGAATTATGGGCTGTGTGAGAAGAGATTGCGGGGACTATTACGCAGACTTCAGCAAGAACCGACCATTCTACAGGAGTACGACACCATTATCCAGGATCAGCTCTCTAAGGGAATCGTGCAAGTTGTCACTAACCCAGGAGATGAAGGAAATGTCCACTATCTGCCTCATCATGCAGTCATTCGCAACGACAAGAACACCACAAAAGTGAGGGTCGTGTATGATGCGTCCGCCAGAGCCAATGGCCCCTCGCTTAACGATTGCCTTCACACTGGTCCCAAGTTTGACCAGAAGATACTTGACATTCTTTTGAGATTCCGTTCACATCGTATTGCCTTGACAGCTGACATTGAAAAGGCTTTCCTCATGATATCTGTGACGGAGAGAGACAGAGATGTCCTACGCTTTTTATGGGTTGACGATATCTCCAAAGTGAACCCTGACGTGATCAGTTTGCGGTTTGCCCGAGTAGTTTTTGGCGTGTCGTCGAGCCCCTTCTTGCTAAATGCTACTATCAAACATCACGTGGAGAAATTCTCTTCCTCTCAGTCAAGGAGCTTCTGCGATCTATATATGTGGACGACGTGATATTTGGAGCCAGCGATGAGGACAGTGCCTATGAGCTATACACCAATTCAAAGAGCATATTGAAGCAGGCCTCATTTAATTTGCGTAAGTTCACCACTAA
Organism: Cliona cf. orientalis; assembly: GCA_963930775.1. Taxonomy (NCBI): domain Eukaryota; kingdom Metazoa; phylum Porifera; class Demospongiae; order Clionaida; family Clionaidae; genus Cliona; species Cliona cf. orientalis. Next base: position 6,294,438 of record OZ005697.1, read on the forward strand.
TTCTACTGGCCTACAAGAGATGATTGATAAGGCAGAAGGTGAGACAGTTACAGAGTCCAACAACCCGCAGATTATGGATTTGGAAGAAACATATGCAAAGTACACACTTGGAGCCATACAGCAACCACAACGGGGCGAACAGAAAATTCTAGGAGTTCGCTGGGATGCGTCTTCCGTTCAGATTCTTCTTGATTTCGATGATATCTCGAAAATTGCCGCCAACCTAGAACCAACCAAGAGAAATGTTGTCAGTCTCGTGGGTAGATTCTATGACCCCTTGGGATTTACTGCTCCCGTCACTATACGATTTAAAATCTTGTTTCAAGAACTTTGCGAGTCCAAGATTGATTGGGACCAGCCCCTCAGCGGCCAGCTGCTGGGAAAGTGGAGTTTGTTGGTTGCTGATCTACAAAGGGGGCAGCTCATATCTATTCCACGATGTTATTTTGATGGCGTTGATGGTGAGATCACGTCCTACCACCTCTGTGGCTTCTGTGACGCTTCAGTAAACGCTTACGCAGCCGTGGTATACTTAGTTATACACACAGAGAGCGATAATCTTGTGAAGTTTGTTGCATCGAAGACTAGGGTCGCACCCCTACAACACCAAACTATTCCGAGACTGGAGCTGTTATCAACAGTTCTGCTAGCAAGACTGATTTCGAATGTGACCGACAGCTTGAGTGTGCAGTTTGATCTGAGTCAGCCAAGGTGTTACACCGACTCACAGGTTGCCCTGTTTTGGATAATAGGCAGGGAGAAGGAATGGAAACCATTTGTACAAAATCGTGTGAATGAGGTGCGTAGCCTCACCCCGATAGAATGCTGGAACCACTGCCCAGGAAGGGACAACCCCGCAGACGTACCATCACGTGGTCTGATGCCTCTGGAATTGTCAGTGAATTTGCTATGGCGTAACGGCCCAGAGTGGCTGAGTGAGAGTGTAAGCTACCACGAGCAACAACCCAAGGAGATACCAGAAGAGTGCGTGACTGAAATGAAAGTGGCTGACAAGAGGTTGATTCACAGTCTACTGACAAGCAGCACCACCATCGGTATACATCAGATAATGAAATGCGAAGACTACAGGACCTCTCCAGATTGTTCAGAGTAACTGCGGATGTTTTGAAGTTTGTGAGAGTGCTTAAGAACAAGGTGAAGACTGCAGACCTTGAGGAGGAGCTTCTGGAACCGCATGATGACCTTGCTCAAGCTGAGAGACTTTGGATCATTGAGTCACAGTCCTCATTGACACAAGACAAGTTGTTTGAAACATGGAGGAGGCAATTCAATCTTTTTGCACTTGGATTTGCCTTTACACCTGTTGTGTAACGCGTGCAGTACACTTGGATATCGTACCAGATCTGACCACTTCCACCTTCACCAGGAGTCTCAAACGTTTTTATGCCAGGAGGGGACTCCCACACAAGATTTTGTCAGATAATGACAAGACCTTTAAGGCTGCCGCCAAGGTAGTCAGATCCATTGTGGACCAACAGGACGTTAAGCGATACCTGTCACAGATCGGTGTGAAGTGGTGCTTTAACCTCGAGAAGGCTCCCTGGTGGGGAGGAATCTTTGAAAGAATGATCAAGTCCGTGAAGAGATGTCTTCGAAAGATGATAGGCCAGGCGAAGCTCACTTACGATGAGTTATCAACAGTGGTCATAGAGGTGGAAGCAATCATAAATTCCCGCCCTCTCACTTATGTGTCCTCCAATGACTTTAACACCCTCACATTTACTTATTGGACGACGGATTTTAAGCCTGCCAGACAATCTCTCTTATCAGAAGGATAACAACGATGATGACTTCGAAGTAGACTCTGACCACCTCAACAAGCGAGTGAAGCACCTAGCCAATATCATTAACCAGTTTTGGAAGAGGTGGAGACGTGAATACCTCCTAGAGTTGAGGGAGTCACATCGCAACAATCAAGGAAGAAGTGAAGGTTCCCCTATTGCAGTGGATGACATGGTACTGGTACACGATGAACACCAGCCTCGAGGATTTTGGAAGCTAGCTCGAATTAAGGAAACTATTGTGGGCAAGGACGGGCGAGTCAGAGGAGCAGTGTTGAAGCTTCCAGCCAAGGATGGTCGATCAACCTTGCTACGTCGCCCATTGCAGTTGCTGTATCCTCTAGAAATTAACTGTCGAGTTGGTGAACAGACCAGTGTAGTAGAGGATTCAAATAGCACTGATGAAGGGGAACCTGAGCAAACTGATGAAGAAGTGCCGAGTGAAAATGCTGCGTGCAGGCGATCACAGCGAACAGCAGCAAGGCAGGCGAACGATCAGTTGAAGGCTTGCCTATTTTAACTTGAAGAGAACTAATCGTATCAGTTGACCAATTGTACCAATGGTCAACGGGGGGAGGATGTTGGGAACTGATTTTGTGACTATTATTATTACGATTATTATTATTTCCTGTATCAGTTATTACTAGTTAATTATTTCCTGTAATAGTTATTTGATTTCCTGTATAGGTTTAGGTCACGTGATTGAACACGTTTTTGCAGAAAACTGAGTGTGCTAGTTCTATATAGACTGAGTATTGAGTTGAATTGTTTTTTCGAATTATTACAAGTCGGCTGGAACAAAATAAATAAGTCTGAGTATATTAAAATGTGGAAATAGCTAGTAGTCGTTTTGAATCCGGTCCCTCTTTTTACTCACTAGTAGGCTTTGACCAATTATGCTCGAAAAATTGCCTATTATTCTATTCTTTTATGCTCAGAGTTCTGCCTATTATTCCACTATGCCTGTAAAACAGTCCCTATTATGTTTGCATTATGCTCGTATTAAGCTTGTAAAATGATCAAAATCCATAATTAATCAGTAAAAAATTATACAGTGTCACATCGTGAATTGTATTGAATTATAACAGAGGTTTGTATGTAGTCTCTTAGGGACTGATCTTGGCAATTTTGAATGAATTTGACAAAAAATAATAGAGAATACTCTCTCTGGTGTAACTGATGATGGTTGAAACAGAAGTGCTTTCTTGCATGCATTTGACCATACGGTGAGGTGTTGAGCTTTTTTAGACCATGTATGCCATGTGGTCAAGATCAAACCACACCCACAATTTGGTAAATCTGAGCCTATTGTGCTAGCATTATGCTCAATGCTAATGCCACCAAAATTTGTCCCTATTATTCTAAAATTATGCCAGCATAATTGGTCAAAGCCTACTCACTAGTAGTAGCAGGCCCGTAGCCAGACTTTTTGAAAGGGGGGTGCACATGTGTATGTTTAATTATGCTATAATACACTCGCATACTGTACCCTACTGGTTCAGTTATAGATTTAATATTGAATTTACCACTGTCCTGAGCTCTCAGGATCTGAGGTTTTTTGACGCTGTCGCTTAATACCACTGATAATCTTTACAGACACTAGCTGGGCTATTGCAATGTTAACTCACAGCTGCTCAGTCACATGACAATCACAGAAGTGACTACTACAATAATTATGCATGTATTGGTCACAACTGCTTATTGATTGAGGTGTGATGTTAATTAGCTGCACTAAGTGTGGTTTTGTCAAGCTGATAGAGAGGATTGCATGCAGCCTCAGTCCATTGCTCATGCAATTAAGAACTTCCATGCAATTATTAGGCTGAGTTGATAGCTACTTTAACGTTTAATGATAGATATGTATATTATTACGCAATGATCAATAATATGTTACAGACTGACGACACACAGATATTATGATCATTCAAATGATAATATTGTGAAATTAATAATACCTCACATAACACGCATACATTAATGCACAAAATAATATAATGTTATAAGTGATTGCATAACATAAGTGACAATACAAAACATCAGCCATGCATACTATCAGTGCCTCCAAGTACCGTATTTCCTCGAAATCTAGCCGCGGCAAGATTTATTAATTTCAAGTCGCTGCACCCTGCGGCGAAATTTTGAGGGCGGCGAGATTTCGAGGGCGGCGACTAGTCCACTCACCCGCCTCGTGCCTGCGCATTTGATAGTGCTAATCGCGCGCGTGCGCCTGCATTCCGCGTACTTTGAATCCGACGACCCTTTTCCATGCGGCGAGATTTCGAGGGCGGCGTTTATTGGAACCAACCTCCTTATAGGTGCGGCGGATTTCGAGGTGCGAGATTTCGAGGAAATACGGTATATGGATTTGTCAGTATTTTTACTGAATTCTGACCATAAATACTGATAAAATTTCAAAAATACTGAAAACTGGGGGGGATTTAGTACATAATATATAAGATATGGAGCTCTTTGCAAAATGCTGAAAAATAATTAATACTGAAAATGCATGCAAAATATTGAAGAATGGGAATATTTATACTGAAAGACAAGAGAACAGTTTGGATGCACTGCACTATTATAGCTAGTATGTGCTAAGTTAGTAGCTAGCTACAGTATAAAGGTATGCACCACAATGAGACGCCCTCAAGTGTAGCAATTAAATACAGCTCCATGTTATGTAGGGCGATCAGCAACTTTCAATCACACCCACATTTATATGAATGAGAGTGGCATAATAATATATTCAAGGCCTGTGATGAATAATAGTAATAATATTATGCACTGAACATAGTTTCAAGGCAATTTTTAACGCAATTATCACCCAAAGGTAGTAAAACTACAAGTGTGGCAGTCCCATGTAGAAAACAAACATTGTTCCTATCATATTTTGACCACTATTTCTACTTTACATGATTGTAACTCTGCTGTGGAATCTCCCAGAAATGTCAAATTTAGGCTTTAGTAACTGCCATCTATCTGCTAGGGGTGAGCCAACTTCTGGCTTCAACTGTCAAAGCATACTATTAGGAGAGCTTAAATGCCAGAATAATATTCGTTTTCTACATGGGACTGCCATAAGTAGGGATATGTCTACACTGTACTTCGCTTACCGCGCTTGGATCAGCCACGCCCCTACTACTGGTGTATGCTACAGTGCTGATATGTACGCAACCAATCCCTTCATAGACAGGGGCGTAGGAAGATGGTTTGGTAAAGGGGGGCTATACAGATCTATAGGCAAGGGCAGTATGATCAGCGTGTATAAAATTGAGTCTAGCTATGTAACTATCCGAAAACATAGGGGGGCACCAGCCCCCGGAGCCCCCAGTTCATTTCTTCATTTCCACGTTTCTCCGTTTCCCATTTCCTCATTTCCCGTTCCCCTTTTTATCACTACCCGTTAACGCTGGAGTAATGTAATTTAATCCCCACCCCTGGTAGCAACCCAGGAATGTGAAGGTCACATGATGATGAGGAGGTGGGGTGATTAGAATCACGATAACTACAGTTGAAGATAGAGAGCAAGATTTGCGGCAGAAATGAAGCTACTTGCAATCGTTATCTGTTCTAGTCTCCTAAGCATCTCTGCTGCGCAGACCGATCCGATCGTTACCGACCGGGCACGGAGGTGCGAGTCAATATTTCGAGAGCAGTTATGTACAAATGGCTTTGGGCAGGCGCTGGCAGACGTGACTTCGCTGCGGCATCCAACCTATTGCTACCTCTTTTGAAAACGGCTGCAGACGCAATACTAATGATCTATAATATCCCTAGTAGCAATTTATTTTTCTGAAACAGTAAGGGCATCGAATTGTAAGGGTATTGAATTGTGAAATTTGGCAGATACAGGTGAATATGGAAAATGGTTCTATAAATATTTTAAATTTTATCATCTATTTTCAGTTTCAAATTAGGCCACTTTGACGATTACGTAATAGTGTATAACTTGCTGCTTACATACAAAGTGACCTTTTACTACAAATCAGAGTTACAAATAAGCAAACAATGTTAATATGTGCTAATTTAAAGTGTCTCATTGTAGGAATACAGAAAATCAATGTATGACTGCATTACTAACTTAATATGCAACGCATTTTTAAGAATTCTGCTAAATATATGATTCTGTACTCAATTATGACAAGTATTAAGAGGATAATTAAAACCATTTAATCATCAAGACTATCAAAAGAATAGTCTTCAGATCCTCTTTGATCTATGTAGCGATCATAGATCTCCTCCACATCGTGTTGACGAAACATTCCCTCATCCCTTGTCCTGTACTTGTACCTCTTGGCTACTAATGAGAACAGAATCAAACTAATCAATCCAGTCACACTCGTCAACGCAAGATAGACAAACCCACAGTTGGTCACTGGAGGGTGCTCTATCATTTCCCTACTGGCCCACGGCTGCTTCAGGGACAAGGGAATGATGATAATGGAATTGAGGAACTGAAAGAGACCTCTGATGGCAAAGAAGACTCCAATAAGAAGACCTTTCATGAACTGAGGGCTCTGAGCTGAGATGAACTCCAAGGTTGTGGCAATGACCATCAATGTGCCAATTCCAAGAAAAATGTATGGTGGGATAAGAACTGCCCAGTGCATGTCGAAAGTGTCAATAATAAACCTATTATGGCGCGATACAGAAACATGAAATACACACTGAGTATGATTATAGGAGTTTGAAACATTTTGCTGTGCATGTCCAACGATGTCAGTGAGAAGAAAACACAAAACACCTAATAAGCAAAACAAAATTCCAAAACCTATCCTTGCGAAAACCCTTACCAATTTCTTTCGTAAGAGAGAAAATAAGATCAAGTTGCATACAGGAAATAGTATGAATGATGGTAGTACAAGCACACCAGCTATTTCCAGCAGGTCTTCCATGGGAATCTTGTCTTTGCAATCTTTCACGCTTCCAACATAATGATGAAAGTGCATGCCAAATAAGGGGGCAACGAAGTATGAACCTGGCACTTCCAAAGCAAATGCAGGACCCACAGCAAGCAAGACGAGAAGGATCCTTATAAAGGTCTTAACATTTTCCACCTGCTCTGTAGTGAACGGTCCTCCAAATCTCTCCTTGGCAAAGTCCAGCCTAGATGGAATGTAGTCATCAGAGTGAGTGAAGGCACTGCGTCGAAGAGGATGCTTGTGGCTTTTGGCAAACTTGAAGACACCACACACCACCTTGTAAGGATTCTGATACCCAGGTTCACTGAGGAACCACCGACGCTTCCAGCAGCTTATCACTAACAAAACTATCAGAAGTAATGGAATAAGTACTTGTATGATCACTACTGCAAACTTGTTTTCATGACCGACACACATTAACACATAAATATTTATTAAGAAATGCAGTGATCCAAAGTTAAAAGTCCACGTAGCATAATGAATAAAAAGGACTAGGTACTGACTTGGTGCTTCAAAGAGTTGGTCTAATCCAAGTTGAATGAAGTTGGCCTGGTATCCTGCCAGGCCAATAATGAATGCAAAAAGGGAAATGATAGCCAAAATGATAATCACACAAGTAATCCCCAAATTATTATTATGCTCCACCATTTGAAGGATAGGAATATCAGGCTTTGATATACTTGCCAACAGAGAGATAGCCATAAACATAATAATAAAAAAGGATAAGATACAGATTAAGCTAATTATAACCGCCTTAAGTCGTCCACAGCAGACATCAGCAATAAACCCACTCAGAGGATAGAACATCATGACTAGAGCCAAAATGGCATAAGGTAAGGGCTCATACATTGAAAATATGGTATTGGGTTGTTGAATACCAAGAACAGCGACAGCGGAAAAACCTACAAGATTATGATATGTAACTCCAACAATGACTGTCCATAGCAGGATGAGAATGGCCGCCTTTGATGGCAGACAGAGGTGCTTTGGTGGAAGACATGAGATGGCAGCCCTCTGCAGCTGTGGTTGAAGAGAAGAGTCCTCCTCACTTTCAGTGTTAACCAGCAGACGACTGGATTCAGCACGATAAGCTGTTTCAGCCATCGCTCATTTGTACTGCACATCAAGTGCCACAACTATTAATATGTATCCTACAACGTCTTATACATGTAAATATATAATATATACATGTATAATATTATGGCACATTAATGGACAAACAAAGTTAAAGATCTCACTCCGAGCCATCATGAAACCATACTGTAGTGATGACTGTATTGCTTGAGTGTTACAGGTTATATTGCCATGAAAAAGTCCCAGTAAACATAGCAGTTTCCCATAAGGCACTGAAATGTTTGTGCATATATATACCCAAACAAAAATCTGGTAATATATATTTTCACTGCAAGACTCTAATAATTATGGATGCGACATTTATTGCAACTGTAAAGTTTACAAATCACAATTAAGCTGTTTCAACATTAAAAATAATATGATACATACATTATGTAGTTAAATAATGATGTCAAACATGTAGTTGTGTCTTTGTCCCAATGGAATATCACTAAATAAACAGCATAACAAACACCTGCTCAAAAGGAGGTATAGCTGTAACAAATATTGCAATCTAATTGGTCAAACCAATGCTTCTAACCAACTTAGAAACTTGCATGTTCACGAAGTACGTTTACTAACTGCTACATTATAAAGGTACTTAGTAAACCTACTGGTTGGTCTAGCATATCAACAAGGCTGTAGCAATGCGTGATAATTGCGCATTACTGGTTCAAATCAGCGCTGTACTACTCTCAACCAGGAAACCACACTCACAATAATTAGTACATAGCGCTAGCTTGCATGCATGCTCGTTACTGGACTCGAGCTGAGGTAGCCACGTTTGACCATACCTATGATGCATCGAAGAACCAAGCATTATTGCTGGTGACTTGAGAGCTGCTCAGGCACTAGGGTCTGTAGCAAACTCACAGTTCTTGTTCTAGCTAGCTTTTTTGACCCTCTTTTGAATTTTCATGCCGTCATGGTTACAGTTGCTATATTATAAGTAAATTGGATACCTCGTCCAATGGGGTCGATTCTCTTTAGAAACGCTTAGGCCCTTAGTAGCACCCTCGCTGCACTTGGGATGCTACAGCCTCGGGCCTTCATGTCTCTAAATCACGTACATGTAGATCCCTTGGACTCGGTATCTAACTATTATTTATAATAATATGTCTATTAAAGGCACTGTATCATGATATAAGGGCCGCGTGTTACTATTTTCAGAAACATTTGAAATCAACCGCATAACATGACGTCAGGCGCACGCAAGCGCAGTCAGTATCGCTGGCCGCATGGCATCTATCACACCCATAGCTGTCGTTCGATCGAGCCTTATCTACCTTATGATGGCAGGTAAACATAAAAATGAACATTAAATATCGAAAGAAGAAACAAACTGACGCTTATGAATCGCTCAGTATTCTCGCTATGTCCATTTCACTAGCTCTCTCGCCCAATCGCGGGCGCAGTGCTGGTCAGTCACGGGTAAATGGCGTGATCCCGACGTCACAAACCGACAATATGTATAGCGCGTATATGGACGTTCCCATTTTGAACACATTCTCTTTTATTTCATCCAATTCTCTTTGCAGGATTACAAATAATTTGATCTATTTCTTTAGCAGCCATGCTAAGAGATCCAGCAATTTTGATAACAAAAACCATTTTAACAAAAATGATCACATGAAATTAGTTAAATTGCTAGCAGCAAAAAGGAGATGCTGTAAACTCCAATCAGTTTCACCTTAAATCATAGTGTCTTCTAAAGATAACAGCATAAAGTCTCTGATTTGAAAGCATCTTGGTTGAGGTGCTGGAAATCTAAGAGAAAAACAGTCATACATAACATAACCGCTAAATTTAGGTACTTTATACTGCTGCGGGTTGCCTAAATTTAGGCACTCTACTGGACACGACATGCATACAACCTGTGGGTTACCTAAAATTAGGCATAGTAATTACCCCTATAGTTGTAATATTATACTATGTTTACCACACAGCACTTAATTTTCAACCACGCCTCCTAAGTATTGGCCACACCCCTTAATTAATGGTCATCCAAATTATGCTAGTTGGAATTGACACGTGTTAATGGTAGTCTGGGTGCCAGCCCCTTCACAAGAGGAGGAAGGGTCTGGTACACTTCGCATCACCGACTTGTTCTTCACACCCCACGGGTACCGTGGGGCGACAATTGAGTGTGAAAACGTCATCCATACGTATTGTGACGTATACTTGCGTAAGTTCGTGCATTCCATAGCGATACCCATACCAATAATCTGAGTGCAGCTAGCTAGATCGAACGGATAGTAAAATCGGATTGCCTTTGTGCTTAGTCATAGATTTGCCTATCAGCGCTCTTAGCCAAGATCGCGCTGACTGAATAGCTGACAAGCTATGCTTCTCTCGGGTACGTTTTGAGGGCCAAGAGCATGAAGTGCTTTTGGTAAGTACGAGACTAGGCCTGGCCTTGTGTTTAGTGGACAAGAAGAGTAGCGGGCGAGCGTGTCTGGTCTTGATTGAACCTGCAAATATCGTTTGATCGCGTTCATAAAGAACGATAGTAGCCATTTCAAACTGGACCCCCCGTCAAGCCCCGTCTATTTAATTAGCACTTCCGAATTTATGTTCACACCCACTTCGTTAGAGCTACTTTTGCCGACTCAGCAGAACAAGTTGCCCTTCCTCCTCTTGTGAAGGGGCTGGTGCCCAGACTATGTTAATGGCTGCTCAGCTACATGTATTGAAATATTTAGTAAAGTTGGGCCCGGGTTTGTAGGTAGATATTATTAAAGGAACTGTGTCACGGTATAAGCGTATTTTTAGTAACGGAAGCCGGATGAGGATCCCCAATATTTAATCAAGAACGTGGGCGATGCGGTTTTGTGACGTTGCGATCACGCCACTTGCTCAGGGCGCCCGTGCCTGGCCGGCTGGTTTAAGCTATCGGCCGCGTCCCTCGGTGAAATCGACTTCGCGATGATACTAAACGAAGCAAGAAGGTTAGTTTAACTCTCCTTTCGATGTTTAGCCTTCTTTTTTAGGATTAGCTGCCATCATAAGGTGCCCTAGGCTCGCTCGATCGATAGCTATGGGTGTGGTACATGGCATGCGGTCGTGCGCATGACATAAATCAACGTCACGTTTTGCGGTTGATTTCAAATGTTTTTAAAAATAGCAACGCGCGGCCCTTATATCGTGACACAATGCCTTTAATTCTACAATAGTTATACAATTGATAGCCTTAAATCCTGCGCTTCCCTTATGGTTATATAGCATGTGTGGCTCACCAAAGGGTGGGGGGTCATTGTCCTTGTGTGCCTATGCTGAATCCAGAATTAGTCACTATCATGGCCTAGCTTATCATTTTCTTTGCTAGCTAGCCAGCCTATCCACATGAATCTATATACTGCACGGTGAGCCACACATAGGTATTGTCATGCTGAGTCACCTAAGTGTCAGGCCTAGCCCTGATTGAACACTATACAGCCTAGTCGTCTAGTATATAGCTCGAGGCATTCTATTTAATCCCCACCGTGACCTATGATTGACATGCAGCCAGACTCATGGCTGTGCTAAATTATAGTTAAAACTGAGGGAATTTAGTTCATGCAGGTTTTAGTGTACTTTAAAAATAATACCAAGAGTATATAATAGAGAGAGAGGGAGAGTGTCCTACTCCAGTATAGTACAGTATAACAGCTGTTAGGCAAGGTTATGACCTTTGTAATCATATTCATACCTAACAGTTTACATAAGCTGTCTGCTATAGTACAGTGTATGTAGTGTGCACGCTAGCGCCTTGCATGGCTTCCCGCAAGCATGAATATGATTATAAAGGTCATAACCTTGCCTAACTGCTGTTACACTGTACTATACTGGAGTAGGACACTCTCCCTCCCTCTCTATTATATACTCTTGATAATACACAGAACACAATAAGCGTAGCTGCACTTACCTACCGCTAGCAGTTATCGGGAGCCATGTTGAACTCTTCGATGACAGCTGCAAAATTCGGAAGTCAAAGTTCATGTAGAAGCGGGATCTTGGAAGCACTGCTGCTGTCTGCCTTCACAGCGCGATGGTGGTATCTCCGGTAAATGCAAAAAAAGAGGATTCAAAACGATGATTATTTGCACCTACTATTTGGTAAGTCTTTTCCGTTTTTATTATCCAAGGGCTAGCTAAAATCATTTTTAATAAAACTATGATGTGTCTGTGTGGCCCGGGATAGTAGAATCCATTAGAGCGGAGTAAGAAGTGGAGTGGAGTTGAAGGCAGTAATTCAACATTTAATAAGAGTATGATTTCTTTAGTAACAGTTTTGAGTCTGTTTTCTACTTAGTGTGCTTTAATTAGAAACGGTGTTGGAGTGCTGCCTGTCCCAGTGTCTCCCCGTGTACTGTGTCCCCCCAGATACTCTGCACTAGAGCCACGTGCTCCCCCCCCCACCTCCCCTGGCATGAACCCTAGAGTAGAATGTCTTAGATCCTCTCCAGTGTTACATGTCCCCACACAGAGAAGCGTTGGGGGGGGGAGGGGGGAGGGATGGGCCGGGCAATGCTAGAGCAATCCCACTATGCATGCTCAGTGCAAAGAAGGGGGACTAAGCTCCCTCATTTTTGGAATAGGTGTACTTATTTGTATGCCATTACACTATCAAACTACTCCACTGCATGAGGGTCAAATTTTCCTGTAGGAGCATGCCTAACTTTTTGTTTTTCCTGCCACTATGACTTAGCTAGCTACCTAGTTATAATATATGTCGTGAAGGCTGATTCTGTACATATGGGGACATTAACCGTGGGTCAGCTATGCCAGACTATGGGAACACATAGCCCTAGAAAGGACACGTGGCTCTAGTGTCAAATGTCCTAAGGAGACACCCTACTCTATTGAAGTACATCCCCGAGGACATACTACCCTAGGGTACAGTGTCCGGGGGGACAATTTTGGGGGGAGGGGGGATCATGTGACAGTCTCCACTAAAGCAAAATGAAATATTGGGCCACAGTATTGTAGCAGTACCTAAATTTAGGTTGTGGCTGGCCACCATAGATGCCAGATCTTATTGTGGTACCTAAATTAATTTTAGGTATCTACCTCTATAGCGTGCTCCAAACTGTGAATATTGGGCCGTAGTATTGTAGTAGTGCCTAAATTTAGGTAGTAACTAGCAATCACTGATGGATTTTACTGTGGTGCCTAAATTTTTGGCATCTGGCTGCCTCATATTCAGGACCTCTAGTAATTTTGCTTTCATTTGGACAAAACTTGTTGTCATCTGTACATCTTTGATGACCATGCTTACATTAATGTCAATATTCTCTCTTCTGTAGGACACCTATAATTAACCAGAGCTGTCTTTGCACTTAAATTCAACTCACTGTCTGATATTTCAAGCAGTGATGCTCAAGGGAGGACATGGAGTGTGAAAACTAATAGATGTTTTTGAATATGTTTCATTTTGAGAAATATTTTGTTGATTTTTTAGGTGCCATACTAAAAATTTAAGATATTTTTTGTATTCTCTTAGATTGTAGTGTTCCTGAAAGAATTGAGAAGAATCATTCCTATTTTGACAATTTGTTGAATTACTATCACTTTACATCATTTGTCCAGCATCCATGCTAAAGAAATAAATGATTTTTACTACCTTTATTAAAAAATGCTAAGAAAATAGATAATTTTAGCCCAGATCTTGCAAAAGAGAATTGGATGAAATAAAAGAGAACGTGTTTTTGCTGGCCCAGAAAAATACAAAAAACGTCACTAAACGTCACGGTTTCTATTTTTATCCGCTATATGCTGATACAGTGCCTTTAAGCTATCATATAGTCAGTAGGGTAGACTCTACAAGTAGGGATGGCCTGGACACTCCACATAATATATTACAAAAATACCTAAATATCTCAAAACTGATAACTTTTTGAACTTTCTAAGTGTCAAAATCAGAATCTCCAGTAATTAATAAGACCAAGATCATTCATCAAAACAGATGTTAAAACCATACGTCATTCTCTCTTTCACTTGAAGCGAGCCGACACACTAAGCAGAGAAATTAAATTTAATTGTCCAGAACCCTCCACGTAGTTGAGCTGGATGCCTAGTAGGCAGCCTATATGTAACGAACAGGAAACATTGTGTAACTGATTACTTCCTGTATTTCGTCATGGGCTGTATAAATACTGTGTGCATGTTTGTATTGTTCACTTCTCCATAGTATTTCCCCTTGTTTAATACCTTCGCATAGTTGCCAAGTGTCCCGGTTTGGCCGGGACAGTCCCGGAATTTGGCCCTATGTCCCGGTTGTGTCCCGGTTTGCCTGATTTTGCAGCATTATCCCGGATTCCAGCTCGATTGCACAAATGGAGGTGTGGCACAAGCATAAATTCAGTATATTATCGAATTTCAGTCCGTATATCTCGATGTTTAGTGGGTATGGCAATACATAATTGCCCGAAAGTGGGCGTGGTCCGTAAAATTTCGCGCGCGCTTCGCACGCGTTCATTACTTTGTCCCAGTCTCTCCTGTTATAAACTTGGCAACTATGCCTTCAACTACTGTAAGAGAGCGCAGGCAGGGAGCAGTCATTACAGGTGGGGCCGTCCGGGGTCCTGCGACCACTCGCGGACGCGAGTGAGTCTGCCAACCAGTGTGACTTGGGGATCGAGATCAAGCGTGGCGTTACATATATTCCAATTTGACTTAAGGTGAGGCCACAGCAATTTAATATCCTGTTTCTCATTCACCGCCCGCATAGACTTCCAGGATATTGACTTGCAAAAACACTCATATATAGCCTTGTACAAAGCACCGCATTGAAAATGTTAGAACAGCCACTTGAAAAACACGACGATTTCCTCCATGCAAAGATGCATAGTCGATAAAACTAGAGCTCTCGCACCGTGGAATAGACAAACCGTCACATAAATAGCTCACAAACTTGAACGCATGACGTCACTCTAATTAAAGCGCACTATTAAACAACGTCAATTTAGTGTCCCAGTGGATCACGTGCTGTGTTTTTTCAGCGGTGTTTGTAAACAATGCCGCCCGCCCGCATTGATTTTTATATTGCATTGGATGAGAAACAGAATATTAAATTGCTGTGGCCTTAATATGGGATAGTGTTCCGCCCATGCATGGTCAAAGTTCACATGAATAATAAATGAGACAGTTATATATTCCAGTTTTTGTCCACGTTCTTTGCACAGTCAAGGCACAGGTAAGTACGTAGCTCTCCTGATGCCTGCCCTGTGGTCCACAAAAACGAAGAGCAAACCTGCCACTATCTGTCTGCAAGCGCGGGTAAGTATTGCAATTTTCTGCGTCAGTTTTTGCCAAGGTAAACAGCCTCTATGTAATGACATACAAGCGAAACGATAGTTTATGAGTCTCTACAGGGACAAGTATAGCGATTAAACTCTGTTGAGTTACACGAACAGAGAGCGAACATGAAAACTTACTGCTCAGCTTCCATGTTACTTGCTTAATGGTGGTCCTCCAAGACAAAACCTTGTCTGACGACTCCCCATCTTAGAGTTTTCGAAAAAGCGCTATACACATGTACTTGGCCCTGTTCCGATTGATGGACTATCGTGAACGACAGCTAAGTCAGTTTGTTCGAGTCTCTGGTCTTCAAAAATAATTGATGCAGAAATTTGGACTTTGTTTACATCTGGAAATGGTCGACGTTCGTTTGCGTTTCCGACTAAAACATACGTGAACTGTGTCCGTGTGCAATCATTTATAAACTGCACGTCGGATACTATCCCGTAAACTTAATTGAGTAAAGGTCGTCACGTTTATGTGCACATGGGCGGAAAACGTTGCCAAATGCATGGCTTCCCAATACATATGGGGGAACTTCAAAGTGCTGTAACTTTAATTCTAAGGTGTGAATCAAAATTCCTGAAGATCAAATCCCTTTTCTGTGTGCCTATATAAAAATCATGGCACGAATTGCTTTATGGATCCCCAAGACTTTTCTTCTTCCCTATTCCTTTTTCTTTTTTTCAAGCATAGTTCATCCAAAGTGGTAAAATAGCTCCACATTGAACTGCCCACATATAATGAGCAAGGGAAAAAATTTGGATCCAGTATAGGACTTGAGGAAGCAAATCGAGTTTTCAAGGCTAAGACAGTGGAGCTAAAGTGACAAGGAAAAGCCAAAGTTGAACACAAATCTATTGCTCCTAAAGACTTGAAGAAGCTGTATAGAAGCCAAGCTTTTGATACGGCCACACCCACCGGGCTTCAAAACTAGGTGTGCTTTGAAGTGATGCTTTTTTCTGTAGATGCGGACAGGAAAACCTTCGTGAGCTCAAAAGAGATTTTTTTGGATTTGGAATGGATGCTTCAGGTAGGAGATATGCTTTTCAGAATAGAGACGAGCTCACAAAGAACAGAAGGGAAGATAGTGAAGCTGAAGAAGGTGGATTTATGTATGATAGATAGGACGATCCAACGTGTCCTGTACATTCAATTGATATGTATATATCAAAATTGAATCCTGAGTGTGATGCTTTCTTTCAACGACCTAAGAAACAAACCAATGAAGGATCCTTGGCATGGTACGATAAACAGGTGGTCGATATTAACACTCTAGGGAGTAAAATGAAAGCCTTCTCAAAACATGCTCAGTTATCACAAATCACTCGATCCGAGCCACTTCTGTCACTATTCTTGATTTGAAGCACGTCATGTCATGTGTATTAGTGGACGTAAGAGTGAAACTAGCATCCGCAGTTACACCAGCAAGACCAGCAATGGAGTTAAGCTTGCCATATCCAGTGGTTTGAAGTAATGCCTTATGTGATGTACCAGACAAACTCCCAATAATAGGACACAACTCGACTGCCCCAAGAGAGCCCCTTCAAGATATTCAGAACTCACACAGAACAAAATTGTTACTATAGATTCCACAACATCAAGCAGCAAGAGCCAATTTAGCTTTTACAACTGTACAGTACACATCCTCAACAAGTAACCATCATCATCACCATCATTAATCACAAGCAATGTATTATAATAATGTCTTCTAATATGCATGCTATATACAATATGCCATACAGTATTATTTTAAACTCATGACTGATAATAAAACGATGATTATGTATGACATTGTATTACACTATAATATAATAAAACGATGATTACACACTCCTTCATTGAAGAGTGTGTTTATTACTATACCGTAGAAACTGGTTGTTAAGCGCATGCGCTTATAGCACGCGGCAGCAAGAAAATATGCGCTTAACAAAAAGTATGCGCTTAACAGGAAGCATGCGCTTAATTAAAAGTGCTAAAACACGGTAGGTGGGGCGTGCGTAAAGAGCGTGTCGAGGGTAGACAGGCCTACAACGTGTGCTACAACGGTGGCCAAGAAGCGACCAGAGAGCGTAATTCTCGATGTTTTCTTCTCCAGCCTACTTCTAGCCTTCTTTCTGGGCTCATATAACCGATCGCTCGTTGTTCAGCTGGCTTGCTGGGCATATGCGCCTAACAAAGAGCGGTAAAGCTCGCACAAAACTATGCGCTTAATAAAAAGTATGCGCTTAACAGCGAGCAGCGCTTAACAACCAGTTTCTACGGTACCCTGGGTGTTGAATATTCCAGTCGGCCTTTGGCATCGTGGAATATCCACACCTCGGGTAGTAATAAATCACAGTATTCAATGAAGGAGTGTGTAAGAATTGTATATTGTCCTAACTGCCACGCATGTTCACAGTATTGCCACAAACAGTAATCATAAGGTCTGTGATCTCCCTACACACTAGCTGCCAATCCCTGGCCAACCACCCATGATCCAATACCTTAGGCTAACTCACTCGCTAATAATCATGGGCTTACGAGTTCAATAACTTGCAATAATACCATACAAATCAAAATTGCTAATAAAAAAATGTTGATATGTGCAAAAGTATATTGTAGGAACACAGAAAATCAATGTATGACTACATTACTAAGTCAATATGCAATGTATTTTTAAGTATCCTGCTACATATATGATTCTATTCTCGACTAAGAGAAGCATTAAGCTGCTAACTGAAATCATTTAATCATCAACAAAAACCATTTAATCATCAACACTATCAAAGGAATAGTCTTCAGATCCTCTTTGGTCTATGTAGCGATCATAGATCTCCTCCACATCGTGTTGACGAAACATTCCCTCATCCCTTGTCCTGTACTTGTACCTCTTGGCTGCCAATGAGAACAGAATCAAACCGATCAATCCAGTCACACTCGTTAATGCAAGATAGACAAATCCACAGTTAGTCACTGGAGGATGCTCTATCATTTCCCTACTGGCCCACGGCTGCTTCAGGGACAAGGGAATGATGATAATGGAATTGAGGAACTGAAAGAGACCTCTGATGGCAAAGAAGACTCCAATAAGAAGACCTTTCATGGACTGAGGGCTCTGAGCTGAGATGAACTCCAAGGTTGTGGCAGTGACCATCAATGTGCCAATTCCAAGAAAAATATATGGTGGGATAAGAACTGCCCAGTGCATGTGGAAAGCGTCAACAATAAACCTCTTGTAATGCGATAGAGAAATGTGAAATACACATTGAGTATGATTGTTGGAGTTTGAAACATTTTGCTGTGCATGTCCAACGATGTCAGTGAGAAGAAAACATAAAACGCCTAATAAGCAAAACAAAATTCCAACACCTAGCCTTGCGAAAAGCCTTACCAATCTTTTTCGTAAGAGAGAAAATAAGATCAAGCTGCATACAGGATATAGTATGAATGATGGTAGTACAAGCATACCACCAATTTCCACTAAATATTCCATTGGAATCTTGTCTTTGCAATACTTTCTGTTTCCGATAAAATGATGAAAGTGCATACTAAATAAGGGGGCAACAAAGTATGTACCGGGCACTTCCAAAGCAAACGCAGGGCCCACAGCAAGCAAGACAAGAAGGATCCGTATAAAGGTCTTAACATTTTCCACCTGCTCTGTAGAGAATGGTCCTCCAAATCTCTCCTTGGCAAAGTCCAGCCTAGATGGAATGTAGTCGTCGGAGTGAGTGAAGGCACTGCATCGGAGAGGATGCTTGTGGCTTTTGGCAAACTTGAAGACACCACACACCACCTTGTAAGGATTCTGATACCCAGGTTCACTGAGGAACCATCGACGCTTCCAGCAGCTTATCACTAACAAAACTATCAAAAGTAATGGAATAAGCACTTGTATGATCACTACTGCAAACTTGTTTTCATGATCGACACACAATACCACATAAAGATTTATTATGAAGTGCAATGATCCAAAGTTAAAAGTCCACGTAGCATAATGAATAAAAAGGACTAGGTACTGACTTGGTGCTTCAAAGGATTGGTCTAATCCAAGTTGAATGAAATTGGCCTGGTATCCTGCCAGGCCAATAATGAAAGCAAGAAGAGAAATGATAGCCAAAATGACAATCACACATGCAATTCCCAAATTACGCTCCACCATTTGAAGAATAGGAATATCAGGCTTTGATATACTCACAAACAGTGAGATAGCCACCACCATACCAATAAAAAAGGACAAGATTCAAATTAAGCTTATTTTAACCGCCTTAAGTCGTCCACAGCAGACATCAGCAATAAACCCACTCAGAGGATAGAACATCATGACTAGAGCCAAAATGGCATAAGGTAAGGGTTCATACACTGACAAGGTAGTGTTGGGTTGATGAATACCCAGAACAGCGACAGCAAAAAAACCTATAAGATTATAATACAGTGTAGTCCACCTAATTCGAATCCGCTTACCACGAATTTTCTTCTAATTCGAAGTCTTTCCAATTCCCCACATAGAGCTAATACATAAATTCGAAATGGCACTTTCGCTTAATTAGAATACGCACAAGGTCTAGTATACGGACATGCACATATAGTATACGGAAAATAGATCATGTGGGCATCACATGGCTGCAGCTGAGTGCAGCTGCACTAGCCAGAAGTAGCTATATCTAGCAGTATCAGGCTCTAAACTGTTTAAAAAAAGCTAGAAATAGAAGATAGAGTGGACAGTCTGCCTCCAGAGAAGAAGAAAAAGGTTGTTGCATCTAAATATGTAAAGATTATTATTATGTATGGTAGCTATTATCCCTTTAATTCAAAATTATCATTCATATGAGCAAAATTCGAATTAAGTGGATGTTGCTATAATTCAAATTTTCCTTTAATTCAAATTATTTGGGTGGATTTGTAAATTCGAATTAAGTGGACTACACTGTATGTAACTCCAACAATGACTGTCCATAGCAGGATGAGAATGGCCGCCTTTGATGGCAGACAGAGGTGCTTTGGTGGAGGACATGAGATGGCAGCCCTCTGCTGTGGTTGAAGAGAAGAGTCCTCATCACTTGCAGTGTTAACCAGCAGACGGCTGGATTCAGCGCGACAAGCTTTGTCAACCATCACTCATTTGTACTGCGCATCAAGTGCCACGACTATTGTGCATCCTACAAAGCCTTATACATATATAATAATCATGTCACATTAATGGACAAACAAAGTTAAATGCCTCACTCTGAGTCAACATGAAACCATACTGTAGTGATGACTGCATTGCTAGCATGTTACATTGCTATGAAAAAGCCCCAGTAAACACAACAGTTTCCAATTACAAGCACTGAAACATTCATACATACATACTCAAACAAAAGTCTGTACATTTTCACTGCAAACCCATAATATGCATGCAATGTTAATTGAAACCTCTGAAGTTGTTTCAACATCTATAATAATATTATGATACATACACTATGTAGGTAAATAATAATGTCACTGTGTCTGTTTGTGCGCTTTCTCTCTCGGATGCGAATAGATTTAGACGCCACGTTAAATTGACATCTTAAAACTTTTTATCAATACTTGTTCTAATAATACGTACATGAAATTTTTAATATTAGGTAAAGATCGTCAAAAACACATATACATAACCGCCGGCCAAGACATAATGTCTTAACAATGATAGAATCAGCCTATACAAAAAGAATCAACTACAGAGTCATATTTGAGTTAGTGTTATAACGCAAGAGTTAGTTCTCACAAGGTAGAAGGAGGGCAACCTTGGCAACAGGTCTGGTATATGACCCATCCTTTGTCTTAAGTTGGACTACACGAACCAGTCCATCACTTCCCTGGGTGATTTTTGTGACTCGGGCAAGAGGCCATTGATTGGGGATTAAGTTGTCTTCTTTAAGGACCACGACATCTCCTATGCAAAAGTTTCTTTCCGGACGTTTCCATTTCGAATATCGTCTGAGACCGATCAAGTATTCGCGACTCCAACGCTCCCAGAAATGTCGTGTGAGTGCTTCACATAAATGCCATCTCTTGAGGACTGACATTGGACTATAGGACTTGGGGTGGTCAGGAATCGCTTGTAGTGGTCTGCCGATCAGGAAGTGTCCTGGAGTCAACATCTCGATACCGTCATCGTTGTGGGGTAAGGTTCCGAGGGGGCGACTATTAAGGCACGCTTCAATTTGTGTCAAAACAGTACTCATCTCTTCGAAGTTGAGTTTGGTAGTCCCAACGACTCGAATCAGGTGACGTTTGAAGCTCTTTACTGCTGCCTCCCAGAGGCCACCGAAATGAGGTGCTCTTTCCGGGATGAAGTGCCACTTGATGCCTTGACTAGAGCAGAAGGTAGAGATAGTATCCTCTGTCTGTTTCGAAAGCAAGAATGCATAGAGCTCCTTCAGGACACGGTTGGCTCCCACGAAATTAGTGCCGTGGTCACTCCATATGGAGGAAGGCTTTCCTCGTCTGGCAGTGAATCTTCTCAAGCAAGCAAGGAAGCAGTCGGTAGATAAATCGGAGACAAGTTCCAAGTGTACCGCCTTAACAGACATGGACACAAAGACACAGACGTAAGACTTGATGATGGTGGGTTTACGAACGGAACCTAGTTTCAGGTACAGCGGACCAGCGTAGTCGAGGCCAACATGATCAAAGACAGCATCAGGTGTGACGCGTTCAAGGGGAAGCTGCCCCATCATTTGTGGTTTTGGGCTGGGTGCTCTGCGCCTACAAGTGATGCAACTCCTGACAATAGAACGAATAGCTCCATGTCCACCAACAATGTGAAAATCACGAAAGAGAGACGAGGAGACGGCTAAAGATCCGCCATGAAAAAGACGCACATGTTCTGATCTGATCAATATCTTAACGAGTGGATGTTTTGAATGAAGTATTATGGGGTGACGACTGCTATAGGTAAACTTTGCATTCTGCTGTCGCCCTCCAACACGTAACAGGCCCTTAGCATCAAGGAAGGGCTTGAGGGCAGAGAGAGTGCTTGAAGATGGAATTGGGCTTCCTCGATCGGCATCCGTCGAGGCCTTATCAATTGCTTCAGTGCCATGGGGTGATCCTTTCAACAAATCTAGCTCTCTTGAGAAGTGTGATGCTTGAATGGTGGAGAACCAGTACCGGGCCGATTGCTCCAGCTCTTCTATGGTCAAGGGGCCATTGTCAGGTCTGAGCCCTTTCGTCTTGACTCTACAATTGTCGATAAACCGGATCACCCATGCAATAACTCGTTTGTAGTGATTGAAGGACGAAAATCGATCAAATGAAATGAGAGGATCCTGTATAGTCGAGACACTGCAAACGATGGACCGTAATTCGCCACATTCTTCCATGACATCACTGGGTTGGGATTTGCTTGCCTTGGGCCACTGATGTGTCGGTAGCTTCAGCCAGTGCGGCCCATTCCACCACTGCTCATGGCTCAGGAGTTCTGAAGGAAATATGCCACGAGAAGCGCAATCTGCTGGGTTGTCTTCACTGACTACGTGGTTCCAACGATCTGCTGGAGTTAGATCCAAAATTTGGGAGACACGATTGCCCACATATACCTTGAATCTGTGTGGATTGCCCTGGATCCAGGAAAGAACTATTGTAGAGTCAGTCCATGCATGGATGGAATCCATTGGCATCTCTAGGACGCTCTTACTGTGAGCAAGTAGGTGAGCTAGGGTCAGAGCCCCACATAATTCCAGCCGGGGGATGGTCTGCCTCTTAATCGGCGCGACTCGAGTCTTGGAGATGACCAAAGATGTATAGACAGCACCATCAGAATCTTCCAACCGTAAATACACGACGCCAGAATACGCTTTCTCTGAGGCATCCGAAAATCCGTGTAACTGGGCCGAGGTGATGTTTGCGCCCTTTGGATAGTAACAACGGGGAACGTGGTGGTTTGATAACATCGGTAGCTGATTCCTCCACTTGGACCATTCTTCCACAATATTGTCAGGAACTAGGTCATCCCATCCAATCTTTGTAGACCACAGCGATTGCAGGAGGATTTTCGCCTTAATGATAGTAGGAGAAAACCAGCCCAATGCGTCGAAGATTTTTGCAACATCAGACACTAAGGATCTCTTCGTCACTTGGTGTATGTGTGGGAGATCAACGATACATACTCTGAAGTGGTCATCCTGGGGGTTCCATTCGATTCCGAGTGTCTTGGTGTACTGCTCAGAGTCAGACAATGTAATGACTCGCCGAGAATCTCTCAGTTCAGGAGAAATGCTTTGTAAGACCTTAGCATCACTGCAATTCCATTTACGAAGCAGAAAACCACCCATCTGAAATAAAGAACACATCTCTTCTTGTAGTCGGATTGCTTGTTCCGTAGAGTCAGCTCCTCCCAGATAATCATCCACATAGAATGATTTTTGAACTTCCTTAGTTGCGTTGGGAAATTGTGATTCAAAATCGATTGCGTTCTGCTTTACACACATGTTTGCAATGAACGAGGACGCTGAAACTCCAAATGTGATGCGGGTCATACGATAATCCTTAAGCTTGGATTTAGGATCGTCACGCCAAACGAAACGGTGTAAGTCCTTATCGGACGGTATCAAGAGTATAGCTCGGTACATTCGACTAACGTCGGCGATCAATGCAATTCGGTGTGTCCTGAATCGTAACAAAACATCGACCAAGGGAGGATGTACAGTTGGACCAATCATCAAGGTATCGTTGAGTGAAATACCGGTAGAAGTGACTGCAGAAGCGTCGAATACGGCACGTATCTTGGTAGTAGTACTTGATTCTTTGTGAACCACATGAACAGGGAGATAAAACACTTCCTGCATAGGCTTGTCCAGATCAGCTGAGGGGACTTCTTCGGCGTGATTGTCAGTGAAGTACTCGTCCATAACTACTTGTACTTCTGAGAATATCCCTTTCGCATGCAGGGATCGTTCAAAGGATAGGAACCTTCGCACAGCCTGGGATCGAGATTCTCCAAGGCCAGTTGTCAAAGAACGTTTGGGCAATGGCACAATGAATCGGCCTCTTGTGTCACGAGAATGATACTTTTCAAAGTGAGTGACTACAGCGCGTTCTTCCAAGGAAAGTGTACTATTTGCAATCACCTTCTCTTCCAACTCCCAAAAACGTCGGAGTAGGTCATCTCCGCTCAGGATTGAGACTACGTGGGTTGCCACCGTGGAGGTCTGTGTTATGTCACCTACACTTCCAGCCAGTACCCACCCAAACTCAGTATTGATTGCTGTGGGTGAATCGGAAGGACCACACCGCCGGCCCTGGCGCAGTACTTCAAGGAATACCTCGACTCCGAGTAGGACGTCGATCCTTCCAGGTTTGTTATATTCCGGGTCGGCGAGTTTCAGGCTCTCCAAGTGTTTCCAACTCTTTTTGGTAGTGACTGGATGCGCTGGTAGGTCGCACGTGACTTGGGGGACAATGAACGCACTAACGTTGAGCTTTCTTACTGGCGAGTGTATAGATGAAACGAGAAAGTGGGTTACGGTTTGCTTCCCACTACCGTGTGATAGACCAGCTATACCGCATATTCTTGCGTTTTGAGTAAATCTGCGTAGCTTCAGTGTTTGAGCAAGACGCTCTGACACAAATGACGCCGATGATCCAGTGTCTAGCAGCGCTCGAGCCTTAGCCTCTCCATGGGTCGTTTCAACGATGACTTGGCAAGTCATTAACAGTGCGTTAGAGGTAATTGGGACACTCACGGCTGAGTTAACTGTCACGACCGAAGCTGATGCGGAAGGCTCACTAGATTTACCAATAGTGTCGCCTTTACTATCGGTGTGAAGCAGAGTGTGGTGCGGCTTCTGACAAATTTTGCAATGATTCAGTGACCTGCACTTCTTTACAAAGTGCCCCGGGCGTAAGCAATTGAGACAATGATTTTTGGATCGAAGTAATTCTAGCTTTTCAGAATGTGGCAGGGCGCGAAACTTGGAGCACGTGTAGAGCTGATGCTTCTCACACCCGCATGCAATACAGTCATCACACAAGGTGGTATTGGTATGCAATGAATTGACTGACCTTCCAGCAGGGGTGCGTTGTTTCTTCTCGGTTGCGGCTTCAGCAGCCTGCGCACGGAGGTTCAGGAAGTCGAGAAGAAGTTGGCAGTCGGGGACATCTGCGTACTTTTGACTGTGCCGCTGCCATTCGAACATGGTGGTTGGATCTAACTTCATCTCCAACAGGGACGTTATGAATGATCCCGATGGTTCGTGGCCGATCGATTTGAGAGCTCTTAGGTGCTGGACGACAACGTCATGTAGCGCACGAATTTCCTTGCCCGTACCATCTTTCAAGGGGGCTGCTTCGACGATGCGACGCACGTGGGTCTGGTGAATCTGACGAGGACGGTCATACCTCTCTTGAAGACATTTGATCGCTTCATCGTAGTGCTCGCTAGACTTTGTGAGGCCAGCAATCAGATTCTTCGCTGTTTTGTCCTTGATGGCGTTCTGTAAATACATTAACTTCTCTTCCTTGGGTATACTTGACCGCTCATGTACGGAAACACAAAATTGTTCCCAAAAGTTCTTCCACCGTAGTATATCCCCATGGAATGTCGGAAGCTCAAGCTTGGGGAGTTTGGTAGCAGTGGCTTCACTGGAGGTAGTCTTAGAGGCAGTATTCGAACGGAGGCGTTTCTTGATCAAGACAAGGCAATCGAAAGCCAGCTTGTCTGCTTGGGTCTGATCTTGCATGATAGAATCGTCTGTTGCTACATCAGACTTCAAAAGGGAGGTTTTGACCCCGTTCAACTCCTTCTTGATCTCACCCACTTGGTCTCTGTACTCCTCCAACGCACAGATACTATCATCATCGTCTTCTAACGCGTCGACAGATATCTCAATATCCTTCAGCTTGCCTGTTAGCAGCTTCAACTGCTTGGGAGCGACTTTCATCACATCCGCGTCTGTTGAGGGTGTGGCTGATGCTATTAGTCGTTGAATCCGTATGTTTAGTTCAGATACGATGTCATCATTGTCATCGAGAGCTTGTTGCTCCTCCAAAAGGGTCTCCTCTTCATCAGTGAGGTCGATTATCTTCAACTGGTGTGCCTTGAATTCATCTTGCAGAGTTTTTAACTTTCCTGAGAAACTCTGTGCAGTCTCCAGATGTCCAGGGATAAGGCGGGTGCCTTCAAGGTCTGTAACCTTGGTACCAAGTTTTGTCAAGGAGGCTCTTATGACCTTTCTTCGCTTCTTGTGGAAGTTCAAGTCTTCAGTCATGTTGCGAAATTCCAAATAGAGTACACCACCGACCACGAGGTGTTCCAAATAGAGCGCACTGAAATAGTGCTTCAAAATAGATATCGATTCGAGTGAGAGCAAGTGTTCCAAGTAGAGAAAGTATGTAGCAAAAAGGTTCAAGGATACATCCGGCTCGAAGGACCAATGTTTGTGCGCTTTCTCTCTCGGATGCGAATAGATTTAGACGCCACGTTAAATTGACATCTTAAAACTTTTTATCAATACTTGTTCTAATAATACGTACATGAAATTTTTAATATTAGGTAAAGATCGTCAAAAACACATATACAGTGTCTTTATCCTAATGGAAGATCACTAAATAAAGAGCACAACAAACACTTGCTCAGAAGGAGATACAAAGATCTCATAATTATGTATTATAAAGTGTCCAGAGACCGAGGTCATTCTTGGTTGGCATATATCAACGATACAAATATCGAGACAGCCCTATACTGGAGCACCAGTATCCAAGAATCAGTGGTTGAGTACATGCACAGCACAGGGTTTCATTAGGGGGGGGGGGGGGTACTCGCCTTCCTTTGGAAGCTGGCTGGCCCCCTTGAGGATTACCACAAACCATACACCGTATAGCGGGTAATTTTTGTGGATATTAATTTTTGTGGAAAGTCCGAAAAGGCCCCCAAATTAATTTTCGTGGTTTTAAATGTCGTGGCAGCAATCAGTTCAGGGGCGTAGCACCCGGCACAAGCGATGATATAATCGATACACACGCTCGATCTCGCTCACGATCTTCTTTATTACTACTACAAATACTTGGACAAATAGCACGAGATAGAAGAATATTAGTGTCTAAGACGGTATTAGCTGGATGACAGTGGCTACTGTCACTTACAAACACTAGGAATGTTTATAATAGCTTCGCTGCCACGATGTTTACGGTCACGCCCATCATCACAGACTCATATCACCGGTACCATAGGCATTAATTTTCGTGGGTGGAAATTTTCGTGACTGCCAAGTCAATCACGAAAATAACGAAAACTAGCACCCCACGAAAATTACCCGCCATACGGTATGCAATATAAGATGTTTGAATGGAGAGTGTCGAAATAGGCACTTTTTTGGTCATTTTTAACACAAATTATTTTTAGCTTCGCACTCTGCGTGGGAGGAAACATACTGTATTAAAAGGGAGGGGAACCAGTAGATATCACTGACACGACAGGTCTCAGAAGCCACCAGAAACAATCTCAGCAGTTAAAAATGTAAAATTTTCCTGGGGGAGCTTTGCCCCTAGACCCCCCTAGATCCCCCTAGTTAATGAGCACTATTTTATTCTTGGCTGATAAAAAACACTAGTATAATCCTTGCCCCCCTTAACTCTGTGAATATCGCGTTTGCCCCCCCCCCCTTGACGAAAATCCTAAATGAAACCCTGCAGCACGATAGTTATACCATGGGCTGATAGGAGATTCATACATGTAACTACATAGTTTCAGAATCAGAACAATATTATACTGCCACAATCTGCATTCCAGCCAATAATAATCCAGTACTATCCCTTATCATGTCATTAGCTACAATTATTTTCTATGTGACACTTGGCTACCAAAAGTAATCCAGTCACACTCATCAACACTAGGACGACATTGCAAACCCACAATATAGGAAGAGCATCAGTGCTGACGAAATGATTACTTGCCTGATGTTGTCCGTACTTCATACATGTGTCCATGGCACCCCAATCAACATAGCAGTGAGTGGTACAATGACAACACAATCAGTGCACTAAAAGTACTTTAAATGTTGACATTGAAAACACATTCCATAATTCAACAATGTGCATGTACACACAATCATGTGTGTACAATGCTTTAATTTTACATCTACATCAATTTTGTTTACATGCATTGTGCATGTTCATTAATACATGCATGTACATGTATACGTAGATATCACATAATGTAAGTATCCTGTACTAATTTAGTTGTAGCAATATGTACATTGTAGGTACACACTTACATATTGCTTCCCCTAATGAACACCATTGGTGCTAACCCTCGGCACTGTGAGATTTATTGCAGTAGTGACTAGTCCAAATTTATAAGCTAAGCTCTGTTGCTGTTGTAGAGAGTAAATAGAACCACAAGAACGCATTATTGATTGCACAGTATCACTTGAGCTACACACTAATCTTCTTGAAATGAAGCGTCTACTGTCTCTTTCATCGAGCGAGAGCTCAATAAGAAGTGAAGAAGGCCATGGTGGTCAGAAAATGTCACCAGAACTTTTGAACAAAGCATTTTCAACGAAATCCATACAATGCATACATTGTATCTATCACGAAAAGCCTAATGGCACCTTGTTTTCAACGTATAAAACGGATATGTAGCAGCTAGTGCGGTAACAGACACACACTCACTCACACACAGAACGACTACCGCAACCCTCGCACATGTGCCGAGGGTTAAGTATGTCAAAACCAATGCATAAACAGGGTCAGGATTTGCTCAAGAGGGGGCACATACGTACATACATTTAGCAACAAATTTTAAGAAGGAGCAAATACAAGGAGTGAGGGGGCAAAAGTACCCCCCTAGTTCCCATGAAATAAACCATTAACAAACCTTTGGAATCTTTGGCTCTCGTTTGGTAGCAAGTGTTTGATGTCAGCACTGCCGGTGAAAATCCCCTCCAGGTAGACCCACCTCCTCTGGACATCTATCCAGACATCAAAGAGAGCATTGATCCTGTTCAGTCTGTCCTCCCATGCCATGGCGTCGTCCTCAAACACCTTGAAGTAGGGAGACAGCTTCATGGCGGCCACCGAGTTGATGTGCTCTTTGACCTTGTTGAAAAGGTCGTTCCAGCCACGGATTAGCCGGCACTTGTTCTGGTAGTTGATCAAGTCAAGTTCATAGGTCATCCAGGACTCCTGCACCTGGGCATTGATAGGATAAAAATAGACATATCATTCCAAGCCCAAAGTACAAGCTACTAACAGGCCTATACCAAACTATTATCAGATCATTACAACAAGTAACACATGCATGTGGACTAAAGTATATAATCCGGCTATGCATACTATAATATTGCAAACATATGCATGCACACAACAATACCATCTTCAAGAACTCTTCCAGGGCCATTTCTCCTTGAGCCACTAGTATGACATCCTTGACAATGCCCTCATTCCTCTGCAGGTCAACGGCCCAGACCTGGCCCAGTGTCAGATCATGAAGCTGCCATGCAACTCGCAGGTTCCTCATCAGCTGCTTCCGGTGACGCTCTTCAGAGCCTCAGACTTCAGCTCAGTCACTAGCATGTTCACCTATAACCAGTGCATGTACATACATGTGTACACACTTCATGCTGAATTATATAGAAACGGATTCTCCCTGGCGAAAGAGCACAAACACTAGTATGTAGTATGTAGTACCTAGCAAACCATATTAATAGGAGGCACATACATGTATAAATACAACATCTATTCTGTATTAAACATTCTGTCAGGTAGTGTTTGGAAGAGCATGTTAAAAGCTCACTATTCATGCCAAGTCCATGCCTTGGTATAACTCTTGAGCAGAGACTGTACATACTCGAATGAAGCATACTGCTTGAGCCTGGCAGGGAATGCCTTGAGCTGGCCCAGCAGTGCATCCAGAGCCTGTCTGATCTTCCTCGGGGCCACAGACAGCCATGGCTTCTCCCTCAGTTCCTCTATCCGCTCCCAGATCTTGCTCAGCTCAACCCAGACTCCCTTCAGATCCTAAAGCTCCTCCAGGGCGACAGTCACCCTTTCATCACTACCACTAACGAACCCTGGAATAGAGGGGGGGATACACATGTACATTGCACCTTGCTCATTCTATTGTATGCTTTGTTTCTCACCCCTGACCAATAGAATCAGGTCCTCCATCTACTTGTTTAAAATCTAAACATTTACTGCACACGTGTGTAGTTACATACAGGACAATTACAAGCTTCCGATTAATATTATGTACTTTTTACGACGACCTTTACCAATTCAACGGGTGAGTAGGTAAAGGTCGTCAAGTAAATACCTGAGCTAATCACTCACATAGCTCACCAGGATCAGCCAGCTCAAGTGCTTCCTTGGCCTTGATGAGGTTGTCCCTGTCATCTTTGAGACGAGTGAACTTCCCTTCAAAGATCGTCAACATGTTGGCAGCATCATCAGGTCAAAGGTCACCCTACGTGAAAAAGCAACACAATTGCATTTACATGATATCAGTCATGGAATAAATAGTTATAGAGAGAAAGCAGGGTGGACTAGAGGGTAGAGTTTACTGACAGAGAAATTGGTACCTACTAGTCTATCAAGCTAGACCCCTTTTTTGCCCGATGACCTTTATCCACTCTATCCACACACAAAAAAGGGGTCTAGCTTGATAGACTAGGTACCTACCCTACCTTTCCTTTCTCCCACTCTTGCAGCAGTTCAGTTGCCTTCTGCCCAACGACCTTATCTTCCTGGACGATCTTCATCTGCAGGCTTCCGATCTGAGCCTGCACAGCAGCGTCCTTCCTCTTCATGATCTCATTGAAGGCACCCCACTCTCCCTCCACGTTGTCCACATACACCCACGTCGGAGGAAACTGGAACCGCTGACGGTCAAGAATCTTCTCACCAGCTTGGAATACCTGCAAACACATTGTACATGTACATTGTAAAGTAAAGACACATACATATGCACATGTAGTGTAAGAGTGTATATGTACATGTGCATGTAGTTTAAGCAAGGCCTAACCTGTGACCACACTAGCTACTGATGTTGGATTCCCTTAGTTTGGCCAGCTAGATCGGCAGTCTCTATTCAGTGGACTGGACCACTGGACTGGACTACTGGACTGGAATACTGGGCTCACCTTTGACCCCAAAAATAGCATACAAAAGGCTTCATTTAGCCCCTTATAGCTTGGTGGGGCAAGTGAGGTTATAGAATAAGACGGCCTAATGGCCTTTGGCCTTGTGGCTTTATGGCCAAATGGCTAAGCAAGCAATTTATATCCATTTGAGGTGGGATAGCATGTCCCCAGGTCTCTTGCTGGGAATAATCTGACACTGAATGAATATTAACTGATCAGTCAGAATAGGTACACATGCACTCTTTTAATTGTGCTGGTGCAATTAGATTCTTCCAAGAGAAATAGTCCCCATAACAACAGTATCCTGTCCAGGTGTACTCTGGGGTACCAGCCCCTTCGCAGGCTGGTATATACCCCAGACTAGTTCAGGTGCACGACAGTTGAGTCCAACTTAACGTCAGTAACATACTTGTATCGTTTTGAATACATGACACTACACTCAAAGTGACACAAAATTGATAATAAGATGTAACTTACTCATAATACATGATAGCTAATATTAATTGTTAATCGCAGCTGTGTAGCTAAATTAATAGAGTTCCCCTGTCATGTAGACACAAATATGTTACTGATGTTAAGTTGGACTTGACTGTCGTGTACTGTTGTTATGGGGACTACGTATCTCGGAAGAATCATAATTGCACCAGCATGATCAAACGAGTGCATGTGTGTCTATGCTATAATTTCTTTTCATTGATCAGATAGTTTAACATTCATTCTGTATCAGATCATTCCCAGCAAGATGCTATCCCACCTTAAATGGAGATAAATTACTTGCTTAGCCATTTGGCCATAAAGCCACAAGGACAAAGGCCATTAGGCCGTCTTATTCTACTACTGATAACCCCACTCGCCCCACCAAGTTACAGGGGGCTAAATGAAGCCTTTTGTATGCTATTTTTGGGGTCAAAGGTGATTCCAGTATTCCAGTCCAGCAGTCCAGTCCAGTGGTCCAGTCCACTGAATAGAGACTGCCAGCTAGATCCTTGTCCTCTCTAAGTGGGTCTAGGCGACTGCGGTTAGTAGTTGATTAGATAAACACTACAATGCAGCTCAGTCTGCCTACCATAGCAACAGTGTAGCTAGGTAAACTTATTACTACCTATTGGGTAACTAATAAGCAGACAAGAGTTGCTAGACCCTTCCCCCTTGACAATCAAGCTCAGTAGGAGAGGGGGAGTGGGTCTAGCTGGCCAGACTAGGACTCCCCATTCCCAGGAACTTAGACTCAATGAACATCTGAGGTGTTGAGCATTACTAATGATGATTCATTTTCAGGTTAGCTGTACACAAGTAAATACAATATATTATATTGTATATATACAAAGAAAGGGTCCTTTATAATTACAATGTACTTTGAGAACATCTTCACAACGAGCATGTAGGTATAAAATAATCTTGCAGTTTATAGCTTACTATTTCTTACCTCAGCTTTCTGCTCCCAGCTCCTGACCTGCCTCTTGAGTTCCTGCATGAGAGTGATGAATCCCACAGCCTCAGAGGTGGAGGCAGCATCCACTGAGTGGTTCTCAAGCTCACCACGACGCTGAAAGCAACATAAACATAACTCATTATTAGAAGTACATGTATGAACATTAGTTTTAGCATAATTATGGGAATGGATGGGAATAGGTGCAGGTATGTGTGTAGCATGCAGCACTACAGACAGAATAAAGTACAAAATTTATTCTAGTCACTATAATATTCGTCTTTTAATAAAGACTACCACTACCTTATATTATAGCAACTGACTGAAGTAGTACCTGTACGCATATGGCATGTACACCATGTACGCACAGTAAACTTTTGATTACATACCTTTGAGATGGTTCCAAGGTACGTCGTGACTCCTGACTCTGAAGAGAACAGTACCAGAATCCTGTTCAGGTGCAGGGTGTGTAGTTCAATACTCCTGATATGCATACACAGTGAGCCATGCTATACATGTGCATGAGTCATGCATACACGCAGTGGTGACGGTTCTGTACTCAAGCACATTCATTAATTAACTAGGGACGCACATGAGTGCAGGAACTTTCTCGCTCAGCGCACAAGCCAATTGGTTTAATAAGGATGCGGTGGGTGATCGTGAGGATACAGTTGCACCACACCCAGGCTGCACTGTACTGAGCGCCAGCTGGGTGGGGCTAGTCTCGCCCTTGGCACGTGCCAAAGCACAAGGCTCTAGCTAGGGTCATTGCCTCGATACGAGTCAGACGGTGCTAAAATCCTTGCGTTCTGTAGATCTGTTTGACCGTCTCTGGCGAGGTGCTAGTTCAGATTAGGAGTCTGAAAGTTTAGTATTGGATAGGTACCGGCTTTAAACATCTCCTATGTTTGTGAAGGAGCTGACAAAGGGATAGCCTCGTACCCAGGCCCTTTGAGGAGAAGGAGAAAGGGCCTGGGTACGAGGCTAACAAAGGGACTTCAGGATATGTGCGAATAAGTCCACGGACGCAACATTATGCCCACACAGTAAGTCCAATTTTTAGCTAGGTTGTCAGTTTGACATGTTCAAAGAGTGGGCCGATTGTCAGCCAATGTCAGTAGTAATGAAATGGGGGCCACAACTGTGACAGTGGAGTGCGGGCTTTAAGGGGGGCGCAGAATTTTTCAAATGGGGCACATACACTTTGGCAAGACGAAGCATTGCACGGCTTTGTACGCTTGGTAGCATCTGATCAACAGTTGATAAACTGCAAAGGCTGGCCTGTGATGCTCTAGAGGCCGAGAGCGAGATTTTAGAAAATGCAAGTGCAACCAGGGCATGAGTGGGAACCTCGCTTCGCTCGGAATTAATTTGCATTTGACTGGTTGTGATACTGAAGGGGGACATACATTTAGTTGTTGCGTCACAATAGCTGGGTCATCCACTCTTGCTTCCAGTGATAGCCTCCCTGTGATCACTCTCACATTTTCTGCTTCAAGCGCATCATTCAACACTACAGACAGCTAAAGGGTTTGGAAAAGCAATGCAATACCAATGTTATTAATATTCAATTTTTAGCCTAATAGTGGGACAATGCTGTTCCTAGCTCTTATTCATAGGCCAATTCCTAACTTACTAAAGTATTATTTGCAATGGATCAAGCATGAATAATAAAACAACTATGGTGATGGCATGACTAGAAGCATTGCTTATGACATACATAAATTGTGATGACAAACATTAGAAAACAGTGGGCTCCTTTCTGTAATGATGGCCACCTGTTGCCATGCATACTCCCTGATCACAGCAGTGATGGTAGCTATGCTCGCATTGTCTGAAGGAATGGCACGAAGAAACGTCGGGAAGAGACGCTTGTCTGAGAGGATGATAGATGTAGCTGTAGGACTGATCTGCATGAGTCAGACAGAAGAGTGAGGGAAAGAGACTCTGAGAGAGAGAAACTTCAAAGATGGAAAGAGAAGTACGAGCAAAGAGAGGACAAAATAGCCATTGATAATGTATGTAAGCACAAGCGTCATGCAACACTTTCAGTTCACATTTATAGAGCTCAAAATATTGGTCGGATACTAAGTTGGTCAAGAATAATCAATGTGCCATCCAAATTATAGTATAGATATGTACGTTGAAAACGGGGTTGATACTTGATGTAAGAGTCACGAAATATGCTTGATCAGCACATTTTCCTGAATTCTATGTGTACATGTATAGTTACAGTAGTGATATGCTTTATGCCTACAGTGCCCTCGGTGCCTCTGGTGTCCTCGGTGTCCATTGTTGCTTCTAGCTGTGAGGTGCTGCTATGACAGTGGTGCCTTTAGTGCCTCTGGTGCCCTTGGTGTCCGTTGCTGTTTCTGTGAGATGCTTAAGTGACAGTGGTGCCTGCGGTGCCCCTGGTGTCCTCGGTGTCCCTTGCTATTTCTGTGAGTTGCTGCTGTGATAGAGGTGCCTGCGGTGCCCCTGGTGTCCTTGGTGTCTGTCGTTGCTTCTGTGAGTTGCTGCTGTGACAGTGGTACCTGCGGTGCCCCTAGTGTCATTGGTGTCCGTAGTTGTTTCTGTGAGGTGCTTTAGTGACAGTGGTGCCTGTAGTGCCCTTGGTGTCCTTGGTGTCTGTTGTTGTTTCTGTGAGGTGCTTTGGTGATAGTGGTGCCTGCGGTGCCTTTGGTGTCCTTTGTGTCCGTAGTTGTTTCTATGAGGTGCTTTGGTGACAGTGGTGCCTGTAGTGCCCCTGGTGTCCTTGGTGTCTGTTGTTGCTTCTGTGAGATACAGCTATGACAGTGGTGCCTGTAGTGCCTTTGGTGCCCTTGGTGTCCGTTGCTGTTTCTGTGAGGTGCTGCAGTGACAGTGGTGCCTGTGGTGTCCTTGGTGTCCTCAGTGTCCCTTGCTATTTCTGTGAGTTGCTGCTATGACAGTGGTGCCTGTGGTGCCCTTGGTGTCCTCGGTGTCCCTTGCTATTTCTGTGAGTTGCTGCTGTGACAGTGGTGCCTGTGGTGCCCCTGGTGTCCTTGGTGTCTGTTGTAGTTTCTGTGAGGTGCTGCAGTGACAGTGGTGCCTGTTGTGCCCTCAGTGTCCCTTGCTGTCTCTGTGAGGTACGTGCTGCAGTGACATTGGTGCCTGCAGTGCCCCTGGTGTCCTTGGTGTCCTTGATGTTCATTGCTGTTTCTGTGAGTCGCTGCGGTGAAAGAGGTGCCTGTGGTGCCCCTAGTGTCCTCGGTGTCCATTGCTGTTTTAGCAATGTCACTGCAGCATGTTACAGAAACAGTAAGGGGCACCTCAGGCACCTCAGGCACCACTATCACCGCAGCACCTCACAGAAACAACAACAGACACCAAGGACACCAGAGGCACTACAGGTAGGCCTTGCCCAATTATGCTCCAAAATTTACCCATTAGTCAAGTCTACAAGTCTCATGTTTTTCACCTATTAGTCTCAAGACTCACACCTATAAGTCTCAATGAAAACTGTATATATACATCTCGAAAAATGACTAAAATTTGTTATTGTACTGTAACATAATGGATGCCTCAATATAGTCTTCCAGTGAAGAGTAAAGTTGATCAACAGGTGCTTTACTAGAATCACTAACAACTTGCCATAGCTACTCGGGCCATGTACTCAGGTGCAAAGGTCATAGCTATTGGAATTTTGAATTTTGAGCTACGTACTTAGCAATTTTTTTCTGGTGTGCAATGGTCATAACTGTTTTAATGATTCGAATTTTTGGGGAAATAGTGCCTATTAGTCTTGGCATTATTCTCAATGCTCTGTGTTACCTATTAGTCTCAAAATTATGCTAGCATAATTGGGCAAGGCCTAACTACAGGCACCACTGTCACCAAAGCACCTCACAGAAACAATTATGGACACCAAGGACACCAAAGGCACCGCAGGCACCAATGTCACCAAAGCACCTCACAGAAACAACAACAGATACCAAGGACACCAAGGGCACTACAGGCACCACTGTCACCAAAGCACCTCACAGAAACAACTACGGACACCAATGACACTAGGGGCACCGCAGGCACCACTGTCACAGCAGCAACTCACAGAAACAGCAACGGATACCAAGGGCATCAGATGCACTACAGGCACCACTGTCATAGCTGTACCTCACAGAAGCAACAACAGACACCAAGGACACCAGAGGCACCGCAGGCACCACTGTCTTAGCAGCAACTCACAGAAACAATGACAGACACCAAGGACACCAGGGGCACCACAGGCACCACTGTCACCAAAGCACCTCACAGAAATAACTACGGACACCAAGGACACCAAAGGCACCGCAGGCACCACTGTCACAGTAGCAACTCACAGAAATAGCAAGGGACACCGAGGACACCAGGGGCACCACAGGCACCACTGTCACAGCAGCAACTCACAGAAATAGCAAGGGACACCGAGGACACCAGGGGCACCGCAGGAACCACTGTCACAGCAGCAACTCACAGAAATAGCAAGGGACACCGAGGACACCAAGGGCACCACAGGCACCACTGTCACTTAAGCATCTCACAGAAACAGCAACGGACACCAAGGGCACCAGAGGCTTAGTACTAAAGGCACCACTGTCATAGCAGCACCTCACAGCTAGAAGCAACAATGGACACCGAGGACACCAGAGGCACCGAGGGCACTGTAGGCATTACTGTCACTAAAGCATATCACTACTGTAACTATACATGTACACATAGAATTCAGGAAAATGTGCTGATCAAGCATATTTCGTGACTCTTACATCAAGTATCAACCGAAAACAGCTAAATTAAAAAAAATTAGATTATTATACCTGATCATGAGTGAAGCTCCTGGTGCATTCTCAGCCACTGTCACAGCACCACTAGAACACCCAGGACCAATTATCATGTGACGAACATCCCTCTCTCCAAGCTGATTAATAAAGGTTCTAGTTGCACTAATACGACCACACTGCATTCAAGGTTTGTGTGTGAGTGCATGAGTATTAGCTAGCATGAATGTATGTGCAAGATGATCTATATCAACACTAGGCTAATTCCCTTGGACTTGACAGTTACAACTTAATAATATGCCCATTTTCCAGATGCACATTAAAATGCAAAAGCTCGGCACTACATAATTATTAAAATTTTCCTTGGCCACTGAGAGTTAATGATATGATCATTTTCTTGGCGGCAGCAGCTGCAGTGTGCCCCCTGGCCCTCACCCTAGTGTTCATGGTGTTGCACGGGAAGAAGCCCATCAAATACAGAGGAGTCTTGTTGAAGCTGCCGAATGGACGACATATCTCCAGATCATCCGTGTTGTTTGCGCAGTCACTCTCATCGCAGAGATCGAGGGAGAGAGATGGAGCAGCGAAGAGAAGCAATAGTCAGCTAACCAGCGTTGGTTGCCCGAGCCCTCATGTTCCACTTGGTCTGCTGATGATGAACTCCGAACCCCACTGAAGGTTGTGATGTCACTATTAGGGCATGGGCATGCGCACATGGGCACACGGCTTAGTGCACATTGGTCAGACTGAATTGGATACAAAGCTAAGATAAGATTATAGCCAAATGAAACAATGTGGATGAATTTAATTTTGCTGTTTATGCAGAGTGGAGGTAGTCTCGTGCCCGTGCGATAAAGAGGCTGGGCACGAGACTAGAGTGGAGGCATAAATAGCTGAAAGAAGGAATTTTGGCGTATACACCTGCAGTCGAAATCTTCAAACCAGATGCATCACAGTGGTACATAAGGCCACACAAATAAAATTAATTGTTTCTCAGGCCCGCCCGCATCGGATTTTCCACCCCGCATGGGGCTTTTTTTAAGGGGTTGGTGTACATTTTGTCTGGTAAAGGTCATCATAGCCATATGTAAGTACTATAATTGGGGCGTGGCATCACGTACCTCGCACTATTGAACCCATTATCCTTGGCCTTCATCCTCTGCAGCTACAGTTTTCACCAGAGTATGATTGAACTTAACTTGTAATAATCCAGTAGTACCATACTACTCGAGTGAGTGTTTTGAGGATATCTGTGTACTGTACACTGTGCTTGCCAGACAGAGTGTACTATTCAGGGGCGTAGCCAGGATTTCTGAGGGGGTTTCCTAGCAGTTGCGCGCGAAGCGCGCGCGAAAAATTTAACGACCACGCCCTATGATTAACGATCGCATTTTCAGCAAGAGTTTGCCAGATTCTCGAGATTTTGGCAGGGAAAAGCACAACAGGAGGAGATCTAAGCTAAGTTTCAGGAGATTTTAGTGCCTGTATATTAAATTTGGAAACCAAGGGGGATTTCCTGATGGCTAAATCATACTAAGATAGCTAATACTGAATCTGACTGCCAGGGGGGTTTCCGGGCAACAAGGAAACAACTAAGCTACGCCCCTGCTATTGCTAGGAAACTGAGCATAACTGAATTGTTTTTATATCAGACTCTTTTGTAGTTAACTCTTAATGTGTATGTCTTTTCTGGAACTTTCTATGTGCATTCAATGTAGCTATGTTTGAAATTTGAAAAAAAAAAATCCAATTAAAAAAAAAAAGCCTCATCCCCTCATCGATTTAAGGAAATATATGCCCGAGAAACAAGTAATTTTTTTTGTTCGGCCTAACTGAACCACTGCCAGTAGCTTGTGAAGATATATTATCACTAGTTTCCATCAGTAACACATGCTATGCACTAGGAGGGTGGCGGAACGACTCAGAATCACACCTTAATCAAGCACTCCATGCCACAGTTGACAATCTTGTTTGTATTTACTGCCAGTGAGAACACCAGCAGTAGTGAGTCTGATACTTCCTCAGTTTGGAAGACATTACCTAACACTCCAACCTATCGACCAGCTGCTGCCGTGCTAGCTGGAAGTCTTCTTGCTTTGGGAGGGTGTGAATTGTCTACAGGCGGAGCTGAAATATGCATGAAAGAAGTCCATATGTATTCTCCCTCCACCAACTCCTGGATCTACATTTATTTAGTAATCTGCCTATTCCAAGATCTAAAAATGCAGTTGCTGTTTTATCATCTACTGAAATACTGGTAATCGGTGGCTCAATAGGATCTGTAAATGCGAATACTATCATCAAAGGTACACTTGAAATTAGTATAGAAAAGATTTAGACTAAGTGTGGATAGTTTATAGCCACATTTGGCGATATTAACTTTCATGAGTGTTAGTATGTGTTCCATAAAATTATTGATCCTACTAGCTATAATACTATTGTGATTTTGGGAGCAGCTTAGTGCCCAAGTATCATAATACCTCACCTACTCCTGATCTCATGATCTCTTACGATGTGCATGCTAGTACGAAACAAGATGACCTCTCTAGTATCCTGGCATGAACTATTAATTATTACGATCTTACATTTCCAGTGACTCACATCGTTTTCAGCCATAACATTATGCACACATGCATCCCAAGGCCTATTAAAGCCTGTATAAATCAGTGTGAAATGTAATTGGAGATGTAGACACAGACATAATAATAATATTGCTGAGGTCCCTAGCACTAAGAAACTAGTTGACCCTTTTTAATTATACAAAATGCATGTACAATACATAATTGTGTTTCTATTTAATTATTAAGTTCTGCTTTGTTCAAAGAGTAGCTAGCTAAGTACTATGACTACGAAATAAGATGACATAATTCCTTATTAAAGTGAGTCGTACGTAATAACATTAACCATCATAATTATGCACTCTCTTCAAGTCTGCTACGTTCTTCAATATCACGACCAATAACAGCGATAGCAAATCTCTGGTCGTAAGGTCTGTCATCTCTCTCCCTGTACTTGTATCTCCTGGCTACCACTAGCAACAGGATAAGGCCAATCAGTGCAACAATACACGTGAAGAGAAGGTAGCTAAAGCCACAGTTGGTGACTGGAGGATGCTCTCTCATGTGCTCACTGTCCCAGAGGGATTCAGATGAGAATGGTATTAAAGCTAGTCCACTGATAAGCTGGTAGACAGCCCTGATACAAAAAAAGACTCCAACTAGAAGACCTTTCATGGAGGAAGGACTCTGAGCCGAGATAAACTCGAAAGATGTAGCCATCACTAGTGGCTTGCCTACTCCAATGAGTATACCAGGAAGCAAAGAAGCAGCCCAGTGGAGGTGAAGAAGATGAGGGTTAGAGATGTGGATGAACATACACATGCTATTGTCAGCATTACCACTTTCTTTTGCAACGTGATGCCCTACTAGATCAATGCAAAGCATACTAACAACACCTAGGAGATGTAGAATGACTGCCAGGATCAAGCGAGAGAAAATGCTTGGTGCATATCTGCGAAGAGCAGAGAATATAATCCACACATATAATGGTAAAATTATTACCGAAACCAGGTTTTGCAAGGATCCCTTTGTAAGCAGAATGAATCTAGAAGAACAAGAGTGGTTAAGTGCAGAGGACTGTTCTCCACTGATATGAATTCCAAATAGAAAGGAAACAATGTTTGAAGTTGGAACATCCAAGACAAACACAGTGCCAAGGACCACAAACACTAAAAGAATTCTCAAGAAAGTCTTCACATCTTCGACCTGTTCTGTTGTGAATGGTCCTCCAAATCTCTCCTTGGCAAAGTCAATTCTTGATGGTAACTCATCATCACAGTAAGTAAAGGCACTACGTTGAAATGGATACTTGTGCTTCCTAGCGAAATTAAGAACTTTATAAACAACCTTGTATGGATTTTGGTGCCCAGACTCAGAATAAAAATCACAGTACTTCAAAGATAAAATAACAAAAAAGTTTAGTGCTGTCAAAATCAGTGATCCATAACCAATTACATGTCCATTAGCAGTGGTACTACTAATACGAGATTTTACTTCACAAATATACACAGCAAACAGTATCTGGATGATTAACTTTCCTATGCTATCAGCCCAGATGACCCAGTGTATGAAGAGTGCTAGAGATGAACTTGGAGCCTCAAGGAGCTGGTCAAGTCCAAATGGAATGAAATTAGCCTGATAGCCAGTGCGACCAAAAAGAAAAACAACGATGATAATGACAAAAAAGGTATTGACCGAAGATCGTATTATACCACGATCACTCAAGTGCTGCAAACTAATACTTCCACCTTCAATTATTGTGATTATTAAAGCATCACAAAGTGTAAGAATGAGGCAGGGTGCAAACATCAAGCACACACTGGCAAAAATGATTCGGTAGCGACCACAGTAGACATCAGCAAGAAACCCGCTTATAGGATAAAAGAGACCAAATAAAGCCAAAATTGAGTGCAACATCAGCGAAGTATGGCCCATTTTATCATAAAGACATCCTAGCTCTGTGAGAGTATTGATAATCACTGAATAGAAGAGACTCACAAAAACATTGATAAGAATAATGACGATGGTAGCCTTTGTCACTGAATCAGATTTGCATGTGAATCTTGACAATAGATGCTTCACACAAGTAGATCTATATGTGTTCAACTCTACAGACACTGATGAAGTTGTCTTAGAGTTGATTGATGCTGCTCCACGAGGAGGAGAGAGGAGAGGCTGCCTCTCATGATCAGATAATGCTGGAAATCTTTCCTGCATTTTATTAGATTAAAAATAAATCAAAATTTGCTATGTACTAGCTAAAACTTATTTCCATTGAGTCCAAGAATATAGCTATACACTGGTTGATTGTGCTTGCCCAATAAAAATACCACCTACA
The DNA here is from genome assembly GCA_963930775.1 of Cliona cf. orientalis. Lineage (NCBI taxonomy): Eukaryota > Metazoa > Porifera > Demospongiae > Clionaida > Clionaidae > Cliona > Cliona cf. orientalis. Next base: position 6,336,735 of record OZ005697.1, read on the forward strand.
AGTCCCTAGAAATTTTTGAAGGAATCCCTTATGACTTTGTTGAATTTGTCATTCTACAATCATGTTTACTGTTGATGGATGACCTACTGTGGAGATGTACATGTTGTGGTAATGCCTGTCATACGTGAGTATCTAAACAACGTTAACATGCAGAATGATATCTAGACTGGCTAACTGTTTTACTCATACATGAATCACAACCTTCCGAACAGATGTAGCAGCATGTCGTAGCAGCAGCTGAAATGTGTATAGCACAAGTTATACATGTATAGCTATAGCTATATTATAATTATATAATGTAAACTGCCAACTTCATTGTGCTACAGTCGTGTACTCTGTATGTAAAATGTTGTAATAGGCTAACAATTAAAGGGTATGAGGCTTAATTGCTAGAACGTTTCAGAGTCAAGTTAATTGTGTCACCATATCATTTTTCTCAAACCTGGTAGTTTTAGGGGTAGTGAAAACACAATCCGATGAAAAGAAAATAATTATTAATGATCTTTAAATTCTTTGATTCTAACGAATCCTTCGGCTTGACCATGAGATTGGATAATGTACCCTATAGCTAGCTAGCAGTATAGTACATTAATGGCATCCTGGCCAGATTCCATATCATCATAATAATACTCGGCCCAGGATTGCAGCAGACAGGATCCTAGCTATTGCTGACTGTATAATTATACACTTGACAGTAGCTATAATAATAATAATCATCTAACGACAAAATGCATACAGTCCATTGCAATCAGACTCGCGTTCTATTTCTAACTAATGGGAAGTCCTGGAAATCGATTAAAATTATCAGAATTCGTAATTTTCAAAGTCCAGAGGAAAGCAAGGCCACACCCCTTTCATAGTAGGAGTGGTCACCTGATGATGTCATCCCCTCAGCCTTGAAGTCCAGCGTAAAGAGGAGCTCAGAGCGAGTGCTGTTCAGGTACACAGGCAACGTCACCTATAGAGACACACACAATCATCAAACTTTCTTTACAAGTGGTCACTAAAATTCAATAATTACATAGTTGCCAAGTTTATAGAAACACAGACCGGGACAAATACTGCCCCGCCCACAGCCACACCCACACCAAATTGACCGCTTCTCTAATTACACGAAAAGTGGGTGGAGCTTGTAATGTTTGATTGGTTTTTTGGCTGTTCAGAAAAGGCCTAAAGGTGAGATACCTCGTGTAGCTCAGTAAAATGATGAATACTTGTAAGTTTTATACACTGAAACAAGCAAAATAATTGCGAATTCATGTAGCTCTGTTCAGTTGTAGATAAAATAAGGCCTTTTTTGTAAAAATCCGGGACAAACACTAAACCGGGACACCACCGGGACAGGAGGTCAAATACCGGGACTGTCCCGGCCAAACCGGGACACTTGGCAACTATGTAATTATAACAACTATCCTCAGCATTACTAATGCACCTTTTTGTCAGACATTTTTGACATTTCAGCAGGATTCACCCTATATACCAAAAGAAATGGAAGTTGGTGAATTATATAATAATAATAATTATTATTATTATTCAGTATTATTATAATTGCAGTTACTGTCACTAATGCACTCTCATAGCAGTTCTCGTGGGTATATTATACCAAAGCAAAAAAATTTAATAATAATTGCTACTATAGCTAGTACTCACCTGACCCACTCAAGTGTAGTTAGAGGCAACTCAGTGAGGATGGTGGCTGTCAGCTCCAATGTGTTCTTAGAGCACTTGGCACCCTGGAGCTTCAGACCTGTGCAGGGAGCCAAGAGAATGGGTACCAGCACGTACACACATGCATACACTGCACATGTACACACATGCACACACACACACACACACACACACACACACACACACACACACACACAAATCCACACCCATGTACACATACATACATGTACCTGTTACGCCAAAACTGCAATCGTTCAGTTTTCCTTTGAAATCAACATGCACCTATACAACAAAATAAGGTAGCACAAGTAAAGAAAAGCTCCTTCAACAGGTTAGGTGATACTCACATCGAGGTAGAGTTCTTCCAGTGACCAGTTGTTAGCCTGGGCTACGTACTGTCGGGTGGCTGTGATGTAAGCTTCTGGAGTGAACAAACCACCAAGCCAGATGTGCACCGTCTAAAACAGCAAAACAGGTTTAATGCACAAGCATCGATACTCAAATATCTTCGCTAATTACTATGGTACAATTAAATCCTTATACAGGCCTTCATTTAGAAACTTTCCCAGGGGGGGGCACAGCGAGCTAGTATGAGATCAAGGGGGTGCAAGACTATTTTCCGTGCACATGATCTCTAGGGGGGTCTGGGGGCATGCTCCCCCAGAAAATTTTTGCATTTTGGACTCCTGGAGATTGCTTCTGGTGCACTCTCAGGCACTACATTTTGAATACTTAACATCATGAGTATTATTCATGTTAGGTGATTTCTTGACTTTATGCGTGTGATAATACCAGCTTTATAAGGGGGGGGGGGGGGGCAAGGCCCCCCCCCCCCCCCCCCCCAAATGAAGCCCTGTTATACATACTTGCATGTATATAGAGGTCATGTGTTTGTGGAGGGGAGAGGGGAGAGGAAGGGGAGGTACACTGCAAGAATAGTATCGCTATAACCCCCCCCCCCCCCCAATGTTTGATACATGTCTTACCTTGAGAACCTTTGAGCCACCGCTAGCCACCTGCTTGGAGACATTTTACAGCTGCTTGATACGCTCACTGAAGTCAGTGACCCACTGAATGACAGTCAATCCAGGTGGAACAATGTAGCGACGCCAGCTCCGAGGAATGATACCTGAACAACAAATCACAATACATAGTATCATCCTTCTATACAAATAGATTAAGTAGCTGCTCGTGCCCCCTTAGCTAACATCAGTACTGTAAGCATCAGTTTCAAAGACATCCACACCAATAACTCGGTTGGGGAAAGAAGTTTAATCATCATTTGCACAACCATAGGGTAACATAGCCACACACGGCATATACACCTTTGGCCAAGTCACTGATCAGAGATCTCAAGTAGTTGGTCTGCTTCTTCTTGGCTTCACAGACTAGGACAACATCAGCCAGGTCATTCCTCACCACTCGCAACAGACGAGCACCACTGTTCACCTGCAGTGTGAGACATGGATTACTGGAGTATTCTCTTCATGAAGAATAGAGTTTGGCAAATATATCAAGCAACTCTTCATACCAACCCTCCCAAGTTAATTATGCACAATAGTGTATCAATATGTATGTATGATGACACTTTCAATATTGACCAAGCAATCCCACCTCTCTCTCAAAGAAGCGGAAGAGTGGATCTTTGATATTCTCAGCAGTTCTGACCAGCATATCAAGGACCTACAGAGTAATACATTCATGATGTATATTGTTCATAACTACTGAAAATAGGTAGTGTACCTGAGGGATCACAGAAAGCCATTCAGTGGCAGTTGTGTGCAGTGCATGTACGCATCCAAGCTGGACGACCATCATGAACTAGCCTCTTGGGGGACTTGTCACTAAAATGATCAAAACAACATATAAAGAGATAGAAAGAGAGAGTGAGCGAGCTAGCTACATGTAGCTTACGTTGGTGTTGTTGGGATCATAGAGGAGACAGCAGTGGAGAACTCATCATCATCAAAGCTCTGCATCTTCAGCAACTTAGCAATCATAGAGGATCCTGGATATGAACAAGTGTGGTTAAAAATCAGTAACTGTTGCATCTTAATATGTCAGATGCGTGTACCTTTGTTGGTCAGTAGCACTTTCTCTGCGTTGTTGGGTAGGCCAAGCCAGGATGGGGTCTGAGAATCAGGAAGATTCTCAATCCATTGAAGAAATTGCTCACGTCTATTGAAGTAAAATGAAAAACTTAACACTGAAATTTTTAGACTGGCTAACATATACGGACAAATAAATTCAGCAAACCTAGCCCCTGCTCATGCATTCACACCTAAACTATATATACTACAGCCTTAACTATCTGTTGGAATCACAAAAAAATTCTTGGGGGGTGGGGGGAGTGGAGGGAGGATTGTACTATTGCAAAAATATCCCTCAATAAACCGATGAACCTGTAGCTAGCCACCCACTGACCTGATGCCCTCTGGCATGTTGACCTTCCTGCCAGGCTGTCCGTCAAGGTTGCTCATGAGAGGGAAGGTGGAGTCAAAGCTCTGCACAGTGAACAGCCGGTTGACAAATGAGTTGAGCAGTCTCTGGTCAAAGTCATTGTCGATCCTCCCACCGTAGATGCACTGAGAGAGGAGGGTCCGCAGAGCACTCCACGGCACTTTGTCAGGGGATAGGTTGGTACGACCCTAGCAATTGATATCGGTATTATTATTGAGAGATAATGCATGCATCAATCCAGTAACAAATTTGGCAGCATTCAGAGTAGCCATATCCTTTATACATGTGGTATGCCACATAATTGGAGTCGAATTATACATGCACATTGTCATCATAAAGTAGAGATAACAAAATTCGGAAGGGAAACATATGTTGAAAGTGGAAAGTAGTTACACTATTGCAATCTTTTTTTTAACATTTCACAAATGATAGACTTACCTGCGCCACAGTCTCCAGCCAAATGTCCAGTGTATCACAGCCCATTCGGAGGTCAGACTCATTGAACTCGTACTTCTTAGCCCATCCGAGTGGAGCATAGCGGAGCCTCTCCTGGATGATGGCGTGGAGCCAGGCCAGCAGGAAGTAGAGCCTGGCTCTCTCGTGAGGCTCCTTGCACATCCTCGGGGCTGGCACAGTACTGAAGGTACGGATGAGGTTAGCCTTCACTCCAGGTGGGGGTTCAAAGGTGAAGATACGAGAACCTCTCAGAAGATTGACAGGCACCTTCAGGGATTAGTATAGTGACATGTGAAACAATTTATACCAGAGTGTGCACCCTTGCCAAGTAAGTGAGCAACCCTTAGGCTACCATATCATGGGTGAACACAACTACACAATACACACACATACACATGTTAACAGACACACACGTACATGTACATGTAAACATACTCCTATTAAATTAACAGCAAACCCAACAAGAGTAGCAGCATGCACCCACACCAACCAATTACAAGAAAGGCTCCTTTGTCTGTTCAGTTGCAACCACCGATTTATCTACCTACCTTAGGGTTGATCTCCATGGTGAGGAAGAGCCTGAAGTTGGTGTGAGGAGTGAGAGAGTGGAACTTCTTCTCCAACTGTACCAGCCATTGAGGAGCAAGATGGACGTTCTTCAACAACACCCAGCGACCAGCCTTAGAGGCAGAGGAGATGGCCTTCTCAGCCAGACTGAAGCCTTCAGCAGAACCTGAGGGGAGAGAGATCAACATTATTATCAGGAAAGGTATTACAATAATATTCTGTGACTTACCAATAGCAATGGGTGTACACTGTTTCCCCATCTGGGCCGCTAGGTCATCCACTCTTCCACTGGCATCATAGCCAGAAACAGAGCACAGCAGGATGGGGGTGTTGGACTTGATCTAAAGAAACAGTAAAGGTAGGAAAAAACATGCACGCCTCTATAACATCTTTATATTCTACAAATGTAAAAACAATTAATAAAATTGAAGGATGAAGTAGGGATGGCAATGCCAAAAAGCACACAAACAAGATTTTTAGGGATAAGAGATAATCACAACCACTATACATCCCTACGCTTGCTTTTCTTGATTATAATATTGATGTCGACTCATGCTATCCTTGGAGTGTTCTTGACTTGTATATGGGAGAAATTAATGTTCTCCCTATCCATAGTTTTTATATTATTATTGATTATTTATGATCCCCATGCTACTCAAAAAGCAAGCGTAGGGATGTATAGTGATTGTGATTATCTCTTATCCCTAAAAATCTTGTTTGTGTGCTTTTTGGCATTGCCATCCCTACTTCATCCTTCAATTTTATTAATTGTTTTTACACTTGTTTCTGTTATTTTTTATTGCATGAGTGCAACTATATACATTAAGTATAGATGGGAGGTGCCGAAGTTCGCGCGTGCGCGTAAAAGTAGTAGCCACGCCCCTCGTTAACTCGCCTAGCGCCAGAGGAGGTTGGCCACGCATCATGATACGTCATGTGCACGTGACAAAATTAGCATTCCTGCATAAATTAGCGACTTAGTACTGTACTTATTTCGATCGCAGATTTAGTCAACGACAACTTTCTTAGCCCGATTTCAAATCCAGAGAGGGAGAACAGACCAACAAAGTCTTAATCAGCCTGAAATGCTGACTTTTGATTCATTATGAACGACAACAAAGCCTCGGATCTCGCTTATTTGGCAGGGGTTGAACGGGGTTGAAAAGTTGATTTGTCAAGGCTCACCGAGTTCTTTCCAACGGCATCCTTCGCGAAACGCAGGAGTGTGCGATTGATACCTGCCATATGTATCTATACATTTTATATTGGTGCACGTGACACATTGGTGACATTTGATGACGCATGTCCAACCTCCTCTGGCCTAGCGCATAGCCGATAAAGCCGATGAGACTCTTTGCTATTATTGATTTTATCGATTATCTTTGTCGCTACTGACACTGAGTACTGAGCTGGCTATTATACTGATTGCAGAGGGCCGTGCCGCGCCCGTACGTTGAGGCCTCGAGTCTCCATATCCCAGCGCAGTATTAGTGCTGCACACGCTAGTCTCTAGCTAGGTTCGCTTTATCGCGCTCGCGCTGGCCTAGCTCGCGCGGGAGAGTCTGGCGCTTAGCTATGGCTAGCTAGGCTAAGCTTAGTAGCTTGGTTCGAGGCGCTAGCTTGCTGGCTTGCTAGCGGCGGTGGTGCGCGCCGCTGACTACAGTCACATGACTTCACCATGGCAACATATTATGAGCATGCGCATTAGATGACAAAAATGGCGTATCAGACACACCCCCTATCTTTAATGCGCCGTACACACCCACCATTACGTGACTGTAGAGATAACGCAAAACTAGTGAGCCACTGCACTGCGCGCTACAAAATAGAGTGGATTTATATGAGAACCAAGGTGAGAATTCCAGAGAGTCTTGAGTTAGCCCTGGAAATGAGAAAGAAAGAAGAAAGAAAGAATGAGAAATGGCTATTTTTTTGAACATCTGGTTCTGGCATATACAATTGAGTTGATGGATGATCTTGGTCTTGTTGGATAGATAATTTGCTGTAGATTCTGATTTTGACACTTAGAAATTTCAAAAAGTTACCTATTTTGAGATATTTGGGTTTTTGTAATGTATTACATATGTGGAGTATCCGTGCCATCCCTACTTATAGAGTCTACCGACTCTATGATACACTACGTATACATACTGGACATGCACAGGCATGGTAATCATAAATAACAATGTAGATATTACCAGGGCCTACCTCATTGTTAACAATCTCAGCCAGGTTTAGCTCTTGCTCAGCACTGTGAACGAACGTCTCTCCAAGAACAGTGGCCACAAAGATGGAAGCCATAGCAATGAGACGATCAGCTCGGAAAGCCTGGATCACCAGTAACTTGTACAGGGCTTTACCGATAGGAGCTGTGGAAAGAAATCAGTACACAGTGTCAGTGATGCATACAAATTTGTATACGTACATAGTGTGTGCAATAATTATGATAATGATTCCCTCCATACAATATATGCTATGACATCACAGGTAGGACATGATATACGATATCAAAATATCAATGGTAGGACATGATATACGATATCAAAATATCAATGGTTGTACACTTCCACTGCCTTCTAAACTTCGCTGGAACACTGTGCTGCTGCCGCTCTTCTGATTTTAGCGTGTTTTGCGATCGCCGCTCGACTGCGAGCGATTTTCGCTATCGTCGATCGATCGACCTCGGATCACTGATCGATTCAAATCGCATCTACAACTAGCAGATCGACTGAAGTAGTACTCCTTTCGGCTTTCTTGGACTCCTCTGGCGTGTAGTTCGAGCTAGCTACGGTTTGTGAAGTTGGTCGCACCATTTGTCGCCTGCTCCACCTCCCGTTCCGTTCCCGTTTTTTTGTTGAACGGAACGGGCACGCGTTTCCGTTTGAACGGAACGGGACGGGACGGAAACATCACCGTTTTTGTGCCTCCTACTGTACATGTAAACTCCCCATCTCTACATACAAGCACACTCACAGGCTGATAACTGCAGCAATAGATACTGCACTAGGGCATACATATACATTTGTATGTTCAATGCAAGTTACCGTAGAATCCGGTTGTTAAGCACATGCGCTTACAACACACGGCAGCAAGAAAATATGCGCTTAACAAAAAGTATGCGCTTAACAGGAAGCATGCGCTTAATTAAAAGTGCTAAAACACGGTAGGCGGGGCGTGCGTAAAGAACGTGTCAAGGGTAGAAGGGCCTACAACGCTGGCCAAGAAGCAACCAGAGAGCGAAATTCTCGACGTTTTTTTCTCCAGCCCACTTCTAGCCTTCTTTCTGGGCTCATATAACCGATCGCTCGTCGTTCAGGTGGCTTGCTGGGCATATGCGCCTAATAAAGAGCGGTAAAGCTCGCACAAAACTATACACTTAATAAAAAGTATGCGCTTAACAGCGAGCAGCGCTTAACAACCAGTTTCTATGGTATTGTATAATATAAATACATACTTAGTTCACTCTCAGTGTCCCAGCACTCGGGCACAGAGTGCTCTGGGTTCACAGAGTCGACCCAGTTCAAGAAATCAGCATTTCCTGATATCTGGTAGGGGAGGTTGCTGAAGCCAGGGAGTTGCTTTGATAGGTGGTGCATACACACAACCTGGACAAGGGAGGAAAAACAATTCAACCAATGAATCAAGGAATACTACATTAATTTTACTATATATAGCACAGTACAGTGGTCCATCTATACAAATTGCCTAATGATGGGTAAATATTTTGCGGTTTTCCAATTTCATCGGGGATAAAACACTTCGTGTACCTGCCACTCCTTGAACCCAATATAAACTTAAAAACTTTGTGGGAGAGTATTATCACAGCCGTCAAGTACCCACATGATTGTCTAATCTCAAAATATGTGGGTAAATTCTAGACTTAACTGTACCTGTTCCTTGGTGAGTCTTGCCATCTCTGGCACACTGACATCCATCCTCAGAGACTCCTTGCCTCGCAAAAAGTAGTCAAACTCAGCATTGTAGTCTTTCTCACTGTGCAAGCAAGCATTAGAAGCAATGGTCAATATATAGAAATTTTTTATTAGTAATATGCAATATACACAGAACAAAAGTAATACACAATTCTATGATACTGCTTTTTTCCTCTACCTTGGCATTCCCTTGAGGTGTATCCTGCAGAGCAGTATGGCCAGCACCACTCGGTCATCATGAAGCATACCACGAGCAACACGGTTGTACACAAGCTACAAAAAGACAGATAGACACATACTGATTCTGTTTCTCTTCTGAAGTTAATAACTACACCAATCATTTTCATAGATATATCAAGCATACAAATCGGAAAACATGTTTGGAATCAGTGGTTATGCTGATGTCAGCAGATTGTCACCAGCCACTATAGAGCTACCACCCAATGCCGCTATGCTATCTGCAGTAGGGAACGCCAACAGTGCTATGGTACAAAGGTCACTGTGGAGCAAATAAACTGCAAACAACCCATATAAAAGCACACCGGGTCCCTCGGAACTAAACGACGTTTACTAGACTGCTGCACTGAAGTTTACCTGGAAGAGGTCCTTGGTGATGATGTTGAGCCTCTTGGTGTAGTCAGTAATTCCCTTCAGACTCTTGTTAGTCAGAACAACCTCAAACATCTCAAGAAAGAAGTTCAACGAATACTGGTACAGGAAGTGCACCTAAGGCAAGTGATAGAATCCATCTTGAATACACGTACATGTATGTACATAAATTTTTAATGATGACTAGGACAAAAAATGCACTAGTCATAATATGTGACCAACTGTGAGAAAAGGGACCATTTGGGACTTTATGTTTGTCGTATGTAGCTTGTACTAGCATGCATAGAGGATAATGTATGTTCTGTAGGTGTATCCGCTGTATGTTGATGTCAATACGCTGATACAAGTATACTCACTACTACATTGTAGAAAGCAAGTTGGACATTGTCATGATAGAAATTGATCTTGTTTCATACTAATATGAATGGTCCCTTTTCTCATAGCAGGTCACATATAGTCAATGCTTGTCGATCACTAAATGTACACATGTATGTGTGCCATAATATGAGGGTGAGAACAACCAAGCAATGAAACTACGAAGCGGGTATGACAAAGAGGCAAATCGTAATGTTCAGCTTAAAGCTCAGGTTATTATGCCCAGCATGGAGAGGCTTTGAATATAGCTATAACACATGTACATGCTGAATGTCTTTATCAGGCACTTGATTATCAATACTGCTTCAATGGTAAGCCAGCATACTGACCTGGTTGAGTGACTCCAGTGTGAAGTACATGGATGAGCATGCGGCTGAGAGTGGCAGGTACTGCTGGGAGACAGTCTCCACTTCAGCCATCACAACATCCGTCTCCTCCACCTTCTTCTGGACATCAGCCGCCTCACGCTTCAATCGCTCCAACTGACCTATGATACTGCAGCAAGAGCACAATGAAGTGCATTTAAGTTTAGTTTGGTACATGTGTGTGTACATGTATACACATGCTATTCGACACCAACATCTAGCTTCAGTAAAGATACGAAACATTCAGCAATCGGTGTGATAGCTATACATACTGATTGGGGGAGGCTGGCTTCCGAACTACCATTAATTTTAGCCATTTTACAGTGTTTTTTTTATCTTTTGTCATCAGTTGCAAGAGGGTAGGATGCTGAATCAATATTAAATTTGTGGTAGAGTACAGCTAAAAAGTTGGTATGTAATAGGACAGTGAACGTAATTCAAGAATAATGTATGTCCAGTGACCCAGTTAAGTACTATCATCGTTAACACTCCAACAAATCACAAAGGCACTGGATATCCACTTGCATTGCTATCTGCAGTAGGGAACGCCTCTAGTGCCACGGCAAACAGAGACACTATGGAGCAATAAACTGCACTCCCCAACAAAATCTAGCTTGAAAAAAAAAACGATTATCACAATTGTGTACAGTACTGACCGATCATCATCCAGGATACGGCCCTTGACCTCATTGAGGGCCTGGAGGAGAGACTGCTCCAGGTGACGCAGACGGAGAAGAAAACAGAAAAGTACATACATTTAATATAAACACTGTTTTTTGGTCAATTATTGTATGAGGAGTAGATGTCTATAGAGGGATTCCGCAAATCAATTATTCCGCGGCACTAATTAGCTAATCGGCAGAAGTCGATATACCACGCCTACTGCCACACCCTTTGCGGGCAAAAAGGCCAACTGCTGCATGTTGTTGTATTGAAACGTGTCAAGCTTTTTTTCGAAAATGAGCGACTATTTCAAAGGTCTGAGCAATAAAGCGAAAAATCGATACAAAGAGAAGCTCCAGGCAGTCGGTCTTGGTGTCCAAGACGATCCTTACAAGCCCGAGAACGGCAGTAGGTGAAAAACGTCGACTTTGGCCGCTTAGCTAATTAGCGCCGCGTGATAATCGATTTGCGGAATCACTGATTACAGTATACCACTTATTTCTGCATACCTTGTAGCTTGAGTAGGTCAGACCTCTTGGCGTCGACATCAGGTCGCTCAGCCTTGAGCACCTGGTTCAGGCACTGCGTCTGAAGGGAGCTCCGAGTCACAGTGAAGTTGACAAAGGTCACCCTTAAGCAAAGGTCAGGAGGAAATTCAACCTGAGGAGATGAAATTAGCCACTATCATAGACAAAACAGCTGCAGATGTGTTGAAACTGAAGTTGAGTTTAATATACTGCTTATCAAAAGCATCCTATCATATTATAGGCTACCCACATCTAACTACTATTTAGAATCTCTGGCGGCATAGTGCATCATTACATTATAGTGTCATAATACAGGTACATGCTTGCGGCACAATATTATTGATAAAAGGAGAAATGCTCACCATCACAGAGGAGTCTAAGAAACTACCCCACAACCCACATCATGATGGTGTATGGCTTAACAAACATCAAACTTGGTGAAGTCACAGAATGTGCAGACAAAGTTTAATATCTTGAAAGTCCACAGGTTACCATAAATTTAATTTTTGCTGGCATAGTCACATGAAAAACTATTTTAAGGAGTTGTTGATCACAGCTGGTCAACCATTATCTATACTGACCCCATTAAACATTGCTTCCACTATAGGGATGCACATCAAATAATTATCTTAGGGTTTCAAGAATATCAAGGTTACCATTGACCCCATTATAGCAGCCATACAAATCCAGTGGTGTAGAAACCTGTAAAATTCCCACCATCAGTTGTACCATAGCATGAATTATGCATGACTGGGTAAGGGAGCAGTGCCTTTGATTTGGACACATCACAAAAATTTTTAATGATCTTAGGGTTTCAAGGTTATCAAGGTTATGGTCGACCCCATTAGAGTGATGTAGGAAACGCCCACAACACCTCATTGATTCAGTAGCTATATAAAGAAGACCTTTGAGTCTTTGAGGAGCACGCCCATAGCAGGCTACATACCCAGCAAGATAAACTGCAAGCCAGAAGAAATCGATTATCACAATCAGCTACAATGCAGCTTATTGGAATTGTAGTGGTCATCCTTACCTGCATCGTGCTGACATCTGGAGCAGCTTCAAACAACACCAAAGCCAACAGCACAGTGCCATTTCCCTCATCAAATCGAATCAAACGCAACGTACCTGTTTCTGGTACTCTGTGGGTACATGCTAGATATGCACATGGATTACCTGACAGAGATCCCTGGGCTGGTCGATCAGATCCCTACGTGTCTGTAACAGCTCATGACGACTATGGAGGACGAGTAACACTTAGAACAGGGTACATTCAAGGGGATCATAGTCCACATTGGTACCAGTGGCTGAACTTTGGTTATAGATCTAACTGGCATCACTTCGAGATGAGTGTCTGGGATAGCGATAATAATGCTGACGACCGACTCACACATACTCATCGAGTCAATATCAGAGCAGGTTACTACTCAAGCTACTATACCTGTGGTTCTGGTTGTGCAGTGTACTACAGCTATTCCATATAGACATTGATATAACTATCACAAGTAGTATAGCATTTTGAATTGTTACTCTCAATCAACTGTGATATCTGTGATATCTGTGATTGTACATGTACATGTATCAATTCATTTCCTATGAATGAATGATGCAGTACAACATACATACATACATATTATGTGTAAGTGGGGTGGGGTGTTATGGGAAGGTTATATCCTGATCAGACATCACCAACAGTTGGTCGGACATTACATACGTCTATGCATAGTATAACTGGATAATTGTAAGACTGGTGTACTTGCAAGGACAGTTTTGTGCAGCTGCAGAGGTCACGGAGAGGTGCAGTTACCACAGACCACAGCATAAAAGCAGTGACAGCTGTACGCTAAGTGGGTGCTGAATAAACTACTACTACTACTAACCTCCCCTAGCTACCGACCACTGTCTGCCAGTAGTATTAGAACGCATGCACATTGCTGTCCAGCGATGGTAAAACGGCTATATTTAAAACCACGAGCGGTTTGGGCAGCCATGGAGCCATGTTGGTTGGATTTAGCCGATGAATAACCGTTATAATCACTGCCACTGCACTGTGATTCAATCAACTTGGTGTACCATAGGAAAATCTATTATATTTATGTTTCGCAGACATAATATTATGTATGACGTTTCCTTACGGATGGATCTCTTGTGGAGAGGAAGATGGTGAATGATGGGGAGAGATCAATGTCCTGGTCTCCGAGGGTGATGAGGACACGCCCACCAGTACGGCGAACCTCACGGTTCAGGACAGGGTTCAGGATGGGGTCATAGCTCTCAACATCCTGAAGTGAGAGTGGAAACATATTCACATACTTTGAAAAACTGGAAAAAGGTTTCAGTACACATGCAAGCAGTAAGCATATCACGATATTATCATTGTACTTTTGCATTTTACAGGTACATGTACTTCTTGTTAATTTCTTACCTGGACAAGGAGAGGGTTACCAAATCGTAGAGCACTCTCAAGGTTCTTACGGAAGGCATCATCCAGGAAACTGAAGCATAACAAACAAAGAGTAAACCTCATCAGCTTACAATATACATGTATACTTCAAAAATTAATTAATTATGTATAGTGTATGTATATACGTATGCTAAGGAGAACAGTATATCCTACAGCTCCACTATCTTACAAATATCTGTTTAATGATCAGCAAGTACTTCAGGAAAATATATGTATTCCTGACCTGGTCTTAGTGATCTTCCTTCCCCTGTACTCGTTCATGATGAACTCAGTGGCCTGTCCTGATGGGTCAATGACGAGAGGGTAGCGGTTGAACCGCTTGATCATTATGGCATTCTCAATACAGAGGTCATCAGAGGGCAAAGCATTGGCCTGCCATGCTAGACGCTCATCAGCATTTGACAGGTACTGTACAGAGAGGAGGGAGCACATGTCTACACAGTACTAATTTTAGAAGATACAGGACAGCTTCTTTAATAATGACACTGTATGAAGTATGTAGGGCCACAGTTGACCTATCAAAAAGTATTACTGATCACTTCTTCTATTAGGGGAATAGAAGAAAGGGGGGGGGGTGCTTTGCTTAATTATTTAGCACTCCCACAAAATGTAATTTTGAAAGATAAGAATATGGCTTAGGTTAGCATCATCCCAAAAATTTACTGTACACATCCTGGGGGCACTCACCTCGACCCTGGCCAGGTCTGGCCTGAAGGCTATGTTAGCCTGCTGCATATGGGAGGCCCATGAGGAGAACAAGGTGTGACGGAACTGCTGGTCAAAGTAACCAGCGTAGGCCATGAATGCTGATGTCAGCATGACGTCACCGCTGATGGTGCTCATCTGACTCTTGAATGTCTCACTGCCGGCCTCCCAGCGCTCCTTCTCATCAGCAAGACTGCTCAGCAGCGCCTTGCTACGCTCAACCTAATACCAGGATAAAAAAACAAACATTATTAGCTTCTCCTCAGTTCATGATTAGATTATACATTGTTACTAGTACTGGTACCACGATGAAAATTAATCCAGTAGATACATGTATGCATACGTCAATATGATAATTTGAGAATGGTACGCTCCACTTGTGTAAGTGAGTAATTGTGAGCTACTTGAGACAGGACGTATACAGGTATAACATGCCAGACAGACTACCATTAATTTTGACTACATAATACATGTACATGTACATAATTTTAGTTGAAGGATGACTCCATCTATTTGTACCTACCTTAGCTTCCACTGTCTCGAGGTCAGATTTGATGGCATTAGCCTCACTAATTAGGAGGGCATACTCCTCCTTATACTTATTAATGCTAGCTTCAAGTTCATTGATAATTTTGTTGATTTCATCTCCCTTGATTCGAGTGGTCTCTGCCTGCTTCTCCAGAGTCTGTAGCTCACGACGGAGAGGATCAACCCTGTTCAACATGTCAGCATAGTTGAGCTATGTATGTGCATCAAATGGGAGAGAGGGAGGGAGGGAAGGAGGGAGGGAGAGAGGGAGAGAAATTTGTAATGAACTAATGAAGTTGGCACAATGTACATGAAAGTTACACCAGAAGAATTAATGATTGCATAGTGGATATGGCAACATTTGCTATATTGACGAAAATTTATTCCACCAAATTTAATACTTCAGCAATACGGATACTAAACTTTTTGTCCAGTGAAACTTCCATGTATACGATACATGCATATAAAACATTGCATAGCTAACCTGAGCAATGGCTCACTTGACCAGCGGTCCACATGCCTTGCTGGCTCGGTTGACTGTCTCATAGTTGTAGTTGGGATCAGAGAGATAGTCCTTGATCATCCTGGTACGAGCCTCATCACTAAATGGAATCAATACATGTATACATGTAAAGCACACACATACACATACACTAGCACAACACTGAAAAACATGGGAGTGGCTTAGGAATGAGGCTAGACTAAAGATTATAAAAAAGCTGCTGGTAATGCATGTATATAAGCAAGTGTAGAATATGCCAAGATACACTGTAAGTTGTTTCCATAGCACAGACCGATCGATAACTACATCAAATCACTCACGTGATGTCTTCTGTGGAGAAGTTGATGATGGTTGGTATGAAGTTCTCCCTGATGAGGACGGACCTGATGGAGCGCCAGTCAGTGGTTGGCTCACCAATCAGCAAGCAGATGCTCTCCATGGCCATCTTCACTGCCTTTGGAGGGTTTGCCAGGGAACGAACCTCAACCAACTGCTGCTTCTTGATCGACTTGACAGCTATAAGGTGAAAGTCAGAAGTTGTAATTAATTAACTCTAAAGATATTTAAAATTTCTGGCTCCCTATGATTGTATGCAGTGCTCAGATAAGGCCACAGACTAGCTATCATCTCGGTGAATCAGATAGCAGGACGGTAAAGAGTTGTCATCACAGCATTGCAAAGGGAACAAAAAAAATATTTTATCATCAGCACAGCAAAATACATAGCTACAATCATGCAATGCTGAATTCACTACGGATACACCAGTAATACTATTACATATAAGCTGTTATCATAATAAACAAGAGATTGCGCCCACCTTGCTGAGCATCCTTGACAGCTGGCTCAACCTTGCTCAGATCTTCCAGTACAAGCTTCTTCTTCTCCTTGATGTGCTCAGTCTGGACGGCTAGCTGCTCCTGGATCTCCTGGGAGGTCACCTTCCTCTTCTCAGCCTCCTGCTGGTCTTTAACCTATAGCACACAACAAGTAATGTCACCCAGGGACTCACTGATGCAAGTTTGAAAATTAGGGAGTAATATTGAATGATGCATGTACATGTACACTGCTCAGACAAGGCCATAGACGAACTATCATCTCAGAAGATCAGATAGCAGGACGGTAAAGAGTTGTCATCACAGCAGTATAAACTAAAACATAATTTGTGTTCGCAAATCACTATGTACAGTAATAGAGATAATACTGCTGTGCATGCATTGAAGCACATAAACCTTTTATTTACCATCGGGAGAAAATGAGAAAGATGCTATTGAATATGGACAATACAAGGCACACTAATTTTGTAGATGACGTTCTATTCGAATGTAGTATGTGCTCAGACAAGGCCATAGACTAGCTATCATCTCAGTGAGTCAGATAGCAGGACGGTAAAGAGTTGTCATCACAGCATTACATCAATATACACACATATACACAAGTTCAGGATGATAATACAAGTCCCTTTACTAACATAGTGGTTGATGAAGTCGAGGTAGTGCCTTGGAGTGATGGCCATGGTCCTGGCTCCCCTCTTGGTGAGGGTGACGTTGGCCTGGTGCAGGGTTTGGTGGATGTAGACGAACCCATTGATGATGGCCTGGCGGTGGGTCGGGGGCTGGGCAAGGTCAGGGTACACAACTGGAAAGTAGTCTGGAACGATATACTGCAAAAATACACATTGCATATAAAATTTGTATCTGGTCAGCATGACATGTACAATACACTTTGCTTGAACATCACATGCAGCATTGACTGCCAGTGTCAGAGTAATCACAATTCCCACATAATGATATAATATTGTATCAAAGGTAAATATGTACATGTATATACATCGTAAGGAGTGCGCAAACATAAAACTCACTACAGTCAAGATCATATCTTACATCAGACTTGTCGAGGTCGACTTTGTTAGTTAACTCCAGTCCAACCTGGTAGAGTGCTCCAGTGGACCAGTCACCAAACCAGTTGAGAACACACCTGTTGAACAAGGCAGGGGAGGTGGCAGCACGGTCCTTCAGACCCTCTGAGGAGGGATTCATAGTGAACACAACATGGAGGTTACGCATTACCTGAGAGGAGGAAGGAGCGAGAGAGAGGGAAGGAGAGGGAGATACATGTAAAGGGAGGGAGGGAGGGAGAGAGAGAGAGTAATAATGATATACATTGTAAGCACTCGAGCTGGTACTCACAGTACTTATATAAACATGCACATAATACATAGTATAATATGTAGAGTATGAGAAAATGTACTATCTGTAAGACAGCTTACTTGTTGAGTGAACCACTTGTAGAGTTCTTCATACGAGTCAAGCATCAGTCCATCTCTCTGGGAGCCTTCCTTGCACTGGGTCATCAGGGTTGTGAACTCATCTCCTTCAAATAGACCTGGTACCTAGTCATACAAATGAGAGGAGATAAGCAGCATTCACATTACATAGAAATAGCAACAATGAAGTGGTAAAGCTTCACATCTCGTCTGCTGGCGAGCTGAAATATTATGAATCAAATCCCCACCCCCCAAGGTTTGAGTATATTAGTGACAATTCTCATTGAGTAGATTGGGCGACTATTGGATGCCAAAAGATGTATGCATGTCCTAGTTACCTCTCCATTTGCCAGCAGTGTGTTCATTCTCTCGAGGAAGCCAGATTCCAGCATGTTGGACTCGTCCAGGATGAAGACAATCTTCTCATCCCTGCAGCCAGAGCGACGCAACACGGTACGAAGGTCATCATCAAAATCAGCTGCAGTGTACTTGCGGTGAACCTAATAGGAGAGAGAGCACTTCAAAATAGTACCATAATTATGTACTAATACAGAAAAGTGGGGGTTTTGACAGACTACTGCATATTTGTATGTACCCGGGTGAAAAGGACCGCGCAAATACACGGTTAGCACGAGCGTTGGTGGGTATAACGCGGATATCCGCGGAAATACGTGAAATATTGATCGTTCAACGTCTGGTCACGCCCAAACGCGCGGGTGCAAGCGGTTCAAAAATTAATAACGATAGCGTTTCGACGTTCAAGCAAGCTTGTAGCAGGCGATACTCTGGGTCGTTGAAGCTTAGTAGCCGAAGGTTCGAATGCGCACAGAATCGAAGCGCTCCTCTCTTAACTTTGTTTTCGATCGCACCGGAAGTGAACGGTTTGGGGCGGTACCGTGCGGTAATACGCGCGAAATTTGGCGGAAAAACTACGTATTTTCAACAATAAACCGCGCGCGCACGCGTTCCTTTTCTCCCGGGTACACATATACAAAATATGCAAACACACACACATACACATACACATACACATACATATACATATACTCCTATATGTATGCACACACGATTCTGTACTTTTATATTCGCCGATGCTTTACCTTAATCTGGAAGAGAGAGAGTCCATTGATCCAGGCCACGAACCTGGACAGGGTTGTCTTGCCAGCTCCACTCACACCAATCAACAACAGATGACCCTGGAAGAAGAATAAGTGGACATAAAAGTGGACTGAACTAGAGATTTAGCAGGCTAGCATTAGCTACATTACACTTAGCTAGAGCACTCATGTATACAATGCATCAGATATATAGCAAAATAATCTTCACTCCTTATCAGTTGGGGAAAGAAGATGTGATCATCATGTGCATTCACAGTTGTGCTAGCCCATTGTCAAACAGAATAGTGAGGTTTGCAGAATAGCAAAGGTCACATAGATTCCGAATCATGGCCCTCGCCAACTGACACACACTCACCTGGTTCTGTTTGAAGATTCTGTCAATTCTGAGCACACGATCCAGTACTTCATTGAAGAGCACCAGCGGTACATCCAACTCCTCCTCATAGAAGACCTTTAGCCTGGCCTGGACATAGTCCCTCAGCTCCTCCTGGTCAACTGGGAGGTAGTCCTTTGACAACCAGTTACTGTATAGGATGGGGCAACCAAGAGCAGCCTGCAGTGAGAGGGAGAGAGAGAGAGAAACATAATGCAAGCTGCATGTATTGCTTCATTGTCTTTGTCTCTCCCAACACCCCACCCACACACTCATGCACAGACAAGCAAAAGCAATCCGCTTGAAGTCATGCTAGAACTATACTAAAATACAGAAGCAATTCCTTCTGCTAAGTTGAAATGGAGCTTACTATGAGGCAAACCTCACCTTTGTATCAACACTAGGGAAGTGCTTCAGAGCAACATTGTTGACATTCTCATCAGTCCATAGCCTTTCTTCATCGTGGACCAGACGGTCCTGGAACAGCCTGAGAGCCTCGTGAGCCCAAACCCTAACCAGTCCCTCAATGGGCAGTGTCTCCAGTGGCTTAAGGGCCTCATAGATACCCCTCACCCAGCGAGTCATCTCCCTAGGACTGTAGATGTAGTGAGGCTGCATGTCTTGAGTGAAGCGATCCTGGAAAAAGAAGAATTAGTTCAAAACTACATGTATACTGGGTATATACATGCACATGTATAGCATAGGTGTATTCATATATTGTACTACAGTGCGTGGGTGCATCAAAGGCACCGCCTAGAGTTTATCTAGTATAGACCACCAAGGTGTAGTCTAACTGCCAATTAGGGCAGTTATACTATGCTTAGTCAGCAATAGATGGTAGTTAAACTACAGCTGTAGACAAACTACACACTACTGAGGTTATCACACATACACTCGGTGGTTATGCAAATAGACACCTCGGCTCCGCCTCGGTGTCTATTTGCACAACCACCTCGTGTATGTGTGATAACCTCAGTAGTGTGTAGTTTATCTATAACTTATCAAGGGGTTGGTGCAAAACCTGGACTCTGGACTCTGGACTGGACTGTGGACTGAGATTTGGACTCGATTTTGGACTGATGCGCAGGGCAATGACGACCATTTCCAAGAGACTATGGATAGAAGGCACGGTACTACTAGCCTCGTACCCAGGCCCTTTAATCGAGGCCTGGGTACGAGGCTATACAATTGCAAGCTAGGCTAGGCTAGTCACAAGCAGTCTTGTACGTACGTTCCCAGGCCCTTCAGGGTACGAGGTTAAGTCACAAGGAGCTAGCCTGGAGGCTACTTGTAAGCATGTAGAAGTTGCAAAATCGGTGAGCCCGGCTGGGATGGCATCTCCTCATAGGAATGGACTTCAATATCACCGAGATGCCTACGAAGGCTAAGGGGGCAATGAGACTAATAGCCCCACACCCTCACGCTCAAGTTATGTGGAGACTCGGGATAAGTCAGAGTAGATTTATCATTGAAAAACACTATAATACAAAGATCTGGATATAGAAAGTATCTACCTCAGTGTACCTTATGCTCAACTTAGTCTCGAATTCAGGCTCCTTGAAAATCAGCGTGCGTTCAAGGCTTCTTTAGCCTAATCTCAGTTGTACAAGGGCTTATAGACCCCAAAGGGGCAGAGGGTATGTAACTGCCATAGTGTCCCGTGTACCTAGCAAAATTCAGTGGTTTGTAACTAATTATAGTAACAGCTGCAGTCTGGCTTTTACTATGCATAATAGGAGCTTTACTATTTTTAGCTTACATATGAATTTTGCCAGGTGCCTAGTTACATGCCCTCTTCTCCTTTAGGAGTCTATAAGCCCTTGGTTGTAGAGCTATGGTCATTATCAAGTCCCTCGTCCCCATGCTTGAAAGGGGGCTGGGAATGAGACTATATACTATCTTTCACTGCATCCGAGTCTCAACTTGATGCCCAATCCCCTGAGGAGATGCACCCTTCACTAATTTCCAAGGGAAATAATCAGCTCTACCTCTACATGCTTTATAAATATAAGCAGCTCCTTAGTACATTCATAGTACATTCTATCGGCCTCCAACGCAACAGAGTTTATTGTTGGAAATGGTCGTCATCGCCCAGCGCATCAGTCCAAAATCGAGTCCAAATCTCAGTCCACAGTCCAGTCCATGAGTCCAGTCCAGAGTCCACAGTCCAGGTTTTATACCAACCCCTTATCAAGAGTATATAATAGGAAGAGAAGGGAGAGTATCCTACTCTGTATACTGCTGTGCAAACGCACTGCGGATAATGGATAATTAAATCCGTATTATATCCTTGTAAACTGTAGTATACTCCACATATCACCTTGTAGTCAAGTGAGTGTTGGCCAATAATTGGTCTAGGACAGCCCACTTGGGTACTACCCAGCTACTGTACTCACCAGTATTGGTGGGTTTCACAGTTTGTTTGAGTCAACCACTCAAATTTAATTATCCGCAGTGCGTTTGCACAGTAGTATATGGAGTAGGATACTCTCCCTTCTCTTCCTATTATATACTCTTGATATTATTAGTAGTGAATCAGTCCCATGGTATGAAAGCCAAAGAGGATTATAAGCTCTAATCAAGTGAATTAAAGTACCAGTTGAGGCTCACTACACTTCCAGCAGTTTAAATGTACCTCCATTGGTATGCTTACCTGTGACATAGTGTAGAACTCGACCATAGCCTCAGTGAGTGGGTCGGCATAGGTGCGGAGGTTGGGAACCAGGCGAAGCATGGCTCGGTTGAAGGTGCCATAGATCTGCCTCAGGGAGGCAGCTGCTGGGTAGTCAACATAGATCACTGGGACATGGCGGAGGAATCTGTAGGGGTGGGAGTGTGCATGTACACGTATGTATGAGCATATAGGCTCAAACTCACAAGAAGTAGGGAAAACATGCAAGTGCAGGTGTATATGTACACTAGGATATAATATTGTATCATAATATTGTATCAATATACTACAGTTCATCAGTGTACTAAACACGATACACGATTATGTAGGCATGACTATGAACTACATTCACTGTTCATGGCCATTACATTGATATGTATCATATTAATATTTCTTATTTCTTATAAATAGAGCACAAAAATTTAATGTGAGGCTCAAAATGTCTTCTTTGGAAGAAGCTACACAACAGCCATCATGGGGCTACACACTCCAGGGCAGAGAACTACATGGAGTTGCTGGATCAAGGGATGCTCTCATTATAACCCAAGATGAAGATATCCAGGGAGAAGACGTTGTCCCCAGAAGACAAGCTGAGCTAACAAGTGATGACAAGAGAGAGCTAGAGAGACTAGAACTGCCCCCTGATCAGTGGATGATGCCAGTATCACGGCTGCTAGATTTAACAAGGATAAAAATATTCACTAACAAAAGTGATTAAAAATAGGCCAGGAGAGCCACTGACTGCTAAGTATGTGATGAAATAAATAGAAATATTGATGAACAACACTCAAAAAGGAGGTAAGATTTGATAAGAGGTACTGATAACATAATTGATGCCAGCCACTTTCTTCACCTATATTGGACCTGGAAAGAGGAATACTGGTGACTCAGTCTGGTGTTTTGAAAATGGATTCATCACATTCAGGGATATTGCAGAGCTCTATATGAACCATTTCAGGGGAAGAGTATTTACTATACACAGTGACTGTAGTCATGCTGGGCAGTGGGTTAAACAGCTTCAAGTATTCCTGGATGAAGAAGGAGTTCAGCCATGTGGCCACTCAGCAAGGGATAAGGGAATACTGATTAAGCTGTTTGCTTCATGCCGGTCTAATCAAGTACCCTATTGCCTGCTTTGTAGTAATAGATGTTGTGCTAATGATAAAAACAATGGAGCTTTTTTCGTTCGTCAAGCGAGTAGTTTTGAAGTAGCAAGAGCACAACTTACAAATTTTGTCAATTTAACTGACATCAGATGCAAAAACAAGTCGATTGCTGAACAGTGCACACTGAATCCAGGATATACTTGGCATAAGCAAAGTGCAAGTGATAAAATTTTTAAGGTCAGAGGTAAAGACTATGGCCGTTCAGCTTGGTGTTACGTGCTACTCATTGACGATCAAGACACAATTGATAAATTCAAAGAACTGACACAAGGAGAAAACGCTGGCAAAAACACTATCTACATGTATGTGGCTGAATATGGTCAAATGCTCAAGTCAGGATGGGGAGAGGAACCACCAAATGATGTTAAAGAATGGATAGAAAATTATGAAGCACCATAACTAGGACAAAGTATAGTGTCTGTAGTTGCACTGTATCTAACAACAATCCTAAATTCAGTACTCTGTATATTCTACGGATATTTCTGTATTGTGGTACATGTATCCAATAGAGCAGGGGCAAATGTACATCATAATATATAGGGGCAAATTGGGCCCCAACTACAAAGAGCACAGATAGGTATTCATTTCTATCCTAGTTTATTACCCCATGCACGTAAAAAGCCATGCCACTAGTTTTACTAGCTATACTATGCAGTGCTCTAGACTTGTAGATGTCAATACGCTACTACAGTCGACCTCATTCAGGGTACTCCACACCACCAAAGCCCATGTATGTATACACAGCATGCATGTACAAGATTCTTTGATATGGGGGTAGTGTATAAGAGGAATGAATCTATTTAGCTTGCAAGATGGATGGTCTGCTACACCTGTTCTACACTGTAGGAGTGTTTCCTGGACAAATTAAACCTGCTGTATATAACACCGGTGGGATTTATAGTGATGATATAGTTGAAGTACATGTACACTATCTTACTGAATTCATAAGGATTACTTTTCCCAGACATTCCAGCAACTGGTATGAGATGCTGTACCATGCATATGGCAAATAAAAAAAATTATAGCTATTGCAATTACATAATATACTCAATCATGCAACAAGTGCATGTAGCTAAATCACAGTAGTGGAGTAACATATTCAGCCAATGTAGCAAGTCAGTAATTGCTGTATTTAAAAAGCAAGGTAAGCCTTGTGTGCCTGTTAGCAGCAATCCAAATAGAGTTGTAATTATGCAATGGTGAAACATGTCCCCCTCCCCAACTGTGTAATTTGGCATAGTGTAAGCACCCACGGTAGTGAAAAAATACTGTACTTTCCCGCTATTAAGCACATGCGCTTATATCTCCACTAGAAGAAAACCTGCACTTAATAGCAAAGTGCACCTAACAAGGAATAGCTACATCCAAGAATGCAATGCATA
The DNA here is from genome assembly GCA_963930775.1 of Cliona cf. orientalis. Classification (NCBI taxonomy): domain Eukaryota; kingdom Metazoa; phylum Porifera; class Demospongiae; order Clionaida; family Clionaidae; genus Cliona; species Cliona cf. orientalis. Next base: position 6,361,529 of record OZ005697.1, read on the forward strand.
TTTGCGGTATCATTTAGGGGCGTGGCCAATTGATTGATCGCATAATCATTCGTGTTGCTGCATTCCGCCCAGCTTGAAATGGTGTTCATAGCTCGAAGAACCTGAGAAATTATCGATAGTAGCCATCATGATTTCGATTAACTTGAAAAGGCTAGAACCCTGGGCTAGCAAGAAAGCATATAAATATTGAAGTCAAGGGTCACATGTGAAATGCGCCTAACAGCGAGTGCTTAAGTCAGGAAAATGGCATGCGCTTAATAATGAATATGCACTATAAGCAAGATGCAGCTAATAATGAGAAAATATGGTAGGGAGTTAAGGTTAAGCACCAATGGGCACTTACCAGGTCATTATATGTAGAGTGTAATGGAACCCAGTCACATAGTAGTAGGCTTTTTATGAACTTCCTATTGTGTTTGAGGATGATATTAACATGCACAAGAGTATTCATGAGTGATACCGCAAGGTACTTCCCCTGGGACTTTCCCTATCACTATAGTCACCTTTAGCAGCATAATATTATGGCCAAAGATCCTTTGGAAGGCGTCTCCTGGAAAGAGAACTGGCAAGGCAAGCCATGCTATTTAGCATACTGTGACACCGAAATCTTAATAATCAGTCAGGATGATGGCCTGCCAGTAGCAGATGCTGTTCCAAGGCTCACCTGTGAGCTTTCAGATGATGACAAGAAACAGCTGGAGAGACTGGAACTGCCTCAAAGCAGCCGGAATGATGATGTCAGCATAATGGAAGCAAGATATGCCCTCGATAAGATATACACAATGATTCAAATCGAGAGAAACAAGCCAGGAGAACGGCTATCCAAGATTAAAGTACAACAGATCATTAGAAACTGCATGAAGGCATCAACTAAACCAGCATGTAGGTACATAAAGATAAGATTATGGTCATGACTAGCGCATGAATTAATCCTGATTTCATCAACTATTTCAAATTTTGATACTGTATCTCTTGTAAAATTGGGCACAAACAAAAAGTATGCTTATACTCCGCCCACTTTTTGGAGGCCAATATTTAACATTCAAATGGCAGGCACATTTAATTTGTACTCCCATTAATAGCATATAATATGTGTGACAACCTACAATAATTCGGTAAAGGGTGTCAAGTAAGTGGAGGTGCTGAATTTTTACAAAAATGTACAAGATCATTAATCTGCTGTCTATAGAACAATCTTCATACATCTGATTCCATTCTTTTTATTGTAGTAGCAGTAAACTACTTTGGACCTGGGAAGAGGAACACTGGTGACTGGTGTTTTGAAGATGGCTATATCAGATTTAGGGAGATTGCTGAGCTTTATATGCAATGCTTCAAAGGAAAGATATTGGGAGTGACATGCAACTGCAGCTACGGTGGGAGCTGGGTGAAAGCCTGTGCTGAATTCCTGGATGAGCATGGAGTGCAGCCGTGTGGCCACTCAGCTAAAGCAAACGGAATATTAATTTCAGTGAAGTCCTTGTGCAAGGATACAGAGATCCCTTACCATCTACTGGGATCCATAAGGGCCTACACCAATGATAAAAACACAGGAGCTTTAGGCAGCTGGGGACATGGATGGGAGGTTGCTAAAGATCAACACATACAAACCACACGCACCACCACTATCCGGTGTGAAAACAAATCCATTGATGCCCAATGCACTCTTGGACCAGAAGCAACTTGGGCAAAGATTCTCAACAACCAGAAGATATTCCTAGTCAGAGGAACTGACAAAGGTCGTCCAGCGTGGCACTACGCACAGCTGGTGGATGATGAGGAGACTGTGCGTAAATTCACTGAGCTGACTCAGGGGGAAAACGCTGGCACACACACCATCAACATAGAGGACTATGGTCAAGTGATAAGGTCTGGATTTGGCCATGACCCTCCTAATGACGTCAAGGAATGGATGGAAAAGAATTATGGTGCATCGTAGTTACTCTTTCAACAAGTCTCTTGTTTGTTACTGTAACAATTTTAATTACATGTACTTGTGTACATGCATACTTAAACATACCTGTATTGAATCCTGTTTCAATAGCATCAAGTACGAATATGTCAGTACTAATGTGATGCACTACTATCCATGCATGTCTATGAACTAGATCAGGAATATATGAACAATCAAAGGTGGCAAAGGAGCATGTAACTTCTGTGCCATCGAAATACAAATTCATGCGCACAACTGGGCATGGCTATCTGTATATATACAAGTATAAAAACAATTGAATAAAATTGAAGGATGAAGTAGGGATGGCAGGATCAAAAAGTACATGAACAAGATTTGTAGGGATAATCACATCCACTATACATCCCTGACTTGCTTTTCTCGATTATCATGCACCTAACTTGTTTGTTAAGCACTCTTAACTTGCATATGGAAGATATTACTATTCTTGCATCCCTCAAAAAGCAAGTGTAGGGATGTATAGTGGATGTGATTATCCCTACAAATCTTGTTCATGTACTTTTTGATCCTGCCATCCCTACTTCATCCTTCAATTTTATTCAATTGTTTTTATACTTGTTTCTGTTCTTTTTTTTATTGCTCTCAGAATAATTCATATTACATGATTCGCTGTCAATATTCCAGTGTAGAAGAATGAAGATCATATCTGCGCAAAATTCTTAGCCACGCCCCTAGTTGAAGGCTTGCGTTCTTATGAGGAGGTTGATAAAGAAGGCAGCGTTAGGCGGCCGATATCGATGTAGCAATGAGACTCTTTCGTTTAGGGAGAAAACCAAGTTCTAACTTTTATTGTTGGCAGCAGCTAATCTGTACATTACCGCTGAGCTCCTCGGGCCTTGCGCAGGCTTCATATCCATGATCTATCCAGCGGATCACTGACTAGCGCTACACGTGCTAGCGAGTAGCTCGCTTATGACTAGCGCCTTACCGTTCCTCGAGCCTTTCGCTTTCATATCCTTGATCGATCCAGCAGAGCACTAGAACACTAGCGCTAGGGCTAAGCAATCGCCGAGGCCTCGAGGGCGAGGGCGCTGTCACATGACTTCACCATGGCAACACATTCTGAGCATGCGCATTAGATCACAAAATGGCGTATCAGATACGCATCAATGCACCGTACACACCCACTATTACGTAACTGTAAAGATAACGCAATATTAGCGTGCCACTGCAATGCGCGCAACTAAATGGAATGGATTTATACTTAAACTAAGATGAGAGGTCAAGGCAATCTCGAGCTAGCCCTGGAAACTAGAAAGAAAGAAAGAAAGAAAGAAAGAAAGAAAGAAAGATTGACAAATGGCCATTTTTTTGAACATCTGGTTCTGGCATATACAATTGAATTGATGGATGATCTTGGTCTTGTTAGATAGATAATTTGCTGGAGATTCCGATTTTCACACTTAGAAATTTCACAAAATTACCTATTTTGAGATATTTGGGTATTTATAATGTATTACATATATGGCATATCCGGGCCATCCCTACTTATAGAGTCTACCGACTCTATGATATATACATACTAGTAAGATTACAGTTTCCAAACATGGAAAGTACTATAATATGAATTTGTATTTCGATGGCACCCAGGCGTACATGGCAGTTAAATGCTCCTTCGCCATCTACACAGCTCATATAGGCTCCTAATTGTTTTCATGACCATTACATTAACTATATTCATACATCTTATGATCTTGTAGAATATAAAGGTGGAAATTCGAAATGTCTACTCTGGTAGGAGCTACACAACAGCCATCATGGGGCTACACACTCCAGGGTAAAGAAATACACGGAGTTGCTGGATCAAGAGATGATCTCATTATCTCCCAAGATGAGACTATCCAAGGAGAAGATATTGTCTCCAGAAGACAAGCTGAGCTAACAAGTGATGACAAGAGAGAGCTAGAGAGGCTTGACCTGCCCCCCGACCAGTGGGAAGATGACGCCAGTATCATGGCTGCTAGAATAAACAAGGAACAATGGAGTTCTGTACGGAAGTGATCAGAAGCAGGCCAGGAGAGCCATTGATGGTCAAGTATGTGATGAAACAAATAGAAATACTGATGAATAACACTCAAGCAGAAGGAGGTAAGATTTAATGTGAGATATTGAAAAGATAGTAATTATTGATACCAGCCACTTCCTTCAGTTACAATTACATATTTTGGACCTGGGAAGAGGAATACTGGTGATTGGTGTTTTGAAGATGGCTTCATTACATTCAGATATATTATACAGCTCTATATGAACCACTTCAGGGGAAGAGTCCTTAGCATATTTAGTGATTGTAGCTACGCTGGGCAGTGGGTTAAACAGCTTCAAGTATTCCTGGATGAACAAGGAGTTCAGCCATGTGGCCACTCAGCAAGGGATAAGGGAATACTGATCAAGCTGTTTGCTTCATGCCAGTCTAATCAAGTACCATATCGCCTGCTCTACAGCATCAGAGGTTGTGCTAATGATAAAAATAATGGCACCTTTTTCATTCGACCGAATGGATTTGAAGTAGCACAAGCACAGCTAACAAAACATGTCGATTCAACCAATATCAGATGCAAAAATAAATTTATTACTGAACTTTGCACACTGAAACCAGGATATACTTGGCATAAGCAAAGTGCAAGTGAAAGAATCTTTATGGTCCAAGGTGAAGAACGTGGTCGTCCAGTATGGCATTACACCCTTCTTGCTGATGATCAAGACACAACTGATAAATTTCAAGAGTTGACACAAGGAGAAAATATGATTGATGTGGCTGACTATGGTCAAGTGCTTAAGTCAGGAATAGGAGAGGAACCACCACAGGACGTTAAAGAGTGGATACAAAATTATGAAGCACCATAACTAGGACTAAGTTAAACTACGCTATGAGGAAGTCTGTACTGGCATTGTAGGTCAAAAATTATCGACAATACTTACCTTAATAACAATCTTTATCTGCAATTTGTAGCTTATCTTGTAGTATACATTATTAAGGGTTTTCTACACACTACAAAAGGAGTGAATCTTGTGTACACATGCATACACAGCATACAGTAGCAACTATCCATACATATCAGCTTAAAACTTGCTGATTTCAGATGCAACCTTTTCCCCATACAAGGATCTTATAACCCTTCAAATGGTTAAGGATTGACATTCAACTACCGTAGGACGAGTTTTAATTGCGTAGTTTAATAAATGCGTTCTAGTCAAGTCAGGCCAAATTGCGAATCAAATAATTGCGATGGATGACCCCGTACCATACTGTAGTATATGTGAACGTTTATGTTTGTGAATCTAATAATTGCGAAATGTAGAAAAACTCGCAATTCGCATTTAATAGATACTCGCAATTAAACCCGATCTACGGTATAATATATACATGGAGATGACACCTTGTTGGTCATTATCCAGTGCGACCTATGCAGTATGGGATAATCATGTGACTTGGGTAGGTGCATTATGTATTCATAAAATTGAGACACTTATAAGGTTACTTCCCCAGGGACTCTCCCTAACTATACTGCAACACTATGACAGACTCTGGAGATGTACATGTATCTTCAGAAATCAACTACTAAGGCAAACCTTGCTACGTAGCGTATTGTGAATGTGAATGTTTAATAATCAGCCAAGAAGATCTACAAGTTGCTGATGCTGTTCCAAGAAGAACCTGTGAGCTGACTGATGATGATAAACGCCAACTAGAGAGGTTTAACCTATCACAGAGTAGCTGGAAAGATGATGCCAGCATTATGGGCAGCTAGATATGCATTGGATCAACGTTTCACGACAGTTACTATTGAAAAAAGCAAGCCTGTAAATTGTCTGAGCAAGAGTAAAATAATGCAGCTGATCAGAAACACTACGAAGACATCAACCAAACCTGGAGGTAAAGTGGTAGCAGAGTTTAACCTCCGATTAGAGATGACCAGTCATTTAATATAAACACTATATTTACAGTTAATATACGCTATTTTGGACCTGGAAAGAGGAACACGGGTGATTGGTGCTTTGAAGATGGCATCATCACTTTCAGGGATATCGCTGAATGCTACCAGCAGTTCTTCAAAGGAAAGATGTTGGGAATTACCTGCGACTGTAGCTATGGTGGTAGTTGGGTGAAAGCTAGCATGGAGTTCCTGGATGAACAAGGAGTGCAACCATGCACCCATTCAGCAAAAGAGAAGGAGCTATTCATTTCAGTATCAGCTTCTTGCAAAAGTACTGAAGTACCATTTCGATATTTATACGCCATCAGAGCCAACACCAATGATAAGAACACTGGAACTTTGGGTAGAATGGGAGATGGATGGGAAATTGCTGAGGATCAGCATTTCAAGTTCGTCGATGAGGCCACTATTCGGTGTGAGAATAAATCAATTGATGGTCCCTGTACCCTCAAGCCTGACTATTCTTGGAGAAGAAGCATTGAAGGGGAGCGTGTTTTCTTGGTACGAGGAAAGGACAAAGGCCGTCCAGCATGGCATTATGTTCTATTGGTGGATGATGAGGAAACAATTAAGAAATTTCATGAGAAGATAAAAGAAGGCACCCTGGATGTGGCCGACTATGGTCAAGTACTGAAGTCAGGTTGGGGGTAAGACCCTCCCAATGAAGTAAGAGATACAATGGACAGAAACTATAAGATTGTTTATACCTAGATATTGAACTCCAGTACTAGTATAGTTATTGTACAACTTGAACCATTATTTTATTCTACTGTACAGTCCAGGTCATGCATGTATAATATTAAACTACAAACAAGTATACATGTATGGTGGACCCAGATAGTTACTTGGTATGCCATTGTGGGCCCTATACTACTATTGCTACCGTTACTTTGTACAACTTTGCTTTACAATTTGAACATCATATATAGCTAGTATCACATGAAAATCATCGAATACCTTAGTGTTGCTAAAATGTCTGAGACATCAAAAGTTTGTTGTGTATATAAATCATATTATAGCTTGAAACCAAAATCACTAAATTATAAGTTGTAGCTAAATGCTCTCTTTTCAAAATCGCTAAATCTAAGTGCTGTTAACTTTAGGTACTAGCTTTGAAGAACCAATTAAATGCTCAACATCACCAGACCCTTTTCTCCTTTTGGGGTGGGATCTGGGGGATGAACACTACGTAACCCCTTATGAACATCCTATTCGTGTACTGACATGCCTATATACATGTATGGTGCTCTATGAAGTATTCATGAGCAGTACCTCAAGGTACTTCCCCAGGGACTCTCCCCACCACTTAGTGCATACAGTGACCTTCATGCAGCAGCATGGCCAAAGATCCTCTGGAAGGCGTCTCCTGGGAAGGAAGATTTGAAGGCAAGCCATGCTATTCAGCACAGTGTGATATTGAGGTACTGATAATTAGTCAAAAGGATAGCCTACCAGGAGTAGCTGATGCTGTTCCAAGGTTAAACTGTGAGCTAACAGATAGTGATCAGAACCAGCTCGAGAGACTTGGTCTACTTCAAGATAGCCCGAAAGACGATGCCAGCATAATGGCTGCAAGATTTGCCTTTGATAAGAGATTCACAAAGGTTCAAGTTGAAAGGAGCAATCATGGAGGACTGTCCAGGACTAAAGTGCAGGAAGTCATTAGAAATACAATGAAGACCTCAACTAAACCAGCACGTAAGTATACACAGGCATGCAACATTTATGTGTTACAGTAGTGGGAAAGCATGAACTATATGGATGCTATCTTGGGCAGACACAACAGTTGTACTTAGTTGGATATTTGTTTATCAGTCTACCGTGCCATTTTGGCCCATCAAAATTATTTCCATGGAACATGAGATTAATTTGGCATGGCCTAACCACCACAATAATTTTGAACGTCAATTATCTCATTACTTATAACAATAATCAAAACTATATAGTTTCAATGTGGTACTTTGGACCTGGGAAGAGGAATACTGGCGACTGGTGTTTTGAAGATGGCTTCATCACATTCAGAGATATTGCAGAGCTATATGTGCAATATTTTAGTGGAAAGATATTATCAGTTAGCTGTGACTGCAGCTACGGTGGAAGATGGGTGACAGCATGTGCCGAGTTTTTGGATAGCAATGGAGTGCAGCCCTGTGCTCATTCAGCAAAGGCAAAAAATATTTTTATCTCCATGAAAGCTTCGTGTAAAGATACAGAAGTTCCCTACTTTCTACTTTATTCCATACGGGCCTTTACAACAGATAAGAACACTGGAGTATTAGGTGTCAAAGGAGATGGATGGGAGGTCAGTCAAGGCCAACATATGAAAAGATTTACTACCACAATAATCGAATGTGAAAACAAATCCATTGATGCCTCGTGCACTCTTGAACCATACGAGACTTGGGCAAAGCTTCTCAACAACCAGAGGATATTCCTGGTCAGAGGAACTGACAAAGGTCGTCCAGCGTGGCACTATGCACAGCTGGTGGATGATGAGGAGACCGTGCGTAAATTCACTGAGCTGACTCAGGGGGAAAACGCTGGCATACATACCATCAACATAGAGGACTATGGTCAAGTGATAAAGTCAGGATGGGGCCATGACCCTCCTAATGATGTCAAGGAATGGATGGAAAAGAACTATGGTGCATCGTAGTTACTGTACGACAACCTCTTGTTTATTATAGTTTTCATTGTGTGTACATACGTGTATCTACTGCTGAGAATGAACCTTGCTTACTACCGGATTGGTCCAGAATTGCTAAGTGTTGGAATAGTACATCACGGTGTGCACAGAAAGAGAGCACTGTTCAATATTGAATAATTTGTTGCAATTGCTGTTATCTAATACCAGTAATATGATCCAATTATGTGTCATAAAAGCATGCAAAATCAATTACTATTACGAATAATTACATCTCTGCATTAGGTGATGCTGTTGCAACAAATTTCACATAAATTGCATTACTATGGAAACCACCTGCAAGCATACCAAGACACCGTTACCTGTGAGAGAGTGGTTTTCTTCCAGGGTCAGTTGGAGGGTTGCAGGCACCGACAAACTGATCTCTCTAGGGTGATCCATGTCTGGTCTGAGGTACGGTAGAAGCCACCATGCTCAACTATCTGACGAAGGAACGAGATCACTCGCTGAGTGCCTGGACAAATGAAATGGAAGTGTAGCATACAATATCATCAGATCAATCTATAGACCTCTATCAACATCTCAGTAATATAACCGAATCAGTTGTACCAAAGATACCATACTTACTTGAAATCTCACTGCTGGATTCTATGCACATGCATGTATAATAATATGCTGCATGTCCATAACAACTATTATGCATATTGTTGTCCACCCTTTATCAAGAAATGGCCACAGTATCTTCCTGGCACTTACCATACTTGTCTAAGTCTGGGAGGTTTATTTCATCACAGAAGAGGACGACCCACTTGCCCAGCTGTATGGGGGCCATGACCACTCCATTGGGGGTGCGATGATACTCACAGTAGTGGTCAAACGTCTTCAGGAGAAGCTCTGGAGAGGTAGCACTGGAGAAGTTAAGTCCAACAACCTATGAACAGGGAGAAGGAAAAAAATGGTATTGAAAAGACTACAATACAAATGGCTGCATGTGTACAAATGAGCACACATGTATGCACATGTTAGGAGCAGAAGCCACATGCATAATACTTTAGTGACAATATTTAATTAAATCAAGCAGCAGGTAAGTCTTTACAAGCATGATCACTGCCTGTTTACATGAAAGGGACAGTATGGTCGAATATAAGATCATGTGGGGGTGGAAATTAAGAGTATCAGCAGCAAATACATGTACGTGTATTGGGATACATCTTATGCATGCCATACCTCAAAGTCAGGCAGAGCTCTGAGTGCAGAGAAGAGTGTCATAGTCTCCAGGTGGCCCGCAGAGGACCATTGGCTTGTGTTCGGCCAGCCAGGTGTAGAGGAGGGACTCATGGCGGACAGTGTCCAGGGTGGGCACCACAATGTCAGGGGAACCAACCTTATGGGTCTCAACCTCTATCTTAGGAACTTTGTTATTCCACTGAGCCCACTCACCCTGGATCGTAACCTACATAAATGGTTTACAGAGAAAAAAAAAGCATAATGTTAACACAGCACCATACTATGAATACCCATACCACACCACTATAAACAATATACTGTACAATTGCAGTTACATAAAATCATATGCAATCTTTATGATAGAGTTCTTGACTGAAATCACATCTGCATATACATGTACCATAAGCTACTGATACTATAGAGTGATTGTCTCTGTCCCAGGATATGGAAACAACACATAATTATACGTACATATACAGTGTACTTAAAATTTTAATATTGACAGTCACGCTCCATATGTATGATAAATGTATATGCATTAGTAATCTTAGTACTACTATTACAGCGGAACCTCTCCACTGAGGACTTCCATTTCTCTAAATGTAAGTAGCCAGGTACAGTTAGAGCTTAGCATACCTCATAGTCAATGACAGGTATGTTCCCTGACGGCAGGGGGATGGTGGTGATACTGCGGATGAAGTTACCCATATCATCTCGGCTCTTCATCTTCCCATCTCCAGAAAACGACCAGATCAGAGAGTAGACCAGGTAGCGAGGAACATACTGCTCCACCTGCTCATACTAAAAGGAGTGGATATAAACATCTCGTAATTAACTGTTACAGTACATCATTAATTGTGGTCCCACAGCTAATCTATAGAAACCAATACTAAATCTGTATTACCAAGGCACAATTACATAATATTATTACTGATAGGTAATTATGCACATTGCAAATCTACATGACATATACACACTGTACATGTACGTACACCATGTATAAGCACACAGACTTACAGGCATGGGGAAGTCGGGGTGAGTTTGGTTGTAGTTGAGGACATTCCTGACCAGCTGGTTGAGCATGGAGAAGAGAGAGTTGAGGGCACGAAGGCGAGTGAAGTCCATGATGTGATCCAAGTCCTCAGCATACTGTAGGGCTCTCACCACCAGACCATTGGAGTTGAAGTGCTGAGACAACAGGTCTGCCACATCACGCTGGACCTATAGGAGAGGGAGAAGAGGAGAGAGAGAATGAAACTGATGATGACTGCAAATGAGCTATGGCAACTTTATAATTACATACACTGCTCAGACAAGGCCATAGACTAGCTATCATCTCAGTGAGTCAGATAGCAGGACGGTAAAGAGTTGTCATCACAGCATTGCAAACAATGGAGTAGTAGTGTATACGTAGATGTAAAAAGACTTCATTACCTGCAGTGTTGGTGAGACAGTGTCATCCTTGGAGGTGGATGACCTTGCTGCCCTCTTGCCGATCTGTAGCCGACCTCTGACCTCCTCCTCTCCCTCGTCGATGGAGATGTTCCTCATTCGAGTGAGAAAGTGTTCAAATATCATATCCAGGGAGAGGACATCCTCACTGAACCAGACCATACCACACCGACTCACGGTGGCCAGAGTCGCAAAACGAAGGTCCTGAACTTCAAACATGATACGAACCTAAAAGGAATGGATCAAAGATGAATCACTATACATGACACACAAGCACATGTATTTACTGGAAATACTATAGTCAATTCCAACTAAACAGGAACAAATTATCTCACTGCCTGCTCACATATAAATGTACTTAGACAGGGCCGGGGGAGCCGCTCCGGCTGCTCAGGCCATGGCCTGAGCAATATTTGGTCTGATTTTTGTACTCGCATAGCGGCTATGCGCTAGTTGGGCGTTCCTGCAATGCTGAAACTATGAACCACGCCTACCGCGTGTTCTGTGCAAGCGCTTAAGCGCACGCTCGAGCAATCACGTGCACGTGCAGCTATATATTCAGCTGTACAGTCCTGGTCTTTAGTGATCTTAGCGACCAGGCATCATTCATGAACTGAGAATTAATTATAATATTGCTGAAAGTGTTCATCTCAGAAATATTCAGGGGAAAGGAGATGCTAGGCCCCACCCCCCCGCCCCACCCCTTGCACATTAATAATAATATTATGCTTCCACTTTCACTTGACTTTTGCCTGACCATAATTTTCTACCTTCCCCCGGCCCTGTTAGAACTAACTATAATATTATGTAGGTACAATGTACACACGTACTTGGCTACATGTAATTTACTCACGTTGGGAGGAATACCCAGCCTCTCTCCATTGGGAAGGGTGAGTAGCTTGTTATCATCGAGCACACTGTTGAGGTTCTCCACCCACTCTGGGTCAACATCTCCATCGAACACTATCCACTGACGCTTGTTGATCTCACCACGGACATTGTCAATGATCCTGTACGCAAAAAAATGGAGGAAACATAATATGTGTACCCAACGTTACAGATGAGACAACATATCCAAATCGTTATAATTTCCTTACTTCCTGAGTATGTGTGTGAAGAGTCCATCAGTCCACTCCCTAGTGTTGGGGTTGAGCACTCCATAGAGATCCTCCTTTGAGATGGCCTTGGGGTCAATGATATGCGACACTCCTTCCAGCCTCTCTAGGGCCTTCAGCAGAACCTTCCAGGCCATCGACTTGCCACTGCCACTGGGGCCAACCATCATGAGGCCGTGGTGAAGCTGAGTGATCTGGTAGAGCTGTAGCACCTTCTCCACCCACTGGGAGCCTGACTCTCCAGACACAAGATGCAGTTCATTACAGACTTTGGTTACTTCAGCACGGAGGGCGTCCATTTCTCCACGGACATACTTGACTCCAGGGAATACATCAGAAAGGAGGCTGTGCAGGAGAGGGATGTCCTCAGCCACTAGCTTCGGCACCATCGTCTCACAAACACTCTGGATCAAGATCTGTGGCGGGTATCACAATGTACAATGAGTAATATACAGGTACATAATATTATAGCGTGTATTTTCTTGTGGTATATTATGGTACACGTCTAACGATAGAATACATGTACGTATAGCACATTAAAAATTAAAGCATTTTGTGGATGGAGTATTTCATGCAGTGAATGTTTCTCTTCTAGTGTACCTCTTGTTCAGGGAGGCGTTCAGCAATGGATCCCTCACTGGCAGTGTCCGATTTCTTTGCCTTTTGAATCTTGTCTCTCTTGATGTTTCCAGCGCTGACCAGTACACTCTTGAGGGCTCGCAGACCAAAGTCATAGTGAGACTGATTGGATAATTGCTCATCACACAACCTGAATATCATAGAGAAATAAAACTCTTGATATACTTACATGTATATTATAATATAATACTGTACTTAGTCTAATATAATGCATGGAAAAAAAGTTGCGTTTTTCTGGTAAAGGTCGTCAATCGCTCCATACATAAATGTTATGAGAATTCGTAAAATGCTAATTTCTTGCGTTAAATTGGATCATGCGTTGTATCAATTAACTATGGTGGTAAAACGCAATATCAGTTCTGATACATACTTTAGCAAAGAGGTTATGCTGATCAATAATGAGCACTACATCTATGTTTAAAGAATTAGCTACACATAGCATGGAAGCATGCAGAGGCAGAAGGATGTAGGTAGGTACATGTAGACTAGAAATTACATGTATGTACATGTAATACCATGCATATACATGTATACGAGTATTGAAACTTATTTGAAGAATGGCACAATCTTTGAAGCCAAAATCTCTGCAGTTCGGAATCCCTGGGAGTATAACATCACCTGAGCAATAAGCTGACGGTCTGGCTTCGTCATGGCAAGACTAAAGGAGAAAACAAAGGGTTAAAATTAACAATACATAATTGAAAAGCATTGCCTATTAATAATCACAACATGCAACAGTTGTTTGAGCCTGTCAGAGAATTGTGGCTTGAGATTAAACTCATCATAGAGTGTCAGATTTCCATCATCATCACACAGACTACATGTATCATTACCCCGCGTGCGCGCATGCGCAGCAGGGGGTAAAGCAATCGGTTTGTCTGTCGTCTGTTGTCTGTTGTCTGTCCGCACAAAAATCGGCAAATCTCAACATTTAGGCAAAAGTAGAATCAATAAATGGGACAAAATGATGTAAGACAGAGAAAAAACACCTCCTGTCTCATTCTTAACACTAGGCAATACCCAGGAAAGCTACAAATCGTGCGAGTATGTCGGACACGCCTACTTCGGACACGCCCACCTAGTACCCTAAAGTCTATTGCGCATGCTCGAGCTGCTCTCTATTTCCAGGGAGTATACTGCGCATGCTCGAGCGGCTCTACAGCATACTTCTAGCTCAAAATTTGTGATCGTGGACCTCAGAAGGGAACGACAAAGTTCATGAGTAGCAAGCAAGAGATTCAGGGAAGCTACAAATTGTGCGAGTATGTCGGACACGCCCACCTACTAGGGTAGTAGTACCTCATGAAGTCTATTGCGCATGCTCAAGCCGCTCTAGGGAGTCTACTGTGCATGCAAGAGATTCAGGGAAGCTACAAATTGTGCGAGTATGTCGGACACGCCCACCTACTAGGGTAGTAGTACCTCATGAAGTCTATTGCGCATGCTCAAGCCGCTCTAGGGAGTCTACTGTGCATGCTCGAGCTGCTCTACAACATACTTCTAGCACAAAATTAATGTCATTTGTGATCATGGATCTCAGAAGGGAACGAAAAAGTTCATGAGTAGCAAGAGATTAAACTTCAAAGAATAGAGGTCTCTAGCTAACAAGAGGCATGGCCATGGGTGATATTGCCATGGCACGCGGGGTATGTGCTCTATGAGCTCTAGTTATTCCAATTATATTATATGCACATGGTACATGCATGCAGCATATAATTATGTGTGTGTACATGCATATTATAAGTTTACCTCCTGAAGAGTTGCTTGAGGTTATCTGGTAGGTTTGACCTCCCGGCATAGCCAGGGTTCATGGTGATGAAGATGGCCATGTCTGGGTTCACCTTGCCAACCAGCTCAACAGTGATATATGCTTTGCATTAGGTCCACCTGGGTACAACAAGATACAAGTGTATGTATATAGTGTAAAAGTATGATTCTGTATAGTACTAAACATGTAGCCAAGCTTTCTAAGGGAATGGAATCAGGGTTTCTTTCAGAAAATTTCCCAGGAGGGGGCGAAACCAGGGTTCAGTGAAAGTTGGGGGGGCATAGTAGAATCAAACAAGATGCTATAAAGCGGGGTCTGGGGGTCCTCCCCCAGAAAATTTTTGGAATTTAGGTCCTCTCAGACCGTTTCTGGCGCAATCTGACAGCCAAAATTACCTGTGCCATTGCCTATTTCTCTGTCACAGTATTTGTAATTGACAATGTGAGAATGCCAAGGGGGGGCAAAGTGGTTCCAAGGGGGGGCGAATGCCCCTCCCCGCCCCCCCCTGAAAGAAACCCTGGGAATACATGTATATCAATCAGCTTGAAACCATGCAGCTTGAAGATAGTACCTAACATTAACAGTAAGGTTGCACCACTTCATGTACTGAGCGTATTGCTAAGGTTTTCCCAACGTAACAACACTGAACTAAAGCCCCGGGCAGTGCTTTCTAAACATGACAATTGAGATACTGTTATTGTATTACAGGTTGCTTCATGATTGCACATTACATATTTCACCTTGTTGCTGTCCCCGTTCCTTGAGTGTCTCCTGTATGGTCTGAATCTTCTGGGACACGGCCGACAGCATTCTCTCTTCTAGACGGTTGAACTCATCAAAGCATCCCCAGGCACCGACCTGGCAGAGACCAACAAAGATACGCCCCATGGCCTGGAAGTCAAATGTCTCATCACAGTTGAAGACCAGCACAAAGCGACCTAGCTGGTGACCTAGAGCCTTCACTGACTCCGTCTTACCAGTTCCAGCAGGACCTACAAATTTAACATTAGGGTATATACCACATCAATGCACTAATTTGGAGCATACGTATGGGGATGTATGAAGTATATATGCACCACATGCAGATTTGTGATCATGTGGCTCAATAAACATTTATAATACAAAATGGTGTGATGGGTGTTCTACTGGCATATTCAGAGACAGCCTGCAAGCGTATGCAGTGCAGTGTACACATGCAATGTTGTACACATGCACATGTAAAGCAATGCAGTAGTGAAGTACATGTATAGCTATTGTAGCAATCGGGTGTACATCACTGAACTTTATTGTCAACATGACTGACCAAAAGGCGATCCTCCCAGCCTCTCCTCCAGGGCCTGTGTCATGGTGAGGTAGCATCGATCAGTGAGAGGTGTCTGGACCAGTTTGTCCTGGACTCCGAGGTACTCAAAGCCATAGTTGAATTGGGCATTGGCCATGTGGATGGATAGCTGCTGGAGGACATCCGGCTTCTTCGGGTCAAAGTAGAACATCATCTGGGAGAGCCACTCGAAGCTGCGGAGGCTGGTGACTTTGTTGGTGATCAACATACGAGTAGTGTCTCGCTGGTGAACCAGCTCAGTGATCTATTGGTATACATTATCAAATCAAGAAATATGGCAATATACCTATTATCATCCCTATCAAGTGTTAAGTTTTAATTCTGCAATTGGAAGCCCAAGTACAAAATAAACGTGCAAGGTTTGCAAGTTGTTTGCGGACAAGCAATGGAAAATGCTCTTCCTTCTTGCACCTCAATCAACTTATTCATGCTAATGTATTGCTTTGTATACCAGGGAAATCACTTACTTAAGTTATTCATACATATGTATGACTACCAGCAGAAGTTATGGAAGCAAAAATGGCCAAATAGTAACAATAGTAGTGAACACTCTAACTTACCAGATGCTCACGTTTCTTCCTCCTGACAGCAGGCTGTTCCTGCAGCACAGAGTCAGCCAGTACATTGAGAGTTCCTTCCACTACCTTCAGCACATTCTGCATGGGGGTTAGGTCAGGGGACGTGGAGAACGACTGACTCTGCATCGTCTGAAGGGCAGCATCCACAGCGCTAGACCACGCTATCTGGCTGGCCAGCACTACAAGCTGTGCCTGGTAGCGGTCGACCCACTCGAGGTAGGCGTTGGGTTCTATCTGGGTCTTGTTGAACTGGGCAATGTTGTCAACTGCCTGGGCTAGTAGAGTGGCTAGGTTGAGCCTCATCTCTTTCTCCACTAGGGTAAGCCACTGGTTAATCTTGGGATTATCAACAATAGAAACTGGGTTCTTGTACACAACCTATAATTTGAAAATGAACGAGTTAGTGAAGCATTAGTTACATTATACATATTATATTATACAGTGTGCAAGTTATACACTACATGCAGCTGTCAAATAACAATTTCAAGACCTTAACTTAATTGGGATACACAAGATGCATAGTCGAATGCATTCTCCATACACTCCTTTATTGGCCCATGATCTCTTTTTATCCTTACCCTACCCTAAGATCACCTATTCTCCTCCACTAGTCTATAAATCTGAGAGGCAATGAAGCTCAGGATGTTGCCACCATGTCAGGGTGGACTTGAATTACTGTTGTCATAATCCTCAACTTAAATAATCCATATAAGCAATGATAACAATCAAACAGTTTATTTCACTAATCTACAGCTCCCTGTGTGCAACACTGCAAGTGACTGCAGTTTCAATCATAACACTAAAATGTTCTCTGAGCATAAATACATGCACTTCATGTACATGTACGTATATCAGGCTCAAACTTTTTCTGCTAGATTAGTACAGGGTCACTAATAAACTACATGCATCAGGCATGCAAAAAGCTGTACATGTATACATGTATACACTGTACATGTACAAAAAATTTTCAAATCTGATTGGTGCTTACAGAATTACTCCCATAGGAGAGTATGTAACCTATTGCAGTCGTACTTGTAACTCTCCTCTATTATCAATCTAGTCTCTTGCTATGGCCAAGCTCAGGAAAATTCTATGCTGTTATCAATTAAGCACACTGTTAGGACAGCATCCCCACCTGTACTATTATATTTCATGCATGTCACAAGCCCCTCGCAGCTCCTTACATGCATGACTACATGGATGCTGTACTCTACGAAGGCAGCTAAATGTACTATAGACAGCTGATAATTATTTGATGTGCCGTGGATTTTAATTAATCAGGAAAACTGTATTGAAGGATAATGGCATTACTACTTAAATAAGACAATAATAATCTGCCATGCGTACCTGTTCTCCCTCCTTGGATGATATTCCGAGCACCTGGGTGCTGTCCTCGCTCAGTATGATGGACGCCACACCAGCAAACATGTTCTTGAAGTGTTTCTGCAGCCTGGGGATGTTCTTACTGTTCCCAATGATCTCCAGCAGATCCTCGTCTCCAACAAAGTAGAACCTGGAATCAAGATAAATAATAAATGAGAATAAGGTGTTATTATTATGTACTCAGAGTGTTATAGTACTGTAAAATCTGTTCAAATAATGTATGTAATCACATAATACTAGTATCAGTGTTTATCCTGGGAGCATACACATATCACACCCAGCCGACAATTCCATAAAAATCATACAGAGAATTAAGAACAAGGTAATAGTACGCGTTATAGCATTATAAATGTATGTAATCACATAATGCTAGGTCAGTGTTTATCCTGGGAGCACACACATGTCACACCCAGCTGACAATTCCATAAAAATTGCTAACTAATGTAGATGTAAATACAGATGTATTAGCTATGGCACATTGAAAGTGCACATTTCTATAGCTAGTATACACATGCTACTAACAGCATCAATTGAGTCAATAGTGTGCTATTAATTCCGTTAGTGACATTTGTATTGCTAGTATAATGCAAGTCATGACAATTATAAGGAAATTCTCTGTATGTATGTATATTTACTAGAGACCTTAAAAAGCTGAAGCCAGGGCCCTTACTACCTACTAATACATACTTCTTTTATGGTATCCTCAGAAATTGCTCTGTTTTCAAAATCATAAACCTCCCCCTACAATAAGACCTAGAATCACAATACATTGTATACAAAACATGGCCAATAGTGCATCTCAAGTATAGCACAATGTAGTAGACATGGATAATCGTACTAACTGTCAGTAGAGATTGTTTACCTTGGGAAGGAGGCTCTTTCTCTCTCCAGGTACTCTCCCAGAGCCTTTTGGATCTTGCCCAGCAGGTCTGCCAACCTCTCCAAGCTCTTCTGCACACCAGGAATGTTGAGAACATCCATCACAAGAGGAGCCTTGGCCACCTTCTTCATCAGGGCAAGAAACTCTGAACTGATACTGTGGGGTCAAACCACGTGTGCGTGTGTGTGTGTGTGTGTAGGAGAGGGAAAGATAGAAAGGAAGAGAGGGATAGAGGGAGAAAGAGAGAGATATTGAGATTGATGATTTAGTGGTAAGTTTTGTTAAACCAGTGAGAGGAGAGAGAACTGCTTATCCCGGAAGAAGTTCCAGGATACTATTCAGATGCCCTCACCATTGAGCTACTGGGTCCATGCAGGTGGCAGCTGAGTATCCGAAGATGGTAATCCCATAGGATCCCATTCAAACTCCAGCTATATAATAATATTACTATAAATACTCCCCTCAAGGTGGTGGGACTGAGTTGGGCTGGGCTGCAAGAACAGCCAGGTGCACTACCATGGCTGAGGCCTCTCAGCAGTCAAACATGTAGTCTACAACGGTTTCAACATCTGTGTATGTTGAAAACATCCAATATATATGAGGAAAATTTACATAGAGCATAAAGTATAATATTGATGGGGGAAAGTTAGTGTGTGTTTTATATCACAGTGTATTTTACGTATACATACATAATTATACATGTACTACAGTAACCACATCACGTGAAAATAAACATACTATCTATAGATTTACAACCTACACGTATAATATAGTGCACAAAAGCCACTAGTACGTAGAGCCTTGCTAGAATCAACAGAAGTACTACGTACTGTAAACATGGATCAAAGTAGCACTGCATTGATTGAACCAGTCAGATCAGAAGAAGAGCAGCCTCTCCTCCCTACCATACGGACACTGGGCACCACATGGAGGGAGAAACTAGGCCGTGCTCAGTTCATACCAAGAAAGCTCCATATACCATCCAAGTCGGCAGTTCTTATTCTATTCTGGTCTGTGGTGGTTGGAGCCATCTACATGACTGCCAAAGGATGGGTAAACTTCTCAGCAGCACTGCTTGGCCAACGCAAAATCGATTTTTTCCGCGGTTATGATATTCTCATCGCAAGGACTGTCTTTGTTCTGGTGTTTATTCTCTACCCAATTGCAGGATTCTTGGCAGATACTCGTTTTGGTCGTTACAAGGTGATTCTCACTAGTCTCTGCCTGTTAGCTATAGGAATGGTTTTTCTCTCAGTTGATTCAATCCTATACTACACAAAGTATTTGGTAGGCCTATTCAGTAAGTTCGGCCAGCACGGTGTTATATTATTCACTATCATTATCATCAGTGGACTAGTTACTATTATTCTGGGCTTTGCTGGCTACGAAGCAAATTTCATTCAGTTTGGAATTGACCAACTTGCTGATGCTCCAAGTGAGTACCTTGGCCTCTTTGTACACTGGGTGGAGTGGTTCACAATGATAGGGACAGTATTCGCACAAATAACATTCTCATTACTTCGCAATTGTTTCAAAAACCATACCTTCGACAATATAGTAGCAAGTTCTCCCATACTTTATTCGATTCTATTGATAGCAATGGTCATATTTACCTATCAGAAACGACATTGGTTCAACATTGAGCCTGCTAGAAGCAATCCATATAAAATGGTCATCAGAGTGCTCAACTTTGCGAGGAAGCATGGATCACCAGCTCAGCGCAGTGCCTTCACCTACTGTGACGATGAACTGCCTTCTAGGCTGGATTTTGCCAAGGAGAGGTATGGTGGACCGTTTACTTCAGAACAAGTGGAAGATGTCAAGACTTTCCTGAGGATTTTGGTGATTTTGCTGGCACTGGGACCAATATTTGCACTGGAAGTCCCAATTGGTCCACTGCTGCCAATCTTTTTCAAGCATGTGATCAAACCACCAGAAAGGAATGAAACAGCCTGTAGTGTAAAGGAGGTACTACTCGATTCTGAGCTCCTAAAAAGCATTGCAACCATTGTCTTATTTCCAGTCTATGTGTGGCTAATCTACTCCATACTACGACGCTGCATTCCAAAAACATTCACTCGAATCAGGGCAGGAATAATTGCACTAGTGAGTGGCATCGTATGCATGTTCTTCATAGATCTTCTAGCGCACATCTTGTACCACAAGCAGCACAAGCATGGAGTGAAGTGTATGTTTAAAGGGTTACAAAGGGAACACCGCAACCATCACCTAGACGTACCCTGGTCCGTGAACCTTGCACCAGGCTTTCTGACTCAAGCTGGCATTACAGTGATTGTCATAACAACCTTTGAATTCATCTCGGCCCAGAGCCCCTACTCTATGAAAGGCCTCCTCATTGGAGTCATGTTTGCAGTCCGAGGGATCTTTCAGCTACTCTTCTCAATAGCTTTATTGGCCTTCTCCCTGAAGAAGATATGGGGGTCTCAGAGGATGAAGCATTGCACACCGCCAATATTCAACTGTGGGTTTGGGTATCTCCTATTTACATGTATTGTTGGACTGACTGGTCTTATTTTGTTCTCACTGGCTGTGAAACGATATCGATACAGAGAGAGAAATATTATTACAGATAATACAGAAGGAGCTCTGTTAAAGAAATAGTTCACAGTGCTCAGTTGAGAAACTGAAAAGAGTACTTATGTTTTGAATAGGATCATAGTGTGTGATTTATGGAGCAACTACTTTAGCACAAAATAAACATGTACACGTGCATACGCTGTGCTATGAAACATACACATTAGTACAATTTTACGTAAAAATAAAAATGTCATGTAGTGTCCTAGTGGAGTACACTATACTACTGCACCTCATTCACAAAAACAAGCTTTGTACAATTGGATCCTTTATCATTGTAAACGTGCCTGTTCTTGAATGGGAGTCTGGATGCTGCTAGGCTAGCTTTTAGGCTTCAAGCAACCATTGCAAGTAGTGTCGTCCTTGCTCTATCACTACAAACACTGTCAGGTTTCACATCATAACAAAACAAGAGTAGTACTTGAATCAGACACCGACTAACACAACGGAAAGAGATAAATAATGAAAGTGGGTCGAAAGAGGGTAAATAATTAGTCTGAATTAAAAAAACCAGGAAGAGCTGTAACATCATTATTATACATGAAGCTACATGTACATACCTCCAGCACAGATATCTATGAGACACAGTACTTTATTTACAAAAAACTTACACTTAGGTATATCAAACTTCAAAAATGATTAGATGCAGTATTAAAAATAAACATTTGATTATAGAATTTTAACCACATCTGTGGGTGCATATACCTAACTACAGCAGAATCTGATGGTGGTAGGTTCAAAGGTTAATCAGATACTAAGGTGCAAATGTAGTAATGTAATCACAGGCCACCTGGTGTGAAGGAGTCTTGACTGATAAAATACTACAATCTAGCTATGCAACTCTGCCCCACAGCACACCAACAGGTGCAGATTGCCATACTGTTGTGCAAAAACTTCTCTACTGCTTCTCACATTTGCCTGGGCTTTGGGCTACTAGACCAAGTGTAGATTTGATCATGATTTTGTAGCTGTTGTGCAACAATTCCTCCACTGCTATGCCTTTCACACATTACATGCTACATTCTGATGAAATCAAATTACAAACAGTGGCAATAGCGGACAGCTAGTATATAAGACAAGCAAGATGCACAGAAATGCACTACATTTGAGATTACCAGCAACTCAAGCGAAGAGAAAGATTACTATCATCGAAAACAGAAAAACTTGCTTCACTTGCCAATCTCCATTAAGATGACTTCATTTTGTGACATCTATGTGTTCGATGCACCCACCAATCACCCAGCCCCTCTGCATCAGTAATGCTTCCAGTACATCCTGATGAATCTCGAACAGTTTCCCATTGTTCACTAGCACTTTTACCCCTCAAGACTCGCTGGAACCTCCTGTGGAATCTATCACTAGCCGATGTCTGCCAAATGGAGATAACACAATTCACTAGTGGTATGTGTATGGAGAAGTACTGGCAAACAATTGTACACACCGATGTCGCAGAGCTGGGGGGTCACTCGGAGTGCATAGACTGTATGCTAAAGAAGGAGCTATGCAGTCCATGCAGGTGGAAGGCAATGGTGGAGGAGACTACTGCCAAGGAGTGGGTGTATTCAGTGATAGCAGCAGAAGCCATCACCAAGAGAGGAGTCACACAGGAACTGCTCCCAAGCAGAGATTGTTACGGTACTGCTTTATACTCAACGGTGGACACAATGCAACCAATCCGAAACACTAAGTGTGACGACCTCTATGCATTCCTCTTTGCAGTAAGAAGGTTCCACCAAGGTGACAGAAGTAGATGGTGTACTGGAGTAGTGTATGAATTCAAATTTCCATCACGCTATTGCAAGTATGCGGTTCCCATACTATCATTGGAGGAATCTCGTATGCCTCACAGCCATCGATACTACCCAATGGATGCCTCAGAGAGGAAGTCTTTACTAGACGCAGTTGTTAGTTGCTTTGGAAGGAAGCCTCGAGTAGTCTCCACTCGCAGGGGATTGCTGGGTGATATCTCAGAAGAAGTGTCAGATTTCTTGAACGAAGTGACATTTTTTAGTTGCCTGATCTACGATCCGTTGACGGAATTACCCTCATTTGAGATGGCACTGAAGGGACCTACCAGTCTAGAGGCACTGATCATTCTCAATGGCTGTGACAGATTTATGTGGCCTAGTGTCTCGTTGGACAGTATATTGGCCCACATTACCAATCAGCCTTTCATAGCCAGTTTAAATATTCTGGCAATAGGTGAAGGAGATCACAGCTATTTCAAGTTTTCCAGAAAGGTGTTTGACAACCTGCAGGAGGCATTCAAATCTATAAGCTGTAATCGTCACCGAAACATCCAGAGAAGTGGCACCACCATCAGTGAGAGTGATCAGAACATTGAAAATTTTGACCATCATTTAACCACATACACCTTCTGTCAGAATTGCCCAAATTTGCTATTTTATTAAAACTGTACCATTAATTTATCAATTTAGAAATTATTTCAATATTAATTTTTGTGTGCACGTTAACTCACTCATGGAATCTATTGCAACACCAATCTTTATAATGATAATTACTAGGATAAACCAATAAAAATGCATGCATTTACTGCTAAAGCAGCAAGCAGGGTTAATAATTATAATAATAATTATTACTATGCTTCAATTTCTAACACATCCTATGGTAACTTAATAATAATTAGTGCAACAAAACAGCACTAGCACAGAAGTGACTAACGATAAATATCACTGCTTCCCAGCACGATTCAAGTCATAATTTTACAATGCAAAATATACAGTATCAACTAAGGCTATACAACAAAGATATTTTCACACTAATTTGCAAAGTTACAAACAAGGATTTTGCACTTTTCGGTAGCAAATTCATCACACAGAGCAGTGCTACTCACTGTAGGTAGCGGCTGTACACATCCACAGCAAATCTCTGGTCATAAGGTCTGTCATCTCTCTCCCTGTACTTGTATCTCCTGGCTACCACTAGCAACAGGATAAGGCCAATCAGTGCAACAACACACGTGAAGAGAAGGTAGCCAAAGCCACAGTTGGTGATGGGAGGATGCTTTCTCATGTGCTCACTGTCCCAGAGGGGTTTCCAAGAAAATGGTATCAGAACAATTCCGCTGATGAATTGGAAGAAAGCCCTTACAACTAGAAGACCTTTCATTGAGGAAGGACTCTGAGCAGAGATGAACTCAAATGCTGCAGCCATAGTTAGTGGTTGACCAAGTCCTAGCAACAGATATGGTACCAACAACACTGACCAGTGCAGTTTCAGGTCAAACCCATGATGATGATGAAGAATAAACATGCACATACTGGTACCTTTAGGGAATTCTCTATTGTGTACAATATGCCCAGCTAAGTCAATACACAACATACTAGCAACACCAAGGAGATAGACTAAAGCAGCAAACCACAAGCGAGAGAAAATACTCAATAGATGACGTTGAAGGAGGGAGAATATAATCCATATGAACAGCGGTAGGAGAATGAGTGAAATGAAGCTAGGAATTAAATCCTTCTCTAGCAAAACAAACCTAGCTGAACACGAATGATTAAAGTAACTAGATGATGCATCTTGTACGTGAATTGTAAATACAGTGGTGACCGTGAAAGATGCAGGAACTTCAAGCACAAAAATTGGACCAAGAGCCAATAACACAAGAAGGATCTTAAAGAAGGTTTTGACATCTTCCACCTGCTCTGTTGTGAATGGTCCTCCAAATCTCTCCTTGGCAAAGTCCAGCCTTGATGGAACTTCATTATCACAGTATGTGAAGGCACTGCGGCGAAGAGGGTAGCGATGTTTTCTAGCGAATACTAGCACCTTGTAGATCATCCGGTATGGATTACTTCGCTGATTCTCGACAGTAAACTGGCACTGTTTTAGACATACAATAATCAGGACAAGCATCACAGTTACTGATAGACACAAAGCAAAAATCAATATATAAATGCCATCAGACGTCTCCAGAGTATTAATACATTCGTATACAGCATCGACAATTTGGATTACAAATGTGCCCAGCCTGTCAGCATAGACGACCCAGTGTATAAACAGAGCTAGAGACACACTTGGAGCATCACAAAGCTGGTCAAGTCCAAAGGGAATAAAATTAGCCTGATAACTAGTAATACCAGGCAATAACAAAAGCACTGCCACTGCACCCAATCCAAACGTCACCGGCTGTACATCATGAGTAAAGAGATGAATACTCCAGACTCCCGCTGTGACGAACACTCGAAGAACTGCTATCAAGCATACAAATATACACGCTACTAATATGAGGCAAATACTGGCTGATAATACTCTACAGCGACCAAAATGCACATCAGCCAAAAAGCCAAATAGGGGAGAGAAGATAGCACTAGCCAAAGCTACCAACAAGTTGACAAGGGTTATAAGGGTTATCACATACGGTGTGAATATAAAAGCGACCTGTGTAGTAATCCTACTGGCAGCATACACCACACCGACAATGAAGTTGATGAAGATAACAGTAAGAACTGGCTTAGTAATGAGCCATTTGTAGCCTGGACCAGGAAGGAGGCGCCTCCTACTGAAAACCAATTTCCAGATGAAAGACTTTGAGTATGATGATGAGGAAATGAGAGACTGAGTTTCAGATCCTGATGCAGTGTCTGACTCCATAGAGCTCAACTGCTTCAATGTATTCACTAATGGTTTGAACGGACCAATGCTAACTGCTGATACACACACACGCTAATCAAGCGTGCAAATCGACAGTTATTATAGCTACCTGCACAGATGTAGTGTGAAGAGCATGAGAAGTGCAGTACATGTAATACTTTACTTATTCATAGACTAGTATAATCAGCATCAAGAGCTTACAATAAGGTTCATGTCCAGGATGTCACTATGAGATCACTCTCATCGTGGGAGAGCAAGGTGGTGCAAAAATTGTTAAACTGAAATCGCATTTACTCATCACAACGTGGGATGGATTAAACTATACTAGTCAATATGACACACATAACTTATGTGTGGGTCCTGCTTATCTTTCAATAACAGGTTGATAATGTACTACCGAATTAATAGCACTAAGACTCCACAATGTACATGTGCATATACTAGACCACAGCTAATTTTATAAAAATTAATTTAAGGTTTGAGCATAACTAATCAAAACAGCACACAACGTCTGTAGGTATGTATGCTCAGGACAAAAATATTGACATGAACATTATCAATTTTAGTTATCCTCGATGTGCATTCAATAATACTGTACTTAATCTAATACAACGCATGGTTTCAATTTTGAAAAACGTGCATTTTTCTGGTAAAGGTCGTCAATCGCTCGATAAATAAATGTTATGAAATTCGTAAAATGCTAATTTCTTGCGTTAAATTGGACCATGCGTTGTATTTGATTAACTACGGTAGTATACATGTGGAATGTGCATATATAATTGAATACTGCTAAGAATATTGGCAACGAATTGAAAACACCAGGTTGAGCAAAACTTAATGATACATTATCCAGGGATATCAGGATAGGGATAGTCACTGGAGTAGGTGCTGTATGCCTGTTCAATATAGCGACCATACACATCCACAGCAAATCTCTGGTCGTACGGCCTGTCATCTCTCTCCCTGTACTTGTATCTCCTGGCTACAATCAAGAAGAGAACAAGACCAATAAACGCTATGCTGAAAGAGGTTAGAAAATATCCAAAACCACAATTGGTGACTGGAGGATGCTCCTTCAGGTATGGACGATTCCACAGAGGTTCATAAGCAAATGGAAGCAGGGTAGTTCCACTGACTAACTGAAAGAAAGCTCGAATTGTCAAAAATACTCCAACTAGAAGACCCTTCATGGCAAAAGGACTCTGAGCAGAGATAAACTCGAATGCTGTAGCCGCAACCAAGGGTGGGCCTAGGCCCAATAACACACCAGGTATCAGCAATATTCCCCAATGAAGTTTGAGAATAGCCTCATCTTTCGATACATGATCAACAAAAAACATACACATGGTGCTATTGCCACTCGAGGGGCCTTGGCTGTTCTTGTAGTGACCAGCAAAGTCAATACTGAGCATGCTCAAAACACCAAGGAGAGAGAGTGATATGGCTAGTCCTAGTCGGATGAATATCTTTGGTATACAGCGGCGAAGCACTGAGAATATAAACCAAATGTAGAGTGGATATAGAAGAACTCCTACGAGATTGTTCATTGAGCCTTTCTGCAATATGATCAGGGAACTATCGCACGTTTGATTCACGATAGAGGGATGGTTTCCAATGTGAATACCAAATACCATAAACATGAAAAACGATGTTGGTACCTCTAACACAAATACTGGGCCTAGAGCTATTAGCACCAGGAGGATTCGAAAGAAGGTTTTGACGTTTTCTACTTGCTCTGTTGTGAATGGTCCACCATACCTCCCCTTGGAAAAGTCCATTCTTGATGGCAATTCATTGTCACAATAGGTGAATGCACTGCGCTGAAGTGGGTACTTGTGTTTCCTGGCATAGTTCAGCACCTTTATGACCATTTTGTATGGATTGAGTTGTTTGGGCTCTATGTAGAACCAACGGCGTCTAAAACATAAAATGATGAATAGAAAAAGAAACATCAGCGCTATCGGAAGGCCACAAAGAGGAGTGTAAAAATGCTGTAAATTGAAAGAATTACACAAAACAGCAGCACAAAATAACTGGACCATGAGAGTTCCAAACTTCTCAGCCCAGATGATCCAGTGTATGAAGAGTGCTAGAGATGAACTTGGAGCCTCAAGCAGCTGGTCAAGTCCAAACTGAATGATATTGGCTCGGTAGCCAGCAAGATCAAACACAAACACTATGAATGCTATTGCAGCAAAAATTAACAAACACAGAGCAATACCACCACCATTGTAGTAGCTTGTGTCCCAGATATCACTTCCTAAGATCAATGTCAATACACCTGCAACTGTGTACACCAAAAAAGCAGCAAAATGCAGCCAAAAGCAAACCAAAATAATTGTGTAGCGACTAAAACACACATCAGCCATGAAACCACTAAGAGGAGAGAAGAGACTGATAGCAGCAACTAACAGGTAAACAATGCCTACACTCATAGAGATACCATTAAAAAAGTATCCAAGAAACATCAAAATATTCATGATGGCAGCAAATGCTGTACTGACGATAAGGTTGATGACTATGATGGCAATGGTGGGTTTAGAGAGCTGGCAGATATGCTTTGGCGATAGCGAGCACTTGACAAGAGTAGCCATCTTCCTCATAACAGAGTTCGAGTTGACAGGAGGAGAGAGAAGAGGCTGTGATTCAGATGACAGCACCGAGTTAATGGATACTTTAGCACAATCCATCATCTTCTGATCCAAATCATAACCTAGTATGCTAACCTAGTGCAGATATCATGTCATACTTGACTATCATACAAGAAATTATTGAAGTGATAGCTTATAACATGCAGGCTATCTATCAGACACCACTAGATTATCTAGATGTCAATCAGGAAACATGAGTATACACTGTGGAGATTCAAGCTGGTGTGCTGCTTCCACTGACAAGGTCACTACAGGAACTTCAAAGCAATCATGATTATTCTAAAAAGGAATGAATTAATATAAAATTATAATAATTCACATAACCAAGGTGTCTTCATTGCAGAGATATGCATCAAAAGTGACATCACATGATATACTCCATGCACTGATAGTGCAACAACAAGGGGACAGATCCAGAAATCAAAAGCTTTTACACGAGTTATTTCAGCCAGATACGATAAGTGCTAATTGTAGTGCTCTAAGCAATAATACACACATTGTCAATATTGTTCTGCATGAATAAGATATACTGCAATGACAACTATACACATACTATACCGACACCATTGCTACTGCAAAGTGAAAAGATAAAGAAGGAATGTCTGTACAATGGATGTGATATTGACAACTTCACAGATTTTGTATAGTACCCTATTGTCCTGAAAATAAACCCTCTCTATTCTTAGACCCTTGAGTTCTTGCATAGGTACTTTGTCTCGTTTATAATGCTCTGCCCCTGTACCGTGTGAAAACGGCACCATCAGAAAAAATTAATGCCTGGAGATTGACAAAAGCGCCATTATTCGTAGTCTGAACGGTATATCTCTTTCATTTGTTAGCTCTTTGTACTGAATATCATGGAAAAGCATGGAAAAATTTCTCGGATGGTGGCGGTAGCCTATATATATATATAGATGTCAGTATGGACAGTATTGTGGAGTCAACCGTGTGAGTGTAGCGCCTCTTCTTGCTGCTGTGTTAGAGCATAAAAAGAGAGTAGCCTTCTGTACGAAGGCCAAATGAGCATTAATTTATATATTCGAGGTGAGTTGGGTATATTTGAAAATGTTCCCATCAAATATGTGTCAATTTGAAAATGATTCCAACAACAACTGTGTATTACACTTTATTCATTAAGTCAATAACCAATTAACAGTAATTTAAACCACTGACAATAAGTATGTATTGTGCTGACCACAACACACACATTCACAGAATTGCCAAAAATCCAATCATACACAGGCCAAGCTATTGTGCAGTGAGTGATACTAATTTATAAGTGGGTCCTGCTTATACAAAAGTTATACAATGCCCAAGAGGGCTGCATGAAATTTATTGCTTGTCAATGAGCCATCAGGCAGTTAGCTTTAACTTCCAATAACAGCGTGATAACGTACAACCAAATTATTATCACTAAGACCACAACAGTTAATTTTATGACTTGATGATTTGAGTTAAAACTGCACACGACACAGGACAAAAATAAATTTATTGACATATACATTCTTACTTGTAGTAATCCTCGATACATACTCCAACCTTATATCACACATGCTGAACATGTATACAGAATGTTGACAAGGAAAACACTATGATGAGCATGTATGATACATTATCCAGGGATATTAGGGTAAGGATCATCACTGGAGTAGCTGCTGTAAGCCTGTTCAATATAGCGATCATACACATCCACAGCAAATCTCTGGTCGTACGGCCTGTCATCTCTCTCCCTGTACTTGTACCTCCTGGCTACAATCAAGAAGAGAACAAGACCAATAAATGCTATGCTGAAAGATGTCAGAAAATATCCAAAACCACAATTAGTGACTGGAGGATGTTCCCTCAGGTATGGACGATTCCACAGAGGCTTATTAGCAAATGGGAGCAGGGTAGTTCCACTGACTAACTGAAAGAAAGCTCGAATTATCAAAAATACTCCAACTAGAAGACCCTTCATGGCAAAAGGACTCTGAGCAGAGATAAACTCAAACACCGTAGCTACAACCAAGGGTGGGCCTAGGCCCAATAGCACACCAGGTATCAGCAATAATCCCCAATGAAGTTAGAGAACAGCCTCATCTTTCGATGCATGATCAACAAAAAACATACACATGGTGCTATTGCCACTCGAGGGGCCTTGGTTGTTCTTGTAGTGACCAGCAAAGTCAATACTGAGCATGCTCAAAACACCAAGAAGAGAGAGTGATATGGCTAGTCCTAGTCGGATGAATATCTTTGGTATACAACGGCGAAGCACTGAGAATATAAACCAGATGTAGAGTGGATATAGAAGAACTCCTAGGAGATTGTTCATTGAGCTTTTCTGCAAAATGATCAGGGAACTGTCGCACGTTTGATTCACAATCGAGGGATGGTTTCCAATGTGAATACCAAATACCATAAACATGAAAAACGATGTTGGTACCTCTAACACAAATACTGGACCCAGAGCTATTAGCACCAGGAGGATTCGAAAGAGGGTTTTGACATCTTCCACTTGCTCTGTCGTGAATGGTCCACCATACCTCCCCTTGGAGAAGTCTATTCTTGATGGCAATTCATTGTCACAATAGGTGAAGGCACTGCGTTGAAGTGGGTACTTATGTTTCCTGGCATAGTTCAGCACCTTTATGACCATTTTGTATGGATTGAGTTGTTTGGGCTCTATGTAGAACCAACGGCGTCTAAAATATAAAATGATGAATAGAAAAAGAAACATCAGCACTATCAGGAGGACAAAAATAGGAGTGTACAAGCGCTGTAGGCTAAAAGAATTGCACAAAATGGCAGCAAAACAGAACTGAATCATAAGAATTCCTATGCTATCAGCCCAGATGACCCAGTGTATGAACAGTGCTAGAGATGAACTTGGAGCCTCAAGGAGCTGGTCAAGTCCAAATTGAATAATATTGGCTCGGTAGCCAACAATACCAAAGACAAACACTATGAATGCTATTCCAGCAAAAATTAACAAACATAGAGCAATACCACCACCATTGTAGTGGCTTGTGTCCCAGATATCACTTCCTAAGGTCAATGTCAATACACCTGCAACTGTGTATACCAAGAATGCAGCAAAATGCAGCCAAAAGCAAACTAAAATAACTGTGTAGCGACTGAAACATATGTCAGCAAGGAAACCACTGAGAGGAGAGAAGAGACTGATAGCAGCAACTAACAGGTAGACAATGCCTACACTCATAGAGATACCATTAAAAAAGTATCCAATGAACATCAATATATTATTCATTAGGGTGGCAAATGCTGCACTGACGATAAGGTTGAGGATTATGATGGTAACGGTGGGTTTAGAGAGCTGGCAGATATACTTTGGCGATAGTGAGCACCTGGCAAGTGTGGCCATCTTCCTCATAAGAAAATTAGAGCTGACAGGAGGAGAGAGAAGAGGCTGTGATTCAGATGATAGCACCGAGTTAATGGATACTCTTGAATGATCCATCACTTTTTGATCTTAATTCACCAAGTAGTATGATAACTTTGTGCCGACACTTTAAGGTGGTGACTGTCGCATAAAAAATTACAATTAATGATATATCTATCCGAGTAGATACCACTAGGTTATCTTACTGTCAATCAGGAAACATGAACACAGCTTGTGGAGATTATGCTGCTTCCAGTGACAAGATCAAGACAAGGTCGCTATGCCTTTATACATGTGGGAAAGAAATCACACTTTAAAAAAAACAGTTGAAACTTTCACATAATGAGGTTTCTATATCACAGAGATCTTCAAATGCTGCAACATCGTACATGATACCCTCCATGCACTGAGCACTCATAATGCAATAATAAGAGTAAACATCCCAAAATCAAAAGCTTTTGTATGAATTCTTCAGTTGGGTAAGTTATACTTGCAAGACCTTACTTGGGGTGCACGAGATGCACAGTCGAATAAACCCCCTATTAAGGTTTTGTAAACTATCTTGTTGGCCCATGATCCCCTCTCATCATTGCATGACCTATCCTATGATTACCCTCTGGTAACTGCAATGGAAATTGGCATAAAAAACATGCCGGCTGCTAGGCAACGGTCAATGAATAGTATTGTAGTGCACTAAGCAGTGCTACACACATTAATATTATTATTATTGTTCTGCACGACTAAGTTACAGTCTGTATATGCACACTTCATAAGCCATTGCAGTTAATGCACAATGGATGTGATAAACTTCATAAGTTTGTGAAGTACAGAAAGATCCATGTTCCCCTCAATACAATTATAGTCAAACCTCCAAACAACGGATACTTTGGGGAAATATAGATTCAGCTGTCTTGTCCCTTATAGAGAGGTTGTCCTCTTATCGGAGGTTCTCAATAAATAGGGAATGGTAGCTTTTGGGACCCCCAAACAGTGTCCCTTTATAGAAAAGGACCAACATACAGTATCCCTTTCTTGGAGGGTCCTTTATTAGTGTTTCGATTATACATCTTTTCTTTATTCATTGACCTGTTAATAGTAAACCAACTGATATTATATATATATTATCCTTATTCCTTATCGCTACACACGTTCACAGTATTGTCAAAAATTGTGATCATAAGGTCTGTGATCTCCCTACAACACTAGCTGCCAATCCCTGGCCCAATATCCACG
This sequence comes from Cliona cf. orientalis, assembly GCA_963930775.1. Lineage (NCBI taxonomy): Eukaryota > Metazoa > Porifera > Demospongiae > Clionaida > Clionaidae > Cliona > Cliona cf. orientalis. Next base: position 6,394,942 of record OZ005697.1, read on the forward strand.
ATCCAATGCCTCGCACTAATGCACTTGGCAATAATTAAGGGCTTGTAAGTCCAACAGCTTGCAATAATATTATTATAATATCCCTAGTAGCAATTTACTTTTCCGAAACAGTAAGGGCATCGAGTCGTAAGGGTATTGAATTGTGAAATTTGGCAGATACAGGTGAATATGTAAAATGGTTCTATAAATATTTTAAACTTTATCATCTATTTTCAGTTTCAAGTTATGCCACTTTGATGTTTACGTAATAGCGTATAACTTAAGTATGCTGCTTACATACAAAGTGACCTTTTACTACATTATTCTATACAAATCAGAGTTACAAATAAGCAAACAATGTTGATATGTGCTAATTTAAAAGTGTCTCATTGTAGGAATACAGAAAATCAATGTATGACTACATTACTAAGTTAATATGCAACACATTTTAAGAATTCTGCTAAATATACGATTCTGTACTCAACTAACTAAAACCATTTTTAATCATCAAGACTATCAAAAGAATAGTCTTCAGATCCTCTTTGATCTATGTAGCGATCATAGATCTCCTCCACATCGTGTTGACGAAACATTCCCTCATCCCTTGTCCTGTACTTGTACCTCTTGGCTGCTAATGAGAATAGAATCAAACCAATCAATCCAGTCACACTCGTCAACGCAAGATAGACAAACCCACAGTTAGTGACTGGAGGGTGCTCTATCATTTCCCTACTGGCCCACGGCTGCTTCAGGGACAAGGGAATGATGATAATGGAATTGAGGAACTGAAAGAGACCTCTGATGGCAAAGAAGACTCCAATAAGAAGATCTTTCATGGACTGAGGGCTCTGAGCTGAGATGAACTCCAAGGTTGTGGCAATGACCATCAATGTGCCAATTCCCAGAAAAACATATGGTGGGATAAGAACTGCCCAGTGCATGTCGAAAGAGTCAACAATAAACCTCTTGTAATGCGATAGAGAAATATGAAATACACACTGAGTATGATTATAGGAGTTTGAAGCATTTTGCTGTGCATGTCCAATGATGTCAGTGAGAAGAAACACAAAACACCTAATAAGCAAAACAAAATTCCAACACCTAGCCTTGCGAAAAATCTTACCAATTTCTTTCGTAACAGAGAAAATAAGATCAAGCTGCATACAGGAAATAGTATCAATGATGGTAGTACAAGCACACCAGCAATTTCCACTAAATATTCCATTGGAATCTTGTCTTTGCAATACTGTCTATTTCCGACATAATGATGAAAGTGCATACTAAATAAGGGGGCAATAAAGTATGTACCTGGCACTTCCAAAGCAAATGCAGGACCCACAGCAAGCAAGATGAGAAGGATCCTTATAAAAGTCTTAACATTTTCCACCTGCTCTGTAGTGAATGGTCCTCCAAATCTCTCCTTGGCAAAGTCCAGCCTAGATGGAATGTAGTCGTCAGAGTGAGTGAAGGCACTGCGTCGGAGAGGATGTTTGTGGCTTTTGGCAAACTTGAAGACACCACACACCACCTTGTAAGGATTCTGATACCCAGGTTCACTGAGGAACCATTGACGCTTTCAGCAGCTTATCACTAATAAAACTATCAAAAGTAATGGAATAAGTACTTGTATGATCACTACTGCAAACTTCTTTTCATGACCGACACACATTACTACATAAAGATTTATTATGAAGTGCAAAGATCCAAAGTTAAAAGTCCACGTAGCACAGCGAGAAAGCCACAAACATACCAATAAAAAAGGACAAGATACAAATTAAGCTTATTATAACCGCCTTAAGTCGTCCACAGCAGACATCAGCAATAAACCCACTCAGAGGATAGAACATCATGACCAGAGCCAAAATGGCGTAAGGTAAGGGCTCATACACTGACAAGGTAGTGTTGGGTTGATGAATATCAAGAACAAGTACAGCAAAAAAACCTATAAGATTATAATATGTAACTCCAACAATGACTGTCCATAGCAGGATGAGAATGGCCGCCTTTGATGGCAGACAGAGGTGCTTTGGTGGAGGACATGAGACGCAAGCCCTCTGCAGCTGTGGTTGAAGAGAAGAGTCCTCCTCACTTGCAGTGTTAACCAGCAGACGACTGGATTCAGCATGATACGCTTTGTCAGCCATCACTCATTTGTACTGTGCATCAAGTGCCACAACTATTGTACATCCTACAAAGCCTTATACATTTTATAATAATCATGTCACATTAATGGACAAACAAAGTCAAATGCCTCACTCTGAGTCAACATGAAACCATACTGTAGTGATGACTGCATTGCTAGCATGTTACGTTGCTATGAAAAAGCCTCGGTAAACATAGCAGTTTTCCATTATAGACACTGAAATGTTTATACATACATACTCAAACAAAAGTCTGTACATTTTCACTGCAAACCCATACTATGCATGCAATGTTAATTGAAACCTCTGAAGTTGTTTCAACATCTATAATATGATACATACACTATGTAGGTAAATAATGATATCACTGTGTCTTTGTCCCAATGGATCATCACTAAATAAAGAGCACAACAAACACTTGCTCAAAAAGGAGATACAAAAATCTCATAATTATGTATTATAAAGTGTCCAGAGCCCGAGGCCATGCTTGGTTGGCATAATATATCAACGATACAAATATTGAGACAGCCCTATACTGGAGCACCAGTATCCAAGAATCAGTGGTTGAGTACATGCACAGCACAGGGTTTCATTTGGGGGGGGGGGGGGGGGGGGGGACTCGCCTTCCTTTGGAAGCTGGCTGCCCCCCTTGAGGATTGCCACAAACCATATATGCAATATAAGACGTTTGAATGGAGAAAGTGTCGAAATAGGCACTTTTTTGCTCCTTTTAACACAAATTATTTTGCTCTGCGTGGGAGGAAACATACTGTATTAAAAGGGAGGGGAACCAGTAGATATCACTGACAAGACAGGTCTCAGAAGCCACCAGAAACAGTCTCAGCAGTTAAAAATGTAAAATATTCCTGCGGGAGCTTTGTCCCCAGACCCCCCTAGTTAATGAGCACTATGTTATTCTTGGCTGATAAAAACACTAGTACAATCCTTGCCCCCCTTAACTCTGTGATTATCGCGTTTGCCCCCCTTTGACGAAAATCCTAAATGAAACCCTGCAGCACCATAGTTATACCATGGGCTGATAGGAGATTCATAACTACATAGTTTCAGAATCAGAACATTATTATACTGCCACAGTCTGCATTCCAGCCAACAATGATCCGGTAACTATCCCTCATCAAGCAGCCCATGTCATTAGCTACAATTATTTTCTATGTGACACTTGGCTGCCAAAAGTAATCCAGTCACAGTCGTCAACACTAGGACAACATTGCAAACCCACAATACAGGATGAACATCAGTGCTGGCGAAATAATCACTTGCCTGAAATTGACTGTACTTCATACATGTGTCCATGGCACCCCAATCAATAAAGCAGTGAGTGGTGCAATGACAGCACAATTAGTGCACTAAAAGCACTTTAAATGTTGACATTGAAAACACATTTCATAATTCAACAATGTGCATGTACACACATGTATGTACAATGCTTTAATTTTACATCTACATCAATTTTGTTTACATGCATTGTGCATGTGCATTAATACATGCATACACACATGTATATGTATACTTAGATATCATACAATGTAAGTATCCTGTACTAATTTAGTTGTAGCAGTATGTAGGTACACACTTACATATTGCTTCCCCTAATGAACACCATTAGTGCTGAACCCTCAGCGCTGTGAGATTTATTACCACGCGTGCGCGCATGCGCAGCAGGGGGTAAAGCAATCGGTTTGTCTGTTGTCTGTTGTCTGTTGTCTGTCGTCTGTCGTCTGTCAGCATAAAAATCGGCAAATCTCAACATTTAAGCAAAAGTAGGGTCAATAAATGGGATAAAATGGTGTAAGACCGCAAAAAAACACCTTCTGTCTCATTCTTAACCCCAGGCAATACCTAGGGAAGCTACAAATCGTGCGAGTATGTCGGACACGCCTACATCGGACACGCCCACCTAGTACTTCATGAAGTCTATTGCGCATGCTCGAGCTATTCCACTAGTTCTAGGGAGTCTACTGCGCATGCTCAAGCTGCTCTACAGCATGCTTCTAGCACAAATTAATGTTATATGTGATCATGGATCTCAGAAGGGAACGAAAAAGTTCAAGAGTAGCAAGAGATCCAAGGAAGCTAGAAATTGTGCGAGTATGTCGGACACGCCTTCATCGATATCGGACATGCCCACCTAGCACCTCATGAAGTCTATTGCGTATGCTCGAGCTGCTCTGCCATGGGAGTCTACTGTGCATGCTAGAGCTGCTCTACAGCATACTTCTAGCACAAAATTAATGTCATTTGTGATCATGGCTCTCAGAAGGGAACGAAAAAGTTCATGAGTAGCAAGAGACTAAACTTCAACGAATAGAGGTCTCAGGCATGACCATGGGGGATATTGCAATGGCACGCGGGGTATGTGCTCTATGAGCTCTAGTTGTAGTAGTGATTAGTCCAAATTTACAAGCTAAGCTCTATTGCTATTGCAGAGAGTAAATAGAACCACAAGAACGAATTACTGATTGCACGGTATTAAGTAATAGTACCACGTGCATGCCAGATCAGCAGATCTAGTACAAAGTAAAGCCGAGAAGCGTAATTAATAGCCTACCGTGACTAGTGATGAGTCAGTCGAGTTATAAGAACTATCGCTTGAGCTACACACTAATCTTCTTGAAATGAAGCGTCTACTGTCTCTTTCATCGAGCGAGAGCTCAACAAGAAGTGAAGAAGGCCGTGGTGGTCAGAAAATGTCGCCAGAACTTTTGAACAAAGCATTTTCAACGAAATCCACACAATGCATACATTGTATCTATCACGAAAAGCCTAATGGCACCTTGTTTTCAACATATAAAACAGATATGTAGCAGCTAGTGCGGTAACAGATACACACTCATTCACACACAGAACGACTACCGTAACCCTTGCACATGCGCCGAGGGTTAAATATGTCAAAACCAATGCATAAACAGGGTCAGGATTTGCTCAAGAGGGGGCAAATACATATATATATTTAGCAACAAATTTTAAGAAGGAGCAAATACAAGGAGTGAGGGGGGCAAAAGTACCCCCCTGGTTCCCATGAAATAAACCATTAACAAACCTTTGGAATCTTTGGCTCTCGTTTGGTAGCAAGTGTTTGATGTCAGCACTGCCGGTGAAAATCCCCTCCAGGTAGACCCACCTCCTCTGGACGTCTATCCAGACATCAAAGAGAGCATTGATCCTGTTCAGTCTGTCCTCCCATGCCATGGCGTCGTCCTCAAACACCTTGAAGTAGGGAGACAGCTTCATGGCGGCCACTGAGTTGATATGCTCCTTGACCTTGTTGAAAAGGTCGTCCCAGCCACGGATTAGCCGGCACTTGTTCTGGTAGTTGATCAAGTCAAGTTCATAGGCCATCCAGGACTCCCGCACCTGGGCGGTGATAGGATAAAAATAGGCATATCATTCCAAGCCCAAAATACAAACTGTGAACAGGCCTATACTAAATCTTTACTAGATCATTATCACACACAACACATGCATATGGACTCAAGTACATGTACATGTACATATAATCCTGCTACACATACTGTATTGCAAATATATGCATGCACACAACAATACCATCTTCAAGAACTCTTCCAGGGCCATTTCTCCTTGAGCCACTAGTAGCTATGACATCCTTGACAATGCCCTCGTTCCTCTGCAGGTCAACGGCCCAGACCTGGCCCAGTGTCAGATCATGAAGCTGCCATGCAACTCGCAGATTCCTCATCAGCTGCTTTCAGTGACGCTCCTTCAGGGCCTCAGACTTCAGCTCAGTCTCTAGCATGTTCACCTACAAAACAAAGACACATTATACTACATATACATTATACTACCGTATACCGTAGAATCCCGCGATTACGCCCCCCCCCCCCCTTGTACATGCTAGGATTGGGCAAAAGTGGGGAGAGGGCTTATACGCGGGATCCTAACATTTCCTTGTGACGACCATTACCAACCACCGAATGCCACGTGGGTGCGCGATCTCTGTACTTTCTCTGGCTATTTGGGGGTGGTACTAAAAGTAGGAACGGGGAAATGAGAAACGAGAAATTGGAAATGAGGAAATGGAAACGGAAATGGAAATGGTCGTCGTTGTTGCTAGTTGACAATACCGAGGTGGATGCCATAGTCTGTCTATGGTGTATCAAAATGTCGGTTGTAAAGGTTTTGTTTGTCAAAATTATAGATATATTATAGAGATTATAGAGCTCAGATCATTGGCCACCCCATGGTCACTCAGAGCTTGGTATGATGCAAGTAAACCAAAGCAAGTCACAGTGACATCTTCAATACAGTCACCAACAAATTTGAGATTGGGCTATTCCAGTTAATAAAGATACACCCCTGTTGAGGAACAATAATTGTATCCTGAGGGGGTACCTTGACTTGATGAAGTCTTGGGGGGTATTGAGGCTATTTTAATGATGTTCTGGGGGTAAAATGGTGCATTTTAACGATGTCTTGGGGGTCACTGCCTCCATTTTAATTAAGTCTTCTGGGGGAAATTTATCCGATTACTTGTCTTTAGGGGAACTGGAAAAGTATTCCTCAACAGGGGTGTATTCTTATTAACTGTACTGGCCCATTGTTGGACCTTGTAGCTACATCTATCCGCTGGCAGCCTGTATCAGGGGCCGATACTGAGTCATGCCAGGTAGTCTCAGGACTCTGGCGGGCCAGACAGCCTGATTCTATAGTTTTTGTGACTATAGTGAAATACACATAAAGGTTAATACTCGTGGCCATATTATTTGCAGCGGTGACTCCGGTGAGTAAAATTACAGCTAGTACAATTGATGCTATTATACGTACAATGCCGTACAGTAATAGTAGGTCGTCATAATTTTCTTATGTCTACTTACACACACTTTACACATATGGATCGGAAAATGCTCCCCCCAAACTGTCCTTTTGAATCACTGATCTAAAAGGTGTGTAGCTGGTCCTTCAGTGATACTCGGAAAGCCAGACTGAGTCCAGGCTGATCGAGACTCTGTGATATAGTTACACACACAGAGTCTGAGACTAAACCTGAACAGACACACAAGAGCAGGAATCAAATACGTGCTGGATGTGCACACTACGAGCTATAGGAACTTATTTGCATGCAACTGAAAACTTAATTGTTTATCTAGTGACGACCATTTCCATTTCCGTTTCCATTTCCTCATTTCCAATTTCTCGTTTCTCATTTCCTCGTTCCTACTTTTAGTACAACCCGCTATTTGGTGGGCAAAACTCGAGAAAAACGACAAAGTAAGGTATAGAGTAAAATACTGATGCCCGGACACCTTTCAAGTTCGGACGCTCGATCTCAGAGATGTCACTAGCAGTCGATGGTTGGGCAACACCCAGCTGTACCTCAGGGCCCCCTGCTATCATGCATTGAACCTCAGCCCCCGCGCCTTCCCAAGCTTAACACAATAAACACGAAAAGGAAGTATTTCGGAAACTACTATCAACGGACTAAGCAATTCATTTTCGTCCAAGCTAAATTTCTTACCAATCTCGAAAGATGCGGCGCTCGGGTAACAGGTGGACAGCCTGGCTAGCATCGCTGGTTGCAGCCCAGCAACAATCGCCACATTTCTCCGTGTGCGCGCGGCGCCGCAAGCGGCCTACATGAAGCAATGCTTACATTATAATTTCGGACATGACATCACCAACTCGACTGACCAATAGGCGCTGTCCAGGTTGCATCTGGACTGGCGCATGCGCGTGCGATACGCGCATTTGCTCTGCTTCATGCATGCTTGCGCTCGTTTTGATAGAGCTGCGCCTATGGATTTTTTTGGTGAGTTTCCTATTATTGCAACATGCTCTTTTACTTTTAGTGCATTGTCTTTCGACTTTCAGTTACGTTTGGTAGCATCTGGATGACTGTCACGTCAGTACTCTCCGTATTTAAAGGGTTCTTTTTTTCTTAATCGCCGTTGGTGACTGTCAGGAGTGTCTTCGTACAGGATTATTAGGGTAGGTTGCAAGTTTTCTGTTTGTAATTACTTATCCATGAACATGAACAACTGGGGGGGGGGGGGGGGGGGGGGGGGGGGGGGAGGGATGATCAGTGATGATTTTCAGTTTGCATGTGTAGCTGCGTCCAACTTCTTCAGCACATAGAGAGCCCAGTAAGCAAAATCGTAAAGTGTGTCATAAATGATTGAATGTGGGGGGCTATAGTAGCTGCCAGGGTTTTAGCCCAAAAAGAGGGGGGGGGGGGAGGAAGAGGTAGGTATAATGGGCTGCCTTGGTGGCCCAAGGGGGTAAATGCAGGAGGGCACGAGAAGCTAAAGCTATTCCCAAAAAGCCATCTGAGCAACATATCTAAGTTTTTTTTTGGGGGGGGGGGGGGGGGGGGAACCAGAACCTCTTGCGGGAAAAATCACCTGCTGGGCTCTATGCAGATAAACCCTGGCTACTACCAACAATAAACTCAGTGGCTAGTGATATTAGCTCCCTAAACAGCTGTTTTTTTTGTCACTACAAGGCCTAAAACAGCCGCCTTTGTCACCCAGCTACCTTCAACAGGGATTTATTGGGGGGGGGGGGGGGGGAGAATTTCCATAATTATATGCGATAGATATGGCCAAGAGCTTACTGTAAACTGTAGCTAATGTTGGGTTCATCTGTTAGATCTCCAGTGTCAACCATGGATCAGTGAGTTGCTTTGCCCACAAATTTTTTCATGAAAAGTGTGATAGTATGCAGTAATAAACCAAAATGAGTATGTGGTGAGGAGTCACCAGAAGCAGCCTCAGAAGTTGTGAAATTAAAAATTTTTCTTGGAGGGCATGCCCCCAGAACCCCCTAGCATGGGCGTGCTTACACATGCAATGATATTACGTTACGTAACGCTGGCATATTCCCCCCCCCTCCCCCCTGATGATATATTCTGTATAAATTCCTGTTCAAGGGCGTCTTGATTAGTGGGCGTTGTCAGCGATTTGGGGGTGTGGCTAAAATTTTTTGATGACTACCACTTCCTTCCTGGATAAACCATGGCTGATGGTCTTGAACGGATACACTCGATTCAGCCTTGTCACGATCACTAGCTACATACAGTGCACGGTGTATATATTACAGGACTAGCTGTTCATAGCCTATCTCTTGCTAGCAGTAAGACTTTGATCGTGCATGCAGGAGCTGTTTCAAGCTTTTTGGCTACAAATGGAAGCATGTGATCTTCAGTATATTCACCTACTAGTGCCTATGATCTGTACTGCTTCTATGATACAAACTCATGTTGGTGTAGGTGAAATGCAACCAGTTGGACCATTTCCACCATTGAAGGATCGCATCTTCCATTCCGCGCAGTCACACCCTGTCATAGAAACTGCTTGCAGTGGTAGGCCGAGCAAGTATAAAGCATGGAGTGAGGATACTTTACGTCTTGCTTACCAAAGTTATCAACGGAAAGAATTTTCATTGAGACAGGCGGCTGAAGCGTATGAAGTTCCAAAGTCCACCCTCCATGATAGGATCACAGGCAAAGTACCGTTTGATAAAAAAAGTGGACCGCCGAGGTATTTAACAGATCTCGAGGAAGCTGAGCTTGTGAACTTCATCGTGGAGAGTGCGAGAATGGGATATGCACGTTCAAGGAAGGAAGTACTAGCACTTGTACAAGCTGTATTGAAAAATAAGGGTAAAGAGGTAGTTTTGTCAGGAGGTTGGTGGGAAAGTTTTAAGAAGCGACATCCTAAAATAACTTTACGATCTGCAGAACCTCTTGCTTACGCTCGGGCTGTAGCTAGTAATCCTGTCGTCTTAGACAGGTATTATGATATTTTAGAGAGCACGCTAGCAGAGAATGAGCTTGGAGATAAGCCATGTCAAATTTTCAATTGCGATGAAACTGGAATGCCCTTGTCACCCAAGCCTCCCAAAGTCGTCACCACCAAGGGGGACAAACATCCTTATTCCATTAATGCAGGAGATAAGGCTCAGATTACCGTCCTTATGTGCTGCTCTGCTGGAGGGTATCCTATTCCTCCTTATGTCATATTTGATAGAAAGTTCGTCAAGCCATCGATGGCTGAAGGTGAGGTGCCTGGAACAGCTTATGGTACTTCAAGTAATGGGTGGGTGGATTCAGAACTGTTTGAATTGTGGTTTAAGCATCACTTTCTGATGTATGCACCCCCTGCTCGGCCTCTGCTACTATTACTTGATGGACACTCCTCCCACTACCAACCTGGAATCATCCGGAAAGCGGCAGACGAGGAAGTAATTGTCTTTTGTCTTCCACCACATACAACACACAGAACACAGCCACTGGATAATGGATGCTTTGGACCACTGAAAAGGGCGTGGAGGGAAGAATGTCAGAAATATTGTTCTGACAATCCAGGGAGAGTGGTTACCCGGATTCAATTTTCTCTGCTCTTCAATCGTGCTTGGAAAAAGGCTATCACAATGGAGAATTTAGTCTCAGGGTTTCGTTTTTGTGGGGTGTATCCCTTTAATAGGGATGCCCAACGGCCCAAGTCTCCCTCAGAAAACTTCAATCCTTCATCATTGGCAGAAAAGACAGGATTGAAGTACATACCTCTTTATAGCCCTGCAAGGCCATCCCGAGAATCCCCTTCCACCCCAAAGTTCTCCATAGATGATCTTTTGGAGTACCAGCATAGGTTTGAAGAAGGCTACAATGCTCCTAATGCCCATTACGAGGCTTGGTTATCTATGTATCATCCAGAGGCCTTGTCATCCAGATTCCAGCCCAGCTCACCTGATCTACTCTCCTTACCCTTTGATTCGCCTCCATCTTCGCCTATTGAGACAGAGACTGATGTCAGAAGGAGAAGAAAGCGACTCTGTAGTTCTGGAGAAGGTAACTTCAACAAGAAAATACCTTATTTCCTCGAAATCTCGCCATGGTGAGAGTTTATTTTAAGGCCGCATTTGGTGCGGCGACAATTCGAGGGTGGCGTCTATAGAGATCGACATGTACATGCGTATAGAGCTTCAATACTAAGCCTATGCGTATGCACGTATAATGCATGTGTACATCGTATATAGCTGCCAACCCTTTTCCATGCGGCAAGATTTTGAGGGCAGCATTTATTGGGAGGTGTGGCGAGATTTCGAGGAAATACGGTACTTGTCAGTTAGAATATACAAGTTGACAGAATAATATGACTACCTTGGAGAGTAGCCCATTATATTTTTATCTTGAGAATACTTGTGATACACCCTCTTTTTTTGAATTACGACACCACAGAGTTTACTTCGGAAGAAATTTCCAAATTCCAGCATCGATTTGAGGAGGGATTTGATGTACCTGATGCTCGGTATGAGCACTGGCTGCAGATGTATCATCCTGAGGCTAAGCTATCTAATGAAGGTTCTAGCTGCAATCCACTGTCAGTTAGCTCTGACTCCTCAACTCAACATCACTGCAAGATAAAACCTCCTCACACCTCACTATCAAAATTACTGGGAAGCAGCACATCAAAGTACAAGCTTCCACAGCTGGAACCAAAGAACTCAGCAAGAATTTTAACCAGTGCTGAGAGTTTGCGTATTCTGGAAGAAAAACAAAGAAAAAAACAGGAGGAAGCAGCAAAAAAGGAGGAGCGGAAAGCAGCTAGAGAGAAGGCCAAATTGATGAAAGCCATTGAAGCACAAAGAAAACAGCTAGGTAAACATAATGAATAGTGGTTCAGTAACAACGTTTTCTATTCCGTTGGATGATCGTTTCGAGATGCAACCATTTCTATTCTTGCATCGTTCCACAGTACGTGCATGCATGCTTCCATCACTGTTCATTTGCGCGATCATTGAATTGTTAAGTGTAACCATACTGCAATAATTGACTATCATCGGTGGCCACATGGCTTTCAAGAAGTACATAGGTGCAGAGAACCACAACAAACCCTCGAGGGTTTGTTATAGTTCTATGAGCTCTGTAGTAGAAGTTAGATTGTTCCCCATTACAGCAAAGTCTGGACCAGCTAACAGGATGAAAGGCAGGGCAGCCAACAGCAAGGCGGACAGTGATGAATCAAGTGAAGCCAAAGCTGAGGGCGTGTTTTCTGGTGAGTTTGAACAATATTGGAAAACTCGCATACTGCTTCACTGTGCACTTAACCTTGATATTGCAGAGACAGTTGCCGCTGCTACCACGAGGGCTTGTGCCAAGAAGAAGGCCATGTCCCAGCGAACCACTGGTAGGACTAGGACTGTGACCAAAGCCAGTGGTGGGCAGAAGGGAATATCAACTGGTAAGTATTTTCTAGGGCATGCATGCGTAGATGGTGTGTAGGGGGGAGGGAGTGCATTTTTAAAGTAGAAATTTAATTTTGTTCCCCTTTGCAGCAAAGTCTGGACCAGCTAGCAGGGTGAAAGGCAGGGCAGCCAACAGCAAGGCGGACAGTGATGAATCAAGTGAAGCCGAAGCTGAGGGCGTGTTTTCTGGTGAGGAGTTTGAACAATATTGGAAAACTCGCATACTGCTTCACTGTGCACTTAACCTTGATATTGCAGAGACAGTTGCCGCTGCTACCACGAGGGCTTGTGCCAAGAAGAAGGCCATGTCCCAGCGAACCACTGGTAGGACTAGGACTGTGACCAAAGCCAGTGGTGGGCAGAAGGGAATATCAACTGGTAAGTATTTTCTAGGGCATGCATGCGTTGATGGTGTGTAGGGGGGAGGGAGTGCATTTTTAAAGTAGAAATTTAATTTTGTTCCCCTTTGCAGCAAAGTCTGGACCAGCTAACAGGATGGAAGGCAGGGCAGCCAACAGCAAGGCGGACAGTGATGAATCAAGTGAAGCCGAAGCTGAGGGCGTGTTTTCTGGTGAGTTTGAACAATATTGGAAAACTCGCATACTGCTTCACTGTGCCACTTAACCTTGATATTGCAGAGACAGTTGCCGCTGCTACCACGAGGGCTTGTGCCAAGAAGAAGGCCATGTCCCAGCCAACCACTGGTAGGACTAGGACTGTGACCAAAGCCAGTGGTGGGCAGAAGGGAATATCAACTGGTAAGTGTTTTCTAAGGCATGCATGCGTAGATGGTGTGTAGGGGGGAGGGAGTGCATTTTTAAAGTAGAAATTTAATTTTGTTTCCTTTGCAGTAAAGTCTGGACCAGCTAACAGGATGGAAGGCAGGGCAGCCAACAGCAAGGCGGACAGTGATGAATCAAGTGAAGCCGAAGCTGAGGGCGTGTCTTCTGGTGAGTTTGAACAATATTGGAAAACTCGCATACTGCTTCACTGTGCACTTAACCTTGATATTGCAGAGACAGTTGCCGCTGCTACCACGAGGGCTAGTGCCAAGAAGAACGCCATGTCCCAGCAAATCACTGGTAGGACTGGGACTGTGACCAAAGGTAGTGGTGGGCAGAAGAGGATATCAACTGGTAAGTGTTTTCTAGAGCATGCGTAGATGGTGTGTAAGAGTAAGGGAGTGCATTTGTAGTGTTGTATAAGGTAATTGAAGTACGAATTTGTCCCCTGTTGCAGCAAAGCGTAGCAGAGTGGAAAGCAGGGTAGCCAACAGCACTAGTGACAGTGAAATTGACAGCAACAATAGTAACCATGGTACGTTAATATAGTGTAATGGCAAAAGACTACTGCCCTGAATAATAATAATTATTATTAGTGTCAGGTAATTTTAGCAAGTGATTGAATAACACGTCACCGTTTATATTCTAGATGTCAGTACACTATGTTTCATTGGCCAGTGTGGGTACCCTGAAGAACAGAGATGGCTATCGTGTGACTTGTGCGATGGATGGTACCACTGCAAATGTGTTGGACTATCATATCAAGAAGCAGAAGACAAAGACTTCATATGTTCATCTTGTTCATGTTACTAAAATTCAATATTGATGTTAATAATATTATGACAGATCGTCCGAACTTTGATGCAGAGAATTGCATTGGTGGGCCGCTTGCGGCGCCGCGCGCATACGGAGAAATGTGGCGATTGTTGCTGGGCTGCAACCAGCGATGCTAGCCAGGCTGTCCACCTGTTACCCGAGCGCCGCATCTTTCGAGATTGGTAAGAAATTTAGCTTGGACGAAAATGAATTGCTTAGTCCGTTGATAGTAGTTTCCGAAATACTTCCTTTTCGTGTTTATTGTGTTAAGCTTGGGAAGGCGCGGGGGCTGGGGTTCAATGCATGATAGCAGGGGGCCCTGAGGTACAGCTGGGTGTTGCCCAACCATCGACTGCTAGTGACATCTCTGAGATCGAGCGTCCGAACTTGAAAGGTGTCCGGGCATCAGTATTTTACTCTATTATGACATAAATACCGTATAGTGGGAAATTTTCGTATGGTGCTAATTTTCGTATATTTCGTATGCTCCATCCCTTATACGAAAATAAAAACTGCGAAAATTTGAACGTACGAAATTTTTTTCCTTTCGCGCATGACCTTTGACCTATACGCGCCACACGCGGTCGCTAGCTGGAGGTGCTAAATGCAAGGCTAGCTCACTGAATGTCTCTTTATCGATTCTTTGCCAAGGCGTTGAAACGAAGTGACCTTTCTGATTCCAGTGGACCGCTACCAGCTGCGCATGCGCACAATCTGCCGCAGCAAGCATACGAAATTTAAAATTTATTCTAAGGGTGTTTTGGCCGATCATACGAAAATTAGCACCAACGAAAATTTCCCGCTATACGGTAGTTAGTTTGCTACTGAGCTGTAGCTACCGTTTTTATTGACTCATGGACTCCATTTTACAGTCAGGGAGGGGGGGGCTTATACGCGAGACAAAACTACCAATGCAGGAACTTGAGCTAAAAATGCAGGGGGGGGGGGGGGGGGCTTATGCGCGAGGGGGGACGTAATCGCGGGATTCTACGGTACATAGCTATGTATACACATTTTAAGCTGAGTTAGAAATAGTTCTACAGATTCTCCCTGGCTAAAGAACACAAACACTAGTATGTAGTGCCCAACAAACCACTTTAATAGGAGCTACATGTACATGTAAATACATGTATATCATCAGATAATGTTTGGAAGTGCATGTTATTAAAAAGGCCGTGGCTATTGACACCGACAAAACGGTGGCAATAACAGCCACAAAGTGACTATTACCACCGGTCGGTGGCACGAAGAGCCACAAATTGACTAATGACACCGACAGTGGGCGGGGACGTGGGTGCGGCGCGGCGTACGCGAGGTCGAGGTCCGAGAAGTGACAGGACGTTGTTGAAGTGGCCAGTTCAGCTCCATGGTGAGCCTACGACCGATGATAGGACTCTGACGGATATAATTTGGGTTTGGGTAAAGGATCAAGATGACCAGTTTCACGTAGGGAAAATAACTTGATGAGTGTCCTGCCATGCCTGCTCTAGAAGCTATCATGGGTACTGGTACACCAGATCTATATGATCCTGATCACACTCTAGGCTCAGCACACCTGTGGAGAACCACAGTTATCACCCTGTGACACAGCTCATTCTAGGACAACATGTATACATGTGCATACATTTCAGTGTACGTAGATGCTTTAATAGTAAGTTATTTTATGTAGCCTAAAGTTAACAAACTAATTAATTTTATGAATGCCCCTTACGCATATAGGGTTCTCAGAGAGTGCTCACGGGTTAATCTCTATTGGCAGGGGCAAATATAAACTCTCTGGCCCTCAAAGAAAGGAAGAAAACATTGAAACAACCTCATGGAAGACAAGAACATGCACCAGTGCAGAGGCTGTCTAACCTTTACCACTTTGTAGTCAAGGAACTCCAGTATGTGTGCACCATACCATGCATGGGCACTGATCGAGAGAGTGAAAGAGGAAACCAGTAGTAGAACACAAAACACTAAACTGGTGATTATTACTAACGACGCAATGCCCAAGAGTGACAAAGTTGTACGTGTTTCAGGTGTCGGATATTGAACAGTATAATATGTGTTCCAACTGCATGACCAGTACACTACTGTGAGTTAGGTGCTGATAAAGGAAATGTACTATTCACTCCAGGACACTTGCATTTCAGCCTGAAGTGTTAAAGTTCTAAACTGTAGTGTTAGTCCTGGTGTGTGCTACTAACATTGACTGTAAAGTCAAGATATATATGAGAACTGGTGACGTAACTGTTCTTCCTCTCTCTTTAATAGTGCCGTCTCAGGCTTTCGGCTTCACTCTCCCCGTGATTGTGTACATGTATTGTTGTGTATCGATGTATATGTTCATACAGTCACATATTCTGTACAGTATATATGTATGTTAGTACATTTGATGAGCGCTCAAGCACCGTCAAGAGTTAATTAATGATGGGCGGAGCTGCACCGGCGTCCAACTCACTGCATGTGCATGATGTTTTCGTGCTATATCAATTGAATGTTGGAGGACGAGGCTAACTGTAAGTCAGAGTACTACAATTAAGTTGATGATTGAACACTGACCCGTGTCGGTAGCCAGTAAGTGGTTGTACATGCGTCACCAATTTGTCGGTGTCAATAGACGCTTCGTGGCTGTTATCGCCACCGGTTTGTCGGTGTCAATAGCCACTCCGTATTAAAAAAGCTCACTGTTCACTCCAAGTCCATACCTTGGTATAACTCTTGAGCAGAGACTGTACATACTCAAATGAGGCATACTGCTTGAGCCTGGCAGGGAATGCCTTGAGCTGGCCCAGCAGTGCGTCCAGAGCCTGTCTGATCTTCCTCGGGGCCACAGACAACCATGGCTTCTCCCTCAGCTCCTCTATCTGCTCCCAGATCTTGCTCAGCTCAACCCAGACTCCCTTCAGGTCCTGAAGTAGTCTCGTAAACCAGACCCCTATTCCGCAGCGCTGGGTGTATTTCATCACCAGCACGCTGCTGGTGATGAAATACACCCAGCGCTGCGGAATAGGGGTCTGGTTTACGAGACTAGTCCTGAAGCTCCTCCAGGGCGACAGTCACCCTCTCATCACTACTACTGACGAAGCCTGGAATAGAGGGGGATATACATTGCACCTTGCTCATTCTACTGTATGCTTTGATGTTTCAACTACACGTGCAAAGTTATGTACGGGACAACAATAAGCTTCTGATTAGTAAGATGTGTACTTTTTACTGCGACGACCTTTACCGACTCAACGGGTGAGTAGGTATAGGTCGTCAGGCAACCTCCATGCACACAGCTTACCGGGATCAGCTAGCTCAAGTGCTTCCTTGGCCTTGATGAGGTTGTCCCTGTCATCTTTGAGACGAGTGAACTTCCCTTCAAAGATCGTCAACATGTTGGCAGCATCATCAGGTCAAAGGTCACCCTACAAGAAAGCAAGATAATTACAATAATTATGATTGTCAGTCACGGAATGAATTTAATAGTTAAGATAAAGCAGGGTGGACTAGTGGTAGAATTTACTGATCAATATAGAATTGGTACCTACCTGCACAGGCTTTCCTTTCTCCCACTCTTGCAGCAGTTCGGTTGTCAGAGTCTGCTCGACGACCTTGTCTTCCTGGACGATCTTCATCTGCAGACTTCCGACCTGAGCCTGCACTGCAGCGATCTCATTGAAGGCACCCCACTCTCCCTCCACGTTGTCCACATACACCCACGTCGGAGGAAACTGGAACCGCTGACGGTCCAGAATCTTCTCACCAGCTTGGAATACCTGCAAGTACATTGTACATGTACGTTGCAAAGTAAAGACACATACATATGCACATGTAGTTTAAGGGTGTACATGTACATGTGCATATAGTTTAAGCAAGGCCTAACCAGTGACCACACTTGCTACCGATGTTGGATTCCCCTAGTTTGGCCAGCTAGATCCTTGCCCCCACCCCCTCCAGATTATTATAGTGGGTCTAGGCCACTGTGGTTAGTAGTTGATTAGATAAACACTACAATGCAGTCTGCCTACCATAGAAACAGTGTAGCTAAGTAAACTTGTTACTACATATTGTGTAACTAATAAGCAGACAAGAGTTGCTAGACCCTTCCCCCTCAGACAATCAACCTCAGCAGGAGAGGGGGAGTGGGTCTAGCTGGCCAGAATAGGATTCCCCATGCCCAGGAACTTTAGACTCAATGAACATCAGGTGTTGATCATTACTAAAGGTATGTGTCGGACAACAGAATCCGTGATATTTGATTCATGTTATCCAATATAAATTCCGCCACCTGATTCTCTAGCAGAGTTATTGGTGAAATTCGTATTGATTATGTTTATGATGTAATGTGATTTTGGCCTTGGTGCAATGTGTTGTGGGCGGGGCTTGTGGTCCACTTGCACCCAGAACTTCAGTCCACCTCCTCTTATAGCCGATCCATTGGCAATGATGCTATTATTAATAACGAGTTTACTTGTGTGCTCATGATAGTCGGTAACCAGAATGGCCACGTTCCCACCATAGATACCTATGTTGCTTTTCACGGTAGTACTAGTATTGTTGATAAAAACATTCACTGAGGGAATATAAATCCGAACAACGAGACCACTTGCATAGTAGACCCCTCTATAACTGTTTTTATTGATGAGGTGTCCGTACATGAACCATGAATGGTCAATGATGAGGGTTGTGTTTTGCGCTGTTTCGTTGTACTTAGAGTACCAAAACCTTGCATTTCCTCCTATGTTTTTGATACCACTAAGTGTATAGGCTCTGCACCGCATAAAGGCTGACATTGAGACTCTAAAGGAGCCAAAGTTTCTGTCTGCATCAAGTCCAAACCCTAAACTCTTGTCAATTCTTACTTGCTTGAGGCTGATATTGTACGACTCACGAAACGTTAGAGCACTTACCAAAGTGAAATTGTCAGGCCCACGCACAGTGAACATTGCTCCACAATTTTCTATTGTCAAATTTTCGAGGTGAATGGTATCAGCTTTGTAAAACAGTATCCGATTTCGAGGTACATTTTCGGTATTGCTATTGCATGCTATTGCATTGACGACAGGCTGTCCATTGGAAGACAAATTTAGTTGGTGCTGTCCTGGCACAAAGATCATCGTAGTGTTGCTAGCGAAGTACTGGCTCACATTCTGGGCATAGCTAGAAGGACAGTGAATGACATTCTGGGTCAGTATTTGTTGGAGGAAGAGAAGAGCAGCTAGTGTTGACGTACAGTATTCTTCTGTTTCCTTTGGCAATTGACTTAAGTCCAGAAGTGGTCATAGTATGGTTTAGATTTGCCATAAGGAGCACCACAGTTATTGACACTAATCTTAGTCTAATAGTGGCTATCATTGCCTCAAAACAGCAATGCAGATCCCTATAGCACAAGTTAACTCAATGTATCTGTAGAGCTGATTGTCATTAGGTACGTACACCTGGATGGATTGCCTAATAATAATCAATTCAGGCTTCAATCACTATCATAAACATTTTGAGTATATAGCTACCGTGCAAGTAGCTAGATCTGATAATATGATTGTGTAGCATTTCGTAAACACAACATTGGTGCCATTGTTTATGTAAACCACTACACTCTCAATACTGTAGCTACTCTAGTCAGTCAGGTGAATCATCATTCTCCCCCTATGTCTGTCAATTTCAAGGACTTCTAAATAAGGACTCCTTAATCTTGTTGACCTAGCTGCATACTGAGCTGTACAACTGCTACCTGGGGCATTTGAAGGAGCTGTTACCATGATATGGGTGGTAGATTTTTGGATTAGATTGTACAGCTACTTACATTAGCTTTGTAGCTAATCTGTATTAAAATATGGGAGACTAGAATCAGGCTCATTTACACAAGGATCATTATAGGGTTACCCTAATGTGATTGTTTACTGGATTCAATAATTATTATGGTGTTCCTTACTGGAAATTTTTACCCTGAGTGGTCTCTTTTCTCAGAACAGATAATTATACTATAGCACTCCATGTGGTAGCTATAGGCATACTTTTACACTCCCATGAGGTAACCTTGCAGATTCAAATGGATCTCTAACTGACAAGGGAGAAAGCAATTTGAGTCTGAAATTGCCGATGTGCAATCATTGTCTCCATTTATCCACTATCAGATCTGCTATGGGATTACAAATCGGAATAATGTGCAATCTCGAGTGACCTTTTGGGCCGCTGTTGATCGTAAGAGTAATGCAGTATAATAACAATAAATTAATAGCTAGTCTTACACAGGCAGTTTTAGTGTAAAATTAATAGTTTTGCAATGCAGAAAGCTATTATAAACAGTTCATCATGTAAAATAGTATAATACAGTCTCATCAGCTAGCCACTATTGAACAAAAATTTCCAAAGATTCGATTGCAATGTTTTCATTTGCAGTAGAATCATCAGTACAGATGCGGACTCGTATTGTTGCATCTTCTACTTCTTCGACAGTAGTGCAGAACGTGGGCACAGTGGCAAAGCTCCCAGTACAACACTGACCTTCACAGTCCTCACCGTCCCAAAGTGGATCACCATCATAGAAGGTTGAACTGGATAATCTCACACCATCCATGACTCCTGATTCACAGAAGTAGCTGTCCTGAAGGAAAGCTGGAAGTTCAGAATCTAGCCCACCTACACAAGGGCAGCCAGCCGCATCGACATTCGATTCAGTGACACCAGCTGCGAATGTCCAGATGTGATTATTGAGTGGATTTATTGATGTTGAATATGTAATGCTCAGACCGTCAGCATACGGGGCTTCAAGATCCGCTGATCCAGAGTCTATGGTCCTGAGAAATGCATCAGTGGTTCCAACTTGATAGCCAACAGCTCTTCCAGCCACTCTGGTAAATGGTCGCGAAACAGTTTCTTCAAAACCAATAATGCACGTACCGATAGGGGACATGGGCCGTTCACATGCTCGCACTGGGGTGGTTCGCTCCTGCCAGTTGACTGGACAGTTTTGTTGAGGATCACTGACATTAAACCGTATGACTGAAAACCAATCTCCTGGTCCACATTCTGGAATACTTACAATACCTATAATTATTAAAAAAAAAAAGGATAGGCTTATTGTCAGTGTAATGTAGCTATCACTAGCTGTACTTGAATGATTATTATACTGGCCAGACCGTCTCCTCCCCCTTTTCCCAAGAGAGTTTTAGACTAAAAACTTGAAACTGTGACCAGAATTTTGTGAGGACCACTTCAATTAATTTCGGGCAGCACAAAATTTGTTGATGTTAGTTTTCAAGAGAATGAGCAACGGCTAGTTAGCTCATGGATATAGGCCATCATCACTTGTACTAATCTTTCCTCAGGTCCCCTCAATTGTATAATGATTTATGCCACACTGACCCCCCCTCCCCCCAGAGTTAATACAGTATGGCTATGTACAGTATCCTTTAATGGAAGGGTTGTCTAACCCACTAATGTTAACCCCCACCCCCCCCCCCCCCCGAATCTTGTACTACTGAATCTTGTTTATTATTTCACGTCAGGCTAGCTAGGCCACTCTCAGACTGGTTCTCTACACATACGATTATTGTGAGTGCACATGGGGAAATCTATTGTTACTTTGCATGCAAAGATACTATGGGGAGTCTGCCAGTGCCATTGTGGTGATAGGATCAGGTGATATTGAATATTTAATACGCAAATCTCACCAACGCATCCTTCTCCTTCTCGTCCGTTCAGTGTGTCATCACGTGCAGCTGATGGAGGGCATATACATGCAAAACTCCCTTCTGTGTTCGAACACATTGCTTCGGGCACACAGTCATTCATGGAGCTCTCTGTGCACTCGTCAATATCTAGATTGAGAAATGTAATTCTCAGTGAGCACAGTGAATCATTAATAAGGAAGAGTGTGTGTGCATATTAAATGCATATGCGAGTAAGAAATTGTGGCGGTAGCGAAGCAGACCACCAAACCGCCGAATTTTAATTCCCCACCAAATTTTCCGGCAATATAGTAATAGTTATCATCAATTAATGTCTGATAATATTATTAATGCCACTATCCTAGCTTGAGAGAATTACGAGCTTACCAGTACAGCCGGTACCACTGATTCTACCATCTCCTTCATAACCTGTCCGACATGTGCAGACAAATCCGTCGATAGAGTTGGAACAAGATGCAAATACAGAGCAGTCGGCAACTGTTGAACACTCATCAGGGACACAGTTGCTTCCATTAATCCTCCCATCACCGAAGAAGCCGGGTGGACAGAGGCAGACAAAACCATCGACAGAGTTGATGCATGAAGTGTTCTCAGTGCAGTCAGCTATTGTAGAACACTCATCAGCCATGCAGCCACTTCCGTTTATCCTACCATCTCCCATTAAACCAGTCGGACACACACATATGAACTGATCACCAGCAATGGAGTCAATACATATAGCTTCCGCCACACAATCAGCATCACCGTTTTGAGAGCAAGCAGCTGCACAGAAATTTGGGCACCTAATGATTTTGGTCATTAAGTTACTCTATACGCCGGTACCTTCAGATATCCTAATATCGATCTGAGCATCTATCAGTGACACGAACTCTGCGGTAATATCTGCAGAGGTGAACAACATCAATGCATAATAATTATTTCTCTATCACCCATGTATCCGCCAATTTTTTGTGATTATCTCCTTCACAAGCACATGCATTATGGTGCCATGATAGCAAACTTACCTCTACTAGCTAGTAGCCTATATACTTACGATATTATTAGTGCTGAGATACTTTGCCCCTCGTTTTTTTTTTTGCTACATGCACATTTTTACGTTTCATATCAAAGGGCTGTATTTTTACTCAATGACCCTGCGCATCTTGTCACATTAAATTTTAACTGCATATTGAACGTTGATTTTATGAGGTAGCTAGCTATATACAATTTATGCATAGCTCACCTGTGCATCCATTTCCGTTACTCCTTCCATCACCAATGTAACCAAATGGGCACTGGCAGATGAAGCTTCCTTCAGTGTTTGAGCAAGTTGCTTCACCGACGCACCTCCCTGGCTCAGAGGAACACTCATCAATATCTGTATACAAGTATATTAGCATCCCAGTTTCAATATCTCATACGTTAAATCAGTATGCAGGAGTTTTTGCGTGCATGGTTCTTAGGCCTGTCAATTTGATAACCAAACAATTATTATAGCGGAACCTCTCTATTACAGACACCACTCCATGGGACCACATGTATAGTGCATGTCCTGATTAAAGAGGTATCCTTACTTCAGTGGTTGTTTTGTACGCTTCGATCGTTGTGTAGCTGGGATAACAGGCAGTATCCTGGTTAGAGGTGTCCTTATTTGATTTAAAGTTATCTTATATTATATATACCAATACAACCGTCTCCACTGCTTCTGCCATCTCCAGTGAAACCAGACGGACATTGGCAGAGATAGCCTAGGCCTTCTGCAGTGTTGATACAGACAGTCCCTGCCACACAGTCAGCAACAGTGGAACATTCGTCAATAGCTGTGACAATAATAATTGTGTCACAAAGTTAATAAATCTTACACCAAGTATAATGAAGCACTAATAGTGCGAAACCCTCGGCTTTCATGAATTTGTTTTGACTTGATCACTGATTAAGCCTATAGCTAATTATGCTTCGATGTAATATCATCATGCCGAAATGAGAAAAGATCTATATACATGCCAGTATGCGCTATACCATGCACTAGCCTTTTATTCACCTATCAATGTATTGCCCCATGCACCTACCCTAGTGCGGGCATGTGGGGATAGGGTGGGGATTTGACCACAACTTTTATCAATTATCCCACCCCTGGGGGAAGCTCCTGTAATCAAAAGGCACACCAATCCCCACCTACTACTGAGTACTGATGCAGGTCCTTGACAGTGCAGGTGCACTAGCTATGCTAGACATACAAGTTTACATAACACTCACTTAAGCCACATTAGTATTAACCAAGGCTACTGCTTGAGGTCTAGTACTATTGTCATGGTGACACTATTCTGTCACGCTGATTTCCAGACTAAGGTAAACTCCCCACCCCTGGTCCCGATCCCATGTGCAATAGCACGGGATTACGTAATACGTAGCATGATCATCACGTGCCTGGTCAGCAGTTGCATTTGCTAGCCAGAGGAGGTTCGACAGGGTCAAAAGGTCAGCAATAACGCTCCGTTAACGAGCATTCTTGTACTTTGACCCCGAATTTAGACAGTCCTGATTTATCATGGTGACAGGCGCTGCTCTCTCCAAGGCGGATGACAGACATTTTAGAAGTAATCGGCGGCTTTTCTATGCCATCATTCTCGCTACAGCAGCTTGCCTTGCTGTTCAAGGTCACAAAGGTCAATCATATGGTAGCCTAGAAAATCGTTCACGAAGGGTACAGGGCTCGAACTAGTATTAGACACGACGAAAAACATGATAGAGATACTTTCGTAGCAAGATAGCTGGGGTACAGCGGAGAAATTAATACTCCCATGCAAACATATGGGAGCACGTGATTAGCTAATTGTGACCTTTTGACCGTCCTGTCGAACCTCCTCTGTTTGCTAGCTATAGCGCTACACAAGAAAGCCAAGAAGCGTTCAGAGTCTACTGTGATCAGTGATGAGTCAGTCCAGTTATAAGACCTATCATTAGTCCTACATCCTAGTCTTTTGGAAAAGAAGCCATCGCTGTCACATTTGTCCATCGAGAGTTCTAGTCTGGCGGGCCAGCCCCTTCGCAAGAGGGAGGAAGGGTCTGGTGTCATGCCTTATACGCGATTTGTACCGCTGCAGCCAGGAGTGCAGCCCAATCAGATCGCGCCACATCACCACCAATATTGTGGGGCTATCTAAATACTCGGGCTGACCGATCAGTAGAGACAAGCACAATATGCTGGCATTGCTTTGGGCATAATAGGTGGTTTTGTTGTGCCAGCATAATGCTGGCATAATAGGGTTAAATTATAAGGCAGTCAGGTAATCGAACAAGTACATAGTACTTTTCAACGTTTAGTGAGTAAGGTAGCTAGTCTAGTATGGCCATAGCTTGTCTTTTCTATGAAATAAAGCTTTCATGAGGTACAAGTTTCCGAATGAGATTAGTATCAAAATACTAAAAATTGAGAGGACCGAGAGCATAATAGGTACAAAACAATGAGCATAATTGGCTTGGTGTTGGGAATTAGAGCATAGCATAATAGGAACTTTAAAAAGCATAATGTGCGTGTCCCTACCGATCAGATGCCTGCTCTTCGTTTTTAATAAATTGTTATTATCGCCAGCCTCATGAAGATCTAGCATCTGGTTGGTCAGAACGCGTGGTAGGGACAACCCCAACCGTTTATAGATTGGGCCTCTGATTGGTTGGCCTGCATACCAGTAGCCACACAATATTAGTGGTGACGTGGAGCGATCTGATTGGGCTGCACTCCTGGCTGCAGCGGTACAAATCGCGTATAGGCATGACACCAGACCCTTCCTCCCTCTTGCGAAGGGGCTGGCCCGCCAGACTACGAGAGTTCGTCAAGAAGCGAAGAAGGCAGAGGTGATCAGCAAATGTCGCTGTAACTTTTGAACAAAGCGTTTTCAACGAATTCTACACGCTTCATTTGTTAAAATCGCCACGAGAAGCCTAATGACACCTCGCTTTCAACGTATAAATAAGGTATGTAGCAACTAGCCTGGTAACAGACAGACACACAGACACAGAACGACTACCGTAACCCTGCGGCGCATGCGCCGAGGGTTAACAACTATTGCAACAACACCTACAATAATATTACTGCATGCAATCAACCTGCATACTCAGAGTCTGGTAAAAATATTTTCTCAAAGAGTAATATGCATGGCATTTAATACTGGGCAGATATCAAAGAAGTAAACTTCCAAGTATATATATGCTAGCTTACTTGCACAGATGCCAATGCAAGCTTGGAAATAGAAAGAATTCTTTAGTAGCTTGCTGTAGAGCTTCTCACAAAAAGCTTTACAGTTTACTCTGCTGTCCCTGGGTACTTCATCCAAACCATACACAGGCAGTCGACGATAAACGCTTCTGGTGTGACGAGCATTTGAAGCTTCAAGTCCATCCTATATAGATTCATTTTTAAGCAAGCTAGCTATAGAATGTCTGCAGGTTTTAAACTTATAAGGCGTTAGTTACCTCTTGATGATACATAGCTTGCAAGGTTACAACTTGAAACGTAATGACAAATAGACCCAGTAGTAACAAATTCATTACGTAACAATTCTCCCTGCTCAGTGCTGGCAGTGATTAACTTTCCAATCACTTAGTCTAGTATAATATTTTGCATATCCCCCGGCCCAGTGTGCTGATTTATACCATAATGAAGCCTCTCCCTAGCAAGGGCTGATAAAGGAGGAATGGATGTTGAACTTTTGCACTTTTCCTCCTACATCCATGGCACGTATATACATTATTGATGGGCTTCATAACCACAACAACTCTTAGACTAGCTGCAGCGTGTGAGTGATGTCAAAAACTAGGAATATTACTTTTACATTTTCAGTGATTCCATTATTGAGGTATACGTATACAGCTTGTACACTAATGTGCACCTGCCACGGATGGAACAGTCAGGCTTGGCAACGATAGTCTATTACCTGGTATGAAGATTATTAATCAAATTTATCCATGAGAGTCACTTCGAGCTAATCTCTTAAATTAACCTATAGCTCTACCTTTGGTAGCATGGGTTGTTTGTTGCACTTGCAGTAGCTATAGTATACTGGTCTAGTATTTGCATACATGATATTATTCCATGGACTAGTTAGTTACAAGAGCAAGCCCCTAGTATGCATGCATGTGGACTACACCTCTTAGACTATAGCCATAGTGTACATAAAATTAATGTGTAGAATGCTTATGCTCTCTAAACATTCATGCATGCTGTGATTATCTAGGCTTCACCAGGAAATGGGGTAATTCTATCCCCAAGCAACGTGTTACAATGCTTGGGAATCCATTTCCTTGTGAGGTCTATGTTTCATAATCGCAGCGTGTCTCTTAATTTAATGATTGCTGATGGATAAACAGATACCTGAGAGACTCAGATTTTTTTTTGCAATTGTATACGTTTTGTGGACTTTCCATGAATACTGATTATTGATCCTTGTACTAGTCAGAGCAGGGTCGTATGGTTGCATGCCAATTACCATAATGACAGTTGTCGCATAAAAGTGCAGGATACCATTCCCAATTGAGTTGCAATCCATAGCTACATGTTTAATAAGAACTGGCAGCTCTGGCCCACGGCCGTGAAGCCATGACATTGTCATGTTCTCCCAGTGAATAAGTATAGCTACAGCTGGCTTCTGAAATGCAGCTGAACCATTTATAATACTGATGGATATTGCACTATAATACTATTTCAGGGTAGTCTGTGATCCAGGTAGCCACATTCCCAATTAATGCTGCTATATTATTAGTTATGTGGTCATACAGTAGTGTCCGTGGCACTTGGAAGATAGACAGGCATCTTTGTTGAGCCAACTGGTACCTTGTATTTCCACCAAGAGGAATGGTGCCTGATCAAACTCTCACTTCGAGCAACCCTTCTACTTTCCAAGTACAATTGATAAGCCGGAGATAATAATCTCCATGGTGAACGTGTTGGTGCATGTGTGTGCAAATTTAAGAATGCTAAACTTGCTTAGATCATGCACAATAATATTAATTTCTGTCAGCATCCAGACCAAATCCTAACCTTCTGCACACTACAGTGTGCAATAATAATATTATTATTATCATGATGATTCACAAAAATTAATGTCACTGCACTCTCCAGTGAGAAGTTGTCTATCCAATAAAGAGTTCATGAATTTTGTTCCCTCTGTAATTGCTAAACTCTCAAGTACTTGAGAGGTGTAAAAAGTATCCCACTTCTCTTTTTATACTGCTGGCAGTTGGGTCTATGGTTCCTTCTTCTGATGGAAATATTGCGGCCTAGTCCTTTCACGATAACATTGGACACAAAATAATCAACATGTGTTGTATCTCGAAGGCGTTCAGTTGGGGTTCGATAGAGATACTAGTTCAAGGTGACTTGGCAGAATAGAACATTTTTTATTGTCATGACACTCATTCAGGATACATGCATACATACAGGGAAGTAGCGCAAAAGGCGCCGCTACACTAGCACAAAAGATACTGAACAAAAGGCTGGACAAAATGTCCGGCCCAACAGAACGATAGACTGAGCATGCGCAATATTACATAGTTCAAGTTCAACAGTTAAATGTAGTGTTACATAGATACTACACCCCTCCCTCACCAAGTCTGAGTTTCACTCAATCGTGAAGGTGGCTGGCGTTGGCGAGACGGATACCGATGAGAAGGAGTCTGCAAGGGAGTGGCAGTAGACTCCATACTTTCACCAGCCGTGCTTGGCGAGGCGATGCCAGGCGTAGAGGGCGAGTTAACATTTTCTCCAGACGCAGATGGATCTGAGTTACCATTTAATGGCGAAATTTCAGGTTCCTCAGGAGGAGAGTGGTCCGGAGTAGAAGTAGAGGGGATATCCATGTCAAAATCGGAATCTGAAGCAGGTAAGTCACGGGTCGGCACTAACTCCTTTAGGTGGTCAACATGACGTTTCCACACCCTGCCATCGGAGACATTAACCAAGTAAGTCACGGGTCCTAGTTGGCGTACAATCACTCCTGAAATCCAGTTATTTCCGGAACCGAAATTGCGAGCCATCACGGACTGGCCCACGTAGAAGGACCTCGTTCGAGAGTGCTGGTCATGTCGCTCCTTCTGCTTAGCTTGTCGTCGACAGACACTCGTTCGCGTGTCAGGCTTTAGCAAATCCCAGCGGGTGCGTAGACTTCGACCCATGAGTAGCTCACATGGAGGAGTGCCGGTCGTCGAATGCGGAGTGGTGCGATAAGTCAACAGGAAACTAGCCAATCGATGTGGAAGAGTAAGTCCATCGTTCTTTCCGGCTTTCATGGCTTCCTTGAAGGTGCGAACAAATCGCTCCGCCTCTCCGTTTGAGGCAGGATGATACAGTGATGAGCGAGTATGCTTAATCCCATTTTTCCTGGTGAATTCGGCGAACTCGGCAGAGGTGAACTGAGATCCATTGTCCGACACTATCTTCTCTGGGAGGCCATGTACTGAAAATAGCTGTCGCAGTGTTGCGATGGTTCGAACAGCAGTAGTTTGTGGCATGATGACTACTTCAGCCCACTTCGAGTAGGCGTCAACAACGATCAAAAACGATTTGTCCATGAAGGGACCGGCGAAATCAATGTGGATCCTTTGCCACGGTCGACAGGGCCAACTCCAGGGGTGGAGAGGTGCCTTGGCAGGTGATTGCTTAACGGCAGCACACTCGGCACAAGACTTCGCCAAAATCTCCAGTTCCTTATCAATGCCAGCCCACCAGACATGTCCACGAGCAAGTGCCTTCATCTTTGAAATTCCCAAGTGCTCCTTATGCAACTCAGCCTTAATCACGTCTTTAAGTGATTGTGGGATAACCACCCGTCCTCCCCACAGCAGACAGCCTTCTTCCACCATGAGTTCCGGTATCTTTGAACGGTAGGCTTGTAGAGACTTGGGAACTTGATTAGGCCATCCTTTGAGAACGTACGATTTGATTTTGCTGAGGACTGGATCTCGCTGCGTCGCTACTTTGATTTGTTGGCTGGTTACTGGAAGAGCTTCGATTTTCCGTAGGTTACACAATCGAGTCTCAGATGGTGCTCTAGAACCTTCCTCGGGCAAAGGCAATCTCGAGAGGGCGTCTGCGTTTCCATGGGCTGTTGTCGATCGAAATTCGATATCGTAGTTGTATGCAGCTAGGAGTAGAGCCCAACGCTGCAGTCTGGCTGCGGCTACTGCTGGAACACCCTTTTTCGGCCCCAGAATGGTTGTTAGAGGCTTGTGGTCAGTTATCAGGGTGAAGTGTCGGCCATACAAGTAGGTGTGAAATTTCTGCACCCCATAGACCAAAGCGAGAGCCTCCTTATCGATCTGAGAGTACCGTATCCTCCCGAAAATAAGCCCCCTTCGATAATAAGCCCCCTCCCCTCTTTGACCCTCAAGTTCTTGCACAGGTATGTTTGCCTCGATTATAAGCCCCCTCCCACCAAGCAGACTGCACACGTACACGCGCGCCGAGCGCGTACGTACGTAACCCCGCCCTTCAATTGACTACGAGTACAAAGAGGAATCTTTTGTATGGTGGTGGCTTTTAGTAAAGCCTGTATCGAAGTTATTCTGTTATGATGGCACTTCTAGCTTGGCGAAGACACTTATGAGCCGGTCAAGATGCTTTTGCTTTCCTCTGAAGACGTACACACACGGAACAACAAGTCCTTTCCCCACTGCCGATCGTCGTCTGTTGCCGTCTACTTGATAGGTCATCTCGCTGCCGCTCTTTTGCAGAAAAAACCCCAGCAAACTCTGGATACTCCCCGCAGTACATGTACACGACCAACGATGGTGTCGTCCTTCGATCCACACGGTGACTGCAAATGGGAGCCGGGGGGGGGGGGCTTATATTCGAGGGAAAGTGCATATTCGAAAGTAAGCCCCCTCCCCAGTCTAGGTAATGTCTACTGCGGAAAAAGGGGGGGCTTATTTTCGGGAGGATACGGTAATTCTTCTCACTCTTCGATAGTGACCGTGAAGCGAATGCGATAGGCCTTTCTTCGCCGTTTGGGAATACGTGAGATATGACGGCTCCCAGTCCGTACTGTGAGGCATCGGCTGCCATCTTGATAGGCTTCGCTGGGTCGTAGTGTGTGAGCAGGTTTGAGGTAGTCAGTAGCTCTTTGGCGGCATTTACAGCTTCTGTGCAGGCGGCTGACCACGACCACTTCTCGTCTTTCCGCAACAGGTCGTTCAGTGGTTGGAGGATAGCAGCTAGATTAGGCAAAAATTTTCAGTAATAGTTGAGAAGGCCAAGGAATGACCGTAATTGCTGAACATTAGTGGGCATTGGAGCACGCTTGATGGCTGCGATTTTCTCTGGGGTCGGTCGTTTTCCGTTCGCATCTATTAGATGGCCTAGATATTCGACAGCGTCTTGCATGAAAAAGCACTTCTTTCGCTTCATTCTGATACCGTGTGCTTGCAATCGTCGAAGAACCTCCTCCAAATTTCGCAAATGCTCCTCCGAGCCCCCTGTCACTAGAATATCATCGATATAGCACATCGCTCCAATAGACCCCTGCAAAATAGTGTCCATAACCTTCTGAAATTGGGCCGGGGCGGAGGCTATTCCGAATGGAAGACGCGTGAACTGATAGAGTCCTCGATGCGTATTGATTGTACAAAACTGTTTTGACTCTTGGTCTAGTGGTAGCTGAAGGTAGGCCTGTGTTAGGTCTAACTTGGTAAATTTTCTTCCCCCTGCTAGGGCATCAAAAATATCATCAGCTTTGGGGAGAGGATATTGGTCAACGCTCAGAGATTGGTTAACTGTAACTTTAAAGTCCCCGCAGAGACGTACTCTCCCATCTGGTTTAGGCACAGCTACAATGGGAGTGGCCCATTCGCTATGGGTGATCTTCTCCAGGATTCCCTCACGCTCCAACCGGTCTAACTCATCATCAATGGCACTCTGAAGGGCATAGGGGACTGTACGAGCTTTGTAGAATTTAGGCTTGTCTTGAGGGTTGACATGCAACTTTGCACTGAATGATTTGATAGTGCCTAGCTCATCCACAAATATATCCCCATATTTATCCAGGAGGTAGTCTAAGCTTCCCACAGCATGCTGACTTACAGCTTTGATGTCTCTCCAGTTGAGTCTGAGGTGCTGCAACCAGTTCCTCCCGAGCAGAGAGGGTCCCTCTCCTGCCACGACTGTGAGCTCCATTTCCTGTGTTTGCTGCTCATACTGGACTCGAACAGTAACATCATCGACGACAGGCAGCTGCTCACCCGAGTAGGTTTTGAGAAGAACCTGCGACTCCTTGAGCGGGAGATGTGAAAAGAGGTCTTTGTACTGCTTCTCAGACACAATGGTGATAGCCGCTCCCGTATCGAGCTCCATGGTGAGTGACTTGCCATCTACCAAAAGGGGCACCTTGATAGGGGGTGTGGCCCCTCCTCCCACTGTATATAGTGGAAGAGACTCATCGTTGACGTCTTCCTCCGAGTCTGGCTCTTGGTCGCGTGTAGTTGTCACATACTTTGTGCCAAGACCAGATTTCTTCGAGGACTGTCGTCCCGGTTGACGTTTCTTTTTCGGTGATCGACAGACGGTTGCTATGTGGCCTCGTTTGCCACAGTTGTGGCATTCGGCATCCTTGAATTGGCAGTCCTTTTGATTATGCGAGGTCCGTCCGCATCTGTAACATGCCTTTATTGAGGTAACGGATTTTATCGAATTCTCCGTACCCTTGAGGGACTTGGCGTTCTTTTCCGCCGCTTCCATCCCCACTGATAGCTCTATGGCTCTTGCTAACGTGAGATCCGCTTCTGTGAGTAATTTCTTCTGGATGCCCTCACTTCGTAAACCACAAACGAGACGATCTCGGAGTGCTTCGTCAAGAAACGTACCAAATTTGCAGTGCGTCGTTAGCCTGCGAAGTTCTGCCATGTACTCTTTTATGGATTCCCCTTCGGCCTGTGCCCTTCTATGAAAGTGGAATCTCTCTGTTATTACCAGTGGCTTTGGCTCGAAGTGTCCCTTGAGTGCTGCGACCAGTTCATCAAATGTTTTGTCCTTGGGCAGCGTTGGTGCCACGAGATTCTTTAGTATGGCGTACGTTTTTCCTCCAATCAAACTGAGGAATGAAGGGACCTTTTTCTCATCCTTTACGTCGTTGGCAGAGAAAAATGCGTCCAGTCGCTCGAGGTACGACGACAAAAGTTCGTTCTCAGGACGATACTCGTCGATACGGCCAATCGTAGGAGCAGTGGCCATCCTCGTCGCCAAATGTTGTATCTCGAAGGCGTTCAGTTGGGGTTCGATAGAGATACTAGTTCAAGGTGACTTGGCAGAATAGAACATTTTTTATTGTCATGACACTCATTCAGGATACATGCATACATACAGGGAAGTAGCGCAAAAGGCGCCGCTACACTAGCACAAAAGATACTGAACAAAAGGCTGGACAAAAGGTCCGGCCCAACAGAACGATAGACTGAGCATGCGCAATATTACATAGTTCAAGTTCAACAGTTAAATGTAGTGTTACATAGATACTACAACATGATATTATTTGGACAATTTCAGTAGATTCGTTTCAAGTAGCATGATTCATTTTTATGTGTAGGATATGACATTATACGTTATTTACGACCAAGGCACGGCACAAAAGCGAGTCACCCCAACTTGTGCATGCGCATAATATTGGAACACGGTAAGGGTGGGGCAAAGTATTTGCATGCATGCTCTGCGCGGAGCTCGTGCAGTGCGCGATATTTATCTGCAAATGGACGTGTCACGCGGCTTCCATCTTGTACCAAAAATGGTAAGAGGCGGGGTGGAAATCTGCAAGATGTTGACAAACTCAAAGCAGGGGGTTGAGTGTAAATTTGTGGAACCACCGCCCGCTGCACCGCAGACAGACTGCCCCGTCTGTCTCCTCGTCCTCCGCGAGCCATATCAGGTGACTTGCTGTGGAAAAAGCTACTGCAAATCGTACATAGTGTGTGTTATAAGGGCAGGCAAGCTGTGCCCATGCTGTCTCCAAGATATCAACAACCATTTCCCGAACAAGGGGCTCCAACAGCCACTGTATGGCTTCAAAGTTCACGCCACCACGCATAGAGTGGCTGTGAATGGATTGGTGAGCTGGGACAGTTGTGTGGCCACTTGTAATTACACACTAAGTAGAAAAAAAGAAAAGATCTAAGAACCGAAAAAAGATTAGAGCTCTAGGAAGCATTTCAGGCCATAATTTTGATATGGGCACGCAGAATGGATCGAAACAAGAAGTTTAATCTTTTTGGATTTTTGATTCACGCCTTTAAATTAAGGTACCATTTAATTGCGTGGGCGTGAGCGTCAGGAATGGCTAATTCAATTAGCGAATCGTGAAGGGGCGTGGCCGAAGAGGCCATACGAGTGCTTTTGGTCGAAGGTGGGCGTGTCCAGAATCGGCCAGGGATGATTATGCGCGTGTAATTAGCGACCGGAAGTGGTCCCTGAAGAAAAGGCCGGTAATTGCCCACATCAAAGCAAGATCAAAGCATTCTTGCTTAACTATTAACCGCAGCGACTTATTACACACTAAGTAGTTACAACCTAAGATAAAAGAATATGTGAGTGTGTAATGTAATGTAATTAATGTAATGTAATGTAATGTAATGTAAATAATTCATTCGAAGCACAGGAAAAGGTATTGTGCAATAATTTTTATATCAGCATGTAGAGTGGATCAAAAATAATAATTGAATCGTCTCAGATTTTTGATTTTCACTTTCAATTTTGAAATACGAGTCGTAGTAGTTTCTGACCACTAAAGTATGCAGGAAATGACTACTGTCCAGATGGTGCAATGGTTAAGCTCAGTGTCTGCCAACCAGTGTCAAACGCGTGCACTGGTTCGAATCCCACCCGGGGCCAATTTTTTTCCATCTTTTTTTTTCACTGCCAGTGATGCTGGGAAGGCAGTCTACATACACCAACAACATTCCATGGGCGATGCTCCTTACGTTGGATCTAGACTAGGGGATGATTACGTATACAAGCCCCAAGTCACTCTCAGATATGTTGCGCATTAGTAGTATTATGACATTATAGTAATCAATGTTTGCAACTTGAGATTTTCTGCCTTACCACATACCTGACCTATTGTAGCAGACATGTATGATAGAAAATGGTGACATACCGTTAACTAATTACTGCTTGATAAAATTCTTTTATCTTAGGTTGTGGTTTAGCTTGAAAAAAAGAAAGAAAATAATGTAATGTAATTAATTAAATAATGTTTGAGACTCTGGGAAGCCATTCATGACAAACTATTCATATGAGCACGCAGAATGGCTCACACCTGGAAAATTCTTGGAAGCGGAATTTTGATTCACACCTTAAAATTAAAGTTACGGCACTTTGAAGCATCCCCATATGTTTGTATAGGAAGCCATGTTTGCCCAAAAAAAAAATTACGGGCGCGCGGGGTACGTTGACGACCCTTTACCAAACATTGTATATATGGGTATTTGGATGCCTACTTGCATCGTATGGCTCTACTATGCATCCAGCTCGATTATTTGGTGGTTTTCGGACCATCTTTTTTTCTGCTTAGTGTGTGGTCCCCTTGTTACACACTAAGTAGAAAAAAAAAAGCAAATTTAAATAATTAAATAATTAAATAATCTAATTCATGGGGGGTTTGGGAGCACTTGGGGACATAATTTTTGCACCGGCACGCAGAATGGGTCGAAACTAGAGATTTGACCTGAAAGAATTTTGATTCACGCCTTAGAATTAAAGTTACGGTCCTTGAAAGTTTTCCCATATGTTTGTATAGGAAGCAATGTTTGCCCATAAAAAAATTACGGGCGCGCGGGGTACGTTGACGACCCTTTACCGAATATTGTGTATATGGCTATTAGGATGCCTGCTTGCATTGTATGGCTCTACTATGCATCCAGCTCGACTGTGTGGTGGTTTTCGGACCATTTTTTTCTGCTTAGTGTGTGGTCCCCTTGTTATACACTAAGTAGAAAAAAAAATTAAATAAATAATCTAATTCATGGGGGGTTTGGGAGTACTTGGGGGGACAATTTTTATATGGGCACGCAGAATAGGTTGAAACTAGAGATTTGACCGGACAGATTTTTGATTCACTCCTTAGAATTAAAGTTACGGCCCTTTGAAGTTTCCCCATATGTTTGTACAGGGAAGCCATGCGTTTGCAATGTTTCCGCCCACGCGCTACGTGAGGGGCGGGGCAACGCGCGCACATAAACGTGACGACCTTTACCAACTTTTTGAAAAAATTGAAATTTAGGCTGCCTGCTTGCATTGTATGGTTCCACTATGCATCCAGCTCGATTATATTATGATGGTTTCTGGATAATTTTTTTTCTGCTTAGTGTTCTGGTCGCCTTGTTACACACTTTACACACTAAGTAGAAAAAAAAAAGCAAATTTAAATAATTAAATAAATAAATAATTAAATAATCTAATTCATGGGGGGTTTGGGAGCACTTGGGGGGATAATTTTTATACGGGCACGCAGAATGGGTCGAAACTAGAGATTTGACCTGAAAGAATTTTGATTCACGTCTTAGAATCAAAGTTACGGCCCTTTAAAGTTTTCCCATAATATGTTTGTATAGGGAAGCCATGCGTTTGCAATGTTTCCGCCCACGCGCTACGTGAGGGGCGGGGCCACGCGCGCACATAAACGTGACGACCTTTACCAACTTTTTGATAAAATTGCAATTTAGGCTGCCTGCTTGCATTATATGGTTCTACTCTGCATCCAGCTCGATTATATGGTGGTTTTGGACAATTTTTTTTCTGCTTAGTGTTCTGGTCGCCTAGTTATACACTAAGTAGAAAAAAAAGCAAATTTAAATAATTAAATAAATAATTAAATAATCTAATTCATGGGGGATTTAGGAGCACTTGGGGGGATAATTTTTACATGAGCACGCAGAATGGGTCGAAACTAGAAATTTGATCAGACAGATTTTTGATTCACACCTTACAATTAAAGTTATGGCCCTTTGAAGTTTTCCCATATGTTTGTATAGGAAGCCATGCGTTTGCAATGTTTTCCGCCCACGCGCTACGTGAGGGGCGGGGCCACGCACGCACATAAGCGTGACGACCTTTACCAACTTTTTGACAAAATTAAAATTTAGGATGCCTGCTTGCATTGTATGGTTCCACTATGCACCCAGCTCGATTATGTGGTGGTTTTTGGACAATTTTTTTTTCTGCTTAGTGTTCTGGTCGCCTTGTTAAAACACTAAGTAGCTAACAATTATTAAGTAGAAAAAAACAAAAAAACTTTTATAATCTAATTCATGGGGGATTTGGGAGCACTTGGGGACATAATTTTTACATGGGCACGCACAATGGGTCAAAGTAATAGGTTTGACCGGACGGAATTTTGATTCACACCTTAGAATTAAAGTTACGGCCCTTTGAAGTATCCCCATATGTTTGTATAGGAAGCCATGCATTTGCAATGTTTTCCGCCCACGCGCTACGTGAGGGGCGTGGCTACGCGCGCACAGTAACGTGACGACCTTTACCAACTTCTGTCAAAATTGAAGTTTAGGCTGTCTGCTTGCATTGCAAGGGTCTATTATGCATCCAGCTCAACTATGTGATGGTCAGGACTGTTTTTTTCTGCTTAGTGTGTCCGCTTCTTGTTATACACTAAGTAGAAAAAAACAAAAAAACTTTAATAATCTAATTCACAGGGGATTTGGGAACACTTGCAGACATAATTTTTACACGGGCACGCAGAATGGGTCAAAGTAACAGGTTTGACAGGATGGAATTTTGATTCACACCTTAGAATTAAAGTTACGGCCCTTAGAAGTATCCCCATATGTTTGTATAGGAAGCCATGCATTTGCAATGTTTTCCGCCCACGCGCTACGTGAGGGGCGGGGCCACGCGCGCACATGAATGTGACGACCATTACCCACTTTGGTCAAAATTGATGTATAGGCTGCCTGCTTGCATTGTATGGCTCTACTAAGCATCCAGCTCAACTATGTGGTGGTTTTGGACAATTTTTTTTCTGCTTAGTGTTCTTGTCTCCTTGAAAAAAAAAAAAGATTTAAATAATTAAATAAATAATCTAATTCATGGGGGTTTGGGAGTACTTGGGGACATAATTTTTACATGGGCACGCAGAATGGGTCGAAACTAGAGATTTGACCTGAAAGAATTTTGATTCACGCCTTTGAATCGAAGTTACGGCCCTTTGAACTTTTCCCATATGTTTGTATAGGAAGCCATGCGTTTGCAATGTTTTCCGCCCACGCGCTACGTGAAAAACGGGGAATACCCGCATACACAAACGTGACGACCTTTACCTACTTTAGTCAAATTGGAGTATAGACTGCCTGCTTGCATTGTATGGCTCTACTAAGCATCCAGCTCAACTATGTGGTGGTTTTGGACATTTTTTTTTTCTGCTTAGTGTTCAGGTCGCCTTGTTACACACTAAGTAGAAAAAAAAAGCAAATTTAAATAATTAAATAAATAAATAATTAAATAATCTAATTCATGGGGGGTTTGGGAGCACTTGGGGGGATAATTTTTATATGGGCACGCAGAATGGGTCGAAACTAGAGATTTGACCTGAAAGAATTTTGATTCACGCCTTAGAATTAAAGTTACGGCCCTTTAAAGTTTTCCCATATGTTTGTATAGGGAAGCCATGCGTTTGCAATGTTTCCGCCCACGCGCTACGTGAGGGGCGGGGGGGATCGACTAAGTTCACCCCGTTTGAAACGGTTACGTCATTGGTCCCACCCACTTCACGCGGCCCGCGCAGCGCATCGTTGGCCGCCGCTAGTACTTGCACTCTGAACCACCCATTAATTTTGCCATCAACAAAGAAGTCAGAGCTAGAGCTAGGGAAGGTTCAGGCCCGTACGCAGCCTTTCTCAAAGGGGGGTTACATGGGGCGTGGCTCAGACAGGTATGCTGTGGGCATTAGCCCACAGCCCACCTAGGAAATTTAGACTATTTGAGGGTGATTCTGAGGCATTCTGACAGTGATTTACATTAATGGGCTGATGCTGTATAGACTAGCTAGCACTATTATAATATGTACATGTACACTGGCTATTGCACATCCGGTGTGCGTTATTTGGAAAACAACACTTCGTTTTGTAAAGAAGCATGTAAGTTACACCTGGATTATTTCTAGTGCTATGCTAGGTGGCCAAAAAAGGGGGGTTCGTCCGAACCCCCCCTGTGTATGGGCCTGAGGTTGTGTCTATCTGTTTGTGCCATGGCCTGAAGAAGAGGTAGTAGTACAGCAGGGATGTTCACGCCTGGAGGAGCTTGCATTGTTCCCATGTAGCAGACCTACTGCAAAGGTACGTGCACTCATCTTTGGGCTATTCCAGATAATGAGGATTCACTCCTATGGAGGAAGGTTGATTAGTATTGTAGGATCAAGATTTAATGAGGGCATTTTTATGGATTTTAATGAGGTATTGTAGGCACCATTGTAGATAGTAATAAAGTATTGAGGGGGCATGGCAGTGAATGATTACTATAATTTGATGGAGTAGCTGGTCAGGGTATGGAGGAATTACTATTAGTTTTGTAGGGTGAAATCGAGATTATTGATTAGTTTTATAGGGTAAAATGAGCAAATTGATCAGTCTTGATGGTTATTTTTGCACTTTAATTGGTATTTAGGGTAATGAACATATATCTCTTCCTCCATAGGGGTGTACGCCTATTATCTGGAATAGTCCTTTATTAAAATTAATGGTGAAGCCGGTAAGATGAAGGTGCAGATTCTATAGTAGCAGTTTGCTCTCTTAGTCAAGTGAATGCCTAATTGAACATAAATCAACGGTGTCTTTAATACTTGAATATATCAAAGATTTAAGTACACAATTTCCCAATTGATGCAGGTGCCACAGTCCTGTTGCTTGGTAGCCACAGCCTTGGCAATCGCCACACCCACTCCTCTTTCTGGTCCCAGCTGCATTATGGAAAACATACCCACGTTATGAAAAATGTAAGTACACGGGTTACATGTACATGTACATGTACCACTCCTGGACCAATCCCCTCTCATATTATTATAATATTATTACAGCCCTTCACATAATATCTACTGAACAGTAGCAGTATATTTGATTGGCTTAGTACCATTCCTGACCACTTTAGGTACTCAATAACTGTATGTATGTACTTGTGTATGTGTATGTGTACGTGTGTGTGTGCATACATTGTTAAACATGTAGCAATTGGCTATTCAGAATGTTTGTCCTTGGTTTCCAATGTTTTAATTAATTTTAACGCACCTTCCATAAACAAATATTGAATTCTGTATTGTATAGAGGGAATATTTCCCCTTTGTACAGGACATATTTGGCAAAGAGTGAACATCAAAGTGACTATTTTCTATTTATATAACTGTATTTTTACATTATTTTAATTTGTGTGTCTGTACTGATAATATTATTATTCTCTTTTCCACCGACAATGTATTTCCAGACCTAGCCTTGTGAATTGACCTGGGTACAAGGCTATTCCAGACCTGGATTTTGATGGTCTACCGTACGTGTGTACCATAGCTATATACTCACGTTGCCTTTGCATGTGATGAGAGCAGCTCATCAAGGTATCCTATCCTTCATAGCAGGTACTATTCCTTTGAAGTCCCTTGACACAGTGACATATGTAACTACCAGTCAAACCAATCGAACTTAGTGTTTCTATATAGCTTCAAAGTTCCACAGTTTCGTACAGTGAAGATGTGTACACAAGGGAGAGCTCGATGTCGATATGCAATTGCGGATTTGTGGACTACAAAGCTAATTAAGTTATTAATAATTTTCACCATTGATTTATGATCAACTGACTAACAGAGCAAGCTGCTACTGTAGAATCTGCACCTCTACAAGTACCTTTACTATTAATTTTAATAAAGATGACTCAGCTCTTGAGCCTGGGTTTGAGGCTAATGAGTGCACGTACCTTTGCAGTAGGTCTGCTACAGGGGAACAATCCAAGCTCCTCCAGGCGTGAACATCCCTGCTGTACTACTACCTCTTCTTCAGGCCATGGCACAAACAGACAGACATAACCTTCCCTAGCTCTAGCTCTGACTTCTTTGTTGATGGCAAAATTAATTTTGGTGTTATGGGTGGTTCAGAGTGCAAGTACTAGCGGCGGCCAACGATGCGCTGCGCGGGCCGCGTGAAGTAAGTGGGTGGGACCAATGACGTAACCGTTTCAAACGGGGTGAACTTAGTCGATCCCAGGGGCGGGGCCACGCGCGCACATAAACGTGACGACCTTTACCAACTTTTTGATAAAATTGCAATTTAGGCTGCCTGCTTGCATTATATGGTTCTACTCTGCATCCAGCTCGATTATATGGTGGTTTTGGACAATTTTTTTTCTGCTTAGTGTTCTGGTCGCCTTGAAAAAAAAAAAAAAAAAAAAAGCTAATTAGGCCTAATTAAGCATGTGGGCGTGTTCCTGGCACTGTGTGGAGTGTGTGCGTGTGCGTTAATGCAGGTTTTATTGCTTCCGATTGGGCGTGGCTTCACAGGCCAGTGCTTGGACATCGGGGCCGGGGACTTGGCTGCGGCGATAGGTGGGCGTGTCCCGGATGCGGTGGTGACCTTTGAACCCGTCCAGGAGGCTTTTGGGGGCGTGGCAGGAGGTCAAAGGTGAGGCCATGTCTGTTAATGAGGCACTGTACGGCGGTGCGATCGAGGGGCCTGTACGGCTGGACGGAAGCTGACGATGGTTTGAAGCGGATGTGGTTGCGATGACGTGTTGTTACTCCGCCCACACAGGAAATGAGGTGAGCTCTTGCGTGGGCGGTGTGGCAGAACGGCCTCCAAGTGTTTGCGTGTGTTTTGGCCTTGAGGAAGCTGTGTGTTTTAATTGGGATTGATTGTGGGCTTCCGGTGGACATCCGGTGGTTAGTAGGCACTTAATTGAGAATGGTGGTCCTTGGGGAACAGGGTGGGGCTGTTTTTGGGCGTGGCCTGGCCCCTCCCTTCCGGCTCGGCTTCCGGTCCATGGAGGATATTAAATG
The DNA here is from genome assembly GCA_963930775.1 of Cliona cf. orientalis. Taxonomy (NCBI): domain Eukaryota; kingdom Metazoa; phylum Porifera; class Demospongiae; order Clionaida; family Clionaidae; genus Cliona; species Cliona cf. orientalis. Next base: position 6,436,542 of record OZ005697.1, read on the forward strand.
AACACTTCCGGCTCTAGCAGCCACACCCCTGAGACCTGTGCAATTAAAAGGGCGTGGTTACACAACATGCACCTCACTAATGACTTTGATGTGGTTTAGGTGTCATATCCCCCACCTCACGCCCACGCAATTTAATGGTACCTTAAAGATACACCCCCTAGAGTGATCCCATATGTTTGCAATGTTTGCCCATAAAAAAAATTACGGGCGCGCGGGGTACGTTGACGACCCTTTACCAAACATTGTATACATTGCTATTTGGATGCCTGTATGGCCCCTACTATGCACCCAGCTTGACTGTGTGGTGGTTTTTGGACCATTTTTTCTGCTTAGTGTGTGGTCCCCTTGAAAAAAAAAAAGAAAAAAAAACACCCTCCCTTCCAGTTTGGCCATGTGCTGAAGTTCTTGCCCACTGGTTGAATTAGAGGTTGCTTCTCTGCATCAACGTCTGCATCTGAGATGGAATTTTGAGTTATGGCACTATTTGAGAACTGCTTGGGTGTTAATACTTTCTTCAGTTTTAAGCAAGTGGATTTAATGTTAAATTTATTGCAGGAAATTATTAAGAGAATTCCTTATATGCATGTATATGTGTCTATATAGCTACAGTGGAAATTGCAGTAATATTATTAACCAATGTCGGTCCACCATAATCATGCACTCTCTTCAAGACTGCTACGTTCTTCAATATCACGACCAATAACAGCGATAGCAAATCTCTGGTCGTAAGGTCTGTCATCTCTCTCCCTGTACTTGTATCTCCTGGCTACCACTAGCAACAGGATAAGGCCAATCAGTGCAACAACACACGTGAAGAGAAGGTAGCCAAAGCCACAGTTGGTGACGGGAGGATGCTCTTTCATGTGATCACTGTCCCAGAGGGATTCAGATGAGAACGGTATTAAAGCTAGTCCACTGACAAGCTGGTAGATCGCCCTGATACAGAAAAAGACTCCAACTAGAAGACCTTTCATAGAGGAAGGACTCTGAGCCGAGATGAACTCGAAAGATGTAGCCATCACCAGCGGCTTGCCTACTCCAATGAGTATACCAGGTACCAATAAAGCAGACCAATGGAGGTGAAGAAGGTGAGGGTTAGAGATGTGGATGAACATACACATGCTATCATCAGCATTACCACTTTCTTTTGCAATGTGATGCCCTACTAGATCAATGCAAAGCATACTAACAACACCCAGGAGGTGTAAGATGACTGCAAGGATCAAGCGGGAGAAAATGCTAGGTGCATATCTGCGAAGAGCAGAGAATATAATCCACACATATAATGGTAAAACTATTACCGAAACCAGGTTTTGCAAGGATCCCTTTGTAAGTAGAATGAATCTAGAAGAACAAGAGTGGTTAAGTGCAGAGGACTGTTCTCCACTGATATGAATTCCAAATAGAAAGGAAACAATGTTTGAAGTTGGAACATCCAAGACAAACACAGTGCCAAGGACCACGAACACTAAAAGAATTCTCAAGAAAGTCTTCACATCTTCAACCTGTTCTGTTGTGAATGGTCCTCCAAATCTCTCCTTGGCAAAGTCAATTCTTGATGGTAACTCATCATCACAGTAAGTAAAGGCACTACGTTGAAATGGATACTTGTGCTTCCTAGCGAAATTAAGAACTTTATAAACAACCTTATATGGATTGTGGCGCCCAGACTCAGAATAAAAATCACAGTACTTCAAAGATAAAATAACAAAAAAGTTCAGTGCTATCAAAATCAGTGATCCATAACCAATTACACGTCCATCAGCAGTAGTACTACGAATACGAGATTTTACTTCACAAATATACACAGCAATCAGTATCTGGATGATTAATTTTCCTATGCTATCAGCCCAGATGACCCAGTGTATGAAGAGTGCTAGAGATGAACTTGGAACCTCAAGGAGCTGGTCAAGTCCAAATGGAATGAAATTAGCCTGATAGCCAACACGACCAAAAAGAAAAACTACTATGACAATGATAAGAAAGGTAGTGACCGAAGATTGCATTGAACCATGATCACTCAAGTGTTGCAAACTAATACTTCCACCTTCAATTATTGTGATTATTAATGCATCACAAAGTGTAAGAATGAGGCAGGCAGCAAACATCAAGCAGACACTGGCAAAAATGATTCGGTAGCGACCACAGTAGACATCAGCAAGAAACCCACTTATAGGATAAAAGAGACCAAATAGAGCCATGGATGAGTGCAGTATCAGCAAAGGGCGGCTAATCTTGTCATTAAGACATCCTAGCTCTGTGAGAGTATTGATAATCACTGAATAGAAGAGACTCACAAAAACATTAATGAGAATAATGATGATGGCAGCCTTTGTCAATTTATTGGTGAATCTTGACAATAGATGCTTCACACAGGTAGATCTACATGTATCCGACTCTAAGACTACAGAGACTGATGAGGTTGTCTTAGAGTTGATTGATGCTGCTCCACGAGGAGGAGAGAGGAGAGGCTGTCTCTCAGATAATGCTGGAAATCTTGCCTGCATTTTATTAGATTAAAAATAAATCAAAACTTGTTATGTATTAGCTAAAACTTAATTATTTCTATTGAGTCCAAGAATGTAGCTATACACAGTTAATGGTTGATAGTGCTTGCCCAATAAAACTAATCCAAATGCCACCAACAAGTCCCTAGAAATTTTTGAAGGAGTGCCTTATGTTGAATTTGTTATTTTACAATCATGTTTACTGTTGATGGATGACCTACCGTGGAGATGTACATGTCATGTCATGTTGTGGTAATGCCTGTCATACGTGAGTGTCTAAACAACGCATTAACAGATCTAGACTGGCTAACTGTTTTACTCATACATGAATCACAACCTTCCGAACAGATGTAGCAGCATGACATAATAATTATTGTCATAGCAGCAGCTGAAATGTGTATATAGCACAAGTTATGTATAGCTACTGTAAACTGCCAACTTCATTATATATTTAATATGCTACAGTCATGTACTCTGTATGTACAATGTTGTAATAGGCTAATAATTATTATTATTACTAAAGGGTACGCAGCTCAATTGCTATAATTATAGAACCTCTTCAGAGTCAAGTAGTGTCACCATTTTTCTCAAACCTGATAGTTTTAGGGGTAGTGGAAACAGAATCTGATGAAAAGAAAATTAATGATCTTTAACTTCTTTGGTTCTAATGAATCCTTCAGCTCGACCAAGAGTCAGTACTATAGCAGATCTAGATCAGATAACGCACCCTATAGCTAGCTAGCAGTATACATTAATGGCTTCCTGCAGTGGCCAGATTCCGTATCATCATAATTATTAGTATACTTGTACTTTGATGTGTATAAATCGTGTATACCAATTACAAGTTTTACAAGTGAATAGGCACCTGAGTTTGAAATACCTACCATAGCTGACTTTGTGTATGTATCTTAGCCTGTGATAGTGAGGTTGTATGTTAAAATTAATTTGGATAAATAGCACTCTGAAATAGGCATTTGGTTCATCAAATTGTACTCGCTATCGCTCATACAATTTTTGAATCAAATACCTATTTCAGAGTGCTATAATATTTTACCATAAAATCTCACTATTACCTATACTAATACTACTCAGCCCAGGATTGCAGCAGACAGGATCCTATTGCTGATTGTATAATACACTTCACAGTATAATAATAATGATATTAATAATTATTATTAATCATCTAATGACAAAATGCATATACAGTCCATTGCAATCAGATTCAAGTTCTATTTCTAACAAAAAAAAGTTAATGGAAAGTCATGTAAATCGATTAAAATTATCAGAATTCATAATTCTCAAAGTCCAGAGGAAAGCAAGGCCACACCCCTTTCATAGTAGGAGTGGTCACCTGATGATGTCATCCCCTCAGCCTTGAAGTCCAGCGTAAAGAGGAGCTCAGAGCGAGTGCTGTTCAGGTACACAGGCAACGTCACCTATAGACACACACACAATCATCAAACTTTCTTTACAAGTGGTCACTAAAATTCAATAATATAATAACTATACTCAGCATTACTATCACACCTTTTTGTCAGACATTTTTGACATCTCAGCAGGATTCACCCTATATACCAAAAGAAATGGAAATTGGTGAATTATATTAACACAACTGCAGTTACTGTCACTAATGCACTCTCATAGCAGTTCTCCTGGGTATCAAAGCAAAAATATAATTGCTGCTATAGTACTCACCTGACCCACTCAAGTGTAGTTAGAGGCAACTCGGTGAGGATGGTGGCTGTCAGCTCCAACGTGTTCTTAGAGCACTTGGCACCCTGGAGCTTCAGACCTGTGCAGGGAGACAAGAGAATGGATACCAGTACGTACATACACGCATACAATGCACACGTACACACACACACACACATACACACACAAACCCACACCTGTGCATACACACATACATGTACCTGTTACGCCAAAACTGCAATCGTTCAGTTTTCCTTTGAAATCAACATGCACCTATACAACAAAATAAGGTAACACAAGTAAAGAAGGGCTCCTTCAACAGGTTAGGTGATACTTACATCGAGGTAGAGTTCTTCCAGTGACCAGTTGTTAGCCTGGGCTACGTACTGTCGGGTGGCTGTGATATAAGCTTCTGGAGTGAACAAACCACCAAGCCAGATGTGCACCGTCTGAAACAGCAAAACAGGATTAATGCACAAGCATCGATACTCAAAATATCTTCATTAATTAATATTATTACTATGGTACAAATACAATCCTTATACATACTTACATATATTATATAGAGGTCATGTGTATGTGGAGGGGAGAGGGGAAGGGGGAGGTACACTGCAAGAATAGTATTTCTCTTAATCTATAAACCCCCCCCCCCCCCCCCCCCCCCCAAAAGTGCTTGATACATATCTTACCTTGAGAACCTTTGAGCCACCGCTAGCCACCTGCTTGGAGACATTTTGCAGCTGCTTGATACGCTCACTGAAGTCAGTGACCCACTGAATGACAGTCAATCCAGCTGGAACAATGTAGCGACGCCAGCTCCGAGGAATGATACCTGAACAACAAATCACAATACATAGTATCATCCTTCTATACAAGTAGCCGCTTGTGCCCCCTTAGCTAACATCAGTACTGTAAGCATCAGTTTCAAAGATATCCACACCAATAACTCGGTTGGGGAAAGAAGTTTTATCATCATTTGCACAACCATAGGGTAACATAGCCACACACTGCATATACACCTTTGGCCAAGTCACTGATCAGAGATCTCAAGTAGTTGGTCTGCTTCTTCTTGGCTTCACAGACACGGACAACATCAGCCAGGTCATTCCTCACCACTCGCAACAGACGAGCACCACTGTTCACCTGCAGTGTAAGATGTGGATAACAGGAGTATTCTCTTCATGAAGAATAGAGTTTGGCAAATATATCGAGCAACTCTTCATACCAACCCTCCCAAGTTAATTACGCACAATAGTGCATCAATATGTATGTATGATGATACTTCAGTATTCGACCAAGCAATCCCACCTCTCTCTCAAAGAAGCGGAAAAGCGGATCTTTGATATTCTCAGCAGTTCTGACCAGCATATCAAGGACCTACAGAGTAATATACGTTCATGATGTATATTGTTCATAACTACTGAAAATTGGTAGTGTACCTGAGGGATGACGGAAAGCCATTCAGTGGCAGTTGTGTGCAGTGTACGCATCCAAGCTGGACGACCATCATGAACTAGCCTCTTGGGGGACTTGTCACTAAAAGGATCAAAACAATATGTGAAGAGAGAGAAAGAGAGAGAGTGAGCGAGCTAGCTACATGTAGCTTACGTTGGTGTTGTTGGGATCATAGAGGAGACAGCAGTGGAGAACTCATCATCATCAAAGCTCTGCATCTTCAGCAGCTTAGCAATCATAGAGGATCCTGGATTTGAATGAGTATGGTTAAAAATTAGTAACTGTTGCATCATACAGAAACATGTCAGATTGTACATGATCACATAACCTTATTATTAATATATATGTGCGTACCTTTGTTGGTCAGTAGCACTTTCTCTGCATTGTTGGGTAGGCCAAGCCAGGATGGGGTCTGAGAATCGGGAAGATTCTCGATCCATTGAAGAAATTGCTCACGTCTGTTGAAGTAAAATGAACAACCTTATCACTAAAATTTTTAGACTGGCTATAGCATACAGTGGAACCCCTCTACAGTGTGACCAAAGATTTTGTCCGCTGTAGCAAGGTGTACTTAGTTCAGGGGTTAGTGGTTGACCACGTCCCTCCTACAATCGCAGCCAGCTATGATAAAGCACTACTATGGGCGACGAAAAAGTCTGTATTGATGAGAGATCTGTCAACTGACAGCTTTTAAGCAAGAATCTGACACATATTAATTTTAGGCTTTACTGTAGCTACTGGTCACTGAAACTGATCAATTTTAATGGTGGGTGTGGCTAAGTGTCCGTTATGCAAGATTATTCATTATTGCGAATAGATCCAAAGTAGGTGTCCGTTATACAGAATAGCGGGTGTCCGCTGTTGAGGGGATTTGAATATATTGAAGTCTATGGAAATATAATCCGGACATTCAGAATTGTCCATTATAGATAGATTCAGCAAACCTAGCCCCTGGTCACACATACACACTTAAACTATACTACAGCCTTAATATCTGTTGGAACCACAAATTCTTTTTTGGGGGGGGGGGGGGGGGGGGCGGTGGAGTGGAGGGAGGATTGTTACTGTTGCAAAAATATTCCCCCTTGATGCACCTGTAGCTAGCTGCCCACTGACCTGATGCCCTCTGGCATGTTGACCTTCCTGCCAGGCTGTCCATCAAGGTTGCTCATGAGAGGGAAGGTGGAGTCAAAGCTCTGAACAGTGAAGAGTCGGTTGACAAATGAGTTGAGCAGTCTCTGGTCAAAGTCATTGTCGATCCTCCCACCGTAGATGCACTGAGAGAGGAGGGTCCGCAGAGCACTCCATGGCACTTTGTCAGGGGAGAGGTTGGTACGACCCTAGCAATTATAGTAAATTATGTAGATATCAGTATTATTATTGAGGGATAATGCATGCATCAATCCAGTAACAAATTCAGAAACATTCAGAGTATCTATATCCTTTACATATACAAGTTGTATGCCACATAATTGGAGTGGAATTGTACATGCACAATATCATCATAAAATACAATATTAAAGGAGATAGCAAAACTTGAAAGGGAAAAAAGTGGAAATTAGTTGCACTGTTGCAATCTTTATTAATAGCATTTCACGAACGATAGACTTACCCCTGCCACAGTCTCCAGCCAAGTGTCCAGTGTATCACAGCCCATTCGGAGGTCAGACTCATTGAACTCATACTTCTTAGCCCAACCTAGTGGAGCATAGCGGAGCCTCTCCTGGATGATGGCATGGAGCCAGGCCAGCAGGAAGTAGAGCCTGGCTCTCTCGTGAGGCTCCTTGCACATCCTCGGGGCTGGCACAGTACTGAAGGTACGGATGAGGTTAGCCTTCACACCAGGCGGGGGTTCAAAGGTGAAGATACGAGAGCCTCTCAGAAGATTGACAGGCACCTACAGGGATTAGTAGTGACATTTGAAACATTCATACAAGAGTGTGCACACTTGCCAATTAAGTGAGCAACCCTTAGGCTAACAGATCATGGGTGAACATGACTACACAATACACATACATACACATGTTAACAGATACACACATATGTACATGTACACAATAAACACACTCCTATTAATAGCAAATCCAACAAGAGTAGCAGCATGCACCCACACCAACTAATTATTTGTTACATCACAGATTTATCTACCTACCTTAGGGTTGATCTCCATGGTGAGGAAGAGCCTGAAGTTGGTGTGGGGAGTTAGAGAGTGGAACTTCTTCTCCAACTGCACCAGCCATTGAGGAGCAAGATGGACGTTCTTCAACAGCACCCAGCGACCAGCCTTAGAGGCAGAGGAGATGGCCTTCTCAGCCAGACTGAAGCCTTCAGCAGAACCTGAGGGGGAGAGAGAGAGAGAGATCAATTATCAGGAAAGGCATTATGATAATTTATATGACTCACCAATAGCAATGGGTGTACACTGTTTCCCCATTTGGGCTGCTAGATCATCCACTCTTCCACTGGCATCATAGCCAGAAACAGAGCACAGCAGGATGGGGGTGTTGGACTTGATCTAAAGAAACAGTAAAGGTAGGAAAAAACATGCACACCTCTGTAACATCTTTACATTCTAGCATGACAATCATAAAATTTAATATTACTATAGTTAGAGATCATATCTATCAACCACACCCAGCAATGTAGATATTACCAGGGCCTACCTCATTGGTGATAATCTCAGCCAGGTTTAGCTCTTGCTCAGCACTGTGAACGAATGTCTCTCCAAGAACAGTGGCCACAAAGATGGAAGCCATAGCAATGAGACGATCAGCTCGGAAAGCCTGGATCACCAGCAGCTTGTACAGGGCCTTACCAATAGGAGCTGTGGAAAGAAATCGGTATACAATGTCAGTGATGCATATACATTTGTACACGTACACATATAGTGTGTGCAATATTTGTGAAAATATTCTCTCCATACATGTACGATAATACGATATGATATCAGATTAGACCCAACTGCCAGACCCTACAGACATAAACTCCCCTTCCTTACACACAAGCACACTCACAGGCCAACAGCAGAAACTGCACTAGGGCATACATTTGTATGTTCAACGCAAGTTATTGTACATGTACTAAACTTAATACCTACTTAGTTCACTCTCAGTGTCCCAGCACTCGGGCACAGAGTGCTCTGGGTTCACAGAGTCGACCCAGTTCAAGAAGTCAGCATTTCCTGATATCTGGTAGGGGAGGTTGCTGAAGCCAGGGAGCTGCTTTGATAGGTGGTGCATACACACAACCTGGACAAGGGAGGAAAAACAATTCAATCAATGAATCAAGGCAGACTACATTTACCATAACACATGTATAGCACAGTATAAAATTAATGAAGAAATGTATGTACGGTGGTCCATCTATACAAAATGCCTAATGATGGGTAAATATTTGCAGTTTCCAATTTCATCGTGGATAAAACGTTCGTGTACCAGCCACTCCTTGAATCCAATATAAACTTAAACATTTCGTGGGAGAGTACTATCACAGCCGTCAAGTACACACAAAATCGTCTAACCTCAAAATATTTGGATAAGTTCTAGATTTAACTGTACCTGTTCCTTGGTGAGTCTTGCCATCTCTGGCACACTGACATCCATCCTCAGAGACTCCTTGCCTCGCAAAAAATAGTCAAACTCAGCATTGTAGTCTTTCTCACTGTGCAAACAAGCATTGGAAGCAATGGTCAATTATTTTCATCAGCAACATGCAATGCACACAGATTATGCAGTACAAAAGTAATATACAATTCTATGATACTGCTTTTTCCTCTACCTTGGCATTCCCTTGAGGTGTATCCTGCAGAGCAGTATGGCCAGCACCACTCGGTCATCATGAAGCATACCACGAGCAACACGGTTGTACACAAGCTACAGAAACACACATACACAGATACTGATTCTGTTTCTCATCTGAAATTAATAACTACATCAATCATTATAGTTATTTTCACAGATACGTACGTCAAGCATACAAATCGAAAAAGTGTATGGAATCAGTGGCTATGCTGATGTCAGCAGATTGTCACCAGCCACTATAGAGCTACCACCCAATGCCACTATGCTATCTGCAGTAGGGAACGCCAACAGTGCTATGGTACAAAGGTCACTGTGGAGCAAATAAACTGCAAACAACCCATATAAAAGCACACCGGGTCTCTTGGAATTAAATGACCTTTACTAGACTGCTGCACTGAAGTTTACCTGGAAGAGGTCCTTGGTGATGATGTTGAGCCTCTTGGTGTAGTCAGTGATTCCCTTCAGACTCTTGTTGGTCAGAACAACCTCAAACATCTCAAGGAAGAAGTTCAATGAATACTGGTACAGGAAGTGCACCTAAAGCAAGTGATAGAATCCATCTTGAATACATGTGTACATTAACCAAATAATATGCTAATTGTACTGGTACAGATACAATGCTCAGCTACTAGTACACTTAATGCACGTCATTATATGGGTATGGAATGTGAAAGTGCATGTACATGTAAGTAAACAGCCAAGCGATGAAAATACACCCTAGGCATTACAGAGTGGCAAATTGCAATAGCTTAGAGCTCAGACTGTTATACCTCATAGTCTGTGAATATAGCTGTCAGATACTTGATTATCAGTATTTAATTCTTCAATTATAAGCCAGAGTACTGACCTGGTTGAGCGACTCCAGTGTGAAGTACATGGATGAGCATGCGGCTGAGAGGGGCAGGTACTGCTGGGAGACAGTCTCCACTTCAGCCATCACAACATCCGTCTCTTCCACCTTCTTCTGGACATCAGCCGCCTCACGCTTCAAACGCTCCAACTGACCTATGATACTGCAGCGAGAGCACAATGTAGTGCATTTAAATTTAGCTTTGTACATGTATACACATGCTATTTGATATCAACATTTAGCTTCAGTAAAGATACGAAATATACAGCAATCGATGTGGTAGCTATACATACTGATTGGGGGAGGCTGGCTTCCAAACTACCATTTACCCATTTTACAGTCTACCTTTATTAAACGTTATCTTTTGTCATCAGTTGCAAGAGGGTAGGATGCTGAATCAGTATTTGTGGCAGAGTACAGCTAACACTTGGTATGTAACAGGACAGTGTACATAATCCAAGAACAATGTATATAATATTATGTCAAGTGACCCAGTTAAGTGTTATCATCGTTAACACTCCAACAAATCACAAAGGCACTGGATATCCACTTGCATTGCTATCTGCAGTAGGGAACGCCTCTAGTGCCACGGCAAACAGAGACACTACGGAGCAATAAACTGCACTCCACAACAAAATCTCACTTGGGAAAAATACCATTATCATAATTGAGTACAATACTCACCGATCATCATCCAGGATACGACCCTTGACCTCATTGAGGGCCTGGAGGAGAGACTGCTCCAGGTGACGCAGGCGGAGAAGGAATTCACCTAAAAACAGAAAAGTACATACATGTAATATAAATACTGATTTTTAGGCCATTATTATACGAGGAGTAGATCTCTATTCCTGATTAGAGTATACCACTTATTCCTGCATACCTTGTAGTTTGAGTAGGTCAGACCTCTTGGCGTCGACATCAGGTCGCTCAGCCTTGAGCACCTGGTTCAGGCACTGCGTCTGAAGGGAGCTCCGAGTCACAGTGAAGTTGACAAAGGTCACCCTTGAGCAAAGGTCAGGTGGAAATTCAACCTGAGGAGATGAAATTAGTCACTATCACAGACAAAACAGCTGCAGATGTGCTGAAACTGAAGTTGACACTGCTTAGGTTTCTGTCAAAAGCATATTATCACATAGGCTACCCACATCTAACTACTATTTAGAATCTCTGGCAGCATAGTGCATCATTACATTATAGTGCCATAGTACATGTACATACTTGCAGCACAACTGATAAGAGGAGAAAATGCATTTACAGATCACTATCACAGAGGAGTCTAAGGAACTAGCCCACAACCCACATCATGATGGTGTATGGCTTAACAAACATCAAACTTTGTGATGTCACAAACAGAATATCAGATTCAGCATAATGGAAAAGAATGCACATGACAAAGTTTAATATCTTGAAAGCCCACAGGCTACCATAAATTTAATTTTTGCTGGCATAGTCACATGAATAATTATTTTTAAGGAGTTGTTGATCACAGCTGGTCAACCACTATCTATACTGACCCCATTAAACATTACTCCCAGAACAAGATTATAGGGATACACATCAAATTATCTTAGGGTTTCAAGAATATCAAGGTTACCATTGACCCCATTATAGCAGCCACACAAATCCAGTAGACTAAGTGTAGAAACCTGTAAAATTCCCACTTATACCACACCAGCGGTTGTACCATAGCATGAATATGCATCAGCTGGGTATGGGAGCGGTGCCTTTGATTTGTATGTTAGGCACATCACAAACTTTTTAATGATCTTAGGGTTTCAAGGTTATCAAGGTTATGGTTGACCCCATTAAAGTGATGTAGGAAACGCCCACAACACCTCATTGGTTCAGTAGCTATATAAAGAAGACCTTCACATCTTCGAGGAGCACACCCATAACAAGCTACATACCCAGCAAGACTAACTACAAGCCAGAAGAAATCGATTATCACAATCAGCTACAATGCAGCTCATTGGAATTGCAGCAGTCATCCTTACCTGCACCGTGCTGATATCCGGAGCAGCTACAAACAACACCAAAGCCAACAGCACAGTGCCATTTCCCTCATCAAATCGAATCAAACGCAACATACCTGTTTCTGGTACTCTGTCGGTATATGCCAGATATGCACATGGATTACCTGACAGAGATCCCTGGGCTGGTCGATCAGATCCCTACATGTCCGTAACAGCTCATGACGACTATGGAAGACGTGTGACACTTAGGACACGGCACATTCAAGGAGATCATAGTCCACATTGGTACCAGTGGCTGAACTTTGGTACTCGAAGTAACTGGCATCACTTCGAGATGAGTGTCTGGGATAGCGATCTTAATGCTGATGACCGACTCACACAAACTCATAGAGTCAATATTAGAGCAGGTTACCACTCAAGCTACTATACCTGTGGTTCTGGTTGTGCAGTATACTATAGCTATTCCATATAGACATTGATATAACTACCACAAGTAGTATAGCATTTTGAATTATTACTCTCAATCAACTGAGATACGTTTACAATAGTTGTGATATCTGTGATTGTACATGTACATGTATCAATACCATTGTTTTCTATGAATGAATGATGCACAACATTATCATCATTATACTAAGATTATAGTTGTCCGTGAGTGTGTGGGAGGTGACCGGAAGCGATTCGACCCGAGCTAAAAACTTTTATTTCTAGGCATCGCTGGACTTGGGGCATACAACATACAGCCCAATGACACGGCTGGGTATGGCCACAGCAGCGACTGAAGTGAGCTGCTTCAAAATAACGCCAGGGTAGAATTAGACTGAATTGTACCACTTACAATGGCGGCCTGGAGAATGCAAAGCGGTGATACTCTGGAGCCAATGTTGCCCATAGGTGCTTTCCAGAAGGAGGCAGTTCTATTCTAAGCGCCTTCTCTTAGGAGCCCTTGCGAGCGAAGCTGCAAGACAACTAACGAATTTCTTGAGCTAGCTGATTGACAAAGTCACATGATCAGGCAGGATGTGCACGTGCGCTAGTTTGCTCATGTGCATGCGCACAAACATGTAGGTATAGGTCGTCGACGGCACATGCACAATAATATGCGGCACAGAGACAAAGGAGTGAGCGAGCGAAGCGAGCTCACTCCTTGTAATATTTATGTATATATATATACGTATAAGTAGGGTGGGGTGGGGAGTTGGGTGTTATGGGGAGGTTGCTTTGCTTGCCTCCCGCTTGTATTGGCACGATCAGTGTGTCCGCTAGCCACTGAAAAATTGCATGAAGAAGTATCGTACAAAATCCTGGTGCATAGCAATAGCTACACCCACATGTAGCAAGCTTGCAAGCTAAGCAGCAACACTGCTACGTGTACTGTGCATATTATAGTAATCGCAAGAATGCATTAATACTGATTGCTCACAATTGTGTACCTAGTGCATGCCAGATCTAGTACAGGCCAAGAAAGTAAGGCAAGGAGTGTAATTCACTATTGATATATCCTACTGTGACCAGTGATGAGTCCGTTGAGTTACAAGAACTATTGCTAGAGGTATACACTAGTCCTTTTGAAATGAAGAAATCGCTGTCTCTTGAGAAGAATAGCAGTGGTGTACCAAATGCCACCAAAATCTTTAACAGTGCATGTTCTCCACACAATAAGAAATTGTCATTTTCAACATTTAAATCAGGTATGATGTACAATTAAGTAGCAGCTAGCTTAGTAACAAACTATTTGACACACACACAAACAATGTACCTCGTGAATGGCCAAGAATTAATCACGGTTCTATATACATAATCACAGGAGTATTTTTGTACACTATAATACATAGGTGCAGGTTTTTAAGTGCATGCACTGAATTATGTACTTGAATCTTAGATGTGCTATCTATGGACAGATCATCAATAAACTATGCACATGGTGTCATAATCAAGAAGGCTAATGGTTACCAGGAGGAATGCACACACCCTAATCATAATTCCTAGGTGCACTTACATGTACATGTAAAAATCAGCAACCACTGTAGTGGCGTATCCAGGATTTGAAGGAGGGAGGTGCTAGGTCAATCGCGTGCAAAGTGTGTGCGCAAAAATTTTAGCCATGCCCCTCATTTACGCGCTCTTGAAAATAGCTGGCTGACAAAGAAGGCTGTTTTAGTCTAGGCCTAGTGGTGATCAGAAAACACTGTTAAAGGAGCAAATTTTTGAGGCTAGTAAGTTTATTGCTGTTAGGGACTGCCAGTTATCGATTATTACTCACAATATTTGTCACCGAGGTACTGAGCTGGCCAAAGCTGAGGGGGTTGCTCCAGCACCCTGAGCTCCATGTGGAACTCGAGTTTTTGTCCTTATAGGCAGGCTTATCAGTCAGATTCTATACCTAAATGTATGTCAGATCGAGGTTTTTTGGCTAGAAGGGGGGTGCTAGAGCTAGCTATGTCTATAGAAGCCTGTCTGTTGTCTTTGCTGGAGGGGGAGGGTGCTTGAGCACCCCAAGCACCCCCCTGGAGACTAGTGTATTTGGAAGGGAAGGCAACAGCCATGGCTTACTTGCACACAAGCATAGACGTAGTTATGTGCAGCTGCAGAGGTCACTGAGAGGTGCAGTTACCACAAACCACAGCATAAGAGCAGTGACAGTTGTAAGCCAAGTTCTACTACTACCAATATCCCCCAGCAAACTGTGGTAAGGAGGCCATATGTCCGACCAGGAGTGGTTCGGGCAGCCATGAAACCATATTGGTTGGATTTTAGCTGATGACCGACTGTTATGCCACTGCACTGTGATTCAATCAACTTGGTGTACCCTAGGAAAATCCCCCTAATATTATCCAAATATATTAATGTCACAATCATGGGATAATGTGGTTAGTATGTATGCATGATCATTTATTAATAGTACATGCTCACAAAACATAGAGACGTACGCAGTTCATGCACAAACAGTATCCTGCCTGGGCAAGATTGCTCATTAGTACCGTGCACGTGCGCAAACACAGATGGAAGCGGTTGCAGGGGCCACACCCTTCATAGCAACTAAGTGTACGTGTGCAATGGCGACGTTCTCGCTCTGCTCGAATGTTGCTACCGGACTACTGACAGGTATGATAAAGAACAGACCTCGCCTGCTTAGCAGGCCTCTCGAAACGCACGGCACTTTCATGCCGATCGTTTGACAATGCATCTCTAGCTGTAGCTATATGGCCCGAGGCACTCTACTTTGTGCACACAGCCCTACAGTTCTAACCAATCCTGAGCCTTGCAGTGCGGACTTTCTCTCCGCCCGCGCCGTGCGTTCATAGCAACCGGGCGCATCCAAGATGTGTATCCATGCCCTCATGTAATGACACGGACTATATAAGAAAAATGTATATTAATGTTGCCTTACAGATGGATCTCTTGTGGAGAGGAAGATGGTGAATGATGGGGAGAGATCAATGTCCTGGTCTCCCAGGGTGATGAGGACACGCCCACCAGTACGACGAACCTCACGGTTGAGGACAGGGTTCAGGATGGGGTCATAGCTCTCAACATCCTAAGTGAAAGAGTGGAAACATATTCACATGCTTTGAAAAACTGGAAAAAGTTTCAGTACATAATACAAGCAGTAAGTATACCACAATTATTATCATCGTACTTTTGCATTTTACACGTATGTACTAGTAATGGGCAATATACCATCCGTACCGTGATACCGAGGTACTGACTATCAACTGTTAAAACCCTACAAGTACCACAATACCGTATTTGCCATCATACAACATGTAATTGTCTTCCATCCATAAAAAATGAGAGTATCATACAAATTGCCCTATAAATTTGTACAATCAGACTTGATAAGTATCAATTTGTAGCCATTAATTTTTTGACTGTCAAATTTCATGATGATTATATTACTCTATCCCACATACCGTGGATACCGCAATATTTTCTGCATGGTATACCGTCAGCTACTATTTCCAGTACAGCCCATTACTAGTATGTGCTTGTTATTTCTTACCTGGACTAGGAGAGGGTTACCAAATCGCAGAGCACTCTCAAGGTTCTTACGGAAGGCATCATCCAGGAAACTGAAGTACAATAAACAAATGGTAAACCTCATCGGCTTAAAATGTACATATACCGTAAATCTGGAAATTTTCGTTGTAAAAATATTTTCGTAGTCGATGGCGGCTACGAAAATTAATCTTACGAAAATTAGCAAGCACTAACGCTAATGCGGTAAGGGGTCGTTCCTACGAAAATATTTTTACACAAAAATTTATCATACGAAAGTTTCTTGACACGAATATTTCCAGATCTACGGTACTTTGAAAAATAATATAATAATACTATGGCCAATATGCTTAAGTTTTAATTATGTACAGTGTATGCACATGTATGCTAGGGAGAACAATACAGCTAGAGATAGTATGATTATCCTACAGCTCCATTATCCTACAAGTATAAAAACAATTGAATAAAATTGAAGGATGAAGTAGGGATGGCAGGATCAAAAAGTACATAAACAAGATTTGTAGGGATAATCACATCCACTATACATCCCTACACTTGCTTTTCTCGATTATCATGCACCTAACTTGTTCGTTAAGCACTCTTGACTTGCATATGGAAGATATTACTGTTCTTGCATCCCTCAAAAGCAAGTGTAGGGATGTATAGTGGATGTGATTATCCCTACAAATCTTGTTTATGTACTTTTTGATCCTGCCATCCCTACTTCATCCTTCAATTTTATTCAATTGTTTTTATACTTGTTTCTGTTCTTTTTTTATTGCTCTCAGAATAATTCATCTTACATGATTCGCTGTCAATATTCCAGTGTAGAAGAATGAAGATCATATTATCTGCGCAAAATTCTTAGCCACGCCCCTCGTTAAAGGCTTGCGTTCCTATGCCTATGAGGAGGTTGACAAAGAAGGCAGCGTTATGCGGCTGATATCGATGTAGCAATGAGACTCTTTCGTTTAGGGAGAAAACCAAGTTCTGGCAGTAGCTAATCTGTACGTTACCGCTGAGCTCCTCGAGCCTTGCGCAGGCTTCATATCCATGATCTATCCAGCGGATCACTAGCACTGCACGCGCTAGCGAGTAGCTCGCTTATGACTAGCGCCTTTAATACTGTTCCTCGAGCCTTGCACTTTCATATCCTTGATCGATCCAACAGAGCGCTAGAACACTAGCGCTAGGGCTAGGCATGGCATGGCAATCGCCGAGGCCTCGAGGGCCTAGGGCCAGGGCGCTGTCACATGACTTCACCATGGCAACACATTCTGAGCATGCGCATTAGGTCACAAAATGGCGTATCTCATTACTGTCAATGCACCGTACACACCCACTATTACTTTACTGTCAAGATAACGCAATATTAGCGTGCCACTGCAATGCGCGCTACTAAATGGAATGGATTTATACTTAAACTAAGATGAGAGGTCAAGGCAATCTCGAGCTAGCCCTGGAAACTAGAAAGAAAGAAAGAAAGAAAGAAAGAAAGATTGACAAATGGCCATTTTTTGAACATCTGGTTCTGGCATATACAATTGAATTGATGGATGATCTTGGTCTTGTTAGATAGATAATTTGCTGGAGATTCCGATTTTCACACTTAGAAATTTCACAAAATTACCTATTTTGAGATATTTGGGTATTTGTAATGTATTACATATATGGCATATCCGGGCCATCCCTACTTATAGAGTCTACCGACTCTATGATAAATATCTGAAAATACAATGTCATGTACATGTATTTCTGACCTGGTCTTAGTGATCTTCCTTCCCCTGTACTCGTTCATGATGAACTCAGTGGCCTGTCCTGATGGGTCAATGACGAGAGGATAGCGGTTGAACCGCTTGATCATTATGGCATTCTCAATACAGAGGTCATCAGAGGGCAAAGCATTGGCCTGCCATGCTAGACGCTCATCGGCATTTGATAGGTACTGTACAGAGAGGAGGGAGCACATGTTAACATAGTACTAATTTTAGATATTTCAAGAAGATAATATAAGGACAGCTTCCGTTAATTATGACACTGTAAGCAGTATGTAGGGCCACAGTTGACCTATCGAAAAGTATCACTGATCACTATGTAGCCTTCTTCTATCAGAGGAGTAGAAGAAAGGGGGTGCCCCTCATAATTATTTAGCACTCCCACAAAATGTACTATTGGAAGATAGTATGGCTTAGGTTAGCATCATTCCAAAATTTCATTGCACACATTCTTAACGAATATGCCAACACAGAGGAGGCCAGATAACTATCTGCTGGGGGCACTCACCTCGACCCTGGCCAGGTCTGGCCTGAAGGCTATGTTAGCCTGCTGCATATGAGAGGCCCACGAGGAGAACAAGGTGTGACGGAACTGCTGGTCAAAGTAACCAGCGTAGGCCATGAATGCTGATGTCAGCATGACGTCACCGCTGATGGTGCTCATCTGACTCTTGAATGTCTCACTGCCGGCCTCCCAGCGCTCCTTCTCATCAGCAAGACTGCTCAGCAGCGCCTTGCTACGCTCAACCTAATACCAGGATAAAAAACAAACATTATTAGCTTCTCCTCAGTTCATGATTAGATTATACATTGTTACTAGTACTGGTACCACGATGAAAATTAATCCAGTAGATATATATGCATACATCAATAATATTGAGAATGGTACGCTCCACTTGTGTAAATACGTAGTTGTGAACTACCTGAGACAGGACAGGTACAACATGCCAGACAGACTGCCATTAATTTTGACTACATAATCATAGAGTCGGTAGACTCTATAAGTAGGGATGGCACGGATACTCCATATATATAATACATTACAAACATCCAAATATCTCAAAACAGGTAACTCTGTGAGATTTCTAAGTGTCAAAATCAGAATCTACAGCAAATTATCGATCTAACAAGACCAAGACCATTCATCAACTCAATTGTATATGCCAGAACCAGATGTTCAAAAAAATAGCCTTTTCTCATTCTTTCTTCTTTCTTTCTTTCTTTCTTTCTTTCTTTCTGTTTTCTTGGGCTAACTCAAGACTACCATGACCGCTCACCTTAGTTCGAGTGTAAATCCACTCCATTTTGGAGCGCGCATGTCTGTGGCATGCTCGTTTTGTGTTATCAGGACAGCGATTTAATTGTGGGCGTGTACAGGGCACTTTGCGAGTGGGTGTGTCCGATAAGCCATTTTGTCATATAATGCGCATGCTCATAAGGTGTTGCCATGGTGAAGTCATGTGACCGATGTCAGTGGTGCGCATGCGCTGGCGCATCCACAATTAGTGAACTGTCGATTATGGTGGCTATTACCAACAGTACACTTACTGGCCTATAAAATACGCTCCCGAAACGGAAGGTTTTCGTCACTACTTGGTTCTAAACAGCCTTCTAATCTTTCAAGTTTGCCGATCTAGCCAGCTTCAGGATCGAGATAACGAGGGGCGTGGCTTCAATCGCAGGTCACTGGTTAACGGAGTTGTCTCGGCGAGAACCCCACTGATGCGTGTTCAATAGTGTGTAATGCAAAAGAAGACGTCCTAACTAGCTAGCTATCAAAAGACGGCCTGGGATTTGAACTTACAGGAGTATTCAAGTTTGAACTCACGGTGTGTTTGGGGTACCATAGCTACCTGACTCAAAGGCTAGGATCGCACAGATATGCTGAATCAGTGATGTACCTGCTTAATTCCCTATAATATTGTAATAATACATTATTGTTAGAGCACAGTTGGATATAACTAGGTCCAGAAGCTGCATTTTATAATGATGAATAGGCAAACCATAGTATCTGGTCACCATGGTGAGTCTCATGCCCAGCCTCTGTCTCCACGAGATTAGTTAGCTAGGTGGCATTGATGAAAATTAATGACTATCATGCATGAAATACCCTGGGGGCACTAAAAAAAGAACAGCAACAAGTATAAAAAAACAATTAAATAAAATTGAAGGATGAAGTAGGGATGGCAGTGCCAAAAAGTACACAAACAAGGTTTGTAGGGATAACCGTATCACATTCACTATACATCCCTACGCTTGCTTTTTGAGTAGCCGTGCACACACATATTATATATGGGGCACATGCATGCAGGAATGGAAAATCAATACATGGATTAATATCAAAATATAGCGACACTTTACATACTGAATCGGGAGTGTATGACGTTAATTATTGAGAAAAGCAAGCGTAGGGATGTATAGTGAATGTGATACGGTTATCCCTACAAACCTTGTTTGTGTACTTTTTGGCACTGCCATCCCTACTTCATCCTTCAATTTTATTTAATTGTTTTTTTATACTTGTACATAACTTCAGTTGAAGGATGACTCCATCTATTTGTACCTACCTTCGCTTCCACTGTCTCGAGGTCAGATTTGATGGCATTAGCCTCACTAATTAGGAGGGCATACTCCTCCTTATACTTATTAATGCTAGCTTCAAGTTCATTGATAATCTTGTTGATTTCATCTCCCTTGATTCGAGTGGTCTCTGCCTGCTTCTCCAGAGTCTGTAGCTCACGACGGAGAGGGTCAACCCTGTTCAACATGTCAGCATAGTTGAGCTATGTATGTGCATCAAGTGGGAGGGAGAGAGGGAGAGAGAGAGAGAGATGGAGAGAGAACGAGAAATGTGTAATGAACTAATGAAGCTGGCACAATGTACAAAGTTTCACCAGAAGAATTAACGATCGTATAGTGGATATGGCCACATTGATGAAAATTAATTCCACCAAATTTAATACTTCAGCAATACGGATGCTAAACTTTTAAAGTTTTTGTCCAGTGAAAACTTCCATGTATACAGTACATGCGTATAAATACATTGTATAGCTAACCTGTGCAATGGCCCACTTGACCAGAGGTCCACATGCCTTGCTGGCTCGGTTGACTGTCTCATAGTTGTAGTTGGGATCAGAGAGATAGTCCTTGATCATCCTGGTACGAGCCTCATCACTACATTGAATCAATACATGCATACATGTCAAGTACACACATACACGTACACTAGGGCAACACTGAAAATATGGGAGTGGCTTGGGAACGAGGCTAGACTCAAGATTATAAAAAAGTTAATAAACTCTACCAGTAATGCATGTATATAAGAAAGTGGTAGAATATATGCCAAGATACACTGTACGTAGTTTCCACAGCACAGACCGATAACTACATCAAGTCGCTCACGTGATGTCCTCTGTGGAGAAGTTGATGATGGTTGGTATGAAGTTCTCCCTGATGAGAATGGATCTGATGGAGCGCCAGTCAGTGGTTGGCTCACCAATCAGCAGGCAGATGCTCTCCATGGCCATCTTCACAGCCTTGGGAGGGTTCGCCAGGGAACGAACCTCAACCAACTGCTGCTTCTTGATCGACTTGACAGCTACAGGGTGAAAGTCAAAAGTTGCAATTAATTAATTCTTAAAAGTTCTGGTTCCCTATGATTGTATGCACTGCTCAGACAAGGCCATAGACTAGCTATCATCTCAGTGAATCAGATAGCAGGACGGTAAAGAGTTGTCATCACAGCATTGCAAAGGGAACTAAAAAAAATTTTTATCATCAGCATAGCAACATACGTAGCTACGATCATGCAATGCTGTATTAGCTAAGGACACACCAGTAGTACTACTACATATTTATAAGCTGTTATCATAATAGACAAGAGATTGCACCCACCTTGCTGGGCATCCTTGACAGCAGGCTCAACCTTGCTCAGGTCTTCCAGTACAAGCTTCTTCTTCTCCTTGACGTGCTCAGTCTGCACGGCTAGCTGCTCCTGGATCTCCTGGGAGGTCACCTTCCTCTTCTCAGCCTCCTGCTGGTCTTTAACCTACAGCATACAACAAATAATGTCACCCAGGGACTCACTGATGCAAGCTTGAAAGATCATTGGAGTAAAATTGAATGGTGCATGTACATGTACACTGCTCAGATAAGGCCATAGACTAACTATCATCACAGCAGATCAGATAGCAGGACGGTAAAGAGTTGTCATCACAGCAGTGTAAACTAAAACACAATTTGTGTCCACAAATCACTATACAGTAATAGAGATAATACTGTTGTGCATGCACTGAAGCACATAAACTCTTGATTTACCATCTGCTTGAGTTTCTGATTGGCCAGAGCATTCTTCTGTTCGAGGTCGTTCTTCTTGATGGAGAGGGAGGACTGGAGCTCCTCCACCTGGTCAACTGTCTCACGAATCTTCTGAAGACCAACGTTGAGATGAAGCTGCTGCTCCTCAAGATCGCTACGCTTCTCATTGTAGAGCTTGACCTAAGGGAAGAAGAAGAGAAAGATGCTATTGATTGCAGATAATACAAGGCACACTAATTTTGTAGATGACGTTCTATTCTAATGCAATACGTGCTCAGATAAGGCCATAGACTAGCTATCATCTTTAAGTTAGTGAATCAGATAGCAGGACGGTAAAGAGTTGTCATCACAGCATTACATCAACATTCACACACACACACAAGTTCAGGTATATACAAGCCCCTTTACTCACATAGTGGTTGATGAAGTCGAGGTAGTGCCTTGGAGTGATGGCCATGGTCCTGGCTCCCCTCTTGGTGAGGGTGACGTTGGCCTGGTGCAGGGTTTGGTGGATGTAGACGAACCCATTGATGATGGCCTGACGATGGGTCGGGGGCTGGGCAAGGTCAGGGTACACAACTGGGAAGTAGTCTGGAACGATGTACTGCAAAAATATACGTTATATATAAAATTTTGTATCTGGTCAGCATAACATGTACAATACACTTTGCTTAAACATCACATGCAGCATTGACTGCCAATGTCATAATAATCACAATTCCCACATAATCATATAATATTATTATATCAAAGGTAGACATGTACATATGCATTGTAGGAGTGAGCAAGCACAAAACTTAATACTAACACAACAGTAAAGATCATATCTTACATCAGACTTATCGAGGTCGACTTTGTTAGTGAATTCCAGTCCGACCTGGTAGAGTGCTCCAGTGGACCAGTCACCAAACCAGTTGAGAACACATCTGTTGAACAAGGCAGGGGAGGTGGCAGCACGGTCCTTCAGACCCTCGGAGGAGGGATTCATAGTGAACACAACATGGAGGTTACGCATTACCTGAGAGGAGTGAGGAGGGAGAGAGAGAAAAGGAGAGGGAGGTGAAGGGAGGGAGGGACAGAAAGACAGTAATAATGACATACATGTAAGCACTCGAGCTGGTACTCACAGAGTAATTATATAAACATGCACATAATGCATAGTACATGTAGAGCACGAGAAGATGCATTATCTATAAGACAGCTTACTTGTTGAGTGAACCACTTATAGAGTTCTTCATACGAGTCCAGCATCAGTCCATCTCTCTGGGAGCCTTCCTTGCACTGGGTCATCAGGGTCGTGAACTCATCTCCTTCAAATAGACCTGGTACCTAGTCAGACAAACAAGAGCAGGTAAGCAGTGTTCACATCATTCACATACAATTAGCAACAATGAAGTGTTAATTAAAGCTTCACATCTCGTCTACTCCTGGCTTCACCTATTCAATAAACTACTGGCGTGCTGAAATATTAGTGAAATTTCTCATTGAGTAGACCGGGGGGGGGGGGGGGGGGGGGACTATTGACTGCCAAAAGATGTATGCATGTCCTAGTTACCTCTCCATTTGCCAGCAGCGTATTCATTCTCTCGAGGAAGCCAGACTCCAGCATGTTGGACTCATCCAGGATGAAGACAATCTTCTCATCCCTGCAGCCAGAGCGACGCAACACGGTACGAAGGTCATCATCAAAGTCAGCTGCAGTGTACTTGCGGTGAACCTAATAGAGGAGAGAGAGCACTTCAAAAATAGTACCATGTAATTATGTACTAATATAGAGAAGTGGGGATTTTGACAGACTACTGCATATATTTGTATGTACACACACACAAAATATGCACACACACACATGTACACATACACACATACTCATACACACATATACATGTATGCACACACACGATACTGTACATTTATTCGCCGATGCTTTACCTTGATCTGGAAGACAGAGAGTCCATTGATCCAGGCCACAAATCTGGACAGGGTCGTCTTACCAGCTCCACTCACACCAATCAACAACAAATGACCCTGGGGGGAAAAGAAGTAGAAATGGACTGAACTACCAATTTAGCAGCCCAGCTGCAACAGCATTATATTGTAGCTAGAGTACACACACAATGCATCAGATAAACAACAAAGAATCTTCACTCCTTATCAGTTGGGGAAAGAAGATGTGATCATCATATGCATCTGCACTCATAGTTGTGGCAAGTGGGTACTAGCCCATTGTCAAACACAGAGTATTGAGGCTTGCAGATTGTAAAGATTCCAAATCATGGCCTTTGCAAGCAGGCACACACTCACCTGGTTCTGTTTGAAGATTCTGTCAATTCTGAGCACATGATCCAGTACTTCATTGAAGAGCACCAGTGGTACATCCAACTCCTCCTCATAGAAGACCTTGAGCCTGGCCTGGACATAGTCCCTCAGCTCCTCCTGGTCAACTGGGAGGTAGTCCTTTGACAACCAGTTACTGTACAGGATGGGGCGACCAAGAGCAGCCTGCAGTGAGAGTGAGAGAGAGAGAGAGAGAGAGAGAGAGAGAGAGAGAGAGAGAGAGAGAGAGAGAGAGAGAGAGAGAGAGAGAGAGAGAGAGAGAGAGAGAGAGAGAGAGAGAGAGAGAGAGAGAGAGAGAGAGAGAGAGAGAGAGAGAGAGAGAGAGAGAGAGAGAGAGAGAGAGAGAGAGATCTAGGTTAAACACAATGCAAGCCACTGCTTCATTATCTTAGTCTCTCTCAACATCTCAACACACTCATGTGCAGACAAGCAAAAGCAATCAGCTTAAAGTCATACTAGGAATATACTACACAACAAGACATACACTAGTACTTGATATAAAATATAGAAGCAATCCCTCCTGCTAAGCTGAAAATGGGGCTTACTACGAGGCAAATCTCACCTTTGTATCGACACTAGGGAAGTGCTTCAGAGCAACATTATTGACATTCTCATCGGTCCACAGCCTCTCTTCATCGTGGACCAGACGGTCCTGGAACAGCCTGAGAGCTTCGTGAGCCCAAACCCTGACCAGTCCTTCAATGGGCAGCGTCTCCAGTGGCTTGAGGGCCTCATAGATACCCCTCACCCAGCGGGTCATCTCTCTAGGACTGTAGATGTAGTGAGGCTGCATGTCTTGAGTGAAGCGATCCTAGAGAAAATGAGTATTATGTTCAAAACTTTGGGGAATAAAGGTAGAAACATAAGTGTAAAAGCATTCAACAGTACATTAGCAGTTTATCAGGCTCGTCAAAGAAGAGCCAAACAGGATACAGGCTCCTATCAAGTGAATTAAGTATCACTTGAGGATCAATACACTGGCTTTCAACCATTGGACAGTCTACACTAAAACCTATCGTTTAATGGAAAAACGGAAATAATGTTTTCATGCGCATGATTACGCATGCGTGCGTACGTATTACGCGGGTACACGCAACAATCTCGTATACGTCCGTATATCTATCCATGTACCCATGACAATGAATTTTTCTCGTTTTCGAAGGCTCGTTTCTCGAAGCACCTTGAGTGGTTCTGTTCTACGCCACTGCTATACATTGCCACTATCAGTATGGTATAGACATCGAGGATACCTCGTTTTTGGTTCTGGAATGAGTGTTACAAATTTGCCCCAAAATTATTCTAAGTTCCATTCAGCCAGAAAAGATCAAGAAATGGACGAGCGAGTTGAACTGTCACAAAGAAAGTACTCAAGATGAAGAGTTGGTAGCTATAACTTAGCTAATTTAGTAGCTAAAGTTTAGTATTTTCTTTAGTTGACAGTCTAACTAGCTACTAACAAAAAATAAAACAGGATAAAGTGATAAATATTTTAGATTTTCAAAGAGCGCTGGTGGTGGCTGAGTGACCCTGGAAGACTCGGGATTCAGCGGAGTAACTGCTTTGGTACTTACCTACTTGTGGACCAAGTCCCCTAGCGCTGTTGTGAGTGTTACAGATTTACCCCGAATTCAAAGTTGCCATCAGCCATACACGGCTGAAAACTGGTTCATGTCTACATCAGTTATCTCAGCACACTTAGTCTTGTTCTTGGTATCAATATGAAGCTCAACTCTTCTTCTTTACAATGGTACTTTGGATAAAACGATAGCTAACTCACACTAGAAGATACAGCTGTACACAGACATGCACTATTTTTGACCCCACATGTATGGCATGCATATCATTAACCCCCATAGGCGCCATGCAAACCGCACGTTGACATTAAATATATTGTACGTATATGGACTTCCGGTGGTCTTAGTGTAGACTATTTGACCTCTAAAGCTGAAGCCTGGCTACTTAGTACCAGTAACTCAAATACATGTGTAAACTTCACCAACCTTTATTAGAGAGTGCTTGAAGCTTAGTCTCATTACCAACCTCTATCGCACGCGGAAAAAGAGTCTGGTGAAATGTGTATTCAATTTTGGTTCCGTGTGGCAAGATCTTGCCATCATCAAGAAAAGATTGCAATGTTCCACCGTGCACATTGCACTTTACTTGTAGGAAATGGCTACATGTAGTTGTTGGACGGCTAGACTATCAATCAGCAATTGATCATTGAAGCTGCCCCGCATTTGGGTTATGCTAGTGTCTGTGAAGTTCAGGCAAAGGCGGTAAGCTACATTGTAGCCGGCAAGGATGTGTTTATCTCTCTTAGTCTCTACCAGCAAA
The DNA here is from genome assembly GCA_963930775.1 of Cliona cf. orientalis. Classification (NCBI taxonomy): domain Eukaryota; kingdom Metazoa; phylum Porifera; class Demospongiae; order Clionaida; family Clionaidae; genus Cliona; species Cliona cf. orientalis. The sequence goes on from OZ005697.1 coordinate 6,463,581, forward strand.
ATCTTCCTATTTTTGAAGTTTACTACTGGTGTTTGATCGTCCTTTTGGGTACAAATCAGGCAACGAGACAAGCATAGCACTTGGACTACACTGTCCAAGGATCCCGCTGGCGCCATAGGCTACGGTAGGTGCTTTTCAAACACTTCGTGCAAATAATAATATTAAACAGTGATCACGCCATCACTTATAATGACATTCCTTGTGCCAATGTCAGAAAGCATCACGTACGTATGGAACCAAAATTGAATACGCGTTTCACCAAACTCTTTTCCGCGTGTGATATAAAGAGGCTGGGCAAGAAACTACTTGAAGTTATACACAATGCACCTGTACTAAAAGTCATGGGGGTATGCTCACCTGTGACATGGTGTAGAACTCGACCATAGCCTCAGTGAGTGGGTCGGCATAGGTACGGAGGTTGGGGACCAGGCGAAGCATGGCTCGGTTGAAGGTGCCATAGATCTGCCTCAGGGAGGCAGCTGCTGGGTAGTCAACGTAGATCACTGGGACATGGCGGAGGAATCTGTAGGGGGTATAGGTGTGTGTGTGTGTGGGGGGGGGGGGGGAGGGGACAGAATCATACTCGCGAGAAGTAGTGTACATGTAAGGATTTCAGAATGGGCAAGTATGCAATATATGAATAACAATTATGTTATGTCTATACACATTGTGAATACTTGTTAGCCACTGCCCAGCAATCAAAGTCTTATAGACAAATTGCCAGCTATCAGAGGGGTGTGGCTGATCATAGAGTAGGCTTCTTCTTATTTCTTACTTTTTCTTATAAATAGAGCACAAAGGTGAAACAAAAAATGTCTACTTTGGTAGGAGCTACACAGCAGCCACCATGGGGGTTCACACTCCAGGGTAAAGAGATCCATGATGCCTCTGGATCAAGAGATATATTAATTATCTCCCAGGATGAAACTATCCAAGGAGAAGATATTATCCCAAGAAGACAAGCTGAGCTAACAAGTGATGACAAGAGAGAGCTTGAGAGGCTGGATCTGCCCCCTGACCAGTGGGAAGATGATGCCAATATCATTGCTGCTAGGCATAGCAAGCATCCGGAATACTTTGTGACTAAAGTGATCAAAAGCAAGCCAGGGGAGCCACTGACTGCCAAATTTGTGATCAAACAAATAGAAATACTGATGAATAACACTCAAAAAGAAGGAGGTAAATTGATTTATATTTACTGATAGTATAAAATGTAAAGTTGGCAATTTTCTAGTTGTAGTCTGGTTTTTTGGACCTGGTAAGAGGAACACTGGTGACTGGTGCTTTGAAGATGGCTTCATCATATTCAGGGATATAGCAGAGCTCTATATGAAAAATTTCAGGGGAAGAGTACTCACAATGCACTGTGATTGCAGCTACGCTGGGCAGTGGTTGAAACAGCTTCAAGTGTTCCTGGATGAAGAAGGAGTACAGCCATGTGGCCACTCAGCAAGGGATAGGGGAATACTAATTAAAGTGTTTGCTTCGTGCCAATCGAATGAAGTACCTCATCAGTTAGTATATAGTATCAGAGCATGCAACAATGACAAAAACAAAGGCACATTTTTTATTCAACTACGGACTATTAAAGTGAGTGAACAAAATACACAGCATGTACAAATAGTGAATTCTACCAACCTTAGCTGTAAAAATAAATCCATCGATGACCCATGTACTCTGAACCCAGGATACACTTGGCACAAAGACGGTATAAGAAGCAGACTATACCTAGTTCGAGGCAAAGATGGTGGCCATCCAGCATGGCATTACATACTGGTAGTTGTACATGTATATAGAGCAGGTAGTTAGACTCCCCCAAATAAAACCAATATCTTGTTATATTGCATACTTTTTTTGCGTACATATACCGTAGTGTCCAGGGTAAGCACCCATGGGCTCTTAAACATGACTCGCAATTTTGGCACGCATGGGTGCTTACTTGGGATCAAAATTCCATGTTTTGCTACAGTGGCCCCTTGAAATGTGGTACATGGGCACTTGCGTGGGACACTACGGTAATATATTATATAATATTATTATATATATACAACGAAAAATATTTTTCAGAGCGACAATTTTCTTATATAGTCCGTGTCATTACATGAGGGCATGGATACGCGTCTTGGAAAGGCCCGGTTGCTATGAACGAGCCGCACTACAAGACTCAGGATTGGTCAGAACTGTAGGGCCGTGTGCACAATAAAGTAACGTGTGCACAAAGAAGAGTAGCCTTAATGCCTCGGGCCATAGCTACAGCTAGCGACGCATTGTCGATCGAATGATCGGCGCGAAGCGCCGCGCGTTTCGAAAGGCCTGCTAAGCAGGCGCTGGCGCTAGCCACCGAGCCTCGAGCGAAGCGAGAGACGAGGTCTGTTCATACCTGTCAGTAGTCGGTAGCAACGTTCGAGCAGAGCGAGAACGTTGCCATAGCACACTTTGCCAAGGGGTGTGGCCTCTGCAACCGCTTCCATCTGCGCATGCGCACGGTACCAATGGACAATCTTGCACTTGCCCAGGCAGGATGCTGTTTGTGCATGAACTACTGTTAATAGATGATCATGCATGCTAGCCACACTATCCCATGAATGATTGTGACATTAAACATACTTGTTATATATATACAACGATAAATATTTTTCAGAGCGACAATTTTCTTATATAGTCCGTGTCCTAACCTGGAGGGCATAAAAGATGCGCTCTCCTACAAGTTCAAAAGACGCACGATTGGTCAGAATTGTTGTGCCGTGTGCACAAACGAGGTTGCCAGGGCCTAGGGGCCATAGAGATGCATTCTCGAGCTCGAGCGAGCGGCGCAAGCGCTGCGCGTTTCGACAGGCCTGCTCGGCAGGCCACCGAGCCTCGAGTGAAGCGAGAGGCGATGTCTGCTCTTTGTCATGGTCTGGTGGTAGATTCGACGTTCGAGCGGAGTGAGAACGTCACCATAACACGGTGAGTTTGATCAGCTACTCTTGGCCTGCAGTGAGGGGTGTGGTCTTTATCTGCGCATGCGCGCTATACGAACTGGCACTCGATTGTACTATAGCATGCTGTTAGTAGTGTTCAGCCACATTATCCCATGATTGTGACATCAAACATACTTGTACTAATATGAAATTTGTTGTACGCACCCCAAAAGAAACCTACTCCTGTAGGTTCATACAAGCCCTTCCCTACTATGAATAAATTCACTGGGTAACGCCCCTATGATGTATGTAGGCATCACACTTCCTCATTTAGTAATGTTATCATTAAACTTTTAGTCAGAAACTGACACACTAGTTAAGTGCAGTGAGCCTAAATTATATACACCTTTGCATTGCAGGGATTTGTGTACCTGATCCATTAATGACCCCGTACCACTTTCATCTATTTTGCTACTAGGGAGGCTTCATAACAAACTGCAAATGACATATCTACAATGCATGTAGGGGTATGAAGTACATAAACTAAAGCCATGCCTACTTAATTTCATGTTTCTTGGACAGATGGGAGGCTCAGATAGGGTCGGTCGGTAAGCAAAAAAAAAAAGAAAAAAATATTAATTTTTTTTGGAAATCTCCAAAAATAGTCGGCGGATCCAAGAAACATGAAATTAAATTGATGTGGCCTAATGAATAGTTATGGCTATGAATATCAAACTGCCGATAACAATGAAACCATACTTTCACTCTTCTAAAATGTTCAATACTGATGAGTGCATGGTGCTATATACCCTGTTTTCAATGGCCACGCCTGTTTATGCCATATTATGCTGACTCAACTGCATCAATTGCATATGTTCAAGCTTACTAAATGAAGCCCTGTCGCCCCAGACCTAACGCTCAGTGAGTGGATAAGGTGTGATAACTTTAGACCGTTTGCTTGACTTGGCCAGCTCTGGATGTACGCACCGATATAGTTGCTCTTGAACATACATGTAGCTTGTCTGCAAGGCTGTGTGGGTAATTTAAATATAGCTGGCAATGGCACTGTTACATTCCTGTGGTTTGCGAATTATATAACTGGGTTAAAGCTGATTGGTATAAGCGAAGTCCTCCATGGGTCATCAACTGGATCAAGCTTTTTGCCCAGACATGATCAGATCTTTTTCTTCCTTGAAGATGGGGTCTGGGGATGTGATTACTCTAAAATACATGTAGGCGAAGAGGAATGGTGATGTCCTAGTTCACAACAGAGTAGTCTCGTCCTGAGTTGCATGCTAGTTGTAAGCGAAAAGGCCTGGATTTCATGTGTTCAATCATGCACCTCTACTTTATTGAACGACAACTTATAATGTACATGTTTTATTCGCTGGATATACGTATGTGTGAGTTGCTCTACACATCTAGTAATTTTCATAGTACACAGTGAGACGCTTCAGTCCATAAGCCAGCGGTCCAAAACATATACAAGCGTTGCAGATCCAGGAAGTGCATCCGGTGGCACATTCCAGTGCATGCAATTTTTGCCGTTTTTTATCTATTTTTCTTACCTGTTCTATCTAGGCCACCTTTCACTTCTAGGACACCAAACAAAGACCAGAAGACAGAGCAACTCTTCTACTTTCTGCTCGTTCAAGTCCTATAACCCGGAGACATTCATGAGCTCCGCGGCGACCGCTTTTGTGCATGCTACTCTCAAGCGCTCACAAAAAGTGCCTCGCGCAAAAAGTGGCACGTTTTGGTTCCCTAGGATGGATTCCCATGTTTCAAGTACCATTCCATAGCTCTTGTGTTGCTCTACAATATAAGACTAAAACAAAGTTTTTCCATCGAGCGGTTCCAGAGTTACACGGCATCAAAAATCGGAAAATTTCAGTACAACCGCGTGGTATTCTCCACGTCTTCTCGAAGTTCTGTCGAGTGTCTGATGATTTATCCAGTAAATACCAAGGATGGGAGTGCTCTTCAAGTTTCTAGGGAGTAGACATCATCATTCAAATGGTTAGTTTCTTTCTATATTCGAACTTTCAAGAAAGAATCTGGACGGAATTGTTTGGTATAGCTAGTCTAGCTAGCGTGTGTGAGGCTAGCCTCGAACCCAGGCTCACTTGGGATTCAAGGCTAGTGTGAGGCAAGTACCTAACTTCTGTATCAGGTAAATAATGAAGTTCAGGGATGAGGGTGAGCCTTACCAGTTGAAATGGCAAAAGAATAGATAGATACTGTGCCATAATTTGTGTAAATCAGCTGACATCGAAGCTGAAAAGCATAAGTTCACATCCATGGAGTGGGTTAGGTATGCTAGCACTTGTCCCACCTATCTTTCTTTCTCTCCCTCTCCCTCCTTTCTTTCACTCTCTCTCTCCCTCCTTTTCTTTCACTCTCTCACACACACACCCCTACCACCATGTATGTGCACGTACACAACCTCTTAGGTGGTGATCAGCCATCGATGAGTATGAGATGATGAGAAGCAGGATCACACTGAGTTCCACTGCCAAAGAGAAGGTGCTGCCTAGGCCTCCTCAGACTTGGCTTTTGTTTTGAAGCTATCTTCTGAGGTGCTGAGAGAACTAGCTACTCGATCTAGGTCCTCGCACCATCTCTATGGCTGCTTGAGCACTTTCTCTATCAACCGTAGTTGTCAATGTGTGATGATGGCATAGGAGACAGGTTGTGAAAGCTTTAACAACCTTCTGCAAACCTTCAAGAAGGCCTTTGATGGCTGCATTAATATCTTTGTACCACCTAGAAAGCTTTGTCATTGATTTATACGTATTTTATTCAATGTTTCTATGGTGAAATAACAAAAATTTATACTATTTTTAACAGCGTATAACTTTGGAACCGCTCGATGGAAAAACTTCGTTCTAGTCTCATATTGTAGAGCAACACAAGAGCTATGGAATGGTACTTGAATCATGGGAATCCATCCTAGGGAACCAAAACGTGCCACTTTTTGCGCGAGGCACTTTTTGTGAGCGCTTGAGAGTAGCATGCACAAAAGCGGTCGCCGCGGAGCTCATGAATGTCTCCGGGTTATAGGACTTGAACGAGCAGAAAGTAGAAGAGTTGCTCTGTCTTCTGGTCTTTGTTTGGTGTCCTAGAAGTGAAAGATGGCCTAGATAGAACAGGTAAGAAAAATAGATAAAAAACGGCAAAAATTGCATGCACTGGAATGTGCCACCGGATGCACTTCCTGGATCTGCAACAATTGGACCGCTGGCTTAACGGCTGGCTTAAATTATATAAATAGTTTACCTCATAATCATATCATTACTATGATAAAATAACTAATGCTATACACTAAGTATCCAACTAAAATTAGCTCACTAAGAACAACCCCATGACTATGTAGACCACATAAATGCAAGAGCACAGTACACACCCTATTGAAATTCCATAAGTATAGTAATAGTTTTCCTTATGGGTGCATATAGATGATATTCATATGCATGCACGCAGGTGATGGATGTTGGGGTGCTTCCCCAGGGACTCTCCCTACATTGATCACATGCACACAACTTCTCCAAAAAGTTTAATAATATTATGGCCATTGATCCTCTGGAGGGAGTCCCTTGGCAAGTGAATTACCAAGGCAAGCCATGCTACTCAGCATATTGTGATACAGAAGTCTTAATAATCAGTCAGCAGGATGATGGCCTGCCCGTAGCAGATGCTGTTCCAAGGCTCACCTGTGAGCTTTCAGATGATGACAAGAAACAGCTGGAGAGACTGGAGCTGCCTCAAAGCAGCTGGAATGATGATGCCAGCATAAAGGAAGCAAGATGTGCTCGCGATAAGAGATATACAATGATTCAACTTGAGAGAAGCAAGCCAGGAGAATCGCTACGCAAGACTAAAGTACAGCAGATCATTAGAAATGCAATGAAGGCCTCAACCAAACCAGCATGTACGTGTACCTGATGTAAGATGGAGCATGCATGATAATATACCGTATTTCTTCTAAAAATTCGGCCCTTCTATAATTATTCGGCACCCTTTACCGAATGATTGAATATAGTCTCTAGTTCTTCGGCAAAGGTCGTCATGTGTATATGCTATAAATGGGAATGGAATGCGCACGCAGACAGAATGTTGAATATTAACCTCTAAAAATTCGGCGAAGCTAAAGCAATATTATTATTTTCATGCCAAATTTTTAGAAGAAATACGGTAATAATTAATATTACACTATATTACTGTCCAGTTCTTTCATTACTTTCCTATCTTTATTGTAGTAGAAGTAAACTACATTGGACCTGGAAAGAGAAATACCGGTGACTGGTGTTTTGAAGATGGCTTTATTACCTTCACCACTATTGCTGAGCTCTACATGCAACATTTCAAAGGAAAGATACTGATAGTGGTATGTGACTGTAGCTTCAGTGGAAGGTGGGTGAAAGCTTGCACTGAATTCTTGGATGAGCATGGAGTGCAGCCTTGTGGTCATTCAGCAAAATCAAAGGGAATCTTAATTTCAGTCACAGCTTCTTGCAAAGATACAGAGGTCCCCTATCGTCTACTGAAATCTGTAAGAGCCACTGTCACAGATAAAAACACAGGCACTTTAGGCAGTTGGGGACATGGATGGGAGGTTGCTAAAGGTCAACACATACAAACAACACGCACTACCACTATCCGATGTGAAAACAAATCTATTGATGCCCTGTGCACTCTAGAACCACATGAGACTTGGGCAAAACTCTTCAATAACCAGAGGATATACCTGGTCAGAGGGAGTGACAAAGATCGTCCAGCATGGCACTATGCACAGCTGGTGGATGATGAGGAGACTGTGCGTAAATTCACTGAGCTGACTCAAGGGGAAAATGCTGGCATACACACCATCAACGTAGAGGACTATGGTCAAGTGATAAAGTCAGGATGGGGCCATGACCCTCCTAATGATGTCAAGGAATGGATGGAAAAGAACTATGGTGCATCATAGTTACTCTTTTGACAAACCTCTTGTTTGTTACTATAACAGTTAATTACATGTACTATTTGTGTACATACATACATACATATACATACCTGCATTGCTATGAAATGAATTCCTGCTTCAATAGCATAATATGCAAAGTACTACTGTGCAAATTTGCGGTGCAGTTAGAGCTTGTTGGAAATCATCTAAGGTACTTGGTATTGTTACTATGCTGCGGCGCAGTTAGAGCTTGGTGGAAATCATCTAAGGTACTTGGTATTGTTACTAGGGTACACCAGTGCTCCACCACACGGGCACTGTACACTGATTAAATTCAGTATTGTGGGCTAGGGTAGCTCTGTTTTGTTAGTTTTTGAACATGACTTGACTATGGATGCTCTACTGGAGAATGACATTAGATGTTGTTTACCATAGTAACATATACCCACTTTCGATGGCACCCAGGCGTACATGGTAGTTAACGCTCCTTTGCCATCTATGGCAGCTCCTAATTATTTTCATGACCATTACATTAACCATATTCATACATCTTATGTTCCTGTAGAATACAAAGGTGGAAATTCAAAATGTCTACTTTGGTAGGAGCTGTACAACAGCCACCATGGGGTTACACACTCCAGGGCAGAGAGTTATATGGAGTCGCTGGATCAAGAGATGAGCTCATTATCTCTCAAGATGAAATCATTCAAGGAGAAGACATTACCCACAGAAGGCAAGTAAAGCTAACAAGTGATGACAAGAGAGAGCTAGAGAGGCTAGACCTGCCCCCTGACCAGTGGGAGGATGATGCCAGTATCATGGCTGCTAGATATAGCAAGGATCAATGGAGCTCAGTAACACAAGTGATCAGAAGCAGTCCAACAGAGCCAGTAATGGTTAAGTATGTGATGAAACAAATAGAACTATTGATGAATAACACTCAAAAAGAAGGAGGTAAGATTGATACAAGATATTGAAGATACTGTATAGCCGGAAATTTGGCGGTTTGGCGGTCTATATTACAACCGCCAAATTAAAAATCCGCCAAAATTTCCTACTCGCATATATACGTATGGCAATCCCGTACCAAATCGCCAAATTTAAATCCGCCAATATTCCTGCAATAGCGATTTTGGGCTCAACCGCCAAATTCAACGCATGCCAATATTTCCGGCTATACGGTAATTGATGCCAGCCACTTCCTTCTTTCCTTCAGTTGCAGTTTGCTATTTTGGACCTGGGAAGAGGAGCACTGGTGACTGGTGTTTTGAAGATGGCTTCATCACATTCAGGGATATTGTGGAGCTCTATATGAAACATTTCAGGGGAAGAGTCCTCAGCATACATAGCGATTGTAGCTACGCTGGGCAGTGGGTTAAACAGCTTCAAGTATTTCTGGATGAACAAAGAGTACAGCCATGTGGCCACTCAGCAAGGGATAGGGGAATACTGGTTAAAGTATGTGCTTCATGCCAGCATAATGAAGTGCCATATCGCCTACTCTATAGCATCAGAGGTTGTGCTAGTGATAAAAACAATGATTTTTTCATTCGTTATGAAGGATTTGAAGTAGCTCAAGCACAACATCTAAAAAATTTCGATTCAACCAACATCAGCTGCAAAAATAAGTCCATTACTGAACTGTGCACACTGAAACCAGGATACACTTGGCACAAGCAAAGTGCAAGTGGAAGAATCTTTAAGGTCAGAAGTGAAGATCGTGGTCGTCGAGCTTGGTACTATGTGCTGCTCATTGATGATCAAGACACAATTGATAAGTTCGTAGAGTTGACACAGGGAGAAAACTACGGTAAAAACACGATCAATTTAAATGACTATGGTGAAATTCTCAAGTCAGGATGGGGAGAGGAACCACCAGTGGATGTTCAAGAATGGATAGAAAACTATGAAGCATCATAACTAGGACTAACTATAATGTCTGCACTCGCACTGTACTAACAACAATCCTTTATATTAATTAACTAGGAATAACTACACTATGAGGAAGTCTGTACTTGCATTGTAGATCTAAACTAGCAATTATATACAACAATCTTCTGCATCAATTTAAGCAATTTGTGACTTTTGGACACACTCACATAGGTCTCAAAACTATAGAGGCGGTGAATCCATCAGGTATGCCAGCCTTGCCCATCACCACACTCCCACTGACAGTATGTGTATGAGGTAAAGCAGTACCCCCACGGAGGTAATCAAGAGATTCAAAGACAGCATGAGATTAAATGATATCATGCCATGAATTAAGGTCTATAAGCTCTTGATCGAGTATCTTTTCCAATGAAAATGTGTAGGGGATGACACCTTGGTCATCATTGCTAGTGACTATGCTGGATGGAAGAAAACACTTGGGTGGGTGCATTGTAAATCGTATTCATTGAGTCACCACAAAGGTACTTCCCCAGGGACTCTCCCTAACTACACTGCAACACAATGGCTGACTGTAGAGATGTGTCTTGGCAAGTTAACTACCAAGGCAAACCTTGCTACTCAGCGTACTATGAATGTGAATGCTTGATAATCAGCCAAGATAAAGATCTACAAGTAGCTGATGCTGTTCCAAGAAGAAGCTGTGAGCTGACTGATGATGATAAACAGCAGCTAGAGAGGCTTAACCTACCACAAAGTAGCTGGAAAGATGATGCCAGCATTATGGCAACTAGATATGCATTGGATAAACGATTCACGACAGTTACTGTTGAAAAAAGTAAGTCTGAAAATTGTCTAAATAAGGGCAGAGTAATGCAGCTGATCAGAGACACCATGAAGACATCAACCAAACCTGGAGGTAAAGTGGTAGCATAGTTTAACTTGTTGGATAATTTTGGATTAGAGATGACCAATCATGTACAAACATTGTATTTACAGTTGGTATCCGCTATTTTGGACCTGGAAAGAGGAATACAGGTGATTGGTGCTTTGAAGATGGCTTCATCACTTTCCGAGAGATTGCTGAATGCTACCAGCAGTTCTTCAAAGGAAAGATGTTGGGAATTACCTGCGACTGTAGCTATGGTGGTAGTTGGGTGAAAGCTTGCATGGAGTATCTGGATGAACAAGGTGTGCAACCATGCGCCCATTCAGCAAAAGAGAAGGAGCTATTTATTTCAGTATCAGCTTCTTGCAAAAGCACTGAAGTACCATTTCAATATTTATATGCCATCAGAGCCAACACCAATGATAAGAACACTGGAACTTTGGGTAGAATGGGAGATGGATGGGAAATTGCTGAGGATCAGCATTTCCAGTTCGTCGATGTGGCCACTATTCGGTGTGAGAATAAATCAATTGATGGTCCCTGTACCCTCAACCCCGACTATTCTTGGAGAAGAAGTATTGAAGGGGAGCGTGTTTTCTTGGTACGAGGAAAGGACAAAGGCCGTCCAGCATGGCATTATGTTCTATTGGTGGATGATGAGGAAACAATTAAGAAATTTCATGAGAAGATCAAAGAAGGCACCCTGGATGTGGCCGACTACGGTCAAGTACTGAAGTCAGGTTGGGGGGAAGACCCTCCCAATGAAGTAAGAGATACAATGGACAGAAACTATAAGATTGTTTATACCTAGATGTTGAACTCCAGTAGCAGTTGCAGCTATATAGTTATTGTACAACTTGAACCATACATTTATTCTACTGTACAGTCCAGGTCATGCATGTATAATATTAAACTACAAACAAGTATACATGTATGGTGTACCCGGTATGCCATTGTGGGCCCTACACTACTATTGCTATACCGTTACTTTGCTTTGCAATTTGAACATCATATATAGCTAATATCATATGAAAATCATCAAATACTAGCTTCGAAGAACCAATTAAATGCTCAACATCACCAGACCCTTTTCTCCTTTTGGGGTGGGATTTGGGGAATGAACACTACCTCTTATGAACATCTTATTCGTGTACTAACATGCGTATATATGGTGCTCTATGAGGTATTCATGCATGCATGAGCAATACCTCGAGGTACTTCCCCAGGGACTCTCCCACCACTTAGTGCATACAGTGACCTTCGGCAGCATGGCCAAAGATCCTCTGGAAGGCGTCTCTTGGGAAGGAAGATTTCAAGGCAAGCCATGCTATTCAGCAGATTGTGATATTGAGGGATTGATAATTAGTCAAGAGGATAGCCTGCAAGGAGTAACTGATGCTGTTCCAAGGTTTAACTGTGAGCTAACAGATAGTGATCGGAACCAGCTTGAGAGACTTGGTCTACTTCAAGATAGCCCGAGAGATGATGCCAGCATAATGGCTGCAAGAATTGATTTTGAAAAGCGATTCACAAAGGTTCAAGTTGAGAGGAGCAATCATGGAGAATTATCCAAGACTAAAGTGCAAGAAGTCATTAGAAACACAATGAAGACCTCTACTAAACCAGTACGTAAGCAAGAGGCAATATACACGGCATGTAACATCAGTGGGAAGCATGGATGATTTTCACAATCACCTCACAACTCACAGAGAAGCTGTAATAAAGGCCATATGAATTACAATTTAATATTTGTTCAATGGATCATGATCCAATCAACCATACTTTTGGAAGAAATAAGATTATTTATTGATAATCATTGCATCGACGATTTTGAATATCACTTTGAGTACAAGAGCACAATTTAGGGGCTATTTTTTATACTGGCTGATAGTTTTTCCTTTACATTTTTGCCTACCTACTGACCTTGCTTTGTCCTGTCAAATATCTGTTGAATAATGAGATCAATTTGGCATGGCTTGACCACCATGTACACTAATATTGTACATTACCATAATAATTATTATGATTTTAGTTTACATGTGGCACTTTGGACCTGGGAAGAGGAATACTGGTGACTGGTGCTTTGAAGATGGCTTCATCACATTCAGGGATATTACAGAGCTCTACATGCAATATTTCAGAGGAAAGATATTGTCAGTTACTTGTGACTGTAGCTATGGTGGGAGCTGGGTGAAATCATGTGCTGAGTTTTTGGATAGCAATGGAGTGCAGCCCTGTGCTCATTCAGCAAAAGTGAAAAATATTTTCATTTCCATGAAAGCTTCGTGCAAAGATACAGAGGTCCCCTACTCTCTACTTTATTCCATAAGGGCCTTTACAACCGATAAAAACACTGGAGCATTAGGTATCCAGGGAGATGAATGGGAGGTCAGTCCAGGCCAACATGCAAAGAGACTCACCACCACAGTAATCGAATGTGAAAACAAATCCATTGATGCCTCATGCACACTTGAACCATATGAGACTTGGGCAAAACTCTTCAACAACCAGAGGATCTTCCTAGTCAGAGGGAATGACAAAGGTCGTCCAGCATGGCACTATGCACAGCTGGTGGATGATGAGGAGACTGTGCGTAAATTCACTGAGCTGACTCAGGGGGAAAATGCTGGCATACACACCATCAACGTAGAGGACTATGGTCAAGTGATAAAGTCAGGATGGGGCCATGACCCTCCTAATGACATCAAGGAATGGATGCAGAAGAACTACGGTGCATCGTAGTTACTGTACGACAACCTCTTGTTTATTACAGTTTTCATAGTGTGTACATACATGTATATATTGCTGAGAAATGAACCTCGCTTCAATATCGGATTGGTCCAGAATTACTAAGTGCTGAAATAGTACATCAGGGTGTGCATAAGAAGAGAGCACGGTTTGATGTTGTTGCAATTGCTGTTATCGAATACCAGTAATAATACGCAATAAAATGATTGATGCATCATAATAGCATGCACATCATAATATCATGAACAATTGCACCTGCTGCATTAAGTGATGCTATTATAACAAATTTCATACAATTGCACTAAAAATAGATAGAAACCACCTGCAAGCACACAAAGGCACCTTACCTGTGAGAGAGTGGTTTTCTTCCAGGGTCAGTTGGAGGGTTGCAGGCACCGACAAACTGTATCCTCTCGAGGGTGATCCAGGTCTGGTCTGAGGTACGGTAGAAACCACCATGTTCAACAATCTGACGAAGGAACGAGATCACTCGCTGAGTGCCTGAACAAATGAAATGAAAGTGTATCATACAATATCATCAGATCAATCTAGAGCTCTATCACTATCTCAGTAATATAACCGAATCAGTTGTACCAAAGATACCATGCTTCCTTGAAATCTCACTGCTGGATTCTATGCACATGCATGTATAATAATATGCTGCATGTCCATAATAACTACATGTATTATGCACATTGTTGTCCACCCTTCATCACGCAATGGCCACAATATCTTCCTGGCACTTACCATACTTGTCCAAGTCTGGGAGGTTGATTTCATCACAGAAGAGGACGACCCACTTGCCCAGCTGTATGGGGGCCATGACCACTCCATTGGGGGTGCGACGATACTCACAGTAGTGGTCAAACGTCTTCAGGAGAAGCTCTGGAGAGGTAGCACTGGAGAAGTTAAGTCCAACAACCTATAAACAGGAAAAACAGAAAATTAAAGCAACAGATATGGCTGTGCACATAATTAATATGCAAGAGCAAGTAAGCATGTATGCATATTAAGAGCAGAGGCAAATTGCTGCCACATGCATATGTAAGTGATGATAATCCATTGAGGGGACAGTGTATTTGTCGGTAATGGAATGGTAAGGGAATTAAGAGCATCAACCGTAAATGCACGCACTGGGATACATGCTAAATACATGTATATGTGCCATACCTCAAAGTCAGGCAGGGCTCTGAGTGCAGAGAAGAGTGTCATAGTCTTTCCAGATCCAGGTGGTCCACAGAGGACCATTGGCTTGTGCTCGGCCAGCCAGGTGTAGAGGAGGGACTCATGGCGGACAGTGTCCAGGGTGGGAACCACAATGTCAGGGGAACCAACCTTATGGGTCTCAACCTCTATCTTAGGCACCTTGTTGTTCCACTGAGCCCACTCACCCTGGATCGTAACCTATGTAAATCGTTTACAGAGATAAAAAAGCTTCATGTTAACAAAACACCATATGAATACCCACTATAAACAACAAAATTAATATAAAATAATATTGCACTTGCGTAAAATCATATACAATCATTGCATATTGTGATAAAGTTATTAACTGAGATCGCATCTGCACATGCAGTGTACCATATACTACAGAGTGATCGTCTGTCCCAGGATATGGAAAACAACATGTATATGGTATACATAAAATTTTAATATTGACAGTCACGCTCCACATGTAATAAACGTATATGCATTAATAATCTTAGTACTACATGTACTATTACAGTGGAACCTCACTACTAAGGACTTTTGTTTCTCTAAATGTAGGTAGCCAGGTACAGTTAGAGCTTAGCATACACGTATGTACCTCATAGTCAATGACAGGTATGTTCCCTGACGGCAGGGGGATGGTGGTGATACTGCGGATGAAATTACCCATATCCTCTCGGCTCTTCATCTTCCCATCTCCAGAGAATGACCAGATCAGAGAGTAGACCAGGTAGCGAGGAACATACTGCTCCACCTGCTCATACTAAATAAAGAAGTGGATATAAACATATCGTAATTAACAGTACATCATTCATGTGGTCCCACATGCAGGAATAATATTATATACCACTAGCTAATCTATAGAAGCTGATACTAGATCAGGTATTATCAAGGGCCCATTACATTACTGATAGGTAATTATGCACAAATCTACATGACGTATACATATACATGTACATGTATTGTATGTATGTACACCATGTATAAGTACACGAACTTACAGGCATGGGGAAGTCAGGGTGAGTTTGGTTGTAGTTGAGGACGTTCCTGACCAGCTGGTTGAGCATGGAGAAGAGAGAGTTGAGGGCACGAAGGCGAGTGAAGTCCATGATGTGATCCAAGTCCTCGGCATACTGCAGGGCCCGCACTACCAGACCATTGGAGTTGAAGTGCTGAGACAACAGGTCTGCCACATCACGCTGGACCTATAGGAGAGGGAGAACAGGAGAGAGGGAGAATGAAACCAATGATGATGACTGCAAATGAGCTATGGCAACTTTATAATTACATGCATTGCTCAGACAAGGCCATAGACTAGCTATCATCTCAGTGAGTCAGATAGCAGGACGGTAAAGTGTTGTCATCACAGCATTGCAAACAATGGAGAGGTAGTGTATACGTACATGTACAAAGACTTCATTACCTGCAGTGTTGGTGAGACAGTGTCATCCTTGGAGGTGGATGACCTTGCTGCCCTCTTGCCGATCTGTAGCCGACCTCTGACCTCCTCCTCTCCCTCGTCGATGGAGATGTTCCTCATTCGAGTGAGGAAGTGTTCAAATATCATATCCAGGGAGAGGACATCCTCACTGAACCAGACCATACCACACCGACTCACGGTGGCCAGGGTCGCAAAACGAAGGTCCTGAACTTCAAACATGATACGAACCTAAAGAAATGGATCAAAGGTGAATCACTATACATGACACACAAGCCCATGTACATGTATAACTGGAAATACTACAGTCAATTCCAACTAAACAGGAACAAATTATCTCACTGCCTGCTCACATATAAATGTACTTAGAACTAACTATATTACATGTATGTACGTACAATGTACTCACATTGGGAGGAATACCCAGCCTCTCTCCATTGGGCAGGGTGAGTAGCTTGTTGTCATCGAGCACACTGTTGAGGTTCTCCACCCACTCTGGGTCAACATCTCCATCAAACACTATCCACTGACGCTTGTTGATCTCACCACGGACATTGTCAATGATCCTATATACAAAAAATGGAGGAAACATTAATATTGCAATAAAATTAATGTACATGTGTACCCAACGTTATAGATGAGATTACATGTATATCCAAGTCGTTATAATTTCCTTACTTCCTGAGTATGTGTGTAAAGAGTCCATCAGTCCACTCCCTAGTGTTGGGATCGAGCACTCCATAGAGATCCTCCTTTGAGATGGCCTTGGGGTCAATGATGTGAGACACTCCCTCTACTCCTTCCAGCCTCTCTAGGGCCTTCAGCAGAACCTTCCAGGCCATCGACTTGCCACTGCCACTGGGGCCAACCATCATGAGGCCATGGTGAAGCTGAGTGATCTGGTAGAGCTGTAGCACCTTCTCCACCCACTGGGAGCCTGACTCTCCAGACACGAGATGCTGTTCATTACAGACTTTGGTTACTTCAGCACGGAGAGCGTCCATTTCTCCACGGATATACTTGACTCCTGGGAATACATCAGAGAGGAGGCTGTGCAGGAGAGGGATGTCCTCAGCCACTAGCTTCGGCACCATCGTTTCACAAACACTCTGGATCAAGATCTGTGATGGATAACAAAATGTACAATGACTAATATACAGGTATGTACATAATTATTAGTTACTTTCTTGTGATATTATGGTACACGTCTACTGACAGAATTGCATGTACGTATAGCACATTAAAGTTAAAGTATTTTGTGGATGGAGTACATGTATTTCATGCAGTGAATATTTCTCTTCTAGCGTACCTCTTGTTCAGGGAGGCGTTCAGCAATGGATCCCTCACTGGCAGTGTCCGATTTCTTTGCCTTTTGAATCTTGTCTCTCTTGATGTTTCCAGCGCTGACCAGTACACTCTTGAGGGCACGCAGACCAAAGTCATAGTGAGACTGATTGGACAACTGCTCATCACACAACCTGAAAATCATAGAGAATCAAAATTTAATAAAACTCTTGATACACATACATGTATATCTTATAAAATGTAATAATAAAAAAATAAAATAAAATGTAATAAAATGTAATATCAGTTCTGATACATACATGTACTTTAGCAAAGAGGTTATTGCTGATCAATACTGAACACTACATCCATATTCAAAGAATCAGCTACACACAGCATGGAAGCATGCAAACATCAGAGGCAGAAGAATGTAGATAGGTACATGTAGACTAGAGATTACATGCATGTACATGCAATACCATGCATATAAATGAGTGTTGACACTTACTTGAAGAATGGTACAATCTTTGAAGCCAAAATCTCTGCAGTTCTGAATCCCTGGGAGTACAACATCACCTGAGCAATAAGCTGACGGTCAGGCTTCGTCATGGCAAGACTGAAGGAAAAACAAGGGTTAAAATTAATAATACATACATGTAGTTGAAAAGCATTGCTTATTAATAATCACAACATGCAACAGTTGTTTGAGCCTGTCAGAGAATTGTGGCTTGAGATTAAACTCATCATAGAGTGTCAGATTTCCATCATCATCACACAGACTATCACCATTCCCATTATATTCCATGCACATGGTACATGCATGCAGCATACATGTGT
This sequence comes from Cliona cf. orientalis, assembly GCA_963930775.1. Lineage (NCBI taxonomy): Eukaryota > Metazoa > Porifera > Demospongiae > Clionaida > Clionaidae > Cliona > Cliona cf. orientalis. The sequence goes on from OZ005697.1 coordinate 6,481,721, forward strand.
GCACATGCATATTACAGGATTACCTCCTGAAGAGTTGCTTGAGGTTGTCTGGTAGGTTTGACCTCCCAGCATAGCCAGGGTTCATGGTGATGAAGATGGCCATGTCTGGGTTCACCTTCACATTCTTGCCAACCAGCTCAACAGTGATAGGCTTTGCATTAGGTCCACCTGGGTACAACAAGATACATGCGTATGTAGTGTAAAAGTATGATTCCGTATAGTACTAAACATGTAGCCAAGCTTTCTAAGGGAACGGAACAAGTCAATCAGCTTGAAACCATACAGCTTGAAGATAGTACCTAACATTAACAGTAAGGTTGCACCACTTCATGTACTGAGCATATTGCTAAGGCTTGCCCAACGTAACAACACTGAACTAACGCCTGGGTAGTGTTTTCTAAACATGACAATTGAGATACAGTTGTTGTATTACAGGTTGTACATTACATGTTTCACCTTGTTGCTGTCCCCGTTCCTTGAGTGTCTCCTGTATGGTCTGAATCTGCTGGGACACGGCCGACAGCATTCTCTCCTCTAGACGGTTGAACTCATCAAAGCATCCCCAGGCGCCGACCTGGCAGAGACCAACAAAGATACGACCCATGGCCTGGAAGTCGAACGTCTCATCGCAGTTGAAGACCAGCACAAAGCGACCTAGCTGGTGACCTAGAGCCTTCACTGACTCTGTCTTTCCAGTTCCAGCAGGACCTACAAATTTAACAGTAGGATATTCACATCAATGCACTAATTTGGAATATACATATACATGCATATGGGGATGCATGAAATATATATGTATCACATGCAGATTTGTGATCATGTGGCTCAATAAATATTTATGATACAAAATGGTGAGATAGGTGTTCTCCTGGCATATTCAGAGGCAGCCTGCAAGCCTGTGCAGTGCAGTTTACACGTGTAATGTTGCACACATGCACATGTAAAGCAATGCAGTAGTGAAGTATAGCCATTGTAGCAATCAAGTGTACACCACTGAAGTAGTTTATCTTTAACATCACTGACCAAAAGGTGATCCTCCCAGCCTCTCCTCCAGGGCCTGTGTCATGGTGAGGTAGCATCGATCAGTGAGAGGTGTCTGGACCAGTTTGTCCTGAACTCCGAGGTACTCAAAGCCATAGTTGAATTGTGCGTTGGCCATGTGGATGGATAGCTGCTGGAGGACGTCTGGCTTCTTGGGGTCAAAGTAGAACCTCATCTGGGAGAGCCACTCGAAGCTGCGGAGGCTGGTGACTTTGTTGGTGATCAACATACGAGTGGTGTCTCGCTGGTGGACCAGCTCTGTGATCTATTGGTATACATTAGCAAGTCAAGAAATATGGCAACATGCCTATTGTCATCTCTATCAAGTGTTAAGTTTTAATTCAGCAATTGGAAGCCCAAGTACAAAATAAACGTGCAAGGTTTGTAAATTGTTTGAGGACAAGCAATGGAAAATGCTCTTCCTTCTTACACCTCAATCAACTTATTCATACTAATGTATTGCTTTGTATACCAGGAAAATCACTTACTCATACATATGTATGACTACCAACAGAAGTTATGGAAGCAAAAATGGCCAAATAGTAAACACTCCAACTTACCAGATGCTCAAGTTTCTTCCTCCTGACAGCAGGCTGTTCCTGCAGCACAGAGTCAGCCAGTACATTGAGAGTTCCTTCCACTACCTTCAGCACATTCTGCATGGGGGTGAGGTCAGGGGACCCGGAGGACGGCTGACTCTGCATCGTCTGAAGAGCAGCATCCACAGCGCTAGACCACGCTATCTGGCTGGCCAGCACCACAAGCTGTGCCTGGTAGCGGTCAACCCACTCAAGGTAGGCGTTGGGTTCTATCTGGGTCTTGTTGAACTGGGCAATGTTGTCGACTGCCTGGGCTAGTAGAGTGGCTAGGTTGAGCCTCATCTCTTTCTCCACCAGGGTAAGCCACTGGTTGATCTTGGGATTGTCAACAATAGACACTGGGCTCTTGTACATAACCTATAGTTTGAAAATGAACGAGTTAGTGAAGCATTAGTTACATTATAATGCATTATATTATACAGTGCGCAAGTTATGCAATTGGTCATTGCCTCTCAGATTTATAGACTAGTGGAGGAGAATGGGTGATCTTAGGGTAGGGTAAGGATAAAAAGAGATCGTGGGCCAATAAAGGAGTGTATGGAGAATGCATTTGACTATGCATCTTGTGTACCCCAATTAAGTTAAGGTCTTGAAATTGTTATTTGACAGCTACATGTAGTAAGTAAGCTTAGGACGTTGCTACCAAGTCAGGGTGGACTTGATTACTGTTATCATAATCCTCAACTTAAATAATCCATTTAAGCAATGATACCAATCAAACAGTTTATTTCACTAATCTACAGCTCCCTGTGTGCAACACTGCAAGTGACTGCAGTTTCAATCATAACACTAAAATGTTCTCTGAGCATAAATACATGTACTTCATGTACATGTACGTATATCAGGCTCCAACTTTTTCTGCTGGATTAGTACAGGGTCACTAATAAACTACATGCATTGGGCATGCAACAAAAAGCTGTACAGATTACTCATGTATACATGTATACACTGTACATGTACAAAAAATTCTCAAATCTGATTGGCGCTTACAGAATTACTCCCATAGGAGAGTACGTACGTACATGTAACCTATTGCAGTCATACTTGTAACTCTCCTCTATTGTCAGCTGAATGTACTATAGAGAGCTGATAATTTTTTAATGTGCCATGGATTGTGGAACGATTAATTAGGAAAACTGTATTTGAGGATAATGGCATTACCACTTAAACAAATAAGACAATAATAATCTAGCCTGCGTACCTGTTCTCCCTCCTTGGATGATATTCCGAGCACCTGGGTGCTGTCCTCGCTCAGTATGATGGACGCCACACCAGCAAACATCTTCTTGAAGTGTTTCTGCAGCCTGGGGATGTTCTTACTGTTCCCAATAATCTCCAGCAGATCCTCATCTCCAACAAAGTAGAACCTGGAATCAAGATAAGTAATAAATGAGAATGAGGTAATACCGTAGATCTGGAAATTTTCGTGTACAGAAACTTTCGTATGATAAATTTTCGTGTAAAAATATTTTCGTAGGAACGATCCCTTACCGCATTAGCGTTAATAGTGCATACTAATTTTCGTAAGATTAATTTTCGTAGCTGCCACCGACTACGAAAATATTTTTACAACGAAAATTTCCAGATTTACGGTATTATGTACTCAGAATATTATAGCACTGTTCAAATAATGTATGTAACACAATGCTAGTGTCAGTGTTTATCCTGGGAGCACACACATACCACACCGAGCTGATAATTCCACAAAATCATACAGAGAACAAGGTAATAGTATGCACTCATAATAGTATTATTATAGCACTGTAAAATCTGTTCAAATAATGTATGTAATCATATAATGCTAGTGTCAGTGTTTATCCTGGGAGCATACACATATCACACCCAGCCGATAATTCCATAAAAATCATACAGAGAATTAAGAACAAGGTAATAGTACGCACTCATAATATTATAGCATTGTAAATGTATGTAATCATATAATGCTAGTGTCAGTGTTTATCCTGGGAGCACACACATGTCACACCCAGCTGACAATTCCATAAAAATCATACAGAGAATTAAGAACAAGGTTATAGTACCCACTCATATTATAGCATTGTAAAATCACATAATGCTAGGTCAGTGTTTATCCTGGGAGCACACACATGTCACACCCAGCCGACAATTCCATAAAAATTGCTAACAGTTAGCAATTTTGTGACAAATGTAGATGTAAACACTGTCAGCTGTATTAGCTACATTATTATGCATTTTGTGTATAGGCACATTGAAAGTGCACATTTCTATAGCTAGTATGTTACTAACAGCATCAATTGTCAACGAGTCAAAAGTGTACAATTACTAATTACTACCTACTACTATTATTACTAATTCCGTTAGTGACATTTGTATTGCTAGTATAATGCAAGTCATGACAAGGAAATTCTCTGTATGTACGTATATTTAATAGAGACCTTAAAAAGCTGAAGCCAAGGCCCTTACTACCTACTAATACACACTTCTTTTATAGTATCCTCAGAAATTGCTCTGTGTTCAAAACCATAAACCTCCCCCTATAATAAGACCTAGAATCACAATACTCCGTAAGAACGTAAAAGTACACTGTATACAAAACATGGCCAATTGTGCATCTCAAGTATAGCGCAATGTAGTAGACATAGATAATCGTACTAACTGTCAGTAGAGATTGTTTACCTTGGGAAGGAGGCTCTTTCTCTCTCTAGGTACTCTCCCAGAGCCTTTTGGATCTTGCCCAGCAGGTCTGCCAACCTCTCCAAGCTCTTCTGCACACCAGGAATGTTGAGAACATCCATCACAAGAGGAGCCTTGGCCACCTTCTTCATCAGGGCAAGAAACTCTGAACTGATACTGTGGGGTCGAACCACGTGTGTGTGTGTGTGTGTGTGTGTGAGTGTGTGTGTGTGAGTGTGAGTGCGTGTGTGGACGAGAGGGAAAGATAGAAAGGGAGAGAGGGAGAAAGAGAGATATTGAGATTGATGATTTAGTGGTAAGTTTTGTTAAACCATGCAGTGAGAGGCTTATCCTGGAAGATCTGAAGAAATTCCGGGATACTATTCAGACACCTTCATCACTGAGCTACTGGGCCCATGGAGGTGGCAGCTGAGTGTCGAAAGATGGTAATCCCATAGGATCCCATTCAAACTCCAGCTATAGAATATAGATACTCCCCTCAAGGTGGTGGGACTGAGTTGGGCTTGGCTGCAAGAACAGCCAGGTGCACTACCATGGCTGAGGCCTCTCATCAGTCAAACATGTAGTCTACAACGGTTTCAACATCTTTATATTATGTTGAAAACATCCAATATATGAGGAAATTTACATACAGCATAACTATAATGTTATTGTTGGGGAAAGTCAGTGTATGTTTTACGTCATAGTATATCTTACATAATTGTACATGTACTATCAGTAACCACATCACGTGCAAAATAAACATAATATTATCTAGCCTACACGTACATAGTGCACAAAAGCCACTAGTACGTAGAGCCTTACTAGAATCAACAGAATACTATGCATTGTCAACATGGATCTAAGTAGCACTGCATTGATTGAACCAGTCAGATCTGAAGAAGAGCAGCCTCTCCTCCCTACCATACGGACACTGGGCACCACATGGACGGAGAAACTAGGCCGCGCTCAGTTCATACCAAGAAAGCTCCATATACCATCAAAGTCAGCAGTTCTTATTCTATTCTGGTCAGTGGTGGTTGGAGCCATCTACATGACTGCCAAAGGATGGGTAAACTTCTCAGCAGCACTGCTTGGCCGACACAAGATCGATTTTTTCCGCAGTTATGATATTCTCATCGCAAGGACTGTCTTCGTGCTGGTATTTATGCTCTACCCGATTGCAGGATTCTTGGCAGACACTCGTTTTGGTCGTTACAAGGTGATTCTCGCTAGTCTCTGCCTGTTAGCTGTTGGAATGGTTTTTCTCTCCGTTGATTCAATCCTATACTACACCAAGTATTTGGTACGCCCACTCAGCAAGTCTGGCCAGCACGGTGTTGTATTATTCACTATCATTATCATCAGTGGACTAGTTGCTATCATTCTGGGCTTTGCTGGCTACGAAGCAAATTTCATTCAGTTTGGAATTGACCAACTTGCTGATGCTCCAAGTGAGTACCTTGGCCTCTTCGTACACTGGGTGGAGTGGTTCACAATGATAGGGACAGTATTCGCACAAATAACATTCTCATTACTTCACAACTGTTTCAAAAACCATACCATCGACAATATAGTAGCAAGTTCTCCCATACTTTATTCAATTCTATTGACAGTAATGGTTATATTTACCTATCAGAAACAAAATTGGTTCAACATTGAGCCTGCTAGAAGTAATCCATACAAAATGGTCATCAGAGTGCTCAACTTTGCGAGGAAACATGGATCACCAGCTCAGCGCAGTGCCTTCACCTACAGTGATGATAAACTGCCTTCTAGGTTGGATTTTGCCAAGGAGAGATATGGTGGACCATTTACGTCAGAGCAAGTGGAAGATGTCAAGACTTTCTTGAGGATTTTGGTGATTTTGCTGGCACTGGGACCAATATTTGCACTGGAAGTCCCAGTTGGTCCACTGCTGCCAATCTTTTTCAGGCATGTGATCAAACCACCAGGAAGGAATGAAACAGCCTGTAGTGTAAAGGAGGTACTACTCGATTCCGAGCTCCTAAAAAGCATTGCAACCATTGTCTTATTTCCAGTCTACATGTGGCTAATCTACTCCATACTACGACGCTGCATTCCAAAAACGTTCACTCGAATCAGGGCAGGAATAATTGCACTAGTGAGTGGCGTCATATGCATGTTCTTCATAGATCTTCTAGCCCACATCTTGTACCACAAGCATCACAAGCATGGAGTGAAGTGCATGTTTAAAGGGTTACAAAGGCAACACCGCAACCATCACCTAGACGTACCCTGGTCCGTGAACCTTGCACCCGGCTTTCTGACTCAAGCTGGCATTACAGTGATCGTCATAACAACCTTTGAATTCATCTCGGCCCAGAGCCCCTACTCTATGAAAGGCCTCCTCATTGGAGTCATGTTTGCAGTCCGAGGGATCTTTCAGCTACTCTTCTCGATAGCTTTATTGGCCTTCTCCCTGAAGAAGATATGGGGCTCTCAGAGGATGAAGCATTATACACCGCCAATATTCAACTGCGGATTTGGGTATCTCCTATTTACGTGTATCGTTGGACTGACTGGTCTTATTTTGTTCTCACTGGCTGTGAAACGATATCGATACAGAGAGAGAAATTACAGATAATACAGAAGGAGCTCTGTTAAAGAAATAGTTCACAGCAGTTGAGAAACTGAAAAGAGTACTTATGTTTTGAATAGGATCATAGTGTGTGATTTATGGAGCAACTACTTTAGCACAAAATAAACATGTACACGTACATACGCTGTGCTATGAAACATACACATTAGTACAATTTTACATAAAAATTAAATGTCATGTAGTGTCCTAGTGGAGTACACTATACTACTGCACCTCATTCACAAATACAAGCTTTGTACAATTGGATCCTTTATCATTTAAACGAGCCTGTTCTTGAATGGGAGTCTGGATGCTGCTTGGCTAGCTTTTAGGCTTCAAGCAACCATTACAAGTAGTGTCGTCCTTGCTCTATCACTACAAACACTGTCAGGTTTCACATCATAGCAAAACAAGAGCAGTACTTGAATCAGACACTGACTAACACAAGGGAAAGAGATAAATAATGAAAGTGGGTTGAAAGAGGGTAAATAATTAGTCTGAATTAAAAAACCAGGAAGAGCCGCAAGATAATTATTATACATGAAGCTACATGTACATATCTCCAGCACAGATATCTATGAGACACAGTACTTTATTTACAAAAAAACTTACACTTACTAGGTATATCAAACTTCCAAAACGATTAGACACAATATTAAAAATAAACATTTGATTATAAGAATTTTAATAACATCTGTGGGTGCATATACCCAACTACAGCAGAATCTGATGGTGGTAGGTTCAAAGGTTAATCAGATACTAAGGTGTAAATGTAATCACAGGCCACCAGGTGTGAACAAGTCTTGACTGATGAAACACAACAATCTAGCTATGCAACTCTGCCCCACAGCACACCAACAGGTGCAGATTGCCATGCTGTTGTGCAAAAACCTCTCTTCTCACAGTTGCCTGGCCTATGGGCCACTAGACTAAGTGTAGATTTTACCATAATTTTGTAGCTGTTGTGCAACAATTCCTCCACTGCTATGCCTTTCACACATTACATGCTACATTCTGATGAAATCTAAATACAAACAGTGGCAATAGCGGACAGCTAGTATATAAGACAAGCAAGGTGCACAGAAATGCACTACATTTGAGATTACCAGCGACTCAATGTAGAGAAAGATTACTATCATTGAAAATAGAAAATTTGCTTTATTTGCCAATCTCCATTAAGATGACTTCATTTTATGACATCTATGTGTTTGATGCACCCACCAATCACCCAGCCCCTCTGCATCAGCAATGCTTCCAGTACATCCTGATGAATCTCGAGCAGTTTCCCATCGCTTCACTAGTACTTTTACCCCTCAAGACTCGCTGGAACCTCCTGTGGAATCTACCACTAGCCGATGTCTGCCAACTGGAGATAACACAATTCACTAGTGGTATGTGTATGGAGAAGTACTGGCAAACAATTATACGCACCGATGTCGCAGAGCTGGGGGGTCACTCGGAGTGCATAGACTGTATGCTAAAGAAGGAGCTGTGCAGCCCATGCAGGTGGAAGGCAATGGTGGAGGAGACTACTGCCAAGGAGTGGGTGTATTCAGTGATAGCAGCAGAAGCCATCACTGAGAGAGGAGTCACGGAGGAACTGCCCCCAAGCAGAGATTGCACTGCTTTATACTCAACGGTGTACACCATGCAACCAATCCGAAACACTAAGTGCGACGACCTCTATACATTCCTCTTTGCAGTAAGAAGGTTCCACCAAGGTGACAGAAGCAGATGGTGTACTGGAGGAGTAGTGTGTGAATTCAAATTTCCATCACGCTATTGCAAGTATGCGGTTCCCATACTATCATTGGAGGAATCTCGTATGCCTCACAACCATCGATACTACCCAATGGATGCCTCAGAGAGGAAGTCTTTACTAGATGCAGTTGTTAGTTGTTTTGGAAGGAAGCCTCGAGTAGTCTCCACTCGCAGGGGATTGCTGGATGATATCTCAGAAGAAGTGTCAGATTTCTTGAACGAAGTGACATTTTTTACTTGCCTGATCTATGATCCGTTGACGGAACTACCCTCGTTAGAGATGGCACTGAAGGGACCTACCAGTCTAGAGGCACTGATCATTCTCAACGGCTGCGACAGATTTATGTGGCCTAGAGTCTCGTTGGACAGTGTATTGGCCCACATTACCAATCAGCCTTTCATAGCCAGTTTAAGTATTCTGGCAATAGGCGAAGGAGATCACAGCTATTTCAAGTTTTCTAGAAAGGTGTTTGATAACCTGCAGGAGGCATTTGAATCTACAAGCTGCAATCGTCACCGAAGCATCCAGAGAAGTGCCGCCATCATCAGTGAGAGTGATCAGAACATTGAAAATTTTGACCATCATTTAACCACACACACCTTCTGTCAGAATTGCCCAAATTTGCTATTTCCTTAAAACTGTACCATTAATAATTTATCAATTTAGAAATTATTTCAATATTAACTTTTGTGTGCATGTTAACTTACTCATTGGAATCTATTGCAACACCAATCTTTATAATGATAATCATTAGGTAAACCAATAAAAATGCATACATTTACTGTTAAAGCAGCAAGCAGGGTTAATAATTATAATAATAATACTATGCTTCAATTTCTAATGCGTCCTATGGTAACTCAATCATTAGTGCAACAAAATAGCACTAGCACAGAAGTGACTAACGATAAATATCACTGCTTCCCAGCACAATTCAAGTCATAATTAATTTCTACAATGCAAAATATACAGTATCAACTAAGGCTATATAACAAAGATATTTTCACACTAATGTGCAAAGTTGAAAACGAGTACTTTGCACTTTTCGGGAGCAAGTTCATCACACAGAGCAGTGCTACTCACTGTAGGTAGCGACTGTACACGTCTACAGCAAATCTCTGGTCGTAGGGTCTGTCATCTCTCTCCCTGTACTTGTACCTCCTGGCTACCACTAGCAACAGGATAAGGCCAATCAGTGCAACAACACACGTGAAGAGAAGGTACCCAAAGCCACAGTTGGTGACGGGAGGATGCTCTTTCATGTGATCACTGTCCCAGAGGGATTTCCATGCAAATGGTATCAGAACAATTCCACTGATGAGTTGGAAGAAAGCCTTTACACTAATGAAGACTCCAACTAGAAGACCTTTGGACTCTGAGCCGAGATGAACTCAAATGCTGTAGCCATAGTCAGTGGTTGACCAAGTCCTAGTAACAGATACGGTACCAGCAACATTGACCAGCGCAGTTTCAGTACAGCACGCTCAAACCCATGATGATGAAGAACAAACATGCACATACTGGTACCTTTAGGGGATTCTCGATTGTATATGATGTGCCCAGCTAAGTCAATACACAACATACTAGCAACACCAAGGAGATAGACTAAAGTAGCAAGCCACAAGCGAGAGAATATACTCAACAGACGTCGTTGAAGGAGGGAGAATATAATCCATATGAACAGCGGTAGGAGAATAAGTGAAATGAGGCTAGTAATTAAACCCTTCTCTAGCAAAACAAACCTAGCTGAACATGAATGATTAAAGTAACTAGATGATGCATCTTGTACATGAATTGTAAACACAGTGGTGACCATGAAAGATGCGGGAACTTCAAGCACGAAAATTGGACCAAGAGCCAATAACACAAGAAGGATCTTAAAGAAGGTTTTGACATCTTCCACCTCCTCTGTTGTGAATGGTCCTCCAAATCTCTTCTTGGCAAAGTCCAGCCTTGATGGAACTTCATTATCACAGTATGTGAAGGCACTGCGGCGAAGAGGGTAGCGATGCTTTCTAGTGAATACCAGCACCTTGTAGATCATCCGGTATGGATTACTTCGCTGATTCTCAACATTAAACTGGCACCGTTTTAGACATACAATAATCAGGACAAGCATCACAGTTACTGATAAACACACAGCAAAAAGCAATATATAACTGCCATTAGACGTCTCCACAGTACAGTAACTAGTACAGTAACTAATACATTCGTATACAGCATCGACAATTTGGATCACAAATGTGCCCAGCCTGTCAGCATAGACGGCCCAGTGTATAAACAGAGCTAGAGACACACTTGGAGCATCACAAAGCTGGTCAAGTCCAAAGGGAATAAAATTAGCCTGGTAACTAGTAATACCAGGCAATAACAAAAGCACTGCTACTGCACCTAATCCAAATGCCACTGGCTGTATATCGTGAGTATAAAGATTAATATTCCAGACTCCCGCTGTGACCAGCAGTCGAAGAACTGTTATCAAGCAAACAATTATACATGCTACGAATATAAGGCAAATACTGGCTGATAACACTCGACAACGACCAAAATGCACATCAGCCAAAAAGCCAAATAGGGGAGAGAAGATAGTACTGGCCAAAGCTACCAACAAGTTGACGAGGGTTATCACATAATATGGTGAGAATATAAAAGCGACCTGTGTAGTAATCCTCATGGCAGCATACACCACACCGACAATGAAGTTGATAAAGATGACAGTAAGAACTGGCTTGGTAATGAGCCATTTGTAGCCTGGACCAGGAAGGAGGCGCCTCCTACTAAAAATCAATTTCCAGATGAAAGACTTTGAGTATGATGATGAGGAAATGAGAGACTGAGCTTCAGATCCCGATGCAGTGTCCGACTCCATACAGTTCAGCTACTTCAATGTATTCACTAATGGTTTGAACGGATCAATGCCAACTGCTGATACACACACGCTAATCAAGCGTGCAAATGGACAGTTATTATAGCTACCTGCACAGATTTAGTGTGAAGATCATGAGAAGTGCAGTACATACAATACTTTACTTATTCTTAAACTAGCATAATCAGCATCAAGAGCTTATAATAAGGTTCATGTCCAGGATGTCACTATGAGATCACTCTCATCGTGGGAGAGCAAGGGGGTACAGAAATTGTTAAACTGAAATCGCATTTACTCATAACAATGTGGGATGGACTAAACTATATTAGGCAATATGACACACATAACTTATGCGTGGGTCCTGCTTATCTTTTCATAACAGGCTGATAATGTACTACCGAATTAATAGCACTAAGATTCCACAGTGTACATGTGCATATACTAGACCACAGCTAATTTTATAACTTGATTTAAGGTTTGAGCATAACTAATCAAAACGGCACACAACGTCTGTAGGTAAGTATGCTCAGGACAAAAATATTGACATTAATATTATCAACTTTAGTTATCCTCGATGTGCATTCAATAATACTGCACTTAATCTAATATAACGCATGGTTTCAATTTTGAAAAATGTGCATTTTTCTGGTAAAGGACGTCAATCGCCCGATAAATAAATGTTATGAGAATTCGTAAAATGCAAATTTCTTGCGTTAAATTGGATCATGCGTTGTATTTGATTAACTACGGTAGTATACATGGGGAACGCAATTGAATACTGTTAAGAATATTGGTAACGAATTCAAAATACTAAGTTGAGCTGGCAAAACTTAATGATACATTATCCAGGGATATCAGGATAGGGATCGTCACTGGAATAGCTGCTGTATGCCTGTTCAATATAGCGACCATACACATCCACAGCAAATCTTTGGTCATATGGCCTGTCATCTCTCTCCCTGTACTTGTATCTCCTGGCTACAATCAAGAAGAGAACAAGACCAATAAAAGCTATGCTGAAAGAGGTTAGAAAATATCCAAAACCACAATTGGTGACTGGGGGGTGCTCCCTCAGGTATGGGCGATTCCACAGAGGCTCATTAGCAAAGGGAAGCAGGGTAGTTCCACTGACTAACTGAAAGAAAGCTCGAATTGTCAAAAATACTCCAACTAGAAGACCCTTCATGGCAAAAGGACTCTGAGCAGAGATAAACTCGAATGCCGTAGCTACAACCAAGGGTGGGCCTAGGCCCAAGAGCACACCAGGTATCAGCAATATTCCCCAATGAAGTTTGAGAGTAGCCTCATCTTTCGATGTATGATCAACAAAAAACATACACATGGTGCTATTGCCACTCGAGGGGCCTTGGCTGTTCTTGTAGTGACCAGCAAAGTCAATACTGAGCATGCTCAAAACACCAAGAAGAGAGAGTGATATGGCTAGTCCTAGTCGGATGAATATCTTTGGTATACAGCGGCGAAACACTGAGAATATAAACCAAATGTAGAGTGGACATAAAAGAACTCCTAAGAGATTGTTCATTGAACCTTTCTGCAAAATGATCAGGGAACTATCGCACGTTTGATTCACGATAGAGGGATGGTTTCCGATGTGAATGCCAAATACCATAAACATGAAAAACGATGATGATACTTCTAGCACAAACACTGGGCCCAGAGCTATTAGCACCAGGAGGATTCGAAAGAAGGTTTTGACATTTTCCACTTGCTCTGTCGTAAATGGTCCACCATACCTCTCCTTGGAAAAGTCTATTCTTGATGGTAATTCATCGTCACAATAGGTGAAGGCACTGCGTTGAAGTGGATACTTGTGTTTCCTGGCATAGTTCAGCACCTTTATGACCATTTTGTATGGATTAAGTTGTTTGGGCTCTATGTAGAACCAACGGCGTCGGAAACACAAAATGATGCATAGAAAAAGAAACATCAGTGCTATCAAAAGGCCACAAATAGGAGTGTAAAGGCGCTGTTGGCTAAAAGAATTACATAAAATGGCAGCACATAATAACTGGACCATGAGAGTTCCAAACTTTTCAGCCCAGATGATCCAGTGTATGAAGAGTGCTAGAGATGAACTTGGAGCCTCAAGGAGCTGGTCAAGTCCAAACTGAACAATATTGGCTCGGTAGCCAGCAAAACCAAAGATAAACACTATGAATGCTATTCCAACAAAAATTAATAAGCACAGTGCAATGCCTCCACCATTATAGTGGCTTGTGACCCAGATGCCACTTCCTAAGGTCAATGTCAATATATACCTGCAACTGTGTATACCAAGAATGCGGCAAAATGCAGCCAAAAGCAAACCAAAATAACTGTGTAGCGACTGAAACACACATCAGCAAGGAAACCACTGAGAGGAGAGAAGAGACTGATAGCAGCAACTAACAGGTAAACAATACCTACACTCATAGAGATACCATTGAAAAAGTATCCAAGGAACATCAATATATTCATGAGGGCGGCAAATGCTGTACTGACAATAAGGTTGATGACTATGATGGCAATGGTGGGTTTAGAGAGCTGGCAGATATGCTTTGGCGATAGCGAGCACTTGACAAGAGTAGCCATCTTCCTCATAACAGAGTTCGAGTTGACAGGAGGAGAGAGAAGAGGCTGTGTTTCAGATGACAGCACCGAGTTAATGGACACTCTAGCACAATCCATCATCTTCTGATCCAAATCATAGCCTAGTATGCTAACTTAGTGCAGATATTATGTCATACTTGACTATGACATAATAAGATTATTGAAATGGCAGCTTATGACACAACTATCTATCAGACACCACTAGGTTATCTAGATGTCCATCAGGAAACATGAGTATACACTGTGGAGATTCAAGCTTTTGTGCTGCTTCCACTAACAAGTTCACTACAAGGTCACTATAATTTTTATACACACAGGAACTTCAAAGTAATTATGATTATTCTAAAAAGGATTCTAAAAAGGTACGGACTAATAATAACTTTCACACAACCAAGGTTTCTTCATTGCAGATATCCATCAAAAGTGACATCACATGATATACTCCATGCACTGATAGTGCCAAAACAAGGGGACAGATCCAGAAGTCAAAAGCTTTTACACGAGTTATTTCAGCCAGATAAAATGAGTGCTATTGCAGTGCACAAAGCAGCGACACACACATGAAGAAGATATACTGCAATGACAACTACACACACATACTATACCTATGCCATTGCTACTGAAAGTGAAAAGGTACAGAAAGACTGTCTGTACAATGGATGTGATATTAACAACTTCACAAATTTTGTATAGTACCGTATTGTCCTGAAAATAAGCCCCCTCTACTCTTTGATCATTGAGTTCTTGCACAGGTATTTTGCCTCATTTATAAGTGAAAACTGCACCATCAAAAAAATTGATGCCTGGAGATTGACAGAAGCGCCATTGTTCGTAGTCTTAACGGTATATCTCTTTCATTTATCAGCTCTTTGCACTGAATATCATGGGAAAGCGCGGAAAAATTTCTTGGATGGTGGTGGTAGCCTATATAGATGTCGGTATGGACAGTATTGTGGAGTCAACCGCGTGAGTGTAGCGCTTCTTCTTGCTGCTGTGTTAGAGCATAAAATGAAAGTAGACTTCTGTACGATGGTCAAATGAGCATTAATTTATATAGGCAGAAATGGGATGGTAAGCAAAAAAACTTGGTGGAGGGGGGCTCATATTCGAGGTGAGTTGGGTACATTATTTGAAAATAAGCCCCCTGGGTCATGCATACTGCTGAAAAAGGGCTGGGGGGGGGGGGGGTGGGGGGCTTATTTTGGGAGGATACGGTACTGCAAGCTACAGTCAGTTTATATAGTGACAGAGACAGATGCCATTCCCTTAACTTTTTCTAGACAACTGCCACGTTCCGTCAAATATGTGTCGATTTGAAAAGGATTCCTGTATTACACTTTATTCACAACAACCTATTAACAGTAATTTAAACCGCTGACAGTAAGTATTGTGCTGACCACAACACACACATTCACAGAATTGCCAAAAAATCTAATCATACACAGGCCAAGCTATTGTGCAGTGATACTAATTTATAAGTGGGTCCTGCTTATACAATAGTTATACAATGCCAAAGATGGCTGCATGAAATTAATTGCTTGTCAATGAGCCATCATGCAGATAGCTTTAACTTCCAATAACAGCTTGATAATGTATAACCAAATTATTATCACTATAAGACCACAACATGTTCATTTTAAACTATGACTTGATGATTTGAGTTGAAACAGCATACAACACAGAACAGAAATAAATTTATTGACGTACACATTATTACTTGTAGTAATTCTTGACACATATTCCAACCTCATAGTACACATGCTGAATGTGTATACAGAATGTTGACAAGGAAAACACTATGACTAGCATATATGATACATCATCCAGGGATATCAGGGTAATTAAGGATCATCACTGGAGTAGCTGCTGTAAGCCTGTTCAATATAGCGATCATACACATCCACAGCAAATCTCTGGTCGTACGGCCTGTCATCTCTCTCCCTGTACTTGTATCTCCTGGCTACAATCAAGAAGAGAACAAGACCAACAAATGCTATGCTGAAAGACGTCAGAAAATATCCAAAACCACAATTGGTGACTGGGGGGTGGTCCCTCAGGTATGGACGATTCCATAGAGGCTCATTAGCAAATGGGAGCAGGGTAGTTCCACTGACTAACTGAAAGAAAGCTCGAATTGTCAAAAATACTCCAACTAGAAGACCTTTCATGGCAAAAGGACTCTGAGCAGAAATAAACTCAAACACCGTAGCTACAACCAAGGGTGGACCTAGGCCCAATAGCACACCAGGTATCAGCAATAATCCCCAATGAAGTTTGAGAACAGCCTCATCTTTCGATGCATGATCAACAAAAAACATACACATGGTGATATTGCCACTCGAGGGGCCTTGGCTGTCCTTGTAGTGACCAGCAAAGTCAATACTGAGCATGCTCAAAACACCAAAAAGAGATAGTGATATGGCTAGTCCTAATCGGATGAATATCTTTGGTATACAGCGGCGAAGCACTGAGAATATAAACCAGATGTAGACTGGATACAAAAGAACTCCTAAGAGATTATTCATTGAGTCTTTCTGCAAAATAATCAGGAAACTATCGCACGTTTGGTTCACGATAGAGGGATGGTTTCCAATGTGAATGCCAAACACCATAAATATGAAAGACGATGATGATATTTCTAGCACAAACACTGGGCCCAGAGCTATTAGCACCAGGAGGATTCGAAAGAAGGTTTTGACATTTTCCACTTGCTCTGTCGTGAATGGTCCTCCATACCTCTCCTTGGAAAAGTCTATTCTTGATGGCAATTCATTATCACAATAGGTGAAGGCACTGCGCTGAAGTGGGTACTTGTGTTTCCTGGCATAGTTCAGCACCTTTATGACCATTTTGTATGGATTAAGTTGTTTGGGCTCTATGTAGAACCAACGGCGTCTGAAACACAAAATGATGAATAGAAAAAGAAACATCAGCGCTATCAGAAGGACAAAAATAGGAGTGTACAGGCTAAAAGAATTGCACAAAATGGCAGGAAAATATAACTGAATCATAAGAATTCCTAGGCTATCAGCCCAGATGATCCAGTGTATGAAGAGTGCTAGAGATGAACTTGGAGCCTCAAGGAGCTGGTCAAGTCCAAACTGAATGATATTGGCTCGGTAGCCAGCAACTCCAAAAACAAATACTATGAATGCTATTCCAGCAAAAATTAATAAGCACAGTGCAATGCCTCCACCATTGTAGTGGCTTATGTCCCAGATGCCACTTCCTAAGGTGAATGTCAAAACACCTGCAACTGTATATACCAAGAATGCGGCAAAATGCAGCCAAAAGCAAACCAAAATAACTGTGTAGCGACTGAAACGCACATCAGCAAGGAAACCACTGAGAGGAGAGAAGAGACTGATAGCAGCAACTAACAGGTACACAATGCCTACACTCATAGAGATACCATTGAAAAAGTATCCAATAAACATCAATATATTCATGAGGGCAGCAAATGCTGCACTGACAATAAGGTTGATGACTATGATGGCAACGGTGGGTTTAGAGAGCTGGCAGATATGCTTTGGCGATAGCGAGCACTTGGCAAGTGTGGCCATCTTCCTCATAAGAAAATTAGGATTGACAGGAGGAGAGAGAAGAGGCTGTGATTCAGATGATAGCACCGAGTCAATGGATACTTTTGCATGGTCCATCACCTTTTGATCTCAATTCATTAAGTAGTATGATAACTTCGTGCCGACACTTCAAGGTGGTGACTGTCACATAAAAATTATTACAACTAAAGACATGGGTTTATCTATCAGAGTAGATACCACTAGTAGGTTATCTAGCTGTCAATCAGAAAACATGAACACAGCTTGTGGAGATTATGCTGCTTCCAGTGACAAGATCACTAAAAGGTCGCTATATACACCTTTATACACGTGGGAAAGAAATCACACTTTAAAAAAACCGTTGAAACTTTCACAAAATGAGGTTTCTATATCACAGAGATCTTCAAATGTTGCATCATGTCAAAAGTGGCATCGTACATGATACCCTCCATGCACTGAGCACTCATAATGCAATAATAAGGGTAAACATCACAAAATCAAAAGCTTTTGTATGAATTCTTCAGTTGGGTAAGTTATATTTGCAAGACCATACTTGGGGTGCACGAGATGCACAGTCAAACAAACCCCCTATTAAGATTTTGTAAACTATTTTGTTGGCCCATAATCTCCTCTCATCATTGGCCTATCCTATGATTACCCTCTGGTAGCTGCAATGGAAATTGGCATAAAAACACGCTGGCTGCTAGGCAACGGCCAATGAATAGTATTGTAGTGCACTAAGCAGTGCTACACACATTAACATTATTATTATTGTTCTGCACGACTACGTTACAGTCTGTATATGCACACTTCATAAGCCATTGCAGTTAATGCACAATGGATGATATTATTATTCGTGAAGTACAGAAAGATCCATGTTCCCCTCAACACAATTATAGTCAAACCTCCAAACAAAGGACACTTTGGAGAAATATAAATTCAGCTGTCTTGTCCCTTATAGAGAGGTTGCCCTCTTCTCGGACTAACATACAGTATCCCTTTCTTGGAAGGTCCTTTATTAGTGTTTCGACTATACACCTTTTCTTTAGTCATTGACCTGTTAATAGTAAACCAATTGATAATTATATTATATATTGTCTTTATTCCTTATCGCCACACACGTTCACAAAATCGTCAAAAACTGTAATCGTATATATCCACGATCCAATGCCTCGCACTAATGCACTTGGCAATAATTAAGGGCTTGTAAGTCCAACAGCTTATTATTATAATATCCCTAGGAGCAATTTACTTTTCTGAAACAGTAAGGGCATCGAATCGTAAGGGTATTGAATTGTGAAATTTGACAGATATAGGTGAATATGGAAAATGGTTCAATAAATATTTTAAAATATCATCTATTTTCAGTTTCAAGTTATGCCACAGTATGACTTTGACGATTACATAATGGCGTATAACTTAAGTATGCTGCTTACGTACAAAGTGACCTTTTACTACATTATTCTATACAAATCAGAGTTATAAATAAGCAAACAATGTTGA
Organism: Cliona cf. orientalis; assembly: GCA_963930775.1. Classification (NCBI taxonomy): domain Eukaryota; kingdom Metazoa; phylum Porifera; class Demospongiae; order Clionaida; family Clionaidae; genus Cliona; species Cliona cf. orientalis. The sequence continues at coordinate 6,500,913 of OZ005697.1, forward strand.
TATGTGCTAATTTAAAAGTGTCTCATTGTAGGAATACAGAAAATCAATGTATAACTACATTACTAACGTAATATGCAACGCATTTTTAAGAATTCTGCTAAATATACGATTCTGTACTCAACTATGTCAAGCATTAAGAGGCCAACTAAAACCATTTAATCATCAACACTATCAAAAGAATAGTCTTCAGATCCTCTTTGATCTATGTAGCGATCATAGATCTCCTCCACATCGTGTTGACGAAACATTCCCTCATCCCTTGTCCTGTACTTGTACCTCTTGGCTGCCAATGAGAACAGAATCAAACCAATCAATCCAGTCACACTTGTCAACGCAAGGTAGACAAACCCACAGTTGGTCACTGGAGGATGCTCTATCATTTCCCTACTGGCCCACGGCTGATTCAGGGACAAGGGAATAATGATAATGGAATTGAGGAACTGAAAGAGACCTCTGATGGCAAAGAAGACTCCAATAAGAAGACCTTTCATGGACTGAGGGCTCTGAGCTGAGATGAACTCCAAGGTTGTGGCAATGACCATTAATGTACCAATTCCTAGAAAAATGTATGGTGGGATAAGAACTGCCCAGTGCATGTCGAAAGTGTCAACAATAAACTTATTATGGCGCGATAGAGAAACATGAAATACACACTGAGTATGATTATAGGAGTTTGAAACATTTTGCTGTGCATGTCCAACAATGTCAGTGAGAAGAAAACACAAAACGCCTAACAAGCAAAATAAAATTCCAACACCAATCCTTGCGAAAAGCCTTATCAATTTCTTTCGTAACAGAGAAAATAAGATCAAGCTGCATACAGGAAATAGTATGAATGATGGTAGTACAAGCACACCAGCAATTTCCAGCAGGTCTTCCATTGGAATCTTGTCTTTGCAATCTACTTTCACGTTTCCAACATAATGATGAAAGTGCATGCCAAATAAGGGGGCAACAAAGTATGAACCTGGCACTTCCAAAGCAAATGCAGGACCCACAGCAAGCAAGACAAGAAGGATCCTTATAAAGGTCTTAACATTTTCCACCTGCTCTGTAGTGAACGGTCCTCCAAATCTCTCCTTGGCAAAGTCCAGCCTAGTTGGAATGTAGTCGTCGGAGTGAGTGAAGGCACTGCGTCGGAGAGGATGCTTGTGGCTTTTGGCAAACTTGAAGACACCACACACCACCTTGTAAGGATTCTGATACCCAGGTTCACTGAGGAACCACCGACGCTTCCAGCAGCTTATCACTAACAAAATTATCAAAAGTAATGGAATAAGTACTTGTGTGATCACTACTGCAAACTTCTTTTCATGACCGACACACGCTACCACATAAATATTTATTAAGAAATGCAATGATCCAAAGTTAAAAGTCCACGTAGCATAATGAATAAAAAGGACTAGGTACTGACTTGGTGCTTCAAAGAGTTGGTCTAATCCAAGTTGAATGAAGTTGGCCTGGTATCCCGCAAGGCCAATAATGAAAGCAAGAAGGGAAATGATAGCCAAAATGATAATCACACATGCAATTCCCAAATTATGCTCCACGATATGATGGATAGGAATATCAGGCTTTGATAATATACTCGCCAACAGTGAGATAGCCACCAACATACCAATAAAAAAGGATAAGATACAGATTAAGCTAATTACAACCGCCTTAAGTCGTCCACAGCAGACATCAGCAATAAACCCACTCAGAGGATAGAACATCATGACTAGAGCCAAAATGGCATAAGGTAAGGGCTCATACATCGAAAATGTAGTATTGGGTTGTTGAATACCAAGAACAGCGATAGCAGAAAAACCTACAAGATTATGATATGCAACTCCAACAATGGCTGTCCATAGCAGGATGAGAATGGCCGCCTTTGATGGCAGACAGAGGTGCTTTGGTGGAGGACACAAGATGGCAGCCCTCTGCAGCTGTGGTTGAAGTGGAGAGGAGTTCTCCTCACTTGCAGTGTTAACCAGCAGACGACTGGATTCAGCGCGACAAGCTTTGTCAGCCATCACTCATTTGTACTGCGCATCAAGTGCCACAACTATTATTAATCCTACAATGCCTTATTCATTTATAATAATTATGGCACATTAATGGATAAACAAAGTTAAATGCCTCACTCTGAGCCATCATGAAACCATACTGTAGTGATGACCATATTGCTAATATGTTATACTGCTATGAAAAAGCCCCAGTAAACACAGCAGTTTCCCATTAGGCACTGAAATGTTTATGCATACATACCCAAAGAAAAGTTTGTATATTTTTCACTGCAAGACCCATAATATGCATGCAACGTTACTGTATTAAATCTTTGATCAGAAGTTGTTTCAGTATCACTATCAGGGTTTTATACAGAATTTTTCATTTTTCATCAGAGGGGGGAAATCATAGCGTGCAGCAATATACTCAAACTAGGGGGGTCTGGGGGCATGCTCCCCCAGGAAGATTTTGAAATTTATGACCTCTGAGACTGCTTCTGGTGGCTTCTGAGACTACTTTCACAAGCAAAAAAATTGATTATTAGACAAAAGTTACAAGTATTATTATGATAGTTGGCAAATTTCAGGGGGGGGGGGGGATGCCAGTCAGGGGGGGATATCCCCTGGTTCCCCCCCCCTCTAAATAAATCACTGACTATAATAATTATGATACATAAACTATGTAGGTAAATAATAATGTCGCTGTGTCTTTGTCACATCACTATAATAAAGAGTGCAATAAAGGAGGTACAAAAATCTCATAATTTTGTATTATATATATAAACTAATATTATTGTCCCGAGCCCAAGACCATCAATAATACGAATGTCGAGACAGCTCTATACTGAAGCACCAGTATCCAAGAATCAGTGGTTGAGTACATGCACATGCAGCATCATAGTTATACCATGGACTGACGGGAGATTCATAACTACATGGTTTCAGAATTGAGAGGTACCACTGTTGTGCACACTGTAGTAATCCAGCCGTCCAGAGTGTGGTAGCTTATAGGTACACATTACGGCAATTGTATTGCAATACATGCCATGGTATCATAATTACAATGCTAGAGCTTCACTCATCTGTACATGTACATCAACTCCCAATTATGATAAAACAATGCATGATTAGAACATTATTATACTGCCACAGTCTGCATTCCAGCCAATAATGATCCGGTACTGTCCCTCATCAAGCAGCCCATGTCATTAGCTGCAACTATTTTCTATGTGATACTCGGCTACCAAAAGTACATGTAATTCAGTCACACTCGTCAACACTAGGACAACATTGCAAACCCACAATATAGGAAGAGCATCAGTGCTGGCAAAATAATTGTTTGCCTGATGTTGACTGTACTTCATACGTATCCACGGCACCCCAATCAATAAAGTAATGAGTGGTGTAATGACAACACAATTAGTGCACTAAAAGCACTTAAGGTGTTGACATTGAAAATACATTTCATAATTCAACAATGTGCATGTACACACATGTACATGTATGTACAACGCTCTAATTTTACATCTATATACATCAATTTTGTTTATATGCATTGTGCATGTGCATTAATACATGCATGTACATGTATTATGTAGATATATATCATAAGTATCCTGTACTAATTTAGTTGTAGCAGTATGTAGGTACACACTTACATGTTGCTTCCCCTAAATACAATGTATGTCAAAATCAATGCATAAATAGAGTCGGGATTTTGCTCAAGAGGGGGCAAATACGTACATACATGTAGCAGCAAATTTTAAGAAGGAGCAAATACAAGTCCGGGGGGGGGGGGGGGGGGGGGGGGAAGGGGGGAGAGAGGGGGGCAAAAGCACCCCCTGTTCCCCTAAAATAACCATGCATTAACAAACCTTTGGAATCTTTGGCTCTCGTTTGGTAGCAAGTGTTTGATGTCAGCACTGCCGGTGAAAATCCCCTCCAGGTAGACCCACCTCCTCTGGACGTCTATCCAGACATCAAAGAGAGCGTTGATCCTGTTCAGTCTGTCCTCCCATGCCATGGCGTCGTCCTCAAACACCTTGAAGTAGGGAGACAGCTTCATGGCGGCCACCGAGTTGATGTGCTCTTTGACCTTGTTGAAAAGGTCGTCCCAGCCACGGATTAGCCGGCACTTGTTCTGGTAGTTGATCAAGTCAAGTTCATAGGTCATCCAGGACTCACGCACCTGGGAATTGATAGGACAAAAATAGACATATCGTTCCAAGCCCAAAATACAAGCTGTGAACAGGCCTATTCCAAACCTTTACCAGATCATTATCACAAGCAACACATGCATGTGGACTAAAGTACGCATAATTCTGCAAATTGCAGTACACATACTATATTGCAAACATATGCATGCACACAACAATACCATCTTCAAGAATTCCTCCAGGGCCATTTCTCCTTGAGCCACTAGTATGACATCCTTGACAATGCCCTCGTTCCTCTGCAGGTCAACGGCCCAGACCTGGCCCAATGTCAGATCATGAAGCTGCCATGCAACTCGCAGGTTCCTCATCAGCTGCTTCCAGTGACGCTCCTTCAGGGCCTCAGACTTCAGCTCAGTCACCAGCATGTTCACCTACAAAACACAGATACATTGTACTACATGTACATGTACATAGACATTTTATGCTGAGTTAGAAACAGATGCTCCCTGGCAAAAGAGCACAAACACTAGTATACAGTACCTAACAAACCACTTTAATAGGAGCTTCATGTATTATGTAAATATAACATCGTTTTTGCATAAAACATTCTGTCAGATAATGTTTGGAAGTGCATGTTAAAAAGCTCACTGTTCACTCCAAGTCCATACCTTGGTATAACTCTTGAGCAGAGACTGTACATACTCAAATGAGGCATACTGCTTGAGCCTGGCAGGGAATGCCTTGAGCTGGCCCAGCAGTGCGTCCAGAGCCTGTCTGATCTTCCTTGGAGCCACAGACAGCCATGGCTTCTCCCTCAGTTCCTCTATCTGCTCCCAGATCTTGCTCAGCTCAACCCAGACTCCCTTCAGGTCCTGTAGCTCCTCCAGGGCAACAGTCACCCTCTCATCACTACCACTAACGAAGCCTGGAATAGAGGGGGGATATACATGTACGTTGCACCTTGCTCATTCTGCTGTATTCTTTGATATTTCCCACCCCAATAGAATCAGGTCCTCCATCTACATGTTTAAAAACCTAACATGGATAACTACAAGCTTCTGATTAGCATGATATGTACTTTTTACTATGACGACCTATACCGACTCAACTGGTGACTAGGTAAAGGTCGTCAGGCAACAAGCACGCATGCACGGGCTAATTATACACAGCTTACCAGGATCAGCCAACTCGAGTGCTTCCTTGGCCTTGATGAGGTTATCCCTGTCATCTTTGAGACGAGTGAACTTCCCTTCATAGATCGTCAACATATTGGCAGCATCATCAGGTCGAAGGTCACCCTACAAACACAATTGCAGATATGAGTCATGGAGTAAATAGTAAAGAAGCAGGGTGGACTAGAGGGTAGAGTTTACTGATAGAAAATTGGTACCTACCTGCACAGGCTTTCCTTTCTCCCACTCTTGCAGCAGTTCAGTTGTCTTCTGCTCGACGACCTTGTCTTCCTGGACGATCTTCATCTGCAGACTTCCGACCTGAGCCTGCACAGCAGCGTCCTTCCTCTTCATGATCTCATTGAAGGCACCCCACTCTCCCTCCACGTTGTCCACATATACCCATGTCGGAGGAAACTGGAACCGCTGACGGTCAAGAATCTTCTCACCAGCTCGGAATACCTGCAAGTACATTGTACATGTACATGTACATTGCAAAGTAAAGACACATACATGTACCTACTTTAAGGGTGTACATGTACATGTAGTTTAAGCAGGGCCAAACCTGTGACCACACTAGCTACGATTTTGGATTGCCCTAGTCTGGCCAGCTACATGTAGATTCTTGTCCCCTCTCCAGAATATTAGTTTGAGTTTTATAGTAGGTCTCAGAGGAGGTTGGACATGACGCACATTTACGCTATAGTCACATGACCTTGGTATGCAATTATGCTGCCACCATTCAAAAGAATGCCATTAATTTTGCAAGTGCAGTAGTTGATTTAATTGTTAGGTAAACAATGCATCACCTGCAGTCTGCCTACCATAGCAACAGTGTAGCTAAGTAAACTTGTTACTAACAGGGGACAGAATCCTCCTGAGCTAGGTAGCATCAGGTAATTATTGCAATAGCTCATTAGCAAGAGTTGCTAGACCCTCCCCCTCAGAAAATCAACCTCAGCAGGAGAGGGGGGAGTGAGTCTAGCTGGCCAGACTAGGATCAGAGGAGGTAGGACACGCTTGACCTTTGGCTAATAGTTCACTAATTAAATCACTAGTATAGGCTTTTATGAACGTTTTTAGAGAATATCGTTGTGATTTTTGAACTCAGCGCTATTGATTTAGTGGGGAAGCCCCTCTTAGTTAGCACTATAGAGCAATTTTTAGGTCTTTGGAATGTCAATTAGCCGCTTTGATTAACATTCCAAGGACCTAAAAATTGCTCTATAGTTCTAACTAAGAGGGGCTTCCCCACTAAATCAGTAGCGCTGAGTTCGAAAATTACAACGATATCCTCTTAAAATCTTCATGAAAGCCTATAATAGCGATTTAATTAGTGAACTATTAGCCAAAGGTCAAGCCTGTCCTACCTCCTCTGGACTAGGATTCCCTATTCCCAGGAACTTAGACTGAATGGTGTTGATCATTACTAATGATATTTAGCATGGTTCATTTCATTCTCAGGTTAGCTGTACATAAATAAATACAATAGTACTCTATATTGTGCATGTACAAAGAAAGGGTCCTTTTTATAATTACAGTGTACTTTGAGAACATCTTCACAACGACTATGTAGGTATAAAACAATCTTACAGTTTACAGCATACTACTTCTTACCTCCACTTTCTGCTCCCAGCTCCTGACCTGCCTCTTGAGTTCCTGCATGAGAGTGATGAATCCCACAGCCTCAGAGGTGGAGGCAGCATCCACCGAGTGGTTCTCAAGCTCACCACGACGCTGGAAACAACATAAACATAACCCATTATTAGAAGTAAACGTATGAATATTAGTTTTAGCATAATTATGGGAATGTATGGGGAATACATGTAGGTGCAGGTACACGTGTACCACACTACAGATAACATGTACATAAGTCCAAGTTTATTCCAGTCACCATAATTATTCGTCTTTTAATAAAGATTACCACTACTTTATATAGCAACTGACTGAAGTAGTACCTGTATGCATATGGCATGTACACCATGCATGCACAGTAAATTCTCGACTCCATACCTTTGAGATGGTTCCATGGAACTCGTGCATGTTCTCCCCGAGCAGTCCTCCAAATCGAGACAGAATCTCTTTATGCCACGAGTCGTACTTGAGAGTGACCTTCTGCTGCACCTTGCCATAGTGGATCTCCACTGGACCAAACGTCCTCACTGTGTCAGTCGTGTCAATCGTCTTGCGGGATTTCCTACATGATCAGGTACGGATATGACTATCATAAACATCAGTACAGATACCGTAGGTCGGGTTTTAATTGCAAATTGCGAGTTTTTTTTCTACATTTCACAATTAAGAGATTCGCAAACATAAATGTGCACATATACTACAGTACGGTACGGGGTCGTCCATTGCAATTATTGGATTTGCAATTTGGCCTGACTTGACTACAACGCAATTATTAAACTATGCAATTAAAACCCGTCCTACCGTACATTATACTGTGGAGGCAGCCAGTGAGTATAGAACTATGGATGTCGAATAAATTAATTTTACTACATTAAATGCATCTGCTGGGGGGGGGGGGGGGGGGGGGGAGGTTGGATGATTGTTTCTAAGATTATCTTAGTAGAAGATAAACCTACTGAATTTTCATGTAGTATGTACTATCTTTCTTGGTTAGTAAAATCTTTAATGGGAAAATGAACAGCTAAATTTATACATACGTACTTCACATCCATGAGCAATTTCTGCCAGCGAGCAAGGTCTGTATCAAGACGACCATAGATGTTTCCAGACTCCATATCCCAAAGACTCTGGTACTGAAGCCACACCTGGAGTAAGAAAGAGTAAGAGAGAGGAAGGGATGGAGGGAAGAAAGGGAAGGGGAGGGAGAGAGAAGGGGAGGGAAAGGAAAGTTAAATTAAGAGCATAAGGAATATACACCTAGCATTAATATGAATTGTAACACGCTTATCTTCATATATGTACATACACATAGCTATAAGCTATATAATATATAAGAGTTGCTAATGAATTCAATCACAGATTGCTTACCTTGACATAGCCCTGAACTTCCCTGAGCAGATCTTCAATGGCAGCATAGGCATTGACCAGAGGAGCGGAGTCATGTTGCATCAGCTTGCCAAGCAGGGAGCGGTAGGTGGCATCAGACGGACTGATCTCAACAAGACCAACCTACAAATGAACACGTACACACATAAAGATAGGATGTACAAAGGCATACATACAATACATCCAAAGTTCAATTTCCCTTCCCCCCCCCCCACCCCCCTCTTCTCCTCCCTCTTTCTCCTTTACTTCCCTCCCTAAGAAAGCCATACCTTCACCTTCACTAACCCTCCCTATCAGAGTTCATGCTTACTTCCAATAAGCACACACACACACACACGCTAACCTGGTATCTTGAGCTCTGTATGCGAGGCAGTCCAGTGACAGTGTTGATCCACTCGTGGAGCTGACCAACCAGCCTGCAGCGAGCCATCTCAGTCGGGGGTCGAAGGTGCATGATCTGGTTGGTGATGTGGAGCTCATGGTGGATGACCTGTGTGAGGTGGAAACAATGCAAAATTAGGAATTTTAGTGACTAGAAACATCTTTTCCACAGTGTTCTTGGGCCACTCTTCATATCTTATAAATACTATGTGGAGCTATGGCTGGAGAGGCTACCCCACTGCAGTTTGGAATCGATTTTCACTCTATTTGCTCCAGTCATGCAGGATCCAGACACCAGACAATCAGAGCCTCCAACTGTGGGTAATTAGCAGCCCGCTTGTGTAAATGGCTTCTACAGCTGCTAGCGGTCAAAGGTCAACCACACAGTTTCAAGGCCACGTGGTGCTAGCATGCTACAGAGAAAGCTTAAAGCAGCTGCAGCGCAGTGGCAAAGATGGCCAGTCGAAAATCCAAGAAGCAGAAGGATCAGGAAGGTAAGGCCAGGGCTACGGGGCTATACTTCTCTACATATACGTGTGGCTACTCGCATATAATTTAAAGTAAGTGTGGTCATATCAAACATGCATACATGGAAGTAGCGTAGTACAAAGCTTTCATGCATATTCTAAACAAAAAAAAAAAAGCTACAGATCGCGTAGTTTGCGTCCACTATGATAGCGACGGCGAGCTACAGGATGAGGACGGCCGAAAAGTGAATCTACAGAGCCACAAGTTCGCCAACAAGTGCGTGATGCTGACAGCCAAGCCTCAGAAGAAAAAGAAGAGAAACTACAGGGACATCGAGTTTGATGAGAGCATCTATGAGGAGGCTCTAGCCAGAAAGAAGGTACAAGTGTTGGTCTAGTAGTACACAACACATGCCAGAAGTAGAAATATTTAAAGCAGCAGTATTTTTGATGATCTGGTGATATGCAGTCTCGTTTGTACTGATTCTACCTGCAGAGAGCATTGCTTCGTAAGCACATGTTCACTGGGAAGGAGCTGGCAACACTGGCCTTGCTGAGGAGCGACTCGGAGGAAGAATCAGGGGATGAAGATCTTGTGGCTAACCCAGTGAAACTGGCACCCACTTCAAACCACCAATATCTACGAGGTCTCTCTCCCGTGTCAGTTGTTTCAAATGGTTCAACTTCTACAGAGATCTCAGTGACACGACTGAGTCCAGTGCCAACAGAAAAGCATGCTGTGCCAATCACAGAGGTTCTTTCTCCCTCCTCTCTCACTCATTGTTTCTCTCCCCTCTCTCTCACAATTCTCCAGTAGCAAACTGCTGATAGCTATGATGCATTGATGTCTATCATTACAGGATGCCCTGGGCAAACTTGAGCTAAGAATTGACACCCTGGAGGGCAAGCTGGATAAGATAGTGGAGCTGTTGGAAAAGAAAACAGATGACAAGAAACAGGTACATACAGTAGGTAATTCAGTCTGGCCAGCTAGAACCACCCCCCCCCCCCCCCCCCCCCACCCCCTCTCCAGTAGCTATTGTACTCACAAATCCAACATTTGAAACTTGTTTTAAATGCCTCTACATTTGAAATGGACTTTGCAATCTGTGTATTATCCTTCCACAGCAGGAGTCTGCACTGGCCCCTCTGTCTACGGCTGGTCCTTCCACACCCAGCAAGACAAATGACTCTGTAAGATGGTTTTAAGTTGTAACTTGTACATTAAAATAACAAAGAATCAATTCTCTCTCTACAACAGGAGCACTTGCTGATTCCCCTGGTTGCTCTTGAAGCATCGAGACCTTCACTCGGCAAGGTACATGTACACTTATCAGCACATGCACAATTTACAATAGTAATAATAATATTATAGCTATTACTTTACCTGTGTGCATGTGCATATCTCATCATAAAATTTTCATGAAGACTTGAGGACCTTTCATAATTCTATCATATTACAGGAGGCTTTGAGTTGTCCTGCTACACCAGGTCCATCGACACCCAGCAAAGGAAACAAGAGCTTGAAGCTGAGGAAGGCAGGGAGCTCCAGCGCTTGCCCAACACCTTCACAGCCAGGGAGACTCCCAATGACAGTCGCCATCAAGAAACACATACCAACATTCGATTATATCACTGTAAGGTGGTACTGTGACATGCACACACACACATACCAGTATTTCAATTTTAAGAAAAAAGCTTCATTCACTGAGAGGAGGAGGTTGTAGTAGGGATAGGAAATTCCAGGGCACCTGACCCTCTCTGTACATACACATACATACATGTACACGTATGCAATAAACAGTATCGTACTATTCCTATAGGATGAAGGAGTGGACTTGCTGCAAGTGCCAGGGAGTGACCCTATGAAGTATGCCCTAGCACTGATGAGCGAGTTGTTCACAGAACAGGAGATGGGAAGATCATGCTACGTTGGAACTAAGACGAAAAAGCCTTGCCTGCCATTGAAGAAGAGGGAGCTGCTAGAAGGTGCTCTCTATCTCTTTCTCCCCCCTTCCCTCTGCTCTCTCAATTCAAAACAGGGCATTATTATTATTCTGTACTTATAATATTCCTAGAATGCATAGACAGGAGATTTGGAGTTGGTACGGTGGATGCCTCTTGGGACATCCTCAAGCAAAAGTGCAACCAAAGATGCTGCAATGTTGCTAACAAGCTGAAAAGACAAGAAAAATTGCGCGTGTACGACTTTCATGATTTCAATTAGACCACCGACTCAATCCACACACTTGGACACCCTATTAGCCAATAACCAGTAGAGTGTGCATTGATTATTATACAAAGAAACTTACTACATAGTATTATAATTATTAGTCATACTATTTACTATAATATTATGCAAAACAACTCGTACATGTATCTATGCCATGCGTTGTGTATCCGCACACATGTATTATAGCACCGAAGCAACTGGAGTATCGGCGCCATACCAGTCCCTTCTTTACGATAGGGCACCTCCATGAGACTAAGACATGTGGTTTTCAACTACACAATGTCGTGTATCTACATGTACATGCACTATAGCTCACCCCTAGCTCTGGAGTTCCTCCCAGCTTGTGCTGAGGCTGCGAAGAGGCGGGGTCAGTGTCCATGCTGGTGTCAATGCCAGTCGAGTCCAAGGAGACTCCCTTCAGACACTCAGTCCAGGACAGGATGGCCAGGGACAGACGACGCATAAGACACTCTTCAACCTACAAGATATTGAACATTACCCCATAGTCAGCACACACACACACACACCAAGAGGATACCAGAGGTTTACTGGTATATAGGTACCTAGACTACTAGTAGTTTGACAAAATTGAATTTCTAGACTACAGTGCTGTAGGGTGTGGCAATAATTAAGGCATGCATGAGTAACTTCAGCTTTTACTGATCTACACCACAGTTAGATTTTGGTTTTACACAATAGTAGGACCAGTAGAATTGAGAAATCAACATCTACCTATACTGGTAGCAGTCAACCGACCCATTACATGCTAATATCTCATGTCTCTCTATCACCTCCAACTATCCCACAATTTGGGATGTGAAATTATGTTGCTATGGTAACTGCTACTAAAAATGTACGGCATTAGAAACCCATGTACGTAGTTCCATGCCTGCATTGATCTACAATAATAATATTATGTGCTTGCATCACCTATACCTATAAGTTATAGTTACAAGACCTTAATTGGGGTGCATGAGATGCATGGTCGAATGCACCCCAATTAAGATCTTGTAACTGTCTTATTGGCCCATGATCCCCTCTCATCATTGGCCTACCCTATGATCACCCACACCCCTGTGGTGGCCGGCAATTTTCCTATAAAAACTTTGGTTGCTAGGTGATGGCCAATAAGTACATGTATGTGGCACTACACAGACCTTGTTGTCCAGGTGTTTGACCCAAGCTGAGAGGTTGGAGTAGGAGCGAAGGTTGAGATCATCGATCAGTTTCTGGATTTGCTCGAGAATCACTTTGAAAGTTTTTGCCTTGTACTCGCAGGTCTCCATGGAGCAGACCAGCCCATCAATCTTGTCAGTGTAGGAGAGAACGTCATCCACCTTCTCCTGGAAATTGAAAATGGTGTCAGAGAACTTCTGAACGAAGCCTTCAAGCTTGTAGGATTCCCAGCCGAGGCCACACCCCTCCTTGATCTGCTCCTGAACCTCACTCTTCATGGCAGCAGCCAATGGAGAAATTCCAGCATGGTCATCAATCTGGAGAAAGGATGGAGAGGATACAAGTGCAGCAGATCTCTCTCTCTCATTACCTCCATCCAATCCCTCCCTATCGCTCTCTTTCTTTCCCTCCCTCCTTCTCCCTCTCCCCAATAAAGCAATAAACATACCTTCTGACAGGTGAGTTCATAGGTTCTTATGCTCTCCATGAGGGAGACTGCGTGTGGATAGAGCTGGTTGGCTGAGTTTGCTTGGTTGACAATGGCAAAGGGCACACGGAAACCAAGCCACTTCAAGTTGCGCACCTACAATGCAACAATCATGATCACAACATTACAATATCGCAACCTGCTCCCTACCTTTATACAAACTAAATTTAATACAGCGGTCATATATTATGGACTGAAAATCAATTGTTTTTTACATGTACACCATATCATGTATATCGACCTACTTCTTTGGCAAGGGTGATTGTCTCGGGTGCAAAGTTCACTTGTAACTTGAGGAGGGTGCCGGAGCGAGTACGAGTGCTGACGATGTTGAAGATCCTCCCCTGCACGGCCTGCTGGCGAGACTCCACCCTCTTCTTCCAGTCCTCAAATAGCTGCTGGGTGTTGAGTTTGGAGCGGAAGGCGTCTCCATCTTGCTTGAGCTTCTGGCCTTCAACGTGGTTCTCCCAACCCTTACCAAGAACTGCTTCAACACGCTGTAGGTAGGTCTGCAACTGACGGTCAATCTGAGGAACAAAATTTAATATGCAGTACACAACTAATGTCAGAAGGTCTTCAAATGTACACATCTACTCACACACACACGGACAAATACCTGAGCTAGTATATATTAAATTTGCATGTTCAAGTGAGCAATTGACTAACCTGTCTAGCCCAGATGATGGCACTGGAGACAGGTGGGAAGTCCAGCTTGGTACACATCTGATGAGTGGTGGTCTTGGTGTACTGCATCTATAGAATGGAGTTGCAATTATCACTGCACTAAGCATCAAATGCATCACACGCTAAATTGACGACCATTTCCTTGCAATACAAACAAAAAGTGCGACCCTTTACCAACTATGAAACTCCTTACAACAGAAACAAAGGCTAAGCATTATAAATGTACCTAGCCTTGAGAGTAAAGGTTTCTTTCCTCCAAGCAATTTTTCCATGAATTACGTCAGGGCTCCATCAACAATAATTTACACTCTGTACACACAAACCTTGAACTTGTTGTGCAATGACTCGATGTCGTCCTTGACCCTCTGGATGAGCTGAGTCTGGTACTCCCTGATGGCCCCTCTGATGTGAGACCGGACGAACAGGGCATTGTATCGGGAGAAGATCCTGAACATCTCATTGGCACTCTTGGCTGTGCCAAGCTGGTCTCGAAGACGGGCTGCAATCCTTGTCTCCACACGATCAATACGCTCATCATACCTGTAGAGAAATAGAAAAGAAGTTATGGTATGATCAGAAGTCTCCAAGAAATATGTAGCCATGTATAATAATAATACCGTAAATCGCAAATTCTTCGTGTCTAAAATATTTCATGCGATATTTCGCGTTAAATAATTTTCGGACGAATGACCCTGTACCGCATTATCGTTAATATTGTGCATGTATTTTCGCGCGTTCAATTTTCATACAAGCCTGGCTGTCCGAAAATATTTAAACAACGAAATATTCACGATTTACGGTATGATACATGTACATATATCTCTGGCTCCTCCAATGTTGCACATGATGAAAATGGATTGATTTTCAGCACGCAATACTGAGGTACTGGGAACACACAGGCCCAGGGATAAAGCTACTAAACATAATATTAATGTAAGAGCTGTACCTCTTGAGAGCAGCCTCCCAGGATGCGTTTCCCTCTGGTGTTAGGTCAAGGCAGTCCACCACCTTGACATTCTCATAGGCCAGTCTCACCTCTCTCACTGCTGACATGTCATCAGTCTCCATACCGGCTTCACTCTGGTCAGTGGGTGTGGTTGCTCCGCCTACTGCCTGGGCAGAACCAGAGGCAGGAGCAGCGGGACGCAGGACTCGGACAATCACTGTCTGCAGCTGTTCATACTGACGACGGAAACTAAATTGGGGGAGAAAGCAGGATTCATAAACAAACATCGGTGATATTAAGCCAAACCCCTTCCCCCATGCCTTCATTTTGAAACACATTCGGCCACCATAATAATATACATGTAGTTAGCTAGACAGATCCATTTATACATGGGGGCTATAAATACCAGGACTTGATATATTTCATACTGAAAAAGATGATCACTGTTGTTATAGTTTTTTCTATCTTGGGGTAAACAACGTAAAAAATTACTCACTCTCTCATCCTTCCAATCCTGTCCTGTAGCTTCTTGTGTGCTGAGTGGATCCTGAATGAGAACTTGAGCGTCTCTTCTCTCTTCTTCTTGCTGATCTCCCTCAACTGGCTACTGAACTTGTCATACTCATCATCCCATGCATTGAACACTGCGTAGCTCTGGTTCATAACCTGAGAGGGAGAGAGAGAGAGAATCATTAATGTGATTTGTATATGTAATGGTTGAAGTACTACTGGGCGTACATTATACACATACAAATACAACAATGTGTACATGTACGTTACTGCATAATGATATAATGATATAATACTTGCCTGCTCAAATTCTTCATAGGTGACTAGCATCAACTTGCGGGTGCCCAGCACCTATCACAGATAAATAGGAGACATTGTCAGTCCACATACATGCAATAAAATTACCCAGCATGATAAATATCTGGGCTAACTTTTGCATGTGTAGTCAAGTGAGGGAAAATGGACTCTCTGGGCAACATACACTTCCATAGAGACAATCTAAATTTTGGCAATGTACTGGATTTCTCAGTTCTGGTGCCAGGCATGTGTGTAATCACATACATGAAAATCAGACGGTAATTCCAATACATGAATGCACTCATCACAGAAATCCAAATACATAATGTGTACGTACGTACATGCAAACCTGAAATTACCACATTATACCTCAAACTACATACCATTCATACATGCATGAATAAGCTGATCATCAACAGTATAATCTGATTAAAGGCTGATATCATCTAATTATTGAAATGAAGAAAGGCGGAGAGGGAAAGAGAGAGAGAGAGAGGGGGGGGGAGCTCACTTTGAGCAGCTGTGTGTTTAGGTCCCTGGATATGGCCTCGACAAGGTAGATGGATCTCTGAGCGGGGTAGTTGGTGGTCCTGACCTTCCTCAGGTGGCTATAGATTGCCAGCACTGCTGTCTTGATGGCATCCAGGTTGTTGGCAGCGTGAAGCTCCTGGATGGGAAACTCTTTCATCAGTGGGTTGTAGTCATTCACCTTTTCCTGGGCCTCCTTCAGACCTGCATGCATGTACGTACGTACATCCAGCACATTGTGTATAGTAACTCAATCAGCTTCACAGAAGGAAATGCGGTACAAACATGTTTAGAGAGAAACTACTATATTATAATCTAGTTCTCTATGGCAGGAAACACCTACACATGTATTTTTTAGCACTGGTAGCTGGTACATTGTACATACAACTGAAGAAGATAATCACAGTTTCAAAGAGATGATCCATGATTGTGCATTGATAAGCTGGATTTCTCAGTTCTGGCGCCAGGCATATGTGTAATATCACATCCAATATATCAGACGGTAATTCCAATACATGAATGCACTCATCATAGAAATCCAAGACATAATATTATCAAGTCAAACTCAAAAGATGATGTGTGGCAGGCAGTTCCGCATACTCAAACACTGGTTACATGTATAATTTGTACATTAATGCACTTACCAAGAGAAAATACATGCAGGCAGATTAAAGCTATAATTTTTCATCAGTTTTTACCTGTATCTGAGTCAAAGCTGACAGTGGCATGGAATCTCTTTCCTGCTTTGAGGACATCCAGGGTGAGGTTGACCTCTGGACTGTCCCTTTTCCGCTGAATGCGGTTGAGGGCATTCTCCAAGTTGAGCCAAAAGCTGATCTCCTGCAGAGCAGTACCACTGGACGCATCACGCTCAAGACGAGTCACCTATTCATGTGTGTGTATAGGGGAGCAACTGGTTAATGCAAACAACCACCATAGCCATTTTTTTTACTACCACCAAGACAGTTATACATGTAGATGTTGGCGCAAAGAGAGGCAAGGGAGACGTTGATTTGTGTGCCTACACAAGGGACACGTACATGTACATAACACATGACTGTCGCTCTGTGGTCAACATTGGTACATGCCAACAAGAGCTTCCCTTGACCACTCCCATCTCATGCAAAGGACTTGGCAGATGGGTAGTATACACTTGCCACAAATATTGACGAACATGTGCTAAGCAGCTCATACAGCCCTGGATGGATGGATGGCAACCAAGTCACAGGATGTGTATCCACAATAAACAGAGAAGGAAGCCCTATCAATCAACACAATCAATACCAAGAATCCACCAATGGGCAGCTCCATGCCTCCCTTCCCTCACTCAAGCCCAAAGGGTCAAACATGTGTCGCACACACTAGCTAAGCCTAAGCCTGAGCCTGACCTTTTGTATCTCCCTGATCCATCGGCTGACGTCCTTCTGCAGTGCGTTGAGGAAGGTGGTGTCACCAAGGGAGCCGCTGAGGTCCTCCACCTTGGGCTTCCGGCTGCCATCACTGGCCTTCTTGACGACACCCTGGATGGTCGGGTGGATTGGGAGGGAGATCTCTGGGATGTCAATGTTCTGCTGGAGGTGGAGGAGACCAACTTCAAGCTCATTGATCTTCTTCTGGACAGAGGGCACCAACTTGTCACCATCACTGTGGGTATGTATAAATTAAAACATCACATACTCAAATATCCCATTTCAAGGTACATTATAGACCCCTGGCTCTCGGTACAATGTACCGTATCCGATCTAATTAACGCGCCATGAAAAAATAATTACGAGTGCTGGGTGATGCGCCATTAGAGCGTGAAAATTATCCTTCGCGACCAGGTGGCGAACAAAATTTGTACACAAAAGCATAGGGACGCGTGGGTGGGCGCATTTAAATAGAGCATGAAAATTGCACTTCAGGCCGAGGTGGCGCATCTATTAGAGAGGCGCGTTAATTAGATCAGATACGGTAAATATAATACAAAAGCTTAGATAAACATATTCAGTGTGTGAAAATCATCACAATTAAGGGACACAAACAAACCATTATGCTCATTATCATTATGCTCATTATCTATACTGTGTCAAATAGATACATAAACCCCACATTGTGTCTAAGTGCAATGTGACAATCACA
The DNA here is from genome assembly GCA_963930775.1 of Cliona cf. orientalis. Classification (NCBI taxonomy): domain Eukaryota; kingdom Metazoa; phylum Porifera; class Demospongiae; order Clionaida; family Clionaidae; genus Cliona; species Cliona cf. orientalis. Next base: position 6,519,080 of record OZ005697.1, read on the forward strand.
GTCACCTAGATGAGAAAGCTGTTTACTATCTGTAACAAACAAGTTAGGAACAGCAGCACAGGACCACCACACATCACATTCTTCAATAATCAATGTTGGATGTTATGTACCCACCATAAATTTCTGATAATGTGAGCACACACACACACACACACACACACACACCATAGCAACTATTAATTAAGAATAGGGCGTGGGGACAATGCCACATGCACATACATACTAGTACTCACTCTGTTTTCTTGGTTGCAGTGATGAAGGAGTTGAAGAAAGGTGTGACGGCATCTCTGATGTACGAGTGCAGCGTCTCAAATGGCGAATCCTCACTGAAATTGATGACTCTCAGCTGTGCTCGAATCGACTTGTCAGCCTCCAGTATGGTTCCCCTCTTGATGAACGCCACACCAACAGAGCGTGCCTGGTTGTAGTTCAGACCAACACAAATCTCGTAGGATGGCTTAAAGGAGGTCTGTTCAGACGCTTCCGCCTCTTCCTCGCCTCCCTCCGCCGGGAGGGTACGAATAACAAACACTGCTCGCTCCTGCGGGTCCTCTATGAACTTTTTTAAACGGCTTTCTGACGATTTGACCAAGTTCTCAAAGGCACTCATGTCAGGAAGCACGTCTTCTTCGAGGAGAGCGGGCACCACGCGTAGCAGGTAGGCTCGTAGCTTCTCAACCTCGGCTGGGGCGCTCGCCCCTAAACCCGAGCCCATATCGCTCGGCGCCTCGGCAGCCATCTTGACAAGGGCTGTCTCAGCAACCGCGATACGGTGTCAAGTTCTTTTAGTACGCACGAACGCTCTTCTTCTCTTGTTGGTAGTTGTCCTCTCTAGGATTAGGCGGGTCCTTTTTTCTCTCTGTTAGTGAAGAAAATACCTCGTTTAATACGCACACCAGTTGTAGCTAGAGCACCAAAGGTGAACTCGAACTAGAACACGAGATCGGTCAGATCTGTCTGGTGGGCTAAATTTGGAAAGAGGAAGCCCCTTGCAATTACTTACAACGCACGCATGCGCATTACGTATCGTTCAGACATGGGGTTTACCATAGATAATAATAATATTATCTTTGGGGCTACAGACAGAGTTTACAATAAACAATAATAGTAATCCATGATAGCATTGATACTTGAAAGATTAGTGTTCATAATAACTGTTTTCCGATGAACCTGAAGATACTTGGACCTGCACAGACAAAAACATTATGCATACTGAGGGATGCAAATGAGAAGCTTGGCCCTATAATATAATAATTATTATAGTATAGAAACTATAGGAAATTCGGGGAATCTTGCAAACAAACGTGGTGCTTTAGGTTCACGCATGCGTAAAATTTGAAACTCACCTCGGTGATGCTGAGTGAATGTACACAGTGAAGACTTGCCCGCTAACGGTAGCTAGGAGGGTCCACTCCAAGATTACTAGCTACCACCTTGACATTATAGCCTAGAGGAACCCATTGCCAGATCATGCGACATAGTAGATCTTTGCTATAAGGAGATTTTATCAGGATTGATTGATCTCGTCGACATTGAGCACTACTCAGTCAGTAGAGCCTTCACTATCTCAGGACTGCTGTGGCGAGTTTCAAATTTTTGCGCATGCGCAAACCCAAAGCACTGCATTTGTTAGCAAGATTCTCTAAATTAGTATCTCTCCCCTCTGAAGAATTAACTGATCTGTGAAGGGAACATTTTAGAATAACCCCCAAGATTAATGAAACTTCCAAAAGGACAAGAAAATAGTTCAAAAAGCTCCCCCCCCCCCCCCCCCCCATAATTTCAATGGTGGGGTATGCCTATGTTACCAAAGTATTGTTCAGCTTAAAGCGACAAATTACCGTATTTTCTCGCTATTAAGCGCATGCGCTTATATCTCCACAGGAAGAAAACCTGCGCTTAATAACGAAGTGCGCCTAACAGCGAGGTGCGCCTAACAAAAAATAGCTACATCAAGAACGCATGCGCGTTCGCGGTATCATTTAAGGGGCGTGGCCAATCGATCGATCGCACGATCGTTCACGTTGCCCAGGTTGAAATGGCGTTCGTTGCTGGAAGAACCTGAGAATCGACAGTAGCCATCGTAATTTCAACTAACTTGAAAAGGTTGGAGCCCTGGACAAGCTAGCAAGCGTGCAGATATCGAGGTCAATGGTCACATAATATCAGTATGCGCTTATATGCGAAATGCGCCTAATAACGAGTGCTTAGGCCAACAAAATAGCATGCGCTTAATAACGAATATGCGCTTATAAGCGAAATGCGCCTAATAACGAGAAAATACGGTATGGAGACTAAATGGGCATCAAGTGTGCACACTACCGGGTATATTGTATGTAGAGTATCTAATGCATGTATCCACCGAGTACATGTACTGTCATACACACTATTATAGTCCTGATACGTGGAGTATACTTCAAAGAGAAGCAGTGGACACCTTAAGTTGCCAAAATCTACGCCAGGTGTGACTTGTATGAATTGCTTGAAGGTGGGTTCTATTACCGCAAAATTTTAGAAGCCAAATCCACTTCAAGGTAAAACCATGCCCATATGTCGATCATTTTGGAGGGAAACTACCAGCCCTACCAGTCCACAAGTTCTCTGCTGAGGCATGCTAAGGTGAGCCATAGCAGTACTTTTCTTAGTTCTGGAACCCCCAAAACCACCCTAAATGTAAGCCAGTGCAGTGAAATCAAATACCGTACTCACTCTAATTATCCGAAAAGCCAATAATAATTATTGTCATTGTTTGACGTTGAAGAGAAGTAAATAAATTTGGCCAATGGCTTATTCGAGTGTAAATGGAGAAAGCCCTAGGGATGAAGAAACAGCAGTTGATGTCTGGCTATAGGTTTATCGTTGTTAGCTCTAGAGCTTCAGTGTCGCTGTGCTCTGAGTGATTGCAAAATGATCACTGTCTAGGTATATGCAAGTCCGTGTTACCTTTCCGCTCTTAAATATTAATGCTGTCCAAGATGCGGTAGCCACATTCTTCGATGAACGTGGAAGAGTTGACTCGAGCTCCTGCCATGCTATACTGTGTGGCTGTTCAGTTGATTAGAGTGGGTGAGAAAATTTGAAATTCAAGATATTCGACGAAAAAAACACTTAAACTTACCGTTTGGGCTATTAGAAATTTTCAAATAATTAGAGCGAGTATGGTACAACACCCGGGTAGGGTATGTCATCTTAATTTGACGTTTTAATCATCTGACCAACACTAACACCTGGTAATACTTGTTGAGGCATGTCACTTCACTCACCAACTCGTAATGCTAGCACAATCGCTCCAAATGCAGCAAAGGTAGCGAGGACAGTCCTTCTTGCTAGCCTCTTCTGATCCTCCATGTCATCCTGTGCCTCCTGCTTCGATGAATCCGACACTGGGCCAACCTTCATACGCTGCATGACTCTAGTATGACAACAATGAATATTTAATATGGTGAGAGAGAGAGAGAGATGTAGAGAGAGGGAGGGAGGGAGCGAGAGAGAGAGAGAGAGCTCCTGGCGCTGGGGACTTACAACTTGTTTTTTTTTCCACGTGGTGCTGCCTACAGAGAAACTGGTAATGATCGTCAATCAGCGTTGTATTGAACCACGCCCACTATTACATTTTGACAAGGGCCTTTGGGGTCCATGCCTTTGTTTTTGAAGAATAATGTAATAATTATTTACTTCCTGGTATCATGTTATTAATGATTATTGTATCATGCATGTATTAACTATTATTTCCTGTTACTGATTTTGTAGGGCATTGCGCCTTAGCGCAACCGGCCCCATTGTCTTTAGCGCCCTTGCGCATACGGACTCTTCGTTTTGTGTTTCTCATATGTATGTACTGTGTGTATGTATCTATCTGGCATTGCCATATCTTGAGTCTCAATAATGGGCTATTCCAGTTAATAAAGATACACCCCTGTTGAAGAACGATAATTGTATCCTGAGGGGGTAGCTTGACTTGATGAAGTCTTGGGGGGTGTTGAGGCTATTTTAATGATGTTCTGGGGGTAAAATGGTGCATTTTAACAATGTCTTGGAAGTCACTGCCTCCATTTTAATTAAGTCTTCTGGGGGAAATTTATCCGATTACTTGTCTTTAGGGGAACTGGAAAAGTGTTCCTCAACAGGGGTGTATTCTTATTAACTGTACTGGCCCAATAATATCTTTATGCTGAGATCGCCACCTAACTAAGCGTGCAGCTCGGTCGCTATAGGAACTAACAAACCTTACAATTGGCGACGAGGATCATGGCAGATGAAAGTGGCGACGGTACGGGTGCCGGGAGTGGCACTGGGGACTCTAGCTCTACTGCTGCAGCTACCGCGGCTACTGCGCCCACCGTTCGGGTAGCAGGAGTCATCGGGGTCGTAGCTCCCTTCAACGGTAAAGAGGAGGAGTGGATCGACTATGCGGAGCGACTGGAACATTATTTCATCGCGAACGACATAACTGATGTCGCTAAAAAGAGAGCAATTTTGCTCAATGCAGCAGGAGCGTCTACCTATCGTTTGATCAAAACCCTGGCACTACCTGGAGTACCCAAAGACCTCACGTTTGAACAGATTGTTGAGAAGGTCACTGCTCACTACAACCCCAAACCGTCGGTGATTATCAAACGCTTTGAATTCAATACGAGAGTTCAAAAGGAAGGGGAGTCCGTAGCCGAATTTGTAGCGGCTCTTCGAAAGATTACGGAGCATTGTGAGTTCGGTACGTTTCTGGACGACTTATTACGCGATCGTCTAGTGTGTGGAGTGCTTGACAAGAAAGTCCAGCATCGTTTCCTCCAAGAATCTAAACTCACCTACAAGCAAGCATTCGACATGGCTATAGCGGCAGAAGCAGCCCGCAAGGATGCGAAGCGACTCCAAGAACACAGGGAGGAAACACGTTCAGGGGAAACACGACCCCCTAAGACCGAGGAGAAACCGACTCCTGTCAATCGAGTGACAAAGAACGCACCTCGAACCGATGGCCGTGGCAAAACCGAATGCCACAGGTGTGGTGGAAAGCACCCAGCAGCTCGCTGTAAATTTAAGGATTACGAGTGCCACTTCTGCAAGAAAAAGGGCCATTTAGCCGCCGTTTGCAGAAAGAAAAAGAGAGTTGCAGCGAGGAGCGAGCCTAAACGTGAACAGGCCCACCACATCACAGATAACTCCGATGACGATAACGACGACGAGTACAACTTGTATCGAGTTAGTAGTGGTTCGACAAAGCCACTGCTCGTAACCGTGAAATTGAACAGTGTCGATACGGAAATGGAAGTTGATACTGGAGCGTCAGTCTCCATAATGAGTGAGGAGAAGTTTCAGCAGTTCCGAGGGAGCACCTCTGTTACACTCCAGCCGTCCAAAGCAAAATTGTTCACTTACACAGGAGAAGCTATTGGAGTTCTTGGTTCCACAGAAGTGACAGTGGAGCACAATCAGCAGGTTGCTACCCTACCTTTGATCGTGACGAAGGGTGCAGGACCATGTCTACTTGGCCGGAACTGGCTAGCCAAGCTACGATTGGACTGGCAGCAAATATTCTCCATCAGGACCGGTCACACGTTACAGACGGTACTCGACAAGTATCCCGATGTCTTCAAAGACGACTTGGGGACAGTAAAAGGGCTCAAGGCGAAAATTCACGTTGATCCGAAGGCCACGCCCTTGTACCACAAAGCAAGATCAGTTCCCCTGGCGCTAAGGGAGAAAATTGAGACAGAGTTGGATCGGCTCCAAGCACAAGGCATCATAGAGCCCGTGCAGTTTTCGGAGTGGGCGGCTCCGATTGTCCCTGTCATCAAGAGCGACGGAAGTGTCAGAATCTGCGGTGATTATAAAGTTACCGTCAACAGGGTGGCCAAACTTGACAAGTATCCTCTTCCGCTCATCGACGATCTGTTCGCCTCATTGGCAGGAGGCAAGCGATTTACGACGCTTGACCTTTCCCATGCTTATCAGCAAATCGAGTTGGACGACGAGTCTCGACAGTACGTCACAATCAGCACCCATAAGGGATTATCCCGTTACAACCGATTACCGTTCGGAGTGGCATCAGCCCCCTCAATTTTCCAGAGGACGATGGAAAACCTGCTCCAAGGCATCCAAGGTGTCTGCGTCTATATAGACGACATTCTAATCTCGGGTCGTACCGATGAAGAGCACCTGGAGCATCTCGATGAAGTTCTCCGCCGACTAGCAGAAGCGGGGATGCGACTAAAGAAAAAGAAATGTGCTTACCTACTCTCAGCAGTGGACTATCTAGGCCACGTGATCAATGCTGAAGGTCTACGCACGTCAGATTCCAAGGTTGCAGGAATTGTGAAGGCTCCTGCTCCTCGAGATGTTTCAGAGTTGAGATCCTTTCTGGGACTCGTAAATTATTACGGAAAGTTTCTCCCAGACCTTGCAAACACACTCTCACCCTTGTATGCATTGCTGCAAAAGAAAAAGAAGTGGTCATGGGGTGCCAACAAAGAGGAAGCCTTCCAAGCAGTGAAAAAGTTGCTACAGTCGTCTCGCGTACTGGTTCATTTCGACCCCAGCCTACCTCTCATTCTATCTTGCGATGCGTCTCCGTATGGGTTGGGAGCGGTGTTATCCCACAAGATGCCGAATGGAGAGGAAAGACCTGTGGGATTTGCATCTCGTACACTGACAGCTACTGAGCTGAAGTACTCACAGTTGGACAAGGAGGCTCTCGCGATTGTTTTCGGAGTCAAAAAGTACCATTCGTACCTCTACGGTCGACAGTTTGTGTTGAAAACCGACCACAAGCCCCTAACACACATCTTTAAGGAGACTCGAGCTATTCCTACTCTCGCATCGGGCAGGATCCAACGCTGGGCATTGATCTTAAGTGCCTATAGCTACACGATTCCTGGCAAAGAAAATTCGAACGCGGACGCATTGAGTCGGCTCCCAGAACCAGGATCAAAGAAGGAACCACCGAAACCTCCCGAAGTAGTGCACTTAATGGAGTACCTCGACTCTTCGCCGGTGTCTAGTGCACAGATTCGAACATGGACCGATCAGGATCCGTTGTTGTCGAAAGTTAAGAGATGGATTCTTACAGGATGGCCCGACCCCACCCCGAGTGAGGAAGAAGAGCTCAAACCATTTTCAAGGAGGAGGTATGAGCTAAGTGTAGAAGATGGGTGTATATTGTGGGGGAGTAGGGTAATTGTGCCTCAAAAAGGGAGACCCAGAGTTTTGAAAATGCTGCACGAAGCTCACCCGGGTATCAGCCGCATGAAAGGGCTTGCTAGGGGTTACGTCTGGTGGCCAGGTATCGATGAGGAGCTTGAAAAGTGTGTTAAGTCTTGTGAGACATGTCAAGTCAATAGGAAATCCCCACCAGCAGCACCGATGCATGCGTGGTCCTGGCCCAACAAGCCATGGTCAAGGGTGCACATAGATTACGCTGGGCCATTCATGGGGAAGATGTTTCTGGTGATCATTGACGCCCATTCGAAGTGGATGGAGGTCCACAAGACAGCCTCTAGCTCATCCACTGCTGCTATCGGTTTACTCAGAACCACGTTTGCGACACTAGGCCTGCCTGAGGTGATTGTTTCAGATAACGCAGCCAACTTCACGTCCGAGGAATTTTCAGAATTTCTGAAGCGCAACGGCGTGAGACATGTCCGAACCCCTCCATATCACCCTGCCTCAAATGGCCTCGCAGAGCGAGCGGTTCAGTCGTTCAAGGAGGGAATGAAGAAGCTGAAAGATGGCTCAATTGACACTAAGTTGGCTCGCTTTCTTTTTAAGTACAGGATGACGCCTCAAAGTAGTACAGGCATCTCTCCCGCTGAACTCATGTTTGGTCGTCGTCTGCGAACACAATTCGATCATTTACATCCCGATATGAGCAAGAAAGCACGTGATGCTCAACTTCGACAAGCCAAGGGGCACGATGTTCGTACAAAGCCGAGAGAATTTAATGTTGGAGATCTAGTGTATGCAAGAAACTACAGTCCTGGTCCAATGTGGTTACCTGGAGAAATTGTGGAGAAGCACGGATCCACCTTATACACTGTGTTATTGACAGATGGCCGGAGAGTTAGGAAACACACGGATCAGTTGATGACTCGAGTAAGGCCAGCTGAAACTGCTCGTACTGAGAGTAATGCGAGTAATGGACCAGAAGAGTGTGATCCAGTTGAGTATCCAACTGTAGTTTCGCCTACTGAGACTGTTCCGAGTGCAGAGACAGGGAGTAGAGATACTCTTCCTGAGAGTGAAACACTATCTCCTGATCCTGAGCCAGAACCGAATCTGGACTTGACGGCTAATGGTGCACACAACCCCGAACCTGAACAGGAGCAATCTGCACCTCCTGAGATACGACGTTCTAGTCGATCTAGACAACCACCTACGAGGTATGGTGATTATCGCACTTACTGAACTGAACCGTTAAGTTTTGTTTTAATGATTTGTGTTCATTTAAGAGGGAGGAATTGTAATAATTATTTACTTCCTGGTATCATGTTATTAATGATTATTGTATCATGCATGTATTAACTATTATTTCCTGTTACTGATTTTGTAGGGCATTGCGCCTTAGCGCAACCGGCCCCATTGTCTTTAGCGCCCTTGCGCATACGGACTCTTTGTTTTGTGTTTCTCATATGTATGTACTGTGTGTATGTATCTATCTGGCATTGCCATATCTTGAGTCTCAATAATAATATCTTTATGCTGAGATCGCCACCTAACTAAGCGTGCAGCTCGGTCGCTATAGGAACTAACAAACCTTACAAATAATGATGATGCTGTTATAGGCTATAGATATAAAATTACACATCAAATTCAAGCACCATTTCACGAAAACATCTATTATGAAGATTGCATTATTATGATAAAGTAGCAGATGAACGGTTTGCTATTCTTTGTTGAAGTGAGCATTTAGATAAACTGATAAAATTGCCAATGGCTTGTGAAAACATTCAGAAATTGTTTGCATCACAATTGAGACATTGGGGAAAACTGATTCTTAAAACATAGATTATAGTTTTTTTATTGCTACTGCCACATAATAATTATTGTTAATTACATGCATGAGACTTGCATGTTTGCCAAAAGCTATTATAGCTAAGTGACAAACTAGTTTTGCCAAGAGGGCTGGAACAACACATGCAAGATAGCATTACAAGTAATATTATACATTATACACGATAGATATTATAGCTCTAATAATATCAGAGTGTACATATCAATGATAGGCTACCGGCACTGTAGGTAATGGATTGAATAAAAGCTTGTTCCTTTATAGAGTGGAGGTTATTGATCTCAACATGGATGCTATAACAGGCATGCATGAGCTGCATCCTTAAACACTAATCATTCATGCATGCCTTCTTCATAATCTTAACAAAAGTTAGCTATTTTGCTATTAATTTGTGTGTCTACTGTATGCATGCATGTTCCTCGTGATCATGACCAGTATATACATTGAATATGATAATCATGCATAGTAATTGATAATTATGTATGCATGTAGTGACTAGTCAACTATATGATCTATATTAATTATTGGGAGGCTTAAAAGCTTTGAGGGAGCATCAGTATAGTCATGAGTTTTGCTGATCTATTCTTGGAGGAATTGGAGGAGGAGACACGGATCTTTGCAGACGAGATCTGATGGATTTTGGAATTACTGCTGTATAGTTCAGTATTACTTCTTGTGGGCAAGCACTTTGTGATTGCTTTATTGATCCTAGGTAAGTATTGGTTCACATGATTGATACTTGAATGCTAAACAGTGATTGTTTTTACCTGGCATATCCTGAGTTACTACGTAATCATTTACAGGTTGCATCAAGTTCTGATTTGCAAATTTTTTGGCAGCATTGCATATTTCACTCCATGTAGGTTTGGCAGGATGATTTCTTAGCCAGTAATCAGCTAGTTCAATCATGCACTCTTCCTTATCATAGCCTTTGAGCGTCTCCAGGACATCAGTTGGTACTCCAATTGCCATTCCAAACTGGTACCATAGTTTGGCATCAACACGGCCTCTCAGCTTCATTAGCAAACAATCGAGATCTAATTGTTCCTCTGTTAATAGATAATTTATCATAACATGTCACTTAATCTCATTGACAATGATTAGCTATACAACCTAGTATCTAGTATACCTTCATTGTTAAGATTACAGTCATCATCACAGGCAGGCAATCGTACAGCTGGCTAGAAATATTAGAGTGAAGGATAAGGGCACGAAAATTGATTTACTTTTTGTTATACTCACGGAGATAGTGATGTTTGCTGGGTGTAAGCTGCAGGTTTGAATGTGGGCATTGCAGTATTAAACTTTGTTTTTTACTTCACGTTATAACAATTAAGAACTTATCATACTATATGATAATAGCTCACCTTTTACCATCACATGCTTCAAGTTTCATTCCAATATTGACTGCTGGTGAGGCACATGCTTCTAGTTCTACTTCTGATAGGCTGTATAATTAATAACTATTATATGAATAAGCAACGACACGATTCACATGCATAGATCATGCTAGTCTCTCACTCATGTTTAAGGGCAAAAGATTTTTTCCATGGCAATATTTTCTTGATTAGAACAGCTCCAGCAAGAACCATGATGGCAGCAGCAAGAAGTGCACAGCCCACTATCATAGTAATAAGCATTGCTATATTCAAAGAATGATGACCATTGCCTGTTAAAGAAGACCAATTTTTGTAATAATATTATTATTATTATAGTGATAATTATGATTATCAGTACTATAAAAAAGCTATTTACAGCTAGTATACCAGGTCCTGTATGATCACTGCAGTTGGAGCAAGAACAATCATTGCTACTCAAAGTATGACATCCCACTATATGTGTATTAGTACCATCATCACGAGAGCATACAATGTTCATCCCAATCAAAGTAGAATTGATTGTGACATTGAGTTGTGAAGTATATTGGTTGTATTCAACACAGAGACTTTGTCCTACCACAGCTCCGCCATTACAAATTGTACTATTTTGCGTAATATTATTATCAAATCTAGAGTGGAGAAGAATTATCGAATCAGCAGCATTGTCACAATTAAATACAGTGCCAGTCCACACAGTCGATACTCCTCCAATAACACTGCATTTGAATATTAAAACATTATCCAAACAGACAGGTCCACTAAAATTCAATTCTGAAGGAGTATCAAATCCTGCAAATACATTTAATTCACTGTAATAGAACTAAGCAAAATAATAATATGCCATCAATTACCGCCAGAGACACCATACAGTCCGTGCATGATGAAGAAAACAAAGACTGCCAACATTTCAGTGAATCGGAAGACTAACTATCAGAAACTATAATATAATACTATAGCTCACGAATAATAATATTATAATTATAACATCATTGATTTAAATAGCAGTAACTGTTAACTTTGAGATGCTATATATATATATCTACATGAAGTCCCAACTAGCTAGCTACTATTACTATTGCAATTGGTGTATGTAAATAATTACGGTATACGTACGATAGCACAAATGTCATAATCATAAACTTTGGGAATGCCTCAATTGTTTATTAAGTTACAGCATAATATTATATAGTTGTACGTGTACAGCCTATAATATTATGATCATGCTTGACTATATATAGTTATTATGGGCCAAAGTCACTTGAACAATACACAATCATCATACATATAGCTATATATCCCATGGCACTTGGCAGGAGCTCGGGACAACTCTTCAACGTTCATTGAAGACGTACTGTGCATCTTGGATATAGCATCTAAGAGCGGAAACTTAAGGTAGCTAACATGCAGGATTTACACAGACTATAATATTTATTATGATCATCATGCATTTTGAGATCTCTTATGCAGAGCACAGCAACACTGCCATGGAGCTCCAGAGCTGACGATGCGACGATAAACCTATATAGTTGGATAGCAACTACTGTTTCTTAAGTTTATCACTATATATATTATATATAGAAAAAGATTAACTATACTGCCACATTAATTGAAGGGTCGAGAACCAGAGTGGCCTAACCCCAAATTGAATGTGGGAAATTGTCTGAAAAGCTCAAAAATGGACTAAAAACCAAACACCATACTCTACCAAATCACTTAAATTTTCAAAAATGTGAATCTTCTGTTGCTCATGAAATGGATTTTAAACGTGTTTTCAAGATTAGGGGGGCTAACTCAACATTTGTGGGTTAGGCCACTCTGGTTCTGAGCCCTTCAATTATTGTTGCATGCATGCATGCATGAGAATTGCATGTTTGCTAAGAGCTTATATTAATTTTTTATACTTAGTCTTAGTCTATTAATATAGTGATCTGAGAACCTGGTTTTGTCAAGGTGGGCTGGAACAACACAAAATATATATTATTATAATAATATAGCATTACAAGCTGTATATACTATAGATACAAATTAACACAATGCATGCAAGATTATTATAGAGATACATCATAATAATAATTATTTTATGTATAATATTATTAGAATTATAGCTCAAATATCAGAGTGTATGCATCAGTGATCATAATAGTAAACAACTAGGCTACTGGCATAGCTACTATTAAGGGATGAAAAATTATTAATGTTATTCATGCATGCTTTCTTTGTACTTTTATTGTTCCTGCAGTATATATATGTGGCTAGGCCTGCATGAGACACCCATGCACTCTCAAGCTGCTGCTCCATCCCCAAGTGAAGACCCAACACCACCGTTTGAAACGCTCGAAGAGAAAGACCGACAGCTAAGAGAAATGCTCGAGCCTGACTTCTTGGATCAGCTGATCTATTACTATGAATCAAGCACTTCGAAACAGCTCCTCTTTCCTGCCAATACCCTCAATCCAGGTGAGCATGAGGAAGGGGTGGCTCAATCACTAAGACAAGCAGTATAGTAGAAGCATCAGGAGCATAGGAGGCCAAGGTTCCCACCTGGTGGTACATTATGGAGCTGCTATTCCAGGAGCTGGCTAAGGAGCTGGGCAGAGGGGTGCTTAGCAGGGCAGAGTGTCTCGAGATGGCTCGCTTGCTCAACATCAAGGAAGGATCATTCAATGCTGCCCTAGTGTACTTTTTTTTTTTTTTTTTTTTCAAGGCGACCAGAACACTAAGCAGAAAAAAAAAGTTGTTCGAAAACAGCCACATAGTTGAGCTGGATGCATAGTAGAGCCATACAATGCAAGCAGGCAGTTTATACATCAATTTTGATCAAAGTGGGTAATGGTCGTCACGTTAATGTGCGCGCGTGGGCGGAAAACATTGCAAATGCATGGCTTCCTATACAAACATATGGGGTAACTTCAAAGGGCCATAACTTTAATTCTAAGATGTGAATCAAAATTCCCCAGGGTCAAATCTCTAGTTTCGACCCATTCTGCGTGCCCATGTAAAAAGTATCTCCCCAAGTGCTCCCAAACCCCCCAAACATTAATTAATTATATAAATCTTTTTTTTTTTTCAAGCTAAACCACAACCTAAGATAAAAGAATTTTATCAAGCAGTAATTAGTTAACGGTATCTCACCATTTCCTATCATACATGTCTGCTACAATAGGTCAGGTATGTGGTAAGGCAGAAAATCTCAAGTTGCAAAAATTGATTACTATAATATCAATACCAATGCGTAACATATCAGGGGCTTGTATATTATGTAATCATCCCCTAGTCTAGATCCAACGTAAGGAGCATCGTCCATGGAATGTTGTTGGTGTACGTAGACTGCCTTCCCAGCATCACTGGCAGTAAAAAAAAAAGACGGAAAAAAATTGGCCCCGGGTTGGATTCGAACCAGTGCACGCATTTGACACTGGTTGGCAGACACTGAGCTTAACCATTGCACCATCTGGACAGGAGTCATTTCCTTCATACTTTAGTGGTCAGAAACTACTACGAGTCGTATTTCAAAACTGAAAGTGAAAATCAAAAATCTGAGACGATTCAATTATTATTTTTGATCCACTCTACATGCTGATATAAAAATTATTGCACAATGTCTTTTCCTGTGCTTCGAATGCATTATTTACATTACATTACATTACATTACATTACATTACATTAATTACATTACATTACACGCTCACATATTCTTTTATCTTAGGTTGTAACAAGCTAAACCACAACCTAAGATAAAAGAATTTTATCAACCAGTAATTAGTTAACGGTATGTCACCATTTCCTATCATACATGTCTGCTACAATAGGTCAGGTATGTGGTAAGGCAGAAAATCTCAAGTTGCAAACATTGATTACTATGCCCACTATAATGGCATAATACTAATGCATAACGTACATCTGAGATCTGTATATCTGTGAGTGACTTGGGGCTTGTATACGCAATCATCCCGTAACATAAGGAGCATTGCCCATAGAATGTTGTTGGTGTATGTAGACTGCCTTCCTAGCATCGCTGGCAGTGAAAAAAAAGATGGAAAAAAATTGGCCCCGGGTGGGATTCGAACCAGTGCACGTATTTGACACTGGTTGGCAGACACTGAGCTTAACCATTGCACCATCTGGACAGTAGTCATTTCCTTCATACTTTAGTGGTCAGAAACTACTACGACTCGTATTTCAAAACTGAAAGTGAAAATCAAAAATCTGAGACGATTCAATTATTATTTTTGATCCACTCTACATGCTGATATAAAAATTATTGCACAATACCTTTTCCTGTGCTTCGAATGAATTATTTACATTACATTACATTACATTACATTACATTAATTACATTACATTACACGTTCACATATTCTTTTATCTTAGGTTGTAACTACTTATCTACTTATCAAGGCGACCTGAACACTAAGCAGAAAAAAATTGTCCAAAAACCACCATATAATCGAGCTGGGTGCATAGTGGAACCATACAATGCAAGCAGGCAGCCTAAATTTCAATTTTGTCAAAAAATTGGTAATGGTCGTCACGTTTATGTGCGCGCGTGGCCCCGCCCCTCACGTAGCGCGTGGGCAGAAACATTGCAAACGCATGGCTTCCCTGTACAAACATATGGGGAAACTTCAAAGGGCCGTAACTTTAATTGTAAGGTGTGAATCAAAAATCTGTCCGGTCAAATCTCTAGTTTCGACCCATTCTGCGTGCCCATGTAAAAATTATCTCCCCAAGTACTCCCAAACCCCCCATGAATTAGATTATTTAATTATTTAATTATTTAAATCTTTAAATCTTTTCTTTTTTTCAAGACGACCTGAACACTAAGCAGAAAAAACAATTATCCAAAAACCACCATATAATCGAGCTGGGTGCATAGTGGAACCATACAATGCAAGCAGGCAGCCTAAATTTCAATTTTGTCAAAAAATTGGTAATGGTCGTCACGTTTATGTGCGCGCGTGGCCCCGCCCCTCACGTAGCGCGTGGGCAGAAACATTGCAAACGCATGGCTTCCCTGTACAAACATATGGGGAAACTTCAAAGGGCCGTAACTTTAATTGTAAGGTGTGAATCAAAAATCTGTCCGGTCAAATCTCTAGTTTCGACCCATTCTGCGTGCCCATGTAAAAATTATCTCCCCAAGTACTCCCAAACCCACCATGAATTAGATTATTTAATTATTTAATTATTTAAATCTTTTCTTTTTTTCTACTTAGTGTTTAATTAACTACTTAGTGTTTAATTATTATTACTTTTATTTATTTTATTATTACTTATATTACTTATTATTATTACTTATTATTACTTATTACTTTTATTACTTTTATTACTTTATTACTTCTACTTACTTTTACTTAGTGTATAAATTTTTTTTTTTTTTTGTCTATAATATATTTTCTGATGCTTGAAAAATATACATCAGTGGTGTACATGAATAGCTAAAGCTAATACTGGCATGACACCATACAAATAACTAGTAAGGTAAATAATATTATATTAATAACATAAATTAATAATAAGTTTGGGTTATAATAACTGTTTAAATGTGTAAAATGACAGGGCAGTTTGAGTATTTGTAGATTGAGAATTCCATAAAGAGATGGAGTGAGGAAAGAAAGAGTACAGAAACTGAGAAGTATTTGCTCTGATATTCTCTAATGTGAAGTCGGTGACCTGCCTAGTGTTGTAGGCAGGTGATTTGACTTGGACAGGAGCTGACTGGCAATCTGTCAAACCATGTACGATTTTGTAGAGATGGCAAAGTTTTGCTTGTTCACGACGCTCAGCAAGTGATGGGGTTTCTGCTTGAACTAATAGCTCTTGGTAAGGGCAGGACCAATCTCTGAAGCACATGCGCAGAGCAAATTTTTGTGTTTGTTCGAGAGACTGGATGTCCTTGGCAAGGTATGGGTCCCATACAACAGACGCGTACTCGAGGTGAGGTCGAATAAAAGTCTTGTACAGTCTGAGTGCAGTTTCAGGCGCACAGAGATGAAACTGGTGATACAAGAGACCTATGAGTCTGCGAGTTTTAGAGCAAATGGTGGTTATATGAGATGACCACGACAGATCACATGTTAGTTGGATACCCAGATACTTGACAGACTTAACTTGTGTTAAAGCAGTGTTCGAATCGATATAGAGAGTTGGTGGTGGGATAGAACGAAAACGCTTACGAGATATTAACATGAAGCAGCATTTGTTGGAGTTAAGTTGGAGGTGGTTGCCAGCCACCCATGTCGAAATGGCAGTAATGTCCGACTGCAGTACGATGTACTTTGATGAACTCAATGTCATCAAGTATATCCTTGATATCCTTCCAGAGGTTGTCTTTATTGATTCCCAAATCCCTCTAGACAAAGTATCTGAGTTGGTCTATCACAGCTATCTGCATGCTTAAGCAGCCTAGCCCAGATGAGCCTATCTCTGTCCCTCTATCACGTGAAGAGTTAAGACACTTCAGAGATCTAGGTGTGGTTAGCAAAGAGGTCCTTGCGAAATTTGATCGCCATTATGTTCCTCAAATCTTCAACGTGGACAACCTTATCCTGTACCTCCAGCAGCTCCTAGTGTTTGCTCCCATTCCCAAACCTGATACCACACCTAGCTCAAAGCAACAGCAGCAACAGCAGCCAGCCCGCTCACCCTCCCCTGAAGATGAGACCTACTTTGTAATGCCAGCTCTTCTGCAGACACTCAAAGAAAGTGAACTTGAAAAGCGCCGAATGTCTTCTCCCGTAGCAGCCACACTTCTTGTTCGCTTTCCTCGCGGTTTTCGACGTGCTGGAGTCTTCTGCTGTTTTGCAGTCCACCTCATCAGGCATTGTGGGTGGAGTATCATTTTTGATTCTAAGGAGCCAATTGCATCAGAATGCGTCTCCTCACCAGTCCACCCATTTCAGTTGTGCTCATCGATTCCAACTCATACATCGAGGTCCATGTCAACACCGCTACTGGTATTGCAGTTGGTAAATATGAAGGTCTCCTGCCAATCGTCAAGCAAGCCATACTCAGTGGCATTTTTGCTGCTTGTAAAGCTCTCAACTACCAACAGACGAAGCCAGAGCTCACCTTCTACTGTCCTCATATCCGACCTTCACTGGAGGCTGTTGAAGAGGATGAGCCTCCAAAGTCTAAGCAGCACACAGTGACCCTCACTCGAGACAGGCAGTTCTGGCGCTGTGATCTGGACCTCGATTCATACTTTGGTCCACTTGGAGAGCAGCACACGATCTGATTTGGAATTCCTCGAGGTATTAGCTAATCATATCACTACAGGATGTATTGAGTATCAGTATGCACAGCGTTAATTTTTCCTTAATTATTGTTTTGTGCAGCTGAGAATTCCCGATCGTCAAAAAGCCAACGCAAAACCTCTATCAAAGCTTCGAAGTCCACAGCTATCTTTCTAATGTATATGGAGTATTCATTTACTGTAATAACTATGCTATTCTTCTACAGCTCTGCCATCATCCAGAAATCTAACAATGATTGAGTGGAGAAATAAACAAGGGAAAAAGGACAAGTTTCGACTTAAACAGCTGATTTGTCACAAGTGGAAGGGCTTAGGCTGTCTTCTTGAGATCCCACTGCCAATCATCATAGGTTGGGAGAAGAAATATCGTGAAGATCCAATAGACAGTATCGATGCTGTATTGAGCCACTGGCTAGAGAACCCCACTGACTACTACCCCATCACATGGGAGGGACTCTATCGTCTCCTTGAAGATACTGAGCTAGGTCAAGTGGCTGAAGACCTAAAGTTAGCCCTCAACAATTAATGCTATTTAATGTTCTCTTTCACTGCTAGTTATTTTATTAAGGTTACTATTAATAATCTTAGTATTCTTTTATTACATAATAACAAAGCAGAGCTATATACAACTTTCTACTATGCTCATATACCGGGGTACTGTGCATATTTAATGATGGACAAAATTAATTTTAATCTTAAACATTCAGTAGCTACGGTTATTCCTGGAGCCACAATAGCTAATAACTTAATTCTGGAGACACCACTGGCCAGTGTAACTAGAACTAGAGCTCTATAGAGCACATAGCTACTCTGTGCACTGCAACGTCGATGTGAGACAGCTCGAACTCCGTGCATGCCACCCGCAGTCTGTGGCAACTGTTTATGCTGATAATCAACAATTGGTAGCCAGAACCAACAATGAACTTACTATAATATCCTCTAAAATTGGCTCTCTAAGTAATTCTTTCTCATTGCTACTTGGTCAAAACAGCCTTCTTTGTCAGCCAGCTAGCTATCTTCAAGAACGTGTTAGCGAGGGGTGTGGTCAATATTTTTTGTGGGACACTATTCGTTGCCCCACATTTCCCAAATTATACCAATATTATTGTAAGATCTATGTCATACAATGCATGGTGCAACGTAAGCTTATACTGCATGCTCCCTTTAAGGAGAGTGGAGACACCATGCATTCTATAGCCAGCGACATGGGGGTCCCATATTACACATACACCGGACCATTCGAAGGCTTCATTGAGAGTAGAGCTACAACTGCTTCACTGCAGAATTTGAGGAGACTTGTAGGACGTTTAGTAGACCAAGTATATATCAGAGTAGGAGCCGGGACAAAAGTGCATGGCGTCTGAGCTTTGGCATTGAACACAGGCTGATCACTATGATAATATTGTTATTAAAATGAGGTTACTAATAATTATGCATATGCCTGCTATGTGATACCATTGTAAGTATACTTAACTAGTAAGCAGTGCTATCATTAACTTCAAAATAACTGTAGCTGAACTTGGCAACTCCTTTTCAAATTATGACCAACTTTCATTAGTTTCAGGCTAAGGCCACTCCAATGAGATAGTTTCATGTTATTAAATCTTGAGCCCACACTTCTGATCTCTACTCTTGCTGGATCAGTTCAAGGATCCACTAATACTATTGGCTTGCACAAGTTTGAGAAGACTACTGCTATCATTAATTTTGTGTCTCAATGTAATTGGTATATATAGGTTTTCACAGAACGCTCTCAGTGGCGTGGTCATTCCACTATTCCATTCCATTCCACCATTCCATTCCATCGTTCCATTCTGCTGAATAAAGACACCCCTAACAGAAGCAGCATGAATGCAATAAAATCTCCTATGTTCCCCTAGGTTATACACTAGGTACTGAATAGGGGATATGACTACAAATATTGCTCCGATCCTGGGGCAATTGAAATAATCATTGTCAAATCCCCTATAGTAGCTACGCCCCTACGTGGAACGGGAGGAGGATACTGGGGCATACTGTTAACAGGTGCACAACTAGATTAGGATACTATAGGCTTTCAAGTTTTCCATAGCTATATATCAGCATGATCACATTTGATAAAGGATTGGTATCTTTCTTCCAAATCTTTTTGAGATTTTCCATGAGTACATGGTCTGTCATCCTTGGCCGCGAATTCCCTATTTCCCAGGCCATTCCACAACCAGGTCCACCAACCGAGTTTGGAAGTATATAGCTAGTGCCGAGAAGATATTCTCGGGCAATGTGCTATGAATAGCTGCTTGTTCAGCAGCATAGTCATAAGTAGCTCTAGCTCCATAGCTCCATGAGCTCAGACTTCCTTTGTTGATGAGTAAATTCGGTATTACCGTAGTTTCTCGAATACAACGCATGATCCAATTTAACGCAATAAATTAGTAGTGATGTCCAACCTCCAAGGGCCTCCAGTAAATCGAAAAATTAATATCTCAGCTCTGGCTAGGAGTACACTCACGTAAAAAAATGCGCTGGATAGCTCACTGAATGAGCTATCTACTGACGCCTTAATCGTGCAAATCGGTTCCGCGGAACCGCTGCTAGCTTCGTTTTTGTTTGTATTAAGTTTCTATGAGGAATGTTTAGGTGCGCGTGGCTACGTAACGGCTTTATCTACGGACACGTTACAATTACCGTTGGATAGAGTTTATGGAGAGCTACCTTCTGATACTCGAACATTGATATTCCACTAAAAGATAATCCGCGGAAAAATCAGTGAAATTTGGAGGTTGGATATCGCTAAAATTAGCATTATTTTTATGAATTCTCATATTTAAACGTTTATATATTATGAGCTATTGACGACCTTTACCAGAAAACGCGCGTTTTTTCATGCGTAGTATATATTAGATTAAGTACGGCATGGGTGGTTCAGAGATAGCCGCGGCCAACGATACGCTGCGCCGCGTGAAGTGGGTCCATGGGACCAATGACGTAACTAACTGTTTCGATCCCGATTGCGTCACGATTTCAGTTCGCTATCTATGAACGAGGACATCGCGAGCATGCGCTCGTGAGGAGATTGATGAGATACACGTAGATCATCTGATAGCTTCAGTTTCTGTACGCAACAGACCGACCGTACTGAGGGGGAGCTGCCATCGTCATAGGCACATAAAAGCGAGTGCGTACCGGCAGTGGTGCCAGTGTCTGCATGGTCGTGACGCGCAAAACGTGTGCACCACTGTACCGCTCTAGATCTAGTAAACAAAGAAAGTCCATCTTTAGTATCATCAAATTCTATTAATATGGAATCAGAAGTTTTTTTCGGGCCTGAAACAAGACGAGAATTCGAAGAAAGGTTATTTGTAAGTTATTAATAATAAAAATTAAAAAAAAAAATTTCACTTATCAAGCAATAAAAAAAATTAAGCTTACGGGATAGTGTTCCGCCCACGCATGGTCAGTTTTTGCCAAGGTAAACAGCCTCTGTGTAATGATATACAAACGAAACGATAGCTTACGAGTCTCTACAGGGCCAAGTATAGCGTTTGAACTCTATCGAGTTACACGAACAGAAAGCGAACATAAAAATTTACTGCTCAGCTGCCATGTGGCTCGCTTAACCGGGCGGCCCTCCAGGACAAAACCTTGTCTGACGACTAACCATCTTAGAGTTTTCAAAAAAAGCGCTATACGTGGCCCTGCTCCGATCGATGGACTATCGTGAACGACAGCAAAGTCAGTTCGTTCGAGCCTCTGGTCTTCAAAAGTTGACGCAGAAATTCGAACTCTTGTTTACAACTGGAAATGGTCGACGTTTGTTCGCGTTTCCAATTAAACCTCATTAAAACATACGTGAACTGTGGCAGTGCGCAATTTATAAATTGCGCGTCGAATACTATCCCGTAACCTTATCAGTAGCTATAGTAGGCATTGACTTAATTAGCTATAGTACCCGGACGTGCACATGATATTGATAACGGTATGTAGCTTGAACACCTTTCAAAGCTGTTAACACTTCCAATTAAGGCCACTCCAAGTCAATCATTAGTTTCTGGTCACTCAAGTACATGTGGTTAGGACTATGGGACTATGACTAATTGAATTAAGACAGGAAGAGGAAGTACTTAAATTATACCACAAATGCATGGTCAGCAAACCTCGAGTGCAAACAATAGCCTGTCAGATCATATCAGCTAACTATGAGCTGTTGGCAGGTCCGAAACAGAATGCAGGATGACGAACTGATGTGACACAGTGAAATTTAGAGTATTCGATTCACCATGTGCAGCAAGGCAATGAGTTTGAGATCGAAATCTCGAGAGTATCATAATGTTTTATGATGACTCAATACGTGTAATTTTACGTCATCTTTTCTATGAATATCATAAGAGTCCTCATAAACGGGCTTTTCAACATATCATGCGGGCGGGTGACCAGAAACTAATGATTGATTTGGAGTGGCCTAATAAACCCTTACTATACTTTGCACTTTGATCAATAGCTAATTAATTTTTTTGTAACTGAATTGCAACTTCAGAAAATAGTATAATAATTATGGTGGTATGCTGGTTAGCTGAGATGGATAATAATTTTACCTTGGGCTCACGATCATAATCAGTGTCAAAATGCGGGGTGGGCCAACATTGATATTATATATATTATGTCATTAGCTGCATAATTTTATTACTCTATTATTATTCCTTTCACAGAGAGAGGTAGAGGAGCTTGATGTAAGTACTTTAAGTACACATGCACAGCTTTTAATAATAAGCTATAGCTAGCTATATATACTATAGCTAGTTGCTCTATGAGTCTGATCCGTTTTGTAATGAGCAATATAATAGCCAATTTTAATTATTAACTATAACAATCTAGTAGAATAATATAATAGCTAATTCATCACTAGCTATATATAATTATATAGATGTTGTTGAAAGGTACCACATTGAAGTTGATCAGCGTTGTGGTATTGAGTGCCCATGCATATTATGTCTCCTATTAGCTTAGCTGTTACAGTGTGAAGGTGATAGAAATAACATCTGATTCATCATGTGCATGCATACCGTCATAATTATCTTTTGCTGTTTGCAGGCCGAGAGCACTAACCACTTTGTAAGTCAGTGTTTTGCTGCATATTATGATATGGCCATCGTATTAATAGAAAGAACAACATTGTATTATCTCATTTACAGGATGAAATGAAGAGGTTAGATCGGGTAGGTCATAACTAACTACATTACTTCATGAGAGTATAATAATATTATAATATTATATATTAACATAATACTCTTAGACTAGTGGACGGTAAACATTTTTCTGAATTTCAGTTGACATAATATTAACTGTTACAGCTATATAACTACACTGTAGATAGCCACAAAGGCAAGCATGCATTGTACATGTGCACAATCTGCCAGCCATTGCAGTGGCGTGTGCGTGCATGATGGCTTCTCGCTTGGCCTATCATGATTATTATAATAGTGTGCAAGTGTTGTCACATGCTGACATGAAATCCAGAAAGAGTATATTAATTAGCTGTACTATAAATATATAAGTCTGCATGTGTACATGGTGTATATTCACTCTTGCATGGGAGAGTAAATATGATGTGTATGGCTCATCTCCTGCATGCATGTGGCTCAAGTTATTGCTTTACAGGAATTAGAGTGGATTCAACACCAGCTCCAGACAGCAACTGATAAAAACACAAAGAAACAACTCCAACATGAAATATCTATAACACAAGTTAAGAGGGATATTGCTGGGTCAAAAAGAGTAAGATAATAAAGTGTTTGTTGATTAACAGTGTGTATACCTGCATGTTATACATGATAAAAGGGACCACTACAGAGAACGAAGAATCTGAGTTACAGCAAATTAGTTAATTATACTTAACCCACAGGAACTATATTATAATATAGGGCATGCAATTATAATAGTATTTACCTGTTTGGCAATCCTTAAGATTAGTCTGCAATTAAGGGCCATTAGCGTAATCACCTTCCATTTCAATGAAGTACAAGGAGGAATTTAATTAGGTGATAGAGGGTGCATGGTCTGATCATGTGACAATATATTAATGCAGACAATGGGGAGATGCCAGGGTGTAGCCAGCCCATGAACATTGATATGGTTGAAATGCATAATATAATATCGGCATAACTGAGAAGTGTTAGATAACTTATTTTGAGGTTGTGTGATCTTGGCTGTATAATATTATAATGCATGCAGTGTGTATACTATATATACGTGTGTGTGTGCATGTGTGCATGTGACACTGTGTGTTAATTGAGAGTTGATGTATACATGTACGTGAATCCCCTTGATGACACAGCAGAATGAAGGAAAAGAATAATAGGAAAATCAGTGTGCATATTAATGATCATGCGATTATCAAACATAATAATATTATTATAAAGAGCTATCCAAGATTAATAGTATGGGGCTCAAAATAGGGATATAGCTTATAAGACCTAAAGTTCTAGATTTGCTGCCCGCTGCATACATGTATATTATTATTATTATGCTTTCTTTATTATATTAATAATTATTATCATCCTATAATATAGCTACCTTAAATTCTCACTCCCTCTTATTCCTTGCAGGAGCAGGCAAATGCTCTGACATGGCAAAGATCCTGGGAACGTGTGAGTATATAATAATATTATAATAGCTGCTTGTGTGATTAGCCTCATACCCAGGCTCTTTCTCCTCCTCAAACGGCCTGGGTACGAGGCTAGCTACTTCTGTGGTATTATCCGAGGATCTGCAGTGGTAAAACCTGTATATTCATGCACTGTTTTCTATCAATATACTATAGGATCTCAATGAGGATAGAGCAGAAAAATGTAGCATATTAGTAAAGCTATGGGAGAATAAAGCAAAACAGTATAATATGAAGACGATTTAAAGAAACTGGAGTCTATATACAGTATATTATGGATGTGAGTAGCTATAGGGAGTGACTCTATGGAATAGTGCTAATACCATGATATTGTATATGATACATGCAGGCACGTGCACACTTTCTTACGAGAATTTTTTATCACCATTATAGCCATTATTATTAGTATTCTGTGTATGCCACTATCAGTGACAGCGCGGACCATGCATGCACTTGTGATAGTGGCATATATAATATAATAATTATTATTATGGAAGCTAGCAATGTTTAATGCTGTTCAACAATCAGTATGATTATTATTAAGGTGAAGCAGCAGGTTTTCAACAATGTATCATAATTCACCATTAATTTTGAGGCGATTTTGGTCGTCTCAGTTTGTGTATTGACACGAATCATTGAATAAGAAAATACCGATGGGTATAGCCCTGCACATAATATTCTGAAAAGACACCATTGATATAGATACAGTTACCACAACTGTTTGAAGGAGGTCTATGATGAAGTGCACAAGGCCAGAGTTAATTAGTTTAATGCTTATAGGTCACCTGTCATACTATAAGGATACTGTTCATGACCACCCATGGAATGTATAGTGCATTGTGCTCCCTGAAGCCAAGCAAGTCAACTAGCTTATCAGAGTATGAAATTACTATGACTACCCATGTATACAGTGGGCATGAAAGTGAGTGATTGAAGTGGTTGCAAAGTGGTAATCGATCTACATGAAGTAAGTGAAGTGGGAATTACCGTGCAGAAAGTACAAGAATTGTTTTTATGAAACCTCAAATTGTGTAACAGATGTTATCATGCATGAATGACTGACTAGCTATATGCAACTATGCATGTATATATTTCATCAGTGCAACGCAGGTAATCCAAGTTGGGTTTATAGTACTGACAATTAAGTGCGGTACCATAACTCATTGCATTTATTTAATATGTCATGCATGATTGTATAGCGTGAGTTAACATCAGTTCTATGAGAACTTAACCAAAATTAATTATTGCCATTTTAACTGTTGAGTGTTACTATTGCTTTTACAGCTGTTCTGATGACCATATTATAGCTAGTGTATACATCTGTTTACTTAATAAAATCTAGTAACATTACAACTGTACTCAGTTAACTAATGTCATATGGTATAGGGTATATGCATATGTACATATCCTATAAGCAAACAAAGTTACATAATAAGCAGATATTAAGGATAACTGGATTGCCAATAATAAAAGACTTAGTGTTGAAAGTACAATGAGTTGTTCATACCAAATTATCCTTATATTAAGTATTCTATCCCAGAGGCAGTGGTCAAGTATGATGCCAATATCTTTGTTCCTGCATGCTGCTGCCACTATATAGTCTTCACTTGTAACCCACACCAGGCTTCTCTTAAAGGAAGAGAAAAATATCCAGGACCTTTATATAGGTTGAAAACACGGTGTACAGCCAGCAAACAAAGGAGACTTTGTCACACTTTGAGCACTCAACAACAAAGTCCTGCTCAGTGGCGATTGTAGTATCATAATGTTGACACAGAAAGTATATTCAAAATATTTTGTTACTTTCTGTGTCAACATTATGATACTATACAATCGCCACTGAGCAAGACTTTGTTGTTGAGTGCTCAAAGTGTGACAAAGGCTCTCCTTTGTTTGCTGGTTGTACACGTGTTTTCAACCTGATCACTGTAATTCAATATCCTACCCATTCAAGTCTTCATGACAACAAAGTACTATTTGTGTAGTTAATTTTTATCGTCCTTATCTTTCTCCTAGTACTTTGTTATCAGACTTGAATGGGTAGGATATTGAATTAGTGATCAGGTTGAAAACACGTGTACAACCAGCAAACAAAGGAGAGCCATTGTCACACTTTGGGCACTCAACAACAAAGTCCTGCTCAGTGGCAATTGTAGTATTATAATGTTGATACCGAAAGTAACACGTTTAGCTAATTTTTATCATCCTTATCTTTCTCCTAGTACTTTGTTGTCAGACTTGAATTGGTGAGATATTGAATTACAGTGATCAGGTTGAAAACAGGGCGTAGCTATATAGCCAGCAAACAAAGGAGAGCCTTTGTCACACTTGAGCACTCAATAACAAAATCCTGCTCTGTGGCGATTATAGTATCATAATGTTGACACAGAAAGTAACAAAATATTTGTGCAGCTAATATAATTTTGTCGTCCTTAATTATCTTTCTTCTATAATATAGTAGATCTATTACTCCAAAAATGGGCGAGATATCGAATTATAGTGATCATCTTGGAATAAGTAGATCTAAAACAAGGAGTACAAAATTAAATTGAATTATAGCTATACTGATCAATTTTGATAACTTTCTCTGGTTTCTCTCTAGTCTCAGTGGAATTATTTGTCTTTTCATACTCTCTCTGGAAGTTTTAAATTCCCCTCCTTTCCCTCTCCGGTCCCCTCCCCCTCCTCTTCCCCCCCCCCCCCCCCCCCCGCCCCCCACTCGTAGAGAAGAACCGCCCCCGACTTCCTTCGTGCAGACTGTATATAGCGAGCTATACCTTAGTAAGGGATATATACGGTGGCCCAGAAGGGCCATCCATCTTTGCAATTTTTCAAAGTTACATTTTGTAAACTTGCAGTGTTTTTCAATTTTGCATTTATGCAAACATGCAGTCGGTCAATCAGGCACTTTTGCAAACTTTCTGTTTCAAGTACTAGCTAATTGCATTCAGTAACCCAACAGTAAGGGACATACAGTAAGATCTAGTGAAAACTATGATGTGTATGCATAAGAGATGCACATTATAATAACCATGGCGCACACTACAATGTCATATATAGCAGCACCATTATAGTCACATCTATTGACATCACTCAAGTACACACACACAAGTTGGCTATAATATTGATAACCTTATTGTGATGACATAAGCTCACACCCCCTGTCATCAAGGCGGCATCAACATCGAGGCCAACTTGCACTATTTGTATCAATAATTATTATGGCACCATTCCCATTTCAAGTTGATAAACCAATAATGGATTTCTTTGCTTCTGTGTGTGTGTGTGGGGGGGGGGGGGGGGGGGGGGGGGGGGGGGGGGGGAGGGGATCTCATGGCATACACTTCACAATTTTCACCTGCTCTTAGACTTATAGTTTTCAAAAGTGCAAGATTGAAAAAAATACAACTTTGTAAAAGTACAAAAATAATTATTGAAAAAAATCCAATTTTGCAAAATGTAACTTTGAAAAATTACAAGATGGATGGCTCCTCTGGCTTCTGGGCCACCGTAGGTTTGTACAATGCACGTGCATCTCCAATACATATTTTTACTGAATCTTATAGCTGATCGGGTTTGGGTTGTCAAAAATAAAGGTTTGTAAGAGTGCAATGTTGGCAGACTGCATGTTTGCAAAAATGCAAAATTGAAAAAATACAAGTTTTCAAAAGTACAAGATTGAAAAGCAGCAAAATTCAACTTTGAAATATGCATAGGCAGTGAAAGCATATTGAATGTGAGGGGGCCATGGCCAAGATCCACGCACTTTGCGCGCGCGCGCAAATTTTAAGCCACGCCCACTAGTTAGCGATAACGCGTCCGTGAAAATGAAGGAACAACGATGGACAACAAGCAAAATCAGTCGATTTCAAGAAAAGCAACAATGAAACTAGCATATTTTTGACTCAGAAATGATCGATATTAAAAAGGCTATTGCAGACTGGTAAAATTGACAGGTTCATTGTATTTTGCTTTATAGTAGCTACAAGGTAAAAGTGGGTGTGTGAAAAGTTTGCATCACTGCTCTGGTAAACAAAGAAGGTCGACCTTTATCAGCAGAAATTATTATTTTTTTCTCCATTTTATTTATGCAAAGCAATGGACACACAAATAACAGAAATATGTGCTGAGCTGGAAATAAAAGATCTAGAAGAAACAGTAGAAATATGTGCTGAGCAGGAAACAAAAGAAGAAACAGTAGAAGTAGTAAACAAATTTGATTCAGAAGAAGAAAAAAAAGAAGCAAAAGAAAGGAAAGAAAAGCTATTTGTAAGTTAATTAAGCAATAATTTAAAAATTGATCTAGTTCATGAGTAGCTAGTGGCCTGTTAGAAACTAGATAGCTACAGGCTGCATGATGTTTACTATAATAATAATAATAATTATACAAGCTAGCTAAATTATAGCTATAGCTACTTACCTAAACCTTGACAGATGTCTCTTGCCTTATAATAATATAATTATAGTTCGAGTACAGTATATTACATCAGATGAGCCCAGTGTTTAATTGAATAACAATTTGTATGACATATGCTCAATGACATAACATTGATAACGCAGTAGCTTGAATTCCTTTCAAAGCAGTTAATATTTGATCCAATAATTATTAATTAATAAACCCTTAATATTAATATTATCGATAATTTTGGTAAACTAAATTACGACTTCAGAAAATGACATTATCATGCATGGTTGTATACAATAATAATATTATAATATTATGCTGGCCAGCTGCTGAGATGGATATAATTACCTTGGACTCACATTATCTCCCCAGTAGCAATTATTTATACTTTTCTGTGGTTATGAGGCAATTGTGGGGTGAAATTATGATGCAACCTATGAGGTAATTATGAAAAAATCCAGGGCCTCGCTGTAGCCTTTCTGGGACTTGAAAATCAGTAAATAATATGTTACAGTAGAGTATCTTACGTGCGTGTATCCAGCGAATACATTACAAGCTGAGCACTATACTTTCTCTGACTCAGAGAAGTACTGTTGGTTGAACTTCACATGTTTTCTTGGCTTACGTATACTGCCGTGGATAAATAAAGCTAGCCTTGCGCTATATATATTATAGCACGCATCATTGTCACAAGGGGCTGGCCCGCACAAGACTGCAGCAGCGTGACCAACCTGAAGTTCGGAAGGAATACTGTGCTGTCGAGTTCGTCTCTGTGATTGAAGCATCGAAACTTGTCGCTATCAAGGTTGAGAGTCGATCTTAGAGACGCCATCTCCATGATTTCTTGGGCGAGCATACACTGTGCAGCTACTGGGGAGATGGTCAAGTGTTCATAATATTATATATTCATGATAGCATCAAACAGCAGGGTGCATGGGCCAACAGTGATATTAATTATAATTATTATTATTGTTCTATAATAATTATTATTGCTATTAATATTCCTTTCACATGCAGAGAGAAATAGAGGAGTTTGATGTAAGTATCTTAAATACATTTATGCATAATTATGAACATTTATAGCTAAGTAGCTATAATAATATTATTACTATTATGCCTCCTATCAGCTGAACAGTGTGATGATGATAGAAGTGCATGCTGTCATAATAATTAATTTCATTAATTGTGCCCATTATCTTTTGTTGTTTGCAGGCACAGACCACTTACCATTTTGTAAGTCAGTGTTAATTGGCCATCGTATTAAAATTATTATAAAGAACAACGTATTGTATTAATTATCTCATTTACAGGATGAAATGAAGAGGTTAGATCAGGTAGGTCATAACTTAGTCTAGCTACATTACTGAGAGCATAACATAATACTGGTACTCTTGGTAAACAATTTCAATTGACATAATATTAACAGCTGTAACTACACTGCACATGTAGATAGCCACAAAGCCAAGCATGCATGCATTGTACACTATCTGCCAACCATTACGCATGCAGTGGTGTGTGCGTGCATGGCTTCTCTATCATGATTATTTTGCAAGTGTTAATTGTCACATGCTGACACGAAATCTAGAAAGAGTACGTATCAATTATTATTAGCTGCATGTACTATAGGCTAAGTAAGTGCATGTACGTGGTGTATAATTCACTCTTGAGGTGTATGGCTCATCTTTTGCATTTGGGTATTGCTTTACAGGAACTAGAGAGGATTAAAGACCAGCTCCAGAAAGCAACAGATAGAAACACAAAGAAACAACTCGAACATGAACTATCTATAACACAAGTTAAGAGGAATATTGCTGAAGCATACAGAGTAAGATAATAAGTGTTTGTTGATTAACTGTGTGTACCTCATGTTATACAATGTCATGATAAAAGGGACCACTACAGAGAATAAAGAATCTGAGTTACAGCAGATTTGTTAATAATACTTAACCCACAGGAACTATAGGGCATGCAATTATAATATTATTATTTACCCTTTTTGGCAATCCTTAAATCAAGGGCCATTATAGCGTAATCACCGTGCACTAGCTCCCTTCTGTTTCAATAAACTACAAGGAGGAATTCAATTAGGTGATAAAGGGTGGTCTGATCATGTGACAATGCAGACAATGGGGAGATGCCAAGGGCGTAGCCAGCCCATGAACATTGATATGGCTGAAATGCATAGCTAACTGAGAAGATGCTTAACTTTGTATACAGCCAAGATAACACAACCTCAAAATAAGTTATCTTGTGAAGGTTGGTGTGGCGAGAGCCACACCTTGCCATACCCTAGCTGCGTCTGACTCACTGGGAGATGCTCTGACTCATACTCAAATCCAGGATGCTTCTTTTAATAAAGACTCAGTGTCCTTGAACACACGTCTTATAAATAGTTCCATTATGTGGCTGGATTCACAAGATATATATATAATAATATATGCCAGCCACCTAAACTTTTTGGCATGCATGATGCACTCCCTATCAACGAATTCTGCCTATCCCTGACCGAAATTGAAATTAAACGGTGGGTGGGAGGGGTAAGTTTGCCAGCTGCCGTTCACAATAATACTACATGTATAAGCTTATTCAATAGCTTCACAATTGTTGTGCAATAGCTGAATAGAAAGCACATAATTCCATTGCTGAGTATTGCTGTAATTAACTATTATAGTATGCCATAACTCTCCACTTGCACATAAACACTTGCATGCAGTGTGTGTGTGTGTTGAGAGTAGATGTACACATACGTGAATCCCCTTGATGACACAGCAGAATGAAGGAACAGAATAATAGAAAAATTAGTGTGCATATTTAATTTAAAGATCATGCGGTTACTAGCAAGCATAATAATATTATAAAGAGCTATTAAAGATTTACAGTAACTATGGAGCTCAAAATCAATGTTAGTAGGGAATAGCTTATAAGACCCAAAGTTCTGCTGCCCATTGTATACACGTATTTATATCTTCCAATAATTATATTAATTATCATCCTATAGCTACCTTCTCACTCCCTCTTATTCCTTGCAGGATCAGACAAATGCTCTGACATGGCAAAGATCCTGGGAACGTGTGAGTATATATAATATTATAATAGCTATTTGTGTGATTAGCCTCATACCCAGGCTCTTTCTCCTCCTCAAACGGCCTGGGTACGAGGCTACTTGTCACAGTGTGGTATGATCCAAGACTGTATAGTCCATTCACTATAGTGTATAGGATCTGCAGTGGTAAAACCTTTATTCATGCACTGTTTTCTATCAAATACTATAGGATCTCAATGAGGATAGAGCAGAAAAATGTAGCAAATTAGCAGAGGAAAGCCAGAAAAAAGTAATAGAGTATGGAAACGTTTTAAAGGAACTGGAGTCTGGGCAGTATGGATGTGAGTAGCTATAGGGTGTGACTCCATGGAATAGTGTTAATACCATGACATTGTATATATACATGCAGGCACGTGCACACTTTCTTAAGAGAAAGTTTATCACCATAGCCAATATTATTAGTACTGTGTATGCTACCATCAGTGATAGCGCGGACCACTTGTGACAGTGGCATAATAATTATTATTATTGAAGCTAGCAATGTTTAATGCTGTTCAACAATCAGTATGATTATTATTAGGTAAAGCAGCAGGTTTCTAACAATAATATGTCATAATTCACCATTAATTTTGGCGCGATTTTGGTCATCTCAGTTTGTGTATTGACACGGATCATTGAATAAGAAAGTACCGATGAGTATAATATATAAGCAGGAGCATATGAGCCGCCCGAAGGGTGGCGAAGGAGCGTCCGACTACCGTAGGTATGGCTGTAGTATGTGTTAGGCGAAGTACTTAAGACTACACTTCCTTATTTGGAACGTGCAGCTGGTGTGGTGCATAGCAGATTATTTTTGTACAAGCCATACTGTACTAGCTAATTGACTTAGTTTGTAGTGTGGTTGTAGACTGTGTACTACGGGCAGTGGTATCACTATGGAGCTTAACCAATGAAAATACCCTGCAGCTGGTCACTCCATATAAGGTAAAGCATTGCTGATGAACTTCGCCTAACACATCTGACACGCAGTTGGATGCTCCTTTGCCGCCCTTCGGGCGGCTCATATGCTCCTGATATAAGCCCTGCACATAATATTTAAATCTGGAAAGACACCATGCATTAATATAGATACAGTTTCAGCGAACTTCTTGATTGGGTATTCGTCATATTGATAGCTGCGAGCTAGATCTTGTTACACTAATCCGGCATTATTTCTCTCAATGAAAAATAATAATTCATTAATTATTATTTTTCATTGAGAGAAATAATGAATTATTATTTTTCATTGAGAGAAATAATGCCTGATTAGTGTAACAAGATCTAGCTCGCAGCTATCAATAGATATACAGTTACTACAACGGTTTGAAGGAAGTCTGTGATGAAGTGCACAAGGCTAGTTAACTAGTTTAGCCCAACTTAGGTTACCTGTCATACTAATAAGGATACAGTTCATGACCACCCATGATTATGGAATGTATATGTGCTGATTAAAAGTGCTCCCTGAAGCCAAGCTATTATACAAGTCAACTAGCTTATCAGAGTATGAAGTTGCTATGACTACCCATGTATACAATGGGCATGAAAGTGAGTGATTGAAGTGGTTGCAAAGTGGTAATCGATCTACATGAAGCAAGTGAAGTGGGAATTACCGTGCAGAAAGTACAAGAATTGTTTTTTATGAAATTTCAATCTGTATAACAGATCTAGATGTTATCATGCATGGATGACTGACTATGCATGTATAATTAAGTGTAACGCAGGTAATCCAAATTGGGTTTACAGTACTGACACTGTTACTGGAGTATGGAAGCCGTGGAGGGAATAAATGAAGTCTATCTGTTAGTGTACATGTGTTCTATGAGGCTAGGGATATAATAATTATTATAGACAAAGTCTTGTATATTATGTAGTTCACTCATGTAGTTCCTTATACACATGGCATTTGTGCTAGTTGCAATTCCTTATGTGTGAAGCTTGCACTATAATTTGTCCAACTATTTACATGCATGCATCACAGATAAAAATCATTTTTACTTTTTAGACTACTAGTCATATGGCTGCTTTTCATTTTATGTATAGGTCAACTTCAATGCATATCAAAAAGTTTTGTACTACCAGTGATCATGCTTACTAGTGTGCTAACACAATAAAGATGGTGTGAGTAGGCGTGACTGGCTGTGATTGACGCCTCCGTTCTACGTATCCTCCACTGTATTGTATTACGAAGGAAGATTTCCGAATGTCCCAGCTTCTGAACGAATTGGCAGAAAGGCCATAATAGATGAGATCACCGCTCCTGTTCCCTGTGAATCTCCGTTCTTTCAGGTTCCTGATGGTGCCCTATTTTTTTTCTTGCAAGCCTCTGTACTCGAGATATTAACGCGGAAAAGCGGGACACTCCCGATTTTTCCATATATGCTAATATTAAATTTTTGCGCAAAATCGGCAGAGAGACAAAGCTCCTCCTACTTGTATGCTTGGTATTGGTGCATAGCTAGTGATGCAAAGAAAGTGATGCTGGCCTATTTTTTTTTATATGGTGCACCTGGAAGCAGAAAATGGCAAAGAACAAATCTATTTCCATAGAGATAATACACTGACTGAATGTGTCATTTGTGTGAAAAAGTGTGAGCTTGAGCAAATGATCACCAACTTATTGATATGTATAAAATTTAATGACAAGCATGTTTTCTGACTATAATAACCATAGTACTGTTATCTGTTTCCAGATAGTTTGGGTACCATAATATTATATGGTTTGCATAATTGCCACTTGAGCGGCTCTAGCTAGCTCAATTAGGTATTATTAAGTGTGCATTTGTCAATTCACATTTTGAAAATTTGCATCAAAGTTTACAGTGAACTTCACATTAAAAGATCATTGAGTGCACATGTGCATTAATTTTATGTCCACTCAAAATTTGAAAATTTAGCCACATCAAAGTTTGCAGTGAACTTCACAGCAGAGATTGCCCAAAATGCTGCATTCAAAGCTTATGTTTGCAGATTACATTCATGTTTGGAGGTCACATTGCATCAAAATTTCCACAAATTTTCACATTGAAAACTGAAGTTAGGTGGTTACATTATTGTTTGTAGGTCACATTGAGTATCATTATTTTGACACAAAATAAGCTTCATAAGCTAAAGTATGGGGATCAAAAATTAATGTTAGTAACTTTATGCCATGGGGATACCTTATACGGCTGACCAGTACTCGCCTTGTGGCGGACCAGCCAGGCTGCCCTGAAATCCAATTACGAGCTTTTTAACTGCAACAACTTTAATATACGTTATTGGAGCTGGAATTACCGCGGCTGCTGGCACCAGACTTGCTCTCCTGGACCAATTGTTCCTGCTACTAACCTACCTGTTTGCGATCAGTCAAAATCCATTCTACCACATGAAAGCTGCATGAGACCACAAAAACCCGCTGAACTCCAGTTGTAGACCTCACAGCATGCAATGATGTCAACTATGAAGTCAGGGAAGGAGTGCATGGTGTAACCTACCATGATGAAACTGCATGGAGACCAACCGAACTGGACTCCTGTAGTGGCCAAAAGAAAGAAGAAGCAAGTGGCACTGCCTGTTTCCAGCTTTGTTCGTCAAAGATTTGCGCCCGATCACCCCATCTATCAACGGGACACTACTTCTGACTCTGATAGTGATTCTGGATCAGAGGTTGACCTAAATAATATAAACCTGCTAATTATCAAGTACAATGAAGTTGACGGTACTCCTGGATTATCTATATGGACCAACAAACCTCGATCTTGGACACCAATAGCAGCAAAAACAAGAGCTAGACTGAAACAGTAACAGACTGGGTACATGCCCATATTAGCTGTATCGCTATTCATGTGTCCATTGCTTTGATGCATATTATAGAAAATAAGATCCAAAGTTCCACTGCCTACATGCATGTGTATTGGAATTATTATGCTTCCTTCCAATACATTATAGTTATCATCCTAGCTACCTTCTCACTCCCTCTTATTCCTTGCAGGAGAAAACAAATGCTCTGACATGGCAAAGATCCTGGGAAAAGTGTGAGTATAGCTATACCTGTGTGATTAGCCTCATACCCATGCAGGATCTTTCTCAAATGGCCTGGATACAATTAATGTGTGGTACATGATTGAGATGTGTTATGACCGTATATGCAGTGGTAAAACCTGCATGCATTCACTATTTTCTATCATAGGATCTCAATGAGAGAAGAGCACAAAGCTGTAGGAGGTCAGCAACAGAATGGAAGGAAAAAGCAGAGAAGTATGAAGCACATTAAATTTTTTAAAGAATCTGGAGTCTGAAGAGAAGAAGGAGCAGTATACAAAGGTGAGTAGCTAGGGAGTGAATGATTGGTCGATCAGCTCATGCATTTTGGATAGCCCCATAATATTGGTGATGACGTGGTGTAACCTGATTGGGCTGCACTCCTGCACAGCAAAAACAAGTGGATCACACTTAGTCTAATCTACTGTGGGTTGCCTCAGTTGCACTGGTACATTATATTAATTCCCATCATAGTTCTTGTAATCCAATTAATTACAGATACCATATCATTATGTCAAACTTGCCAGTTTATGAGATACGGTTACTACTGTAACATGAATTTGAGAATACTCATAGGATAAGTGAGAACTATGATGGGAGGTATATAGTGTGTGTAACTGAAGTAAACCACGTTAATTAGTTTTAAATTAATATGATCCACTTGTTTCTACTGTGTGGCTTCAGCAGGTACAACTCGCATATAGGCATGACAGTAGACCCTTCCTCCTCCCTCTTGTGAAGAGGCTGGCCTGCTAATAATTATTAGCAATAATATTAAATTTGAGCAGTATAGGTATGCAATAACATGCAGTTCACCATTTGGGGCGATTTTGGTCATCTTAGTTTGTGTATTGACATGAATCATTGAGTAAAAATTCCGATGGGTGAGCCCCACACATAAATTTGGAGAGACCATTAGATACAATTACTAGTAAAGGGCTAAAATTTCCCTTTGCTTAATGATGCCACCTACCACAACTATTAGAAGGAGATCTGTGATAAACGCACAAGGCCACAGTTAATTAGTTTAACCCAACTTAGGTTACCCGAATCATACTAATAAGGATGCAATTCATGACCACTCATGATTATGGAATGTACATGTGCATTGATTGAAAGTGCTCCCTGAAGCCATGCAAGCTATACACAAGTCATCTTATCTGTTATGACTACCCACGTACACACAGGCATGAAAGTGAATGACATTGATCAAAGTGGTTACAAAGGGGTATTTGATCTGCATAAAGTATAAGTGCATGATGTGGAAATTATACCGTGCAGAAAGTATAAGAACCATTGTTATTGAATCTCGATCTCTGGGTCTCATACCGTAAAGTCTGGTTAGTAAGCGCATGCGCTTATCACTCTCGGTGGTAAGGAAACATGCGCCTATTAGACGATGTGCGCTTAATAGATAGTGAAGTTTTGTCCCTGCCCACTGTCTGCACGTTCGAGCGCTCAATCACAAAGCTAGCAAGTTATGAATACAGCGATTCTTGGAGTAAGTTCTGAAATAGGTTGTAGGAGTATGATCGGAAGCCATCGCTGGAAGAAACCGGGAAAATAGCAGATTTCTTTGGTGATACTCGCTTCTAAGTCAAGGTCAAGAGTCCGAACCCATCTCAGTGGAACATCTCAGTGTTGAGTATAGCTGATCTCGTGCAGCTGGCTATCCGAAACTAGATTGATAAACAAGTTTTAACCATGTAGAACATGGAGAACTCATGCTCGAACGGTGAATATTACTGTCGTCTTGCATGCGCTTATTAGACGATACTTAATAACAGGAAGGAAGCATGCGCTTATTAAAAAATATGCGCTTAATAAGCATCTACGCTTATTAACCAGACTTTACGGTATCTCATTGACAATTAAAACGGATGTTATCATGCATGGATGTCATTGACTGCCGACTGCCTATGCATAATTTCGTTATAGTACAACTCAGGTCAGTGTTCTCCCCAGCATACTTAAGGGATAGGGGACCCCCATCCCTTCAGTGCTGATTTGCCTTTGAAGTGGGATTGGGGTGGAGCCAAAATCTTTGATGTGGATATACTTAGTCTAGCTCCACCCAAAATAATGCCTTCCCCTACGCCTTCAATTTTGGCTGGGGAGAACACTGCAGGTAATCCAAATTATAAATTATATATAGTGCTGGCACTGTTGCCCGAGAGAGTATAAAGGAAGCCTATAATATTTGCAAGGGTACATGTATCTGATGAGGCTAAAGATATGTAGTCTCATGCATATTATGCATGTGCATGTGGTTTGCTCAGTTTCTTACATGTGGCATTTGTGCTAAGTGCAATCCCTTATGTGAAGCACTAAGTCCTAAGCTGTCAAATAATATTATAACTATTAATTTCCTTATGCTCGTGCTGACATTTGCTAGCTATAGCTAGCACATATAAAAATTTTAATGTTCTATCATTACTTTATAGACTAAGTTTCATAATATTATTGCTGCATTTCAAATGACTTTATGTACAGGTCAACTTCAATGTAAAAATGACAAGCATGCTTTATTATGTTAAAGAAGTTACAGGAACTGTTTTTTTTTCTAACTATAACAACCATACTGTCATATTCACAATTATTTGAGTGTATAGCTATTTTAAACGTAATAATATTATTTGTCAATTCTACAATACCATAATTGTAGTATTCATTATTAATGATATAATATGTACATATTATATGCAGTATGCATGTTGAATGAATGCACAGGAGTGCAGAACCCTTACCGCTACATGCATGCATATAATATAGCTGCATGGAGCTAGATGTATCGCATGGCTCACTGTGTATACTATTCAATGCCAGGAGTATTGAACTACATACCCTGCACCTGAACAGGGTTGTGGTACTACTAAACTAGTACATTCCCTGCACCTAAACAGGGTTTCTGGAACTAGCTGTTTTCCTTAGAGTCAGTGATCTAAGAGTTGGGGGAATGCACCTGGCTCTGCCACTATATAAACTGAAACCCTCTGTGACATACTTCAACTGAATTATACACTTGAGAGCCACTGCCTGTTTACACTGTCACTGCATTGACAACTGACCAGCAAAGCACAGAATGACAATCAGTCATGTAGTTGAGGTAGGTGCCATGTAAACACAGACTGGCAAGTTCCACACTACTACACCACTGGGCAGGACTTAACTTGACCACTCTTCCTTTATGCTACGTATACCTAGAATGCGTACTTTCTCTATGACGACCCTTACCATTTAGCAAAGGACAGTTGCGGACGGACAGACAGACAAACTATTGAATCGCCAACAACTGCAGTAACCCTCCGCCTACGCTTTGCAGCGAGGGTTAATGAAATTAGTCCAGTAAAAATTGTCAATTTTTAAGATACATGCATCTATGGTAATTGCATTAATTACCCCGTGCGCATGCGTAAAGGGGTAAAATAATTGATCGTGTCGTTGTTGTAGTAGTTGTAGCTAGTTGTCGTGAGCACAAAAATGGGCATAATAATATAGGGTGTCCAACCCAAAAAGTAAAAGTATGCAAAACGAATTAATCTCAGTGCTTTCGAGTAGAACCACCCTAGGTATGATAGAAACCACACCACAAATCGGCAAGGCCCCTGAAAAAGTTCGCGCAAACGCAATATTAAATCATAAGCGCATGTACAAAAAAGGCTACGTGACCAAAATTATGCGCACAGGGGCAGGAGCACTCAACTGAAAGGTAAACTACTTTTGGAGGTTACTAAA
The DNA here is from genome assembly GCA_963930775.1 of Cliona cf. orientalis. NCBI lineage: Eukaryota > Metazoa > Porifera > Demospongiae > Clionaida > Clionaidae > Cliona > Cliona cf. orientalis. Next base: position 6,558,603 of record OZ005697.1, read on the forward strand.
GGTGTATGCTAGACAGCACTGATTATTAATCCCTTAAAGTAGCCTGTAGAAGCGATGTACATTACAGTTGTTGCCCTTGCGTACATAATAATTATTTTGGTCACGTACCGTTTTTAATACTTGCGCTTATGATTTAATATTGCGTTTTCGCAAACTGTTTCGAGGGTTTCGCTGATTTGCGGTGTGGTTTCTATCTTATCTAGACCTGACTGAAAATACTGTGATGGATTAGTTCTGCATATTTTCACTTTTTCGGTTGGACACCCTAATTATATCGAGATGTAGGCACCTAAGCGACTCGTACTCATCTCGAATCAATCGAATTTGGCGAAAACTGGCTTCAATTATGTTTCAAATTGAGGGACACGATCCACGAACATCAGAAATAGGTCGCCTATGAATAATGCCTACTCGATACATAATGCATAGCTACAGGCATATGCTTTCTACTCATGTGCACAACTAAAATTTAATGGCCTACTATATAGCTATACGAACAGGTAAAGATCGTCGACATGTTCTAAATAATGCTCATGACAGCCAGCCAAGAGTGTAGACACCAGGGGAGGGGGGGTGGTGGGGAGCTTTGGGGGCTGAAGCCCCCCCCCCCCCCCCCAAGATTTTCAGCTTTACATTATATTTAATTGTTGACTTGTATCAAATATTGGCTTTTATCAGTCTAAAACCTCCAAATTGTAATTTTACACTAGCAACCAAATTCATGAGAATTTCTTATCAAAAGTGCATCATCTTTTATGATAGTATTTTTAATAACCGGGCAGAAAATTTTCATGCGCTTTGCACGCAATCATCATCAAGCCCCTCCCCCTTCACATTATAAACCATATCTACGCCCATGCTGGCTGCTGTCCATTGACTGAAATTAATGTGAAGCTCTGTACTGACGTGGCAGTTCATCTTAAATTAAATTTTTTCCTAGTCTAGATCTGGAGCAGAGAGCTTGACAATCAGTGGTTTTTTTGGCTGATGCCATATCACTGGGGCTCCTACAAACAAGCCTGAGCATTTCTAGACTAATTTTTTTTAACCATGCACATAAAGTAGACTGGATCTACAGATTGCGCAACTGTGTGCACGGGGTATATGTGCTCTACAGAGCTCTAGTTGTATGACGTTATAGTGTGTTATGAAACTTGACCACATCCCCAGTAGCATAGTTATCATGGTTCATAACATGGTAAAGGTCGACAACATCTACTCTATATTATAAGGCCACATCGATGCTGATGCCTCAATCACAGAGATGGAGTCTGAGACCGACTCTAATTGACAAGTTTCGATACTTCAATCACAGGAGATGAACTCGACAGTGCCGTACAGCTTCCACATGTCAGGTTGGTCGCAGCAAGGCACGTAGCATGCGTACTAGCTATATCATGTATATAATAGCACAAGGTTAGGTTATCCACGGGACTACGTCAGCTATTAAAGAGAACGTGTGAAGTGCGGCCAGCGGTACTCATCATAGACAGTAGCACTCAGCTTTTAATCTATTCGCTGCATCAGATACTCTACATACTAGTCTTGCGCACCAGCCCCTCCTATGAAAAAAGAGAGAAAGGATCTGGTGAAAAGAGTTGCACTACCGTGTCCCATGTTGAAAATTGTACGTAGCCAATCAGATTGCAGTAGGGTAGTCACATGACTATTGGAATGTAATTATCTGTTGCACGCGTGTGCCCGACCTATAGCTAGTATGCGCGTGCACGGTACGGTTTATATCCATTTAACACACACCAAAAAGCTAATTATTGCATTCCAGAGGGACATGGTAGTGCGACCCTTTTCACCAGACCCTTTCTCTCTTTTTGCGTAGAAGGGGCTGGCATGTGAGACTATCTACATACCTACCGATTTTTAAGTCTCAGAAAGACTCCATTGAGACCCTGAATTTTCTCATAAATATCTCATAGATTAAAACTTAGGTTTCATAATTAAAATAATTATACCATAATTACCATGCTACTAAAAATAATTACTGATCTTGGGTGGTGCATAACTAGAGCCCGGAAATTAATGTTCTGTTCCAGGTGTCACATCTGTTAGAGAGGCGCATTGTAATTAGAGCGAAAGTATGGAGAACATGGCTTCTAGTTCTCTGTACTATTGAGGTATTAGCTATCAGCTGTAAGTATACCGGTACAGCTCTAATTATAATGCGCCTGTTAGCATGACCGCGTGGTGGATAGATAGATCTAGAGCGCGAAAACTAAGATTCCGGCGTAAGTAGCACGTTCATTAGAGAGGCGCCTTAATTAGAACAGGTACGGTACCTCCTAACCACAGGAAAGTAAATCGCTACTGGGGATGTACATGGTAGGTACATCAAATTGTTAGCAATTTACTTTTCTATGGTTATGAGGTAATTTACGAGGAAATTAAGGGACTCTATGGAGCCATTCCAAGACTTAAAAATTCAGGAAGTATGCAGCTCGAGTGTATAACACATGTATCGAGTGAATACCTTATAAGCCGTGTGCTACTTTCTCCGACAAGTGTGAACTTCTTGGCTTGTGTATTAATTCCTATTACCGTAGAATCCCGCGATTACACCCCCCCCCTGCATTTTTAGCTCAAGTTCCTGCATAGGCCATTCCAAATCAATTAGTTGTTTCTCATCCCCCCTTGATTTCCGCCCACATGTATTTCCATCGCATCAGCACCAGCACAATCATACCGCCTCGATTTTTTTTGACTGCTGAACTTATGGTTTTGACGACCATTTCCCATCAAACTTGTGTCGTGATTAAACGACCATTTCCAGCCGCCCGCCCGCATCAGTTTTTTGGCTCAGGGGTGATGAGAAACAATGAATTAATTTGGAGTGGCCATAGGTAGTTTTGTCTCACGTATATTAAAGCCCCCCCTCCCTGATTGTAAAATGGAGTCCGTAAGTCAATAAAAACAGTAGCTACACTGCTTACAGCTAGCAGACTAACTACTTGTGTCACATTATACCTTACTTTATTGTTTTTCTCGAGTTTTGCCCACCAAACAGCCAGAGCAAGTACAGATCGCGCACCCACGTGGTATTCGACGAATGGTAATAGTCGTCACACGGAAATGTAAGGATCCCGCGTATAAGCCCCTCCCCACTTTTGCCCAATCCTAGCATGCACAAGGGGCCGGGGCATGGGAGGGGGCATAATCGCGGGAAGCACGCGATCATGACCCGCTTTGGAAGCTGTCCTGCGCTGTCAAGGTCTTTTCTGTATTTGAAGCACCAACCTTTGTCACTTTCGAGGTCGAGAGTCGATCTCAGACTCCATCTCCGCGATTGGGACATCGAATGTGCACACTTTGTTGACGACCCTATACCACATACACCACGGTTATTACTGATCAAGTGTTCATTTTAACTGCAGATGAATGTAAGGATAACAGTTACTGGATTGCCAATAATGTAAGTCGAAAGTAAATTGAGTTGTTCTGATACCAAATAATCCTTCCTGCTCTATCCCAAAGGCAGTGGACAAATAAGATGCCGATTTTTTTTATTCCTCTACTGCTGCTGCCACTTTAGCCTCCACTTATAATCTCTACAACCTTCTTTTGAAGGAAGAGAAAAATATCCTTTACTCTATCGTGGTAGGATAGATAGAAAACATAGTGCAGCTACGGCCAGCAAACACAAGAGAGCCTTCGTCAAACTTGAGCACTCAACAACAATTACCGTAAAAGTTCTAATTACAGCGCCGCTCTAATTTAAGAGCCACTTGGCATTGTATCATATTCTAAATAATATAGCGCCAACCTCCGGTCAGAAATATTAAAACTGGTACTTATAATTAGAATGTGGTAAATGCTGTGTAACGGCCACAGCATAAGCATCTTCGGGATTACTGTGCTCCCGCTGTATTAATTGCTAGTACTTCTCTGACTGTAGGAGTCCAAAAAGCTTGGTACACATGAAAGCCACATACCACAGCATAGAAACTGACTTCAAAATCACCCGGTATATCTGTAACCGGTGTAAGTACAGGTATGGTGCGATTCTAAGCACAGCTAGCTCGTTCTAATTTGTAAGCGCCGCCCTAATCTAAGCGCCACTCGCTACTTAACGCTTAATGCAATTTTTTACGTCCTAATATAAGCGCCACACGAAGATTAGAATTAATTTTTTTGGCGCTGTAAGGCCATACCAAGTTAATTTTTTGTTTCTCAGATTCGGCGGGTCTGTTTTGGAAAAAAAAAAATAATATTTTTTTAATTAACATTGCTCACATTATGATAGTGATAGTCCAGGAGTACTCATTTGAAAGAGTACTCTTGGTCTGCTACTGATAGTACTGTAAGCTAAACGATCATCAAAACTGCTCTGGAATGCAAGTATTCACCAGCTACTAAAATGATAGCTGGCTGTCTGAGGACTGGTGATGTTCACGATTTGCTAGGCCACACCTCCTGTTAATTCGTTTTTTTTTATTTTCATGCGGACCACCTGGGTCTGTTTCCAGCTCCTGTTTGTCCGAGAAACAAAACATCAAATTGGTATGGCCTAATTAGAACTTTTACGGTAAGGTCCTGCTCAATGGCAATGTAGTATTTTGGAGTTATGCCATCATTATCACAATAATATTAGCGTAAAGTGCCAATTATCGACATACGGTTTTCTCCCGCGTGTGCTGTTGCGTAGGAACATCGCCTGAACTTCGAACTTGGACCAAAAGGTAGGGGGTCGCCAGGGCTATAAGTACCTAAAGTCTCAGGGGGCTGCCTATCAAAGTATGTTTGCAATGGCAATTTTAGCTTATAATTGCGAATGCCAGTTATCAACAGTCTACGGAAGCCGAGAGGGGCAATCCGCCGCAATCCGATACCATCGCCGACGTTGTCGCCGACATCATCGCCGACGTCGTAGCCTACACCGTCGCCGACACCATCGCCGGTGCCTTCGCCGACGCCCGACATCTTCGCCGACGTCGGCGCCGATGGTCATTACTCTTATTATTATTTTGATAAGACACACCACAACAGGTGCAGCAAGATATAGTATCGCCGACATCATCGCCGATAACATCGTCGACACCTTCCCGACACCAGCGCCGACATCCATCGTCGACATCTTCGCCGATGCCATCGGCGATGGTATCGGCGATACTGTCGGCGAAGGTGTCGGGGATGGCATCGGCGATGGTGTCGGCGATGGTATCGGAGATACTGTCGGCGAAGGTGTCGGGGATGGCATCGGCGATGGTGTCGGCGATGGTATCGGCGATACTGTCGGCGAAGGTGTCGGCGATGCCATCGCCGACACCATCGTCGACATCTTCACCGATGCCTATCGCCATTCGGTAGACAGCAGCACCGTAACTACTTCGCTGACAGTATTGATAAGTAGATCTATTATGCAACAATAATGTACTACGGAAGATCTGGTCTCTCCCTCGGGCTTGTCATACTGGGATATTAGCTACATCAAGTAGCGGGGATGCACTAATTGTGTTGCATCTATTGTGGTGTGTTTTACCAATTCAATAATAATAGCTAGTATAAATACACAGATCAAGATATTTCTTGTGCAATTTTTCCCCATCCTCTGTTAATTATTCTCTTGGAAGGAAGGGGAATTCGAAGTCATCATCGCTATCCGCGGCTGTCCTAAAATCGAACGTCTGCGCATGCTCAGCTCCACCCACAATAACTATTAATGTACAAAAAGTACGCATGCTCAGCCCCACCCACCACATTAAGAGCCTTGAGTTCGCAGCACATAAACTCGCCCTTGTGTTTGTTTAGTATCATAAAGAGAAGCGTTTACGCTACTCATATAATTATATGGTTGGCGTAAAATCTTTCCTTTATTATGTTATAATAATGTTTAATACGTTCAAACACAAGGGCAGATATGCGCCAAAATACCTTGCGTAAAATGTCCCCGCTATATACAAAACGGCGACGTTCTCCCCTTTAGCTCTAAAGGAAACACTGGCGTAAAATGTTCATTTTACTAGGTCTAAGGGAAATATTTCCTAAAATACGCCATTATCTACATAACCGTCGGCGACGACGTCGGCGAAGGCATCGGCGATGGTGTAGGCGACGACGTCGGCGAAGACATCGGCGATGGTGTCGGCGACGACGTCGGCGAAGACATCGGCGATGGTGTCGGCGACGACGTCGGCGATGATATCGGCGATGTTGTCGGCGACGGTGTCGGCGATGGTATCGGATTGCGGCGGATTGCCCCTCTCGGCTTCCGTAACAGTCGGTACGTATTATCGGCACATCGTATACTTTCAATACAATCAATTATCGTCACTTGGAGCTTTGTCATCACAGTGCATGCAATCCAAGAGTAAGAAAATTATATAAAAAATACTAGCAGGTGCATAATCGTGAGCTCTAACTACTGAGACAACTTCATGTTCATAGGTGAGCTTGTTCAATCTTTATCGTTTTTTCAATCTTGGCAGAAGCGCCTCGGGAACGGCACCATCGCGTCTTTGCCCCTGTATTGAGAAAGCAAGACACTGTGAGGGTCATCTTATCACAAATGAAGCAAAACTTACCTTCAAAAGTCCAGCTTGAAGCACAGAAGCGAGTCGCGATCGACCACGCGAAGTTATTATTAAACGCGCCACGCCCATTGCCTATGCTAAGGCCCTATGTCGATAATCGATACCCGTATTTCCGATAGTTGATACCTGTCGGTAATTGGCACATTACGCTATACACCTACACCTACATTGGAAGCACCAAGGATGGAATTGTCTGTGAGCAATTTTACCGTTACTGTGATTGTGGAAGGATCTTCTCTTACACTACTAATAATGATTTTAATATTCTGTATCTACCTACAGCTGAGCTCACATCTGCCAACCTCACTGTCAGCAGATAGAAGAATGAGAGAGGAGAGGGGAAGCAGACTGATTTAAATTGTGGGTGTGGCCTAACTGTCCGTTATGCGAGATTGTTCACTATTGCGCAGGTTGAACGGGACCAAAATAAATGACCATTATACGGAATAGTGGGGTGTCTGCTGTTGAGGGGGTTGACTATATTGAAATCTGTGGAAATAATATAATCCAGACATTCAGAATTGTCCGTTATATCGTGCATGTAGGTGTCCGCCATTGAGGGGTGTCCGTTAAGCGGAATTCCACTGTACTTTCTTTCCTCTTCAACTTGCATACCTTAGTCAGTGATCAAAGTTCACCCATGACCTACACCAACAGGTTTTGTGTTGCCATATTAGCAATACTCACTACTTCTAATCTAAGTCCAGGCTGCCTTAACAGTCCTGAGTATACAGTTATAGTTACTTACATGTATACAAGCTATAAAGTTTTATGTTAATCATTGTATTAATATCTCCTTAGCAACATAAAATCAGTATTATAATAATAGTAATAATAATAATTGGTGATTCAGGTTTAAGATAGATTAGATGCTTTGGAGGGAGGTCCTGCTGGCATGCAAGTATCAGCATTACAGTGTGTATATCTCTAAGACCACATGCTACTGCTAGCTAGCAATCTTCATGCAACAGCTAAACCCTGTTTGGGGGCAATAATATTATGGTCTACATTTCATTTGGGATCTGCTGGTCAGGGCCAGATGACGTCTGATTCAAAGGAAAGAGATGGAAGTGGGAAACACAAACCAGATCATCCTATCTAGCCCAGCTGATCCACTCGAGTAATACTCTATACAGTTATACATATAATATTATTATACGTAAACTACTTATGCATGACGATTTGCATTGACAATGTCAGAGGGGTAGGAGCAGGGGGGGGGGGGGGATTGCCCCCCCCCCCCCCCCCCCCCCCCGCTCCTACCCCTCTGATATTGTTAATGCAAGTCGTCATGCATTGTTAAAGTAAATTTTCTTACTGCCTGAACGAGCCTAATTACACAGGAATAACTGATTCAAATTTTAGTCCCCAAAATGCCTCAGAAAGTATCTGGTAATACCTAAAATCTCAAAATTCTCTGGGGGAGCATGCCCCCAGACCCCCCTAAAAGAGCCGCAAGCAGCAGGGGCCTTCAGCCCCAACCAATTCTGCGTCGATTTGTATGTCCCCCCCCCCCCCCCCCCCCCCCCCCCCCCACTTTTTTTTTTCTTCCTACCCCTATGAATGTACATGTAGCAGCTTGTGGTGGGTGGGAGGAAAAGAATTCAGCTTGCAGCTCCAGCACTGTATTCTAGCCACACAGCTTGCAGAATGACCGCGCATTATTTGCACATGCGTCAACCTGACTGTCTGACACTGAGGACCTCCCTCCATTAACTACCAATATTTCTCAAATTAAACTCCATAATATTTCTACTGCAGAACTAGCTACTTCTGGTTCATTATAGATTACTTCTCCAGCCAAGACAAAAGCTGTTCCTTATGAAAGTGAGTCAGCATCCTAATAATTCTTGGTATTGCGGCAATACCATTACATAAAAGTTTGTAATGATCATGCCCTCCATGCAGTCCATGTTCGGTGTAGAGATCTGAGGCTGATTAAATGGAGAGATACAGAGATTCAACCTGATGGAGAGGGTGTTCCTCGATTGGTGTGATATCGGTGAACTGATCAGTCTGTCACTTCAACAGCTCGAGTGCCTGGCAAGAGAACATCGTGACATACATGCAGACTGTTGTCGAGCTGTTCTTGGTAGCTGGCTGGATGATCCTCCTGAGGAGTACCCCATCACGTGGAGTGGACTCATTGAACTGCTTCAGGATAGTGAGTTAACTCAGATCGTTTCTGAACTAAAAAATGCTCTGAGTAAATCAAATATTGAATACATTTTGGCTTCCTTTAAGTTTCTAATTCACTTCACTTTCACCCACCCACACTTTACTCCAACAATACAATTTTTCTGACTCATAATACTATGATGGATTTGTACGATACTATAGACGTATAGTTGTCAATTGGATAACTTATTCCAATCTTAAAAAATGAGGTTTTAATTTTCCCTAAGATAATTGGATTCAAAATTTACTATTCACCATGATTGTATGCATGCATGTCCTATTATATTAGTAGCCATAATTATTATGAGGTGCACTGTACATAAATTTAATAACGGTGCCAAAGCATGACACAGCATAATCATGCCTGCACAAATCATCATTGCAGCACTATTATAATTATTATTGTTTACTCATCACACATGACATGACTGCATGCCACTAGATGTATGTGAACTGGGAATGGGACTTTGTACTTGTGTGTGTACATTGTGTAACCAGAACACACCATAGAGAGCGTAACCATGATTGTTGCAGTGTACTTCCACTTGTTGGGTCAAGTACCCACACAACCCTAAACTGGTAACTCCTATAATTACCGTATAGCGGGAAATTTTCTAGGGTATTAAATTTCGCTGTTTTCGCGGATCAGGGTGAATCCGCGAAATTTTATACCTCGAAAATTTCCCGCTATACGACGACCCGTTCCTACACTGACGTAGCTCGAGCATGCGCAGTCCCACCAGCACATGATATCAGTAGAATGGGTGTGGTCGATATAAACCACAAGGCATACTGAACAGAATATGCACTATTTGTAGCGTTAGCAAGCCATTTTCGAAGAAAGAGCGAACATAATTATAGCTGACATTTTTCTTGGGACGTGTCCAACTATTGTTGAAGACTCGGGTTTTGTGACAGCTACAGCGTAGGGGTCACGGACGTTGCCGGGCTCTCGGATACACGTCAGATTTTCTCCAACTTTAGCCTCCTAAATGCTTTGATACTCGTGGTAGCGCTAGCCACGGATCATCGCCTCCACAACACAGTTAATTCGTAGTTCAGACATAGTTTATGAAAGAGAAGGGGCGTGGTTTTTATTATATCCAACTTGGGGTGGGGGTGTGGCTTTGTCTCAGGGCTGATCCTCGAAAATTAAAACGCGAAAAAGTTCAAATCCCACATCCGCGAAAATGCTACCCTCGAAAATTTCCCGCTATACGGTATTGTCTCTGGTTTATCAGTGAATGAGTTGAGGGCCATTGATTACTAACTGGCACACAAAGGTGTAGGCAAATACAGTCACGGCTAATACACTAATGGTCAGTCATATATCTGCTGGTGGAGCTATTTCATTCTCACCGAAAATAGCATAATATTAATATACTCACATTAGATCTTCACTGGAACAACTGCTATTTGCAAAACAAGTACCGTGGTTAATCCAATACAACGCATGATCCAATTTAACGCAAGAAATTAGTATTTTACGAATTCTCATAACGATAATATTATAATATTATTATGAAGCGATTGACGACCTTTACCAGAAAAACGTACGTTTTTCAAAATTATTTTCTTCATGCATTGTAGCTATTAGATTAAGTATGGTAAGAGAGTTAAAATTTTTAATAAGGCAACAGTATTTTTTCCATGCATTGTATTAGATTAAGTACGGTGAGACAGTTAAAGTTTTTAATAAGGCAACAATAGTGGGGCGTACATGTCATGCGTTCTCTATTGGAGTCAACCCTCCTCCCCCACTTTGAAAGAAAACCATGCATATTCTTTTAATTGGTATACCGTAGTATCCTGGGTAAGCGCCCATGGGCGCTTATTAAACATACCTCATGATAATAATATTGGCCTGCATGGGTGCTTACCCGGGATATAAATTGCATAGCTACATTTGTATGGAGGCTGCCACATTGACATCTTGAAATGTGGTACATGGGTGCTTACCTGCATGGGAGTGGACGCTTGTCAAGGACACTACAGTAATATTGTTAACCCTCCGGCTGCAAAGGCAGAGGGCTACTACAATCTTTTGGCGCTTTTTATCCATCCAAACCATCCTGTGTTAAAGTACGCGTTCGAGGTATACTAGTACTCAGCATAAAGGAATAGTGGTCATGTTAAGTCCTGCCCAGTAATGAGTAGTGTGCAGCTGTTGCTAGTCTGTGTTTATGTGGCACCTACATGACTGATTGCCATTCTGTGTTTTGCTGCCAGGGTCAGTTGTCAATGCAGTGGATAGTGTAATCAGGTAGTGACTCTAAAGTATACATAGCTAATTCACTTTAGGTTTGTGACAAAAGGCTTCAAGTTTCAGTTTATATAGTGACATAGCCACTGGAGGGTACCTTCCCCCTATACTGTTATAAGATCATGCACTGGATCTGAAGATAGAACAGTACCAAAACCCTGTTTAAGTGCAGATTATATTGAACAAGCATTCACAGTGAACCAGCTAATCATGCAGCAGTGAGGGTTCTGCACTCCAGTTCTATATGCCACTGGTGTAATTGCTAGCTTTGGCAGACATACATGTATAGTATAATATAGTTCTCTGTATTAATACAGATAAATTTATTTAGTGTGTGGGGAAAGAGGCATAGTTTGCTTTTAATCACTTTATGCTTACGATTCTTATGCATGCAACCCTAAAATAATCATTGTTTTGATGATATTATAATATTATAATAGATTATACTCAAACAAACATAGCTAGCTACAGTGTGATAGTGCACAATGATTATGTTTCAGTACGTACGCTGCGGCCACGTACCATACATTATCCCATATTAGCTATTATTATAGATCTACCTCTTATAGCCGTTAGTGAAATAATTATTGTTGTTGAGTTTAGTTATACCTAGCTAATTGGCCCAAACTGTCTCAACTGTTGTTTGGTTGTATGGCGGATCATTTCTCTCCCTGTACTTGTATCTCTTTGCTGCCACTGTGAAAAGGACAAGACTTATCAATGCAATGGTGCAGTTGAGTAGCAAGTAGCCAAAACCACAATTAGTTATCGAAGGTAAATGGCTTTGCATATAGCTGCCTTCCCACAAGGCTTTCAAAGAGAAAGGAAGTATGCTTATTGCTCCTAAAAATTTGAATACTCCTTGAATAGCGAACAGTAAACCTATCAGTAAACCTTTCATAGAGTGAGGACTCTGAGCTGAAATGAACTCATAAGATGTCGTGATGACTAGGGTTATCCCTGCTTGCATAAGGAATGCTGGGATAAGGTTCACTGCCCAGGGTAGGTTCAGGTTGGAAGAGTGGTTTTGATGAACATCATCCTTGCTCTCAGCAAACATACACATGGCAGCTTGATGCTTTCTTTCGTACTGTGCTACATGACCAAATAGATCAATAAGAAACATGGCAGTCATACCTGTTACTAACAAGAGTTCACCTGTCCAAATCCGAACTAAAATTTTTGGGATGCACCTCCGTAAGACTGAATAGATAAGCCAGACATAGATAGGGAAGGTAAATACCATTATCATACTCCTTAATATGGCAGTATCTTGCAACAATAGTCTCACAGAACATTCATCTTTTGGGGTGCTTTTCCCAACATGAGTGGTATACAAATAGAAGACAGGTCCCAATGGAATCTCAAGTGCAAAGGCTGGCCCCAACAGCAGCAAAACCAATAGGATTCGTAGGAAAGTTTTGATATCTTCCACTTGTTCCGTTGTGAATGGTCCTCCGTACCTCTCTTTGGCAAAGTCAATTCTTGTAGGTTCTTCATCATCAGCATAAGTAAAGGCACTACGCTGAACTGGGTACTTGTGCTTTCTTGCGAAGTTGAGTACCTTGAACACAGTCTTGTAAGGATTGCTTTGACCTGGTTCACTATAGAACCAGTGACGCTTCCAAAAAGTGAAAATTAAAACCAAAAATAGAATAACAAAGAAGAAGGGTGTCAGACTCAATACAGTATGATGAGCAGATAAATTAACATTTATATTTTTGCTGCATTTTGCCAGAATGTAGAATAGTGGCTTTGTTAGAGAGTTTCCAAGCTCAGTAAACCACTCCACCCAGTGTACGAAGAGACCCAAGTATTCACAGGGTGCTTCCAGTAGCTGATCCAGACCCAGTTGAATGAAGTTGGCTTGGTATCCTGACAGCCCTGGAATGAGCAGTAGAAGGCCTAGGCTTGATAGTGCAAAGAAAGCGTTTGAATTTTGACTGATATTCGTACGATGATCGAATGGATTTCTTATGACATGAGTGAATAGTAGGATGGTGACTAAGGAAAGGCATGCTAGTCCACAGAGCAGGAAGCAGAGGCTAATGATGACTGCCCTGTAGCGACCACAGCACACATCAGCCACAAACCCAGCCAGAGGATAGACCAGCAATAATAGCACAAATATTAGATATGTTATAAAAATATCTGAGTGATTCACTGCAAGGAAGTGGAAGTGTGTCTTCTCAGATTCCTTTAATCTGTGCACAGTGTACGTGGTTCCTTCCTCTGCTGTTTTGTATATGGCACTGACTATCAGAGTCCAGATCAGGATCAGCACAGCTGCCTTGGATGGTAGGCATAGTCCTCGTGGTAGGCAGTTGACTCGAACTAGCCTCTCTCTGAAACTGATGTATGTACCAGAAGATGACTCCAGCGGAGAGAGAAGTGGCTGTGTTTCTGGAGAGCTTATGGGCTCTACCAACCGACTGTCATTACTAATACTATTAGGATACATCAAAGCTCTTGAATAATGCAGTTATTTAGTGCGCTGTACTGTTTGGTGAAGATAGCTAACATTTTGTGCTATGTTTCACCTTGAAAGTTATGATAAACGCTACAATAATAGTTGTCAATACATACCCATAGTGCTTGGTACTAACTCATTGTATGGTATCATAATTATACATGTATAATAATATTATAATGTTACGTATTATTATTACACAACCTGGCACCTGGCGTTGAAGCTGAAGTCATTACCTTTGTAAACTTGAAACTAATGTAGTGACGGTGTTGTTTTATTTAGGGATTTGTATTGCATTAAAACACTGCCATGGTGATATATTGGCATCGTATATATAATAATAATATTATTATTATACGACCAGTTAAAAAGTGAATGGTGAATATCTTATGTTACAATTCGCTCTGTCATAAGTTCACAAGGCTCACATGCAATTATTTGTCAGAATTGTAGCTATAGCTGTGCACATATTCTTCTCTAGATTAATAATCTTATATTGATACCCGAGAGAGAAGATAATATTAGTTTATTAGCTACTCAAATTTATTAATAAGTGCATGCATATTATTGCTGCTAATGAAGTCTCTATTCTCACTATATATTATGCAATTGTTCGTACAGTGTATGCACGTGCAGTAACTGTTTTGAGAAATATACCATACTTTCACTGCTATACAGTGGCAACTGATGTGGGAATGTGCACATGTATGTGTATGATGGGATAGAGTGTAGCTATCTTGTTTTTGACATAAACACGAGATAGGAAGCAGATCGAGTTGCTTTTTTAATTTCTGCATGGCATACACATACATAAGTAGCTATATCTATAGCTATTATGGCTAAGGCCACACAGAATTCATTGTTTGAACTACCAGTATAGTTCAATTCTGTGTGGCCTTAGCCACTACAGTATAGTCTAAAAGTCTGTGAGATGGTAATACAAGTGCTTAGTGGTTCCATGTAAAGTTGTAGTATTCCATCTGTCATAAGAAGCTTATGCTGTGTGGTAGTTTAAAGGTTCCTCCGGCAGTTATACAGTAGCTACCAGTTTGCATTATCAATAAAGGTTTCGCTAATGATTACACTATAATAATATGGTATCTGTTGCTGAGTTCTCCGGTAGTTATAATATCGTACCTGCAAATTGCACTGTTACAGTATAGTATACGTATAGCTACTAGCTATTAATAACTTAAGGTTTCAGCACAACAAATGGAGTTGATTTGTATTCAAACTAAAATAGTATGAGAGATCAAGGTGGTTTTGAGTTAGCCCTGGAAATGAAAAAAAAGAAAGAGAGAAAGAAAGCCTTGAATGTTATCTTTTGAACATCTATAATTCTGACATGTACACAATTGCATGCGTCAAAAAAGATTGGGGTGACTGGGGCAGGCTACTTCTGAACCAGCATGCATAAGATTAGTCCACACAATGCACCAATGGTGACGGTTACCATACTAATAAAGCTATATATGGACAATTTAGTACTATTCTGTCTACAAAATTGATGTCACCAGATCTCCCTTCATAATGAAGATCTGGCTCGCAAGATTATAAACAGCATAGTTGAATGTGACATTAGCTATAATATGTTTTATACTGCATGTATGTTTTATTATGCACACACACTCATCCCGGGGACGGGCTTAAGTGCTAGTCCATTAGTGTATCGATCATCACAGAATAATAATTAATATGTGTGAGTTACTATTATATAATATATACATGCAAGAGCTACATACTGTTCTTATTCCACTCTAAATCTTGATATAAATGCTGTTGCAGTGGAGCAGCTAGGCAGGGGCTGATCCAGGGGAGGTGGATAGGGTGGCTAGCCACCCCCCTTCATGTGCACCAGTTCTTTTATGCAATGTAGTACAGGAGATGTCCACCATTATTAACAAGCCACCCCCTTGGCACCAGTATGGTTTACTATCCATGGGTATACAGCCACCCCGTCAGCCACCTTCCATGCAAATTTTCTGGATCAGCGCCTGCTGGGTATGGCAAAGTGTGGCTATCCCACACTTTGCCATACCCAGCAGGCGCTGATCCAGAAAATTTGCATGGAAGGTGGCTGACAGGGTGGCTGTATATATATATCGGCACACCAATCTTCACAATTATAATAATATTTATTATGTTAGTTGTACTTCAGTTTTGCCCCCTTTTTGACTCTGAGTCTTCAACCACACTATAATGCCAGTATGAGGTAGCTCATAGCTCACAAAGTCATAATTATCACAGGGGCGTAGGAACAGGTCCGGCAGACCCGGCGCGCGGCTGCCGGACCAATGTTTGAGTCCATCTTAATGGTACAGCTGAAAGCCTTACCAGCTATATATTCGTGAATTTTTTTTTTTTTCTCTATAATATTTTTTGCTTTTGTAAAGAGCAAAGGATACACAGTTAGCACAATATATGGCTAATGATGATGTGGATCCAGAAATAATTATATCATAGTATAGTAAAGTAAACATAAAGAATAATAGTATTCTTAGGTTAAGTTAAAATCACATTCAGCTAGCACTCTCATTGATTCTGCTCAGTTTTGAATAGCGCTCACTTTGGTAGTAGGAATGAACTTTGACCTTATATAGTAGCTATGTAAATTGCTACACGGGCAAGGAATCCCCCACTAAGTCTAGCAATGTAAACCGCTACACAGGCAAGGAATTCCCCATTAAATCTTAGTGGGGAATTCCTTGCCAGTGTAGCGGTTTACATTGCTACTATACAGAGCCACTTAGTCTAAGTGGCTGTGTATAGAGTGCTAAATGAATTGCTTAGACCACAATGCAGGCAAACCTGTCATGGTGGTAGTGGTGGGGGGGGGGGGGGGGGGGGGGGGAGGATATCATGCCTGACCAAACCGAAATTTGCTTCCTACACCCCTGTATCATACTTTCAACCATAATTATTGTGGTTGAAAGATTATGACTGTGAAAGTGACTGTGCAGCCACAAAGTCATAATTATTATACTTTCAACCATACTATGGTTGAAAGCAACCATATTATGGTTGAAAGTATAAGTATAATAATTATGACTTTGTGAAAACTGTGAGGCCACATAATCATTATACTTTCAACCATATAATATTATTATGGTTGAAAGTATAATAATTATGACTTCGTGAAAACTGCATGTGTGGCCACAAGTGTGTTAACTAGGGTAGCTATTCCATTGGTGGAATATAGCTAGTACGTTCTGGGTCTTTTGGCCCTGAGAGACTCAACTACTTGTTTGTGTGTGCAATCACACAGCCACATGCCACATGTAGCCATATTTATATATAATATTATATGTAAGATAATTGATCATTGCATGTCATGTAGCTAGCTAATGTACACATGCAAAGCAAGGGCGTATAGACACAATTTTTAATAGGTAACGTCATGCATTCCTCAGGCCATATGATACACGTTTGCAAATTGCACGTTGGGCCAGACCCCTTCTCCGTGTGCGTGAAAGGGTGCCCTGGACGAGACAAAACGGGAGACTAGCTATATGCATGCATCATGTCAATGTCACCAAGTCGAATGTGGTATAAACCACAAGTGGCCGCATGCAGGGTACACAACTTGAGAGCTAATCCACTATCTTCAGTTGACACGGCAAGCGCATGCAATCTTAGAATGAAGCTACTCAGAACTGAAGTGAGCAAGTACATGTGCGTATAGAAACGCAGGGCTATATAGCTATTTCAGGTACGATCACGCACACGCACAATCATTAATTTGCATTTCATGCCCGCGCAGTCATGTGGCTTTATTCCGTGCATCTGACTGGCGCGCACTGTATGGGACACGGGCCCTATAGGTATTTGACCATACCCTTTCTCCCTCTTTTTGGGTAGGAAGGGCTGGCGCGCGAGACTAATTAACTCCCGTTTTATCGGGACTCGGATTTTCGAATAGCTAATCAAGATATATATATATATATATATATATATATATATATATAATAATATTATTATTATAATTGTATAACAAGACATGCATAGATCTATTAAAGCAGTAGTAGAACCTAGCTAGATAGCGGCAGGGATGTTTCCTCGAGCGTTTACTGCCATGTTCTTGATAGTCTCGTCCCCAGACCCCGATCCAAAAAAAGGGGAAAGGGTCTGGCGACTGCCATGGCGAGCGTTTTCTTGGTTGTGCATCATCAGCAGTTTTATTTTCAGGTAAACCAATCAGATCACAGCTTTGGCACGGTCATATGACTCACTTCCCGCCAATCAGATTCGAGGTTTAATTGTTTGAGCGCTGGCGGTGTCGGCGCGCGCACCCAAAGCCGGCCAAACCCAGCAAACGCTCGCCAGTCCTTCTTTTTGAGGCGGGGTCTGGGGACGAGACTATGTTCTTTCGATCGTGGCCACACCCACTTTAATTGTGTTTGCGCATGAATCTCATTGGAGTGGACTGATATAAAAGGTGGCTGCACTGTTGCCTGCACCTCATTCAAGTATCAGATCAGAATCCGACCTATATTAAGTCGCAATAGCTACGACAATGGGCAATCAACCTTCAGGTTTTTCAATCGACAAGACAGGAGACGCGGTCATTGGAAGCGGCGCTTATGGAACCGTGTATAAGGCAAGGCGAGACGCTGATAAATTTCCGTGCGCAGCTAAAGTGCTCAATCGCGTATTAGTAGATCCTGCCAATCCCGATCAAACAGAAACAACGATTCGAAAAATTAAGGAGGAATGTTCATTTTTGGGAAGCTTGAAGCACACCAACATAGTTCAATATCTTGGAGTAGCAAGAGACCGCGAGATGCGCTCACCAGTTCTGTTAATGGAGCTGCTACCGGATGGCGAAAATTTGACGGAGATGCTTAAGTGGTTTCGCGAGAAGCACAACGAGCTCTATCCTTACTTCATCGAGCTCAATATCTGCTATGATATTGCATCAGCTGTTAAATATCTCCACTCAAACGGTGTAATACTTCGCAACCTCTCTAGTAACAACGTTATGGTGATTGCCAAGACGAGAGCCAAAGTAGCAGACTTTGGTATGTGCAGACTAAATGATTCTATAAACACGGCCAGTTCTGGAACTGACAGTATGTATGTGCCTCCCGAAGCTTATGAGCAAAAACCGAAACACTCTCCAAAATTCGATTGTTTCTCTCAAGGTGTTATTATGATTCAAGTATGCACTCGAGAATTGCCCGACCCAGGAGCTAGGATGAAAACGGTCGAAACCAAAACTGGCCCTATGGAAGCATTGATCCCCGAATGCGAACGGCGAAAACGTCATATTTCCCAAATACAAGACAGGGATGAGCTTTTGGATGTTGCTAAGGATTGCCTAAAAGACAAAGCAGAAGATAGGCCAGAAAGTGCTGAAATTTGTGAGAGGCTGGCTACACTAAAGACATCACAAAAATACCGAAACAGCTTAGAATCCGATTATGAAAAGTTGTGGAAAGATACTACGATTCATCAGACACGTATTCTCATAGATAGTGACAGAAAAATGAAAGAATACACTGAAGAAAGGAATGAAATAAGAAGTGAAGGAAATGCTGGGGACGAGACTAACCTAAGCATCCAAGAGCAGTTCGAGCAAATGCTAAAGAAAGCTAACAGGATCTGCATATTAGTTGTAGGAACAAGTGGAGATGGTGTGTCAACTCTATTGAATGGGCTGATAGGTGAAACAATAGTAACTGAGTGTCAATCAAGTGAAAGTGCAAAGAGGTTTACAAGTTCTGTAATGACGTATATAATAAGAAGTATAGTTGAAGTTACTGTGATTGAGTGTCGTAATTTGCATGCTGACTTAATGAACATCGACAATAATGTGAATTTACTTATTGAAAAAATGAAGCCACATGGAATTCCCGATCTGATAATGTACTCCCAAAAAATGGGTGAAAGTATCGATGTTGTTTCACAAACGAAGCACAAGTCCGTTATTGCAAGACTAACAGCTGGCTTTGTCAAGCTGGATGAAAGCACGACAAACGTGGATATATGGAAGCGGTGCATGTTTGTTCTCACATATGCTAATGAATATGAAACATCACTCAGTGAGCAAAGGGATAAAGAGAAAATATTTAATCGCAGGTGGGAGGACTGGAAGAAGATATTCAAAGAAGCACTACGCGATTCAAAAGTAAACCTTCGTAAGAGTGAGTACAACGTCAAAATTGCCGGATTCAGAGCAACGAAGCTGCATAAAAGCAACCATTGGCTGAGTGACATTTGGCTGGCAGCATTCCTCACTCTACCCAAGAATGCACAATTGGCTCTGCTACGAATTAATGCTTTCAGATTTGTGACGGTAGCTTTGCCATCTGAGGATATCCATCCAGCAGAGCAGCTCATTATTGTTGATCAGTCAGTGCCGGTTATTAGCACAGCTGGTGCAATTGCAGGAATAGGAGCAGCTGGAACTGCCAGTGCAGTTACTGGTGCAGCTATTGGAGGAACTATCGGAGCTGTTGCTATTGGAATTGTCTCTTTTGGAGTTGCAGCTGGAGCCGGACTAGCTCTTGGAGTAGCTATTGGTGGTTCAGTTGGTCTTGGAGTTTCAGGAGGGGTTGCTGCGGCCGTTAAACGCTACAAGGAGAATAAAAATTTTACTAAACTTCCAGCATTACCTCCAGCACCCGATAATTAACTGCCGCAAAAACAACCGCTAGCTATAATAATTATTATTGATAGTGAACTTCAATTCTTTGTAGCTAGTTCATTTTTTTGTGCTATAAATTATAAATGTGTTATATAATGAAAACTTGTGTGTTAGCTATATAATTATTATGTTTAAATAATTTGTCACGCTTATAACTATCACAATACTTAGCATTATTCATTTAATTAATTATTATGTTGAAATGATATCGTTCTTAGTTTCTATTTACATGCATTATGAAATAAACCTTGGGGAATTTTGATTCACATCTTAGAATTAAAGGTTATCCCATATTATTATGTCTGTATAGGAAGCCATGCATTTGCAATGTTTTCCGCCCACGCGCTACGTGAGGAGCGGGGTCACGCGTGCACATCAACGTGACGACCATTACCCACTTTGGTCACCTGCTTGCATTGTAAGCTTATGGCTCTACTATACTAGTGGTGATGAAAATCATCTGTGCGGGGCGAGCCTTAGCCAAAGTCACAAGATTTCTTTGAAAGCACACAGGTATGCGTGCGCACATGAGGTTGTAGTCTCGTACCCAGGGAAAAGTTATTGAGAAAAGTTAAACACATCATACTCGAGCATTTTGCAATTGAATCTCAGGAAAAGGTCATAGCAGAGCCGGAGCCAGCATTTTTAAAGTGATTAGGCCATTAAAATTATTCAAAGTAATATTTAATAATTTATTTTGTATCCCACCTATGACGTAGATCAAAGCTACCGCCAGGGCAGTATACTGGATATTGCCCTGTGGCTGGGGCAATATCATGATATTGCCCTGTGGTACAGCTCAGTCACTACTATAGGTACCTGGCCCAGTGGTCAGGCTCAGACACCACACTTGTAGTGCTAAGTCAACAGTGGGGATACAAACCAGTTAACACACCCCTACTAGTGCTGTATGGAATAATGCACTCGTGCGTAACCACATACAGCCCTCGGGCTTCGCCCTCGTGCTGTATGTGGTTACTGCACTCGTGCATTATATTCCATACAGCACTAGTAGGGGTATATTAACTATAACGTGTAGCGGGAGAGGACATCTCTCCTTCCACACGGAGCTCAAGGGTATTATTATTATATGGTAGAAATGCACTAATAATTATGACTACATATGTAAATCATTAGAGTATGCAATACAGAATGTACGTGTTGGACTCCATGCACAGTTGCAAATTTTTAGTAGCTACAAGGGTGGTTATGATGTCAAGTCTGTAGAGAGATGTTTTGTAGCTACTACTACTACTACGTGTTCCATACTCCTGGCTCTAACAAATGGCTATAATAGATGTCAGTACAATAGCTAGTAGTTATCACAATGATCTGATCACAGCTGCATTTGCAGCTGACCTGACACTACACCATGCACGTTTTGCACACGCCATGCAAGATAAATGGGATAGGATTTGCAGCACAATTGAATATCAACAATGATCTGATGATGATCACAGCTGCATTGCAGCTGAACTGACACCACATGCATGTTATACACCATGTTTGCACATGCCATGGAAGATAAACGGGGTGGGGTTTAAGAGGGGCGTGACTGTTGTGCGTTTAATGTTTGCAATGATAGTAATTGTGTAGGACCAAGAGGCAAGTTTAATAGCCATAATAATTATTATTATGCCATGCAAGGATAGACTTGATAAGCGTCTTACCTTCAAAAAATCAGTATGGCCATGGTACCTCTCAGTACCTCTCTTTAGCAAAGTCAATTCTTTTAGGTTCTTCATCGTCAGGCATAAGTAAAGGCACTACGCTGAATTGGGTACTTGTGCTTTCTGGCGAAGTTGAGTAGCTACCTTGAACACAGTCTTGTAAGGATAGTCTTCGTGGTAGGCAGTTGACTCGAACTAGCCTCTCCCTTAAACTGATGTATGTACCAGAAGATGACTGCAGTGGGGAGAGAATTCGAAGTGGCTGTGCTTCTGGAGAGCTTATAGCCTGTATCAACTGACTGTTGTTTCTACTGCTACTAGGATACATCAAAGTTCATGAATTCCAATGCAGTCTTTTAGTGCTAGTGCAGATAGCTGCTATGTTTTCAACTTGAAAGTTTTGACAAGCTTGGCAACTTTAGTCACAACATGCTGAGTATTGAAGCTGAAGCCATTTTCTTTGAAAACTGCACTGTCTAGACTGTATACTAATTGTAAACTGGGTTTGAAACTTTATATAGCAATAACAATGACGGTGTTGTTTTGTTCAGAGATTTATATTGCGTTGAAGTGTAAACACTGCCATGGTTATGTAAATAGGCATTGTACATTGTAACAATTATTATGACCAGAAAATGATTGGTCAAGATCTTATGTTAGCTACAATGCACTCTGCCACTATAGCTATACGACCACCGTATAGGTGGTTTGTGCACACAGCAATTACAATTATTCCTATGGGCCTTGTGAACTTGAGACGCATTCTTGAACAAACTATATTATTATGCTTAAATTCTCTAGATAATAATCTTATAGCTATATACGATAGAGAGAAGGTATTATTTTATCACTCGAATTTTAAATACATGTTATTCCTGCTAATGGACTCTCTATATATTTTCACTGCAATTGTTCGTATACTAGCTGCCTGTCTTCAGGAGCATATGAGCTGCCCAAAGGGTGGCGAAGGAGCGTCCGACTACCGTAGGGTTGGCTGTAGTATGTGTTAGGCGAAGTACTTAAGACTACACTTCCTTATTAAATTTTGGAACGTGCAGCTGGTGCAGTGCATAGCAGATTGCTTTTGTACAAGCCACACTGCACAAGCCACACTGCACTAGCTAATTGACTTAGTCTGTAGTGTGGTTGTAGACTGTGTACTACGGGCAGTGCTATCACTATGGAGCTTAATCAATGGAAATACCCTGCAGTTGGCCACTCCATATAAGGTAAAGCATTGCTAATGAACTTCGCCTAACACATCTGACATGCAGTCGGATGCTCCTTTGCCGCCCTTCGGGCGGCTCATGGCTCATATGCTTCTGCTGTCTTTTATTCCCATTTTTCAGTATTTTTCAGCATTAAATTTTTACAAATTAAGAACTCCATAATAGGATTTGGATTCAGTGGACTGGAATAATAGAATGAAATGGTGGAATCGACCGGACTGGAATGGTGGAATGGAATGGAATCAAACAGCGGAATGATAGAGGACCTGTCAGTGATCTAATATCTATGGTCAGCCACGCACATATAATTCACGGCTCAAGTCTCAATTGTATTGCAAGCCATGTAAACGATATTCTGGTCATAATAGTATGGGGGGACATGCATAAAAAAGAAAGTTTAGTTCTTTTTATGAACATGGGGGTTGGTTACATACATATCAGCACTGTAGCTACTTGTGAGCATACAGGGCATGGCTGGTCCAAGCGGTTAGTGAGGTTATTCCTACTTGTAGTTTTACTACCTTCGGGTGATAATTGCATTAAAAATTGCATGAAACAGTTACTACGTTTAGCACAGGCTTATTATACATCACCTTGAATATTATATCACTCTCATCCAATGTGGGTGTGATTGAAAGTTACTGCTCACCCTACATAATATGGAGCTGTATTAATGCTACACTTGTCAATGAGGGCATCTCATTGCGGTGCATGCATTCGTTTTATACTGTTACAGTAACTATTAATTTTAATAATTATTAGCACTTGCTAGCTATAGTGTGCATGGCTGATGTATTGTGTTGTCACTTATTCACATCATTCTAAGTAATTGATGATAATAATTTAATACCATTATTCTTTATACCAACCTTTTGCATCCGATTAATTACTATTTCATGTGTGTTGCATAAAAAAATTATAAAAGATTTCCATTACTGGGACTCTAGGAAGCGGTTGGGACAGTGACTTTTATATGGACACGCAAAATGGCTAAAATAACGAACTTTGATCAAGAGATTCACACCTTAGAATTGAAGTTACGCAGCTAAGAGTGTTCCCCATAATAATAATATATAATAATAAATTAAATTAATAATGGCTCAGAAGCAAAGTGTGCTAACCCCAAACTATAAATGTGAGGAATTGTCTAAAAAGCTCAAAAACGGACTAAAAACCATAAATTGTAGCTACTCTACCAAGTTGCCAAAATTTTCAAAAAATTGAATTTTCTATAGCTTATGAAACACATTTTAAACATGTTTTCAAGATTCGGGGGGCTAAGTCAACATTTGTGGGTTAGCCCACTTTGCTTTTGAGCCCTTCTATAATAATAATAATATTATGATCATTGATCACTGTATGATAGTGTGTGGCATACACAAGTCAGCTGGGTATGATTCATTGTTGTCACATCCCTCAGTAACGTTATGAACAATTGAATAGGCATTAGTATTCACTGAGAGAAATAATTTCAGATTTATGTATCATGACCCAGTCTCGTGGCTATTAATAATTATTATTATGATTGTGCCACAGAATAATAAATGTGAATATGGGATGCAGGTGTCAGCAATTTAAGACAGTGTATGCATGAAATGAATAGCTATTACTTTGCTTTCACCATGCATAATTCTATACACAGCAATTTCTGATCAAAGATGATTTAATTTGTATCACACATAAATTTTTATAATTACGTGGAGTTCATAAGGGGTATAGTGATGTTTTTTTAAGGTGTGTACTCATATCAATTCCATTATAAACTAGAGCAAGTCTTCATAATATCCCGCGCCCATTAATTAATGCAGCTTCATCCTGCTATTGCATGCTTGTAGTGAATGCTCCATGCGGTTCTTGCTCTAGCTGTACTGAAAATGAGATCCATAACTAACGGCCACCACACATGAGCAGAAAGCACATGGTCAGCTTTAGGTGTGGATGATAGGCGTGAACAACACTATAATAGTTACTGCTACTGTCTGAAAGTTCCCACTATACGGTATCATTCAATTGTCAAGTCAAACCAATTTTTTCCCATGCATATTTGATAGTTTGATTGTTGTTATGTACCACTCACACAGGGGCCTATATATAATAATAATAATTATTAAAGTACTACCAGTGCATCTCCAGATTATGCAGGCTGTTTTGATTCTGACGACGACTACAATGATGACGGACAAATTGATTGCATGCTTTATAACAATGCAACATACATAATAGGCTTATAATTATAGCTAGTATTGTATTATGTCACCAATTAAGCGTATACTTTAGTTCAAGACTCAGTTTTAGAGTGTGGAACCACAGATAGTGATCTTGATATTGATGTGGCTTATTGCTAACACCCATGCAGTGGTTTGGTATGTCTGAAGTAGTCAATGCCACAATAATTGTCACTAGGGGTAGGTAAATTATGCTTTTTTTGGCCTATTCTCAAATGCTCAAAAAAATCCCTAATAATGTTGAAAAAGTGTGCCTATAATTCCCAATACATTGCCCATTATGCTGAAGTTGAACCGACTATAATGTTAATAAAAACCGATACGAGACATAAGGAGACTTGGTTACACTATTGTCGAGTGTATTATAGCCATTTTAGGTTTATAATATGTGCTCGGATTCGAAAGTGGGCACTAGTTGATTGATCAACCCTTTACCAGTCCACATTATGTAGTCCAGGTATTGTGATAAAAGTCAATATTAATTTTACTTGTGTTGAACAGCTACCTGCAATCGTGTGCCCTAAAATTAATTCTCAAAATTATGCCAGTAGATGCGCCTATAATGCTAGCATAATTCTCAAATGCTTATATACACACCTTTTAGCTATTCTCAATTATGCTGGCATTATTTATCTACCCCTAATTGTCACAGTGGTATGTTAGCTAGATCAACTATAGCTAATATAAGCTAAGAGCTCTCTAACACATAATATTATGACAGTGTAAGAATTATTATACCCCACTCACTGAATTTGCATCTAGAGGGTGTCTTGGTCCATGACATTTTACAACTGCATGCACTGTCAGCATACTTTAGCTTTAGTTGTGATTATACATTCTTGTGGTTGAATAAGTCTAGACACACCTCCAGCAGTATCAAATTTGCATTTTTGTGACAGCTGTATCAAGCACTACGTATGCAGCTAAAAGTGTGCACATAGCTACAGGCAAGCAAGAAACTGTTAAAGAAGCACAGGTATGCAATGAATCCATGAAGACATAGCTAGCACTGTAGAATACATTGTCAAGTGAATACATGGAGCAGAATCAGAGTTTCAGTATTGAATCTATGCTGAAATGCTGTGATGTTAGGAGAAGGGGGAGGGAGGAGGGGGGGTAAAATGTTAACATCATAATGATGTTCATTTTTCCACAAGGACTTTGGACAAGGCCCCTAATTAAGTCCTGCCCAGTGGTGTACTGTGCTATACATGCACATGAGTCATGTGTGCATATAAAAGTGCGGATTTCTCTAGCACTTTTTATTATAGCTATTGCTGATCTAGTGAGCCATACCTTCACATACCGGTAATATAGTAAGGTCCTTGGGTTCAATCAGATCACAGGATGTCATTGAGTAATCGTACATTGTATAATATTAATTCCCAACGTTGCAATAGCTAAATCTTAGTGCTTGATGAAGCTTAAGAAAGTACCCAGAATTGTTAGCTAGTCTTATAAGGAAAGGCAAAAAATTTAATAATGTTATCGACCTAGGACCTGGAGGATTTATGCTGTGTCAACATGCAAAGGTGTGTTGAGAGATGTATGTGGGTTGTGGCAATTAATATCCATTAATATTGTGTCTCAGCCTAATCAATCTATATCCCACTTAATATTTATGTGTCAGAGTAGTAGAAAAATATTAAATCCTGTGGTACAGCTGACTATACAGATAGTACCTGGCCCAGTGATCAGACTCAGACACCACACTCGTGTACATGTGCTATTACAACAGTGCATGGGGATACATTCAAATCAGTTAACACAACCCTGCTATATAGTGCTATATGGAATAATGCACTCGTGTGTAACCCACATATAGCCCTCAGGGTTTGCCCTCGTGGTGTGCATGTGCTGTATGTGGTTAATTATACACTCGTGCATTATATTCCATACATGCATGGGTGTTAGTATTATTATTATCCACACTGCACATGCAGAGCAGGGTTTATAATAATTATTATGACAGACACAGCTTGGGATGTGCATAATATTATTATATTAATTATTCATTGAAGGATTAAAATGTTTAATGTATGACCAACAATAATAAGGCATAAATAATTATAGTTATCACTTTTCATTAATCTTTTACACCAATGGCTACTAAAATTGTTAACAAAAAGCTACGTTTTAGCATTGTATGAAAACTTGACCACACGCCCAGTAGCTACATAATGGTTCATATCATAAAGGTCGTCAATGTAGTGCATACGCAGTCCAAGCTACATCGTTGTCGGCCAAGAGTACACGTGAAGTTTGGCCGGCGGTACTTGTCAGAGAAAGTAGCACTCGATCAGCTTGTAATGTATTAATTTTGCTAGATATTAAGTGCATATATAAGTGCATGTTTTAAACGTGCACTTATATACATGCAGAAGCAGTTCATGGGGGTATGATATCTGGCTATAAATAACAGTGTACATAGCTAAGACATGTGTCCGAAGTCGAGCCACAGTCTTCCATGCACATGATAATAATAATATATTATATGGATATAGCTACATCATGCAGTTAATCTATAATCATTATTATATCCCTGCAGCTGTCTCCGAGGACTATTAATTTTATGCGCGCATTTGCAAACTATTAATGTTGTTAATTATTCATAATATTATTATTGTAATTATTGCTCTTAGTTCCTATAGTCCTCATATGACTGTAATTGAATATCATAATTATGGGTTATATATCTGAGTTGCACACGCTTCTAGCACATGCAAGTCAACAAAATGCTGACAAGAAATCATCAGATCCTTTCCTTTACTTGCCATTGTTACGTGATAGCAATTGTTTTTATGGCATTGATCAATAATCACAATACTGCAGTCCATAAATTATATTTGAGTTCCGAAAAAACATGTGAATTTATTTTAAGATAATTAAGTCACGTTCTTAGAGAACTTATAGACCATAGACACCAAGTATAGAAAGTAGTATTGTCAATACTATGTAAACGATCATGCATTATCATGTAACAATTAATGACTCACAGTTATGATACCAGATCGTCTAATAAGCCACTCTTCATTGTGCCTCAATGTAGAACCAATGCATATCAATATTCATTTTTCCCAAGTACTCTTGCAAACTGGAACAGCCTGCCAAGGGAAGCTTCACAGACTAATACCATTGCAGCCTTTAAAGGGCATATTCCACACTTTTAGTCGCAAATAATTACTTTCATTTCATCTTTCATAATAACATTATTTATGGGCACGCATTTTTTATTAGCTTATTAGCTATTTTGTGCTGCCTTGCATACTTATGCAGAACTATTATAGACAAAAATGGTACTAGCTGTACAAATAAATAAAGTATAATATTATGGTGATTTCTCATCATGCAGCTTTTCATGTAACTGGAAGTGAGTGCAACTGAGATAACCCATGTTATAGATTAATAATATGATCCAATAGTTTTTGTACTATGACTAGAGTAAAGATCAAAGGCACCGCCTGTAGTATACGCAATATAAACCACTGTCTGCCCACTGTGCAAACTGTGGAGTACCCACAGCCATGGTATAACTGCCATATACCACAGCTGGTGGATAACGCGTGTATTTACTATGGGCATAGAGCCGTGGTATAACTTCCATATACCACAGTTGGTGGTCATAGTACAAGCCACTTAGACTATAGCCTTATCATGATTTATTTGAATTGTACGCTCGAGGCATGCATTTAAACCACTCGGCTTCGCCTCGTGGTTTAAATGCCCGCCTCTCGCGTACAATTCAAATAAACCACTCAAGGCTATAGTCTAACTATAACTTATAATATTATAATTGTCTAATAAAATCAGATGTCATCTGAGACCTTCCCGGGCCTTTATATGTAGCTCATACATTCAAAAGGTCTTCATCTTCGGTTTATTCTTGTGAATCATGTAAACTATGTGCACGGAGAATTTAATAATATTATGTGTGTTTCGTGTGTGTGTGTGTGCATGTGTTTGAGCAGTGAGGTTCCTTCTCTGCATAATAATATATTAATTGAGCTACAAATCCAGTAGTGAATATACATTAATATGCAATGATATTCAATTATAGTCATATGAGGACTAGCAATAACGACTATATTATAACGATGAATAACTAACAATATTAATAGTTTGTAAACAAGTTTTATCTATATTAACTGTAACTGTACGGTGCATATCTATAATTATTAATAATTTTGTCCTTTGGGGTCAGCTATGGGATGTTATGTAATTATGTTAAAACTGATGCACGGTAGATACATATAATATAATTATAATATTATGTATACATGGAAGGCTGCATGTAGCTAGCTACTAGGTAGGGTTTTGTAGCTACATTTTTTGCCCATGCATGCGCAGGGGGCCGGGGTGGATTGGTAAAATTATTATTATTACTATACTATGAATACATGTCATCACTAGCACTACCTGCATACTAGAAGGTATTGCCCACCCCCCTCCTCCAAAAGTGAATTTACAACTTCGATCAGAGGTTAATATTGCTCCTGGTGATTTGTGCATGCTTATTAGTCTCATTTCCATAGGCAAAACCGCCTATGATTGGCTTAAGGGATATGTATATTATGTGGCTTAATATTAATTAATATGAGTTTGTTTTAGTATGTGATTTGAATATAATAGCTAAATGATTCAGAAGTGAAAATTCCTTAATGCATCAAAATTTAATTCAAATATTGATCTTTTTGAACAAACAGTGAAGTATAGCTACATGAATACCATAATATTACTATATAGCAGGAAATATTTGTCAGGAAGACAATTAACTTCCGTAGATAAGTATTAAGAATTTGGTCTCCGGGAGAAAACTTTCGTGCAATGCTAATTAAATTAGCTATAATTATGAGTGGGTGGGACAAGCCTAACTTAAATTTCTTGAAAAACTGCCTTGTATACGATTCCAAATATAATATGTGCCCATTCCGACGACCGAATCTTGCGTCTTATCAATTGAAAAGGCTGAAACTTGATCACCCATGATTAATTTTATGCAGCTATAGTATAGCTAGCTAGTTGCTGAGACTCTTGATGATATTTTGGCCGTCAGATTTCTCTCAGATTCGAAGTGCAAGTAGCTAATACAGGCAACTATATGTAGCAACCCAAATAAATAGCTTATAGTAACACACGATAAAACTGGTATTATAATAGCTAAACGTGGGCCGCTTTTTTGATTCTCAAACGGAATTTAATGTGAAAATTATTTTCCCTAGATAGTTTACAGTATAGATCTATAATTCTTTGTTGTGATTCAAAGAGTCTCTCTAGCTATGAATAATAATTATTATTATGCAAATAGCTAAGATAAGGCGATCTACACACAGGCTTAATTTAATATCAGCCACATCCTTGAACTTAGACAATTATAGCAAGATCCCCATAAAAATAAATCCTGGCTTACCAGCAATGTTGGTCATAATATAGTAACCTATATTTTCGCGCCAAGGTCGCGGCGCCGGCGCTGCGAGAGACCACATAGTTAAGTTGCGCACCGGCTCTGTAATTTGGGCGGCGCGCGCGCAACGCAAAATTCGCCCACGTACAGTATCCCATCAACGTTGGTCGCTGATCGCGTGTTACTAAGCTATTTATTTGGGTTGCTACATAGTTGCCCGTATTACTTGCACTTCGAATCTGAGGTCCTACATATTTTAGTGTAAAATAGAGTTTTATACCTAGAGTAACTCATGGGACGATTTTACACCAGCAAAACCTAGAGTAACTCATGGGATGATTTTACACCAATACAACCTAGAGTAACTCTAGGGACGATTTTACACCAGCAAAATTAGTGTAAAATCCTGAGTATTTAATTGTATATCAAGCATATTATAAGGGAGGATTTTACACCACATCAAAATTAAGGGGCTTACTCATGTAAAATTCTCCCATATATACCTCACCTCTGCTATATATAAGGGACGATTTTACACCAGTTGCCACCACAGGTACTGAAGTGGTGTAAAATCGTGCCATGTAATACTGATGGCTAACAGTAACTGGAGCAGAGATTTACGTGTGACCTTTGACCTCACCTAAAATCCTCCCATAACTAGAGCTCTATAGAGCACATACCCCGCGCGCTGCAGCGTCGATGTGAACTCCATGTATGCCACATGCAGTCTGTTGACGATCTTTACCTACAAATTGTGCCAGGTTGTGCGCATGAGCACAAGGCACATGGTGGGTGGTGTTGATAGGCGTGGTCAACAATATGCAGTATTTGCGACGCTCATGGACCTTATCAAATGATTCGAAGCATAATGAAGCTAGTTTTTCGACGATATCGACGGATATGCTGTACTTACGAGTCACTTAGACGCCTAGATCTCCAGATCTGGCGATTTTTGTGCTAACGACAGACGACAGACAAAACCGATTACTTTACCCCTTGCGCATGCGCGCGGGGTAATAATAACAATGCACATCTATACTCTGCTAAAATTTTAAGTGTGAACTTTGACCTGGTGTAAAATGCTCCCTTGTATATAGCCACTGAATCCAGACTCAGGTAGGTTTTTAAGTGCGTACCGAATCCTCACTTGCTGTGGGTGTGGCTGAAGTGCACGCACTTGGTGGCTGGGGCTATCCTGCAGCCACACGCGCAACAGCTACTTCGCTAACAGAATGGTAGGTGGGGCTCACCACATGCACGTGTTAGAGTTCTTCAGTACATGTATGTGTATTTCACTTTTTAATTAGTGTGACTGATATATCATTATCAAGTGTGGGAGCTGTGATTGCTGGTGTTGTTGGACTCAGACTAGCTAGTAGTGGCTGTTATTACAGTATACTTCTGATGTAGACATACATGTAGAAGGAATGATGATGACAGCATGAAGCATGTCAGCGTATTTCTGCAGTACAGCCTTGCGTTAAGAGTAATAAGGGTAGAATTGATATGATCACCATTGACATAGATATTATAACAAGTGTAATACTTATACAATAATTTTTTAGAGTTGATAGTAGCTAATCATGACTCTAATTTATAATTTCTAAGTCTTCGTCATCAAAGGATGCCTCTTCAGTTTGTCCGTCTGAAGGAAAATACATGCTATATTTCCCTGTAATAACATTATATGAAGAGACTACACCCTCATACCACTCTTCTTCTCCTTTCTTGCCTTGAAATTTCATTCTTGCACATTTGCCCATAGTTTCAGGGTGACCATTAGGAGTGCATTGAATAATCTTGTTATCTATGTTTACCGCTTGACGTTTTGGAGCGGTACTTGAAGATGGTAGGTTTACTGCGGCTCGCTTCCTAGAGGATGTTGGAAAGTTTGGGCACGGTCCGGTGGTCCATACTGACATTCGGGATCAGCTGTAAACTTTAGATGCTGATTTTGCTTACTTATAGCATTATTTCTTCTAGCTTCTTCTGATCTTGACCTATATGATAAAGCTACTCCTTCTTGTGCTGTCATGTGCTTCAAGCAAGCGACTTTATCAACTTTGTAAACTTTGATCATCGCGAGTTTCAGGCATTGTGGTGTATCACTTTTGCAATCCTTGTTTCTACGTTCTACTGCATTGGTACTGCTTGGACATCGATATCGCTTCCAAATATCATCATCCATGCTGGCCCTTGTGTGCGCAAGTCGCTTGGTGCACCTGCGTGTGCAGGGCAGGGACTCCCCGACCAATTAACCTGCTTTAAATGTGACCATTAAAACCTTATTATATAGGATTTGAATTATTATAAGTGTTGTGATTGTAGCATGCCTAGTACAACTGCCACATGCACAATGTGCTTTGTGTTATAGTACATTAATTTCGTCCAATTTTGATATTGCAATGGCTATAGCTATCAGTTCATTACTCATTAATTAGCTTGTGCAGACTACAGTTCCATTAACTCTGCATAACTATTGTGATGATAATAATAATGAATGGAAATAATCGTAATTATTATGATAATGAATACGTCATATTCATTCAGTTACAGGAGAACCACATGATATCCTTGGCAAAGAACACTAGTCTATGTGTCCAGTCATGGTAGGTCTATATAACTACAGGAAGCTTTTATAAATTTGAACTCACTCAATTGTACCCTATAACATAGTGTTTATGAATACATAGATATAGCTAAATCACCATTGACTCAAAGAGAAATAGCTATCACATGTATCACATTAAAAACTAAATTATTACTAGTAGCTGCTGCCAGGAATCACTCATGGCTAGTCTTGAATCCAGACTCCTCCTATTTCTACAGCACTGGATATACTGCATCACCAGCATGCCTCACTCATGTATTTGGTAAAATTTATGCATAATTATAATCATCGTCATCTCCAATTCACATAATAGCCGCGAAGAATCGTGCACATGATGAGCCCCACCTACCATTCTATTAGCACGAGCGCCAAGTAGCTGTTGCGGCTGCAGGATAGCCCCAGCCACCAAGTGCGTGCACTTCAGCCACACCCACAGCAAGTGAGGATTCGGTACGCACTTAAAAACCTACCTGAGTCTGGATTCAGTGGCTATATACAAGGGAGCATTTTACACCAGGTCAAAGTTCACACTTAAAATTTTAGCAGAGTATAGATGTGCATTGTTATTATTATGGGAGGATTTTAGGTGAGGTCAAAGGTCACACGTAAATCTCTGCTCCAGTTACTGTTAGCCATCAGTATTACATGGCACGATTTTACACCACTTCAGTACCTGTGGTGGCAACTGGTGTAAAATCGTCCCTTATATATAGCAGAGGTGAGGTATATATGGGAGAATTTTACATGAGTAAGCCCCTTAATTTTGATGTGGTGTAAAATCCTCCCTTATAATATGCTTGATATACAATTAAATACTCAGGATTTTACACTAATTTTGCTGGTGTAAAATCGTCCCTAGAGTTACTCTAGGTTGTATTGGTGTAAAATCGTCCCATGAGTTACTCTAGGTTTTGCTGGTGTAAAATCGTCCCATGAGTTACTCTAGGTATAAAACTCTATTTTACACTAACTTCTACAGGACCGAATCTGAGAGAAATCTGACGGCCAAAATATCATCAAAAGTCTCAGCAACTAGCTAGCTATACTATTGCTGCATAAAATTAATCATGGGTGATCAAGTTTCAGCCTTTTCAATCGATAAGACGCAAGATGCGGTCATCGGAATGGGCACATATGGAATCGTATACAAGGCAAGGCGAGACGCTGATAAGTTCCCGTGTGCAGCTAAAGTACTCAATCGGGCACTCGTAGATCCGATCAATCCCGATCAAACAGAAACAACGATTCGAAGAGTTAAGGAAGAATGTGTATTTTTGGAGAATTTAAAACACACCAACATTGTTCAATACCTTGGCGTTACAAGAGACCGCGAGATGCGCTCACCAGTTCTATTAATGGAGCTGCTACCGGATGCCGAAAATTTGACGACAATGCTTACGTGGTTTCGCGAGAATTACAACGCTGAGCCACTTCCATACTTCATTGAGCTGAATATCTGCTGTGATGTTGCATCAGCTGTTGACTACCTCCACTCAAAAAACGTAATAATTCGCAACCTCTCTAGTAACAACGTTTTGATAATTGCCAAGACGAGAGCCAAAGTAGCAGACTTCGGCATGTGCAGAATCAATGATGCTATCAACACTGCTCGCTCTGGAACAACTGTATACATGCCTCCTGAAGTACTTGAGGAAGAGCCTGTGTACACTCCGAAACTTGACTGCTTCTCTGAAGGTGTTCTTATGATTCAAGTGTGCACTCGAAAAATGCCTGACCCAGGAAATAGGATAAATATGGGCGAAGCTAGTAGTGCTACATTGATCCCTGAGTGTGAACGACGAAGAAGTCATATATCTCAAATACAACAGAGAGACGACCTTTTATCAATTATAAAGGATTGTCTAAAAGACAGAGCAGATGACAGACCCACAAGTTCAGAAATTCATGAGAGGCTGGCTACACTGAAGACGACAAGGGAATACCGAAATAGCTTTGAATCAGATTGCGAAAAATTGTGGAATGATATTAGTATTCACGCACGTTTTCTCATAAATAGTGAAGAAAAGATGAAGAAATTCACTGATTCAGAAGAAAGGCATGAAGAAACTGTTGGAGAAGAGACTAACGTAAATGTCGTTGAGCAGTTTGAACAAGTGCTAACACTGGGCAAAAAGTGAACTATCCTATACGTCACGATGTGCATGATAGATGGAGGATAGACCAGCTGCTACTATCCCTCACCTGTCCACTACTGGCCACACCAACTATCATTTTGCCTATCCCAGATACAGGATATTACAACTATCTTACGTACGTCATACTGCATATCATGTTGTGGATAGTTGCGCTATCATAAACCTAACACTTCTATCAGGATAGATCAACTTGCATAGTACTATCTTATAGCTGATAGTTTCTGACAGAGATCTGTATTCATGATCAGCATGGTACACTGTTCTAAAGTTGATACTCGCCGCTTCGGTTAGGTTTACTTTTAGGTACTACCGCAGTCGGAATTTCACCTTGTCACTATAATACTAACCCTTCGTCAACAACCATAGCCTAAACCTAGTCTCGCAAGCCAGACCCTCACACTCCACAGCGTTTTAGTTCTTTCAGGAAAAACACGCGGAGGGAGGGTCTGGCCCACTGCCTATACCCGTTTGGATCCAGCCAGACAAGATGTTGTCTGGCCAATCAGATTCGTGGAAAATATGATTACGTCACGTTCAATGTTTATGATTGCGTATAGCTGGTGAACGGCGAGGTTTTTTGGAAGTTGACTTACCGTTTGGGCATTTTCTACTATCGAAAAAGTAGCATCGCTTGTTCAAGTTGTTTCTTTGTGCTTCCGTGGCTACCATTTTCGAGCGAGATTTTGAATTACATCACGCAGTTGAACGTCATGTGTCGCAATGTTACGAAATCATGGATCCAAACGGGCATAGGCAGTGGGCCAGACCCTCCCCCCGCGTGTTTATCCTGAAAGAACTAAACGCTGCGGAGTGTGAGGGTCTGGCTTGCGAGACTAGCCTAAACCCAAACCCCTCGTCACTAACCAATTACCGAAACCCGGTAGTACCTAAAAGTAAACGTAACCGCCGCTTCTATCACAGGCTCACTGGGAGAAAAGCTATCTTCCATGTCTTCTCACGATTGGCAGCTCCAGCGCTAGCGCTAGCACTGTGAGGCCATCTCTGAGGGGGCGGAGTAAAACCAAGAGGTTAAATATACAGCTGATCGGTGAACTCTGTACCCCAAGATCTGGCGCCAAAAGTTGAAGTGTTTCCATGTGTCTCTGAGAAGCTAAGAACATGCACTTGCTTTAAGTGAAAGGACAGCATTCTGGGCGGATTCTCTGCGCCATATAAACATCAACAGGAGGTAAGCTTATTTAATTTTGGCATAAAATTAGGCCTATAGCTATAAAATCCCATATTAGCGTGCTGCAGGGTGAGCATTAAAAAGAAAATACCTTTCCGAGGTCAATATTGTTTGGGTTCTGTGTCCGTCAGTCAGATATATTGGGATTTGTGGGTGTACTTATGTCAGTCTAATATGTTGGGCTTTGTGGGGGTATGTTCGTCAGTCTGATATGTTGGGCTTTGTTGGGATTGCTGCCAATTTCATGATAATAACTTCAAGTGTTTGAATTCTGAACTGAGAACAAGCTATGGTACCGGAACAAGCTAAAATTGGCAGCATTCCTGTCAGTCTGATATGTTGGGCTTTGTGGGTATACTTCCGTCAGTCTGATATGTTGGACTTTGTGGTGGTACGTCTGTCAGTCTGATATGTTGGGCTTTGTGGTGGTATGTCCGTCAGTCTGATATGTTGGGCTTTGTGGGTATACTTCCGTCAGTCTGATATGTTGGGCTTTGTGGTGGTACGTCCGTCAGTCTGATATGTTGGGCTTTGTGGGTATACTTCCGTCAGTCTGATATGTTGGGCTTTGTGGTGGTATGTCCGTCAGTCTGATATGTTGGGCTTTGTGGGTATACTTCCATCAGTCTGATATGTTGGGCTTTGTGGTGGTACGTCCGTCAGTCTGATATGTTGGGATGGAGTGTGATTATCATTACTGTTTGTAGGATCAGTGGGAAGGATTGGTCCAGAAAAATAGAGAGAAAGAAACGACAGAAGTCGAAAAAATGCAGCGATGCCTGCACTAGCGCTGGCAGTATCTTAAAAGCCGTATGGAGTTGATATGATGGTGTCAGATGAAGAAAGAACTCAAAGAATACCAATTTGTGGAGAAAACTTTCGAGACACAAGTTTGCTGTAATTATTATAATAATTATTATTATACTAGATTCCTTGATTGCTGTAAATTTGTTATGGAATGTTGTACTGATTATAATGCTTTCTGTATAGTGGTGGGGTGATATGGCGTGCATGGGATAGTTCATGTGGTTGTAACATTCCCTGTATTGGATGACTGTAGGATATTTCATGTGCTCCAACATCTATCTGCTAGAGTACAGCTGTATGACACATGATGTGCCCACTATCTGTCCGCTACCCGGCACTTAGCCCTATCCTGCGGTGGGCACATCAGCAGAAATTTGAACTGCCATGCAGTCTAGGACATGTCAAGACACATCCAATTTCCTATATCAATCCACCATCAATCCAATAGTTTGGGAGATGGATATTTGCCCAGTGTAAGGAATGCTAATAAGATCTGCATATTAGTCGTAGGTACAAGTGGAGACGGTGTATCAACTCTATTGAATGGACTGTTCGGTGAAGAAAAATATCGATCCCGTGAAAGTGCAAATGAATATACAATTCATGAAAGCACTTTTAGAATAAGAAATGCAGTAAACGTTACTGTAATTGACTGTCGCAATTTGCACGCCAACCTAATGACCATCGAAAGGAATGTGAATGAAGTTATTGAAAAAGTGAAGCCACACGGAATTCCCGATCTGATACTATATTCCCAAAAAATGGGGGAGAATATTGATGTTGTTTCCCAAACTAAACACAAATCTGTTATTGCGAGACTAACAGCTGGCTTCGCAAATCTGGATGAAAGCATGGCATACAAGGATATATGGAAGCGGTGCTTATTTGTTCTCACATTTGCAAATGAATATGAAATATCACTCAATGAGCAAAGGGATAAAGAGAAAAGGTTTAACTGCAGGTGGGATGAGTGGAAGATGACACTTAAGCAAACACTCAATGATTCGAAGGTATACGTCCCTATGAAAGTCTGCATTGCAGGATTCAGAGAGTCAAAGCTGCACCAAAGCGATCACTGGCTGAGTGACATTTGGCTGGCAGCATTTCTAACTCTACCCAAGAGTGGAGCTTTGGCTCTGCTACGAATCAATGCTTTCAGATTTGTTAAAGCGGCTTTGTCATTTGAGGACATCCATCCAGCAGAGCAACTCATCGTTATCGATCAGTCAGTGTCACTTATTAACAACGCAGGAGCAATTGCAGGAATAGGAGCAGCTGGAACTGCCACTGCAGTTACTGGTGCAGCTATTGGAGGAACTATTGGAGCTCTTGGTATTGGAATTATCTCTTTTGGAGTTGCAGCTGGAAGCGGACTAGCACTTGGAATAGTTCTTGGTAGTATGTTTGGTGTCGGAGTTTCTAGTGCAGCTACTGCTGGCGTTAAACACTACAAGGAGAATAAAAATTTTGCTAAACTTCCACCACTATAGCACCCAGTACTAAATACTATACTATTGACAGTGAATTTTAATTCTTTGTATAAAAACAGCTACATATTCCTGTGTATATATAATGTGTTTGTTTTCCCCCAGATTTTTTCAACGTATACATGTATACATAGCTAAAAATTTAATGGTTAACTTTGTACTATTACTTTTTGTGTTAAGAATAGCTATAGCGTAATGTGCCAATTACCGACAGGTATCAACTATCGGAAATACGGGTATCGATTATCGACATAGGGCCTTAGTATAGGCAGTGGGCGTGGCGCGTTTAATAATAACTTCGCGTGGTCGATCGCGACTCGCTTCTGTGCTTCAGGCTGGACTTTTGAAGGTAAGTTTTGCTTCATTTGTGATAAGATGACCCTCACAGTGTCTTACTTTCTCAATATAGGGGCAAAGACGCGATGGTGCTGTTCCCGAGGCGCTTCTGCCAAGATTGAAAAAACGATAAAGATCGAACAAGCTCACCTATGAACACGAAGTTGTCTCAGTAGTTAGAGCTCATGATTATGCACCTGCTAGTATTTTTTATATAATTTTCTTACTCTTGGATTGCATGAAATGTGATGACAAAGCTCCAAGTGACGATAATTGATTGTATTGAAAGTATACGGTGTGCCGATAATACGTACCGACTGTTGATAACTGGCATTCGCAATTACTAGTAGTGTCATGCAGGGCCTGTTTGGGGCGAGCCTGAGCTGAGCCTCTGAAATTCTGTCAGTAGCTGAGACTCAAAAACTTTAACAAAGCTATAGCACAATAGATCGTGAAAACCACTGACATATATCCAAGCAGACAATGACAGACAGTCTCATAGTGCCATGTAGGCCTATAGGCCTATTATACAGCTGCATGATAGTCCCCTCCACATAGTGTCTGCCAACAGTCTAGAGAAATTTTAATTTTACTGGCTTTATTGTCGGAGTCAGCCTGGTTAGCAATATGTCTATCTTTATCGCGTTCTTAGCTGATCCTTGCGTTGTTGAGCTGACGACGAGCTCTGTCTCGCTCTCTACTCCTTTGGAGCCCGGCGCGCTACGGTAGCTACGTAGCCTTGATCAACAATACATGCAGGCACGAGTGTAAATTTGCAATTCGCTAAATTAGAACGGTGTGTATACGGCCCGTAGTCCAAGCTTGAGAATGCGCAATAGAATATTTCACGCTTATGTCCATAGAGCCATGCTGGGCATATATTTCGCGTGACGGACGTACCATACATAATCATAGAGTCGGTAGACTCTATAAGTAGGGATGGCCCGGATATGCCATATATGTAATACATTACAAAAACATTAATAACTCAGAGCAACTTAAACTTTAAGATTTTTAACTTTCATATTCATAATCTACGCCAGAATATCTATCTAGAAAGCCCCAAAACATCTATGGAAACAATCAGGTATACCAGAGCAAGCTGTGTAAAGAAATCACAAAAAGTGCTAAAATCTCAATCTTTGTTTTTCCAGGGCTAACTCAAGACTCCCTGGATCGTTCACCTTGATTCGAGCATAAATCCTCTCCGTTTTGGAGCGCGCACGTCTGTGGCATGCTCGTTTTGTATTATCAGGAAAGCGATTTAATTGTGGGTGTGTTCAGCACATTTTGCGAGTGGGTGTGTCTGAATCGCCATTTTATCATAATAATGCGCATGCTCATATTGTGTTGGTAACCATGGTGAAGTCATGTGACACTAGCATGGCGCCGCGCGCGACCGCATCGCACTGCACTTGCGCGACCTCATCGATCGTGTGCGCGCGAGTGGAGCTGACAGAAGGCACTCAGGCTCACACTAGGGCTAAGGCCATGAAAAACGTCTGTTTAGGGAGCAAATCTTAGAAGCCAGTAAGTTTATTGCCTGGTAGTAACTTCTCTGGGCCTGGGATAGAGTCAGTGAGTTGGCCCGTCGAACCCCTGGCAGCTAAGCCTGAGGTAGCGCTATACTTTGATCACCAACAAAATGAGCAGAACTTGATCGCTAATATGCGCTATCATGTAGCAACATAGAGTCATAGAATCTATGGCAGCAAGTAGTGATGGCTTGGTGCGGTCTGAGATATTTTAGCCAATATTGGAAAACAGCTTTTCGACTATAATGAAACAAAAGTGGCAACTGTTGAGAGTGGTGCTGTGCAGCTTCTGTGTAAATGCACCCCACCAAAAATGAGATACAGATGGCCCCGGACCCTGCATCGTGACAAGCGGTGAAAGATTATAATACTATTGATCATATATAAATGCAATTATGTGCGAGGTGTCTGTTTTTAATAACAGCCTCTGTCAGGAAATACCAGTCTCTACGTAGCTATATTATGAGTTAATGGAAAAATCATGTCAGATGGTATTAATGAATTATCCTAAGAGGAATAAAAAAAGGAACAGAAACAAGTATAAAAAACAATGAAATTGAAGGATGAAGTAGGAATGGCAGGGTCAAAAAGTACACAAACAAGATTTATAGTGATAATCACGTTCACTATACATCCCTACGCTTGCTTTTTGAGTAGGTGCAGGAATTAACTAACCATGCAGGCAGTGCTGCGACGATCAAAGCTGATTAATCTTCCCCCCCCCCCCCCCACCCCTCTATGACGTGCATAGAATACAAACTACAGACTTTTTACTACTTCTTGCAAAATCCGAATGGAAAGCGTAAAGCGTAGTCATAGTACAGTAGTGCCCACAACTCAATTATCGAATGACAACATTGCGCGCGCATGTAATTGCGCGCGCGCGGTATAATAATTATGTAGTATGATCAGTATGCCACGTCAGCTGTTCTTGCAACTAGAGAGATCCTAGTCTACCACGCAGCCTGAGGAGAGTTGTCGCCCAGTGATGGATCCGCTATATTACGATGACCACTACTACTGGCAGTGGTACCCTTACTGGAATCGTCAGGGATACAATGCTGATGGACACGTTCCCTCCACTAGCACGAACACCCGCAAAGACGGTCACGCGGCCGATCCCTTGTGCGTGCCAAGCGACTCCGATAACAGCGATGGTGAAATGTCGCCTAACAATCAGGGTAAAGACACAACTACAGGGCCTAGTGAGAGTTTGGCAAACGAGGTAAGCGTGTGTACTGTAGGGGGTGGGCTTCTATTAGAGAGGCTTCGATCTGAAATTAC
This sequence comes from Cliona cf. orientalis, assembly GCA_963930775.1. Classification (NCBI taxonomy): domain Eukaryota; kingdom Metazoa; phylum Porifera; class Demospongiae; order Clionaida; family Clionaidae; genus Cliona; species Cliona cf. orientalis. Next base: position 6,600,632 of record OZ005697.1, read on the forward strand.
CCCCCCCCCCCCTTCTCTCTCTCTCTCTCTCTCTCTCTCTCTCTCTCTCTCTCTCTCTCTCTCTAGGAAAATTATAATTACAGGCTGAAAGTGATCAACCCCAACAAAAAAAGTGATTACATTGTTCGAGATCTTCATTGTTTTCATGGAAAATTTGATACACTTATGGAAATGAAGATTAAGCTCATGGATGAATTTGGCAGCCTTCTTCCCCCCACTACTGAGTTTCAGCTTGGATATTTTTTCGGAAAACAGTCAACAAAGTTTTGGCTAATGTGCCAGGAGGACCTAAACACCATGAATAAATGCGTCGAAAAATGTAAAGGTAGTGTCATGCTATGGTGTGATGCAAGATCTACTGATCAGCCAAGTGGGAATAAACGAAAAAAGGCATCAGAAAACCCCCCTTCAACACAACGGCAGCAAATTGAAGCAGAGCTGGATACTATTTTGAAAGATTTACAGTCCAAACACGGGGATAAATACACTATACCCCAGCTACGTTGCTGGGCAAGAATGATTAGTACGGGAAAGTATGAAAATACCGACACTATACCTGTGTTTCTCGAGTTAGACAATCAACCTAAGAAGTCAAAGCGTACCTCACTCGCATAATATTATTAGGTGCATGCATATAGTACTATTATATTATTATGCATAATAATTGATGATTATCATTAGTCAATCCTAGCTGCTCAATATCATAATGCCACCCTAGAGAACTTGAATTGACCACTAAGTCTTCTTTTAATTAACATCCAATTACATACCGTATTTCTTCTAAAAAATCGGCCCTTCTAATTATTCGGTATCCTTTACCGATAATAATAATAAATATAGTCTCTAATTTTTCGGCAAAGGTAGTCATGCGTATATGCTATAAGTTGTAGATGTCTCGAGATTTGCAAACAGCCAAAAAATGTCGGAGCTTCGTTCTAAAGACCTCGTGGATGCTTTTTAAGATAACCAAAGTGATTTAGAGAGCGGAGCGAGCTCACCAGACGAAGATTGCTTGGATTCCGATGAAGAAGTCGGACTAGGTTCTGAACCGGGTAAGTAGAATATATACTTGAAGGTTATTCCTGCTTGACAAAGCCTAAAAAGGCATATTTGTATGATCTGGATCATGAAAATCTGTTGTGTGTGTGTGTGTGTGTGTGTGTGTGTGTGTGTGTGTGTGCGTGCATGCATGCATGTGTGTGTGTGTGCGTGCGCATATCGCGTGTACGTATACAATGCATGTATGTGTGGAAGTGGGCATGCTGTGTAGGAAGTGACGTCAACTGAATAGGAAGTGGGCGTGGTCGGGGGCTAATTGATCAGTGACATCAGCAATGGGGAGGAGCAGTGGGTGTGGTCGGGGGCCAGAACTTCCGTCAGGAAGCTTGCAATAGGCACAGGAAGTGACGTCAGCTTTAGGAGAAGTGGGCATGGTTTGGAAGCCACAACAGGCCTGCAATAAATACAAGAAGTGACATGAACAATGGGGAGGGGCAGTGGGCGTGGTTTTAGGGCAGGATTTTAGTCTGAAGCTTGGAATAGGCACAGGAAGTGACGTCAGCATCGGGAGAAGTGGGCGTGGTTTGAGGCCACAATGGGCCTCCAGTAGGTACAGGAAGTGACGCCAGGAATGGGGAGGAGGGGAGGAGCAGTGGGCGTGGTTGGGGCCAGAATTTCAGTTGGAAGCATGGAATAGACACAGGAAGCGACGTCAGCGTCGGGAGAAGTGGGCGTGGTCTGGAGGCCTGAACGGGCCTACAATAGACACAGGAAATGACGTCAGCAATGGGGAGGAGCAGTGGGCGTGGTTTGGGGCCAGAACGGGCCTGCGATAGGCGTAGGAAGTGACGCCAGCATTGGGAGAAGTGGGCGTGGTCTGGAGGCCGGAACAGGCCTACAATAGACACAGGCAGTGACGTCAGCAATGGGGAGGAGCAGTGGGCGTGGTCTGGAGGCCAGAACAGGCCTACATTAGGCACAGGAAGTGATATCAGCAATGGGGGGGCAGTGGGCGTGGTTTGGGGCCAGAACAGGCCTGCGATAGGCTGCAGTGGGCGTGGTTTAGGGCCACAATTAATGAGGAAGTGACATCAGCATTGGGGAGATGCAGTGGGCGTGGCCAGAATGGGCTTACAGTAAGTGATGTTAGCAGGAGCAGTGGGTGTGGCTTTGGGCCACAATCGTCTTTGGAGGCCTGTATTTGGCATGGGAAGTGACGTCAGCAGGAAGTAGGTGTGGCTTGGGGCCGTCAATAGTGGTGTAGAAGGTGATGTGACAATAAAGTAGGTGTGGTCTTGGTGTTGAATTGTGGTGCAGAACCATGTTTAAACGGGTTTATGTGTAACATCAATATAATTCATTAATATCATAATATGTGACCATCCACGACAAAACCAACCATATTGCGCTGACAACCGATTTTTAGTTAAGGCCACCATTACCAAGTACAACCTTTGAACTATTGCTGCTGCAAATTTGAAGTCTCTAGCCCGTGTAGTCATGGAGATATGAGCCAAAATGTACCCGGATCGCCCATAATAAAAATGTGCAGCAAGCACAATGAAACATTGCTACGTACGTTACATGCGGAAGTCCGTATACTCGCCGTTTATGCAAAGTACATGGTCACGCCCACTAAGTCAAAGAGCCAGATGGCGGCCAAGACGTTGGAAAGAAAGCAGCAGCCAGCGTTTTGATGGAAAAGAACGAAAAGATAAGCGTGTCTATAGATCGTTAGTACACAAAATCGAAAAAAGAAGTGTCTGGAGAGTTTTTTCTGTGCAGCTGCCGTGCTTGCCTACCTGCAACTATGGTAACGGCTCCGTATCATGGACGGTCAATGTTAGCTACACGGCCGACTTCTTCGAGCCATAACTCGGTAAGTATAGCGTTCTAGAAGCTACGAAACAGATATTTGTGTAGAGGAAGGATTCCTCTATCGATCCATGCCAAAAAGTGAAAAATGATAATTATCACCTTGGGCAACTAAATAGGCCTGTATCTCAGATTGATATCCAGCGCAGTATGGTTGGTTTTGTCGTGGACGGTCACATATTTCTCTGCAGAGTGTGGTGGTGATGAATCTGATGAGGAACTTATGGCACCTACCCGTAAGCGACGTAGATTATGTAGTGAACTTGCCCTTAAAACATCACTAGAGCCTGGGCTTTACCCTGAATTTCTTGGTGCGGAAGGGCCAGCAGAAGATCATGACCCCGAAAGTAACTCTGCCTCAGATTATCTATTGCTGCTCTGGCCAGAATCACTCACCTCCCATATAGCTACTGAGACAAATAGGTATGCTAGGCAGAGGAATCGTTTCAATTAGGGTAGCTACGTGTCAGAGAGTGTAGATGGGAAGCAGTATTTTGTATTCAATGATCGCAAGCTTGTTAGCTTTGTTACTAATGTGTTTCCAGAGACTATGAACAGTAAAGTGTTCAGGCTTCAGCCTGAGGGTGTTCTGAGGGAGCAGTCAGTTCCCCCACTCTTACCAGCCTATAATAAGTACATGGGTGCTGTTGATCTCACTGATCAGCTGATAAGGACCTATGGTTTTGATAGGAAATCCAAGCGTTGCTGGCTTCGGCCATTCCTTTTTTGTTTTGATGTGTCAACAAATAATGCCCATATTCTCTATAAACACAACTGTAAACGATGTGGTGTCAAACCAAAGGATTTGCTTGGATTTCATTTGGAACTACAGTCGAGCCTCCGATAACGGACCCTCCGAGAAGCGGACAACCTCTCTACAGCGGACAAGTGCCGTGTTACCAATTGAATTTAGCATAGTTATAGTACATTAGCAACCTCCGAGAAGCGGACGCTTCTCGATTCCGGACAGCGGACAAGATCCAAGCTCCCAACGTGACTTTTCAATGCAAAACTGCCTCTAAATAGCGGACATCCGGAAACCACGCCCTTAAATTAACGATGCCACGCCCACCTTTGCCGCAATCTAGGCGGTCGCGATATTATGCCGCATGCGCGATAATAATATTAACCTTGAATCCAGATAACGATTTGGAGTAGCCAGTACTTCAGAAACAAAAAAATTCAGTCTGTGCTATGTTGATACTGAAAACTGAACATCACAATCACTTGATTATCATCTCTACTGCATTTACTAACTTGTTAAGGATAATACAATCAAAATGGGTTGAGAAATCATGAAACTCCGAGATAGGGACAACCTCCGAACAAAGGACAAGAGGCCCGTTCCCAAAGTGTCCTTTGTTCGGAGGCTCGACTGTAGCACGTTTGCTGTTACAATTTGGCAGCAGTTCTAAGGCACAGAGTAGTGTGAATAAGGGTAAGGCCCAAGATGTTAGTGTTTGTTATCTAAGTAGAGTTAGTGACCTAGGCCTAAATAGGGGTAGGTGCCACCAATGTATCAAGATGAAGAGGAAGAGGCACACTTCATTTGGATGTTCTGTGTGTAAAATTAGACTATGCAAGATCAGATGTTTTCAAGAATATCATAATATGTAGTTACTGTTAGTAATTATTAATATATTTTTAGCAACCAAGTGTCCATGCATTACTCTCTAATATGACTGGAAAATGTGTGATTTTATTTTATGTATGTATTTAATCCACCTTGACATAATAAATTTAATCTATCTTGATGTAATAATAATTATGATGGTATATGAGGTATACAACACATCCACACATGTGCAGGGAGTGGAATTTAACCCTTTCGGTCACAAATTGTTGTAAATTTACAACAATTTTGCATGGACCGTATTTCGGCTAAAGAATAATTCATTGGCGGCGGTTAGGCTACCGATAAGAAAACCTGGCCCACACAATAGTCGCGGGCCCGTCGGCACTTTGAAGTGATGACGTCAAAGTGGTTTTGCTTTGAAGAAGCTTTCATCTATGCTTTGATCACTTTTTATACACTAAGTAGAAAAAAAAGCAAATTTAAATAATTAAATAATCTAATTCATGGGGGGTTTGGGAGCACTTGGGGGGATAATTTTTACATGGGCACGCAGAATGGGTCGAAACTAGAGATTTGATGGAAGGGAATTTTGATTCACGCCTTAGAATTAAAGTTATGGCCCTTTGAAGTTTTCCCATATGTTTGTATAGGAAGCCATGCATTTGCAATGTTTTCTACGTGAGGGGCGGGGCCACGCGCGCACATCGACGTGACGACCATTACCCACTTTACTCAAATTGATGTATAGGCTGCCTGCTTGCATTGTATGGCTCTACTATGCATCCAGCTCAATTATATGGTGGTTTTCGGATAATTTTTTTTCTGCTTAGTGTCTGGTCTCCTTGTTATTCACTAAGTAGTTACAACCTAAGATAAAAGAATATGTGAGCGTATAATGTAATGTAATTAATGTAATGTAATGTAATGTAATGTAATGTAATGTAATGTAATGTAAATAATTCATTCGAAGCACAGGAAAAGGTATTGTGCAATAATTTTTATATCAGCATGTAGAGTGGATCAAAAATAATAATTGAATCGTCTCAGATTTTTGATTTTCACTTTCAGTTTTGAAATACGAGTCGTAGTAGTTTCTGACCACTAAAGTATGCAGGAAATGACTACTGTCCAGATGGTGCAATGGTTAAGCTCAGTGTCTGCCAACCAGTGTCAAATGCGTGCACTGGTTCGAATCCCACCCGGGGCCAATTTTTTTGCATCTTTTTTTCACTGCTAGTGATGCTGGGAAGGCAGTCTACATACACAAATAACATTCCATGGGTAATGCTCCTTATGTTGGATCTAGACTGGGGGATGATTACATATACAAGCCCCAGATATACGTTGTGCATTAGTATTATGACATTATAGTGGGTATAGTAATCAATGTTTGCAAGTTGAGATTTTCTGCCTTACCACATACCTGACCTATTGTAGCAGACATATGTGACCGTCCACGAGAAAACCATGCATAATGCGCTGAAAAAAATTTTTGAGTTAAGGCCACCATTATCAACTACAACCTTTGAACTATTGCTCCAGCAAATTTGAAGTCTCTAGCCCGTGTAGTCATGGAGATATGAGCAAAAATGTACCCGGATCGCCCGTACTCGAGTATTGCACAAAATTGCAATGAACATTGCTATGTACGTTGCACGCGGAAGTCCGTATACTCGCCGTTTATGGTAAATACGTGGCCCCGCCCACAAAGTCAATGAGCTAGCTGGCTGCCAAAACGCTCGAACGAGAGCAGCAGCCAACGTTTCGATCGAAAAGAACAAGAAGACAAGCGTGTCTAAAGATCGTTTGTACAAAAATTCGAAGAAAGAAGTGACTGGAGAGTTTTTTTCTGTGCAGCTGCCGTGCTTGCCTACCTGCAACTATGGCAACGGCTCCGTATCATGGACGGCCAATGTTAGCTACACGGCCGACTTCTTCGAGCCATAACTCAGTAAGTATAGCGTTGTAGAAGCTACGAAGCAGATCCTTGTGTAGAGGAATGATTCCTCTATCGATCCATACAAAAAAGTGAAAATCGATAGTTATCACCATAGATGACTAAATTGGCCTGTATCTCAGATTGATATCCAGCGCATTATGCATGGTTTTCTCGTGGACGGTCACATATAACTGGTGACATACCATTAACTAATTACTGGTTGATAAAATTCTTTTATCTTAGGTTGTGGTTTAGCTTGTTACAACCTAAGATAAAAGAATATGTGAGCGTGTAATGTAATGTAATTAATGTAATGTAATGTAATGTAATGTAATGTAATGTAATGTAATGTAATGTAAATAATTCATTCGAAGCACAGGAAAAGGTATTGTGCAATAATTTTTATATCAGCATGTAGAGTGGATCAAAAATAATAATTGAATCGTCTCAGATTTTTGATTTTCACTTTCAATTTTGAAATAAGAGTCGTAGTAGTTTCTGACCACTAAAGTATGCAGGAAATGACTACTGTCCAGATGGTGCAATGGTTAAGCTCAGTGTCTGCCAACCAGTGTCAAATGCGTGCACTGGTTCGAATCCCACCCGGGGCCAATTTTTTTCCATCTTTTTTTTCACTGCCAGTGATGCTAGGAAGGCAGTCTACATACACCAACAACATTCCATGGGCAATGCTCCTTACGTTGGATCTAGACTAGGGGATGATTACGTATACAAGCCCCAAATCACTCTCAGATATATTACGCATTAGTATTATGACATTATAGTAATCAATGTTTGCAACTTGAGATTTTCTGCCTTACCACATACCTGACCTATTGTAGCAGACATGTATGATAGAAAATGGTGACATACCGTTAACTAATTACTGCTTGATAAAATTCTTTTATCTTAGGTTGTGGTTTAGCTTGTTACAACCTAAGATAAAAGAATATGTGAGGGTGTAATGTAATGTAATTAATGTAATGTAATGTAATGTAATGTAATGTAATGTAAATAATTCATTCGAAGCACAGGAAAAGACATTATGCAATAATTTTTATATCAGCATGTAGAGTGGATCAAAAATAATAATTGAATCGTCTCAGATTTTTGATTTTCACTTTCAGTTTTGAAATACGACTCGTAGTAGTTTCTGACCACTAAAGTATGAAGGAAATGACTACTGTCCAGATGGTGCAATGGTTAAGCTCAGTGTCTGCCAACCAGTGTCAAATGCATGCACTGGTTCGAATCCCACCCGGGGCCAATTTTTTTTCCGTCTTTTTTTTCACTGCCAGTGATGCTGGGAAGGCAGTCTACATAGACCAACAACATTCCATGGGCAATGCTCCTTACGTTGGATCTAGACTAGGGGATGATTACGTATACAAGCCCCAAGTCACTCTCAGATAATATGTTACGCATTAGTATTATGACATTATAGTAATCAATGTTTGCAACTTGAGATTTTCTGCCTTACCACATACCTGACCTATTGTAGCAGACATGTATGTTAGAAAATGGTGACATACCGTTAACTAATTACTGCTTGATAAAATTCTTTTATCTTAGGTTGTGGTTTAGCTTGTTACAACCTAAGATAAAAGAATATGTGAGCGTGTAATGTAATGTAATTAATGTAATGTAATGTAATGTAATGTAATGTAAATAATTCATTCGAAGCACAGGAAAAGGTATTGTGCAATAATTTTTATATCAGCATGTAGAGTGGATCAAAAATAATAATTGAATCGTCTCAGATTTTTGATTTTCACTTTCAGTTTTGAAATACGAGTCGTAGTAGTTTCTGACCACTAAAGTATGCAGGAAATGACTACTGTCCAGATGGTGCAATGGTTAAGCTCAGTGTCTGCCAACCAGTGTCAAATGCGTGCACTGGTTCGAATCCCACCCGGGGCCAATTTTTTTCCATCTTTTTTTCACTGCTAGTGATGCTGGGAAGGCAGTCTACATACACAAATAACATTCCATGGGTAATGCTCCTTATGTTGGATCTAGACTGGGGGATGATTACATATACAAGCCCCAGATATACGTTGTGCATTAGTATTATGACATTATAGTGGGTATAGTAATCAATGTTTGCAAGTTGAGATTTTCTGCTTTACCACATACCTGACCTATTGTAGCAGACATATATGATAGGAACTGGTGACATACCATTAACTAATTACTGGTTGATAAAATTCTTTTATCTTAGGTTGTGGTTTAGCTTGAAAAAAAAAAAAAGATTTATATAATTAATTAATGTTTGGGGGGTTTGGGAGCACTTGGGGAGATAATTTTTACATGGGCACGCAGAATGGGTCGAAACTAGAGATTTGACCCTGGGGAATTTTGATTCACACCTTAGAATTAAAGTTACGGCCCTTTGAAGTTACCCCATATGTTTGTATAGGAAGCCATGCATTTGCAATGTTTTCCGCCCACGCGCTACGTGTGGGGCGGGGCCACGCGCGCACATTAACGTGACGACCATTACCCACTTTGATCAAAATTGATGTATAAGCTGCCTGCTTGCATTGTATGGCTCTACTATGCATCCAGCTCAACTATGTGGCGGTTTTCAAACTATTTTTTTTTTCTGCTTAGTGTTCAGGTCGCCTTGTTACACACTAAGTAGAAAAAAAAAAAGATCTAAGAACCGAAAAAAGATTAGAGCACTAGGAAGCATTTCAGGCCATAATTTTGATATGGGCACGCAGAATGGATCGAAACAAGAAGTTTAATCTTTTTGGATTTTTGATTCACGCCTTTAAATTAAAGATACACCCCCTAGAGTGTTCCCATATGTATGTATAGGAAGCCATGCACTTGCAATGTTTGCCCATAAAAAAAATTACGGGCGCGCGGGGTACGTTGACGACCCTTTACCAAACATTGTACATATGGCTATTTTGATGCCTGCTTGCATTCTACTATGCATCCAGCTTGACTGTGTGGTGGTTTTCGGGCCTTTTTTTCTGCTTAGTGTGTGGTCCCCTTGAAAAAAAAAAAAAAAAAAGGCAAAAGAGTGGTGTTGTAGGCGATGTATGTGTTAGTATTGTCTCATGACTCGATTACTTTGCTTGCATTCCCTCTCTGGGCTGCATTTGAGCTGCATCTTGAGCAACCTGTTTGCAGAGATCGATAATTCGGGCGTGGCTCGTTCGGTTTCCCGGCAACAACCGCAACCTGGTCGACCCTGTACCTAACGAAGGCTTGCTGGGTGAGCTCATGAATTTTCTGTGACCGAAAGGGATAAACGGGAATGGAATGCGCAAGCAGATAGAATGTTGAATATTAACCTCTAAAAATTCGGCAAAGCTAAAGCAATAATAATACCGTATTTCTTCTAAAAATTCGGCCCTTCTAATCATTCGGCACCCTTTACCAAACGATTGAATATAGTCTCTAAAGTTTCGGCAAAGGTCGTCATGCGTATATGCTATAAACGGGAATGGAATGCGCACGCAGACAGAATGTTGAATATTAACCTCTAAAAAGTCGGCGAAGCTAAAGCAATATTATTATTTTCATGCCGAATTTTTAGAAGAAATACGGTAATTATTATTTTTAGAAGTATACTCCCTTTCTGAATAATCATTGCGCAAGTTTAGCTGACAATTGAATAATTATTATTATGACATTGTAGCTAGTATAATTATAACGTTCAGATTAATAGAAACATCTGCAAGTGAGGTTAAAGGTCACGATGCATCCCCCACTCTTCAGGGTAGATGGTGTAGTAAAATTCCAGTTCATCTTTGAAGACATGGAACAGCTTTGCCTTCAGTCCCATATCCACATCCTTGAAGTAGTCCTGGAGATAGCCTCCAGTTGGAGCCAGTTTGTGGGCAATGGACTCAGGGTAGTACTGGAATGGAATATTGAGAAACTGCATGAGAGCAAACACGTCATACTTGAGCATTTTGAAGTTCAGGAAAAGGTCATAGTGCACAGCACAGGGGAAGCAGAGCTGAAGAGTTGGCTTGAAGTGTTCGTTGTAGAGATTGAGAGGAAATCTGGTCATGAACTGTAGAAATTCGGAGAAGGATGGGTGGATATCAGTCGTATTGTGTGCATTCTCGTCAGCAATCCAGGCCTCAAAGTCTTCTCTTCGATACTTCTTCAAGATGTAAGCTTTCAGCCGGTCAGGAAAGTTCCGCCTTATAGCGTAATTCAAAGGAGGCTCAAGTTTGTTTCGATAGGCACTGAGCAGTCGCTCCAAAGGATTCCGGACAATAGCAAACTTGTAATAGTTCTTCAGTCTATACAAGGCTTCTTCCTTGGATAGATTACGAAATGAGTGCACCTGTGTGTGTGTGTGTCACATTGTGTATAACCATTGCGTATGTGTGTTTGCATGTGTGTGTGTGTGTGTGTGTGTGTGTGTGTGTGTGTGTGTGTGTGTGTGTGTGTGTATTTGTGTGTGTTTGTGGGTAGTTGCTTAGCAACCAAAGTTTTTATAGGCAATCTGCCGGTTATGGGAAGAAGTTGGGTCATCATAAAGTAGGCCAATGATGAACAGAGATCAACTACCAACAAAATAGTTATCTGACAGTAATTGGGGTGCATGGGATGCATATGCACCCCAATTACTGTCAGATAACTATTGTGTGCGTGTGTGTGTGTGAGTGTATGTGTGTGTATGTGTGTATAACTATTGTGTATGTGAATTTGTGTGTGTGTGTGTGTGTCTTTGTTTATCACATCACCTAGCAACCAAGCCTCGTTATCGGCTGTGGGATGAGTAATGATGAAAGGGGATCACGGTCAGTCACATTGCATTAATTTGGTTGCAATCTATCATGCATCTGCACTCCAATAATTACCGCATGCGCATACACATTGCACATCAAAGTATTAGTAATTAGGTTTGGGTTTTGATATTATTTTCACGTATGCAGATATACATGCAATCATGTAGTTAGTACCTGTTTTAAGATTGGCTCTGGTGGTCTTCTCTCCAGGCTGGACTCGGGTGGCAGTATTCCATTGAGCACCAGCATCAGTCTCTTCATGTTGCTGCAGCCATTTTTGGGCACATAGCAGAAGACCATTCGCCGAGAGTCATCATAGAGGAGGTGCTGGAAGAGAGTGTTGAGTTCTGCTGAACTAGAGGGAAGCTCTGCATCAATGTGATCGCCTGCCTCCGCACAAAATTCATGCATCTGCTCTTGCTGGAACTGGAAAAAAAATTTAAGACCAGAAGCATAGGGCCTCATAACAATAGCATACATTGTACAAATAATTATACACTCACATACTCACAGGCAAGTCACTAAGAGCAATACTATGATTAACCATCAAAGGATGTTTGTGGTATAAAATCCACACCAAAATTAATGTGAAAATGCAATGATGGTAAAAGAGCAGTGCTGCACCGTTCTACGGCTCTTTAGTGACTACCCTGAAATAATCGAGTGTATTTCTAAAATATTTATTTCTTCCACTAGGGGAAATATTTTCCACAAAATGTATGGTGGCTACTCTAGATAGCTATACAGTAATTCCAATTCCAAGGGGGAAGGGCAAATGCCCCAAAAGAGAAACACCCTACATGCACACACACAGTGAATATGATATGCACGCTACACACACATGAACACACACACAATCTTGTGCATAATAATTATTATGTGTACACCATCCTCATACCTTAGCTCTTTCCAAGATGTCTGGGTTTAGACTGAATGTTGCCACATCCTTGAGCACCACATCAGTAGCATTGACAGCCCTCTCAATGTACTTCAACCTGTCCTTGATCCTTATACCATCATACTTAAATCGTGTTGGCAACTTTCGCATTATTAAGTCAAAATTCTCTCGAAATTTGTAACCCTTTAACTGAAGTAAGTCTTCGCTAAGTGATAGAACACTGGAATGGCGGGCTGGCTTGTGGGTTGGTGGGGGGCTGGAGGGTCTGTCTGGAATCTTGGGGTATTTTAATGGAACACCAGGTCGTATACTTGGACCACTGGTAGTTACTGTTTGAATTTTTGGACCACTAGGGGGTCTTTGTACGAGATTATCTCCTAATTTAATGTGGGGTACATTCGGAGGTCGGCCGGGCATGGGAGGGATACCAGGGATGTCCGAGCGCTTCCATTTATTATTAAACGGGTTTCCCCAGTCCCCATTGAAATCATTTGGCTGATTGCCGTCCAAGACAAGAGGCATAAATGGTCGTTTGACAGGCTTTTTTGGCTTCATATCACTTGGAAAGAGTCCATCAAAATCATCTCCATCTCCTTCATCATCCTTGCCTTGGGATGGCTTCTCTTGGGGAAGATGACTCTCATAGTAGGAATCGAGCCTGGGAATAGCAAAATCAGAAGGTCTCTTCCTCGATTCCTCGACAAATGATGCCACCATACTTTCATAAAATGATGGAACTTTAACACTCTCTTGTTGAGTGTTTGTATGTGTACTCCGAATGGCTCGATTGTGTCGAATAGCCTTAATCTGCTCATTTTTCACTCTAATCTTTCTCGACTCCAATTCTTCCAACACAGCACTGATGATGGCAGTCTTAGCTTGTGTGTCTGATAGTTGATTCACCTTAACACCACGTTGACTCACATCTGACCATAACTGACTCTCATTGATACACAAGATATCACCACCAACCTGTGACCGATGAATCTGTTCCACGGAGCAATTAGTAGATATCTGCATAGACAGTTCTTGAATCTCACGATCCTCTAACAGTTTTCTTAAGTTCATGGTATTCTGAGCTGAGCTGAGTTCTCTTGTGTAGTAGACTCTCTGCTCTTGTGAGGCCAGTGGGTTCACCAGCAAGGTTAGATAGACCTCGTAGGTCAGCAGTAGGCCGGATAGCAGTGTAAGGATCATAAGTAATCTCCGGTTCCTTTTCAACTTCATCCTGGAATGCATACATGGTTATTATTAGGTCATGAGTGAATAGAAGGATCCAATGCATCCTTAAACGACAGCTATAATTATGATAACAATATGGATTGGCCCCAAAGCACAAACTTTGGTACCTGCACTCAATCTTGCTTTTTGTGTACCCAATAACTGTGTACACATCCGTGCATGTGTGTGTGTACATGTGTGCATGCACAGCAGCGATAGGTATTAAGAATTATTAACTAAAACGAGGGTCAAGTGCTTGCTGGAAATCGACCACCTGTCCTATCAATGCTGTGGTCTATTATTAGCCCATACACTTCCTTATTAGGGAGACAATATTCTCCGCAAAACAAACATGAATGGCCACAATATAATAACAAGGGTCTATAAGCCCTTGATAATAATAATATCCATGACGTAAAGTAGGTCTTTAATATATATTAGCCCAGCAAACCTAATCCTCAACCATTATCACCTTTTGGTGTTAATAAAGAATGATTCATGGATGCCATAGATCTACTAACAGTAGTAGCAGGTTTGCTCTGGAGAGTAGAACTAGCTATCATTTGCAAAGGAAAGCCCTGAACAAGACACAACCCTCTACAGGGGAGCACATACAATGCAAATGCACTCCAACCAATAGCATGCGTTTATTGAACAACTACCCTATACAAGATCTTAGTTGTAAGTGGATTACTCAGGATAAAATTTATACACTAAGAATGGTAGCAGTAATAGACCCTATCATAATCGTATATTATAACATTTGCTATACGTGCTAGTACATGAAGCTGATAATATTAGCCAACTTGAGGGATACCTACCTGCTATAGATGAATCTTCTATTAATTTTAGTCACAGGTACAATCACGGTCCAGTGCCAATCTCCTTTCCACAGCTCATAACATAGCTACACTCTCAGACATAGGTTTGATGATGGACTGGGACACAATCATGCATCTGAAGTCAGAACGAAATTATATCCAGAGCTGCTGAATCAATGAATAATGATACAGTAGTCTTAAAGTTATTACCCCGGTATCTATAAGTACAAAGCAACCATAATTTGTTGGCAAGATACTTGACCCTAGCCTGACGTCGACCCTGGCATGGACTCTAGTATGTAGGGGCGCGAGACTCAAGTGTAGGAGATAATTATAGACTAAATCAGCCGTAAGCATGGGCACTGATAGCTATAGTACTTCTGTATAGCTAGCCTGAGCTTTACACACTCTATTTACACTCGTTTATAGCTTACCAATACTTAGTCTACTAAGCAGGGATCAATAGGATTTGCAGTGGACAACGGACAAACGACATTGGTATGTCAGTATTGCTTGTTGACGACCATTACCCATCCATTGCAGCACCACGTGCACATGTACACCCTCTTGACTTCAACAATAATTCATTTTAGGCCAACACATCAATGATAAATAATAATTGTGTCAATTGATATAACAATAATTATTATAAATGTCAGTGCATTTAATAAACGTCTTTAGCTAATGAGCTAATAAGACTAGTATAAAATTAATTATAATAATACTATTTCCCTACAAGGTGCAATTTCCCTGGGTTGGTACCCTGAAGAAGTCTTTATCCAGTGGAGTGCAGTGGGTGGCTTCAAAGTTGGACATGTACTGCTCAGCCTGAATAGAAATATTACAATAATAAACAGTCACAATAATAATATAATTAGCTTAATATTATTATTAGTACCCCCCAACCACTTGATTATACCAACTGGACTAGCATTAATTCTGAAGGAGATGACAGTGGAAAGAAAAAGAAAATGCTGTGTAGCTTGAAACATCAGCGAGGTCTTTAATATTAAATCCCATCCATTACCGTGGTACTCCAATGGACTCAGGCCATACCAATTTGAATATATGTTTCTCGGACAGGCATGCCATCAAAAGAGACCCGGGTGGCAGGCAAAAAAAAAAAAAAAAAAAAAAAATCTGAATCTGATTATTATCAATGCAAAATTCAAGCAAAACCACAATACAGTGACATAAAATTAATATAAAAGCCACATGTCCGTTAACAAAGCCCCAAAATTAATTAATTTTCGTCGATTACGTAGGACAGTATACTTATGCGCATGCGCGATGTCGATATACAGCGTTTATTATTGCCAACACTTGACCACACCCCTTTTTTTTTTTTTTGGAATTCAGCA
The DNA here is from genome assembly GCA_963930775.1 of Cliona cf. orientalis. Taxonomy (NCBI): domain Eukaryota; kingdom Metazoa; phylum Porifera; class Demospongiae; order Clionaida; family Clionaidae; genus Cliona; species Cliona cf. orientalis. Next base: position 6,616,085 of record OZ005697.1, read on the forward strand.
AAATGTGACCCGGCCGGATCCGAGAAACATATATTCAAATTGGTATGGCCTTACTAAGAAGAGTGTCATCTCCTGCTTATCTGTGGAGTTCATGTCACGACCTGGATGTAATACACAAGAGGTATAATAATATACAAAATATTACTATACTGTAAGGGAGCTTGTCCAAAGTCCTTGTGGAAAAATTAACGTCTTGTAACATTTATTTCACCCCCTGCATTTATTTGGTATTCACTTGTATTCTACAGTGTTATATGTATATAGCTATATATTATGTCTTCATGGATTCATTGCATACCTGTGCTTCTTTGACAGTTTCTTGCTTGCCTGTAGCTATATTATACACTTCTAGCTTGACACAGCTAAAACACAAATTTTGACGCATTGCTGGTTCAACCACAAAAATTTTATAATCACAACCAAAGCCTGTCTGCTGATAATGCAGTTATAATGTCATGGACTAAGATCCCCTCCCATCCCTCCCCCCCACCCCACACACACACCATAATGACGTTAATTTTCCACAAGCACTTTGGACAAGCCACCTAATAATCAACAGCTATAATATTATTATACATGCAGATACAAGGTCACCACAGATTAAAAGCTATCATGATCAGACGTACCAATGGACCATGGGTAGGCTGCCCCAAACTCAGCCATGTAGGACTGAAGCTGGAGGGAACATGTCCGACGGTTCACCCTCCGAGTCAGCATACCTGCATATTGTCATGTGTATATTAAGGGGTATGTTATAGAGAGGCTATACAAGTCAGCACACAATGTAGTTTTCCCGATGGAGATCTTGCGAAGTTTTTATATAATAATATTAGCTTTGAATTCTCAAATCAACAATTGTTTACACAAGGCTTTACAGGGATGATAAGCTAAGCTTTGCAGGGGCAGAACACCAGACGTGTACCACACTTCGGGGGAAGAAATGCTCATACCTAATAAACAGCACACATGTACTCACTTCGATCAGATTCATTTTCAGCTCTGAGCCACTGCCATAAGGTGGATAGGCTCTGCTCAGTCACAACATGAGGATACCTGCACACAAACAATATTAAAGGGAAAGTACAATGTCATGTACAATGTTGTGTATGAATGACTATAAATCATCGTAATTCTTAACAAACCTATCCTGAAGAAGTTTAACGAGTAGAAAGTTCCCCCTATTGGTGGTGATGTCACTCTGCCTGCAAAATAAATGGTGTAATAATTATCATCAGTATAGTACTTCAATACAGTGTAGCAATGATAACATATATACATGTACACTAAATTTTACTCTTCTGGAACGAGCAATAATACATTGGTAATGAAAATTAAGTGGCACAGTGTACTCACTCTGACATCATTTCATCCAACATCCTACGGATGATCCTCACTGGACCGGGGTACCTAATCACACATGCAAAGGTACATGGAAAGGTAGGAGGAAAGATTTCAATAATATTATGGGCATCCATGGTCAAAGATGATCAACAATTGTGAGTAGCTCACCTGCAGAGCTGCTCAGCGATGTTGAGGTTATAGTACTCCTCCACCATCCCTCGACTAAACTCATCTGTACAAATTATTATTTCATGTACATGTATAATGTGTTGCAAAAATTGAGCAGGTACATGTACATGCATGTATGGACTATACACACAGTGATATACTAGGTGCATGTACTAAGAAATGAAATGCATAAACATCAACGCTTTATCCACAGACACAAAGGTATGAATACTGGCACATGTACACTATAATAGACACTGTATAAAAATCTATATACAACGTATAATATGTACATGTGTCTGGCAGAAAGCTTACGGAGGTAAGGAGTGATCCTCGTCTTGACCAGCGGATATAGCTCATCAAAAGAGGCATCGATAATCTAAGAAAGAAATATTACATGTATGTCTCAGGGTAACCTACATGTACATGTACGTATAAGTTGTTACAGTAGCTTACCACAGCTCCAATGTCTGGATAGCTCATTGCAGCACAGCTGGCAGTGTAACCACCTGTAGAGGAAGAGATACAGGTCAACAGTGGTACACTCAAGAGAGACAGAGAAGAAAGAGAAAGGAAAGGAGAGAGAGCACTTCCCTCCCATCCCCCATGAGCTGCTTACCAATAGACCACGCAAAGAGGATGATGTCTTCAAATGCAAAGCCCAGTCCAGTGACAGCATAGCGGACCACCACATCAACGCCATTGAACTCTTGAGATGGGAGGGGCAGACCCTGGAGAGAGAGAGTGCATTAGAGGGGAAGGTACATATAAATGGCAGCAACTAGGTAGCAGAGCATTATTATTAACAATTATTAATAACTACCAACTTACACTTGAGTCACCAAATCCAGGATGATTCCAGCCAATGGCAGAGTAACCACCTACATGTACATGTACACATACATACATGCACGCAGATCACAAAAGATTAATCGTTGTTCTCTCTTCCTTCCCTCTCCAGCCCAACTCCGTCTCTCCCGCTTCTTGTCCATCCCTCCTCTTTCTATTCTCTCCCCTCCCTTCCCTTCCTCTAACTTAGTATTTAGTCTAGCATCCCTGAACATATCTCAGTCACATTGACTAAACCTACAGCTGATCGGTATCTCCATCATTCCCAGTTCATAGAAGGCAGCGTTTCCCTCGCAGCAGATGACCAGCTTGTTTCCCTTTGCAGCGGCGTCTGGAGACCCTCTCTTGTCCACAAACATACAGTCAATGCAATTCCCATCGGCTGCGAGCAACTTGGCACGGTGTGCATCATGCTGCATTGGATAATTATGTGTTTTACAAACACCAATCACATTCAACAACTCCATGAGTGGGTTCCATGCGGTAATTAATGCTAATGGAGCTCACAATTCTTCTAAGCTTGGCTCTTCCAGTGGAAAGGAATGAATCTGCAAGAGAATACACATGTTTACGTCTACAGCAGCATACCCTTAATAGTCATGTTGTATGAACATGTACAGTGTACATGTACAAAGTGTTGCTGTGCATGGCATTCACAGGTACATGTAGTACAATAATCTGGCTGCTATCAACACAGATATGAATGAATGTGAAGGCCTCCATCCATACTAGTGAACTATCATAATTTAATTATGATCATGCAGTGCTCACCAACAAGGCTGTTGTAGACAGCGAGTGAGCCGGGGTAGATGAGCCGTCTACCAACCAAGTGAGCAGAAATAAACCTGGTGGAAGGATCAAATTAAGAACATGTACATGTACAATGTAGACTTGACCATTTATGTATTACTAAGAGTGGCTGGAGCCTGAGTTATTTTTCATTATCTGCCTATTAAAGCTACTACACGGCTACATAATGTACACATGTACATTATGCATGTAAATGTATCTGTATAAGGAGGGATGAGGCAAGGAGAGCATTCTTTCACCCAAATTAGTAACTAACCAGTCACACCTGTACAATGGGTTGCAGATACGGAATTTTAAAAACCATAAAATTTAATTCGGAGAGCTTCTGAAATTTTTCAAGAAAATTACTATATACATCACTGCACTATATATCGGTACACATGCATGTAGATGTACCTTGCTGTGGAGAGAGGGAAGTGTTTCACTCTCTCCCAGAGCGTCTTCCTTCGTGAACTCATGATGCGGCGAGGTCTGGGGAAACACAGGGAGACCAAATTACGGGTAGATATACAGCATAACTGAATTAATACTCACTTGATTGATGACTGATCAAAGCGGAACGTCACAGGTAGTGCAGAGATACTAAAATCATAACCACTGATTCCAGTTAGCTTCTCCTACAGTGAAACACATCAATGCTAAATGAGACCCTATGAGTTAAAACACAACCTGTGTGTATACATGCAGGTACCTCTCTTGGTCCTATGCTGGTGTTGAGCCTCTTGGCTGAATTCAAAACTTTCAAAAACTCCCCATATGACTCGTTACGATATCGACCAACACCTGCAAAGAAACATGTACATGTACATATACACACATGCGACCAACAGATTGGTTATCCAGAGAGCAGCCTCACAAAAGCACTTAACAATCAAAGCCTTTCACTCATCGCCTTGACTACTGGCAATTACAGCAAATAGATGACTTTAAAGTGCTAGTAATGCTGTGCTGCACCAATTTACATGTACATGCATACATATACACTGTACATACTCCCTTGTTGTAGGCGAGAGAGGGGGGAGGGAAGGGGGAGAGGGGAGAGGGGAGAGAGAGAGGGAGGGAGAGAGAGATTATATTACACTCGCGTATGACTGACCTCTGAAGATGTAAGCGAGAGAGACTGATATGGGAATGAAGGCCAAACTACGACACAGAGTCACAAAACCACTCAGAGGAGGAATACCTAAACAGCAATATCACAATAATAATGTCAAGCATGCAGAAGTGTGTACCCTCTTTCACTGGCCACATACAATGTACATGTACATGTAGTGGGTATGATGTCATGAAAACTAGCTTCATGAAGCCACACCTCCATAAACTAAGCAACCAGGGAAAGTGGTCAGACTAAATACCTAAAATATGCACATACTGATATTTTCTTAACGTCCTTACCATATCTGAGGATGTAGTACACAAAATAGATGGGAGAAGTATAGAGAAACAGAGTCCACAGAACATTGGCCTAAAATGATCAAATAATGAATAGATTATTATGCCTATAGTATACATGTACATACACGAATGTACAGAGTAACTGCATGTTCACTTAAACTTACAGCACTGATGACATTATCTGCATAACGTTCCATTTTATTTGGTTGGTACGGAAGTCCCTACATACAAAGCATACATGTATGCATTCTATGTTATTTACAAGTGTCAAATTATGTTGTGTCATCATAGGTGTCATATAGCTCACCTCATTTGTACCCAAGTGTATGAACCTTCTCAGCCTGGGTCCTCTGATGCACTGGAGTAGTTTTATCACGGCCCATGTCCCCCTACTACTCCCCTGTAGTCGAGATAGATCACTCATCTTCCACCGAAGCCTTTTTCTTTTTAATCACGAGGAAATATGCTGAGTCAGCAGGAACCGGAATGTGCCCGCATAGTGTGAACTTTGCACTTTGTACTTTGCCATGCGTGGGGGTTGGACCTATTATGGTTGGACTTCAGCACTGGAAGGGCGTGGGGATCAGGCGCTTCTTGTTAGAGGATGGTGAGCCTTCTTTGTCAATTGCACTTCTGGACACTGAAGCCCCTGGCTCCTGGAATAGGTCAGCTTCTATACGTGTAGTACAGCACAATGTACAAGCAAGGGTCTATATTAAAGCCCTTGGTACAAGTTCATGTACATGTAGACTACATTCATAACTGCTGTGTCATATGAATTTGCAGCAAAATTGCAAATAAATAAATCAATATTTTCTGTAGGCAATGACATCGGGATCAACTCGTACCACGATAAGAGTGGTGGAGAGGAGAGACATGCTGAGCCTGAAGCCATACGAAAACAATGGGCTCAAGGTGTGTTTACTACTCTATAATTGTTGCCATAGCATCATATCCCTAAGCTGGTCTGGTCAAGTGGAATTAATGATACCCCAGTTTTTGTGTGCTATTATGCTATTGTGATCGAGTTAGATCACTAGTGTCTAAGTACATGTACAATGTACATGTGGGACTGTTCTTGGCCACTTGATTTAGGTCTATGGGAAATAATGTTGCAAGCCTTCATTTCTCTATTCGAACTTTCACTGCTGTGTTGTTACTGAGGAACCTTAGCCTTGTCTCCCAGACCCCTCACAGCTTTTCATTATTTCAGCACTCAACATTGAAAGGCTGAGAGGAGCCTGGGGGAGGAACCTTGGGGGGGGGGGGGGGGGGGGGGATCAAGGGTAGAGCTACATGTATAGACATGGGTGTGTACTTATCAATTGTGTTTTTCCATTCTATTAATAGGTAGAGGGATTGTGTGGACACCAAAGAACAAGAGACCAGATAAATTGAGGGATACTCTGAAGGAGTGTGAGGTCAGTTGATCAATGCAGGCTTTGTAGTACAATAAGCTTTTTGAGTGTGTGCTGTTACTGATGTGCAGGAATTGTTTTCAACCTATCCACCAATCTGTATGAAATGGCAGGGCCTCAGACACTGTCTGGTAAGGAGGCAAGAAGGGGGAGAGAGAGGGAGAGAAGGGGGATGAGGTGGGGAGTGAAAGGGAGAGAGAGAGGGAGAGAAAGGGGATGAGGTGAGGAGGGAGAGAGAGAGCGGGAGTAAAAGGGAGAGAGAGAGAATTGGTGATAAGATGCTCTATACATGCGTACATTGAGCATATGGAACTCCATTCCAGGCTAATCTACCAATTTACCCCAATAATTACATGTATGTATTTTAGGTTCTGCTGAGCAATGGCATCCTAGTGACCTTCACGGTTGCGAAACATTCAGGAGATGTTGAGGGAGTGCTCATTGACAAGACCTTGGTACCAAAACTCCAGTCTGCCACGGCAGACAGTGGTAAGTTCATGAAATTGTTTATGTATGACTCTAATTCTAACTTTGTGTGCACTTTTACTACATGTATATGTACATACATGCACATGTAGCTTATATGCATTCCTGTATGGTACTTGTACCATACAATGTCGTATACAATGTACATGTGCTTCTATAAAAATCCATATTAAAATATCCTTATATGCATGCATAACGGTACTCAAATCTTGGAGAAATTTTTAAGAGTTCAATATTCAACATTCAATCAGTGTGTTCATTTTTATTCTACCATTTTCAGCGTTGATGGTTGGTAGTGGTGTGGTGCTGACCCTGTGTGGAGAGAGGCGCCCAGCATGTGTCTCCCTCTCCCAGCGGCGGTTCTCCTTCCATGTTCCCCTCACTCTCACTCCTTCAGACTCTGGCAGGAGGCTTGAGAAACTCTCAGCTCAAGACCCAAAGGTACACGTACATGGTGTATGGTAAAGCAAGGGTTCCTAGCAAATTAGACATTTGCTACTACATGTATATCCTTCACTCTGGCCGTGGACTATTTATTCCTGGACAGAGTAGTAGCAAAATTTTCCATTATTTCCTTTTACTTGACATTGTACATATAGTGCTGATCAGTATTAAATATTATGGAAGATATCAAGGGATTTATCCATTCCTATTTTTTAAATGTGGGGCTGATTGCATGATAAAATTTTGTGACTGTACGCATGTAGATATTCGTGAAGGTAAGGGGTCGTCAAATGAATCTGGTCCCTAGTCTAGTTACTAGTTTATGTGACGACCATTACCTCCCGTTGATATTTACAAATTAGGTATCGTTGGTGGATGTAGAGGGTATGGCCAGTGATATGGTTCATCGTCACATTGTTGCTAACTCGCGTGGAGACCTGGTTGCCATCTGGTGGAGGGACACTCAGGACAGTGGCTGGCAGTGGTCATCAATGGCTGACAGCGGAGTCAATAACATACTCCTCTTCAAAATGAACAGGTAAAGAATGCATAATATTTGAGCTCGGGAGAATTTTGAGATTCAGTGGCATTTTTTTCCCTAATATCAATCGTAAATCCAAGGGGGCAATCATCCTTTTGTTTTTTCATCAATTTCAACTTTTAGTGTGCTAGTTATATGTACATGTATAGTAATAATAAATACATAGACATAGATATAAATGTATACGTATAATATTATACTGTAAATTGCGAATATTTCGTGTCTAAAATATTTCATGTGATAATTTTTCGCGTTAAATAATTTTCGGACAAACGACCCTGTACCACATTGTCGTTAATATTGTGCATATACTTCGTGCGTTTAATTTTCGCATAAGCCATGCTGTCCGAAAATATTTTAACATTGAAATGTTCGCGATTTACGGCAATATTTCTTAAAAGTCCATAATATAAAAATATCTTGCTTGTATTTAGTGGTAAGCTGGACTACTGTTGCGGAGTGCAGACAGATGGAGACCCAGTTGACGTCATGTTCAGGTCAGAACCGTTTATATATTATGTAGTTGCAAAAAAGTTCAAGTTTTATTAAATTTTGGTTCTGTTAAAGGGGAATCTGACATACTTCATTACTTTAGCTCTTCAGTTACATGTATGTAGGCCTGTGCTGCCCATCCAATCCCTTAAAGCCTCAATTTATTATGAGTTAAAAATTAATGTACGTATAAAGAGGTTACTTTGTGGTGTGCTCATGTACCATATATTATCATGATTCCTTGCAGTAAGAGTCGTAACCATATTCTTCACACGCTGGAGAAGGTGGCTCCATTAGCTTACGAATCATGCATCTATGAACTAGTGGACAACCAGGTTTGATATTCTGAGCTCTGCTATTAATGACTGACTATCCGAAGAAATGCATTTGTTCTAATTTGCAGCTTGACAGGGCAATCAGTGTTGCTAAAGTTACTTCTGATTGTAAGTTCATATCCAAGTGTTTGGAGGACTGTATTGATAGATGCTTATATCCATCATAATGTGCCCATAGCCAACATCGTTGTGTGTGAGAGGAATAAAGATGAGACTAAGCTACTCATTGGCTGTGAGAATGGAACGCTGGTGAGTTTGTACATGCGTGCATCTACCGTATAGCGGGAAATTTTCGTATGGTGCTAATTTTCGTATATTTTGTATGCTCCATCCCTTATACGAAAATTAAAACTGCGAAAATTTGAACGTGCGAATTTTTTTTCCTTTCACGCATGACCTTTGACCTATATGCCTACCACGACCACACGCAGTTGCTAGCGGCAGGTGCTAAATGCAAGGCTAGCTCACAGAACGATGACTCTTTATCGGTTATTTGCCAAGGCGTCGAAACGGAGTGACCTTTCAGATCCCAGTGGACCGCTATCAGCATCGATTATGATCAAGGAAGCCAGTGATGCTAGCGTTACTGCATATGGCACATAAGTGCGAGCGCTATCAGCTGCGCATGCGCGCAATCTCCCGCAGCAAGCATACGAAATTAAAAAATACGAAAATTTATTCTAAGGGTGTTTTGGTCAATCATACGAAAATTAGCACCAACGAAAATTTCCCGCTATACGGTACTACTCAGTAGCAAGTAGCATCCCAAATTCAAGGGAAGAGCCAGAGGTTGATTGAGGCACAACTGTCCAGCATAATTCAATTGAATTATACTGTACATATTCACTGCAGATTCTTCATGACTGTCTGGCTCTCCAGGTACCAAAGACCACCAAGGTCCTATTTGTAAGTTGATGTGATACTATTGCAGACATACATGTAGCTTAATAATATTCCTGTATTAAGTCTATACACTTCTGTCTTCATACATGTACGTACATGTACATCTATAGTTGTAATTGGTTACGTATAATAGTGATAGACTAGATATACATGTACAGTTAATAGAACATTTTATGTGCATGTACTCTATATCACATTTCTCTTCTCCCTGTAGTCAGCTATCGTCGTAGTCCGGTGGCACCCGGCTGGGTCCCTGGCCTTTGTCTGTGGCTCTGGCGGTGAGGTGCAATGCTTTGACCTCTCTCTCAACTCGGTCTGGTTCCGGTCTCTCTCAGAGGACCCCTCACCAACACTCATACTGCCAATAGCATCCCATCTCATGTATGTACTAGCTTGGAGTATAGAATAATGTAGCACAAGAGTATGAAAATACATGTAAATAACGGATTTCCACTTCTGGATACTTTATTATACATGTACAAGTGCAGGTGTTTCCCAGACGGTTGCCAAAATCGCCATTTATGATTGTCCAATGGCTTCTGGCGATTTTCTAGTCATGCTGATCGCCAAAGTGGCGAAAGTGGGAGGAGTGTAGCTAGTAGGTAATGGTTGCTTGCATGGTGAAAGGAATGAACTCTACTATACAGATACTAAACCCAATAAATTTGTTATTAACACCCACCTCTCTCATTTGTGCGCAACATAACATGTACATGTATATACTGTGGCTATGGAATATGAAATTGGCTATAAAAGAAATGATGTAGTAGCCAATTTGGCTACGGTATTTTCATAGCTTGGAGAATCCCTACAAGTGCTTACGAATATATTGCAACAGCTTTACAACCTCAATAGTTGGGGCTGGCTAATAGCTTGTAATAGATTTCAATTGAATAATATTTAGGTACAGCTTGTACCTAACCAGTGACCAGGCACAGCATGCATGCAACGTCGTATATCTTGCCAATGGAAGTTAGGGTATGATGCTCCACTCTGTAGACCAGTGTGAGTTAATTGCACGTGCACATTAATTTTTGTGTGTTTGTTACTGCAGGGCCCCTACTCGCCTAGAGATGGCAGGCTGGGGCTCAGAGCCGGCTGGAGGGGAGGGGCATGGCGGTTGCTATGACAACTTCGTCATGGTGTTTGATAGGTATGGAAGTCATCAAAATTAAATTTTAATACTTTGGACATGCGTACATGTATATCACTTCATACTGACACAATGTCATGTATTGTTTGCGTAGAGGCCCCATTGTGTTGCTGCGGACTGAGTTTGGTGTTCTCAGCCGAGGGAAGATGGGTCCCACTGAGCTTGTCTCTGAGTACCTCAGAAGTAGGAAGACAAACGAGGTACATTAATGTTGTATACTGCATGTACATGTATGTTGTGTACAGATGTATGTGACAATGATAGCTGCACAATACACGTACTGTACTAAGTGTTTTGCATTAATGATCCATGGTATCGTTCATATCAGGGGTTCCCTAGAGCCAAAATTTCTTCTATTGGTTCTTGGATCAAGTAGCTGTTGTATATTAATTAGCAGTGATCAGTAATATCTTTGATAAATTCATTACTAAGCCTCAGATGTAGCCCGCAGGGTATAATGCTCTAGAGAGCTCTAGTTGTTTTAGTGTCATGTGATTATGTGTAAGAGTGATCTTGTCTCCTATGTACCTACATATACAGTGTACATGTACTTATGCATGTACATGTACAAAATTATTAGGCTGTGTCCATGTTGAAGAGTATGAACTGGAGTTTCCAGCCATCTGAGTGTTTCAGTTGTTTCACTCTCATCATGGATCACCTCCTAATCCAACCACTCTCAGCCGCCACTGAAGGTACATACATACATGTAGATGCACATACATGTACATCAGTGTGGATTATAACTTTTTGTTAATGATCTGACAAATGTCAGACCATATTCCAGTTTGATCGGACATTATATGCATTGTACATGTCTATGCGTAGTACAGCCAGATATAAGACGAGTGTCCTTGCGAGGGAAAGGCAGCAGCAATGACTTACATGCACAAGCACAGCTATACAGCTATAGCTACATGTATGTTCAGCTGCAGAGGTACATATACCACAAACCACAGCACAGAGCAGTGAAAGTTGTAAGCTAAGTGGGTGCTAAATAAACTACTACTACTAACATCCCCCAGCTACTGACCACTGTCTGCCAGTAGTATTACAACGCATGCGCATTGCAAACTACACTGGCAAGCAATGGTAAGGCGGCCATATGTCCGACCAGGAGTGGTTTGGGCGGCCATGAGCCATGTTGGTCGGATTTTAGCCGATGACCGACTGTTATAATCCACACTGTACATGTACGTGTACCTGGACATGTACATGTACATGTATGTGTACGTTAGCTGTTGTTCAAATTTTTGCTCAAATGTACATGTACTGTAAGTGTGGAGTTGATCCTATGGAACTTAATATTCAGTTACGTTCCCATGTCCAAATTGTTGTCATGTACGTATCTTTTACATTGTTGTGGGAGAGTGTCTATGTTCCTATCTAAAAGAGTTATGCACCATAGCCTCCCATGAATAAGTACCCCCTAAGCCGTTAATTTAATTACCACACCCACTTAATTAAAAAAGGCCCAGCAGCCAAAAACTGATGCGGGCGGGCCTGAGAAACTAATATATATATATATATATTTTTTTTTTTTGCCTGGCCTTATGATTCTTTCCTGCCTCTCTCTCTCTCTCTCTCTTGTAGCTCAAATGGAATCCACTCTCTCCGAATTTACTGACACTGTTCCTTCTATCAACAAGCAAATATACAACACATACCACGCTCATGTCACTAACTTGTCACGAAGATTCTTTCACTTACTACTGAGGTACTGTCAGTACTGTACCTGTAGTCTCATCCCCAGGCTCTCTCTCTTTTTATTTTGTACGTACTGGAGAGGAAGAGCCCTGGGATGAGGCCACTGTAAATGTATGTACCAGCCCTAGCCTAGTTCCAAAATTAATAGCCTCGTCCCCAGGTTACTCCCATGTTTTCGAAGTTACATACAGTGTGTGTACCTGATAAGGCACTGGGATAGTTTTCTCTGGATTCTAAAGGATGGTATTCTTGAACTTGTACAGCATAGTTGTACCGTTGTGTCCTGGGCAAGCATCAACTCCTGGGCAGGCGCCCATGTACCGCATTTCAAAGGGTCAATGTACATATGTAGTAGCAGGCCAAAATTGCGATTTATATTTTTAAAGCGCCCATGTGTGCTTACCCGGGACACCACGGTACATGTATTCACGCACGTCTAATATTATATTGTACATAGTATTATGCGTTTATACATTTTCCTTAGCACAAGTGTTGTACATGTACATGTACATGATCTTTGTTAACTTTGAAGTTCAGATTTCTGTGTACATATACTATGAATAATATTTTTCAGATATAAAAGACTGGAGAAAGCATTTGAACTTGCCAAGAGGATCGGGGCAAAAGATTTATTCATGGTATGACTCGGTGAATTATGTATTAAATCTTATTTTTATATAGCACTATTCCAAAAAATTTTCCATGCACATTATTACTAAGTTACCTTGCAGGATGTGCACTACATGGCTAAGGACTTGGGTGAACACAAATTAGCTGACTCAGCAAAGGAGTGTGCTAAGAAAGCAGCTAGTGATTTTGTGTCAGGTATGTATGCTCACATATTATTGTATAATACTGTAACACAATACCATACAAAATAATATTATTGAAGTAATTATTGGAAATCATGTAGTTCCATGACATTGTAATAATAACATCTGTATACATGATTGTATATATTATACATAGTGTAATATTAATGATGCGGATTATTATGCTTGCTCCCTGAAATATTGGGAGCTTATTTACTGAGTTATTTTCTAAAACGTGTGCACATTCCTTTCTCACGATAATTTCTCTCAGTGTGGAATCCCTATCACTATTGCTATTATGTATAATGCATGCAGATGTGCTCCAGGTGATGGAGAACATTCTCTCCCGGGAAAATACACCTAAACACCGACCCTCCTCTCTGGCTAGGTCGCAGTCAAGCCGGCAGAACAGACCTCCTCGTTCCATTAATGCCCAGGTGGCAGCCGGGGGGAGGGGGACCATCCTGGGAGGTGGGGACTCTGATGAAGAGATGGGAGGAGTGTTTGGCCGTGCGAGACACACCAGCCTGCTATCGTTTGACTCCATAGGGGGCAGCTTCAGGGCTGCTCCGCTTATGGAACAGGCTACTGCTTTTGAATCAGGTAGAGCATTAATTTGTGTATGTGTGTACACATGCATACGTGTATCTGAAGTAGAGTTCCTGAACTTGATGACCTCCAATTGAGACCTAGTATCTCTGCCACTTCCCAATGAAGCAAATAATATTATAGTAAATTGGGATTTGATTGTGAGACATTGATTATGGGGCTTTTCAAGCAACATGTATATTGCAAATCTAACGACAATAATATGACTGACTGTATACATATTATCATGTGTGCTTGCAGTGGCGGATCCATGTATGGGTGGTGCTTAGAGTGCCTGACTATCACCCTAGGCTCCAAAGACGATCATGTAATACTTATCATGCATGTACATGTATATATAGGATTTTAGTTGTCCGTCCATCTGTCCATTACGAAAAACTAACGGAAGTAATTTGACTCCACATACAAGGGTGGCCCTTGAGCACTAGAAGCTAGAACAAGGCAATCTCTGTACATGTAAGTACCAGCCCTCGCACTAGCTATAGGCACGAACAATAGCTTCTTGGCCAAACTGTAGAAAACCAAGCAACAAACGGGGACTTGTATTCATGAGAAGATATGGTCCGAGTGGTCATCACGGAGGTAGTAGATTCTTTTTGTGATCTCAAATGTTGCTATGAACAAGCAAACGACTTTTCTGGACAGCTGAATGATGTAGCCATGTGGATGTCATAAATGCACATGCTCAATAGTTCTCATGTTGCAGAAGTGCAAGATTTAGAAAAAAATTCGAGAGGGATAAAAAATTAGAGTCTACAGCGAGATTCGAACCTGCTGCCTTCCGTTCCACACATAAGAGCCCAAGCACTCTGCCACCACGGTTATCGCTGCTGGCCATCCTAATTTTACCTGTTTTAAAGATAAACCGTAGAGACTAATCCTGTGAGCTATACTTGCGTGATCTTTGTAATTATGCAAACGCCACGTACGTGGCTTATTGATGCAACGGCATAGAATACGGATATGGGTTCTGGTAAATATTGGCACATCTGCTGACTGTACTCACCAGGCCCTTTCTCTTTCCCCTCCCCAAAGGGCCTGGGCACAAGGCTAACTTTGTGTATTCCATTTTCACAAGCCAAGCTCATAATATGCAGGCTACATGTATATTGCGGCATAGCCCATTAGCTAACACTATTTATTGTCATTCTCTCAGGCATGAACATAATGACTATGTTCCACTGCCAGTTAGTTTATTCACACAACCATGCAGTCACATGCATGCACATGCAGAGAGCTGACTACCGCATAGCGGGAAACTTTGTAATTACGCAAACGCCATATATGTGGCTTATTGGTGCAACGGCATAGAATACGGATAGATTCTGGTAAATATTGGCGCATCTGCTGACTGTACATACCAGGCCCTCTCTGCTCCCCCTCCCCAAAGGGCCTGGGCACAAGGCTAACTTTGTGTATTCCATTTTCACAAGCCAACCTCATATCCAGGCTTTATTGCGGTACAGTCCATTAGCTAACACTATTTATTATCATTCACTCAGGCATGAACATAATGACTGTACTCCTCCGCCAGTTAGTTTATTCACACAACCATGCAATCACATCATGCACATGCAGAGAGCTGACTACCGCATAGCGGGGAACTTTGGTGAGGTTTCTAAGTTGATGTTTAGAGATTTCGGTATATAGATCACCAAATTAAAGCTTACCAATTGAACATGATGCACGAGCGTCTATAGCAATAGCCATTCAAATCGCCATAATATTTAAACTTCACCAATACCAATGGAAAGCTAGAGTAACAATGTATTTTCGCCAAATTTATGCTCGCCAAATTTCCATGGCATGCATGATCGAGGGCAATCAAACACCTCATGAGGCAAACATAACTACATGTATGATGAAAGGGTGTATCAACATGCAGTAGCTATATAAGCATGAAAAGAATAACTGCCCTCCTCCACTGATTGTTTAGTTCAGCCATACAAACAGTGTACAATCATGCACAGTGGTTAGATATCATTCAGCTATGATTGGGGTGATCAAGCATGCAG
Organism: Cliona cf. orientalis; assembly: GCA_963930775.1. NCBI lineage: Eukaryota > Metazoa > Porifera > Demospongiae > Clionaida > Clionaidae > Cliona > Cliona cf. orientalis. The sequence continues at coordinate 6,631,563 of OZ005697.1, forward strand.
CCCGTGACAGATATTGCTGTGCAGGTTATGGTACACATTAATGTTATTCTGGTTGCCAATGCGTCACCTTGAAATGCAAGTATAAAAACTTAATCAATGCACTGTTTGCTATGCTGAGTCGATTAGCTACTGTCCATCCTTGATCTGAATTCTCACGGGTGCGCAAAAATAATCATTATTTTTGACAGGTTTAGAAATAATATTGCCTCAGCGACCTGTATTCAAATGGGAGCTATGGATCACGACTGGTTCATTTTTACTAGACACCTGTTACTGTTCCTCTTGGTGTGTGCTGACTCTGCAAACAGCCAAGTACACTACTACATCACACCCTCACTGAGCGTTCACTGTCCTGGAGATCCCTGTCTTACTCTACCACAGTTTGCTGCTGATTCCACCAGCTACCTTGGCAATGAAACCAGCATCTTTCTATCCTTTCTACCAGGAAATCATAGTTTTGATAGAGAGCTCTCAATATCTCATGCAGTAAATTTCTCAATGATAAAGGACATAGGAAGCAATGGAATTGTATTTGTAGAATGTGGTAGTCAGTCAGAAAGGTTCAATATCAATCAGACAATGTTTGCTAATATACAGAGTCTGCATTTCATTGGCTGTGGAAGTAACACTGTTAGCCAAGTTGAGCAGTTGATAGTTAAAGACACCATCTTTGAGGGTGTGGAAGGCAGAGGCACAGCATTAGTGCTGAATGAAGTGACTGATGCTAGCATTACAAAAATTTCTTTCCTTTCTAATGCACATGGTGGCATATTACTTAAACGTGATGATGGCCCAAATTTTACGAGTAATCAAGATATATTAGATTATCTCTATCTAAATCGAAATTCATCATTTGCAGTTGGTGGAGCATTGCATGTTTTCCATAGCAATATTTTTATCATTAACAGCAAATTCACTGAAAATACAGCTGATATAGGAGGAGCACTGTTGGCTTATAATAGCAGTCTCCATATTATCGGAAGCACTTACAGCTACAACAAGGCTGATTTTGGCGGAGTCATGATCACATCAGAATCCACAGTCAATATCAAGGATAGCATTTTCAGTGAAAATGCAGCTGGGATCTATGGTGGAGTGATGATAACATATAGAGACTCATTCAGTGTCAGCTGTACCACTGTTACCAATAATACTGCTGGTGATAGTTATGGAGTAATGATGACATTTGAATCATTATTAAACATAACAGATGCTATTTTCAGTGAAAATACAGCTATGGTTTACTGTGGAGTGATTTATGCAGTGACTTCCCCCTTTAGTATCACCAGCAGTACTTTCACTAAAAACAATGCTTTTTTTGCCTCGGTCATGGATATACTCAATTCGTCACTATCAATCATCAGCAGTACTTTTACTAACAATGCAGCAGCTTTTATGGGTGGTGTCATGATTACATCTGATTCTATATTTGAAATTGCCAACAATATTTTCACCAACAACAATGCTGCAGCTGGTGGTGCTATCATGGTCGTAAATGACTCATCATTTAATATCATCAGCAGTACTTTTACTAACAATAGTGCAAGTGATAACGGCATCATGATCACATATGATTCATCATTTAGTATTGCTAATAGTACTTTTATTAGCAACAGTGTAGATGGTTTAGGCAGTATCATGTTCATATCTGGTTCTTTATTTAATATTACTGGCAGTGAGTTTACTAGCAATGTAGCAGCTAATGCTGGTGGTGTCATAGCCACAGATTATGGTTCGTCATTTAACATTACCAGCTGTCGTTTTATTAACAACAATGCTGCATTTGGCAATGGTGGTGTCATGAATGCAACTAACTCATCATTTAATATCGTCCGCAGTGTTTTTCTAAACAACAGTGTACTTGTTGCTGGTGGTGTCATCAGCACATTGAGGTGCACATTTAGCATTACAAGAAGTGCTTTTAATAATAGTGCGGCTTAAGCTGGTGGTGTTGTTTATGCATCCGTATCCTCATTCAACATTACAAGCAGTGCTTTTAGCAATAATAGTGCGGCTTTAGGTGGTGGTGTTGTTTATGCATCCGTATCCTCATTCAACATTACAAGCAGTGCTTTTAGCAATAGTGTGGCTTTAGTTGGTGGTGTTATTCGTGCATCCGTATCCTCATTCAACATTACAAGCAGTGCTTGTAGCAATAGTGCGGCTGCAGCTGGTGGTGTTGTTTTCACGTCTGTATCCTCATTCAACATCGTAAGCAGTATTTTTATTGACAACACAGCTTTTGCTGGTGGTGTCATAGCCACAATTACAGATTCATTATATAATATTTTTAGCAGTATTTTTATGAATAATATTGCAGCTAATGATAGTGGTGGTGTCATCATCACAGATGATTCATCTTTTAATGTTACCAATAGTGCTTTTATTAACAACAATGCAGGTACTAGTGGTGGTGTCATGATCACATTTGATTCATCTTTTAATGTTACCAACATTGCTTTTATTAACAACAGTGCAGGTGTTGGTGGTGTCATCATCACATCTAATTCATCATTTAGTATCTCCAGTAGTACTTTTACTAACAACAGTGTAGCTACTCTTGGCGGTGTCATGTACACATCTGGTTCCTCACTTTATATCGCCAGCAGTTTGTTTGTTAACAATACAGCAGCTGGTGGTGGTGGTATCATAGCCGATGGTTATGATTCTATAATCAGCAGTGCTAATGCAGCAGCTTCTGGTGGTGGTGACTCATATTTTAATGTTACCAACAGTGTTTTTATTAACAACAGTGCAGGTATTGGTGGTGTCATGTTCACATTTGATTCATCGTTTAGTATCACCAGTAGTACTTTTGCTAACAACAGTGTAGCTACTATTGGTGGTGTCATGTACACATCCGGTTCCTCACTTTATATCGCCAGCAGTTTGTTTGTTAACAATACAGCAGCTGGTGGTGGTGGTGTCATAGCCGCTGGTTATTATTCTATAATTAGCAGTGCTAATGCAGCAGCTTCTGGTGGTGGTGACTCATATTTTAATGTTACCAACAGTGTTTTTATTAACAACAGTGCAGGTATTGGTGGTGTCATGTTCACATTTGATTCATCGTTTAGTATCACCAGTAGTACTTTTGCTAACAACAGTGTAGCTACTATTGGTGGTGTCATGTACACATCCGGTTCCTCACTTTATATCGCCAGCAGTTTGTTTGTTAACAATACAGCAGCTGGTGGTGGTGGTGTCATAGCCGCTGGTTATTATTCTATAATTAGCAGTGCTAATGCAGCAGCTTCTGGTGGTGGTGTCATGGTCACAGGAAATGGTTCATTCTTTATCATTATCAACAGTAGCTTTATTAACAATAGTGCTGCTCATGTTGGCGGTGTCGTCGCCTCAGTGTTTTGCTCATTTAATATTATAAGCAGTGTTTTTACTAATAATACAGCTGGTGTCATAGCCACAAGTAATATAGATTCATTGTATAGTATTTCCAGCAGTATTTTTGACAATAACAGTATACTTGGTGGTGGTGTTATTGGTGCATACAATTCAGCATTTAATTTTACCAATTGTACTGTTACTAACAACAGCGCAAGTACTGGAGGAGGTGGTGTCGCATTGGCTGGTAATTCATCATTTACTATTATTGGCAGCAGTTTTTATGCTAATAAAGCTAACATCCTTGGAGGAATAATGGTCTGCCTTGAATGTTCAATCCTCATTACTGACAGCATATTTGGTCATAATTCAGGATCTCTCTACATTTTGGATACCAATCTCACTTTCAGTGGCTACACGAGATTTGAGAGCTGTGCAGAACCAAATAAAAGAGCAGATGGTGCCTACGCAGAACAACAAGAAGGAGGAGCAATCACAAGTAATGTCCAATCAACTGTGATTTTTTCTGGAGTAAGTAGTTTGTCAAATAACAAAGCAGGGCGTGGTGGAGCAATATTAGCAGCTGAGAGTACAATCTTGATGTATGGTGAAATAACAATAGACAATAATACAGCCACAGCCAGCAGTGGAGGTGGTATTTCTCTCCATCAAAGTGATCTTGAAGTCAGGGGAAACTGTATCATCTCTGATAACTGTGCTATGACGAGGGGTGGTGCAATTCATGCCACTAGTTCAACTATCGCTGTGTATCAACCATGGACTCTTCAATTAGTCGACAACAGAGCAAAAAATGGAAGTGGAGTATATTTAGAAGCTAGCGCCAAACTGTATATATTAAAATTTACTACCGGTTTTGAACACTTAGTAGTGTTCCGAGATAATGATGCTATGTATGGAGGAGCCATATACTTAGCAGATGATACCAACTCCGGCACTTGCTCATCTGGTAATGAATGTTTCATTCAAACACTTGCAATCAATCAAGATGTCAAATTAAATAGTATACATGAATTAATAAGCATACTCTTTTCTGGTAATACAGCCAGTGAAAAAGGAGCCAACCTCTTCGGAGGACTACTGGACAGATGCATCCCAAGTCAATTTGCTGAAGTGTACACAATGCAAAGAATATATTACAGTGGTGTTAATTACCTCGGCAATATCAGCAACATAGCGGCAATAGATACCATATCCTCTCTGCCTGTTCGAATTTGCTTTTGTAAGAGTGAAAATGAAAGTGAACCAGACTGCAGCTACCAGCCACCAACCTTCAAAGTCAAGAAAGGAGGAACATTGACTGTGCCACTTGTTGCAGTGGATCAGGTCAATCATTCTGTTGCTGCAAACATCATCAGTTCTCTATCTTCACAAGATGGTGGTTTTAATGAAGGACAGCAAGCTCAAAGTGCAGGGAGATACTGTAGCAATGTAACATTCAATGTGTTCTCTCCACACAATTCTGAAACAATAAATCTTTATGCTGATGGTCCTTGTGGAAATTCAAGACTATCCTCCCGACAACTATATATAGAGTTCACTGACTGCACTTGTCCAATTGGCTTTCAGCCTTTTGCCAGCAATACAAGATGTGAATGCGATTGTGACTCAAAATTGTCTCGCTACATCACTGACTGCAACGCCACAACTGAATCCCTTGTGAGAGTGAACACTAACTCATGGATCACTCACATCAATGACACTGACCCACCTGGCTATATAATTCATCCAAACTGCCCTCTCGATTACTGCCGACCTCCAACTGAAAATATCAGCATGAATCTCAATCTTCCTGATGGATCCGATGCACAATGTGCTTATAATCGTAGTGGAATTTTATGTGGAGTTTGTCAAGAACATTTCAGCCTCTCCCTAGGTAGTTCACGTTGCTTATTGTGTCACAGTTACTGGCCTGTAGTGTTTGCCGTCATCCTCATAGCCACCATCATAGCAGGAATCTTGTTGGTTACTGCACTGTTAGTCCTCAACATGACAGTAGCTATAGGACTGATCAATGACTTTATCTTTTATGCTAACCTCGTAGCAGCTAATAGTGCCGTCTTTTTCCCATCATCAGAGCCCAGCTTTCCCACAGTATTCGTCGCCTGGCTTAATCTGGACATAGGAATTGATGTATGTTTCTTTGACGGTCTTGATGCATACACCAACGCCTGGCTTCAGCTGGCATTTCCAATCTACATTATCTCTCTAGTGATTGTCATAATCATAGTCAGTGAGAGCTCCCCTCGATTTGCTAGACTAATTGGAAAGAGAGACCCAATTGCAGCACTAGCTACTCTAATCCAGCTATCTTATGCCAAACTTCTCTCAGTGACTATCACAGCTCTATCATTTGCTGTTCTTAATTATCCCGATGGCTCACGAGTGACTGTATGGCTTGCCGACGGAAATTTGCCATATTTTCAAGGAAAGCATGTAGCTCTTGCCCTTGTTGCCTTGTTGATAATTGTAGTTGGTGTTCCCTACACCATTCTTCTATTTCTGTGGCAGTGGATTGTTCGTGCTCCAAAGTGGAAGGTTTTTAAGTGGACAAGGAACACTAAGCTCAATGCCTTTATCTCTGTCCATCATGCTCCATACAACAATATATATCGCTACTGGACTGGTTTGCTTCTGTTTTTGAGAGTGGTTTTGTATATCACTATTTCAGTTACTGTGTCTGGGGACCCTGAAACGTCACTGTTAATGACATTCGTCTTAGTAGGGAGCCTCTCTTTTGTAAAAGAAATCACAGGGGCAAGGGTGTATAAAAACTCATTCTTGAACATTGTTGGGGCTATGCTGTACTTTAATCTTCTTGCATTGTCTGGATTTAGTTGGTACCGATTCAAAGCTGACTTCAGGAAGCAAACAGCTGTTGCCTACTCCTCTACCATCATAACCTTCATCCTTCTGGTTGGAGTGATTATCTATCATGTGTATTTACTGGTCAGAAAGGATCGTCACCGGAGAGAATTTGAAGAGGAGCATGAGTACCTCCAACTGGCTCCAGTTCAACCTGCTACAGCTGAAGTGACTTACTCTATTGTTGAAATCCCCAAGCCTTGTGATCAGTCTCCACAGCTGCCAGCAGATTATGATGTCGATGACAAGATTGAGGTTAGGGAATTGCTTTGCACCGAAACTATTGGATATCAGTAATTTGGACCATGCATAAAGATATAATAATCTCATGATTACTACACAAATTAAATTTAACCTAAAGTTAATTCTATATATTGATCTGATTACTCTGTAAGTGTATATCAGGTTTTTTTTGGTCCAATAACACAAACTTGATTATCAATGTCTCATCACCTCTGGTGGTCTGTTTTAAACCACCACTTCTGCTTTCATTGATATTGCTTGAAATAGCACCCATGCTCTTTTAATATCTAATTTGGTGGTTCAAATAATTCACACATAAAAATTTTGCTTTAGCTAGAGTATCCAAAATTATTAATAATTTTACCATTGACAATCAATAAAATTAAGAACAAGAAAATGTTGACATTTTAAAAATAGAGCACTAAACTTCAAACTCTCAGCACAAGGGACATGGACATTGAAGTACGTGCAGCACTGGCTGTGTCTCTCTAAGGAGCCACTTCCAAACTATTTTTGGAAAAATTAATGTCATTGAGATGTGATAGGGAAGGGGGTTGAGGCCATCATTTACTAGTATAGTATACACTATAATATTATAGCTACATTGTACTATAGTATACTGTAGCTTACGAGGGACTCAAAGTTAATGTCACAATGATATTATTTTTTCTAAAATTAGTTTGGAAGTGCCACTATTAAAAGTAATTCCTGTGATTAATTTTCCAGTCGTGTGGATGATCCAGAAGCTAGCCTTCAGAGACTACAAAGTTTTGTGGGCTCCTTACACCCAATTTTGGGATATTACCACATGCTATGATTCTCCTCTTTGAATAATCTTCAGTTTTAATTGGACTCAGTGACTCTATGAGCTATGGTTATACCATTATTATGCAAAAACTATTATTAAATTATGCCTAATAACTGCAAGAAAGTAAAATGCTACTGGAGATACTAGGAAAGACTCCCTCTCAGTGAGCAGGTCAAAGGGTACATGAATATAACTGGAATATTATCATTCTAAGACCATAGCGATACTATAAGAGCCACCTAGATATCAAGCATAATATAGCTGTGCTGACTAATTCAAATTCCCTGATAATAATAACAGTCTCCATTGTTTAGCTGAACCTAGACCAAAATTGATTATTCAATGGTATATGTGCACATGGGATAGTTTATCTATTCATCTGTGGTATATACAATGTTATATCCCGTTACTATGCTGTTGCTAAGTAAAATATATGCCATATTGCACTAACCGCAAACTCATATTGCACTAACCGCAAAGTCATATTGCACTGTCAAATGCACTTCAGGCAAAAATATTGCCGAGGATCAAGGAAGAGCCGCTTCTTCAGCGATTCTGTGGGGCTCTGTAAAGCTGTATTAATGGAGCGTGTAGCAGAAAGAATGGCAGGAAAAAGCACAAAGCTGTTCGAAGCAATGGGCGGAGTCGTATCTTCAATCGGTCGCGAGTTTACACAGACTGAGAGCTACATACATACCAAGGTAAGCTTACCGTGTAGAAGCTTTGGCATGGCAATAGGTATCCTTGCTTCTGCGCTAGGCAACAGCTTGAGCGACGAATATCAGATTCTGAACTCGATGGTGCTTATCACGCGATTGAGTTTAGTGTCGATTTGACCACACCCCTCAGCCACGGGGCGCTCTAAAGAACGATCGACGTTCGAGAGCTGACTGAGAGAGCGGCTTAGTATAGACTGATACGACCAAGATGAGTTGTTCTTTTCAGTATCCATGGTAGCTAATGCCCACGGGATATAAAATAGTTATATCACGTACACTCGGGATGTATGGCATTTATTGCACTCAGCCCTCGGGCCGCTTTGCGCCCTCGTGCTTTGGTGCAATAAATCCCATACATCCCTCGCGCCCGTGATATAACTATTAGTAATACGTGCTGTATATTTCCACCTCGTATTTAGTAGGCCCAAAATAACCCCTGAGACATGGATGATTAATGTGATAAGCATTAAATTTTAATATGTTCAAATTTAGGAACTATGATATCACTACAATGATGTTAAACACATCATTGATCCCATTATATTAGCTAGGACAATGACGCAAGGATTAATCAATACTCAAAATTTAATGTATGTATAGGGGAACATAATAGTCTTCAAAGTAGTCATAGGTTTATAAATGTCACAAGGAATAGTGTGGGAAAAGGGGGCACTGACCATAGATGAGCTAGTCTATGTAAACAGGATTGGAAACCGCTCACGTGGGCAATACATGCATTCTTGGACAGTCCCTTTGCCATGACAAAATGACGATCACAATGCACTTATCAACTGATATATGCACTGACCATGCAACTGGGCTTTTCGGTCGTGATAATACCCTCTTCTGTGTACTAATTAAGCCTCCATGCATTTATGCCTCCATTCTCATTAATAACCATAAAATCCCGCAATAATGCCATCCCCTTTCTATATGCGGGATCATTGCATTTCCATGTAATGGTGTGGGCGTGAATGCCGCGTGGGGTGCACAATCTCAGTACTTTCTCTGGCTGTTTAACTCGAGAAAAACAACAAAGGCATAAATATGGCACAGATTACTGGTGCGCTACATGTAGCTGTAGCTTCTGTTTTTATTGGCTTTTGGGCTCTAATATCTACATTTTACTGTCAGAGAGGGGGGTTATATGCGAGACAAAACTACCTATGTACGAACTTGAGTTGCAATGAGCTAAAAGTGTAGGGGGGCTTATGCGCAAAGGGGGAGCTAATTGTGGGATTCTACAGTACCAGGAGCATATGAGCCGCCCGAAGGGCGGCGAAGGAGCGTCCGACTGCGTGTCCGATGTGTTAGGCGAAGTTCATTAGCAGTGCTTGACCTTATATGGAGTGGCCAGCTGCAGGGTATTTCCATTGGTTAAGCTCCATAGTGATAGCGCCGCCCGTAGTACACAGTCCACAACCACACTACAGACTAAGTCAATTAGCTAGTACAGTGTGGCTTGTACAAAAGTAATCTGCTATGCACCACACCAGCTGCACGTTCCAAATAAGGAAGTGTAGCCTTAAGGACTTCGCCTAACACATAGTACAGCCAACCCTACGGTAGTCGGACGCTCCTTCCCCGCCCTTCGGGCGGCTCATATGCTCCTGACAGTACTTATACGTACTTGCAGCACTGCTCAAGCATATACATCAGTTTTAGCTAGTAATGTACTGGCAGCTATGGTGCCCAGGCTACTAACTACTGGTTAGAGGGTTTTTATCAGCCCGGATAAGTTGCAGAAGGAAGGTGGTTTACAGTTTGAAGGTGAAATTTGACCTAAGCACCCCAGAAGAGACATGAACATTATAAATGAGGTTAAACTGTTGTTTATTGGGGTGAGCCTGAGTGAGCCCCACATAATCAGTAAAGCTATGCGTGAATTGTATTTCAAGCTAGATTCTTTTTATTCAAAGAAATTATGTTATTACCGGTATGCCTGTGTATTAATTTGCATACAAGTAAATACATAACATCATTACTAATACCGGTACTGTACCATTATGAAAGAGGGCGCACTACGAAATATTGGCCCACCCCACACTTTGGGCTCAATTTCCTGAAACAGGCATGAAAGTTTCTGTGATGACCTAAACTTAATTATGCACTTGCTACTCCTAGACCATGCACTGACTCTGGAACAATTTGGGGGGACCATTGACAGCGTGCCAGACCACAAGGCTCAGATCTACAATGAATGCACTTGAGTGCAGAAGCCTCACCGCTACATGCATGCATGACCCATGCACATGTATTGCATGGCTCACTCTGTATGCTAGCTTGTTTAATATGAGGAGTATTGAACTACATACCCTGCACCTGAACATGGTTATGGTACTAATATTATTATAGTATGACAGCTCCAGCACTCACCTTTCCGGTTGCAAGCGTGTATGCACGTGACGCCCATCACCTTACGTGTTGAAAATTTAACTCTCTCCTCACTGAAATAATCATTGTGATAATATTATGTATACGCATAAAGAACCGCTTCCTGTCTTTCGTGTTCTTGGGGCTCGCTCAGGCTTCAATGTTCGCCCCGAATTATTTTAATCCTATGTGATTAGGCCATTCCAAATTGATTGCTTGTTTATCGGGCCCGACCGACCCTAACTTTTGGTATTTCAATTTACAAATGAAAATTTTTGGGTAATTAGAAAACAGATATATGGTTTCAAGCACGTGCCTAAGAGAAACGGAGAGGAAGGAGAGATGGCTACCGCTAGCAGTTATGCGTGGCCCAGTGTGGTGGCTTATAGGGGAGCTACGGTAGCGAAGAGGCGAACGATCATAAAATACAATTGGAGTGACAACTTTGGTGCCTTGTTGGAGAAGCTGGGTCACGATCACGTTTTGTTTGATTATGTATGACATCATATCCTTTTATAATGATATTCATATTTCTGTTTTCTTTTTTAAGCCTATCTACCGACCCTAAGTTTTTGAGAAGGTAGCCCGATAATCAACTTATCAATTTGGAATGGCCTTACAATGTTTGAAACATCCAGCTTTACCCAAAAAGTATTATAGCTGCTCCATTCATCCATTATAATAGTAAATATCTTCATTTTCAGATGCTACTCTTTCCCACTCTGACGATGAGTATGCCAGTGATGATAACATTATGATAGAGAATGGAAATCATGCAACATAATAATATAATAAGTTCACAATAATTATTATTCATGCAACTGTCAATTTTTGCATTATAGTTAATATGAGTACTATTGCATGTTGAATTTGTCCACCATTATTAATATCACTACTGCCATTGTGCACTGTACCATGTATAATAATTATATACTGACACAAGACTTTTCTGTTGCATGTGTTGAAAATTTGCTCCGTTGCCAAGTTTGGCTTGCAATTGTAATGACTGGCACATGAGTCCATGATCATAAGCAATTAATCAACCGCATGCCAGCACCAGACATAATTTCATTATGTTTTGGTCACACCCATGGCTGCTGATCGACCTCTGCATACCGTAGCTTTTTGTATGCAATGGCGACATCAGAACCAGTACTGGGAAGACAGAAATCTAGAGAAGGGCTAGATCTAGAGCTGACAGAATGCAGTGCTAAGCCCAAGCCATCTACTAGTACAGCGTGCAGCGTCCAAGTCATCATATCCGGACCGGAATTTGGCAATTCCAAGCCATAGCAAAAATAAGTCCAGTTCGAGGATCAGAAGCAGCAATTTGGCAATTAAGAGGATCGCGTTGAGAGCGATTCCGCACCGCAGCGATGTATTGGTCGCGCTGGGACTAAATATCATAAACCCAACGGCGATCCGTGTCCAGACTTGTTAGTCGCAAGCCAGAATGATGAGGAATCTCTTGCCGACGATACTCCAACAACACCAGTCACAGCGACGCGACGTCGACTTGCCAGCATATCTCATGGATCAAGAAAGCCTTAAATCAATCTTCATAAGGTATGCATGTTAAGTTTTAGTAATATCAAAGGATCTCCTGGTGCATGCATGCATGGATAAACTTAAAACAGCAAAGTGGTTTCACCCGTTCCTCCTCCACACCTAATAATTATAATCGTTACCCCTATAGCTAGTCTGCATCAACACCGGTGATTCCAATTATACATAAGCAAAATCCTGAAGTGTTATCAAGTCTCCGATTAGCTATCTTGAATCAACATTATTATCCCACACACAGGTGCAAGGGGGTAATGTAGTTGGTCATGTCGTCGTCGTTATCATCAGTACAAAAGTTGCAATGTTTGGAGATAATATAGACATCTAAACGACTCTATAAGCATAATAAATTGATCAAATTTGGTGAAAACTGACTTCAGTGAGGTTCAAATCAAGGGATACGTCCACTAGGTATCACAAATATTGCCTTTTGTTACCCATCGTAGCCACGCCCATCAACACAACTAACAGTAGTATAGCCACTGTCATCCACCTAATGGCGTCCTCAACACTATAATAAATATTCTCATGCTACTTGTCCAAGTCTGTGACAAGGAAAATTGTGAGTGGGATTGAGTGATTACATCCGATTGTGCAACACCCCTGGACTGGGTTGCTATCACGAAATTTAAAGCCACAAAAATTAATTCTAAGGGTCTTCTCTGACTTTTCACAAAAATTACGGGCAAGTGGAAACGGAGGAAACGGAAAACGGAAACGGAAAGCTGAAACGGAAAATTGAAGCGGAAATCGGAAACGGAAAAGCTGAAATTGGGAAATGGTCGTCAACATTCGTTGCGCTAATGCCATCTTTTGCGCATATGCGATCTGTTTGGGGCTATAATATTATAAGAAATGGCATTGCCAGTGTCTTTCTCTCGACGTCTTTCAGCATAGCCTGATAGCTGGATACAAGATTCCTGGCTCGACCTAAGCTTAAGGATTAGGTTATATTAATAGTGACGAGAGATAGAGGTCTAGTTCAACTGTTGGCTGCTAGCAGCAGCACATCACCTCCTATGGGTGAATAGTTACTACAAACAACAGGAAGATTCCAGTATGGCACCCAGACTCTGGGCCAGAGTACAAGATGTTGAATGCGGCTATATAGACCAGGCGGTAGCTAGAATTTTGAAATTGGTGAAGGAAGTCCAGAGTGACAAACTAAATATCAGTACTCAGTGGCTGAGAGGTGATTATGGCCCTTGTTCAAAGTTAAAAGTGGCACAAAATCTGCTATTATTATAATTTATTACAATGCTAAGCAGTAAACTATCAAGTAAAGAATCACACTGTAGCCAATAGCTACTAGTCTAACTACTTCAGGCTTGGTACAGTAACTGTTGATGAGCCTGAGGGCTCACAAAGTATCACAACTTGGCATCAGTGGAGCACTTACTGAATCAGCGACCCTGATATCACTATAGGAGTCCAGTAGTAACATAGCCTCATCGCCAGACCCCTAGGGACAAGGCTAGTATACAGTAATATTAACTAAATTTTTGCTACAATTGCATGGTGCTATAATAACTATTATCATGGCCCTCAGACAACGATGATCACCGACAGTAAATTTAATAATAATACTAGTGGTGATGAAAATCATCTGTGCGGGGCGAGCCTTCGCCAAAGTCACAAGATTTCTTTAAAGCAAGGTATACATGCGCACATGGGATTGGTACCCCAATAGCTAGGACTAAGCAGCTACCACAACAGTGAAAGTATCACAGATTGCTAGTATAATAGCTATAGCTAGTCCAATAATGTTGATAGTCTACATGCCATGACCATGAGTCCAAGTACCTGTAGCCAGGCCCTGATCAGGGGATAAGCCTCCTTACAGTCATCTTCATGCTCAGGAAAGTGGAGTCTACCAGTGATGTTAATCGTGGACCTGAGCCTTGCCAGAGTGGTACAGCACTCACCTTTCCAGTTTTATGTCTTGCCTACACTCGAGGTGTCTCTCAGATCGATGATACAGTGCGAGCGTATGCACATGCGCATGACGACCATTACCGGTATACCGTACGCGTTCAAAATTTAACTCTCTCCTCACTGAAATGATCACCCCACAAACATACATACAAATATATATATATACATATATATATATACATATATATACATATAAAACCGCTTCCTGTACCTCGTGTATTCGGGGCTCGCTCAGGCTCGCCCCGAATTATCACTTGGATGTTTTACAAGGTCTTCATACTAGCTGCTGGGAACGAATAATACATCAATCTTCATTATGCATGGCCCAGATATCAAAGATACTAGCCTAATGCATGCTCAATACCGTTTATATTTTTGACGACCACTACCGTTTTTCAGCTTTTCCGTTTCCGCTTTCCGCTTCAGTTTTCTGTTTCAGCTTTCAGTTTCCGTTTTCCGTTTCCTCCGTTTCCACTTGCCCAAAAATTACATGTAGCTCCCCAAAAAATAACCCCCCATACAGTATCGTAGGGATCTTCATAGCTAGTATTTTCTATGTTCAGGTCAGAACTGTTTATACTATCTTTGAGCACAAAATTCTGCAAAGAAAAAAGTCCAGGTTTATCAAATTCTGGTTCTTTTAGAGGGGAATCAGATATAATTTCATTACTTCAGCTTTACAGCATCTAATTCCTTAAAATCTCAAAATATTATGAGTTAAAAATTATTGTATGAAGAGGTTGCTTTGTGGTGTGCTCATGTACCGCAATTCACGTATATGTTTTCATGATTCCATGCAGTAAGAGTCATAACCATATCATGTTCTTCACACGCTGGAGAAGGTGGCTCCATTAGCTTACGAATCATGCATCTATGAACTAGTGGACAACCAGGTCAGATATGATTCTGCTGCTATAACGACTGATTACCCCAAGAACTATTATTTGTTCTAATTTGCAGCTTGACAGGGCAATCAGTGTTGCTAAAGCAGAGCACAAGATAACAGCCAGCCATCGGCCATTTTCTGTACATTTCAACCAGATAGCCACTCAAGCCACATCTTGGTCAGTCATATCATATAGTGTCCAGGCAAAACTTCCAAAGCTATAAAACTACCAGTATGGTTTGGATAGAAATATCTACTCTCATTTAATATGATTTATACAGTCTACTAGAATTTTAAGACTTACTTTTTATATCAAAAAACGAGCAAACGAGCTCCTTTGCAGTCGTTCTTGCTGTTTGTTTGATTTCTCAGTAGCCAAACACGATAAGTCGAAGTGCAATTGTTGTGCAAGAAGTCCACGTGTACCTGTGGTTACACTAATTGACCTTGTTTGTGGGTTCCTAGTACAGCCCACAAGCTCTTGACAAGTTGTACTCCCAGTTGTACAAGCATAGACTAGGGATAGCAAGGGATCTGGACTCAGTGGCATGTTCTAGCAAATGGAGCAAATGACCGACCAACTTGGGAATTGATTGGCCATCATGGCCACCCATTTTGAAAACCTTATTTTGTCCTCTGCTAAAGTTACTTCTGATTGTAAGTTCATATCCAAGTGTTTGAAGGACTGTATTGATAGATGCTAGTATCCATCATAATGTGCCCATAGCCAACATCGTTGTATGTGAGAGGAATAAAGATGAGACTAAACTACTCATTGGCTGCGAGAATGGAACGCTCAGGGGCGTAGCCAGGATTTCTTTAACAGGGGGGCTTAGTATAGAAAAGGAGTGCACACGTATGGCACGCAGCCCGCTGAGCCCTATGCTAGCTACAACCCTGACGCTGGTGAGTTTGTGCATGCATCTGCTGTACGTTGTGTACAGATATATGTGACAGTGATAGCTGCACAATACATGTGCTGTACTAAGTGTTTTGCATTAATGATCCATGGTATCGTTCATGTCAGGGGTTCCCTAGAGCCAAAAGTTCTTCTACAGGTTCTTGGATTAAGTAGCTGTTGTACGTTAATTAGCTAGCAGTGTTCAGTAATATCTTTGATAAATTCATTACTATTAAAGCCTCAGATGTAGTCCACAGGATATATTCTCTAGAGAGCTCTAATTGTTTTAGTGTCATGTGATTGTAAGAGTGATCTTGTCTCCTATGTACCTACATATACAGTGTACATGTACTTATGCAGGTACATGTAGCCTCGTCCCCAGGCCACTCCCACGTTTTCAATGTGTAACATTGAAAACGTGGGAGTGGCCTGGGGACGAGGCTAGGTACATGTACAAAATTATTAGGCTGTGTCCATGTTGAAGAGTATGAACTGGAGTTTCCAGCCGTCCGAGTGTTTCAGTTGTTTCACTCTCATCATGGATCACCTCCTAATCCAACCACTCTCAGCCATCACTGAAGATATGTACATATACGCACAAACATGTACATGTACATTACCTAGACACGTACATGTACATGTACATGTATGTACATGTATGTGTATGTTAGCTATTGTTCAAATGTTTGCTCAAATGTACATGTACTGTAAGTATTAATGATTTTTCGGAGTTGATCCTATGAAACTTACATATAACAGTTATGTTCCCATATCCAAAATTTAATGGTTGTCTTGTGTATATGTGTCTGGTGCATTGTTGTGGGAGAGGGTTGATGTTCCCATCAAAAAGAGTTATGCACCATATGTAGCCTCCCATGAGTAAGCATCCCCTAAGGTATTATTTTAATTACCACACCCACTTAAGTAAAGAAAGGACCCAGCAGCCAAAAACTGATGCGGGTGGGCCTGAGAAGCTAATATTTTTTTTTTGCCTGGCCTTATGATTCTTTCCTGCCTCTCTCTCTTGTAGCTCAAATGGAATCCACTCTCTCTGAATTTACTGACACTGTTCCTTCCATCAACAAGCAAATATACAACACATACCATGCTCATATCACTAACTTGTCACGAAGATTCTTTCATTTATTACTGAGGTAATGTCAGTACTGTACCTGTAGTCTCATCTCCAGGCTCTCTCTCTTTTTATTTTGTACGTACCGGAGAGGAAGAGCCTCGGGATGAGGCCACTGTAAATGTATGTACCAGCCCTAGCCTAGTTCCGAAATTAATAATAATAGCCTCGTCCCCAGGTCACTCCCATGTTTTCGAAGTTACATATGGTATGTGTGCATATACCTGATAAGGCACTGGGATAGTTTTCTCTCGGATTCTAAAAGATAGTATTCTTGAACTTGTACAGCATACAGTGTCCCGGGCAAGCGCCCACTCCCAGGATAAGCACCCATGTACCGCATTTCAAGGGGTCAATGTACATATGTAACAGCGGGCCAACATCGCGATTTATGTTTTTAAAAGTACCCATGCATGAGCACTTACCCGGGACACTACAGTACATGTATTCATGCACGTCTAATATGACGTTGTACATACATGTACATGTAATATGCGTTTATACATTTTCCTTAACATAAAGTGTTGTACATGTACATGATCTTTGTTAAGTTTGAAAGCTATGTACATATACTATGGACAGATACAAAAGACTGGAGAAAGCATTTAAAGTTGCAAAAGGATCGGGGCAAAGGATTTATTCATGGTATGACTCGGTGAATTGTGTATTAAATCTAATATCACTAATAATTCCGAAAAATTCTCCATACACATTACCTTGCAGGATGTGCACTACATGGCTAACTTGGGGGACTTGGGTGAAAACAGACTAGCTGACTCAGCAAAGGAGTATGCTAAGAAAGCCGCTAGTGATTTTGTGTCAGGTATGTATGCTCACATGTTGAATAATTATTAATTTTTAATAATACTATTATACAATTCCATGCAAAATTTGAAGTACACTGTAATTATTGGAAACAGTACCATGATATTGTAACTGTAGATAATTAAATTTTCTCGTTATCACTATTATAATGCAGATGTGCTCCAGGTGATGGAGAACATTCTCTCCCGGGAGAACACACCTAAACACCGACCCTCCTCTCTGGCTAGGTCGCAGTCGAGCTGGCAGAACAGACCTACTCGTGCCATTGATGCCCAGGTGGCAGTGAACTGGGGGGGAGGGAAACCATCCTGGGAGGCGGGGACTCTGATGAAGAGATGGGAGGAGTATTTGGCCGTGCGAGACACACCAATCTGCTATCGTTTGACTCCATAGGGGGCAGCTTCAGGGCTGCTTTGCTTATGGAACAGGCTATATACTGCTTTTGAATCAGGTAAAGCATTACATGTAATTTGTGTGTGTGTGTGTATACACGTGCATGTCTGAAGTAGAGTTCCTGAGTTTGTTAACCTCCAATTGAAACATATACCCTTCCATTTAAGACTTAGTATCCCCCTCCATAGGAGATTGCCACTTCCCAATGAAGCAAATATAGATGTAGTATACACACCTGTAGGTTGGGATTTGATTGCGAGACATTTATGATTATGGGGCTTTTCAAGCTATATTGCAAATCTAATGACAACTGACTGCATACATAATACTTATGTATGCGTTTGATCGCAGTGGCGGATCCAGGTGTAGTGCTTAGAGTGCCTGGCTACCACCCTAGGATCCAAAGATGATCATGTAATAACTATCATGTACATGTATGTATAATAATAATAATTGTAGGATTTTAGTTGTCCATCCATCTGATTGATGTAGCCATGTGGATGTCATAAATGCACATGGTCAATAGTTCTAATTTTTTCACTCAATCTGAAGAACGGAAGTGTAAGACTTAGAAAAAATTCGAGAAAGAAGAAAAAATTAGAGTCTCTACTGTGAGATTCGAACCTGCTGCCTTCCGTTCCACACCACTGTTGTCGCTGCTGGCGGACCTAATTTTATTTGTTTTAAAGATAACCGTCGAGACTAACCCTGTGAACTATACTTGTGCGATCTTTGTAATTACGCAAACGCCACATATGTGGCTTATTGGTGCAACGGCATAGAATACGGATAGATTCTGGTAAATATTGGCGTATCTGCTGACTGTACATACCAGACTCTCTCTCCTTCCCCTCCCCAAAGGGCTAACTTTGTGTCTTCCAGTTTCACAAGCCAAGCACATATGCAGGCTTTATTGCGGCACAGCCCATTAGCTAACACTATTTATTATCAAGCACTCAGGCATGAACACAATGACTGTACTCCTCTGCCAGTTAGTTTATTCACACAACCATGCAGTCACATCATGCACATGCAGAGAGCTGACTACCACATAGTGGGAAACTTTGTAATTACGCAAACGCCACACATGTGGCTTATTGGTGCAATGGCATAGAATACGGATAGATTCTGGTAAATATTGGCACATCTGCTGACTGTATGTACCAGACCCTATATTCTCCTCCCCCTCCCCAAAGGGCCTGAGCACAAGGCTAACTTTGTGTCTTCCAGTTTCTAAAGCCAAGCTCATATGCAGGCCTCTCATTTAAGCTCCCCATGCAATACTATATTATTGCCAATGATTATAATTGGGTATGCAGCAGCCGTGCGAGCTGTGCCAGCAAAGTACAAGACTTAGTAGTAATGGGCGGTATTGGAAATAGTAGCTGATGGTATGTTGTACAGAAAATATTGCGGTATCACGGTATCCACGGTATGTGGGATATATAATATGGTAATACATGTATATACGCTAAAATTTGATAATCAAGCATTAATGGCTACAACATCGGTAGTTTTTGAATCTGATCATACAAATTTATAGGGCGATTTGTAGATTATACTCTCATTTATTACGGATGGAAGAAAATTATGATGGCAGATACGGTATCACGGTATTTGTATCGTTTAACGGTTAATAATCAATACCTCGGTATCACGGTATGGAAGGTATATTGCCCATTACTAAGACTTAGTACAAGGAGTACACATAAGAGCACAAATTGACATTTTGCAGAGTTTCATCCAGTGGGGGAGCAGGGGGGGGAGCTTCCCCCTTAAAACACCCAGCTTCCCCCCCAAAAGAAAGAGAGAAAGAAGAAAAGAGGAAAAGGAGAGAGAGAGAAAGAAAGAGAGAGAAAGATGCATGGTAGGGGAAGGGGAGCATGTATATAATATAATATTTTTGCGTCGCATTGCAAGTGATCAGCATAGTCTCCTACTTCATGACTCAATTATTTAAGAGCACTAGATCAAACTATGCAATACCTCAGTGACATCAGAAAACATAATCATTAATCCATATCAAAGCTTAATTGGGGGAGGGGTCACGGTGCGTGAAACTGCCATGCCCACTTCTTCCCCAAAATTTCTTTCTGGACGAAACCCCGCGAAAATACTAAACAGAGGCATAACTGGGATGGGCTGAAAAATTTGCACTTTTAATTTAGGCTATGCTAGCCAACATAGCCATGGAAAAAAAAACCTCTCCAACAAAACCTCATTTTTTGAGGAAAATAAGAGAGGAAAAAATCCGAAATAAAAACATCCCAGGCTAAGCAATATTAACGATAACAGGGTCACAGATTAGCCATTCCAGTCCACCTGGATCAGCTGCACATTGGTATCTGTTCCGGTAGAATTGCCCTGCATGTCAATCCTGCACACTTCTGCATTAAACTCAAAGACATTGCACTGCCATAGTATGCATATAGCTATACATACATTCAACATGTACATTCTAATGTAACATTACCTTTGCTGGACAGCAATGAGAATAACCGTTGCGAGAGTGACTACCTCTGGCCCTGCAGCCGCTTTTAATACCTGCACACCAGCCCTGGCCAGTCTAGAGCAGCAGCTGCCCCCCACC
Organism: Cliona cf. orientalis; assembly: GCA_963930775.1. Lineage (NCBI taxonomy): Eukaryota > Metazoa > Porifera > Demospongiae > Clionaida > Clionaidae > Cliona > Cliona cf. orientalis. The sequence goes on from OZ005697.1 coordinate 6,652,156, forward strand.
AGTGCCGTTCTCCAGGAATGCAATAATTATAGCTAGCTTCTTGCCGCCTCCCGCCAGACAACGCGTGAGTGTGGGCATGCGCACACACGACAATTGCATGCGGTACATTGCAACAATAAGACTTAGAGCTTATTTTCTGTCTAATTCGCTTCGCTTCAAATGACAGAAAATATACTTTATTGCGGCATAGCCCATTAGCTAACACTATTGATTTTATTATCATTCACTCAGGCATGAATATAATGACTGTACTCCTCTGCCAGTTAGTTTATTCAGACAACCATGCAATCACATCATGCACATGCAAGCACATGCAGAGAGCTGACTACCGCATAGCGGGAAACTTTGTAATTACGCAAACACCACGTATGTGGCTTATTGGTGCAACGGCATAGAATACGGATAGATTCTGATAAATATTAGCGCATCTGCTGACTGTACATACCAGACCCTCTCTCCTCCCCCTCCCCAAAGGGTCTGAGCACAAGGCTAACTTTGTGTATTCAGGCTTTATTGCGGCACAGCCCATTAGCTAACACTATTTATTATCATTCACTCAGGCATGAACATAATGACTGTACTCCTCCGCCAGTTAATTTATTCACACAACCATGCAGTCACATCATGCACATGCAGAGAGCTGACTACCGCATAGCGGGAAACTTTGTAATTACACAAATGCACATGTGGCTTATTGGTGCAACGGCATAGAATACGGATAGATTCTGGTAAATATTGGCGCATCTGCTGACTGTACATACCACACCCTCTCTCCTCCCCCTCCCCAAAGGGCCTGAGCACAAGGCTAACTTTGTGTATTCAGGCTTTATTGCGGCACAGCCCATTAGCTAACACTATTTATTATCATTCACTCAGGCGTGAACATAATGTCTGTACTCCTCTGCCAGTTAGTTTATTCACACAACCATGCAGTCACATCATGCACATGCAGAAAGCTGACTACCGCATAGCGGGAAACTTTAGGGAGGTTTCTAATATTATTATGATGTTTGGAGATTTTGGTTAGATCACCAAATTATAAGCTTACCAATTGAACATAATGTATGAGCGTCTATAGCAATAACCATTCATATTGCTATAATATAATAATTAAACTTCATCGATACCAATGGAAAGCTACTGTAACAATGTATTTTTGCCAAATTTACCCTGCTATATGCATGTGCATGCAATAACATGCCATGGCATGCATGATCGAGGGCAATCAAACACCTCATGAGGCAAATATAACTACATGTATGATGAAAGGGTGTATCAACATGCAGTAGCTATATAAGCATGTAAAGAATAACTGCCCTCCTCCACTGATTGTTTAGTTCAGCCATACAAACAGTGTACAATCATGCACAGTGGTTAGATATCATTCAGCTATGATTGGGGTGATCAAGCATGCAGCCCGTGACAGATATTGCTGTGCAGGTTATGGTACACATTAATGTTATTCTGGTTGCCAATGCGTCACCTTGAAATGTGCAAGTATAAAAACTTAATCAATGCACAGTTTGCTATGCTGAGTCGATTAGCTACAGTCCGTTCTTGATCTGAACTGCAGTGCGCAAAAATAATCATCATTTTTGACGGATTTGACCTGTATTCAAATGGGAGCTATGAATCACGACCGATTCACTTTTACTAGACACCTGTTACTGTTCCTCTTTGTGTGTACTGACTCTTCAAACAGCCAAGTACACTACGACATCACACCCTCACTGAGCGTTCACTGTCCTGGAGATCCCTGTCTTACTCTACCACAGTTTGCTGCTAATTCCACCAGCTACCTCGGCAATGAAACCAGTATCTCTCTATCCTTTTTACCAGGAAATCATAGTTTTGATCGAGAGCTCTTAATATCTCATGCAGCACATTTCTCAATGACAAAGGATATAGGAAGCAATGGAATTGTATTTATAGAATGTGGTAGTCAGTCAGGAAGGTTCAATATCAATCAGACAATGTTTGCTAATATACAGAGTCTGCATTTTATTGGCTGTGGAAGTAACACTGTTAGCCAAGTCAAGCAGTTGATAATTAAAGGCACCATCTTTGAGGGTGTGGAAGGCAGAGGCACAGCATTAGTGCTGAATGAAGTGACTGATGCTAGTATTACAAAAACTTCTTTCCTTTCTAATGCACATGGTAGCATATTACTTAAACGTGATGATGGCCCAAATTTTACGAGTAATCAAGATATGTTAAATTATCTCTATCTAAATCGAAATTCATCATTTGAAGTTGGTGGAGCATTATATGTCTCTCTTAGCAATGTTTTTATCGCTAGCAGTAAATTTACTGAAAATATAGCTGATATAGGAGGAGCACTGATGGCTTATAATAGTCGTCTCTATATTGTTGGAAGCACTTACAGCTACAACAAGGCTGATTTTGGCGGAGTCATGATCACATCAGAATGCACAATCAACATTAAGGATAGCATTTTCAGTGAAAATACAGCCAGGATCTATGGTGGAGTGATGATAACATATAGAGACTCATTCAGTATCAGTGGTACCACTTGTGCCAACAACACTGCTGATAATAGTTATGGAGTAATGATGACATTTGAATCATTATTATGCATAACAGATGCTATTTTCAGTGAAAATACAGCTAAGACTCACTGTGGTGTGATTTATGCAGTGACTTGCCCCTTTAGTATCACCAGCAGTACTTTCACTAAAAACAATGCATCTTTTTCCTCGGTCATGAATATACTCAATTCCTCATTAAAAATCATCAACAGTGCTTTTACTGACAATGCAGCAGCTACTATGAGTGGTATCACAATTACATCTGATTCCATAGTTGAAGTTGCCAATACTATTTTCACCAACAATAATGCTGCAGTTTGTGGTGCCGTCATGGACGTAAAATATTCATCATTTAATATCATCAGCAGTACTTTTATTAACAACAGTGCAGGTGATAACGGTATCATGAGCATAAGTCATTCATCATTTAGTATTGCTAATAGTACTTTTATTAGCAACAGTGTAGATGGTTTGTGCAGTGTCATGCTCATATCTGGATCTTCATTTAATATTACTGGCAGTGAGTTTACTAGCAATGTAGCAGCTGATAATGGTGGTGTCATAGCCACGATAGATTATGGTTCATCATTTAATATTGCCAGCTGTAGTTTTATTAACAACCATGCTGCAGCTGGCAGTGGTGGTGTCATGCACATAACTAACTCATCATTTAATATCGTCCGCAGTGTTTTTTTAAACAACAGTGTATTTGTTACTGGTGGTGTCATCAACACATTAAAGTGCTCATTTAGCATTATAAGTAGTGCTTTTAATAATAGTGCGGCTGAAACTGGACTAGGTGGTGTTGTTTATGCATCCGTATCCTCATTCAACATTACAAACAGTGCTTTTAGCAATAGTGCGGCTACAGGTGGTGGCGTTGTTTATGCCTATGTATCCTCATTCAACATCGCAAGCAGTATTTTTATTAACAACACAGCTTTTGTTGGTGGTGTCATAGCCACAGATACAGATTCATTATATAGTATTTCTAACAGTATTTTTATGAATAATGCAGCTAATGTTGGTGGTGGTGTCATCATCACATTTGATTCATCTTTTAATATTATCAATAGTGCTTTTATTAACAACAGTGCAGTTGGTGGTGGTGTCATGGCCACATATAATTCATCATTTAGTATCGCCAGTAGTACTTTTGCTAACAACAGTGTAGCTACTATTGGTGGTGTCATGTACACATCTGGTTCCCCATTTTATATCGCCAGCAGTTTGTTTGTTAACAATACAGTAGCTGGTAGTGGTGGTGTCATAGCCAGTAATGGTTCATCATTTGATATAATCGACAGTGCTTTCAATAACAACGCAGCAGCTACTGGTGGTGGTGGTGTCATCATCACAGGTGATTCATATTTTAATGTTACCAATAGTGTTTTTATTAACAACAGTGCAGGTGGTGGTGGTGTCATGATCACATTTGATTCATCATTTAGTATCGCCAGTAGTACTTTTGCTAACAACAGTGTAACTATTTTTGGTGGTGTCATGTACACATCTGGTTCCTCACTTTATATCGCCAGCAGTTTATTTATTAACAATACAGTAGCTGATAGTGGTGGTGTCATAGCCGCAGGTAATGGTTCATCACTTGATATAATTGATAGTATTTCCAGCAGTATTTTTATCAACAACATTGAAGCTGCTGGTGGTGTCATTATTACATACAATTCAACATTTAATTTTACCAATTGTACTTTTGCTAACAACAGTGCAAGTAGTGGTGGTGTCGCATGGGCTGGTAATTCATCATTTACTATTATTGGCAGCAGTTTTTATGCTAACAAAGCTAACTTTGTTGGAGGAATAATGATCAGCTTTAAATGCTCAATCTTCATTACTGACAGCATATTTGGTCATAATTCAGGATCTCTCTACATTTTGTATACCAATCTCACTTTCAGTGGCTGCACGAGATTTGAGAGCTGTGCAGAACCAAATAAAAGAGCAAATGGTGCCTACTCAGAACTACAAGAAGGAGGAACAATCACAAATGTTGTCCGATCGACTGTGACTTTTTCTGGAGTAAGTAGTTTGTCAAATAACAAAGCAAGGCGTGGTGGAGCAATATTAGCAGCTGAGAGTACAATCTTGATGTACGGTGAAATAACAATAGACAATAATACAGCCACAGCCAGCAGTGGAGGTGGTATTTCTCTCCATCAAAGTGATCTTGAAGTCAGGGGAAACTGTATCATCTCTGATAACTATGCTATGACGATGGGTGGTGGAATTCATGCCACTAGTTCAACTATCGCTGTGTATCAACCATGGACTCTTCAAGTAGTCGACAACAGAGCAAAAAATGGAAGTGGAGTATATTTAGAAGCTAGCGCCAAACTGTATATGTTAAAATTTACTACCAGTTTTGAACACTTAGTAGTGTTCCGAGATAATGATGCTATGTATGGAGGAGCCATATACTTAGCAGATGATACCAACTCTGGCACTTGCTCATCTGGCAATGAATGTTTCATTCAAACACTTGCAATCAATCAAGATGTCAAATTAAATAGCACACATGAATTAATAAGCATACTCTTTTCTGGTAACACAGCCAGTGAGAAAGGAGCCAACCTTTACGGAGGACTACTGGACAGATGCATCCCAAGTCAATTTGCTGAAGTGTACGCAATGCAAAGAATATATTACAGTGGTGTTAATTACCTTGGCAATATCAGCAACATAACAGCAATAGATACCATATCCTCTCTGCCTGTTCGAATTTGCTTTTGTAAGAGTGAAAATGAAAGTGAACCAGACTGCAGCTACCAGCCACCAACCTTCAAAGTCAAGAAAGGAGGAGCATTGACTGTGCCACTTATTGCAGTGGATCAGGTCAATCATTCTGTTGCTGCAAACATCATCAGTTCTTTATCTTCACAAGGTGGTTTTAGTGAAGGACAGCAAGCTCAAAGTGCAGGGAGATACTGTAGTAATGTAACATTCAATGTGTTCTCTCCACACAATTCTGAAACAATAAACCTTTATGCTGATGGTCCTTGTGGAAGTTCAAGACTATCCTCCCGACAACTGTATATAGAGTTCACTGATTGCACTTGTCCAGTTGGCTTTCAGCCTCTTGCCAGTAATACAAGATGTGAATGCGATTGTGACTCAAAATTATCTCGCTACATCACTGACTGCAACGCCACGACTGAATCCCTTGTGAGAGTGAACACTAACTCATGGATCACTCACATCAATGACACTGACCCACCTGGCTATGTTATTCATCTAAATTGCCCTCTCGATTACTGCCAACCTCCAACTGAAACTGTCAGCATGAATCTCAATCTTCCTGATGGATCCGATGCACAATGTGCTTATAATCGTAGTGGAATTTTATGTGGAGCTTGTCAAGAACATTTCAGCCTCTCCCTAGGTAGTTCACGTTGCTTATTGTGTCATAGTTACTGGCCTGCAGTGTTTGCCGTCATCCTCATAGCCACCATCATAGCAGGAATCTTGTTGGTTACTGCACTGTTAGCCCTCAACATGACAGTAGCTGTTGGACTGATCAATGGCTTTATCTTTTACGCTAACATCGTAGCAGCTAATAGTGCCGTCTTTTTCCCATCATCAGAGCCCAGCTTTCCCACAGTGTTCATCGCCTGGCTTAATCTGGACATAGGAATTGATGTATGTTTCTTTGACGGTCTTGATGCATACATCAACGCCTGGCTTCAGCTGGCATTTCCAATCTACATTATCTCTTTGGTGATTGTCATAATCATAGTCAGTGAGAGCTCCCCTCGATTTGCTAGACTAATTGGAAAGAGAGACCCAATTGCAGCACTAGCTACTCTAATCCAGCTATCTTACACCAAACTTCTCTCAGTGACTATCACAGCTCTATCATTTGCTGTTCTTAATTATCCCGATGGCTCACGAGTGACTGTATGGCTTGCCGACGGAAATTTGCCATATTTTCAAGGAAAGCATGTAGCTCTTGCCCTTGTTGCCTTGTTGATAATTATAGTTGGTGTTCCCTACACCATTCTTCTATTTCTGTGGCAGTGGATTGTTCGTGCTCCGAAGTGGAAGATTTTTAAGTGGACAAGGAACACTAAGCTCATTACCTTTATCTCTGTCCATCATGCTCCATACAACAATACGTATCGCTACTGGACTGGTTTGCTTCTGTTTCTGAGAGTAGTCTTGTATGTTACTGCTTCAGTTACTGTGTCTGGAGACCCTGAAACATCACTGTTAATGACATTCGTCCTAGTAGGGAGCCTCTCTTTTATAAAAGAAATCACAGGGGCAAGGGTGTATAAAAACTCATTCTTGAATATTGTTGGGGCTATGCTGTACTTTAATCTTCTTGCATTGTCTGGTTCTAGTTGGTACCGATTCAAAGCTGACTTCAGGAAGCAAACAGCTGTTGCCTACTCCTCTACCATCATAACCTTCATCCTTCTAGTTGGAGTGATTATCTATCACATGTATTTACTGGTCAGAAAGGATCGTCGCCGGAGAGAATTCGAAGAGGAGCATGAGTACCTCCAACTGGCTGCAGTTCAACCTGCTACAGCTGAAGTGACTTACTCTATTGTTGAAATCCCCAAGCCTTGTGGTCAGTCTCCAAAGCCACCAGAAGATTATGATGTAGATGATAAGATTGAGGTTAGGGAATTGCTTTGCACAGAAACTACTGTATATTAGTAATTTGAACCATGCATAAGGATATAATAATCTCATGATTACTACTGTAACACAAATTAAATTAAGCCTAAAGTTAATTCTATTGATCTGATTATACTCTGTAAGTGTATATCAACTTTTTTTGGTCCAATGACACACTGAACTTGACTATATATCAATGTCTCATCACGTACGGTGTCTGTTTTAACCCACCGCTTTTTTCATTAAGTATTGCTTGAAATACCACCCATGCTCTTTAATATCTAATTTGGCAGCTCATATAACTCACACTCAGTCCACTGGCGAGCTTTTGACAATCGTGGGCTTCTTTTCAACTCTAAGGCATAGCTCCCAATTAATTAGCTGCTAAGCCTTAGAGTTTAAAAGAAGCCACTGTCATCCCACGCTAAGCTGCCTGTATTCTTATGGTGCCCTTTGACTCTCTGCATGGCTTGTATGTATGCATGGCATTACAGTGCTTGAACCCAAGTGAGTTGCGATAATATAGGACATGCAATATTGCTCAGTATACTTCAGTCTTGTGCCAAGGCTTTGCATCATAGTCCTTCAAGTTAAGATGTAGCTAGCTAAGTCCCCAAGAATTGGAGGTTAACTAGGCTACAGTGAGGGAAGTTGAGTTGATCTTGACACCACAGTGTGTAATACAACACACTAGGGTTGTTGCTGCTATATATGAGCCGTTGCACCTTGAATAACACTGCTGTGCAAGTATAACATTATCCTCATCCCTGTCTCGCCCCGGCCCCAGCCCTAGTTAGGTACGTACCTCCTTTTCTGCATGCAACTGTTGAAGCATTTAGCTAGCTAATGTCATGCAATGCGCCGAGGGTTTTGTGCTCGAGAGAGCTCTAGTATATGACAGCTCCAGCACTCACCTTTCCGGTTGCGAGTGTGTATGCACGTGATGCCCATCACCTTATGCGTTCAAATTTAACTCTCTCCTCACTGAAATGATCATAATAATAATAATTATTATGAAATGATTACCACATCCGTAGTAGCTTCATTGTACATGGTAGCTAAAGGGTCACTATGTATGCAAGTAGCATACTTGAGTTATGCAACGTTACATAATCATCAAAATTAATATATGCTTTGAAGTGGAATAACTAGAAAATGAAATAGATGACAAATTTTAAAATATTTCAGAAAAGTAAATTTTTACTAGGGATGTAATATGCATAAAGAATCGCTTCCTGTCTCGTCTTTTCAGGGCTTGCCCCGATTTATTTTAAACCTATGTGATTACAATGTTTAAACATCAAGCTTTACCTAAGAAGTATTATAGCTGCTCCATTCATCCATTATAATAGTAAATATCTTCATTTTCAGATGCTACTCTTTCCCACTCTGACGATGAGTATGCCAGTGATGATAACATTATGATAGAGAATGGAAATCATGCAATATAATAATGAAATAAGTTCACAATAATATTATTATAATTATATTCATGCAACTGTCAATTGTGCATTACAGTATTATTGCATGGTTGAATTTGTCCATCTTGCTGGACCGTTACTATTATGATTGTTTAATGAATAGTATCACTGCTGCCATTATGCAGCAGTGTACTAATAATATACTTACACTAGGTTTTTCAGTTGCATGTATTGAAAATTTACTCAGTACGTTGTTTGGCTTGCAATTATTGTAATTACAATTGTATAATGACTGGCGCATATGCATGAATCCATGCATGGAGTCACATGATCATGAGCAATTAATCAACCGCATACCAGCACCAGACGTAATTTCGGTCACGCCCACGGTTGCTGATCGACCTCTGCATACCATAGCTATTTGTACACAATGGCGACATCAGAACCAGCAGTGGGAAGACAGAAATCTAGAGAAGGGCTAGATCTAGAGTTGACAGAGCGCAGTGCTAAGCCCAAGCCATCTACTACAGCGTGCAGCATCCAAGTCATCACGTCGGGACCAGAATTTGGAAATTCCAAGCCACAGCAAAAACAAGTCCAGTTTGAGGATCAGAAACAGCAATTTGGCAATCAAGAGGATCGCGTTGAGAGCGATTCCGCACCGCCGCGATGTATTGGTCGCGCTGGGACTAAATATCATAAATCCAACGGCGATCCGTGTCCAGACTCATTAGTCACAAGTCTGAATTATGAGGAATTTCTTGCCGACCATACTCCAACAACACCAGTCACAGCGACGCGACGTCGACTTGCCAGCATATCTGATGGATCAAGAAAGCCTTATATCAACCTTCATAAGGTATGCATGTTAAGTTTTACTAATAATATTAAAAGATCTCCTGGTGCATGGATAAACTTAAAACAGCAAAGTGGTTTCACCCGTTCCTCCTCCACACCCATAATATTAATATTATCGTTACCCTTATAGCTAATCTGCATCAACACCGGTGATTCCAATTATACATAGTACTGTATTCGCTCGATCAAACACCGCGGCTGCTATTTATTTCATCGCCCGAGTTTGTGTGGTGTTTATTCGAGAGCAGTGTTTATTAACTACCAGAGAGGCAATCCTTAGAGAAACGGTCAATTGATACCACTGATCTAGAAGATTCTGGCCCCTTTGCTGATGTAAAAGAAGGTTAGAATTTGTTCTAGACTGTTTATCGTGTACCTGCCATCGAAAACGAGTCGCGAGGCATGTCCACGTGTGGTATTCTCGAATAGTAGGCGTGGTGCAGCTACTATTCGAGAGCGGCCACTATTTCGTTCAGCACTTCCGGAGGTGCGGCGATATATTCGAGAGCGGCGATTAATCGAGAACGGTGTCTGATCGAGCGAATACAGTAAGCGAAATCCTGAAGTGTTATCAAGTCTCCGATTATCTTGAATCAACATTATTATCCCATACACAGGTACAAGGGGGTAATATATTTGGTCACGTCATCGTCATTGTCATGAGCACAAAAATTGTAATGTCTGTAGGTGATTATAGGCATCTAAACGACTCTATAAGCACAACAAACCGATCGAATTTGGTGAAAACTGACTTCAGTGAGGTTCAATTGCAAATCAAGGAACATGTCCACTATAGTATCACAAAATTGCCTTTTTTTTTGGCCACCGTAGCCACGCCTATCAACACAACTAACAGTAGTATAGCCACTGTCATCCGCTTAAGTCTGAAAGCCAAACGAAAATACAATGAAGACCTCTACAATACTGCATTTTTGTGAAAAGTTAGAGAAGACCCTCAGAATTAATTTTTGTGGCTTTAAATTTCGTGATAGCAACCCAGTCCAGGGGTGTCGCACGATCTGATGTAATCGCTCAATCTCACTCACAATAATTTTCCTTGTCACCGCTGAAAACGCTTAGTTCGAAAGTTATGCCGTCATTTGCTGATCATTGACGCCTTTCTCGCTTCCTAGTGAGCTTTAGGTTAGGTGCTTTGTTGAGAGAGCTAATGATTCCGAGTAGTGAAAAACATCAATGATGCCATTACTAGAATTGTTTAATATCAAAAGGTCATGGATTTGCTTTTCCAGACAAAGGCATTTCACAGTCTAATGGTCGATAATATAAATTAGGAGTACACTCGTTATAATTTACACTCTTGCTGGCACCAGCGTGCTCTTGACCATTTAGATTGTATAGTAGGTCAGGAAATTTCCTTGGTAACACTATTGGCAATTATATGTGAGTAGTGTGCTAAATCATATTCATGGAGGTCATGCACAATCTCATATTTAATATGTACTCACCAGTACCATAATTGGGGCGAGCCGAAGTGAGCCCCACACAGGTGATACCTATCGAGATTTTCCGTTTATATGTATGTATGTATATATATATCTGCCGTACGTCCTTCCGTACCGTATATATATCTCTTCTATTTCAACGATGTACATTCAATATTAATTTTTTCAATTAATGCGCATGCGTAATGACACAAGTTGCACACAACGTTGACTCAACGTTCATTAACTGAATCAATATGGAGTCTTCAGCTGCGAGAGAAAAAAAAACTCCAACGTAGAAGAGAAAGGGAGCGAGCTCATCGAGCAGCTGAAACTACGACCGAAAAAGAAGAAAGGTTAAGAAAACGTAGAAAGAGAGACCAGCAGTGGCGTATCCAGGATTTGAAGGAGGGAGGTGCTAGGTCGGTCGCGCGCGAAGCGCGCGCGCAAAATGTTTAGCCACGCCCCCCAAACGTTGACCACGCCCCTCATTTACGCGTTCTTGAAGATAGCTGGCAGACAAAGAAGGCTGTTTTAGGCCTAGTGGCGATGAGAAAACGCCGTTCAAGGAGCGAATTTTAGAGACCAGTAAGTTTATTGTTGGTAGGAGCTGCCAGTTATCGATTATCATTGACAATATTTGTCACTGAGGTACAGTGAGCTGGCTGTTATGCCAGAGCTGAGGGGGGTGCTCCAGCACCCTGAGCTCCATGCTAGATACGCCACTGACCAGGAAAGGAGAGCTGCAGAAACACAAGAACAGACTCGGACAGACAAGACTTCAGAGAAAGCGCTCTAGGCAGAGCGAAAGTTTTTCATCAGAAACTGAAGAACAGCAAGGGGTCAGATTGATTAGATTAAGTAATAACCAAAGGGAGAGAGTCTCAGGACAGAACGAGCGCAAATCGAAGGGAGAGATTGGCGAGAGAGTCTCAGGACGAGCGTGATGCCAGATTGGACAGAACGAGCGTAATTCGAAGGGAGAGATTGGCGAGAGAATCTCAAGACAAGCATGACACCAAACTGGACAGAATGAGCACAAATCAAAGGGAGAGATTGGCTAGAGAGTCTGACAATAAAAAAAATTCTAAGTGCATACTTAGCTATGCTTACATACGTTAACACAAATTGCGAATGCTTATACTGCTGTGTAGGTATACATACAATTGTTACTTGAGATAAATAACAAATTTACTATTCTTCATCATCACACTAAATACACTCACTATAGGAACATATGCACATTCATATGAATTTAGTAACTTTGTATAAAACAACAGACAGCTGTGAAATATTATCTGAACATGGAACTAGCCTATTGAAAATTCCACTTTTATTATACCACATAACACTTGTACATGCATGTGTGGTATTTATATAGCTACAGGTGTGCTGTGCATGTGAGTACGTACATGTAGCCTCGTAACCAGGCCCTTCAAGAGGAGGAGGACAAAGGGCCTGGTACACATTACATGCGCATGCGCCGGGGGGGACCCCAGAAAAATGTGGGGTAATCGGATACTATCGTATACTCTCTGTTTATCGTTCATAGAACTGTATGTCACGCAAACGATCACTATGGTAACAAGACCGGTCGCTATGGAGACCCCAGCACAGGCGCGTGCAGTGTGTACCAGGCCCTTTCTCCTCCTCCTCTTGAAGGGCCTGGGTACGAGGCTAGTAAATATGATATACAATAATCTCACAGTCCACTGTATACATGTAGTGGTCAATTGCAATAGGTAATAATTATCATTATCTATAGATGGTTATAGAGGAGAGTTCTACATGAGGTAGCGAAGGGCTCTGTATAGAATCCCAAGCAAAGCGAGGGCTGTACTGAGCCCTGAGATCTTCTAAAATTAATATTAACATAGAAATTGACTATGGGTGTCTGACCATAAATCTATCTCATACCCCCAACTACCTACCCCTTATGGGGCATAATCAGGGGCGTGTCCAGGATTTGAGGAAGGTAGGTGCTGAGCCAGACGCGCGCGGAGCGCGCGCGCAAAATTTTAGCCACGCCCCCAAAACGTTGACCACGCCCCTTATTAACGCGTTCTCGAAGGCAGATTGATGACAAAGAAGGCTGTTTTAGGTCTAGTAGCAACGAGAAACTGCCGTTTAGAGCGAGTCCAGTAAGTTTATTGTTGGTCTTAGCTATCAGTTGTTGCTTATCAGTAACAATAGTTGTCACACAGCTACTAAGTTGGCTGTTGTGCCAGACCTTAGGGGGGTGCTCCAGCCCCCTGAGCCCCCCGCTGGACACGCCCCTGATAATATGAGCCCATACACTGACACCCTGATCGAGGGGGAATCACTATAGCATGCATGCATAAACTGGTTCTTCATTTTCGCCTCAAAGGAGAATTAGAGGAATAGTGTCAAGAATACTCCAGCTTACTAAATTAATGTTAAAACTGTACAAGTATCACAAGTGCACCTGCATGACGACTTTTTCCCAGTTTTCCATTTCCGTTTCCGTTCCCACTATCCGTGATTTCCAGTTACCCCTACTTCATCCTTCAATTTCTTTTACTTGTAATATTGTAGATTACACCCCCCTTCCCCTCCCTCCGCTAGCATTGAGAAAGACTGGGAAGGGGGCTTATATGGGGGATCCTTGTGTGGCGATCATTATCGACCGCAAAATTAATACTTTCTTCATTTTCTTTTTTACCTCCACAAATATTCTAATATCAGATTCTTCATTTTACAGTTAGAGGGGGGTCAATTTCTTTGCAAGACAAAGCTACCTAGCTATACATGAACTTGAGCTAAAAGTGCAGCGGGGGTGTAATTGCGGGATTCTACGGTAATATTTATAGGCACTTCATTAGTCTACAGCCTGAGTGGATAGCAAAGAAATTGAGTTCCCCTTCATCACCCACAAGGAATGAGGCTACGTAAACATAGTAACATACAGCACTTTATTTGGAAGAGGGGATCCGGAGCTCTAGACTGCCCCCCCCCCCCCCCACCCACCCCCCCCCCCCCCCGGCCAAATTCCTCATCACCAAAAAAAATCTGTAACTAACACGGATTTTTAGTGCACTTGTAGGAATTAAGTAATTATCTCTCTAGAGCACCCCACAAACACTGCATCTACAGGGGCAGATCCAGAGGGGGTTCAATGGGCTCCGACGAACCCCCCTTTCTGACTAGCTGTCGACCTAGTACTTTAATAGCCTGTAAAATCTAGGCTTCATAGAACCCCCCATGCCTTTAGCTAGCTACAGTACTAACGCCTCTGTCTTTAGCTCACCTAGCTACTTGGACATTTCTTAGTGAATATTTGGTCTATTTGAAATCTTGGAGCGAATCAAAAGACTTCGAACACGAAATCTAGCGAGAAATGGGCATGGTCAACGAGCAAAGTGGGCATGGCTTAAAAGTTTGCACGCGCTTAGTGCGCATACTGATAAATAATTATTAAGAACCCCCCTCTGGTAAATCCTGGATCCACCCCTGATCCACGTACATCTTATAGAACTACCTCATCTAATTAAGGAATAGTGTGTTCCATGCAAAAAAATTAGCTACAGCTTATATTATAATAAGAACTTTATGCATTTACATAACACCTGCCCAACACTGTAAATTCGGTGAAGGTCGCCAAATTAAACATAATACTCTCCATTACACCTATATATATGATGTTAAGTACACCAATTAATACCACATGAGAGGGGCATTGTCGCATTCTGTGCTCACCTACAAGTGTCCACTACAGTGTGAATACTGGTTTGCTAAGATGGACCATGCTACGAACACATGAGCCATCACTCCTCAATACTGCTGGTAAGCATATTATAGCCATATAAGGTAATACTACTAGAGAAGATGTTTCAACATCAATGAGGCGAGCCTCCGCGAACCCTACAATCAACAGCTCACTTAATTGTGCATAACTGTGACAGGTCCACCCCTGATAATTACATATTAATTTGATGTCAAATCACAATTAATTTTGATATCAAGCCATGCTATTGCTCAGCAGTGGCAGCAGTGGGGTATTAGCTATAATGCATGTACTACAACACATACTGTACATGAGCATTACCAAGACTGTTGTCTTGCTGGGCCTGGCTGTATGGTCCACCATTATTTGTGGTGGCCATATTATTATCATAAAAAGGAAATTAAGCTTCCAGAAGCTCAATTATGGCGGCCTGCCAGTGGGTCTAGTATTACTATAGCTACTGAGCTACTACACAGGTCTTAGATCTTGCATGTGAAAGGGTCTTGGAGAGGTGACTACCATTAAACTCAGAGTTTATCACCTGACGACCTTTTCCATTTTTCCGTTCCCGTTCCCGTTTCCACTTTCCGTGATTTCCATTTGCCCATGAAGTAGGGATGGCAGGGTCAAAAAGAACATAAACAAGATGTGTAGGGATAATCACATCCACTTTATACATCCCTACACTTGCTTTTCTCGATTAGCTATCGTGCACCTAATTTGTTCGTTAAGCACTCTTGACTTGCATGTGGAATATATTACTGTCTTTATGACCCTTAAAAAGCAAGTATAGGGATGTATAGTGGATGTAATTTCCCCACAAATCTTGTTTATGCACTTTTTGACCCTGCCATTCCTATACTTCATCCTTCAATTTTATATTGTTTTTATACTTATTTGTGTTATTTTTTTATTGCTCTTAGTATAATTCATCTTACAAGTGAGTAGCTTGCTTATGCCTAGCGCCTTACCGTTCCTCGAGCCTTACGCTTTCATATCCACGCTCGATTCAGCAGAGCACTAAAACACTAGCGCTGCATGCACTAGGGAATCGCCGAGGGCCAGGGCGCTGTCACATGACTTCACCATGGCAACACATTCTGAGCATGCACATTATATCACAAAATTGCGTATCAGATATGCCCAGTTGTCAATGCGCCATACACACCCACTATTATGTAACTATCACAATAATGCAAATTAGCTTGCCACTGTACTGCGCGCTACTAAACGGAATGGATTTATAAACTAAGATGAGAGGTCAAGGCAATCATGAGCTAGCCCAAGAAACTAGAAAGAAAGAAAGAAAGAAAGATTGAGAAATGGCCATTAATTTTTTTGAACATCTGGTTCTGGCATGTACAGTGGATTTGATGAATGATCTTGGTCTTGTTAGACACTTAGAAACTTCACAAAGTTACCTGTTTTGAGATATTTGGGTATTTGTAATGTATTACATATATGGCATATCCGTATCATCCCTACTTATAGAGTCTACCGACTCTATGATTACTATACAGAGTGTTTGGAGCACATGCAGCTATCTGTCCATGTTGCAATCTATTCAGCTATCTGTCTAAGTTGTTGTTACATGACATTTGCAATCTTATTGCTTCAGGCTATTCAAGACAACAATACTAAAGTTGTGAAGGCATGGTTGCAGTATAACAAGCGTCGTCCTAATCGTAATCGCATCAAGGACAGACATGGCTTTGCTCCAGTGCATTATGCTGTTAAGTTCAATCGAATACAGTTATTAGAGGAGTTATGTAATGAAGGAAAGGCTGGTAAGTGATACTGCTATCAAGTGCCCGTGTTAGTATACCATGATAAAATACAAGATCTAACAGCACGAGAAATTTGTATTTTAAGACTTGATATTAATTTATTGTATCATAGTGTAGACTGTGATGCCCTTTACTAAGCAAAAATATTACAATTTTAACCATTTTCAACGTTCTATAGATGTATCTGAGAAAACAGTCTCTGAGGAGTATACCCCACTACATCTTGCTGCCCGCTTCAATTCTTACTGTTATGATCACAGTACAGATGAGCAAGGCAGTGAAGGCAGCGAGGGAGCTCTGCCAAATACTGCCAGTGGTGCAGAGGAAAGTCAAGACGGTCCACAAACCACCTCTACTCGTCAACTTAGGCGACTTGCTTCCATCGAACAAGTATTGAATTTTTTGATGGACAACCAAAAAGTTGATGTATGTTGGGAGTGTCAGTAGGTCTAAATAAGTTTGGTTTGTTAGTTTTTTGATGATACCTTGAAGGTGTTGTGATTGCTTGTACCAATAAACTGGTGCTTGCACCTGAGGTAACCATGAGCACAAAAAAATTTCCAGATTTCAAGATCTTGGTACCTGAGTGACTCTTAAGCACAAAATCTGTCAGATATGGTAAAACCTGGCCTTGTTGCAACTCTGATCCCCACGTAGATCGATGCAGATGCAATACCGGGTTGGGAATATGCTTTACTGAGCTCTGCTTTCTTTTGTTCGTGCTTGCAAGGCTATATACATACCCCAAGAATTTATAGTTATAAGTTTATTTGCTCTGTAGGTAAATGTGGTGGACAAATTTGGAATTACGCCGCTTCATCTAGCTTGTCAAGTCGGCAACAGTGAAGCTGTAAAATTGCTTGTTAAACGTCCAGATATTGACCTGACCGCCAAAGATGTGAATGGTGACACACCCCTTCATGAAGCCTGTTTCCATGGAAGACTAGAAATTGTAACTGAGCTCTTGAAGAAAATAAAGGAAAAGCTAAAAGATTGCGAGGGGGCAACTGTTGATTCCGTGATTACTGACAAAAATGATCTTGGCCTAACTCCATTTCATCTTGCATGTCGCGAGGGTCGTTCTGAGATTGTTTCTAAGCTGCTTGCATTGTCTGATAACCCTCTAGAGCTGGTTGAATGTGTCGATTGTGAGGGTTCAACAAGTCTGCATCTTGCTTGTCAAAGTGACAAAGCAGATATTGTTAAATCTTTGCTTGCTAAGGGGGCAAGCATGGATGTGTTTAATGACGATGGTGTTAGTCCTGTTCATGTTGCTGCTCAATTTGGCTCTGTTGCGATGATGGAAGAGTTGGTGCTTGTAGGTCGTCAATTAGACATCACTAACAAAGAGGAAGGTCGCCAATTACTAGACGTTGTCAACATGCAAGACAATTATCATCAGACACCCCTACATTTTGCTTCAGAGTATGGAAAAAAGGACATGGTTAAATATCTGATAAAGAAGTATGTTCTATGGGTTATATTATTTTCTCTTATGAGTGATATTTTTTCCTTCCTTCCAGTCGAGCAAACATTGAAGCTAAAGATGTTGACAACTACACACCTCTACTAACAGCCGCTGAGTTTGGGCAAACAGAAATTTTTCGACTCTTACTGGAACTTAAGCCTCGTCCTGCTTCTCTCACTGTCCATAACATGACCGGTAAAAGTGCATTGTTCTTAGCTGCTGAGTCCAACCACCCAGAGATAATAAAGGTATACATACAAATCAATATGCTTCTTTTTAAGTTAAATGATGGCTATAGATTTAAAATGCATCAAGTGTAGCACTTCTTTTACATTTTCTTGTGTCTTAATGAGTGGCTGATGCTTTTATGATGATTTATCAGGTCAATATGGGCTGTATGTGGCCACTCACAGATTTCGTATCACATGGAAAAAAATTAGCGGGCCTGTTGCATGATAAGTGGCAGATCTACAAGTAGAGGGAATTTCCATTGGGATGAGCCTCGTACCTAAGTGTATGCCTAATAAACCTCCTCTGCGACTAAGAACGTATAATACACTGAATATAGATCATTTTTGAATTCACTGGGAAAAAACACAGCGTATGTTCAAAAGTGGACACAGGCTCGAATACACCACTCCATGTTGCTGCTGAGAAGGGTCATGCAGTGCCACTTAAGTTGCTTTTAGAGCATGTAAAGAGTGATGGATCCGGATGTCCTGGGATGAAGGCCGATGACAGGAATGTGCTCAACAAAACCATTATGCATCTAGCGGCTGAAAATGGACATCTTCAGTGAGCATAATTTTGAAAATTAATTTACTTGCATTTTTTTAATACAAGCTGCACACTCACAGTGCGATGACTGAACTCCAACAGCATTGTTCTGACTTGGTGAAGAGCACTGATGAAAATGGCAACACACCTCTTCATCTAGCTTGTATGAATGGCTATGTAGAAGTTGCAAAGCTGCTTATGAAAATGGATGGTGCAGATATTGGGGCTAGGTGAGCAGTATCAATTGTATGCTGATTCCTTTCTTACTGTAATGTTCACATTTAAGTTTGATCTCCTGCAAATGAAATTGTGAATCCTGAGCAAAGCCTAATTGTGGAACCTCAGGCTCATAGGACTAGTCTAAGAGCTCACTGTAGCACATAACCAGCGCAAGTTGAGGTCAATTTAAGCAAGCGCTCTCGCTCTTTCTGTGTTGAGCATAAGTTTCATAGGCATAACCAACACTTGTCATATTTCAAGCCAAACCAAGCCTTGTGATTGATCACTGTTACAACTCACCCAGGGGCCTACATCTCCAGATAAGGCCATTTTCATGCAGATAACGACAACTGACAGATAAACTATTAATATTATTGCTTTATACCCCTTGCACAACGTATGCGTATATGACAATCTCTTAATTTTGTGAGGGCCAAATTTATATTGAGATAAACTGCACTCTTGTAATGATATTGTGCAGAAATGAGATACTTTGGACTCCAATTGACTGTGCTGCTTCAAATGGACATGCTCGAGTTGTCCACGAATTAGTATCGGCAAAGGCCGAGATCGATCCCAAGGACAAACTGAAGACCACACCCCTTCATCTAGCTGCAAAGGAAGGTCATGTGACAGCTGTGGAGACTCTGATCGAACATAATGCCAGTGTCACTAGCAGAGATCATCGCGGCTACAACCCCCTCGACTGGGCTATTGAAAATGGTCATAGGTAGGTATAGACTGTTCAGTTACTGTAGCAAATTTTGTTGTTATTATGCATAATGCATCATTGAGTCTAGAAAATCGATAATATTATATATATTATTATTAGTATACATGTAATCATGTTTAGGGATGTTGCTGAAGCAATCATTAAGAGTCCTAAGTGGAAATATGCATTGCGAAATCACACTGTTGAACAGAATGGAAAGGAAACTACTCCGTTTAGAAAACTCATTCGGAGAATGCCAGGTACTGGTATAAACGTAAAATTTACTGTAGACATCATGTATGCTCCTTGTGTATGTATAGATGTTGCAGAGATGGTGCTCAAAAAATGTACAACTCCAAATACCAAGGTTAAAGGTGGTCGACCAGATCCTGAAGAATACAGTGTTGCATTCAATTATGAGTTTTTGGAGGACAGAGAGCTTGCAAAAGAGTAAGATTTGTAATTATTATTATGACAATCCCCAGTTTTAATAACAATGTGGGATGTTTTGACCAACTTTTTTCATGATACATTTAACACTATGCACTTTATTGGATAGGATACATACCCACTATGTGTATAAGCACAAAAATTGATATTTAGTTATAGGTAATCTGAATGCTATGTAGGTGGAGAGAGGATGCAGAGAATGCTAAGGACAGAGACAAACAGTACCCCGATGATGAAAAGGTCAAACGACCTTGCTGTTGGTGTTATTCCAGTAAAAGATTGTTGCATCCATTACAAGTGATGGTAAGAGCATGGTAGCTAGTAACATGTACCTACACCTATTCTATTCAAAATAATTCTTATTTCACAGGTTGACAGTAAACGTACTGAGTTGCTGAAGCATCCACTGGTGTATAACCTCATTGAGCATAAATGGACGTATACACAGTTTCTCTTTGCGTTGATCCTCTTTTTCCATGTGACATTTGTAGCTATCCTCACTGCCTATGCTCTGCTGCTGCTGAATCCATTGTCTCCAACATGTAAGTTACCAAGATGATCACATAGTCAGACAAACTAGCATCCAGATGCCTTTATAACATCAGGCGTTCTTCATGAAACCAGCCCCAATAAAGTGACATCCAATGTTATCATTTTTACAGTATGCATACATTATTCTTGGCTGTAATACAGGTGTAGCTGTGAGCTCAAATCTGTACGATCTCCAACGACGCGACGATATTATCCACATCAATATCAGCAATTTGCAAGCTCCTCATGATCAAGTCTTCATGGAGTTTCTGGCTAGTGTGAATGGATCAGTAGTGGATAATAGTGCCGATATAAGTGGATATACATTGTGTTTCAATACATCTACCTCTGTCAAAGATGCGCTTGCAAATGCAATGTTACCAGTTGATACTATCTGTGGATCTTGTGGTGAGATTACTCGCTACCATAGCTACTGTATAATTATAACACTGATGATACAAGCTGAAGTCATATAATAATTGCTTTGCACTTTATACAGGACAATCTATTCATCAAAGGAACTTTGTATTTGTAGCAGCTGTGATAATTATTTTGCTATCTATATTTCAACTGGTGATAGAGGTGGTTCACGTCTTTTTGCAACCTCAGGTCTACTTGACTGACCTTGCCAGTTGGATCCAAGTGCCATATATAGCATGCTCAATCATATTTGCTTTTACGTTCTTTAACAACTGCCTCTGTCCGAAACCGTGGCAATGGCAAGTTGGGATTGTTGCAGTCTTCCTGGTATGGGCAGACCTTATATTCTACATACGCAAAATCAGAGTGCTAGGTAAGTGGCCGGGGTTGTTTGATGTTACTCATTAATTTTGATGGTACAACTGTATAATACAGATACAGGCATCTATATCCTCATGTTTGAGAAAATTTTCAAGAGATTTTTGAGGCTGGTCATCTTCACAATACTACTAATTTCGATGTTCGCTCTCACCTTTCATATGGCCTTCCATCAATACCATCCATTCTTTGAGAAATCACCATTCGCTACTCCATTTCATGCACTGTGGAAAACGTTCACAATGACAACAGGAGAGGTTGACTACAATAATCTTTTCCGTCAGCCGTCTGAGGGATCACCTGATTTGAAAGATATCCCAGATCTACCTTTCCCAGAGATCTCTTTCATCCTTTGGATAGCCTTTCTGGTTCTTATACCAATCCTCTTCACAAATCTGTTGGTATGTCTTGCTTAGCTACACGCATGCTGCTCGCATGGCGCACCTTCAATAGTCCACATAATACTTGTGCTTAATCGTACATTAATTTTGTGTAGGTTGGTCTGGCTGTTGATGATATTAAAGCCATTCTTGAAGAAGCTGAATTAACAAGACTCTCCTTGAGGGTAAGTAACTTTTATGTCTGGTGTGAATGTGCAATTGTCAGCATAATATTATGCATGGCCCCTATTATTATCCCGTGTGCAAGCACAAGGGGTAATGTAATCGATCGTATCATCATCGTCCGTTGTTGTTGTGAGCATAAAATCCCGGCGCCACATATGTAAGTTAAGATCTTCAGCAACTCGTAAGCACAACAAATTAACTGGCGAATTTGGCGAAAAATTGGCTTCGGTTTGCTTTAAATCGAGAGATACGGTCCATGAACATCATAAATATATTAACTATAAAATTTTGACCATATTATACACAAAGTGCATCTCTAGATTGTCCAATGTGCGTGCGGGGTATGTGCTTGCTATACAGAGCTCTATAGTTATACTATATACAACAAAAAATATTTTCAGAAAGTCTCGTTTTGTGTCATAACGCACCCGATTGGTCAGAATGGTAGGGCCGTGTGCAAAAAACATGGTAACCATGGAGCCGGAGATGCATGCACGAGGCGTAAAGTGCCTCGCGCTCGTGCGCGCTGGGCGCGGCCGGCCATTGATCGCGAATTCGAGTACAGCCTTGGGGCCGTCCGGCCCTCAGCCTAGGCTGCAACACAGCTAGCTAGCTATAGCCTAGCTAGCTTAGCCTTAACCTGTCGATCTTGCACCGGCACCAGCATCGACGCCGGTTTTGAGGGGAGTGAGAATGTCATCGTTGTACTCACAAGCTGGGCCCATGCCCACCAAAGTCTCCGACTTCTCGCATATCTATGCTTCTTGCAAAGCAAGACTGAAGAGGCAAGGTAACTGTTCGCTGTCATACCTGTCTATAGAGTCCGGTACTATAGTATCCATGCTGGAGTGGAGCTAAGTCTCTTGGCTATTAAATTCCACCTGCAGTGAGGGGTGTGGCCTACAGATCCGTTTGTCTGCGCATGTGCATACATTTTAGTGGCACTATAGGAGTTTCAAGCTTTAACAACACTGAGGAGCAACCCAGACTATCTGAGTTGAGATACCATATTATATTATTAAAACATCATGACATCGATCCATTTCTAATAATTGTTGAATATAGCTAATCCAAATAATCATAGTATATAGTCAGCCCATGTATATTATTATTGTAGTGCATCATTACATATGTATTGTTGTCTGGACATTATATATACTTATTATAGCTGTAATGTTAGTATGTGGTGATGATAAAAATTAATGAATACTAGGTAAAATTGATTCTAAACTTGGAAGATGGATTCCTGAACTATATTATTAGAAACTTTCGGACGAAATCTCAAAGAAATTCCTTGCAGCGCCCATTGTCTCTGGTAGTGCATCCATTCAGGAAGACTAAAAAGAATTGGATCAGACGAAAATTTCCTCTTGTGCGTAGATTGATGAGAGGTGAAGATTATAGCTCAGCAGAACATATTGCAGATGTCATTAACCCCACTCAGGTTAGCTATAGTTAACTGTGTTTGCAAAGGTTTGACTGTAAGTGCTATTTTTTGTGTAGACTCCTATTGAGCAGCAAACCCAGTCCCTGATGCGAGAGTTGTCCAAGATACACGACACACTACAGCAGATACCCAAACTACATGAGAGTTTGCATCGTGTACAAGAAGATCTAGATGCACTTTCAGTGCAAGTTAAGTCTCTCACCGAGCAGCGTAAGTCAACTACCCAAACTGCTGATTGTGCCATTGAACGCACCATGATCTAATCAGTAGTGAAGATGCAATAATTTGACTCTTTTTAACTTGGCAAACCACACTAACTGTGTAATAATATTATTATGGCTACTTACTACTTTGTTGTTATCTATGATAATGACAGCATAATGCATCAAATAATGTACCTGAAGCTGTAGTATTCATAGGCTGCTAAAACCATGCATATGTGGTGCACCTTGTATCAGGCATAAACAATATTGAGCATGATTCAGTCATTATTCTGATGTGACCATTTACCCCGGCCCATTTGCATCAAGTCAGTGGTGTGAGAAAAGGCACTAACAAGGGATTCATCACACCTCCTTGCACTAGCTCGGTTGATAAGAACATCTATTGTAGTCATGCACTCATAAGAATCAATGCAATACCTACACTTTTCAAGTGCGGCTACCAGCAGAAACCCCAGGCCACATAATAATTATAAAGACCTTCCCTAGCTAGCAGATCTCCCATAGATATGACAATTATTATTATTATAGCAGGTATACAAGCCATCAAATTTGATATCCCACATATATATAATATGCAACAGGTTTTGCCAACTGAGAGAGGCACAGGTGTTGCACCAGGTCCTTTGAAACTGGCATTAAACGTTGGTACCAGAATTATATATACACACAGTAGAATTATACTTACCCTTTCTTGCATAATATATATCGTCTACATTGGTATATTGTTTGCTTGCCATGGGGCCAGGAGATGCTCCCCCCCCCCCCCCCCCCCCCCCCCGGGGATTCATTTACCACCACTTGGAGATTGGCTTTCACTATAATTATTACCCTGTGCGCATGCGCAAGGGGTAAAGCAATCGGTTTGTCCGTCTGTTGTTGTCGGCACGAATTAAAATCGCCAGATCTCGCGTTATACAGTCAACTTTCAGCAAACAGCACACAAGGTTTATTTTAGGATTTCACTCAATAGGGTACAAATTCATACCCCGCGCGCTCTGTAGCCACTGTAGCATAGTATTGCAACACTCTGAGGCATAGCTGTTTCATGACTTGATGACCCTTTCCAACACTGAGCTTGAGCATGCGCAGCGCAGTCGCATCAGCATATTAAAAGAGTGGGTGTGATCGATAAACCACAGGCATGCTGAAGTTTCGTGTGTTGATTTTTCAATTAGTGATGGTGAGCCTGGTCTGACTCTGGAACTAAATTCTGGTGCAACTGTGTGGAAGCCAGTGTGTGTTTTCAAGCCAAGGAGTGAAAATAATGAAGCTAATTCTAAGAGATGTGTGTTATCTGTTGAAGAGCTAACAGACCTGGATGAGCTCAATGCAAGTTTGAGAGTCATGCAGTTACTGATGCACCTGGTCTTGTTTTACACAAAGGCAATTCTAGAGTTTAGACACCGATAGCGGCTAGGACTCGCTCCAGACTGAAGCATCCTAACATATAATTTACTATTAACTATAATACTGCTGCACCTATTGTGGTGTATTTTTGCAAATAATAATAATAATAATAAGTTGTAACCAGTTGATGTTTTGTAATTCTACATCTTTTGCATATGCATGTTTGTTAGTGAAGTGGAAGAATAAACATTAGTAGCTACTACAATCAAGTCATAATATGCTATAATTATTATAGGCTCAAAATGCTTGTTCCAAAGATTATCAAACCAACAGCTTACGACCCTCAACTTCATTTAAAATCCATTTTTGTTCATTAGCAATTTCTTCACTCTTGTTAAAAATCTCCCACTCCATTTCCTTTTCAAGTATATCCATTGCAGTGTTATGAAGACTAGGTAGATAATTGGAATAAAGCAAGAAAAGAATGCCAATATGTAGATGAGATATATATATTGTTGGTCCTTTGATACGATAATATTGACTCCCAGAATAGAAATGTAGTGGAGAACTAGAAGAATCAGAAAAGTAATGTCGATGGTTGTATAGTGTGAAATTGAAGATTTGTGTGGTTGAAAGTTGACTAGGAAAAGAATTACAATCAAACACAACAGCAGAGCATAAATGAAGAACATTATATCGAGTGTCAATGTAAATATTATACCAGCAACTAGCCTTAAGACAAGACCATAAGCCGAAAACCACCGTAAGTCAAATGTACCTGGTTCAGTTCCATCCTTATAGCAACCCTGGAAGGAATCAACAAAGGCGTGAAGAAAATGCCACTGAATTTGATAGTAGGAGAGACACTTCTGAAAGCATCGAAATGGATAAAGGATCAATATTAGAGTAGGAATCATTATAAACACTATAGCCAAGGTTGCAGCAAGCAAGGCATATGGAATGTGAGATCCATGAAATAACTCTACACTCGCATCGTAATAGTTTCTGTAGTGGGTTTTGTTGTCTGGTAGTTGATGCACAGCTGTAAATATCAGCAAGTCAGCTGAAACATTTAAGATTTTGATGTAAGATAACAGAAAAAATGTTGAAAAGGAATCAATTACAGAAGTTTGAATGTCCCAATTTTCACGAAATAGGTGAAATACTGAACGAAATGGTTTCCAAATGACAACTATACACCATATATTTCGACCATATAGCTCAATGAGACAGTATGATACAATGATTAAGACCAAAGGGTACAAGGCAACACAGGCCTCCAAAGCAAATGTTGTTAGTGTATCTACGTTTAGGCAAGTGTCAGGAAGAATGGACCGAAAAGGTTCAAGATTCCATAAACTAAAGAAGAAGTCCATTGCTTTAGCGGCTTTTAAGAGCCATGCATATGGACTATCTTCGATAGCAATAAACACGATCCGAACGTATGCTGGTGTAGACAACACTTGACTAAATAGAACAAAGCCGTGCAATCTTGATGAGGTAACATTGACGTTAAAGAATATGACGACAAAGTATAGTAAGGTGAGGGGGGCAAATCCAAATAGAGCAAATTTCCACCAGTTTTTGTGACTATCAGGACACTCCACACAGCTAAGATTATAGGATAGAACCAATGGATTGAGTCCTGGTTTACATTTGCCACATGATATTCCTGTCCTGTTGTAACGTCCACACATATACTCATTCACATCATTTTCATTAGATATGATGTGGTATGCGCTTTTATGTTTGCCTTTTATTGTATGCCTTGCACAATTGTAAAAGCAGTGGCCGGCATAGGTTGTATTGTTGACCTCAGTGATACAGTAGCATTTAACAACAGCTAAGATCATCGTTGTTTGGTCACATACGATAGCATGTTGGAGTGTTGGTCCACACTGACACTCTGTGCTGTTGTGACAGATGAACCATGGTGGACAATCTGAATAACTAGAGCAGGTTTGAGGCTTTTCCAGTAGTATGCTACCTGGGCCTCTGTGACTTCTTTGAGATCCCCATTTTGACAGTTGTGGAGCTTTTATTGCCAGTTTATCGTATACTAAAATGTCAGCCTCTCCTCTGTAACTTTTAAAAGATACTGTCAGAATTGCAATGATCATTATTAACTTTAGCGATGGCAACATTTTGTGGCAATCTACACTTAGCTATCTAAACTGCTTTTAAAGATAACTGCTCCAGTTTAGATATGTTTATTTGGTATTGTGTTTTTCCTTTCCTTGAAACATCTCACCTCAGCTACATGACTCATCGGATTGCCATATTGTGCTTTACCAGTCAAATATAGTGGACAGTATAAACAGGGAGTGGTAGGTGTTTTCAGATGGAGGTGCCATGTAAACACAGACTGGCAACAGCTGCACACTACTACACAACTGGGCAGGACTTAATAAGGCAAATAGGAGAGCTAGCTATGTAGCAAGCCTGTATGTAGCAGTTTATAATTAGTTTGTGCTCTGTACCTTACCTGAGCAAATTTCTAACTGTCATGACTGCCTGCTTTAGCAAGGCAGCCATGACGGTTAGAAATTTGTTGCCATGTAGCTATGTCCTTGAGATATGTAATAATTAATATTGTTATACAAGTGTTCTATGAGGAATTATAAGGGTTCTATGAATCTATTTAACACTTTAGTTTGGACCAATGAGATTACTGTAACTGTATTTGTTACAACTAGGATCTAGAATTATTTTAATGAATGATGTAGGGGGGTAGCATAATATTTATAATGTAGTAATTATTATTAGCTTATAACTTTCATGTTCAAACATAAAATAAACCATTCCTGTCTAATTGTGCATTAACTTATAAGCTGAATAATAATAGATGATAAGTGTAAAAAGCAGTAACCTTGAGTATGTGAAGGTCAATAACTGTCAGCCATCGCTTTTTTCGAAATGAGATTTCTCCAAAAACTTCTTGAGTTGATCCAGTGTATACTGTGGCCCATAAAGGCCATGTCCATTACTCAATAGAACATTACCATTTCCAATTTCTCATTAGCTAACAACTTCCAATTTGGATATTTCAATTCAAAGTTTTCTCTTACTAGGGATACTTCAATGTGGGTACTCTTTGCAGGTATAGTTAACTATTGTATAGGCACCAATTGTGTGCATGCACCAATGTCCTCTGATCCACGTTTGTGTGACATATACATGATACATCTAGCTATATAATTATCTCTGGTAGACCTTTTCATTGGATGACGGTTTTAGGGGGCATTTTTAAACTAATTTTGGAAAAATTAACGTTATTATGATGTTGAAGGGTGGAGGGGATCGACAGTCAGGGATTTACTTTTTTCACTGTCATAAGTACAACCACACCCACCAATAATTAGTACTTTACGCAAATGATCTGAGCAGCCATAATCATGACGATTATACTGTTAGCTACATGACTAAACAAGGTTATGAAGGGGACCCAGGGGATGCCTGCTTGATGGCTACTAGTAGCTAAAATTTACCTGGGATTTCACTACAAATTGAGGCTTTAAAAGAGCTAGCTAGCTACTAAGCTTCATAAACCTATTCCCAGGCATCCCACTTCAAATTTCTATCAATTAATGTTGCCAACATTAATAGGCTATTGATGTTTGATGATAAATTTAGGGAAAATGCTCAGGGGGGGGGGGGGGGGGGGGTAGATCTACCTAGGAATGTACATAGCACTAGATGGAATAGACTTTGTTTCAAGTCACAATGAATTTATTTGATATCTAGATGATTTGAAATACGTCGAATTGATTTTTGGCTAGCAAAAGGATTTTCTCTCTTGCTCTAGATCTGTAGTATACAGACTCAAATCCTGTGCCAAACTACTTGAGGGCGCTAGCTAGCTTTCAAGAGCCATAGAATACCCGATGCCAGAGGGGAGGAAGAACCGAAGGTTCAACTCACAAAACTAGAACAGCTAGAATGAGACTACAGAATAAAACTTTGTTTTACATAGACGAAGTCAAAGAAAAATCTAGACAAAAGTTATGTCTAAGAATAAAACTATTAAACTATTCATAGATAGTAATAAAAACCTTATTCCCTTCTCCATGGCTAGTTTTGATTTTACTATGAGTCTAACTGGCCAGATGACTGATGTAGATCCTAGATCTAACAGATCTAAAACACCTGAGGTTAATGTTGGCCAGTTGAAAAGCGTTAAAGAGAGAGGTGGGGTGCTGGGAATGAGCCAGGGATGAGGCTAGTGCCGCAACCAATGGTTAATTGATGGGTGTGGTCATAAATACTTCCGTGACATGAAGTGGGGTGATAAGAGTAAAATTAATTCCCGACAGTCTGGGCCATGACACTGATAGGCATGTCAGAATCCCAAAAAAATGCCTATAAAAAACCTGCACACATTTAATTATTATGAAGTTTCAGGGATCACAACTACTCACGACAATGTGCTATGAACACCACACTTGCACCACAA
Organism: Cliona cf. orientalis; assembly: GCA_963930775.1. NCBI lineage: Eukaryota > Metazoa > Porifera > Demospongiae > Clionaida > Clionaidae > Cliona > Cliona cf. orientalis. Next base: position 6,681,594 of record OZ005697.1, read on the forward strand.
GCTTCAGTAAAGATAGCACTACACTGCAGTATCCAAAGTATTGGATTGTAACCACTTTCTGTATTGCAGGGCTTCAGGAAAACTCCATAAATACCATGCACAGACTCAACTACTGAGGCATACATAATATATTACAAAGGGATAACTTCAACCCTCTGTGTTGCTCACTTTTCCAGGGCATTTTATGCTTCTAGGGGGTTACTCAAGGTCCTGATTTCAAAATTGCAGTAATTTCAACCATTTTTGAAGTGTTCGGTTGAAAAGAGTTCAATAGGCATTTTACTTTGAGTAGAATGAAATTTTTTGACTCACTGCCTCAGAATTCCAAAAGCTGACTTCATGCTTAATTTTTGAAATCATTAGTCCGCTCAAACACATAGCTACATTAGCTCTCATAGTGGTACGCACACATGTTCACACGTGTACATGCACATATGCACATAATATTAATATTGTTTTCTGAAGTGTCTTAAAGTGTAAGACAAGCCTTGAGTTCTTTAGAAGCAACAAGGAGTTTAAAGTACGTGCACTTCTATGTAGCGCGTTTTTTGACAGAAATAGTCTAGCTAGGGGTAGTTTGAAGTGTTAGCTATAATAGCAGTCAAACAGGTATGCACACCAGTATTTATTACTGCATGTTCAATTCATCAGTAGAATAAGCAGAGAGATACTTACATGCTATATTTCAAGTTTGGAATCAATCAGTATATACTGTAGTGTAGTTTTTTAGTCACTAGTATATTAAAAATAATCAACATATTATGTACCATTCCCCTGGATTAGTACACACATGCCTGGCAGAAAAATTGTGATGCTTAAAAATAATATTGAAACAGCCATATCTCCGCAACCACTATGAAATTTTACGGAACAAAGACTAGATTGTTTCTGGAAGCCTCCTTTATAATTATGTGTGGCAAAAAAGTGTAAGGAATAATCTAAAATTTTGATGTAATAATAATGTAGGCAAGAATATTATTATTCAATTCTGCCAGTGTTGGTGTAACAAGAACCAGCGTACTTGCTATGCGTATTAGTATCTATTTACCCAACCAAGAACCTCAAGATCTCAATACTTCTGGAAACCGTCAGCCTCAAGTCGAGCAATGGAAGAAGAGAGAGGAGCTAGAGGCCACCGTGAGATCCACCTACCGGGCGGCCATACTCCCAGAACTCAGACTCTGATGACGTTGTGGCGTCTACCACCATGGCTACCGCGGACGCGGACAAGCCACACCCACAACTGAACTGTATATATAGCTAGTGTTGTATATTGCTTGTATTATTATTGCCCTGAAGAAGACTGCAGTATAGCAGTCGAAACTGTAGGCAAGAATATTATTATTCAATTCTGCCAGTGTTGGTGTAACAAGAACCAGCGTACTTGCTATGCGTATTAGTATCTATTTACCCAACCAAGAACATCAAGATCTCAATACTTCTGGAAACCGTCAGCCTCAAGTCGAGCAATGGAAGAAGAGAGAGGAGCTAGAGGCCACCGTGAGATCCACCTACCGGGCGGCCATACTCCCAGAACTCAGACTCTGATGACGTTGTGGCGTCTACCACCATGGCTACCGCGGACGCGGACAAGCCACACCCACAACTGAACTGTATATATAGCTAGTGTTGTATATTGCTTGTATTATTATTGCCCTGAGGAAGACTGCAGTATAGCAGTCGAAACTGTAGGCAAGAATATTATTATTCAATTCTGCCAGTGTTGGTGTAACAAGAACCAGCGTACTTGCTATGCGTATTAGTAAATATTATGCCTAACACTAATTTTAGCATGTACTTCAAACCAGCCTTTGGCCTTGAGCTAGATTCACCTATAATATCTAGAATATTATATCACTATCGGGTATGACAACAGCCTCGGAGCCATGCACACACCCCTAATGATTACCATGATAAAAAGAGGTCCAAGCAAGACTTAACGTCATGATGTTAATATTCCAAAAATAGTTTGGAAGACCCTTAGTCGAAGATAATTTAGAAGGCTGTCAGAGGAAAAGGGTCTTAGCTAGCTATAATAATCGTGAATATTAGTAGTATTACAGCATAAAAAAAACTTGGATGAGAGTGTAAGGGCAAACAATAAACCAAGGGAAAATCTCAAAACAAGCCCATAAGACGATAGCTAAGTATATAAGTTCATCCATTGAGCCAGTAGGCCAAGTTTACTGTTGTATTATCTTTGTGCCTGACAGATTTGACAACCATCTTACATTATTGCACTGCAGCTGGCTATATTACAAAGTATAATAATATTATGATAACTTTATCCATCTTCATTATTATACAACAATCTACTAGTATATAAGTAGTCTAAAAATAACGTAAAGATACAGAATCTAACTTATCATCCCAAAGATTACTTACATGTGATGCGTATGTATAATACTATACCTACTCAATTTTTTTGGGAATAGTTCAGTAATTTTATGAAGTTGACCTATTCAAAGTAAGTGGCAAGTTACAAAGACCTATGTACGTGCTAGATAGTATCACTCTGAAATGGACCATCATAAATGCATAGTATCACCTTCCTTAAAGTAACAATTTTGATCCATTTTTGTTCATTAGCAATGTCTTCACTCTTGTTAAGAATCTCCAGGGGCTGATCGAGGGGGGGGGGGGGTGGATAGGGTTGCTAGCCACCCCCCTTCACCAATTCGTTTATGCAATGTAGTATAGGAGATGTCCACCATTATTAACCAGCCACCCCCCTTCCACCAGTATAGTTTACTATTGGTAGCCACCCCGTCAGCCACCTTCCATGATAATTTTCTGGATCAGCGCGTGATCTCCCACTTCATTTCCTTTTCAAGTACATCCATTGCAGTGTTATGAAGATTAGGTAGATAATTGGAATAAAGTGAGAAAAGAATGCCAATATGAAGATGAGATAAAGATATTGTTGATCCTTTAGTACGATAATATCAGCTCCAAGAATAGAAATGTAGTGGAGAACTAGAAGAATCAGAAAAGTAATAATTATTGATGATTGTATAATGTGAAACTGAAGATTTATGCGGTTGAAAGTTGATTAGAAAAAACAGTACAATCAAAATCAATAATGGAGCATAAATAAAGAACATTATATTGAGGGTCAATGTAAAAAGTATGCAGATACCTAGCCTTAAGACAAGACCATAAGCCGAAAACCATCGTAAGTCATATGTACCTGGTTCAGTTCCATCCTTATAGCAACCCTGGAAGGAGTCAACAAAGGCATGAAGAAAATGCCACTGAATTTGACAGTAGGAAAGACACTTCTGAAAGCACTGATATGGATAAAGGATCAATATTAGAGTAGGAATCATTATAAAGACTATAGCCAAGGTTGCAGCAAGTAAGGCATATGGAATGTGAGATTCACAAAAGAATTCTTCACTCGCATCGTAATAGATTCTGTAGTGGGTTTCGTTGTCTGGTAGTTCATGCACAGCTGTAAATATCAGCAAGTCAGCTGAAACACTTAAGATTTTGATATAAGATAACAGAAAAAAATTAATGTTGAAAAGGAATCAATTACAGAAGTTCGAATGTCTCAATTTTCACGAAATAGGTAAAAAATACTGAATGAAATGGTTTCCAAATGACAACTATACACGATACATTTCGACCGTATAGCTCAATGAGACAGTAGGATACAATCATTAAGACCAAAGGGTACAAGGCAATACAGGCCTCCAATGCAAATATTGTAAGTGTATCTACATTTAGGCAAGTGTCAGGAAGGATGGAACGAAAAGGTTCAAGATTCCAGAAGGTTTCCAGTGCTTTAGCACCATTTAAGAGCCATGGAATATCTTTGATTGCAATAAGCATAATTACGAGTATATATTGGTGTAGACAACACTTGATTGAATAGAACATAACCATGCAATCTTGACGAGGTAACATTGACATTGAAGAATATGACGACAAAGTATAGCAAGGTGAGAGGGGCATATCCAAATAGAGCAAACTTCCACCAGTATTAGTACACTCAACGCAGCTGAGATTATAGGATAGAATCAATGGACTGAGTCCTGGTTTACATTTTCCACATGATATTCCTGTTCTATTGAAACGTCCACACATATACTCATTCACATCATTTTCATTAGATATGATGTGGTATGTGTTTTTATATATGTTTGCCTTTTATTGTATGCCTTCCACAGTTGTAAAAGCAGTAGCCAGCATAGGTTGCATTTTCGACCTCAGTGATACAGTAGCATTCAACAACAGCTAAGATCATTGTTGTTTGGTCACATATGATAGCATGTTGGAGTGTTGGTCCACACTGACACTCAGTGCTGTTGTGGCAGATGAACCATGGTGGACAATCTGAAGAACTAGAGCAGGTTTGAGGCTTTTCCATTACTAAGCTACCAGGGCCTCTGTGGCTTCTTGGAGATCCCCATTTTGACAGTTGTGGAACTTTTATTGCCAGTTTATCGTATGCTAAAATGTCAGCCTCTCCTCCGTAACTTTTAAAAGATACTGTCAGAATTCAATTGCAATGATCAGTGTTAATTATTTAGTGTTGTGTTTTTCTTGAAACATCTCACCTCAGCTACATGACTCATCGGATTGCCATTTTATGCTTTACCGATCAAATATAGTGGACAGTGTAAATAGGGAGTGGTAGGTGTTTTCAGATGGAGGTGCCATGTAAACAGACTGGCAACATGCAGCTGCACACTACTACACAACTGGGCAGGATATATAGCTATGTAGTAAGCCTGTATATAGTTTAGTTTCTACTTTGTACCTTACCTGAGCAAGGCAGCCATGACGGTCAGAAATTAAGTTTGTTGCCATGTAGCTATGGCCTTGAGATAGCTAATAGCTATAGGATTTACAAGGGTTGTGCAGTGAGAATTTAGAAGGGTTTTATGAAAACTCTAGTTTGGACCAATGAGATTACTACAAGGTACAGTATTTGTTACAACTAGGATCTAAGTACTTAAGGGTAGAGGTACATTTTAATGAATGATGTAGGGGTGTAGCGTATTTATTATGGCTTATATTACGACGTAGGTTACCTTGTAGTGGCTAAACGATCATTACCATTCCTTGGACAATACTTTACTCGTAGTGACATTTTACGAAACGATCATTACCAATCACCGGGTAATGCCTTATGCGTAGTGTCTTGTACATTGCACGCGCTGTGGGCAATATCTTGGTGGCCGTGGGACATTCCTTGGACAATACTTTACTCGTAGTGCTCACTAACGGATAGAGTAGACCCAATTTGGAGAATTCCTTATTCGTGTGTGCAAAATGAGAGCCGTGACCCTTTACCAATCAAAAACATAGCAATATCACAAATCTGCTAAGCTCTTAGACTTAGGCAAGAGTATAATATAACATCGTCCTAGGGTTATACTAGTAGTCAATAGCGAATACATACCTGATTGTGATGGCTGATTCTTGTCTCTCCCTCACCTTTTGAAAAATCTGAAAATAAAGTAGTGGATTTCTCTCTCTCTCTCTCTCTCTCTCTCTCTCTCTCTCTCTCTCTCTCTCTCTCTCTCTCTCTCTCTCTCTCTCTCTCTCTCTGAGTTTCTCTCTCTCCAACAATCTTATACACCCCATAGTTGCTATACATGCATACACTTTGCAAACCCTGAGCAATAGCTCTTGGTATGATTCCCCTGAAAGTAAAGTTTGGTGATGTCCCAGGTCCGGTCATAGTGTGTGTCTTTCCTGCCCCAGTCTGTCCATAGGCTAGTATGGTGGCATTGTATCCATCCAGTACTCTAGTCACCAGCTTCCTAGCACAGCTAGAGTAGACATCCTCCTGGCTAGCATTGTGGAGAACCTGTGTATAAATTTAAAGACATATTACCATCACTGGGGTAGATATGATTAATTTATCTATCTTGTTGTTAGGCCAGTTTTATAGGGTGTACACATGTATGTATTGATTTACTAAATTTATTGCCGTGTGCAAGTATTAATTTGTTAGTATATAAAATTAATGTGATTTAGTTATAGTTATAGCGCGGGGCCAGGGATTTATGGCAGTAAACGAACCGAGTCCGAGGGCGCAGCCCGAGGATAAGGTTTGTTTACGTTGCCATAAATCCCTGGCAACCCGCGCTATAACTGTTATATATCCCACCCGATTGGTCAGAGTTCCCGGTATCTATGGTGACACGCTATTTAAATTATTGTTAGCAACTGACAGTGTAACATTGCTCACTTCGACTATGGATGCTCAGGCTTGTCCCTACGATCCACTCTGCCTTGGCCTCTGTGAATGGACCGACTGTCCAGGTGCGCTTCAACTAGACAACACGCCACGCCCAACTAACCTGCTCGTTTCAGCCCCGCCTTCTCAATCTCCTCCAGTAGCGAGCCACTCCTCTCTCTCCGTCCAGCCCGAATCTACGCGGTTTAAATTCGCTACAGAAGAAGAGCTGTCCACTTTCGCTAAGGGACTAGTTCCTGAAAATACTACCAGGAGCACCAAATGGGCCTTGAACACATTCAGTGCTTGGATAAGGGAAAGAAATACTAGATATCCAGCCGATCCAGTCCCAGATGACATTCTGGTGTGTAGCGAGCCTGAAATCATAAATCTCCATCTCTCCAGATTCATTGTGGAGACAAGAAAGTCAAATGGAGAGATTTACCCTCCATCTACACTTCATCAGTTACTTTGTGGAATTTTGAGACGTATGCGAGAACTCAATCCGAATTGTCCAAACTTTTTGGACAAAAATGACAACAGATTCCGGAGTCTTCAAGGCACTCTTGACTCGTATTTTCACAAGCTGCACTCTGAAGGTATAGGGAGGAAAGTGAAGCATGCAGAGGTGATAACAACAGACGAAGAAGACCAGCTATGGGAGAGTGGTGTATTGAATGTAACTACACCTAGAGGATTGCAGAATGCAGTATTCTTCACTATTGGAAAGCTCTTTTGTCTTCGTGGTGGAAAGGAGCATAGGGCTTTGAAACTGTCCCAGCTAAAGCGAGATAGCAACGTCGACAAGTACATATACCACGAGAATGTATCAAAGAACAGAAATGGCAGTTTTAAGCAGCTTCATGTTCGCAGCAAGGTGGTACCTGTCTATTCATGTCCGGAGGCTGGCATACGGTGTCCTGTGTACTTGCTAGATCTCTATATCAGCAAGCTTCCAGAAGAAGCAAAGGAAAAGGATCTAGTATATGTGCGACCGTTGGAAAAACAGCCTAATGATGCAAGCAAGCCATGGTACAGTGCAGTACCGATTGGAAACCACACATTACAACAAATGGTAAAGAAGATGTGTGCGGATGCTGGCATTGGTGGCCACAAAACTAACCATAGCCTGAGGGCTACTGGTGCAACTGAACTTTTCAAGAGAGGTGCTCCAGAGAAACTGATCCAAGAACGAACCGGACACCGCTCCCTCGAAGCTCTCAGAACCTATGAAAGATCGAGTGAGGAACAACACAAAGCAGCTTCTGCACTACTGTCCGCACCAAACCATTTACCTCATTATAGTCATATAGCCAACACAAGTACATCTACCAAAACACAAGCAATCGAAATACATCAAGCCGCACCATCAACACAAGGAATAAGCAGTATGCCAGTATCATTTCAAAATTTACAGGGCTGCACTATCAACATCATTGGGTCTCCAAACCTCAAGTGATTGCATATTATTTACAGTATGCTAGCAGACTAAGTATGTGATCATAACTTCTTATTTTATCACTATTGACTGATAGATTAACTTCATTCATGTTAGCTATTTGTGCAAAGTTATTATGTAAAATATCCATGTCTTGAGGACACAAAATATGAACCATATCGGCCTTGTAGCCCTCAAGGCCCAAATTATGAGATTTATTGTCCAGTCAATTGTATTGCAAAGGTATAGGAGGTGGGATATATTTCCTCATAATTAAATTTTCATAACACTGTGAAGTAAAACTTATTACTGTAATAAAATTTTAACGCCAAGACTAATATTAATTTAATTATCAGTTAATATATAATGGGCACTATGTCTGGTTGACTATTATTATTATACATGCTCAAGGGCTTAATTCCTTTGGCGGCTCAAATAATTCAAAGCAAATTTCAGGCATTCATTGTTCCCTGTGAACAATATTATTACAGACTTACCTCATCTAGAGGGAAGCTCCAGTCCTGCTGCTGGCTGTTGATGTAGCCTTGGATCTTGTCCTCATGTTTAGGGAGATGAATACTCACTGTCTGTACATATGTATGCATGCAGCAACACCTAAGACTTTATAAGTTATACAATAAATTAATCAGTCTCATGGCCAGGTCCTCTCTCGATCCCAGGTTTTCAAGGATTAAATTTTCGAAAGGGGGAATCATTAATATGGGTGCTGATAAATTATGCACTAGTAAGAGGACACTTCCGAACTATTTTAAAAATTAGCATCATTATGATGCTAAGGGGGAGGGGGTTAAGGCCATGACGCTAATTTGAGCACAAACTTCGAACTATCCTTGAGCTTGTGGACTATGCATGTATAGCTCATGCTGTTTGTGCTACCGAAGAATATCTACAAGGATCCTATGAATGATTTGTTGACCATTTAGAATGTCCTACATGCACATCTGCCGCTGTCTTCATGTCCAGGTATGACTATCAGTTCCTTTGCCATGACACTAAGGGGGAAGGGAAGGGGGTCAAGGACTTAACATCATATATAATGACGCTAACTTTAAAAAAAAAGTTTGGAAGTGTCCCCTAATTTTTATGTTCCATAAAATGTGCTCATGCACCCATGTGTCCCTATAATATTATACATTTTGGAGCAAAATGGTTGTGCGCCACCTTGTCACAAAGGCTATTATACACACACTAATAGTGCTCCATTCAGCACATGTAACTATTTTTATGGGTATATTTGTTAATTAGAGCATGTAGGGTATAATTTGATGTTTTCAATAATTAAGCCAACCATTCTGTTCTGAGACTCTCTCCCTTCCTTGAATAAACCTTTTGCATGTAAGACATGATTTTCCTTTTTTCAAGCAAGATTAATCAAAAGTTTGTCAGCAATATATAATTATTATAGTTCACCATATGGTGAAGTCAAATTTTAAATTTCAGCACAAACGGATAAAAATTACGATCATGTAAAGTTGCATATTTTTTACATACGTTTCTATGGGAGAAGCTCTGGAGTATGTACTCCAAAATTTTCCCCATATATTTCTATGTAAAAATGATCAACTTTGAGGACATGCAGTTGCTATATAGTTTACAGTATTGTTTTATCACTTGGTTTGGAATAGTTAGTCTACGTCATTACCAGTTAGCCACTTGCAGGCCAAGTTTGGATTGTGCAGTGAGTGTTGATTTGGAAATAGTGGAAATTTAACAATTCATAATTATGTCCCTACTTGTCCTTGTCCGAAGTGCATCACCTATGACGTAGATAGCCTGTTGCTAGCGCAATAATAATATTATCATGATAATGCCCTGTGGTACAGCTAACTACTGTAAGTACCTGGCCCAGTGATCTGACTCAGACTTGTACATGTAATTAATAATTTCAGGGCCGCCGGAACCGGTCAGGCTGGTCAGGCCAAAACCGGACCAGTGGCGTAGGAAGATGTTTTTGAGCAGGGGGGCTGAAAGTAAGCAGGTGAAGACTTGCTTTACGCGCACGTAGCGCGCGAAAGCTAGGGGGGTCTGGGGGCATGCTCCCCCAGGAAAATTTTGGAGTTTTAGACCTTTTCTAGTGCATTTTCGAGGACATTCTGGACTCTTAGCTTGTCACATGTGAACACAGATCAGTAGTGACTACTGATCTGTGTTCACATGTGACAGTTATTGATATCTACACACCGTGGGGCTAAGATACACCACAATCATGAATAACTCAACCCTGATTGTGGCAACAGATGAAAAAGAAAAGTGCAAACCTCAGAGGGTGAGCCCCACCCCCTGGCTTGTACAGCAGTCTAAAAATCAGAGGGGCTCTGCCCCCCCCCAATGTTATGACTGGGGGGGGCAATTGCCCCCCAGGTTCTTACGCCAGTGCGGACCACGATTTTTCAGCGCTTGGTTGGGTAATGGTAATGGTAGTGTAGTTTATTTATCACATGGTAAAGATCGTCAGTTAATAAATCGCGCATGCTGGATAAACAACAGGTGATTGCATGTCCACACCAACTCATCTTCAACTGAGCTTCCTATAAGGTATTTGTATATTTTGGTCCTAGTTCAACAGCATTCAGGTACGTAGCCATACTTTTTGAAAGGGGGGTGTACATAAGCAATACATGTGGGCCAGTGCATACATGTAACATACACATGTATGACCTAGCTATTAAATGCATTTTAGCTCAATACTTGCTAGGCTAGTGGGTGGCCAACTACCTTAAATATATTAAAGGCACCATTTTGCATACCAATTTCAGTCTGAAAGGAGGATGCATGTGCACCCCCCTGCCTATGGGCCTGGTATTGGTATTCAAGGTCCTAAGTGGAGGAATTGTTTAATCACAATGAGGCTGCCTTCTGCTACTATGATCAGAAGTTCTCTGTTCACTGAATCTTGTAGACAACCTTGTGATTTGGGCTATACAATGAAGTCTCTGCTAGTGATATTAAATATTGGCCATTGAATGTGGTCTCAGAAGCAGTCTCAAAAGTTGTAAATTATGGCAAAATTTTCCTAAGCCTAAGGGAAGCATGCCCCCAGACCCCGCTAGTTTTGTGTGCTTACACACACTATTGCACCTAAGCTGGCTGGACCACATGTAAATTACTTCCTCCGGGCCTGATGTATGTGTTACAATTATTAACTGTGCGGATGCAAACCAATTAATATACCCCTAAAAATGCTCTATGGTCCTGATAGTGTACTCGTGCGTAACCACATAGAGCCCTCGGGATTCGCTCTCGTGCTGTATGTGTATAATATAATTCCATACAGCACAAGCAGTGGTGTACGTGTTTAAAGTACACTACGGACGAGAAATTTTCCGATGTATTATACCGTTGCGCCACGGGCAAGGAATTTTGCACAGAGTTTTGATACATAATAGTGCCTGGGCTGTTGACGATCCTGTACCTAAGAGCGACCCTTCACTCAACCATGATAGGAACTAATGGATGGTTACTTGGAAAGTTGTCAACTGTATCACTAAGAGTTGAACATGAGAAGGAGAGGGAAAGAGAGAGAGATTTAATACAGTCACTGTGTCAGAAACTCAATTTAATTGAGCTATGACTTGACCTTGACTTTACGTGCGGGACCTTGGTGACACTTTACCAAAAGTGACCTTCACTCAACCCCACTGGGACCACCTAACCCTAGCTAATTGAAATAATATCCTTAGTCTAAAAATGCTATGATCATGTCTCCCAGTCTTGTATTATGGGAAGATGCTTACAAGGTCCATCATGTAGCTAACACACTGGGTGTGGCCATCCAAGGATTGGGAGTTCCTTCGGAACTAAGTGTTGGAAAGTGTTATTTCTAAGATATGATATCCTATTGTATTAGGCCAATACAATATTATTCACCAACAATCATATTTGAAGCTTCATTAATTTTCTTTTGAATATAATTTTGCATATGTTAGTTTAGTTTGAGAGAGAGAGAGAGAGAGAGAGAGAGAGAGAGAGAGAGAGAGAGAGAGAGAGAGAGAGAGAGAGAGAGAGAGAGAGAGAGAGAGAGAGAGAGAGAGAGAGAGAGAGATGTGAAATGCCTGAAGTGATCATAATAAGATTATTGTCAATGATAATAAAGCAGTAGTATATCTTACATGAAAATGTCATGAGAATGACTAAATAATCATCTTGATCCCTTCTGCAAGAACAGCATCAGCTACTACACCAAACCCACACCTGGAGTATCTGTGACTCATTTAAAATGTATACATGTAGTGAATATCCTTATTTGTGCAAATCTGCATACTGAGCAGGTGCACATTTAATAGCTACACAAACATGTTATAATGAATACTACAAGATCATAGTTGCCACAGGACCTGGTGTGTGTCACTATTCACTGCATGGTTGAATGTATATTCACTGAAGGTAAGCATCTAGACCATAAACCCATACTGAGTCTGGTATCAGTGAATTTATATACCAAGCTGTGAATATTGTTATTTATGGCATACACCTGCAAGAATAATGATAATTACTGTATTGCCCAGACCTGTTTTAGTAATGTAACATCGCTGGGAAGTTTTGCAGAAAATGGTTGCCACACATGTGTTAGTATTCATTGGTATAAATAATAATTCATATCTAAGACCAAACCCCACCTGGTGTCTGTGAATATCCTTATTTATGCAAACCTGCATACCTGAACAGATGCATGCACTTTTAATACACAAAGATGAGTAATAATCATAGTTGCCACAGGTGTGTGTCAATAATTGATGACATTGTACGTTCAATGGACCTATGTTTGTGAATATAGCTGACCTTTTCACAATGTGTGTGTGTGTGTGTGTGTGTGTGTGTGTGTGTGTGTGTGTGTGTGTGTGTGTGTGTGTGTGTGTGTGTGTGTGTGTGTGTGTGTGTTAAAAAAAGTTAATATCATACTAGACTATTGTCCTGATACTATGAGAATGAATAAAAGCAATGCTGGAAAATAATCACATTGTTCATATGATGACTGTTTTCTCATTATAAGGGCTAATTTTGGGAACTAGATCATGCCAGGTATAGAATGTATTGTGGTCACTGATAAGCACTATGCAAACAGTCATTATTATTGGCAACAATAAGAGCATCTGGTAATTTCTTGTGGGCATTGTGTTGATTCTCATGTGACCACAAGCAAATGCAACTGGTGTAGATGATTAGGCATGACCTGGAGTGATTAGGCATGATCTGGAGTGATTAGGCATGACCTGGAGTGATTAGGCATGATCTGGAGTGATTAGGCATGATCTGGACCTGGAGTGATTAGGCATGATCTGGAGTCTTCATTGTGGCAGCTACCAGAACAATCATACAATAATCACATTCTAAATAGAGTGAGCTCACTGTATACAGTTTTCATAGGTTGGTCACGTCTACTATACGTGCCAAATATCCACATCTGTCATTGTAGCTCACCTGTGAGCTATTTTACTCAAATTATATTATAGATACGGACTAACTGATTAAAACGGCTATCAGATGCATGATATTGTGATTTCAGTATTACTATGCTCATACTGCAGCACAAAGGATGCCTACAGCACAAATTTGACATCATAAAGGCATGCATGCATGCAAACAAGTTTGCCTAAAATGGATGGTCTAATTTGCGTACCATGCACCCTACTTATCTCATGACACATTTAAAGAGATTGTTGCATGCACTGCTAAAACACAATATTAATACTAACCATCTATTTTATGTAGTTTTATGTACATGTAGGTACTAGCAGGAGCACATGAAGGGAAGGAGCGTACATCTAGAAATTATCGAAAAATAAAGTAATTTTAATTAAAATTGTATCAATATCTCGTGATAGCCTTAACAAATAAATCTAACTATACACCTAGAGATAGTTGTAGTGGGTGCTATACTATACCAAGAATAGCATAATGTGCCATGAACACTGTAACCACAAGTTATTGGTAAAATGTTCAAAAACTTCCATATATGGAAGTTTTCTAACTTGCCAACCATAACATATTGTGGTCATTTTGCTACTCCCATTACTAGTCACGTCGTTTGGATTACGGAATTTTAGTCAAGATGTTTCTACCTGCTATGCATTAGCAGGAATGAGAATCTGCCAGTGTTACTTTATTTTTCGATATTACCACTGTATGTATGCAACTTATACGCTCCTTCTCTTCATGTGCTCCTGGTACTAGCCATAATTATGACAATAATTAATAAATTTTATTATAGTGTAATATAATACAAGGAACTACAGTCTGAATTCTTTTTTTATTAATGCATGAGATTTGCCCACTCCCCCAAATAGGTAGAAAATGACATTGTAGACGTAGCTGTGTGTAGGTAGTAGCAATTTAGCTAAACGTGGGAGTGAACATAAATGTGATATGAGATCACTGTCAATGATTTCCTTAAAAGCGCAGAAGATCAGTATATCCAAACATGGAACAACGCAATCATGGCAGATTCTTGTCTAGATTATTATTCATGGATTCCAAAAAGGTCAACTTTATCTTGGATTCTCTCTGCAATTGTCTGGTAATGTGAATATTCTACAATGACAGTTATTTATAATCATACATTATACTCTCATGCAATTCACCTCTATAATTTAAAAGAGGCCTAGGGATGCTGTAGCTGTTATGAATCTAGCAAACTTACCATGCGTGGGTGTGTATACAATGTTATGTGTCAATACTCACTGGTATTCTAAAGCATTGTTATCATTTACCTCTCTCTCTCTATTCTCTCTCTTTCTCTCTCTCTCTTTCTGTCTCACTCACTAACACTCGAGGTAGCTACCCAGTTATATTTTAATTTCTGATTATATTGTGACTAATACATCTTCATAGTGATTTCTACTTCTACATGTTGCAAGCTACAACTTTCCAAAACAGCCATTCTGCAGCAGCTGCTTTTCAAAGTTTGTACAGTGTAATTCTATAAATCTAATACCAATGCACAGTAACAATAACACCAAATGCACAGTGTTCATCATAATTTATTATTATTATTCCTCATCACTTCATGTATGAGAATTGTGCATCGGAATTTTAAAGCAACAGTTATAATTATGTGTAAATGATGATTGGATATAATAATATAATGGCTAAAAATTAAGTGTTATAATAGGTATTAAGCTTTCACTAGCAGTTACACCACATACACAGCACCCATATATAGTGGGGCATTATATAGGAGTGATTGTTAGGTAAAAGATTGCCCTAGTCCCATTTATGATCCACCCCCAAGAAAGTTGCATCCAAGCCTAGAGCCTGTGTTACGTTGGCAGGATGAATACAGCCTAAAAATAGATACAGTAGATACAGTAGTGCATGATAATACTGTTAAGGTATAATATTATTACTAGAATTATGCTTACTTTCAACTTCGGCATCCAACTATATCAAGAATAGAAGACCCACTATAAATAGCATAATCATGCTAGAGTAAAGCTGGATGTATCGAATGTGTCAGCATAAACCACAATGTCAAGACCGCTTCCTACAAAACTGAATGATAGATTACTGCAAACATATCAATGAATGTCAAAGCAAAATTTAACAAGAATCATTACATCAAGAAAACAACCATTGTAGCTATTAATAATTTTATTTCCCCACATGGACTCATTATGACCCACTCAGACATCAGTGTGGCATGTGGCCACCCATTGTGGTTGAGTGGTTGATGTGTTGGATAAACAATACATTGTCAAGGTGTATGGTCACCTAGTCAATCAATAAGTACTGACTAAGTTGTAAGTCTACTCAAAAGATGTTGAAGGCCCCAGCTGTGACAATGATGACAAAATTGAAATTTGTGACATGCAGATAAAAAACAATTAACACAATCATCTGAATCAATGGTTTTGTAAATTTCTCTTCGCTCATATTGTATTAACGATGAAATTATCCAACTTCACCATAGGCAGGATTGGTCTCCATTTCTACTCTTTATCGAGAAAGTTTAACAATCTCATAAACACTGCACTTGTATAACTCTAAATCAGCTTCATTTTCAGTGGATGGACCCTCCACACCTGACAAGAGTAAAGGGTTATCACTTGTACGACTCAGCAAAATACACCATACAGGACACAAATTGCAAGGAACCTACGCACACCTAGCGTCATGGTTACCTCCAGACACCTAGGAACCTTCACTGGTCACCTCGTATATCAAGGACATACAATGTGCAGTGCTATTGTGGGTATACAATGTATATGTAGTGCTATTGTGGAAAGAGCTATGAATATCATACGTATGCTAACTTACTGCTTAACTTAAATACTAGTAATTAAAAAAATATTGTGCAGAAGATTTTCGTCACTTCGCGCAAAACAAAAACGAAATAGCGAATTACACGGTAGTTATATTATTGCACTTGTGGCTTATCATGTGTATGCAGGCAATCATAATTATCAGCAAGGTGTCACTATTATAAAAAGTACCACACTGTAATATTATTATAGTAATACAGAGGAATTCCTAACCAGTACTGCTATTAATATTCCAACTATGGTTGGCATAACTTCTTGTCTGTATCCTAATCTATGTTTCAGTTGGGTAGACCCTTTATCAGTTAGGATTACAAGATAAAGGGGGGGGGGCAACCAATGAGTTCCTACTGTATTTGACATTGTAATATATAACTTCAGTTCTATATGAAAACTCAGAAGGTTTATCTTCTGCTACCAATCCCAAACCTAAGGGGTTACCATCCCATTGCCTGCTCAGGCAAGCCTAATCCCAGCAAAAGGCAGAGCCACTTAGGTGCCTAGCCTTGAGAACTAGGGGTGGTAGGTTCAAAAGTTCTTTCATCCCATGGGAACTCTCCCTACCCACCTAAGTAACTCATGGACAGGGCAGTATACATACATGACCATAATTACGCATCAGTGCAATTAACAACACTAGCTACTACATAAATTTGTAGGAGTTAACTCACGAAACCTTGATGTACATGTAGGAGCTAAGGTGGTCTACTTCTTCAGGCTCTGGGACTTGCTGTGTACTAACTTGTTTTGGTTACTTTTTCTTGGCTACTTTTTCAGGGCTGCTATGGGACTAATTAGTTTTAAATTAATGTATAATATAACTACCCTTTTGTCTCAGCTATTAGGAATTCTGTCGTTGGTACTGCATAGGCGGCTGCAGACCAGGGCATACCAGGGCTAAGCCCGGGTAGAGATTGGGGCATGTTCATTAAATATGGCCTAAAAAGTCAAAATCAGCAATAAAAATGAAGGTTATTGCATTAATGACCTGCCATGCCCGGGTTCCTTATGTGCTCTACAGCCGCCAGTGGTTGGTAGTATTCATTCTCCAAAGAACGGATTAACTGGTTAATTGTCATCAACAATGATCGATATTAATTAACTATAGCACTTTAAATTTGTATACAAATCCCGAGATTTTTTTTACTATTGGTAGAGCATCACACCAGAGATGTGAGCATGTGATTTTGATCCCTACTCAAATTCTGAGATTTTTCCCCCTAAAAAAAATTTCGGGATTTGAATATAAGTGCTAGTTAATGATCCTTTGATGATTGAATTGGGCTTGATGTCCCATTGATCCACATATTAAATTTTATTATGTGTGTACCCCCCCCCCCTTGCGCAATAAGTCTGGCTATGGGCCTGAAAACATACTACTATTTACCACACCATATTATGCATGAAGGTGGGCATTTATTAAATCCTGATTGAAAGCCCAGCGTAGTACTATATAATTGTTATGTGAATGTACAATGTCATGAGATGAAATTCAATATAGAAATGAAGTTTACAATGCCAACTATAGTCTAGTACAGGAATGTAGGAACTCAATCATAATTAGTTTGCTATGGCTGGCCTTTGACCCCCCAATACTGATTTGTGTGATGTAAAAATTATTGGAAATTTGCAACCCTACATACTGGTAAAGGGTTCGTGTTTGACCGACTAGAGCATAGATTAGAGTACAGACAAGGAGTTATGCCAACCTTAGTTTGCAACTAGCAGCACTACTGGTAAGGAATTCGTCAATGTAATGTACGTATCTTGTTATAACAGTGTACCTTTACCGACCGTGAATTTGTGGGCAGGAGAGTCAGTATTTCAGCAATTACGCATGTATCAGTGTTTGATCTAATATTCTTTCAGCTTTGATTCCAAAACAATCGTCTTCACGGTTAGACAGTTAGATGGTATAGTATGTGAAAGATGAGGCGACCTAGTTTATTATGCACCTATCAATGTATTACCCCAGGTACCACCCCACAGGCTAAGGGTGGGGATTTGACCTGTATGAAATCAATTCCCTCTCCCCCTGGATCAAGTGTCCCCACTAGGACTGTACATTTTTGCCCCATTATTTGTAAATGTTTGTTCAAAACCCCCTGATCCGGGGTATGTTTAGCGGTCAAAATGAGATCAAGTCCCCACCTTTTGCCAGTAGGGGGGTAGGTGGGGCAATACTTTGATAGGTACATTAATAGACTTTGTTGTTGCCAGGTATATCCACTAGCCGCTAGGCCAAGTTCAGATTGTAGACTCGGTCTCAGTGAGCGTTGATTGTGGAAGTTTAACCATACTGAATTAATGTACCTATACCTGTCCTCGTCCGAAGTACATAATGTACATGTTACAGTTTGGGCGCGAGGGACGAAGTACGAGTAACATATATACTCTATACGTACCAGGCCTCTATCTATACTGTTACGCCACGGGCAAGGGATTTTGCACAGATGTTATAGCATGGTTATAGTGCCTGGGATGTTGACGACCCTGTACCTAAGAACGACATTCACTCAACCATGACAGGGACCATCTATGGTTACTTGGAAAGTTGTAAGCTGTATCACTCAGAGATGAACATGACTCGGAGAAGAGAGAGAGAGAGAAAGAGAGAGAGAGAGAGAGAGAGAGAGAGAGAGAGAGAGAGAGAGAGAGAGAGAGAGAGAGAGAGAGAGAGAGAGAGAGAGAGAGAGAGAGACTGACAGAGAGAGAGAGAGAGAGAGAGAGAGAGAGGCTAGAGAGAGACAGAGACAGAGAAAGACTGAGAGAGAGAGAGAGAGAGAGAGAGAGAGAGAGAGAGAGAGAGAGAGAGAGAGAGGAGAAAGAAAGAGAGAGAGAGGAATGCCTGCATGGAGTGATCCAAACATAGATAGAAAAGCAGTAGTAGATCTTATCTGACGACCTGTACAAACATGAGGATGATAGTGTAATAGTATATCATCTAGATCTCTTATAAGCATCTAGACCATAAACCCACTCTGAGTCTGGTATCAGTGAATTTACCAAGCTGTGAATATTTAATTTATTATTCATGGCATACACCTGCAAGAATAATGATAGTTACTGTATTGCCCAGACCTGTTTTAATAATATAACATCGCCGGGAAGTTTTGCAGAAAACGGTTGCCACACATGTGTTAGTATTCATTGGTATAAATATAATTCATATAATTATGTTTGTCTCAGACTCTGTGTGTGGCATATTTGCAGTCACAATGTGAATAACTATACATAATCATCGATCACTCTGCAAGAACAGCATCTGCTACTAGTCCAAGACCAAACCCCACCTGGTATCTGTGAATATCCTTATTTGTGCAAACCTGCATACCTGAACAGATGCACTTTTAATACACAAAGATGAGTAATACAAATCATAGTTGCCACAGGTGTGTGTCAATAATTGATGACATTGTACATTCAATGGACCTATGTTTGTGAATATAGCTGACCTTTTCACAATGTGTGTGTGTGTGTGTGTGTGTGTGTGTGTGTGTGTGTGTGTGTGTGTGTGTGTGTGTGTGTGTGTGTGTGTGTGTGTGTGTGTGTGTGTGTGTGTGTGTGTGTGTGTGTGTGTGTGTGTTAAAAAGTTATTATCATACTAGACTATTGTCCTGGTAGTATGAGAATGAGTAAAAGCAATGCTGGAAAATAATCACATTATTCATATGATGACTGTTTTCTCATTATAAGGGCTAATTTTGGGAACTAGATCATGCCAGGTATAGAATGTATTGTGGTCACTGATAAGCACTATGCAAACAGTCATTATTATTGGCAACAATAAGAGCATCTGGTAATTTCTTCTGGGCATTGTGTTGACTCTCATGTGACCACAAGCAAATGCAACTGGTGTAGATGATTAGGCATGATCCTCTATCTGGAGTCTTCATTGTGGCAGCTACCAGAACAATCATATAATAATCACATTCTAAATAGAGTGAGCTCACTGTGTACAGTTTTCATAGGTTGGTCACGTCTACTATACGTGCCAAATAGAACAACAGCATCATGGCAGAGTCTTGTCTATAGATTATTATTCATGGGAAAAGGTCAACTTTATCCTAGATTCTCTCTGCCTGGAATGTATGTTATAACCATAAACCCACATATGGTATACTCTGTGAATATTCTACAATGACAGTTATTATAACCATAATATTATTATTATACTCTCATGAAATTCACCTCTATAATTTAAAATAGGGATGCTATAGCTGTTATGAATCTAGCAAACTTATCATGCGTGGGTGTGTATACAATGTTATGTGTCAATACTCACTGGTATTCTAAAACATTGTTATCATTTGCCTCTCTCTCTCTATTCTCTCTCTTTCTCTTTCTCTTCTCTTCTCTCTCTCTGACTGTTGCTGGGTGTATATATATGTAATAATGTTATGATGATGTTTGTGTCAATACTCACTGGTATTCAAAGCGTTAATAATTAGTTGCCTAGCAACCATAGCCTCCCTCTCTCTCTCTCTCTCTCTCTCTCTCTCTCTCTCTCTCTCTCTCTCTCTCTCTCTCTCTCTCTCTCTCTCTCTCTCTGTCTCACTTCATACACTCACTAACAATCGAGGTAGCTACCATAACTAGAGTAATATTAATCTCTGATATGTTGCAGCTAACACATAATCACGATTCCTACTTTTGCATGTTGCAAGCTACAACTTTCCAAAACAGCCATTCTGCGGCAGCTGCTGTTCAAAAGTGTCACACTTCAAAAATCTAATACATTAAGCTTCAGCAAATGGACAGTAGCATTGTCATAATAGTCGCATCATTCTATGTGAATTACTCCATGTTCTATTTCTTATATACATACCAACAAGCACCCTGCATTTGCCCCACTGGTCCACAAATGCAGATACTTTGTCACTCTCGGCATCGATCGCCCTGGTGTGCAATGAACAATTTCCCTGGACCTGGAACATGCATATGATTTCCATTATACTTTATGTTAGCCCCTGGGATGCTTTTATGTTGGTTTTTCTCCTTTCCTTACTGAGGTTTGTAGGAGGGTTTTTCTGTGGATACGTTGGCCACATATCCTAAATAAATTCCTTCTCATTTGGCCCATCGCAGGTGAATTTATGTATTGCTATCCAGCCATGGCAATTATTTCTGATGTGCATAATTATACATAAGTGTATGCATGTATGTCTTATCTAGCATAATTTTTATAATAATTGTTTGTGTTGGTTACTTTTTGCTGTCTCCTCGCTGTTGTTGCCCCATGATTCTCAATTTTATCAATTGATAGAAATGTGTTGTCATTGCATTGAACTGCAAGCATTCCTTTAATGAAAGGCAATAATATTATTAATTATTGTCCTTATTGTGCATCAGAATTTAAAGCAACAGTTATGTGTGAATGATGGTTGGATATATTATTAGTTGACACCATTAACCCTTTGACTTACACGTGTTTGGTATCGCCAATTGCCTCCTGCATGAAGCACAATAACTGAGGTATTTTGATACATGCATGCCAGCTGCATTTTAAGAGTTTATGTGAGTGTCTGTGTATGCGTGCACCCGTGTGTGTGTGTGTGTGTGTGTGTGTGTGTGTGTGTGTGTGTGTGTGTGTGTGTGTGTGTGTGTGTGTGTGTGTGTGTGTGTGTTATGTATGTGTGCATTATTTGTTAAGAATGAACGGAGGGGAAAAGGTATTAAGTACTGGAGCTATAAGTAATACTCCTCACCAGCATTACTCACCCCAATAGCTGATGGGTCATACTATACTCTATTATGAGTTATCTGAGTTGCATATTGCCCTGGCAACATTAGAACCAACACAATGCTGATATTAATCACTACATCTTTCATATCCTTACATTGTCCATGAGATCACTGTTTTCCTATTGTTAAGATAACTATGATGATTCAGAGGTTATTTAGGAACTAGATCATGCCAGAAATGTATCGCGATTTTTGATAAGTAGTGTGTAAACAGTCATTATTATTGGTAACAATGAAGGGACTTGTGGGCATTGTACTTACTCTCCCATGTGACAGCAACTCAGAAAACTCAATGACATGATCCTCCAGTACATGCATGTTTATGTCTGCATGAAAATACAAAAACAGGTGGACGAGAAACAAATAATATATACAATTTCATTGGCATCATTATTATCCATTCATTGTTTTCATTGCTGTTAATGAGTATCAATTTTACAGAAATGGGCCTAAATGGGAGATAACAAAATTAATCGTAATTGGTGATTTGGTACAGGATTTTCATACCAGACCTAATAGTAGCCATGGCATGCTACACTCCTGGCTATAATGTCCTTCTTAGAGTGCATACTTGCACGTGTGCTCTTCCAAGAGACATTCTGAGACACTTAGGTAAGCCTTACAACATATCAGTTGTACAATAATCGGTATTCATAGTGACTAGCCCTCTGCCACCCCCTCCTCCCCTCTTTGTAATAGAATGCATGTGTTGGCTATTCTTCTCTCTCTCTCTCTCTCACTGACTCTCTCTCTCTGACTATTGCTCCCCGAATACATATTAGCAAATTCGCCATACCTATGTAATACTGAGTATGCATGTACATAGTGATACATCTTCCATGCGCATGCACAATATGCCAGTGAATTACATCATTGTGATCTAGCACAGCAATGATTTTAGGGTTGTTGTCGTCAGTCATGGATACAGCAGTCATAAATGTGGCTGAGTAAGCACTGTTCCATAAAAAGATAATTCAGTGGAGTAGGAATGGGGGGGGGGGGGGGGGGGGGGGGGGGGGGGGTTAGGGAGGCCACTGGCTCCCCCCAAAATCATAGAGCAGGGTATGCGTGTATACATCGTACTGTTTAATGAGAAAGTATACAGATGCATGACAACAACTTATATGGATCAGTATCAGCTGTATGATTGGAAATGACAATTGTGAAAGTTACATATACAGTGTATATATGATTCAATTATCACCAAAACCAAATCACTTCGGAATCCGACAATGGTGGCCCCCACAATGTGCTATATGTTCCTACTCTACTGATATTAGTAGCTAGATGTCCCCCCCCCCCCCCCCCCCCCACTCAAAATCATCTTCTTATACCACTGATAATAATATGGAAATAATTATGTATACTGCTACAGCAACTGTATTGGTGTCAGGCACTGCTGCACTGGCATTTGAGTGGCATCAGGCTGCTGATTCAGGCATACCCTAGGGCAGTGGAGTTTGTGGTTACTCAAAAGTTAAAGCAGTAAATAATATTATGCAGTACACACATTCAAGTGAAAGCTCACCCTGCATGATGATTATCATCTTTGATCCTAAAGACCTACTATAATTGTAGTTTAGTATGAAGATGATAATCATCATGTGGGCGAGCCTTCACTTGAATGTGTGCATTGCATAAACAGGAAGATGATAATCATCTCTTTATAGAATAGGACACTCTCTTTCAATCACCTATTGTAGTGTCTGTAATATTAGATTATAATAGGGAATGAGAGTATCCTACACCCATTGAGGAGTACAGTACATGCAAACATCTACCAGGTGTGTAGTTAGGGCCCCAATTTGATCATAATGTGCTAAGTCTGCATAAGGTGTGCTGATTTTGAAGAGCTGTCAGTAAAATTAATGTGATAAATATACATAGCAGAGTACTGTTTGATAATTACCACATTGCAAGTGGCATATCTTGCACATTCAGCACAGAATAAAACTATGTTACAGTAATGTGGTTACCAGGTACGTACCTGTTACAAGTAAAGCCTATACTGTGTTGAAATTGTAAAAAAAAAAGCTGCCATAATAATGCACTGATCAAAATGGAGTGAACACAACTTGTGATTTCAAAGAAATGATGAAAAATGAAAATGGAGGATTGACTTGATAAGTATTCTCAAATATAAGCCAAGTATCTTTGAGGAGCCGCAGTCTACAGCTGTTTCAAATAATATTATGTATGCATATGCATGCCTATACTACACTTATGGCTCACTAGGATTGCATAAAATGGTGACCTCAAGAAACTCCGCAGCTCTTTCAAATGACATTATATAGCTATGTGTGTATCCTGCAGCTCATCACTAGCCTATAGAGTCATTCTCAAGTGCTAGCTAGTGGTGGTACAAGAAACCAGAGGACCAGCAAATGCATGGATCCAATATTTACAACATTATTGTCCATCCCTCATCACTTCATGTACATGTAAAACTTGGAGAATGTACACCAGAGTTTTCAAGTGGAAAATATTGGCCACCTCAAATAGCTATATAGCTGTTGTATACTGTCAGATGAACTTCTAGCGATGCATGTAGGTGCACCATGTGCACATGATCAGTGCATGCATGCATCGTGGTTATTTTGCATGCCGTTTACGATAGATAATCTTGTCATAGTTTGCATACATAAGCACGCGCGCGCGTTTCCTTTGCTTCCTCGCGCTCTTCACGTAGCTAGTTAGCACAGTCACGACGGCAAATTCTGGACCTGCCCCTGTTTGAACGATTCGACAAAGCCTGTGATACTATTAAGACTATAGCTGTTGGTGCTGCATGCACTAGAGTCTCGAAGAACCAAAATCGACGAAGTCATGTCGGTGAGCATGGCATAGATGATGACGTTTGCTATAATAATTATTTAGTTACAAGGTCATCCATCGCGATATGTATTAATCATATAAGTTTATCTTTCAGTTTGTCAAGAGAGATACCATCCTCGAGATCGAAAAGAAGGTCCAAAAGCGATGGGCGGAGGATAAAGTGTTTGAAATCGATGCACCAAAGGTGGGACGGTTATATTGATTATAGCTAATATAATAATACATGACTGTAATATAACTGGTATCAAGAAATGCTTTAATTGTGAAACAGGAAGGAGAAAGCAGTGAACGTTTTTCACAAGCAAACAAATATTTTGTGACGTTTCCTTACCCTTATATGAATGGCCGCCTTCACCTAGGTCACACTTACTCCCTTTCAAAGGTAAGTCATTCTCAAGTCTATTCAGTATTGAAATCATATGCAGATGTTTACTCCATTGTGGTCATTGTCAATGAAACTGACTTCTTGGACTTTAGGCTGAGGTATAGCACAATGAAAGCACACACTAATCATGATGTACTGCTAATGTCTCTATAATGCAGTTTGCTGTTGGTTATGAACGTCTCAAAGGGAAAAGGTGCTTATTTCCATTTGCCTTCCACTGCACTGGAATGCCAATCAAGGTAGATTTTTCAAGCAAGCAACATGATAATTTGAGATAAATATTAAAATAAAACATTGACCAGAAATCCTATGAAATATTAAAACTAGATTCATGGCCCTATTCTAATCCCTGGACCCCATTCTCAGCTTTACAGTCACGGTTCATATAGTATCCAATACAAGTAATGAAAAGTACCCCAGCGGAACAAAGTAGTTGCATATATGCTTGAGGTGTGCACGCAATTTTGGACAATTCCTACTTTGACCTACCACACCCACTATTCTGGTAATCTTTCCTACTATTATGCCCAAAATATGGACTGATATATACCCATACCACACGCACCAAGTTAATGCTTGTGCCACACCCCGTATTTGTAGCTATACTGATTGTATTCTGGGACGTTGTTCTGAATTCGGTAATCTGGGACACAACTGGTACAGGTCTGTCATGCAAGTAGCAGTCCTCCCCCCCATAAATGATCCCTCTGGACCCCCCTGTGTTGCAATAAATTCATCATTTTCCCCCCAGATAAGCAGGGGCGGATCCAGGACACCAAGTAGGGGGGGGGGGGGTCATAAAGTAAATGATCGTGCGCGAAGCGCGCGCGAAAATTTTGGCCACGCCCACTTTTGTGAAGACCACGCCCACATTGTTGCCGCGAACGAGACAAACAGCCCGAGATGTCAATGGAACCCGACTTCTTCATCGTACAAACAGGTTTTTAGCTATATTTTGTGACAGATCAAGGTTCATTGGTTGAAGGGAGGGTGGCAAAGCTGCATGCTATTGAGCCAAGCACAGCAAGCTGGTACAAGATATTCAGGCCTGGAAGGGGGGGGGGGGGTCATCTGCCCCCCATGACCCCCCCTGGATCCGCCCCTGATAAGCTGTGTCAACATAAATGGTCCCCCTAGGACCACATGTGTTGTCATATGTGATCCCCCATGAACATAGATGGTCTCCCCATCCAACTTTCAATAGAGATATCAATGGTGCATGATCCAATACAACATTGTAATAATACAGGTAATAACAACAGTCTTTACAGTACCAATCAATACTTAAGACTTAAGTGTTCTTTTGGGCACTGATACACACTTGTGCTTACACTTCCTACATTCCACAATTGGAGGAACTTTTTGATTAGCATTTGACACATTGTCAAGCAATAGTTCAATTATATCCATATACCTTACTTCTTTCCTCGGTAGCAGTGGAAATAATATCATTGGTTGTCCAGATTCTAGGCAGAGTCAAAGATGGTCCCTCATGGCATATAGTTTGTTTAAAACAATACTCACAGGGATTGATATTGCTCACTCAAGCACTTGTGAAAACAATAACAAACACCTCACAGTCAGCAGGGGTGGATCCAGAATTTCCTAAGATAGGGGTTCTACTACTAGGCATTTCAGGAGAATTTTCAACCGCATTAAAATGCTTCATCATGCTAGAGGAAGGGTAGATAAACTTGCATGCTGATATGCATAATGTATAGTTTTAGTCCATAAATTATCTGCATTATATGCACTTATATTGGAAAGAAAGGGCAATATTTTCTTCCCAACTTTATATGCTTACTACCATAAAGTCTGATTAATAAGTGCACATACTTATTAAGCGCATTATTTTTAATTAACATAAAATGGTTATGCAGTAAACTGTGTACGTAATTTTTTGCGCCATAATATGTTTTATATGTAGGGAGAAATTTTTTACCAAATTTTCTGAATGGCTGAAATGCCTACTACTACAGTATTAAATGCTCACGCGAAATTTTTAAGCCATGCTCACTTTCTTTGAAACCACGCCCATTTGCGTGTGTTGTTTGGGGCTGCAGATCGAGGTAAGCCCGCATTTTTGTTTTAAAGAGTTTCTTCTTCTCTATTTGGTTATTTCTAATGGTGCTTAGCATGACAGACCCATGTTTATTGACCTTTTGCATAACTATGCATGCGTATCATGGGAGACCATTTGTTGCAACGGGGACCGATTAGCTATGATGGACACCAACGGTCCAGGGAGACCAGCTAGTTATGATGACACCATTTGTCCTGGGGGACCACTTATGTAGGGGGACCATTTAACTCATGCATGACAGGTCAAATTCCAGGACTGTCCTGGTTATTCCAGCATCATGGTTGGCAGCCATGAGTGTGCAACAGTAAGGTGGGTCTGGACTAGTAAATAGTCACTAGGGTGGAGAAACTTGAAAAGCACACTCTCTGTTTACTTCTCGAGCTCGTCGATCGTTTGGACATCAGTTATCTAGCTGCTGTCTAGTTACCTTCATATGTTGACTCCAGGTGCCATGGCATGCTTCAGTTAGCACATGCTTCCAGTTAGCGCATATTTTTTGTTATGTCCTTATTTCCGTGCTGCTACAAGCTATATTATAAGCATGTGTGCTTAACGAATCTTGGGTGACGGGAGGGTGCTAATGCTGCCATGGCTGTAGCTAAATGTTCAGCCAACTGTCTATTGAAACCTGCATGTTGCCTTGGCTGAGGGCAGGGGTGCTTGACCATCGATCCCAAGCATGCCATGGCCACTGTATCTGCACCCTTAGGCTAGCTCGCACTATTTTCATCAAAATTATCCAATATTAACTACATACACCATCCAGGCCTGTGCAGACAAGCTGGCGTATGAGATGGATAAGTTTGGTTATCCTCCAAAGTTTCCTGAATTGGGCGAAATTGATGAAATTGGTACCGACACAACTCAGAGAGTTAAAAAGGTGAAGAGCAAAGTAGCAGCAAAGGATGGTAGCTCAATCTACCAGTGGGATATAATGAAGGGACTTGGGCTCACTGATGAGGAGATCAAGCAGTTTTCTGATCCCCACCACTGGCTACTGCATTTCCCTCCTCTTGCAAAAAGCGATCTTACTTCACTTGGATGCAGGGTATGAAGCTAAAATTTAATTGCCATACATGCAAAAATGAGTTTGAGATTGGCAGTACCGTGTTTATGCTAATAGAACGCATGATCCAATTACCGCAAGAAAATTCAATTCCAGGAATTTTCTGTATTCTATTAGAACGGAAGCGACTGTCTATAATTATTTTCTATGAATCCAATTAGCGCAATAGTGCTAAGGTGAGGCTATTACGCATGCTCAAACCGCGTGCTGCATGGTTAAACAACACCTGCTTGCATTCTGGATATCTCGCTCTGTCTCTCGGACTCGTTGCTAGCTATAGCTAACCAAATCGCAAGCGTCGTTCGTCGTTTATGAGGGTACTAAACTACACTCGGGACTGACTTCAGTTGGAACTGCACTAAGTCCAGTAGCCAGGGCCTCAGGCTGCGATCAGCACGATTCAGTGGCATTGTTAACCATGCGGCGCGGCTGTCAGAAGGCCTTTCTCAGGCTACCCTCGTGATGATCGGGGCCAGGGGCACAGGTACGATACCATCGATAGCCACTATTCGTCATCACTCAAAGCTATGCTAATTGTTCTATTACAACACAACATCTAATTAACGCAAGAAAATTCACTTCCTGGAATTGTTTTGACTCTAATTGTGCGCAAACCAGATTTGAAATTATTTTTTTTGCTTGCGTTCTATTAGCATAAACACGGTAAATATTGTACTACTGAGAGTGAAATAGATTATTATAGGGAAAAGATTCAGCTTAAGTGTGGCAGTATTGGCCTATATAAGGCCAATGAAACTACATTATTAGTTTATCGTCCACCCGTTTTTGTATTTTCATGCGGGCGGGCGGTCATTATTCATTAGTCATTAGTCATTATTTTGGCATTTTGGGGGTGTGGCTTCCTGGAACCGCCCAACTAATTAACAAAATGGAGGCGTGGCTGGCATTTCAAGGCAATAATGAAGGCAGATGCGGTAGGTTGAAACAGACGCGGGCGGGGACGAGAAACTAACATTCAAGTTTGTGTGGCCTAACCAAAGGGAGGGACAATACAGAACCGAAAGTGGAAGACTCCCCTATAGTACAATTACCATATCTGAATAAGGCAGGGCAAACTGAATTCGCTGTTTATTGTCACCTCCTGCATGGATAAGTTTTTTCTGATTTTTAGATTCAATACAGTAAGTATATAGCTATCACTTTGAGCCCCACCCTACCAATTGCTCTAACTAAAAGGGGGGGGGGGGGGGGTTCGGCGATTTCGAGGTTTGACCATAGCTTTCCAGCGCTCTCCACTGGTTTGAAATCTGAATAATGACCGCCCGCCCACAAGCAAAATTCAAAATTTAATCTTTGTGACTAGCTATAAACTGTGAATTTAGTTCAGCGTCCACCTAAAGTATATACACACATCCTACCCTGGCAGCAATCAGTGTAGGCATTGAGGTTACTACTTTGGTTTGTGCAAGTACAAGTGGAGTTGAATCACTAATTCCACATCTTAATTTGTACCAACAAAAACCACAGGAAATATCGTAGGAAGTGCTACAGTATAGCCAGCTAGCCATGCCCTATCCTCATGGCTAGCACCTCTCAAGTATATAATTATAAGTATAAAAAAGCAACTAAATAAATTGATGAAGTGACAAGGTACATCCCTACATCTTATTTTCAAGCAACTGGGTCTCTATGAAATAGTTGATATGCATAGGGATACATCCCTACATTATATTTTCAGCTTCTTGGAGCTTGCTTGTTCAGGAGTTTCCCTGGGATAGTCCTCAAGTGCTCTGAGAAAATTAATATTAATCATATATTCCTTTACTTTTCCCATGACTGCTATTAATATTATGTTTGTAAGTAGATTGATTGGCGTCGCTCATTTATTACGACTAGTGCTAATCCCTACTATGATTCTTTCATTGAGTGGCACTTCAACAAACTCAAAGAAAGAGGAAAAGTGAAATTTGGGAAGAGGCATACTGTTTACTCACCATTTGACAAACAACCGAGTATGGACCATGACCGTGCCAGTGGAGAAGGAGTTGGCCCACAAGAGTACACCCTCATCAAAATGAAGGCTATAGAACCATTTCCTGAAAAATTAAAGTTAGAACAAGCTTTATCATATTATTGCTTATGCAACAGTTATGTTATTTTGGTTTTCTCCTTTTATCCTTATACTTAACTTAAGGTCTCTTTCTGGAAAATCAGTCTACCTTGTTGCTGCAACACTGCGTCCAGAGACAATGTACGGACAAACAAATTGTTGGGTGCATCCAAGGATGAAGTACATAGCATTTGAGACCAAAAGCAATGAAGTGTTTATCTGTACAGAGAGAGCTGCTACTAATATGGCTTACCAGCTTTTCACGAAAGATTTTGGCAAATTTGACATCCTGATGAATATTGAGGGAAAGGACGTCGACCATTGGATTACCACTAAAAGCTCCATTGACCTCATATGACGTCGTATATACACTACCTATGTTCACCATCAAAGGAGATAAAGGTTCATAACTTTATTCATCACATGTATATCTTATTAAGTCTGATATTTGCAGGCACCGGTATCGTCACATCAGTACCCTCAGATGCACCAGATGATTATGCAGCATTAATGGACCTTCAAAAGAAAGCTGTATGTTAATAAAATAATTATATAATCTCTTCTATCACCAAGAACTAAAAAAATGCAGAATCTCAGGCAGGAATATGGATTGACTGACGATATGGTTCTTCCATATCATCCAGTACCAATCATTGATATTCCAGAGCTAGGTAATCTGTCAGCTGTGTCAGCTTGTAAACAGCTACAGATAAATTCACAAAATGATACACAAAAGCTGGAGAAAGCCAAAGAAATGACTTACCTCAAGGGATTTTATGAAGGAGTGAGTTTATTAATCATGCATTAGCCTCATATACTAGCTGTTTTGACATGAGAAGAAGCTCTATAGGGCCTGAATACAAGGCTAATCATTGAAGCAAAATTGTTTTATCTATAGGTGATGATTGTTGGGGATTTCAAAGGTACAAAAGTTCAAGATGCAAAAAAAGAGATTCAGCAGCAAATGATCATCAATGGAGAAGCAGTGCTTTACCAAGAGCCAGAGAGCACTGTTATATCTCGTTCTGGACATGCTTGTGTGGTGGCTTTGTGTGACCAATGGTAAATAAAAATAAATAAGCTGTTTAATTAAATTTCGATGTTTGAACCCAAGAATTAAAAAAAAAAGGTGCAGCACTCTCCTAGCAAAAGTTGGGGGGGAGGGGGGGGGGGTGGTGGTAGAAAGAAATGTACGATTCAAGGCTCAGGTTGTAATTTTATCTGCATGGTGAATATAGCTATTTAAGCCACAGCTATGTTTAGGTCTATTAGCAGACATAGAAAAGAGCTTTCAATGCACAATAGCTCTAAGGTAAGATCTCTCTCCTCTTAGCTATCTATGATTTCTACTCACATGACCATTTAGATGGGTTATCCTGACATTTTGAGTAGCTAGGTAGAGTGCCTTTATGAGATTCAAGGCCCTGCTGCTGCTTCTAGAAAGGCCTGCCAAAGAAGAAATGAAACATAACTAGTTCAGATGGCCATTAGCTATATTATTAACTACTGTCAGCCTCTGTAGCTTGCAATCCTGGAAATGATTGTTTTGAACATGTGAGAAATTATTAATTTACTTACCCACTTTAACAAGAAATATTTTACAAAGCCCTTAACATTAATTTTAGGTACATAGATTATGGTGAGCCAAACTGGAAGAATCAAGCACGGAAAGTTCTTTCTGGCATGAAAACGTAGGTTTTCTTCTCATGCAGTGAAGTACTAAAACCATAATATGCAATCATAATAATATGACATTGTTCTCTTTCTCTCTCCCCATCCCTCATTTACCTTAATTTCTCTGTAGTACTGTAAAATCTGGTTACTAAGCATATATGCTTATAGCAGGGAATGGAGCAGCTGTAACAAGGATATGCACTTATGGAGTGCAGCCATGCTCACAAATACTTTCAGCACGTGACCAATTCAACTGCAAGCTAGCTCATGTATGTATGCATACGTGGTACACTAGAGCTAATGCTATAATTATAGCAATAGATAGCAGGCCAAGCTCAAGATGACAGCGTAGGCTCTGCATCTGAAGACTCAATAGTGGCAGATTCAGGATTTGTCTAATGAGAGTTTCATAGTATGATCATGCTTCAAGTGCAATCGAGTTTAAGTAACTATTATGCCGAGCTCACTTTTGATTAAATCATGCCTATTTTCAATACAACTTTCTTAACCAAGTCAAATGTTCAGTTTTCAAAAAAAAATTCTGCTAAGGCATGCTAAGGTTAGCTACAGTAGCAGTTTCCTTAGATCTATAGCCATGGCAGAGCATAGCGGAAGGGTGGTCCATTTAGCCTGTCATAACAATAGCTACTTTTTAGTACAAGGTCAAGCCAATTTGAAAGTGGGGATCCTTTGCACCATGTGAATCTACCCCTGGATCTGCTAACAGTCATTACTGATTACTCTTAGCACATTGCCAAGGTATTACGAAAGAAGGGTTTGAGAAAATGCTGATCTTATTGGTAGTCTCGTTTGCGGACATTATGACACTGAGTGGTTTGGCAGCTGCTGTAGTAGAGGTAGTGGCGGTAGGCAGGGGAGCCACAGTTTTCGCGGATGACTGAGGAGGACCAGAAACTGGCTTGAAGGTCGATACTCAATGATAGGTTCATAGAACCCCACACTTGTCAAGTGCATATGCTTAATAAGCAATAGCTAACAGTGAGAAGAGTATATGTGCCTAATAGCACGGTGCACTTAATTACCAGATTTTACGGTACTATAATAGCTACTCAGAAGAAGTTCGACACAATTTTGAAGGTACTCTTGAGTGGCTACAGGATCATGCCTGCTCACGTTCTTATGGCCTTGGAACACTTATTCCATGGGATAAACAATATGTCATTGAATCACTGTCAGATTCCACCATTTACATGGCCTACTATACAGTATCCTACTTGCTGCAAGGTGGTGTAATAAATGGTTCAAAGCCAGGCCCTCTGGGCATAAGGTATATAAGAA
This sequence comes from Cliona cf. orientalis, assembly GCA_963930775.1. NCBI lineage: Eukaryota > Metazoa > Porifera > Demospongiae > Clionaida > Clionaidae > Cliona > Cliona cf. orientalis. The sequence goes on from OZ005697.1 coordinate 6,714,662, forward strand.
TAAATATCACTACCTTAAAAGTTATAATTGTAGATCTATATCCATGGTATTTTTGATTTCCATTTTTTTTTAATATTCTAATACTGAGTGCATTTCTCATTTTATAATAATTATGAGAGACATTAAATTTGCGGTATACCTGCTCCTATAATAACTATAGCACATACCTATATACCCTGCATGCATGTCCGACACACTGGCGCAGTGACTGGAAGCTAATATAAGCAATGTATGCTATAGCTACCCTTTTTTATTTTCATGCAGGTGGGCAGTTATTGTTTATTATTCATTTATAAAATCAGCAAAAAATTGCTAAGTGTGCTTCAAATCATTCAGCATGTCCATGAGCATCACAAATGGAGTCTTTTTGTTGGCCATTGTAACCACACCCATCGCATCGACTGCAGACCTTATGCCTTCTGCATAACTGGCCTCAGTCAGTAGAGATCATCAACATTGTTTGTAATGCAGCAGATGCGCTGGGTATCAGGGGTTGATCTAGAACTTTAAGACCACACTTTTTTGTCATAGAACTGACACAGTTACTAAATTAATGTTAACTGAGTTAATTAATATGATAAGGGACATAAATTGAACAGCATACACACGAATTCAAAATACCTGTGCGATCGAAAGCATTATGATAATTATTATTATCTGAATAAAAAAGCTTAAATAAGATTCTTAATAAGAGAAATGGACATAGATTGATCTATTGCTATGTATACCACTAAAGAAAATTAATATCTTGTTTAGACCACAACAACTGACAGAGGATGTGTGGGACTACATCTTCTATGGTGGTGACTTGCCAAAGACTGACATTCCTCCTGAATCCCTAAAGTAAGTTTGCAAACATTAAATTGTTGTACTATAAATTAAATTAATATGCTTAACTATAGAACTCTCCGTCGTGAGTTCAACTACTGGTATCCAGTAGACTTACGTGTTTCTGGAAAGGATCTCATACAAAACCATCTTACTTATTTCATGTATAATCATGTGGCAGTATGGCCGACTCCTGAAAGAGGAGAATGCAAGGATGAACAGGTCTGTAGATGGCCAAATGCAGTTCGAGCAAATGGACACCTGTTACTTAACGGAGAAAAAGTAAGAAGACAGAATTAATTTTCATGCATGTACATCAACAGCAGATATTAGCACACAACATCATTTTCTTAGATGGCTAAGTCTACTGGCAATTTCCTGACAATGCGAGAGGCCATTGACCGTTTTAGTGCCGATGGAACTCGTCTAGCCTTAGCTGATGCTGGAGATACATTGGAAGATGCAAATTTTGTGTTTGACATGGCTGATGCAGGCTTACTGCGACTGTACACACAAATTGAGTGGATCAAGGTATATGGGCCAGCCTATGGCATTGGTGCAAATTACAATAGTAGTTTCCATTATAATATCCGGCAGCTAGGCACTTATATATCCCTACAATATCACATTTTACTAGCTTGTACAGCTCTGAGTGTTCATCATAATATACACAATCCAATCTTGATAGGTTTAGTACATAGCTGCTGCATGGGTCACACATCCTTCTTGAGTATAGCTACTCTAGCTAGCAGTGTATGAAGATAGTCTTGCTGCCCGGCAGACACTCCTACCCAAAGAGGGAGAAGGAGTATGGTGAAAGTAGTACTGTGCAGTTGTACTGTGCAGTGGGACGCCCTACATTTTGACCAACAATCATGTTTAATTTGTGGTCCTCAGTTTACATACCACACCACAGTATATACTTCCCATGTGACACCAGCAGAGCAACTGTGGGTTTGTAGCCATGCCTTGGTCTAGTAGTGTGGGCTTACTCAGTGCCCCGCTGCTGGCCGAGACAATGACTCAGTCCAGCAGTACAACTGCATAGTACAGCTTTCACCAGACTCTTTCTCCCTCTTTGGATAGGATAGTCTGGCCAGCACTATCATCTATAGAAATTATCTTATGTCTGTGCATGGCCAAAAAAAAAAGATTCATCGGTACTGCATTGTTTCTTCTAGCCTGTTTCTGTGAAATCAGAGGATAGTTAATAGTGCATAAGCAACCCACACATTGCCCTGGTAGGCCCAGGCCTGCAGGCACCTATATGCTGGCCAGCGAGACTATGCATGACTAGTAGTCACTTGTCTAAACTGCAGTGTGCTGGTATAATATTTCATTCAATATTATTATTAGTAATATTTTTATGTCATTTTAGGAAATGATAGAGTCAAAGAATACTTTCAGAATGACTGATTCTTCACAGTTTACTTATCATGACCGAATTTTTGACAACAAAATTAATAGCATAGTTCATGCTACAGATGAACACTTTGCCAATATGATGTACCGTGAGGCATTAAAGACAGGTTTCTATGACCTGCAAGCAGCTCGAGATCATTATAGGGACATCACTGCAGCTACCGAATATGGCATGAATTGGCAATTACTTGAGAAATTTATCGAAGTAAGTTCTTTATTAATTTGTCTGAATTGCCTGTGGATATAATTGACACTTATGCAGATTCAAGCTTTACTGCTTTGTCCAGTGTGTCCCCACATTTCTGAGCATGTTTGGTCACTCCTTGGAAAGGTATATTGTGTACATACTAATTAATGTAGCTATAACTTGACAAAATTTTTACCAACCCCTTACAACTACCTTCTTTATATGGTAAAAATATCTTGTAGAAGTTTTTCAGTTCTTAGCAGAACAAAAGTCACAACTATAATGTGAATGCATACCAGTTAGGGTAACCTCTATCAATATACATAGCGATTGAGAGCCACTTATTCAATGCTAATTACCCCACGCACATGCAAATGGGGTAAAGCTATCTGTCATCATCTGTTGTTGCACGTTGCCTGTGGTCGTCACCATATCAATCTCCAGCTCTCGACAATATGATAAGCATTGAGCATTCAACTTGTAAGTGTAACCAATCAACCCAAACCATTTGGCATACCCATGAGCATCACAAATTACGTCTTTAATTTCTGTTGGCCATTGTGGCCATATCCATCGACCTTGCCCCCTGTAGGTCTTGTTCGTTCTGCTAATGTGCAGAACCAGCTTGAGTAGAGATCATTAACATGTTTCTTGCACTACAATACCGGTCTTAATATACAGTACAGATAGATGCAGATGAAAGGCGTGTGCAGGGTATGCACGTGCTCTATAGACCAGTTGTGTAATCAGGGCCAAAAACTGAATTAATTCCTCCAGGCATGTTGCTATGGCAATATATTTTTTTGAACATTGCTAATGGTCCAAGCAATCACCACGCTAAGTTTGAAATTTTTCCAGTTTACTATAGATTTTATCTTTAAATTAAGAGGTTTTCCATAGGTTTTGTATTGTGGTTGGAATATTCTGCCAACCGCCATATAAATCCATGGGAAAATCACTTGCTTTCTATAAAATTGGCAGTAGATCAGAAAATCCTCAAACTTGGTGTGTTGATTGCTTGGACCATCAGCATTGTTTAAAAAAATCAGTTGCCATAGTAACATGCCTGGAGGAATTCAATTTTTAGCCCCCATTATGCAACTGGTCTACAGAGAACTCTAGTTTAAAGAGAAGAGCTAAAATTCAGTGCTGTATTTCGAATAATCATGCACAAAGTTCAATAATCTCTGCATGGTAACTACATAGTACATGCCTCATGTTTTACTGTTATAGGTATAACGAACCCTCATAGATAGGCAACAGCAAGAGTTAGTAAAGATTAGTATGAATTCGACTGGTCTTTGCGGCACATTTATCAAATGTTGTTCAGTGATACATTATTAAAGTGATTTACATGACCTAGCTCATTCCTGTTCCCTTTGTGTATTAGGCCACTCCAAGTCAATCATTAGTTTCTGGTCACACCAGTTGTCTCAAGTACATGCGGGCGGGCGGGTGGTTAGGACTATGGGACTATGACTAATTGAATTAAGACAGGAAGAGGAAGTACTTAAATCATACCACAGATGCATAGTCAGCAAACCTCGAGCAGCCTGTCAGATCATATCATCACAGACAGCTCATGCCATGAGCTGTACCAAGGGCTTATAAGCCCTTGGCTGTACAAGACTAACAGTACACAGTAAAATTTAATGCAGAATAACAAACCACGGATTCGATCACATGGAATGTGCAGCAGGCAATGAGCTCGAGATCGAGAGTATCACATGGCTCAATACGTCGTTTTACATCATTTTACTATGAATATCATTATAGTCCTCATAAATTGCCTTTTCAAAATATCATGCGGGCGGGTGACCAGAAACTAATGATTAATTTGGAGTGGCCTTATAATAGTGCTGTAGGTACCATAATTATAGTATTCTTACAAACATATTATGGGGGCGATCACTAGCTATCTTATAGTGCAAGTTACCAATTTTCATCCAGCACCAAAAATCTACCCCTGTACTGCTCTATGAAGCAGGTAAAGGTAAATTCCAAGGCACCCATGCAAAACCAGAATTGGCCTATTATCTGCATGTGCACAGCATTGAATGGGTGGCCAATTATCCCCGTAGCTGGAAGAAGATTGATTTTCTTGGACGCGCATACATCACCCTCTAGCATCAAAAATAGTTGAACGATGACTGTAAGAATTATTAGGCTAAAAGAGCTCATTGAGCTGAGTTTGAAAATCTTTGTCCAATCTTTATGCAATGTTCTGTTCAAGAGATATTACACCCGGAAATAAGGCGGTCAAAAACTGGTGATTTACACCAGGTGTGAATCAAAAATCCAACTTCATCTTCTTTCTAGGCTGATGTATATATTATTGCTTTAAATTAATTGTATGTCCATCATTATTATTATTCCTCCAAGTATTGCTCAGAACTCCAATAAATATAATTATTCAAATTAATTTTATGTTTATTGTTAACGTTCAGTGTATCATTATAATTTACTTCTAGGATGGTCATTTTTGGCTGCCGTTCCATTAGAGTAACCACTGCAGTTAGGAGGTATAAAGGGTTTTACTGGATTTGGTAGCAGCTAGTCTATGAAAGCTTTCGTTTGGCAAAAAAAAAACTCCAGCCAAACTGATAGCTAAATAGTAGTACCATAAATTGTGAATATTTTGTGTGATAAATTTTGCGTTTAATAATTTACGGACGAACAACCCTTTTAATTATTGCATTACTGATAATAGTGCACATGTGTTTTCTCGCATTTAATTTTCGCATAAAACAGGTTATCTAAAAAAATATTTTAACAGCGAAATATTCACGAATTACGGCAATATATTATATTCATGTGATGTATAGAAGGAGAGTATAATGAAAGCACAATGGCCGGAAGTGGGTGAGGTTGAGCTTACTTTGCTTAAAGAGTGGCAATACCTGATTGATGTCACACATGAGTTGCGTATCCGGCTGAAGAAGATGGTAGAAGTCAAACAGGTCAGATAAAATCTATATTATTATTATAGTGATAGCATAATATCCCTATCACACAACGTATACATATTATCTAAGTTGACATTAACCTACCACAGAAAACTGGAATGCATACAAAGCCAGAGTATGGTGTAATATATGTAGCTCAGAGATACCCCAAATGGCAGCAAATTATGCTTCTAAGGCTGAAGGAGCTCTATGACAAGAAAAATAATAGTCTGCCTCCAAACAAGGAAATATATGAGTTGCTAAAAACAATTCCAGAATTAGAAACCTATTCAAAGAAGCTAATGCCTTTTGCTCAGCTAATAAAAGAAAGTATTTCCATAAAAGGAGTTGAGGCCTTTGAATTGACACTACCCTTTAATGAGAAGACCACCCTGGAAGTCAATCTTGAATACCTTCTTCGATCCCTAGAGGTAGGTACACTAATAATATATTATACTAGTTTATTAATACTATAGATTTATGACATTCACAGTTGTATACTATATATTATGTTCTATGTAAAGCTCAAGAAAATATGGGTGATGGATGCTTCTGATGCTCCTGATACGAAGACTAGTGAGGAGTGTACACCAGGAAAGCCATTTTCAGTTTTCTCTAATACTCCCCAAGAAGGTAAGCTGGAATTTCCATCAGATTCTAGGTTTAGCAGGGATACAGATCTTATTAATTATTAATTAATTTGCAGCCCAAAAGGATTAATATGACATTTTTGGGAAAGTGGAACATGAAAATATTATAATATGAACAGTTTTATTATTGTTGAAAAAATATCTTAGACTACAGTTTATCTATATTATCATTATAGTTGTGATGTTTGATTAGTCAGTTTATTGTACATCTGAAAGGTATATATAATAAATATAATATTATGTCTATAACTATTGTACTAATGTTGGGATTCCAAGGGCTAATGAAACACCCATTGTCATAGGAGTAAACGTGTAGGAACAGAAGGGGGAAAGCATAGTCCCTCCACGTTTTGACCATCCAAAAATAGTATTTCCTTGCATATATTGCCTGAATAAGTATATTTATGCAGAAATAGCTCACTTGAAAATTGTCCCCAAACTGCTTATATGAAAGGCATCTTGTAAGACTTAAATACTCCTGGGGGGAGTATGTCCCTAGAACTCCCTCCCCCCCCCCCCCCCCCCCCCCCCCCCATTCTGCAAGCAGCAGGGGCTTCTACCCCCGCCCACTCATCTTGCCAGTTCTATGCACCCCCCACCACCATTGTTTTTATTGCTTCCTACCCCTCTGATTGTGTATTATAGAGTGCAGCATGACTTGTATATAAATCTTAAATTTAAGGTCATGACAAATGACCCTTAAATTATGGTCCAGGTGGACTTTTATGTTTGCAAGTAAAAATAATGAGAAGTATACATGCAGGGCTTGGACATAATATTTCTCCTCAAATCAATGCAGCTTGATGAGGCTTTTTTTAGCCATGAGGCAAAAGATACTTTAATTATGACATTGTATCTTTGGCAGAACCCGGTGTGTTGCATCAACTTGAAACTGTTGCGTATAGTAGCCATTATAGATAATTATTAAAATTATTTGGGTCTGCTTCCCATTTTAATTGGGTCAGGTTCCTGTGTATTAAACTGGCCTCAATCTTACCTATCATGTATAGATCACTTGTTTTTAGGTTAATTCTTTAAATTACCAGAGAGGCTTCACTGAATGCGGAATTAGGAATAATAAAGGTCCATGTGGATAGGATAAAATAATGTGGGCAGGCCTGAGGAACAACTTTTATAATTATTTGTGTGGTATGGCCTAACAAGGAGAATAGAAGATTTACTGTCAGAAATGTTACACTCATTATCTTTTTAAACCTGATAGTATTTAATAATTTTACTTTCAATGATTCAAACTGATATAATATAATGGATATCAGAGGCATACTAGCACTGTCATTGATACTTTAGGTCACCTTAATTATACAATAATTTTGTGTTACATTAGGAATTAATTTACGTCCGACTCTATAATATCTTTGATCTCTTTTTGTGCTATCTAATCATAACTGTAGGCCACAATAATTATTACGCACTGACACATAATTTCTTGTGTACAGATGCTGCATTGCAGGCTGACTATCTGTGCTGAATAATATAATTAAACATGCTACAACAACAAAACAATCATCCCAGAACATTCTATGATACCGGTATATATTATGAATGTAGTTAAAAAAAAGGTCATTTAGAATTATCAGCAATGAAATTAAATTCATTGTGACATTGAATCATATAAGCAAAAATGTGCTGGGATTATAAGTAAACCACTGAATTAGCTTGTAACGTTGATGAAAACCTTGACCACATGCATCCCCAGTAGCTGAATATAGTATATCGCGCATATGGTAAATGGTCGTCAATATCGTGTATGTGTCTATCTGGGATGCCTCGGAGATCAACTTCAGAGATATACCATGGCCAGGGAAAATTCTTAGTTTCTCAGGCTTTTCCAGCAGAAAAATCGTGCGGGCGGCGCAGCCCGACCTTGACCATGCCCATTTACATGCAGCCGGCCTCGTGCTGAACGGAACTACAGTTTGTCAAATCTTAGTTAGTCTATAGAGTATTCCAGCATAGCCATCATAGAAGCGATTTTGAGAAGTTAAATTACTGCCAGAGATTGGCAAGGCTGATGCTTGAATGCAGCCAGCCAAAGAGATCAAGCGGCATTGAGCGGTAAGCACGACGTTCAGGCGATAATTAAATTAGCCGCACCCACTTCATAAAAAAGGCTCAATAGTCAACAACAACATGATGCGGGCGGGCCTAAGAAACTAATTATCTTTTCCTGGCCTAATAATTTTATTGGTAAACGAAAATAGCAGACCTCAATGCTTCAAGCACATAATATATGTACTCGACAGCGCAGTAGCTACGTGCAACGCGTGCATAGTAAAAGTATGTGTGCTATTGTTTAGGCGGGACAAAACTAAATTCACAGTTCATCGTCACAAAAGATTTTGATTTTGCATGCGGGCGGGCGGTCATTTTTCATACTTCAAAACAGTAGAGAGTGCTGGAAAGCTATGCTCAAACCTCGAAATCGCCGAGGTCCCGCCCTCTAACCAGCGCGATCGGTAGGTGGGGCTATGTATTGGATATGACTGAAATGAATTTTTTTGAGAAAATCTGAAAATCCACGCGGGAGGTGACGATGAACAGCGAATTCAGTTTTCTCCACCTTATATTTATATATCATGGCCAGGCTTTATTTAGACATGGGATAACCTTACGTCGCGTGAAGCCATACTGGTCAGAGAAAAAAAAAAACGCACAGCTTTTAAGGTATTCATTGGATGCACCCACACGTTTCTCTACGTATTAATTTTACTGATTTTCAAGTCTCAGAAACGCTCCAGTGAGGTCCTGGATTTTGCATTCTCTATGCGCAAATGATATTCAACGCCCTTTCAGGAAGTTCCGGTCGGGTTCCTGTCACGTACACCCGTTGGTGATGGGAATAACTGTACTGCGCTCTATGGAAATAGCATGCGTTATGGAGGCGTTATGGAGGCTGCATAGCATTTCAAGGCAGCTACCAAATAATAATAAAAATAATAAAGGCGCTATTTGTAGCACTAGAGGATGCCGTATATTATGTAGCTAGGGCGCTTTTTCGAGAGACGTACTATCCACTCGGCTAGCACGATAAACGCATGCACGCTACTCCTATAGTCACGGAGTGCAATACATTTATTCCCACCAACGAGCGTGATGGGAACTGGATCGGAACTTCCCGAGAGAGCGTTGAGTATTATTCGTTATTAGCGTGAGACCGACCGTAAATGGGCGTGGTCAAGGTCAGCCCCCCCCCCCAAATAATAATAATAATAATAATAATAATAATAATAATAATAATAATAATAAGCTAAAAAGCCTCCCTCATGCATGTATTTTTTTGCTGGAAAAGCCCGAGAAACTAAGAATTTTTGTCCTGGCCTAATAGAGGGATTCCGCAAATCGATTATCCCGCGGCGCTAATTAGCTAAGCGGCAGAAGTCGGCGTACCACGCCTACTGCCACACCCTTTGTGGGCAAAAAGGCCAACTGCTGCATGTTGTTGTATTGAAACGTGTCAAGTTTTTTTCGAAAACGAGCGACTATTTCGAAGGTCTGAGCAATAAAGCGAAGAATCGATACAAAGAGAAGCTCCAAGCAGTCGGTCTTGGTATCCAAGACGATCCTTATAAGCCTAAGAACGGCAGTAGGTGTAAAACGTCGATTTCGGCCGCTTAGCTAATTAGCGCCGCGGGATAATCGATTTGCGGAATCCCTCTATAGCACTCATCCAAGCATTCGTAATTATTCATATAGCTAGCCGCGTTAATTAGAACGTGTGTAGCTCGCTATATGTCGACATGTCATAAACGCTTGCTGCGTCAGCCGGAAGTGACGTACTTCTTTTCACAGCATATCGCACTTTTGCAGCGCGGACCTAAATATAATTTAAATTTACAAGGGGCACAATCGCACTGCTTATACGAAAGTGAGGTATACGGTGGCCTTTGAAACGGAACTCATTCATACCAGTGAAAAGGAGAAACAAACATGGCAAACGTTAGTGGTATAAATATTTATTAATGGCATGTACGAAGATGTTGATAATTGTGTCAAGTTCGGCGTGAGTGTAGGTAGATATGTCGTCATGACGCAGTAAATTGAAAGACTCCAATAATTTATCCTGGCGTATACTTGAAAGATATGCTATTTGGGCATCTGTACAGCCGCTGGCATGCGTGCTGCGATCAAGTTACTTGCACCTAAAGCTGGTATAATGTAATAACTATGTTTGAGCCTGATTCAGAATGCGAACAGAGGCTACGTGGCATGCATACGCGCGTTCGGTGTCCACCATGAAAGTCTATAAAGCAATCCAAATAATTATGATATAATCGCGATACTAAACTTGTACATTGTCATAATATATAATTATAGTAAAACGTGTACAGTCGGCATCATTCAGTGCGATTTGCGTATGGGATACTATGATTTGCGCCCTCGTGGATTGACGACATTTGTTATAGTTAGACTATAGCCTTGAGTGGTTTATTTGAATTGTACGCGAGAGGCGGGCATTTAAACCACGAGGCGAACGTACAATTCAAATAAATCACGGTAAGGCTATAGTCTAAGTGGCTTGTACTATGACCGCCAACCGTGGTATATGGAAGTTATATACCACGACTCTATGCCCATAGTAAATACACGCGTTATCTGCCAGCTGTGGTATACGGCAGAGTGGACAGACAGTGGTTTACATTGTATATACTACAGGCGGTGCCTTTGATCTTTACTCTAGTCATAGTACAAATTATTATTATTATTCAATGACTTAATATATGTATTCAATATTAATTTTCATACATACAGACCCAGCCATCTCCCCTGAAGGTACGAAAATTTTCCTCAGACAAGACCCTTGGTGCATATGCAATTGAATTTGATAATTAATTAGCTATAAGAATTATTTAATGATCATCATGTCAGTTCTTTTTATAGCACAGTAAAATCACAACAGAAGTGACAGGCAAACCTCGACCAAAGGTTCATGAACAAATGCAACCAGAAGAAATTCCATTTGGAGTTCATTTTTCTGATCACATGTTGATCTGTGAGTGGACAAAGGAAGAAGGGTGGAAGTCACCAAGAATTGTACCTTATGGTGACATTACTCTTTCTCCGGCTTGTATTGCATTCCACTATGGGTGTGAGGTAAATAGCAATATTAATATCATGTAAATGTATATTTATTTATATGCATGTTTATACATATAGCTATATGAAGGTATGAAGGCTTATTATGGAGTGGATGGCAAAATACGGCTATTCCGTCCAATGGAGAATATGAAGAGATTGAATAAAACAGCTGCGGCTGGTTGCCTTCCTGTAATTGTTACATAATAATTATTAATAACGTTATGCATTTGGGCCCACTACAATAACAGGAAATAGATGGTGAAGAATATCTGGAATGTATTAAAGATTTGATTCGCCTGGACAAGGATTGGATTCCAAAAGCTAAAAACAGCTCATTGTACATTCGACCAAACTTGTTTGGGACAGAGGTCAGTTTATTGCTTTGGTGATAGCCTGTTGCTTGACTCCATATGATTATAATAGCCATAATTGCAACAATTCTAATCTAACAGCCTTTCATAGGTATTCGTGCTACTACATCCGCAATGCTCAATTGCTTCACTTGTCCAGTAGGACCCTACTTTCCAAAAGGGTTTAAGCCAGTGTCTTTGTATGCTGATCCAAAGTACATTCGTGCATGGCCTGGAGGAGCTGGTGACACAAAACTTGGAGGGTATAATTATATAATGATATAATATAATAATATTATATAATAGGCATGCACTGATCAGCTGACTTAGTCTAGAAAATTTAATAATTTATTAGGAACTATGCTCCAACTGTTCGTATTCAAAATTTGGCGAAAGAGAAGGGCTGTGATCAAGTTCTCTGGTTGCTAGGACAAAACCATCAGGTAAAATTATGTGGAGTGACACGATATGATTTTTATAACATAATTATAATACGTTGTACTGTGCAGCTCACAGAAGTTGGTACAATGAATGTCTTTGTATCCTGGATTGATGATAATGGAGGTACATGCAATGCTTTTTTTTTTTGCTATTAAATTTTTATAATGTGAAATTTAATAGAACCTGAGATTGCCACTCCTGAACTTGATGGAACAATTCTCTCTGGCATCACTAGGATGTCAGTGCTGGACCTGGCAAGGAAATGGGTATCATTATTGACTACGACAAATTAAAATTTTCTCATGCATTATTAATTATCACTCTTTTTTTTTTCAGGGTACTCACAAAGTGACTGAAAAGGTAATCACTATGAATGATCTCAAAAGGGCTATTAAGGAAAACAGAGTAAGCTATTATGACAGTATAGCTATTCATCATTCTTAATAAGACATTCAATTCATAATAATTATACATGTACACAGTTGAAGGAGATGTTTGGTACTGGCACAGCTTGTGTAATAACTCCGATAAATAAAATCCTCTTTATAGATGAGGTAGGTTGGCGATACTAATTTTTTCCGAGAATTATGCAATCTTAATAACATGCATTATTTTATGACACTATATAGGAACTCCTTATCCCTGTAAGTGATGATGGTGTTGCTACTAGATTGCATAAAGAACTGTTGGACATCCAGGTATAATAGTTGCATGATGATGTATAAATTATATTGAGAAATTAAGTTCACAATCATGTATTCGAACAGTCAATTCATGTGGTTGTTATATATAATTATATTATAGTATGGTCGCACACCTCATGAATGGGCAGTCATCGTTGAATAGTCTGTGACAGCAACAGCAATAAAACAACTGAAAATTTTTTATACTATTACACTGTTACAGTAGCTTTTAATTATACTATAATAATATTATAATAATTAATTACTATTAATAAGACATTATACTGCCAATAATGATAATAATGTAATATTGTTATAATAACTACTAAGAGTGAGAATTTATATAAAACATAATATAGTTAGTCTACTACCTCACACCATTTATGTTCATCAGCACGACGTCCATACTAAAGGATTAATATTATGTTTAGATTAATTATAATAATTTATGCTCATGTACCTGAATATCAGTAATTTCCCGATGAAACTTGTTGGTAGCATGCAATCCAGTTTCCAAAGATGGAATTAGTATGTCCTGATAACATACCGTAATAACAATATAAATTTAGTGAAAGCTAATAATATTTATAATGGTACCTCATTCTGGTATACGATTTTGTTTATTGGCCTAACCACACAAGTTTTTTCAGTAGCAAACATTTCTTTTACCTATACAATAAGTGAAGTGCATAAGTTAATCCAATAATGCTTATGCAGCAAATTACACACTAAGTAGAAAAAAACTAAATTATTTTAATCTAATTCATGATGCATTCGGGGGCATATTTTTCTATGCATATGCACTGAATGGATCAAAACTTAGATCTTTGGCTGTGAAGAATGTTGATTAAGCGGCATTCAATCAGGAGATACCATATAGGTGTGATTCACTTGTACTTTTAAGGCAGTAAGAACCTCCCAGCTAGGCGTCAAATGAGATAGCAAATTCGAGTCCAGGTACATGTATGGTGATTCGGGACAATTTTCATTTTCTAACAGTGTTCATGACACTAATTTAAATCATAGGTGTGGCTTTTAGATGTTAATTGGCCACAGTATACCAAATTATTTACTTGACCCTTTACCAAATATGCTGAATGCATTTCAAATTACAGTATAATAATATAGTTTGTGACATTTTTTCCTACTTAGTGTGTTACTTGCTGAAAAACAAAGTAGAATCAGTACCCTATTTTCTTTCACTGCCTTTTTGATATCATTCAATGTAATTTGCCTTTCAACTATTTGATAACAATCCTATAGTATGGACAGATATATTATTGTTAATAATAACAATTGACTACAGAAGATGTTGCCATTAGATACCCAATTAGAGCCCAGCTCTAAAAGTGATGATCTCATGACACCAGGAAATACAATACGACCATCAAGTGATGGGGTGGCAATCTCATTATCTACATTACCCAGCATGCATGGAGAGAACAATATAATTATACATGCACTGATATAACTTATGTATACATAGGTGGTGGAAACGTTTGGGATTTGGTACGGCTAGGGTTGAACTGAATTTTGAGAGATATGACCGTGTGCGCATAGCGCACGCAAAATTTTTGACCACACACCTCAATTTCCGGAAGTGCGCATTAATTTTGGGCATTGTCCTCGAACTCATCAGTATGGGTAGCGGACTCCATTGTCAGGCTCAATCCGCCTCTGATGGATTGAAGCAAACTCTGTAAGTGGGTAGAGTCACGCAGTTGGCTGGGCTGGTATATGGCATATCGCGGTCTCAGGGACCTCTACGAAATGGTACCAGCTACCTACCAAGGCAATTTTGGTACGGCTCAGCCCCAGCTTGTTCAGTTTTGGTACGGCTATAATAATAGCCATACTAGCCACACCGTTTCCGCCGCCTATGTTATTATCAAGATGCATATACCTCCATCTTCATTGATCCAATGAACAAATACATTCTCCATTGCTCCTACCTCAGTGAGCTAACCGTTAATGCATACAAAATTTTAAATCATTATCCAACTGCCCATTGGCTTGTGTAAACATATATTGATATGCATTAGGCCAGGCAAACTATACTGTAATGTTAAGCATCAGCACCCACATGCTGTGGCACCTATTGGGGATAGAATAAGACATCAAGGTATTTCAAGGGTGTTTGGAGTGTGTATATGTTTATACAGCAAAACCTCAAGAATTTAATCACCACCCTCCTCCTGCATGTAGTTTGAAAGTGCATGTGGCTAATGCTATAGAACTATGAAATGAATGTAGAGTTTGCCTGTTCTTATAAAACCTGTTCATTTGGTCCATAGAGCCAGAGAACATCATTGCAACCCAACGATTTGGCTAATGATTGATAGCGCAGAATAGGACAGTAGTTCCTTTGATGGCATCCAGAAATAACTTATCAATATGCATTATGATAGTAATGATTAGTATAAGCTCACCCTCCTATGCTTGCATCACTTCCAACACTCCCTTTCCATGTGCGGACAAATTGTGGATCAGCATAGATAGAAACTGGCTCTAAGGCTAATGCTCTATGCGAACTTGTAATACAGTAAAGTAAAGCTGCTTTGTCTGACTTCAGTGGGAATAGGCTTGGCTATAATAGACAAATAATAATGTGATCAAATAATGGCCTTAAAATTAATATAGTTTATGCTAATTAAGTTTATACCTCGGTTCCAATGATAGTTGATTGAATATACAGGAAATCATTTTCCCCTTCTGGCACCCATAATTGATCAACTTGAATTAACTTCTTCACACATTCAAGGTACTCGTAAATATCAAATTCCTGTTGAATGTTAGGTACTTATTATATAATAAACATCAACACTGCAGAATTGCCTGCATACATAAATACATAACTACTGTAGGGTACTAAAATATCATAAAAACAACAGTTATGTGCATATTACTATATCCTATCAGGCTAATACCCTATCAGTCCCAACGGGGTCCATATATGGAGCCCACAGTACCATCATATTAAACTTGTGTTCCTAGTGTGGAACAAAGCATCTCCTCAGGCTATATAGAGTGAGCACCTATATACTTAGCATGTGTTTGAGCAGTAGAAAGTGGTGGGAATCCCATACTACTATTCACAGCTACACCCAATTAAATATTTCTTATAACCACAATAGTACACTAATTAGTACTTGTATGGCTTTACGTGCTCTCTGATTAATGCCAAACAATTAGTCATTGCTATGGCAACAAAAACTAGTTCAATGTAAAGTTCGACGTTAGAGCTTTAAATTTGATGTCCACTTAATGCTCAAGCACAAAAATCGTATCGGTTTACTTTAACCTGGATTGTATACAAACTTTAGACATTTATACGGACAAGTGGACATCAAATTTAAAGCTCTAAAGTTGAACTTTACATTGGACTAGTTTTTGTTGCCATAGCAATGACTAATTGATTGGCATTAATTAGAGAGCACCTAAGGCCATACAAGTACTAATTAGTGTACTATTGTTCACCACATTATGGGACTGAAACTTAACTTAAACTTATAGAACTCACTGGAAGTGCTACAGCATGGGCAGATTTATTTAATTGTTTCATGCTTTCAATTGGTTGAAATAATCGTATTTTTCCATCAACTCCATAGTAAGCTCCCATCTCTTCAAAGCACTGTAACAACAGCGACATACAGGTTATCTATATGTGCCTATGGTACCAATTACAGGTTTACTTACTTGCACGCCATATTGGAGAGCTCCACTGGCTGGTGAAAGAGGAATGTCACTGTACGGGAGTATATTTGGAGTCTTCCACCCAACATTTTCATTCCAGTAACAACGTAGCATATGATCAGAGAAAATCTTTCTTTGGCCTGGACCAATCTCACTGATGGCATTATTATTTTTGTATTCTCCAATTTTAGGATGCTTTGTCATGACAATTTTCATATCCTGATGCTATTATAATGATACTTATAAATAAAATCTTACATGAGTGCTCATCATAATATAAATCACAAATAGCTAGGATCTACCGTATTATGCATTAAGCATTGTCTGGTCCAGTCTGTTTTATTCCCAATCGTGATCAACTTTTTTCAGGTTCAGAAGTGTCATGAGTTGCAACTTAGGGTCAAATTGATAGAACTGTTACCTAGCCTATAGCTTGGAGCAAGGCTACTTAATAGGGGATACTTTCAAACTATTTTTCTTTTAAATATGAATGTATTGTTGACCATATAGAATGTCCTACATGCACATCTGCCACTGCCTTCATGTCCAGGTATGACTATCAGTTTCTTTGCCATGATGCTAAGGGGAGCTGGAGAGGGGGGCTGGAGAGGGGGTCCAGAACTCAATGTCATGATGACGCTATTTTTTTATAAAATTAATATAGTTTGGAAGTGCCTTATTAATTGCCAAAATGAAGCTGCCACGCCATAGTACCTTTGTGTCCTATTCTGTGTTGTTTCACCGATTGATCTATCGAAGTTAAACATTCGCTCGCCAGGCCATGCATGCCATGCCATTAATTTTACATTAATTTGGGGGAGGGGTGGGGAGTCATATCACTAGGATCCCTAAATCGCTAGTATAACATGAGTCCCCTGGGAGGGGAGGGATATAGGCCTGTAGGGGGGCTAATATATATAACAGGGGGATATCGATCCTACATGCATGTGCACCCAGGGTATAATTGCTATTAAAATTCATGATCAGGTTGATGATAGGATCTGCATGGTCACATGACTTTATGATCAAGATACCACAAACAGCCTCATATCTCATGCAGATAATTCATATAATTATGCATGCACTTCGGTTATACACACCCCATCAACATGCAACCTTATACTCTTGGACTGAGTAGCTAGCTATAATAATATGATAATAGTGCTAGGCCTACATGTAGCATTGTATGCATTAATTTTATAGCATGTTCAACTATTACTATAGACAATGCTTCATTATGAGCTGCCACATAAACTTTCAACAAATATCCTCTCTATATCACATATCCACCACCAAAGTTAAAATCAGTCATGCATACTAATGCATTGCTGCTATAGTCGAGTTATTGTTACGAGTTCAAGCTAGCTCGGCGTATAGTATCCAATGCCAAGTTTATAGCTATAGCTTCTTCCAGGTAAACATCCGGACGCTTTTGATTACAGTTCCTCTTGTGATCTCTTAACCGTAGCCTTCAGAGTCTGAGCGAGCGCTCGTTACTGAGTAGCTATAGATCCGGCTATTGTGTGCTATAATAGCCGTGGCAAGGTAGTATATACAATCCGACAGCCCATTCATATCCGTAGAGTATTTAAGATACCCAGAGAGTAAAAATGTATGCATACATCTCGAGTCAGAACTCATGCCAGCAGAACTTACCCGAAATGCAGAACTGTATTTCATGATCCTAGTCTGTGGCTATACATTAAAATAATTATATGGACTGTACACTTCATGGGGTGAACGCCAGATATAAAATTAATATGTAACTCACCTTACTGTAACAATTATTCAGAAGGACTCGATCACATCGAATGAGCCGATACCATTGTGAGAAGAAGGTCGCACCAGACATGGCGAGAAGTACAATATCAATAAGGAAGATTCACCCGTAAATGACTGATGCAAGTGATGGGAACGCGTATAGCTATTATATTAAATTATGTAGCAATCTTTCGTTCCAAGTATAGTGGAATTCCGTACACCTCCGCTAGTACTGGACGAAGTAAAGTGGGTGGGGGTGGTAGTTAAACAAGTACTCACGAGAAAAACTGAGCGTCAAATGCATGCATACATGCTCATAGCCCTGCCCACAATCCATGACGCACGTAATGAATGTTGAATTGAAGAATATAGGCTTACGTTATCGGTCCTGAATAAAATAAAAAAAAGTCACAGTAGCATACATACGTACGTGACTCACAGTTGAAAATATCTTTGGTTCACAGAATTACAAGACTAGCTATAGCTACGAGCTATGAACAAGCCCACAGAAAAAGACAAACGGAAATATCCTGGACTAATTGGTAAGTTTCAGCGAGATACACTATTAATATTTGCTCTACGGTAAGACTAGCCGAAAATTTCGGGCTATTTTAATAACAATGGGATCAGAAACAGAGAGGTCTATATGTCCTTCATCTATAACGCATTCAAATGGTCTCCCCAACCATAACTATTTAATATAGGCCT
Source organism: Cliona cf. orientalis (assembly GCA_963930775.1). NCBI lineage: Eukaryota > Metazoa > Porifera > Demospongiae > Clionaida > Clionaidae > Cliona > Cliona cf. orientalis. The sequence goes on from OZ005697.1 coordinate 6,733,427, forward strand.
ATGGGCCATCCCATATATACAACGTAAAAGAATTCCATAATATATATAATATACAAAGAGCAAATTTCTAGATATGAACCCGTGCCATGCCCGGAGATTAGCAATTTGTATGAAAGCTAACATATAGTGTGTCATACATAAAATGAAGGGCCGAGAGCCATAGTGGACTAAACCTGAATTAAATGTGGGGAATTGTCTAAAAAGCTCAGAAATGGACTAAAAATCATAGCTACATTGTACACTTAGTCTACCAAGCTGTCAAAATTTTCAAAAAGTGAATTTTCTACAGTTCATGAAATGAATCAACAATTGTGGGTTAGCCCACTATGGCTCTTAATTTAATATACCAATTAATTTCTTTTCCTGCTTAGTGTGTCATTTGCTTCTAAATAGAGACCAATTCATGGGAGCACTTGGGAGAATAATTTTTATATTGGCATGCACGCACACTTTTGACTTGATGCTGGGATTGTTGATTCACGCCTTTGAATTAGAGATATGTCCCTCCCATCCAAGCATGTTAGTATAGGGAAACCCTACATGTACATTTATAATGATTTTGAGACATGTCTCATAGAATTGCAATACTAAGTAAATGGGCATGGCCACGCACACATGTAAATGTGATGACCTTTACTCAAATAATGAAGGGGTCAGTGGAAAAAGGGGATAAGTCATATTTTTGATAAAATGGAGTTTTGCATGCTGTTACTAAGGTCAACTCATCTACTATTCGCACGCAATGTTTTAAGCACGCACGCGCAATCTTTTTGGGTGATCCGCAATAATTATTTGAACGCAAACTTTTCAAAATCGCGTAATGTTTACCCCCAGCGCGTTTATGCAAGTGACGACCATTTCCAAATATTCGAAAACGAATTGAAAATCCTATAGCTTACAACACTGAAATACTGTGTGTGCAATGCTCTGTGTCTAAAACAGTGTTTAAAAAAATTTATTGCTCCAAAATAGAGATACAGGCAACAATGTATGTCCACACTTAAATGCCTGTTTTCTCAAAAGTAGCTACTAAAATATGACTTATCCCCTTTTTCCGCTGACCCCTTCATTATTGTTCAGGTGCATGGTACAACTTTACATACAGTAATGGGATGATTTCTGGACATTTTTTCTGCTTAGTTTGCCAGCTCGCTTGAAAATTAGCTACATACTAAGTAGGAAAAATTAAATAATATAGATATTTGACATAATTTCACGCAGGATCAAAATTGATGGCCGATTCACGCCCCTGAATTAAAGCTTGGTATTGAAGTTGCCCATGCTTTGTGTTGGAAGCCCTACATAATTCTACATTTGCAATGATTTACACCTAGGTACATAGAGACATGCCCTAATGTTTGTATGGGCATTTGCAATGTTTTATGCCCATGTGCTACATGAGCGAGCATGGCAACGTGCACATGTAAATGTGACAACCATTACCCAATTTGCTCAAACACTACGACACACATTAATGGGCTTATATCTGGACATTTTTTCCTGCTTAACGCGTCGAAATAAAAAAAAAATTGGGAGCACTAGTCTTGAGAATGTAATTTTTGCATAATGATGGTACGCAGAATGGGTCAACACTGGATATCTGATGACAAGGATTGTTGATTTAATTTACATCAAGTTTTTCCATAAATGTTCATATAGGGAATTTGCAATACTTACGCCCACATGCTATGTGAGTGGGCGTGGTTACGCACACGTACGTACCTTTACTCCATTTGCTCAATTACAATCAGCCTTCTTTTATCGTACTAACTACACTGTAGGCTTATCCTCAGCTCTCAGCTTAGCAGTGTTGCTCACTGAAAAGCTTTTTCAAGTGCAGCTTGGAATGAATTTAGTCCTACTAAGTGATGATAATTTTTTTCCTCCTTAGTGTACCATGACAATGATGCCCAATTACTTTAGACCTTGTGCAGGATGAAAATCAATTGCTATGGCCAATAGGTACGCTATATGAGTATAAGGATGCAGTTAGTCATCCTGTGCAAAAATTGAATTTTGCTTCACATGCATGCACACTCTCCACCACACTGTGGTCAGTAAAATCACTCGTACACGCATACTGTAACAATGATAAGGTAAAGTAAAACAATTAGACGTGGCCTAAACTGTAGATGGATAGATAGATAGATAGATAGATAGATGGGCAGAATATCAAAGAGAGATAGAATAATTCGTATGTATTAAAATGCTCCTGACACCAGAATTTGATTGGCCTGTTGTAAATTAATAATTGCCGCAAGATAGCTGGAGGATTATAATAATGTGACCACAATTATAATTCAACAAAATCAGAATTATAGTCCTTGCATGCTGAATTAATAATATCAGTGTGACGCACTAGGAATAGCATCTGACATATCAAATGTCCATCCATCCTTAAATGGATGGGTAGCTACCTGGAAAAAAGTTGACACTCAGAAGTTCAACCTAGGATTGACCTCAAACTAGGACTTTGAGAAGATACAGTATCCATAAATTTTAATAAGAGTGATCATATAATGTTTTCCTTGAGCAGGTTGACACTGAAAGCAAAATTAACGTTACAGATCATGTGATATCTTGCTTTCATCCATAATTCTGTAATTTGAAAGCTATTTTGGGCAGAATAATATCTACTGCCACTATTGTAATAATAATTATGTAGATCCACTCAAAACGGATGACACACCATTGCATGTGCACTCACACACAGCTTTAGGCAGTGGTCTTGCCTATGGTGTAACTACCGTGATAGTTGGCCATCCAATTGACACAATAAAGAATAAGATGCAAGCTCAGGAAGGATATGAAGCAAAGGATGCAGTGAGAACAATAATCACCACCTTACGGACCCAAGGCGTATTTGGTCTTTACCGTGGAGCACTTCCTCAGTTTATTGGCTCAATGTGCTTCCGATCTGCACAATTTGGTGCCTACCATGGGGCATACAATAGCCGTTTCATGGATAATTCCTTTGGTCGATATGAACTACCATTCACTGGTGGTCTTCAGGTGCGAGTTGTAATCTCTGGTGTTGTTTCTGGGTTATCTCGAGGTGCTCTCGAGACTCCAATAGATTATTGGAAGATTCGCAGGCAGGTGGTAAAGGAGTGGCGTGTACGAGAAATATCTGGTCTAAAGGTGACCATGCTGAGTCGAATGATTCTGCTTCCGACTTTCTTTATCTATCTAGAGAAAGCTCGTCCTTATAAAAGTACCTTGTTTGGAGAGAGTCCACTTGGAACGTTTATCTTCACTGGATTTTGTGCCACAGCTGCCTGGTGGACTATATGGCCCCTTGAATACATGAAGTCTCAAATACAGGCTGGTTATGGAGACAACAATCAGACATTGCGTCAAAGAATTAGTGGAATAATGAGAGAAAGGGGAGGATTTTTGGCACTCTATCGAGGACTTGGACCAGGAAGCATTAGAAGTTTCTTTGCCAACGGTCTTAGTATGGTCGCTTATAAATGGGCAGAGAAAAGACTAAGCGAATTAGTTAATTAACCGAGTTAAACTCATTATCAAATTGTATTGTTTGTTGTATTAATCTGAAGGTAACTAACAGAAGCTGTTATTATACTAGTTTTATTAGCCAGCATTATTATTACTTTACTATTATTATTATACTAATGAATTGAATGTCTTCTTTAATAATGAATACACTGGAGTGCAGAACCCTTGCCGCCCATTCATAGCCATTAGCTTGTGGGCTATCAGCTCAGGATTTGGGGGGAAGGGGTCACCCACAGCTCTGAGTAAAATCATGACATTGTATATATATGCTTCTGTAGTGCACTATAGCTAAGTGCATAATACACATAAGGTTACTGATGTATCATACATGTGCACATGTAATGAGTTACTAGTTATGGTATGTAACTACCCTAACTTATCACCAGAGCAGTACTCACCATAAGATTAGAGTAAGTAGAATCACTGAATGCTGCATTTTTGAATAACTTCAAGGTAATTGTATTACGTAGTTGCATGCTTTTCCTCGCGTTAACCTGAGGCTGAACTTGTAATACAAGTAACATCACAAATCAATGATTATGCATTGCAAATTGCATGCCACCCAGTGTTATTAATCAGTGCCTCATTGATATTACTGTGCTTTGTTAGCTGTAATTCATTGCCACCTATAGACATCACTCCAACTTGGTACTGCTTCAGGTTAACTCCCTTAATACAATCATCCATACGCAGTGTCACCAAACTTGTTGAGTTTGTGACTTGATTCAATGTTCACCAGTCCACTAGAGATGAGCTGAGAGATTAACAGAGCCAGATCTGATGTCGGGGAACTGTACAACTGATGAACCATTCATGTTCACTCTCCAGGTAATGATAACCCCTGGTGATGTATGATGATACCCAAGAGTTGGTGGTGGACTACCATCACGTTGGAAGGGACTTTAGCAAATTGGCTTATCTGCCAAAGAGAAAGTGAAACAAATGCAATACATCTGAAGCTTATTGTACTCCTGCTCTTCTACCACAGTGAAACTGAATAAATATACTCAGAGATAATGTTTAACTAGTATATACTGATTTAGGTCACAATTGTCAGCATGCAACCATGAATTCAGGCACACACTCTAGATGATCAATCATCATCCTTATTGTTACTTGATTGAGGTAAACACTTACAACTTGATCATAACAATATCCTAATCATGTACTAGTTTAGAACATGGCCGGGAATTATTATGTTTTTGAATTATAATACCTATAAAAAACATAGGCTGGGTTATCTTTCATGATTACTTTTTTTGTAAGGGTGTTATTGCTAAAGGCACACATAACAGATATAAATAGCAGCAAGTTGAACAAACTCAGGTCACACTCTATTAGTGGCACATGGTGGACCTGGTGGTGGTTATATTATTTGGTTCTCTGCAATTGTTCAAACTTTATGCACAATTCAAACAGTTACATATCAACGAACCTTGGTCAGTGCTGGCAGGATCACAGCTAGTACATGTGGTTGGTGAGGTTGCCTTGGAAATAATATATAGCACGCTCTCCAAAGAATGGTCTAACTGGACATAATCAGCAATGATATTGTTAATTATTATTAGTAGCTGCAAACTAATCAAAGAATAGCTGTACTATCATACTAGTCTTGCTATCAATGGAACTTAGTCTTATGATACCGGAAGCTATCTTGTTTATGCAGACAATTAAGATTTTTGTCTTTCAGGGTGAAGAAAATTGAATAGCTCTGGTCCGGGGATCACTTATATATCACGTGAAATCATAACCACCATTGGTAAGGGTCACTATTACAAAAAGCACCTCACATGCTATTAGTGGTACTATAAGGAATTCCTTACCCATAGTGCCATTAGTATGAAATTACTGTTTGTCATAACTCCTTGTCTGTACCCATACATTGTATACAGGATTTTGATGCTTTAGTTGGGTAAACCCTTTACCAGTTTTTAATCTTAAATTTCGTACGTGTGTACAATTCAGTGCCTCCAAGTATACGGATTTATCAGTATTTCTACTGAATTCTGACCATAAATACTGATAAAATTTCAAAAATACTGAAAACTGGGAGAATTTAGTACATATATCATATATGGAGCTCTTTGTAAAATACTGAAAATGCATGCAAAATACTGAAAAATGGGAAGATTTATACTGAAAGACAGGAGAACAGCTTGGAGGCACTGGTACATGGGTGAAAGCCATGGCACACTGGTTGATTATACTGGGTTCTCTCCATGACTATATCCTCTTAATTTGGTTTTATCTTTTTATAATTATTATACCCTCATTGTGATCTTTATACCTCTCATATCAGATTCTGTGTCAAGTGTAGTTAATTAATGTGTCATGATCATGTCCATCCTAGAAGTTACAGAAAGGAGATTTAGTAAATAGCCACCTCTAGATGATTAAATGCCCAGTGAAAATGTTACAAACTAGAGGGGATTTAGACTGCAAATTTTTAATGTGTCCACCATTATACACAAAGAGAGTTCCAATCAACAGTATATGAATGGAAACACCATTGGATCCTGGAGTACTAGTGGTAGAGATATTCTGAAAGTTAGCTGTATACAATATTTAATCTCCAACCAATTGCATCAGCAAGTGAATGCATGCATGTTGACACTGAAAAGTAGCAGTTCCTTGTTCCACAGCCACAGTCAGTGGAGAGGGAACCAAATCAAAACTTGTTAGAATTATGCATAATTAGCTATTATAATAATTATTATTTTTTAATATGCATGTGGTCGTGAACAATATATGGTGGCTACAGGTGTCCTTTCATTTGCATGGAGATCCATCCAGGAAGAAAGCCAGGCACACAACCTCTGTTCCATTGTACTGTAGGTTCAGCTGGGATGGTCAGTGTGTACACTATGTTACCATTCTCATTGACAAAGACAAGTCTGATGTCAGGGAGCTGTACAACTGATGGTCCATTCACTAGCCAAGTAATGGTTGCCTCTGATGATGCATGACGACATCTGAATACCACCTGTTCCATGCTCCCCAAGTTGATTGTCTCATTGGAAGGTACTTCAGCAAAACCTAGAATCACAGTAACTGTTGATTATCTTGCCCACATAAATTTGAATGTAAATTTTCCTTTAATCAATGTTAATTTTGTGTAAATGTATTCTAATGAACTAGCTGGTAGTGTATTTAAATCTTTCCATGATCAATAACTTACTATTATAGGGTTCAGTCGTGCATATGGATACTAACCTGTATAAGTAAGCAATAAAATTATGGTGGCTAATGGAGTCCTTTCATTAGGAGATCCCTCTAGAAAGACTGCCAGGCACACAACCACCGTTCCATTGTACTGTGGTTCAGCTGGGATAGTCAGTGTGTACACTAGCTATGTTACCCTTCTCCAGCTCTGATGTTGGGGAACTGTCGAACTAGTGAATCATTCATGATCACTAGCCAACCAATGATAGCCTCTGATGAGATGTGACAACACCTAAGAGGAGGTGGTGGTTGAGTTCCCAACACATAATTTGATACAAACAACAGTCATTGGAACAAACTTATTAGCGGCTGCAAACTAATCTAAGAATAGCTGTACTATCATACTAGTCTTGCTGTCAATGAAACTTATGATATAGCTATCTTGTTTATGCACTTATCAATGTATTGCCCCACCTACCCCCCCCCCCCCCCCCCCCCCCCCCCCCCCCCCCCACTGGCAATAGGTGGGGATTTGATCGCATTTGACCATAAAACATGCCCCAGATCAGGGGAATTTGATCAATATTTATGGCTAGTAGGGGGGAATATATAGTCCTAAGGGGGGCATTTGATCCTAGCATTCGCCCCAGGGGAGAGGCAATTGATTTCATACAGGTCAAATCCCCCACCCTTGCCCGTGGGGTGGTACCTGGGGCAATACATTGATAGGTGCATTATGCAGACAAGATTATTGTCTTTCAGGGTCAAAAAATTGAACCACTGCACATTACCATATCCACATCCACCTCACATAGGCTACTCATGCAGCTGGAGAGAGCAAACTACAATAGCTCAGGATCATTTATCATGACCAGCTAGTGTTATCACGTCCAATCGTAGCCACCGTTGGTAAGGGTCACTATTACAAAAAGTGCCGCACAAGTTATGTGATACTAATAAAGAATTCCTTACCTGTAGTGCCATTAGTATCAAAATTACCGTTCGACATAACTCCTTGCCTGTACCTATACCATTATACCATATTCATTAATGAATATGGTATAGGTACAGGCAAGGAGTTATGTCGAACGGTAATTGGATATTTGATACTTCAGTTGGGTAAACCCTTTACCAGTTTTGAATCTTATACATGCAAATGGGCAAAAGCCATGGCCATGGCTCACTGATTATGAGGTCCCACCAATACCCTTGATCCTATAGACCATATTAAATGTAATATGACTTCAGTTGTATGGTATAATAGTTTTAGCATATTCAGGAGCATATTATATTATGTAAATCATGCATGATGTAAGTTCATCACTCTTTTCTGATCATAACATAATATGCTGGGTTCTCCTCCATGACTAGCTACACCCTCTTAATTTGGTTGTATGCATATGCTTCATGTGTTCATTATTATCCTTTCATCTTTCTATAATTATACCCTCGTCGTGTTCTTTCTTATCAAATTCTCTGCTGAGTGTAGTCAGTTATCATCTGATCATAATATTCAGCATCCCTTACACTTTAGCTGCATACGCACGCATATTTAATTTATTGATATGATGATTGTCACAAGTACAACAGACTGCATAATAATAATTATTAAATTTTTCTTAATAAAATTTTTGCTAATCATCAGGAAAATCTGCAATAGTAGTTTTAGTCTATGAAAGAATTAACTCGAGAGTAGGCTTTGGCAAATTATTCCCCAAAAATCACCTATTATTCTATTCTTTTATTCTCTGATATTGAGCCCATTATTCTTTCAAATTAAAGGTAGCCCATTATTCTCAAATTATTATTCTCCACTCGGAACACATTGTGTGCAAGATCCAGCCAGTATTAAGCTGCGTGCAGTATAAAAATGATGTAAAGTTTCTCATCTAGATATATATAGACTTGTTTCGGTAATGTATTAGCTACCTGATGATACAGTGATGAACTCACTCCTTACTAGAACTGTCCTCTTAGCATTTGTATTTCCATTTTGCTGTAATGATACAACTCCAGATTGTAATTTTCCAACAAAGGAGGTGTCACAATGCAATTATTTCTGAAAGCTGTGCCTATTATCAAATTATTCTCCAAAGCTAGAGGACACCTATTATTCTCAAATTATTCCTAGAATAATTTGCCAAAGCCTACTCGAGAGTTCATTGCGAAGCAGCATAGTGTGATCTTGACACTTGGAGGACTCAAGCAAACTAGAATTCAGATGCACAACATCATCCTAAGAAACTACCATGCAATGAGATACCAAGTACTTTAGGTCCTACCATGTGTATGTGTTCCACACAGATGGTCAGCCTGGCCGGTTATGTAATCGGACGCCCGTTATACAACCCCTGCTTTTGTGAATTATTGAGCCTTCAATGTTTGGTTGGAGCATTCATCCAAATCATTGGATTGAGAGTGTTGTGATATGCATTCATGATTAATTTTTGTGCACAAGCCCTGTACATTCTTCCAGGTGGTCAACCAGCTGATTATAAAACTCCCTTCCTTGACCTGATACAATTTCTTCTGGGCATCCATACTGGAAGAAGATTTTGGTTAACGTTCTGTGCACGTGCATACACCAGCTATAGGGTTACGGTAGTCTGTCTGTCTGTTTAATACCACTCCACTGCCTGTCCTTGTATAAAGTACCTACTAAGTGAATCACTTTCCAAGGCACTGTATACTATCTAGCTACTTGGAGGCACAGCTTCTGAGGGCAGTGCAAAATTAATTTTGCCAAAATGTTCGACAAGTACTTTGACACTCTGAATGTGTCAAACTTCACAAATGGAAAGGTAAACAGGAAGCCATTTCAGTCTCCCTTCAGGTCAAGTGAAGATTTTCGATTGAAGGTAGCTAACACTAACATGTGGTACAATATTATTTGATGTGGTGTTTATTAAATTTATTTCATTGGTGGTTAGAAAGAAAATTTCTTCCTTACCTTGACAAATGGGAAGAGAGTGTAAACAAGAAGGAAGGTTTCAAACCCTAGATGTGAGCAGAAATGAATGTTATTAAGTCAAGAAGCGCTTCTTGGCCTGAGAATGACTGGTAAATGAAATTTAATGTAACTAATATTGACATTCATTTTTACAGCTCATTCGTTCATTGAACTGGTTGAGTACCTTTTTACTCTCCCAGGCGTTAAGGTGTTCTTAAGTCAAAGTTTATGCCAAGACCCATTCAAGTTGGAAAGTTTTTTTGGTTGCTAACGACAGAGGGGTGGTGCACATGACAATCCTAGTGTTCTTGACTTTTGCCGAAATACCCAGGCTTTGAGAGTTAGCTATCAACAACCTTTGCAGAAATGTGAAGAAAGGAAACTGTCGCAGAAATAAAATGGATGAATCAATAGATATCAATAGCAAAGAAAATGTGACTCTCTCAAAGAGAAGAAAACAATAATTAACTAGGATAAACTGCGGTACAACAATTATTTAGCTATTTGGGTTACTTAATAGGTGCTTTCTGACACCTTTAGTTTTCTGGGCACAGGTTTTCGTCTCCCTTTTGTGCCTTTTGACCCATCCATTAGCATAGAAGAAACCACGGATCGTGATCCATAAATCTGCTATCATTAATAGAAGAGTCTTCTGTTACTTCTTGTTCCCAGCTTGCAGAGATGATTGACCAGTAAATTGGACATCGTTGTCAGCTAAGATCAAGGGAATGGCAATTTGTCTTAGATTAACATTCTCTCCACACTCTATCCTATGAAACTCTTTTAGAAGCTGAAGTTCCATGGACGTAACGAGCATGATATTATACAGGTGCCCTTCTCCGGTATATTGTAAAACCAGCACAACCTTTTTATGTCATTTTTGCTGAATTTGCTATTTCTTTGTCAACAATGTAAATAAAATACATAGATGATAGTATAAGGGCAAATAAAATGCCTATACAAAATCTTAAAACAAGCCCATAAGATGACAACCAGCGTAAATCGTACGTACCAGGCTCTGTACCATCCTTATAGCAACCTGAAAAGAGTCAACAAAAGTGCGTAAACAATGCAGCCGAATCTGATAGTATGAAAGACACTTCTAAAAACATCGAAATGGATAACATATTAATATGAGAGTTGGGACTATAATAAAGACTATGAGCATCGAAATGGCTAATACAATGAAGGGTATATGATCACCATGTAAAAACTCAAGATTGCCAGGAGAGAAAGATCTCCACGAACTAAAGAAGGTTTCCAGTGCTTTAGCACCATTTAAGAGCCATGGAATATCTTTGATTGCAATAAGCATATTACGAGTATAATATATGTTGGTGTAGACAGCACTTGACTAAATAGAACATAACCATGCAATCTTGACGAGGTAACATTGATATTGAAGAATATAATGATAAAGTATAGCAAGGTGAGGGGGGCAAATCCAAATAGAGCAAACTTTCACCAGTTTTTGTGACTATCAGGACACTCAGGGCCACACAGCTGAGATTATAGGATAGAACAAATGGACTGAGTCCTGGTTTACATTTTGCACATGATAGCTATTCCTATCCTGTTGAAACGTCCACACATATAATATTACTCATTCACATCATTTTCATTAGATATGATGTGGTATGTGTTTTTATGCTTGCCTTTAATTGTATGCCTTCCACAGTTGTAAAAGCAGTAGCCGGCATAGGTTGTATTGTCAACCAGTAATACAGTAGCATTCAGCAACAGCTATATATAGGATCATTGTTGTTTCGTCACATATGATAGCATTTTGGAGTGTTGGTCCGATCCACACTGACACTCTGTGCTGTTGTGGCAGATAAACCATGGTGGACAATCTGAAGAACTAGAGCAGATTTGAGGCTCTTACAGTACTAGGCTACCAGGGCCTCTGCGGTTTCTTGGAGAATCCCATCTTGACAGTTTTGAAGGTTTTATTGCCAGTTTATTATACGCTAAAGAATCAGCCTCTCTTCCATAACTTTTAAAAGATGCTGTTAGAATCACAGTGATCAGTGTTACCTTTAGTGATGGTAACATCTCGTGCCACTGTGCACTTCGCTATCTAAAGCCCTCTCAGTGTGTGTTCTTCAAGATAACTGCCCAGGTTTTAATGTATTTACTTATAGCGTTGTAGCTATTTCCTTTCAAACATTTCCCATCTGAAAACATCTAACATAAGAACAAAATGTATATAGCTATTATAGCCATGTATATTATCTCTGGGTTTGTCTAAATCTTTTTTGTCCTTTCAAGTGCAATAGCTATCATACTAAATTAAAATTGCAATATTATGAAAGCTGTGTATAATGTGACGATGCACACTGAACGTGCATTATTGCCCAATTGTAGATCATAGATTGAAACTGTTTTAATTGATAAATAACAGATACCCAAACTACACGAGAGTTTGCATCGCGTGCAAGAGGATCTAGATGCACTTTCAGTGCAAGTTAAGTGTCTCACCGAGCAGCGTAAGTCAACTACCCAAACTGCTGATTGTACCACACACCATGATCTAATTAGTAGTGAAGATGTGATAATCTAACTCTTTTAACTTGGTACATCAAACTAGTTGTGTATAATTATATGGCTACTCACTACCTTGTTGTTATCTATGTTAATATCCACATAATGCATGCATTAAATAAATAAATGTACCTGAAATTGTAAAACAATTGCATGCCATAACCCTGCATGATCAATAGTGATGCACCTTATATCACGCATGCACAAACAAATTTTAATTTGTGCACTATACTCTGATGTTACCATTTACTCCATTTGCATCAGGCCGGAGTTATGAGAAAAGGTGCTAATGAGGGATGCATCACACCTCCTCATGCTAGCTTGGTTGGCAAAAATATCTGTTATGAGAATCAATGCAATATAATTTATGTTTTCAAAGCGCGGATGTACCGACAGGAAACCCCGGGCCACATACGAAGGGGTAGTTCAAAACCTGGACTGTGGACTCTGGATTGGACCGTGGACTGGAGATCTCTCATGGATATGACAACTATTAGGCCACTCCAAATGAGAACGTAGTTTCCCGTCCACCGCCCGCCTCTCTCTGATGCTACCGCTTCAGTTGACCATTATGTCCATTATTTATGGTTGTAGCTAGCTAGGAGCAGTACTGCTTCATGAATTTGAAGCTAGTAACTAATGGTGATGTGTGTACTTACCTTGCTTTCATGATAATAATGCCCCTTCTTGTCAAGGTGCTGCTATCAGCGCGCGTATGTACGCGCGCTAGCTAGCTGGCAGTAGCGCTGGCTAGGCTAGGGCTAGCATGCTCTCCTTGTACGCACGTGCACAGTTGTGGGATCAAGAATTTTAATTATATTCATTGTGTTCATAATGATATTCATAATAATGGTTAATGGTAATGGGCGCCCGCCCGCATGTAAAATGCAGGAAGCCAGGACGGGAAACTATATTCCCATTTGGAGTGGCCTTAGTGGGTATATGCAGCTTGCAGTATACAGGCCATCAAAATCGATATCCCACATATACGCAATGGGCTTTTACCAACCTGGAGAGGCACAAGTGTTACACCAGGTCGTTTGAAACAGGTACTAACAAAGTAAATGTTGGCACCAGAGTTATAGTATTATATACACACAATGTCAGTAGCTAGAATTATATTTACCCATGTTTGCATACTAAGTTCATTCACGGAGTCCTAAAATAAACCTTGTTTGCTGTCTATGAAAGTTGACTGTAGAAGTTGTAACCAGTTAATGTTTTGTAAACATTAATTCTACATCTTTTGCATGTTATTAACTCTCGGCGCATGCGCTGTAGGGTTATGGTAGTCGTTCTGTGTGTCTGTCTATCTGTCTGTCTATCTGTCTGTCTGTTAATTAACTCTCTAACTGCTTCATACTTCTTTTGCGAGTCTCAAGCTGAGTGTTATATGATTCTTTATGGCGTTTCAAACGGGATTATGCTGAAAACGCTTTGTTCTCCAGTTCTGGCAGCATTTACCTTCTTGACTTTGCCCGAGCCTATATAGCGATAGCACAACTTAACGTATAAATAGGTTGCGCACTATATACGGTATGTACATCTTTAACCCTCAGCGCATGCGCAATTGCATCAAATTATCCCGCCGCTCAGTCCACTTGACGATCGTGGGATGACAGTGGCTTCTTTTCAATGCTTAGCTGCCTGTATTCTTTTGGTACCTCTGGCTTGTATACATGCATGACATTACAGTGTTTGAACCCAAGTGAATTGCAATAATATTGGACATGCAATATTGCTCAGTGTACTTCAGTCTTGTGCCAATGCTTTGCATCATAGTCCTTCAAGTTAGGATGTAGCTATATACCTAAGTACCCAAGAATTGGAGGTTAGGCTAGAGTGAGGGAAGTTGAGTTGATGTCGACACCACAGCGTGGAGTTCGATACACCACACTTAAGCTTAGTCTAGGGTTGTTGCTGCTATCGAACCTTGAATAACACTGCTGTGCATCCCTGTCTCGCCCCGGCCCCAGCCCTTTAGCTACCCCTATTCTGCATGCAACTGTTGAAGCATGTAGCTAATGCCATGCAACACGCCGAGGGTTTTGTGCTCAAGAGAGCTCTAGTTGTTATTGTATTAGTTTATCCAAGAAGTTAAGCAAGGATAATAATTAATGAAGTTCAAGAACAAAGAATTTGTACTACAATCAAGTCATACTACCTTGGTATAATTATTATAGGCTCAAAATGCTTGTTCCAAAGATTATCAAACCAACAGCTTACTGCTCTAAACTTTATTTTTTGTTCATTAGCAATGTCTTCACTCTTGTTAAGAATCTCCGACTCCATTTCCTTTTCAAGTACATCCATTGCAGTGTTATGAAGACTAGATAGATAATTGGAATAAAGCAAGAAAAGAATGCCAACATGAAGATGAGATAAAGATATTGTTGATCCTTTAGTGCAATGATATTGACTCCAAGAATAGAGGTGTAGTAGAGAACTAGAAGAATCAGAAAAGTAATGTCAATGGTTGTGTAGTATGAAACTGAAGATTTGTGTGGTTGAAAGTTGACTAGGAAAAGAATTATGATCAAACACAATAGCAGAGAATATATATAATGTACATTGCATTGAGTGTCAATATAAATATTATGCAGACACCTAGCCTTAAGACAAGATCATAAGCTGAAAACCATCGTAAGTCATATGTACCTGGTTCAGTTCCATCCTTATAGCAACCCTGAAAGGAGTCAACAAAGGCGTGAATGAAATGCCACTGAATTCGATAGTAGGAGAGACACTTCTGAAAGCATTGAAATGGATAAAGAATCAATATTAGAGTAGGAATCATTATAAACACTATAGCCAAGGTTGCAGCAAGTAAGGCATATGGAATGTGAGATCCACGAAAGAACTCTAAACTTGCATCATAATAGATTCTGTAGTGGGTTTTGTTGTCTGGTAGTTCATGCACAGCTGTAAATATCAGCAAGTCAGCTGAAACACTTAAGATTTTAACATAAGACAACAAAAAAAATGTTGAAAAGGAATCAATTACAGAAGTTCGAATGTCCCAATTTTCACGAAATAGGTGGAATACTGAACGAAATGGTTTCCAAATGACAACTATACACCATGATACATTTCGACCGTATAGCTCAATGAGACAGTATGATACAATCATTAAGAACAAAGGGTACAAGGCAACACAGGCCTCCAAAGCAAATGCTGTTAGTGTATCTACATTTAGGCAAGTGTCAGGAAGAATGGAACGAAAAGGTTCAAGATTCCATAAACTAAAGAAGAGTTCCAGTGCTTTAGCGCCATTTTAAGAGCCATGCATATGGAGTATCTTCGATTGTAATAAGCATGATACGAGTATATACTGGTGTAGATACCGCTTGACTAAACAGAACATAGCCATGCAATCTTGACGAGGTAACATTGACGTTAAAGAATATGACGATAAAGTATAGCAAGGTGAGGGGGGCAAATCCGAATAGAACAAACTTCCACCAGTTTTTGTGACTATTGGGACACTGCACACAACTGAGATTATAGGACAGAACAAATGGACTGAGTCCTGGTTTACATTTTCCACATGATATTCCTGTCCTGTTGTATCGTCCACACATATACTCATTCACATCATTTTCGTTAGATACGATATGGTATGTGCTTTTACGTTTGCCTTTAATTGTATGCCATCCACAGTTGTAAAAGCAGTAGCCAGCATAGGTTGTATTGTCGACCTCAGTGATACAGTAGCATGCAACAGTAGCTAAGATCATTGTTGTTTGGTCACATATGATAGCATTTTGGAGTGTTGGTCCACACTGACACTCTGTACTGTTGTGGCAGACGAACCATGGTGGACAATCTGAAGAACTAGAGCAGGTTTGAGGCTCTTCCAGCAGTATGCTACCAGGGCCTGTGTGGTTTCTTGGAGATCCCCATTTTGACAGTTGTGGAGCTTTTATTGCCAGTTTATTGTGTGCTAAAAAGTCAGCCTTTCCTCCATAACTTTTAAAAGATACTGTCAGAATTGCAATGATCAGTGTTAACTTTAGCGATGGCAACATATTTGTGACACTCTACACTTAGCTATCTAAACTGTTCTCAAAGATAACTGCTCCAGTTTAGATATGTTTATTTAGTGTTGTGTTTTTCCTTTCCTTGAAACATCTCACCTCAGCTATACGACTCATCTGATTGCCATTTTGTGCTTTACCGGTCAAATATAGTGGACAGTGTAAACAGGGAGTGGTAGGTGTTTTCAGATGGAGGTGCCATGCAAACACAGACTGGCAACAGCTGCACACTACTACACCACTGGGTAGGACTTAATAAGGCAAACAGGATAGCTATGTAGTAAGCCTGTATATAGCTAGTTTAGTTCTACTCTGTACCTTACCTGAGCAAGGCAGCCATGACGGTTATGCCATGTAGCTATGGCCTTGAGTTATGTAATCGTTACAAGAGTTCTATGAGGATTTACAAGGATTCTATGAAGATTTAAAGGGTTCCACGAATCTATTTAAAATTCTAGTTTGGACCAATGAGATTACTGTAACAGTATTTGTTACAATTAGGATCTAAATATGTGTATACGGTGGTCCATAAAGGCCATGTCCATTACCCAATAGAATATTCCCATTACCAATTTCAATTTTCTCATTAGCCACCAACATCCAATTTGGGTATTTCAATTCAAAGTTTTCTCTTCTAATTGGGATACTTCAGTGTGGGTACTTTTTGCAGGTATAGTTAACTATTGTAGGAGCCAGTTGTGTGCATGCATGCACCAATGTCCGCTGATCCACATTTGTGCGACATGTACGTGACATATCGCTCCAGCTATATAATTATCTCCGGTAGACCTTTTCATCGGATGACCGTTTTAGGGGCACTTTCAAACTAATTTTGGAAAAATTAACGTCGTTATGATGTTGAAGGATGGAGAGGATCGACAGTCAGGGATTTACTCTTTTCACCCCACTTCATGTCGGAAGTACGACCACACCCACCAATTAGTACTTTACACAAAATTTAATGATCTGAGCCTCTGGATCTGAGCAGCCATGATCATGGCAATTGTACTGTTACATGACTGAACAAGGGGATGCCTGCTTGATGGCTACTAGTAGCTAAAATTTACCTGGGATTTCATTACAAATTGAGGCTTTGAAAGAGCTAGCTACTAAGCTTCATAAACCCATTCCCAGGCACCCCACTTCAAATTTCTATCAATTAATGTTGCCAACATTAATAGGCTATTGATGTTTCAGGGAAAGTGCTCAAGGGGTTGGGGAGGGGGGGGGGGGTAGATCTACTTAGGAATGTGCATAGCACTAGATAATCTATAGAACGAGACATGGTTTCAACGTGATGAATTTATTTGACATCTAGATGATTTGAAATACATCAGATTGATATTTGACTAGCAAAAGGTTTTTCTCTCTTGCTCTGTACATTCTGATCTAAGAGCTAGTGAACCAATAGACCAGCCTTCAGTTGATACTACACTCTTCACTCTTCAAACAACTGCCACTGACCCTCCTGTCAACTTCACTCTGGCTGGTAGCATATTGAACAGAATCTCTAACTTCACCATACTCACAGTTAGCATCAGAGATGTCTGATCTCAACCTCATAAAAGTCAATGAGATCCATGCTGCATGATCCAGTTGTTTCCTGACATATGCTGATGGAGCTTTTGAAGACACATTAAAAAATTTTAGTAAAGAAGCCATGAGCGTCACTACAGGGCTCAGTCCCACAGTTTTCACAGCTGACGTATCTGCACCAACTATTAACAGATTTGTGCACTTCAACAGAGCCCTTGGTATACTAACAGTTGCTTTCTCGGATGAAACTTGCTCAGAAAATGTTAGAACAAGTGTACCCATTTCGATGTTGAGAGATGAATTTATGAGCATGGATGGAATATCAAAGTTCTCGACAAGGATCCCTGTTCTCTCTGGTATTGCTGCTGTCCCTGCTAGCTACATCTGTGAAGGCTGTGCTGCTCATTGTAATGAAACAGTTGCCTCGTGACGTACAGATGAAAGGGCTTAGCCTGATGGTAGCCACATCTTCATCATGATCAGTCAGTACCACAGTGACTATGTTGTTGTTTTCATTGATCTGTAGCGAGCCACCAGTCAGAGTGAAACGTCTGATGTCAGGAGATTCTGATATGAGACTTTGTAGGGTAAGTCCAGTGGGGATGAATGATTGAGCAAGCACAGTTTCAGAGAGTACACAGACTCAAATCCTGTGCCAAACTGCAGAGCCATAACTAAGATTATCCGAAGCCAGAGGGGAGGAAGAACCGAAGGTTCAACTCACAAAACCAGAACAGAATGAGACTACAGCATAAAACATTGTCTTACATAGTAAAGTCAAAGAAAAATCTAGACAAAATTATGCCTAAGAATAAAACTATTAAACTATTCATAGCTAGTCAAAAAAATTCCCCTCTCCAGTTTTGCGGATTTTACTGTAAGTCTAGCTGGCAAGATGACTGATGTACGTACGTAGATCCTAGATCTAATAGATGTAACATCTGAGGTTAATGTTGGCAAGTTGAAAAGTGTTAAAGAGAGAGGTGGGGTGCTGGGAATGTGCTCAGATTAATGGTTAATTGGTGGATGTGGTCATACTTCCAACATGAAGCAGGGTGAAAGAGTAAATCCCCGACAGTCAGGGCCATGACACTGATTTTGGCATAAACTTCAAACCAGCCTTTGGTCTTGAGCTAGGTTGACCTATTACCGGTGTTACAATAATAATAATATTATTATATTAGTACGTATCTATATCTCACTATCAGGTATGACAACAGCCTCGGAGCCATGCACACCCTTCTAACACTTTTTGCATTGGCTCTTTGATTGCCATGATGCAAGGTCCAAGACTTAATGTCATAATGATCCAAAAATAGTTTGGAAGCCCTCACCACCTTTGTTGAGAATAATTTAGAAGGCCATCAGAGGAAAAGGGTCTTAGCTAGCTTTTAAATTAATGATTGTGGATGTCAGTAGTATAATATATTACGGCATAAGTAAATCAACTTGGATGAGAGTGTAAGAGCAAACAGTAAACCAAGGGAAAAATCAAAACAAGCCCATAAGGTGATAAGTATTAACCAAAGTCGTTTGGAGTCCCTATCTCCTCGGGGATATTGAATCCCTTGAGAAGGTGCAGCGTTTTGCTCTTCGGGTCTGCCTCAAAAATTGGACCTGTGACAGGGACCACTTGTACACTCAGAGTGGTGTTCTTGCTCTTGCAGAGAGGCAATCTCGTGCTAGGTTATACCACATGTACAAGATTGTAAACAATCTCACAATTATGCCGGAGTCCCCGCTGGAGTTGAGGGTCATCCACTACAGCAATCGTTTCTCCCATCCCCTGCAGTTCAGAAATATATTTGCGAGATCTAATCAATTCCAAAACTCTTTTTTTCCTGGAACTATCCCATTGTGGAACTCGCTACCCCACTCAACTGTCTCCTCACCTACACTCTCTTCATATATCTCTCGTTTACCATGATAATAATAAAATTTATATTAACTTTGTACTTACACTAATTTTTTGGTTTCATGTTCACTTTAGCTACTCAGCTATTCATGTAACCACTGTATACTATCTGCAGAAATTGTTATAGACAAAAAAAACAAACAAAAAAAAACAACGTAAATCATACTTATACCAGGCTCTGTTACGTAGCTACCATCCTTATAGCAACTCTGAAAAGAATCAACAAAAGTGCAGAGACAATGCATTGCCAACCAAATCCGGTCCGACAGTATTTAGCTATATATAATAATTCTGCATATTCGAGATGTGGACGAACGTAGGCTATTAAGCCACGTTGATGAGGATCTCAAACAGCAGCTGCATATTCGAGATGTGGACGAATGTAGGCTAAGTATAGCCTGAGAAAAGTTGAGTTGCTAGCATACTTATAGAACCTCCTATAGAGAAAGCCAATTTGACGTCTTGCCTTCTTACAGGTCTCCTCGACTTGTATTGACCAATTAAATGTGGAAGTAATCCACATACCGAGGTACTTAGCTATATGAAAACACCTTAACAAGAGGAGAGGAGTGTCCTTAATAGCAATTGGTGAAGATGGTACAATCGGTTGTCGCTTTCTTGAGATTACCATATACTTGCATTTTGTAGCATTGAATTGTAGACGGTTTTCATCAGTCCAGATGCATAAAGTATCCACATCAGCTTGAAGGGAAATAAAGTCTGCCTGAGAACGGATGATACGGTACAGCATGACATCATCCGCATAGAGGGACATAGTACCTGCAGATAGCTGCGACAGTGAAATATCCTTTAATATATTATGAAAGTTGAAGAGCAATGGGCCTAACACAGATCCTTGAGAAACTCCGGATATAACTGGCTGCAGCTGAGAAGCACTACCCCCAACACACACGTACTGGGTTCTGCCGCACAAAGAAGAAGCTATCCACCTTAAGAGATGGTGGTGAACATTGATGGACTGTAGTTTGACCAGAAGCAGCCTATGAGGGATAGTATCAAAGGCCTAGCTTGCTGTAATAAAAAATACTGTACATATCTCAAAGCCATCATCAAGCCATTGATGCCATTGGTCTGTGGCTGTAAGGAGCGCCCCAGTGGTTGATTTGCCTTTGGTGAACCCCAATTGGTTATCAGAAAGGGGACAGTGCTCTTGTAGATGATGAAGTAGAACATTCTGCATGTGAGTTTCAAGCAGCTTGCTCAGTAAGAAAGTAATGAGATGGGTCGATATTTCGCAGGGTCTGGAGAAAACGTTCCCCTATAGGGATGGGTGAAACACGTGCCATCTTCCATTCATTAGGGATTTCACCAAGTCTTATGGATATGTTAAAGAGTTTGGTAACAGCAGATGTGATGCTCAGAGCCGTTGCCTTCAGCATTCGAGCTGAGATATTGTCATGCCCATTGGCTTTGCTACAATCAAGAGTACTAAGTAGCATATAGACTTCCTCTTCTGTACAAAGGAGATTTTCAGGACAGTCGTCAGCTGGGACATTTGGCCATGCATGGGATATCTGAAATAGTCAGCTCTGGAACTGAATGGTTGAAGCTCCTGGCAAAGGTCTCATTAAAAAGATTAGCTCTTTCCAAACAGGTAGCAGCTACAGTACTTCCATTAGAAAGAGTTGGGATGGAGCATTCCTTCGAGTTCAACAGACTTATTTTCTTCCAAAACTCCTTGGTGTTGTTCGGTAACAGCTCCGAGAAGAACTTCTGTTTTTCAAGTGTGAGTATGGAAACTACCCTATTGCGTAACTGTCTAAACTTAGTAAAATCATTATCATTTCCATTGTTATGAGCTTACTTGAAGAAATAGTTCCTTCTCTTGATCAACTGTATGATTTCCTTAGTTAGCCATGGCAAGTTTCACCTTTGAGGGAGCACAAGTTGTGGAATGCACCGTTCCATGATATGGAGGGAGACTGCTTTGAATTGTATCCAACTTTTCTGCATATCATTGCAGTCAAGGATCTCATCAAAATCAACATCACATAGAAGATCATTAGCCAGCTCAAAATTAGCAAGGTTGTATGAAAGACTTATGAACACATCAAAACAGATAACATATTAAAATTAGATATAATCACAATCACTATACATCCCTACGCTTGCTTTTCTTGATTATAATTACAGACCAACTTATTCAAGGCATGCTATCCTTGGAGTATTCTTGACTTGCATGTGGGAGAAATTCATGTTCTCCCTGTCAGTAATTTTATATTATTATTGATTCATGCTATATACACAAAAAGCAAGCGTAGGGATGTATAGTGATTGTGATTATCTCTTATCCCTAAAAATCTTGTTTGTGTACTTTTTGGCATTGCGCGCCATCCCTACTTCCTCCTTCAATTTTTTCAATTGTTTTTACACTTGTTCTGTTCTTTTTTATTGCATGAGTGCAACTATAATATATTATTATGTATAGATAGGAGGTGCCGAAGTTCGCGCGTGCGCGTAAAAGTAGTAGCCATTGCACGCCCTTCGTTGACTCGCCTTAGCTGTTTTCAGTTGGCCAAATAGCGATGTCATGAGACTCTAGCACGAGTAGAGCTATTATTAATTCATCGACTATCTTTGTCACTACTGAGCTGGCTGTTATGCCGACTGCTGAGGGCCGTGCCGCGCCCGTACATTGAGGCCTCGAGTCTCCATATCCCAGCGTATACTACTCTCAGCGCTGCACGCGCTAGCTTCTAGCTAGGTTCGCTTTATCGCGCTCTCGTTCGCGCTCGCACTGGCCTAGCTCGTGCGGGAGAGCCTGGCGCTTAGCTATGGCTAGGCTAAGCTAGCTTGGTTCGAGGCGCGGGCGCTAGCTAGCTGGCTTGCTATTGCGCTATAGCAAGTTGCTAGCGGCGGTAGCGCGCGCCGCTGACTACAGTCACGATTTCACCATGGCAACGCATTATGAGCATGCGCATTATATGACAAAAATGGCGTATCGGACACACCCTGTCTTTAATGCGCCGTACATGCGCACCCACCATTATGTGACTGTAGAGATAACGCACCATTATGTGACTGTAGAGATAACGCAAAACTAGCGTGCCACTGCACTGCGCGCTACAAAAATTTAATAGAGTGGATTTATATGAGAACTAAGGTGAGAGGTCCAGAGAGTCTTGAGGTAGCCCTGGAAATGACAAAGAAAGAAAGATTGACAAATGGCTATTTTTTTAACATCTGGTTCTGGCATATACAATTGAGTTGATGGATGATCTTGGTCTTATTAGATAGATAATTTGCTATAGATTCTGATTTTGACACTTAGAAATTTCACAAAGTTACCTGTTTTGAGATATTTGGATTTTTGTAATGTATTACATATATATGGAGTATCCGTGCCATCCCTACTTATAGAGTCTACCGACTCTATGATAATAAATTATTATACATGCAGTGGAGTACCATCAATCTCTTATTGAATTGCTGGTAGCAGCTGAGCTATGTGTTCTTACTTGACTAAAGTAGGCGCTACTATCACCAGAATTATCTTTACTACACTTCGACATACTCAGCTTAGTGTCAAGTTGGAAATCATAATATTAATAGAGAATCTGATCTAAATTAGCTATGTAAATTGTGTCACGTTATTTTATACCATCCATGAAGACTTAGCAGTGAAATGCAATTATAATAATTGTGGGTGCTACTGGTTGGAATAATAATAGATTACAAGCATTATGAAGTTCATGGCAGCTCCTTTGCTGTCACTAGAGTGTATGGTTATGACAGATCTCCAGTGAATATGGAGCTAGTACCATCCAAACAGACCATCATTGTCTATACATGCATTGGTATTAATTTTGCTATTAGCTTGCTGCATGTACTGTAAAATTAATAATATTATTATTGTTATAATTGAAAATTGACTCTTAGGCTATTAGTTGCAACCAGTATTCATGTTTTTGTAGCCATAAATTCTGTATCTTTTGTGTGCTTACATTATTTTTAGACTATCTACTAGTATATAGATATGATAGATAAAACTTTAGCAACATGAAGTGCAATATAATGAAAGATGGTCATCAAGTCCATCTGGCACAAAGATAATACAATAGTAAACTGGCTCAATGGATGGATTAATCCCAAAAATTACCTAGTACATGGGATGCGTAGGTATAATGTTATACTTCATCTATTATATTTGTTGGGAATAAATATTTAATGTTTATGAAAATGGTCCTATTCAGTAGTTGCAAAAAATTAAGCTGTAAATAAGATCTATGTACGTGCGAGATAGTATCACTCTGAAATGGATCATCGTAAATGCATAATTATGTAGTATTGCCTTCCTTAAAGGAACTGTATCAGGGTATAAGGGCCGCGTGTTACTATTTTTAGAAACATTTGAAATCAACCGCACAACGTGACGTCAGGCGCGCGCAGTATCGCTGGCCGCATGGCAACTACCACGCCCACAGCTGTCGTTCGATCGAGCCTTACGAACCTTATGATGGCAGGTAAGCACAAAAATGAAGACTAAATATCGAAAGGAGAAACAAACTGACACTTCTGCACTGCTCAGTATCCTCGCGATGTCGATTTCGCTAGCTCTCTCGCCCGATCGCGGGCACTGCCAGTCAGGCACGGCAAGTGCCGTGATCCCGACGTCACAAAACCACAATACACGGAGCGCGTATACGGACGTTCCCATTTTCCTGGCCCAGGAAAATACAAAAAACGTCACTAAACGTCACGGTTTCTATTTTTATCCACTATATGCTGATACAGTGCCTTTAATGTAAAAATTTAAGACCCATTTTTGTTCATTAGCAGTGTCTTCACTCTTGTTAAGAATCTCCCACTCCATTTCCTTTTCAAGTACATCCATTGCAGTGTTATAAAGACTAGATAGATAATTGGAATAAAGCAAGAAAAGAATGTGAACATGAAGATAAGATTAACATATTGTTGTCCCTTTAGTACGATGATGTTGAATCCAACAATGGAAATGTAGTGGAGAACTAGAAGAATCAGAAAAGTAATGTCAATGGTTGTATAGTGTGAAACTGAAGATTTGTGGGGTTGAAAGTTGACTAGGAAAAGAATTATGATCAAAAACAATAGCAGAGCGTAAATAAAGTACATTACATTGAGTGTCAATGTAAATATTATGCAGACACCTAGCCTTACGACAAGACCATAAGCCGAAAACCACCGTAAGTCATATGTACCTGGTTCAGTTCCATCCTTATAGCAACCCTGGAAGGAATCGACAAAGGCATGAAGAAAATGCCACTGAATTTCATAGTAGGAGAGACACTTCTGAAAGCATTGAAATGGATAAAGGATCAATATTAGAGTAGGAATCATTACAAAAACTATAGCCAAGGTTGCAGCAAGTAAGGCATATGGAATGTGTGATCCATGAAAGAACTCTACTCTCTCATCATTATAGATCCTGTAGTGGATTTTGTTGTCTGGTAGTTCATACACAGCTGTAAATACCAGCAAGTCAGCTGAAACACTTAAGATTTTGACGCAAGATAACAGAAAAAATGTTGAAAAGGAATCAATTACAGACGTTCGAAAGTCCCAATTTTCACGAAATAGATGAATTACTGAACGAAATGGTTTCCAAATGACAATTATACACCATATGTTTCGATCGTATAGCTCAATGAGACAGTAGGATACAATCATTAAGAATAAAGGGTACAAGGCAACACAAGCTTCCAAAGCAAATACTGTAAGTGTATCTATGTTTAGGCAAGTATCAGGAAGAATGGAACGAAAAGGTTCAAGATTCCATGAACTAAAGAAGGGTTCCAGTGCTTTAACACCATTTAAGAGCCATGCATGGACTATCTTTGATCGCAATAAGCATGATACGAGTATATACTGGTGTAGACAACACTTGACTAAATAGAACAAAGCCGTGCAATCTTGACGAGGTAACATTGACGTTAAAGAATATGACGATAAAGTATAGCAAGGTGAGGGGGGCAAATCCAAATAGAGCAAACTTCCACCAGTTTTTGTGACTATCAGGACACTTTACACAACTGAGATTATAGGATAGAACCAATGGACTGAGTCCTGGTTTACATTTTCCACATGATATTCCTGTTCTGTTGAAACGTCCACACATATACTCATTCACATCATTTTCGTTAGATATGATGTAGTATGTATTTTTATGCTTGCCTTTAATTGTATGCCTTCCACAGTTGTAAAAGCAGTAGCCGGCATAGGTTGCATTATCAACCTCAGTGATACAGTAGCATTCAACAACAGCTAAGATCATTGTTGTTTCGTCACATATGATATCATTTTGGAGTGTTGGTCCACACTGACACTCTGTGCCGTTGTGGCAGATGAACCATGGTGGACAATCTGAAGAACTAGAGCAGGTTTGAGGCTCTTCCAGTAGTAGGCTACCAGGACCTCTATGATTTCTTAGAGAATCCCATTTTGACAGCTTTGGAGTTATTATTGCCAGTTTATTATATGCTAAAATGTCAGCCTCTCTTCCGTAACTTTCAAAAGGTACTGTCAGAATCATAATGATCAGTGTTATCTTTAGCAATGGCAACATCTTGTGCCACTGTGCACCTTGCTATCTAAAGTCACTGGATAAAAATCAGATTTCCAATACTAGGAAAAGTGCAGTGTAGGGCAAAATTTCGTGTAGACTTTTCTGAAACTGAAGGAAATTTTGCCCTATACTGTACAATTTCCTTTACATTTCCTTTAACGCAGATACGTTTTCTCTAGTGAGTGCTCTTCTATGTTCTCCAAGATAGCTAACTGCTCCAGTTTAGATGTTTAGCTACTTAGTGTTGTTTTTCCTTTCAAGCATCTCCCATCTGAAAACACCTAACATAAGAACCAAATGTGTATCATTATAGCCATGCATAATTTTTCTGGGTTTCTCTAAATCTTGTCCTTTCAAGTACAATAGCTATTGTACTAAGTTCAAATTGTATTATCAGCAACAATAATATTATTATTATGACAGCTGTGCATAATGTGTTGGCGCACACTGAACGTGTGTTATTGCTCAATGGTAGATCATAGATTGAAACTGTTTTAATTGATCAATATGCCACCATCACAAAAATTACTGATAGGATAATGAGACACACAGCACAAGTATAAATACACACACCGACAAAACTGAGATCTGACTGTATGTGACAAAGATATCACTAATTCCTGTCACATGACTTCACCATGGTATCACATAATTTATGAGCATATGCATTATATAATGACAAAATAGTGTATAAGACACACAATCGTAGAATACGCTGACCAAACCAACCATTACGTGACTGTCATGATAACATAAAACTAGTATGACACTGCACTGCGCGCTACAAAATAGAGTACACGTGGATTTATTATGAGAACTAAGGTGAGCGGTCCAGAGAGTCTTGAGTTAGCCCTGGTAGCTGAGAAAGAAAGAATGACAATTGGCTATTTTCTACACAGCTGGTTCAGACACATCTGATTCCATGGATGCATGGGGGGCTTGACAGATAGGTATCGGTAGCTATTCTGGTGTAGATCATGAATAAAATTTGATTGCATATGAACCAGCAGGTTGGACAGTAATCAGTGGCTCTAGATCTTGAGCAGGATTAATTTCTTTGCTGTTGAGCACTATGAGTCTCACAAAAGTTGCTATTAATTGCCACTTCCTACTATTAATTATTCCTAATGACTATCGCGCCTGCCAGTATTCAGTCAATGAATATTGCTTTGGCCCCAAAGGGACAGACAGTAAACTGCGATTGTGACCGACCTGCACTGTATCCTTTGGTTAGAACTTCTGGCACTATATAGTCAAGGATTGACTGGGCCAGAGTGAAAAAGGAGCAATTGCACGGTTGTAGTTGGCTGGGCTGAGGCACTGTGGTCGCTCGGTTTACAGCTGCCCTTGCTTTGGATGAGAAATAGTATTATTTCAGAATAGGAATTACAATACAGGAATACTCATGCAATGAATAAGTTCGGTGATGACAAGAGAAACAACCCTGAGCTGCTTTACCATGCACGTGCTTTGATGAAATACTTTCTTAATAACCTGTCTTGTATATTATATATGTGGATAAATTTGGAATCACGCCACTTCATCTAGCATGTCAAGTCGGCAACAACAAAGCAGTAAAATTGCTTGTAGACTGCAGGGATATTGACCTGACTGCTAAAGATGTGAATGGCGACACACCCCTTCATGAAGCTTGTTTCTGTGGGTGGCTAGAAATTGTAAATCTCCTCTTGAAAAAGATAAAAAGCAAGGGGGCAGATGTTGATTCCGTGATTACTGACAAAAATAATTTTGGCCTAACTCCATTTCATCTTGCGTGTCATGAGGGAAAATCTGAAATTGTTAAAGGGTTGATAGAATTCTCTTGTGACACCCTTGAGCTTGTCAAATGTGTTGATTGTGAGGGTTCAATAAGTCTTCATCTTGCTTGTCAATGTGATAAAGCGGTAGTGGTGTTTGACGATATTTATCTTGCATATTGACGACATTTTCCAGATTGCTTGCTTTGTATGGCTCTACTATGCATCCTAGGTTGTTTATTTGCTTTGTATAGCTCTACTATGCATCCTAGGTGTACTATGTGGTTTTCTGGACAATTTTTTTCTGCTTAGTGTGCACGCTAGCTTGAAGTAGAAAAAATATATATATATAAATTCACGGGGGGTTTGGGAGCACTTGGGGAGATAATTTTTATATGGGCACGCAGAATGGATCGAAACTAGAGATTTGACCCTGGGGAATTTTGATTCACGCCTTAGAATTAAAGTTACGGCCCTTTGAAGTTACCCCATATATTTGTATAGGAAGCCATGAATTTGCAATGTTTTCCGCCCACGCGCACATCAACGTGACGACCATTACCCACTTTGGTCAAAATTGATGTGTAGGCTGCCTGCTTGCATTGTATGGCTCTATACTATGCATCCAGCTCAACTATGTGGTGGTTTTCGGACAATTTTTTCTGCTTAGTGTTCTGGTATCCTTGTTACACACTATGTAGAAAATTAAAAAATATAAAAATTCATGGGGGGTTTGGGAGCACTTGGGGAGATAATTTTTACACGGGCACGCAGAATGGGTCGAAACTAGAGATTTGACCCTGGCTACATGTACCAGCAGGAAAGATCCCGGGCCACATACAAAAGGGTAGTTCATTTGTGGACTCTGGATTGGACCGTGGACTGGAGATCTCTCATGGGTATGACAAACAATTATTAGCGGGTATACAGCTTGCAGTATACAGGCCATCAAAATCGATATCCCACATATACGCAACAGGCTTTTACCAACCAGGAGAGGCACAAGTGTTACACCAGGTCATTTGAAACAGGCACTAATAAAGTAAATGTTGGCACCAGCGTTATAGTATTATATACACACGATGTCAGTAGAAATAATATACTTACCATGTTTGCATATTGTTACGGAGTCCTAAAATAAACCTTGTTTGCTATCTTTGAAAGTTGACTGTAGAAGTTGTAACCAGTTGATGTTTTGTAAACATTAATTCTACATCTTTTGCATGTTATTGTTATTGTATTTGTTTATCCAAAAATTTAAGCAAGGATAATAATAATGAAGTTCAAGAACAAAAAAATTGTACTACAACCAAGTCATACTACCTTGGTATAATTATTATAGGCTCAAAATGCTTAAGTTGTTCCAAGTATCATCAAACCAACAGCTTACTGCCGTAAACTTTATTTTTTGTTCATTAGCAGTATCTTCACTCTTGTTAAGAATCTCCCACTCCATTTTCTTTTCAAGTACATCCATTGCAGTGTTATGAAGACTAGGTAGATAATTGGAATAAAGCAAGAAAACAATACCAACATGAAGATGAGATAAAGATATTGTTGATCCTTTAGTACAATAATATTGACTCCAAGAATAGAGGTGTAGTGGAGAACTAGAAGAATCAGAAAAGTAATGTCGATGGTTGTATAGTATGAAACTGAAGATTTGTGTGGTTGAAAGTTGACTAGGAAAAGAATTATGATCAAAAACAATAGCAGAGCATAAATAAAGTACATTGCATTGAGTGTCAATATAAATATTATGCAGGCACCTAGCCTTAAGACTAGGCCATAAGCCGAAAACCATCGTAAGTCATATGTACCTGGTTCAGTTCCATCCTTATAGCAACCCTGAAAGGAGTCAACGAAAGCATGAAGAAAATGCCACTGAATTCGGTGGTAGGAAAGACACTTCTGAAAGCATTGAAATGGATAAAGGATCAATATTAGAGTAGGAATCATTACAAAAACTATAGCCAAGGTTGCAGCAAGTAAGGCATATGGAATGTGAGATCCACGAAAGAACTCTACACTTGCATCGTAATAGATTCTGTTGTAGGTTTTGTTGTCTGGTAGCTCATGCACAGCGGTAAATACCAGCAAATCAGCTGAAACACTTAAGATTTTAACGTAAGATAACAGAAAAAATGTTGAAAAGGAATCAATTACAGAAGTTTGAATGTCCCAATTTTCACGAAATAGGTGAAATACTGCATGAAATGGTTTCCAAATGACAACTATACACCATATGTTTCGACCATATAGCTCAATGAGACAGTATGATACAATCATTAAGAACAAAGGGTACACAGCAATACTGGCTTCCAAAGCAAGTGCTGTAAGTGTATCTACATTTAGGCAAGTATCAGGAAGAATGGAACGAAAAGGTTCAAGATTCCATAAACTAAAGAAAAGATCCAGTGCTTTAGCACCTTTTAAGAGCCATGCATATGAACTATCTTCGATTGAAATAAGTGTGATACGAATATATATTGGTGTAGATAACACTTGACTAAATAGAACATAGCCGTGCAATCTTGACGAGGTAACATTGACGTTAAAGAATATGACGATAAAGTAAAGCAAGGTGAGGGGGACAAATCCAAATAGAGCAAATTTCCACCAGTTTTTATGACTATCAGGACACTCCACGCAGCTGAGATTATAGGATAGAACCAATGGATTGAGTCCTGGTTTACATTTTGCACATGATATTCCTGTCCTGTTGTAACGTCCACACATATACTCATTCACATCATTTTCATTAGATATGATGTGGTATATGCTTTTATGTTTGCCTTTAATTGTATGCCTTCCACAGTTATAAAAGCAGTAGCTAGCATATGTTGTACCGTCGACCTCAGTGATACAGTAGCATTCAACAGCAGCCAAGATCATTGTTGTTTCAATAGCATTTTGGAGTGTTGGTCCACACTGACACTCTGTGCTGTTGTGGCAGATGAACCATGGTGGACAATCTGAAGAACTAGAGCAGGTTTGAGGCTCTTCCAGTAGTAGGCTACCAGAGCCTCTGTAGCTTCTTGGAGATGCCCATTTTGACAGTTGTGGAGCTTTTACTGCCAGTTTATCATATGCTAGAAAGTCAGCATCTCCTCCGTAACTTTTAAAGGATGCTATCAGAATTGCAATAATCAGTGTTACCTCTAGCAATGGAAACATTTCTTGCCACTCTGCACTAAGTTAGCTTTCTAAACTGCTCTCAAACATAGATGTTCCAGTTTAGGTGTATTTATGTGTATTCCTTTCCTTGAAACATCTCATCTAAGCTACATGACTGATTGCCATTCTGTGCTTTACCTGTTAAATGTATAGCAGACAGCTAGTGTAAACATGCAGGGAGTGATAGATGTTTTCAGATGGAGGTGCCATGTAAACACAGACCAGCAACAACCACAGACCAGCAACAACTGCACACTAGTAGGTACTACTACATGTACACCACTGAGCAGGATTTAATAAAACAAGGCAAGAAGGATAGCTAAGTAGTAAGCCTGTATCTATAATTTCAGTAGTTTCTATTCTACAATATCATGTATACCATGTATTATAATATTATGGCTTATAATTGTATATTAACTTATTAAGACAATCTGAAGAATTAGAGCAGGTTTGAGGCTCTAGCTTCCAGTAGTAGGCTACCAGAGCCTCTGTGGCTTCTTGGAGATCCCCATTTTGATAGTTGTGGAGCTTTTATTGCCATGGCCAGTTTATCATAATAATAGTATTATTATGCTAGAAAGTCAGCCTCGATCTCCTCCGTAACTTTACAGGATGCTAGCGCTGTCAGAATTGCAATGATCAGTGTACCTCTAGCAATGGCAACATTTTGTGCCACTCTGCACTAAGTTAGCTTTCTAAACTGCTCACAAATTTAAGATAAATGTTCCAGTTTAGGTGTGTTAATTTAGTGTTGTGTTTTCCTTTCCTTGAAACATCTCATCTCAGCCACATGACTGATTGCCAAATGCATCGCGGACAGTATAAACATGCAGGGAGTGATAGGTGTTTTCAGATGGAGGTGCTATGTAAACACACCGGCAACAACTGCACACTAATACTACTACACCACTGAGCAGGATTTAAAAAACAAGGCAAGAAGGATACCTATGTAGTAAGCCTTTATAATATAGTTTTAGTAGTTTCTATTCTACATATATACCATACCTGAGCAAGGCTGCCATGATGGTTAGAAATTTGTTGCCATGTAGCTATGACCTCAAGATAATTATATATATATAATTGTTACAAGAGTTCTATTTAGTCTCACGGCGCCGCCCCTTCCTCCTCTTGTAAAGGAGCAGCGCCGTGAGACTAAGTTCTATTATTATGAGGATTTACAAGGGTTCTATGAAAACTCTAGTCTGGACCAATGAGATTAATAACTGTAACAATATTTGTTACAACTAGGATCTAAGTAAGGGTACAAGGAGGTACATCATATATTAAAATTATAGTTGTCCGTCCGTCTGTCCGTCCGTCCGTCCGTCACGGAGGGTCAGCGGAAGTGATTTGACCTCACAACACAAGAGGCTGTATCTCTGGCCCTCGAACATTAGAAGCTAGAACCAGGCGATCTCTGTGAGCGCCAGCCTGGACACTAGCTACAGGCACGAACACTAGCTTCTTAGACGGATTGTACAAAACCAAGCAAGAAATGGAGACTTACATTCAGTGGCCTGCAGTTAGGTAAGCAGCTCGATTCGTGAGAATTCGTTGTCCTAGTGGTCATTACGGAGGTAGTAGATTCTGACTTTGACTTCTCGCGTTCTCAAGTCTAGCGAGGGGAGCTGCGAGCAAGCTAACGACTTTTTTGGAGAGTTGATTGATTTAGCCATGTGCTCAAACAGGATGCTATAAGTGCGCATGCTCAATAGAATGTTCCAGAACATAGGTAAAGGGCGGTTTCAGCCACTTTGCTGATCTGCACTTGCAACTGATTACACTAGCACTCTAGCCTGTGGCCGTGCACCCTAGTAGTGGCACAGTATGTGTGCATGCACATGGTCGATAGAATGTACAGGTAAAGGATGATCTCAGCCGCTCGCCAATTACTTAATTAAACTAGCAGTGGCCGGCCATGCCTTCGTATATAAGAGTAGTGGCACAGTGTTCAACTGAGACTTATTAAGTACATACAGGTCCGCTACTTCGTGGATTCCTAACTGATACCAAATACAACATTCATGTGCAGCAGGGGGCGAGCGAAGCGAGCCCCCCCCCTGCTTGTATATATTATTATTTTAATGAACGATGTAGGGGGTAGAATGTGTATTATATTGCAGTAATTATTATGGCTTATAACTCAGTTCCATGTTCAAATATAAAAATTAATAAACAATTGCTGTGTAATTGTACATTAACTTATAAGCTGAATAACAATAGGTGATATGGATAAAAATAAAAATGTATATAAAAGCAGTAGCTAGCTAACCTTGAGTACATGAGTAGCTATGTGAAGATCGATAACTACTGTCACCTATCATTTTTTTTTGAAATGAGATTTTTATCTTCTCCAAAAACATATTCTTTGTCTTGAGTTGATCCGGTGTATATATATTATATGCATGCAGTGGCCCAATAAAGGATATGTCCATTACCCAATAGAACATTACCAATTTCAAATTTCTCATTAGCTACCAACTTCCAAGTTGAGTATTTCAATTCAAAATCTTCTCTTTTAATTGGGATACTTCAATGTGGGTACGTATACTCTTTGCAGGTATAGTTAACTATAATTGTAGGCGCCAGTTGTGTGCAATATCTGCTGATCCACGTTTGTGCAACATGTACGTGACATACCGCTCCAGCTATATAATTATCTCCTGTAGCTAGACCTTTTCATCGGATGACCATTTTAGGGGCACTTTCAAACTAATTAAATTTTGGAAAAATTAATGACATTATGATGTTGCATGAAGGGTGGAGGGGATCGACAGTCAGGGATTTACTCTTTTCACCCCACTTCATGTACTTAGTACTTACATAAAATTAATGATCTGAGCCTCTGTATCTGAGCAGCCATGATCATAATGATTGTACTGTTACATGACTGAACAAGGGCATGAAGGGGGCCCGAGGATGCTTGCTTGATGGCTACTAGCTATACTACGGTAGCTAAATTTAAATTTACCTGGGATTTCACTACAAATTGTCAATGAGGCTTTGAAAGAGCTAGTTAGCTACTAAGCTTCATAAACCCATTACCAGGCACCCTACATCAAATTTCTAAAAATTAATGTTGCCAAAATTAATAGGCTACTGACGTTTGATGATAAATTTAGGGAAAATGCTCAAGGGACCCGGGGGGGGGGGGGGGGGGTGGGGGTAGATCTACCTAGAAATATGCATGGTAATTGATAATCTATGGAATGAGACTTGGTTTGAACATGATAAATTTATTTGACATCTAGATGATTTGAAATACATCGGGTTGATTTTTGACTAGCAAAAGGTTTTCTCTCTTGCTCTGTACACCCTGATCCGAGAGCTAGTGAACCAATAGACCAGCCTTCAGTTGATACTAAACTCTTCACTCTTCAAACAGCTGCCACTGACCCTCCTGTCAACTTCACTCTGGCTGGTAGCATATTGAACCGAATCTCTGATTTCACCATGCATAGCTACTCACTGTTAGCATCAGAGATGATCTCAACCTAATAAAAGCTAATAAGATCTGTACTGCTCGATCCACTTATTTCCTGACATATGCTGATGGAGCTTTTGCAGACACATTTTGGTAAAGAAGCCATGAACGTCACTACAGGGCTCATGCAGTCCCACAGTCACTTTCACAGCTGACATATCTGCACCAACTATTATAATTAAAACAGATTTGTGCAGTTCAACCCTTGGTATACTAACAGTTGCTTTCTCCGATGAAACAGGCTCAGAGAATGTTAGAACAAGTGTACCCATTTCGACGTTGAGAGATGAAATTATGAGCATGGGTGGAATATCATCAAGGACTCGACAAAGTTCTCAACAAAGATCCCTGTTCTCTCTGGTATTGCTGCTGTCACTGCTACATCTGTGAAGGCTGTGCTGCTTATTGTAATGAAATACCGATAGTTGCCTTCTGATGTGCAGATGAAAGGGTTTATCCTGATGATGGTAGCCATATGATCATCAGTCGGTACCACAGTGACTACGTTGTTGTTTCATTGATTTCACGGTATTATAGCAAGCCACCAGTCAGAGTGTAACGTCTAATGTCAGGAGATTCTGATGTGAGACTTTGTAGGGTAAGTCCAGTGGGGGTGAATGATCGAGCAAGCACAGTTTCAGAGAGTACACAGACTCAAATCCTGTGCCAAACTGCTTGAGGGCACTAGCTTTCAAGAGCCATAGATTATCCGAAGCCAGAGGGGAGGAAGAACCGAAGGTTCAACTCACAAAACCAGAACAGAATGAGACTACAGCATAAAAGTTTGTCTTACAAAGAAAAATCTAGACAAAAGTTATGTCTAAGAATAAAACTATTAAGGTAGCATTAAAGTGCGTGGGCGTGAGCGTCAGGATTGGCTAATTCAATTAGCGTATCGTGAAGGGGCGTGGCCGAAGAGGCCATACGAGTGCTTTTGGTCGAAGGTGGGCGTGTCTAGAATCGGCCAGGGATGATTATGCGCGTGTAATTAGCGACCGGAAGTGGCCCCTGAAGAAAACACCGGTAATTGCCCACTTCAAAGCAAGATCAAAGCATTCTTTCTTAACTATTAACCGCAACGACAAAAAAAAAAAAAAAAAAAAAAGCCTTATTAGGCCTAATTAAGCATGTGGGCGTGTTCCTGGCACTGTGTGGAGTGTGTGCGTGTGCGTTAATGCAGGTTTTATTGCTTCCGATTGGGCGTGGCTTCACGGGCCAGCGCTTGGATATCGGCGCCTCGGACTTGGCCACGGCGATAGGTGGGCGTGTCCCGGAAGCGGTGGTGACCTTTGAACCCCGCGAGGTGGCTTTGGGGGCGTGGCAGGAGGTCAAAGGTGAGGCCATGTCTGTTAATGAGGCACTGTACGGCGGTGCGATCGAGGGGCCTGTACGGCTGGACGGAAGCCGACGATGGTTTGAAGCGGATGTGGTTGCGATGACGTGTTGTTACTCCGCCCACACAGGAAATGAGGTGAGCTCTTGCGTGGGCGGTGTGGCAGAACGGCCTCCAAGTGTTTGTGTGTGTTTTGGCCTTGAGGAAGCTGTGTGTTTTAATTGGGATTGATTGTGGGCTTCCGGTGGACATCCGGTGGTTAGTAGGCACTTGATTGAGAATGGTGGTCCTTGGGGAACAGGGTGGGGCTGTTTTGGGCGTGGCCTGGCCCCTCCCTTCCGGCTCGGCTTCCGGTCCATGGAGGATATTAAATGAACACTTCCGGCTCTAGCAGCCACACCCCTGAGACCTGTGCAATTAAAAGGGCGTGGTTACACAACATGCACTTCACTAATGACTTTGATGTGGTTTAGGTGTCATATCCCCCACCTCACGCCCACGCAATTTAATGGTACCTTAAACTATTCATGGCTTGTCAAAAAATTCCCCTCTCCAGTTTTGCGGATTTTATTGTAAGTCTAGCTGGCCAGATGACTGATGTAGATCTTAGATCTAACATCTGAGGTTAATGTTGACAAGTTGAAAAATGTTAAAGAGAGAGGTGGGGTGCTGCCCGGGGGGAATGTGCTCAGATCAGCTGCAACCAAGCGGTTAATTGGTAGGTGTGGTCATACTTCCAACATGAAGCGGAGTGAAAAGAGTAAATCCCCGACATTCAGGACCATGACACTAATTTCTTTCAAACCAGC
Source organism: Cliona cf. orientalis (assembly GCA_963930775.1). Classification (NCBI taxonomy): domain Eukaryota; kingdom Metazoa; phylum Porifera; class Demospongiae; order Clionaida; family Clionaidae; genus Cliona; species Cliona cf. orientalis. The sequence goes on from OZ005697.1 coordinate 6,770,212, forward strand.
CTTTGGCCTTGAGCTAGAATATCTAGCTATATAGCTATCACTATCAGGCATGACAACAGCCTCGGAGCCATGCACACCCCTTTTGTAGCTAGCTAGCTACTGGCTCTATGATTGCCATGATGCTAGGGGATCCAAGACTTAATGTTGTAATGATCCAAAAATAGTTTGGAAGCCTGGGCCTCCTTAGTCGAGGATAGACCGTCAGAGAAAAAGGGTCTTAGCTATAGCTATAATGATTGTGGATGTCAGTAGTATCATGGCATAAATAATGAACTTGGATGAGAGTGTAAGAGCAAACAATAAACCAAGGGAAAATCTCAAAACAAGCCCATAAGATGATAAGTATTAACCAACGTAAATCGTACTTACCAGGCTCTGTACCATCCTTATATATAGCAACTCTGAAAAGAATCAATAAAAGTGCAGAGACAATGCAACCAAATCAGACAGTATGAAAGACACTATTGAAATCATTAATTTAAATGGACAACATAGAGTTAGGACCACAATGAAGACAGTGAACATGCATGGAAAGGGATAGCACTGCGAGGGGTATTATGATCACTATGTAAACACTTGGAGTGTATAATGTGTAGCTACCTACACACGTGTGGCAAACATCATATCAGGTTAGGTACTGAGAATCTTTACATAATACTATATGACAAGAGAAAAATGTGGCATACATCAATTAACGAGTTTTGATTTCCCAATCAGAGTCTCACAAAAGGTACATGCAGTTCAAGTACAAGTACTATTATTAACAACTGTTGGTATTTATTTTCATTAACAGTATTTTGTTACTTTGTGTTATCTTGTTGCCTCCATGGAAGCATAATAATAATATTATATTAATAGCAAGCATGATCAATGCAAATAATAGATTTATCGTTTCGTCTACAAAGTATAATTAAATACATGCAGTGAAGTACCATCAATCTTGTATTGAATTACTGGTAGCAGCTAAGCTATGTGTTCTTACTCAACTATGGTACGTATGCCTAGGCGCTACTATATCCCCAGAATTATCTTTCTACATTCTGACATACTCAGCTTAGTGTCAGACTGGAAATCGTAATTATAATAGAGATTATGTAACTTGTGTCATATAATATTATTAATTTATATACCATCCTGGATTCCAAGAAGACTTAGCAGTGAAATGCAATTAATATTATATTATCGGTATAATAATTTTTGGGGCTACTGGTTGGAATAATAATCATGATTCAGAAATTGATCAATGGCAGCTCCTTTGCTGTTGCCGGAGTGTATGGTTATGACAGATCTCCTGTATTAAAATATGGAGCTATACCGTCCAAACTGACTAGCATAATATTATTGTCTATACACGCACTGGTATTTGCTATATTAGCTTCCTGCATGTACTGTAAAATTAATTGTTAATAATAATTGAAAGTTGACTCAAAAGTTGCAACCATGTTTTTGTAACCATCAATTCTGTATCTTTTGTGTGCTGACATTACAGTGCTACTGAGCAAGAGAGTACATTTTTTTATAATTTTGCATGTGCACTTATTTTGACCTGTAATCAACAGAAATAGTGATTTTAGCTGCAGTAGTAGTGTATAAGGCTCCAAAGGAAGACCGTTCCGTAACAGAAGGCATGACGTGTCGTGACGTCGATGTAATATCACGTGCACAATATATAGCAATGTAAATCATGAAAAAATCGGCCGTTGGAAGATTTGGAGAGCATACAGCAAGACTTAGTAAGTAGAAAATGCCTAGTATATGCCTATTTCTCTACAATCTTAACGTACAAGGCTGATACGAGCGGCCGTCTAGTCAGGCACAAAGTGTCCGTCCTACATAGTTGCCAAGTGTCCCGGTTTGGCCGGGACAGTCCCGGTATTTGACCTCCTGTCCCGGTGGTGTCCCGGTTTAGTGTTTGTCCCGGATTTTTACAAAAAAGGCCTTATTTTATCTACAACTGAACAGAGCTACATGAATTCGCAATTATTTTGCTTGTTTCAGTGTATAAAACTTACAAGTATTCATCATTTTACTGAGCTACACGAGGTATCTCACCTTTAGGCCTTTTCTGAACAGCCAAAAAACCAATCAAACATTACAAGCTCCACCCACTTTTCGTGTAATTAGAGAAGCGGTCAATTTGGTGTGGGTGTGGCTGTGGGCGGGGCAGTATTTGTCCCGGTCTGTGTTTCTATAAACTTGGCAACTATGGTCCTACCATGCTTCTTTTGAGGCTTTGGAGGAAAAAAACGTTATTGACCCGACTATTGCTAGTATCTTACCTCGTTTAGATCGATAAGAAGCGATGAGCTTCTCAACGTTCGACGTTTACAACGCCATTCTCGCCATCGTCTCGTTTCAGATCGCCAGGGGGCGTGGTCAACTAAAACGTCATTTTAATTCACGTGCGTTCAGGGCAACGTCATCAATGAGGACCGTGACCCGTCTGGAGCAACTGGCGGAAATGTTTGCTTCCGGATTCGGCGTTTCCTGCAAAACATTCGCAGTTTCATGCATGCATTAGGATTATTAATGCATAAGGATGCACAAAGTGTAATATCAGCTCTTAACTAAAAGTTTCATGCAAGATTGAGTGCCTAACTTAAGTTGGCCTTATTTTATACTATTTTTGTAAATATCTCCAAGACTGTTTATAGTTAAGACTTCATAATTGGCACAAAGATGTGTCCTATTGGTGCCTATCTTCATCTCAAATTGGTGTTCTTAACTATAACCGAGTATTGTGATAGAGTGCCTAACGTAAAAATCAATAATTTTCGGACATTTTCGCATGCTGAAGCCCTATGAAAGGTGAGCTCAGCCTGCCGCTTGAGATGTAGATAGTCCATCCATTGACCTAACTGGGTACCAAGTGGGAACAGAATACATGCAAGTTTCACCCGAAAATTTTGCAATAACCATACACTGGTAATTATGTACTCTCTTGCTCAGTAGCACTGTATTTTTGGACTATCTACTAGTATATTGGTGTAGGATAAAACTTTAGCAATATGAAGTATGATAATGAAAGTCGGTCATCAAATCCATCTGGCACAAAGATAATGCAATTATAGTAAACTTGGCCTACTGACTCAATGGATGGATTTATCCCAAAGATTACCTAGTACATGGGTATGGCATTCCAACACTGACAAAACTGGCAAGCTCAAATATATGATCAAACTTGAGTCAGATATATGGTCAAACTCAATTATGTGATCAAAATTGTTGCTTATATATGGTCAAAGTCAAATATATGGTCAAATTTTATATGATCAAACTCAAATACATGGTCAAACGAAAGTTATGGTCATTTTGCCCATATATGGTCAAACATGCAGCAAATATATGGTCAAAATTCAAGAAGATCCCCTTACATAATAGTCACGGATATGACGTATCTATTAGTTAATTGGACCGACGTGACGTCAACAGAATCACAGCCAGAATCCGCGTTCGCGAGTAAAATTCGCGATCGCGCGCACAAACATACACTCACGATCCTTACCTTATGTAGTCTCGTTCACGGGCGAATTTTTTTTTTGGGCCCACTTTCGATTTAGACTTTTCGCGGACTTCAGGGTCAAAGGTTAAATCGGTGCGTTTAACCCTTTGCTGACTTCAGTGCAACACGGGCAGAGCTGTATGAACTTTCACCTGCATGACCTGGACTCGAGTTATCAGCTCAAAGACATGAAATGGCTGCTTTTTCACGCTGTGTGGGACTGACTTAAGTGAGTATTGTTTGAAATTCACCTCAAATAATAAAAGCTCTGGTCCTAAGTTTGGGGGGGGGGGGGGGGGGGGTGATTGGGCTTCAAGGTATTGCCCCAGGTAGCTACCACCCCACGGGCAAGGGTGGGGGATTTGACCTATGTGAAGTCGATTACCTCTCCTCTGGAGCAAATGCTAAGATCAAATGCCCCCATTAGGACTATATTTCCCCCTACTATCCGTAAATATTGAACAAATCCCCCTGATCCGGGGCATTTTTATTGGTCAAACACAATCAAATCCCAACCTTTTGCTATATAGTGGGGTGGTCTATAGGTGGGGCAATACATTGATAGGTGCATTATTTATAGAGATGATATCAGTTGATAGCCAAGTTCACATAACCTTTATGCAGATTGCAGGGGCAAAAGCCTCACGGATTGAATAATTCATTATTCATGAAGATTTTTATGCAAGGAAAACTTGACACCACACCATTAAAATGTCTCTTCAAAAGTGATGACTATCGACAGTCTAGTACCCAGTGGCTCTTCACACCTGTGGGCTGGCCCTCTGAGTCTTGGTCACTAGATGCATTGACATACTGAGGATTGCCTTGCATTTCTCGTGTACACTCTCATGTTGTATTTGCTGTCTTCTTGCTGCTTCTGTCAATGCAACATGCTATCATTGCTTTACTATGATGCATCTAGTTGAAAGTCTATTAAAACAGTCTGATAAACCATAAATAGATCCACATTGAATGAATGTATCTCCACCCTAATAGCTATGTAAAGTAATGGTTGGCAATAAAGTATAAATGTAATAATAATATTGTATTGAAGGTGAGGTAGTGTATAGTAGCTGCTTTTCAATGATTTTTATTCATGATCTGCCAAATTATCCACAGATTCCAGATTCCAGAAAAATCATGACTCGGTGATATATATAGTTGAAGTGGCTAGTACCGGGTATTGTTAGCCTATGGTCTGGGTGCCCACCCCTACATTGAATCAGCATATTAAATAATCCAGGCTCGTTAGCTACGAGTGTTGGTGCTAATAAACTGTGTGCACTGGCATAGGAAGGTCTACGCAAAGTGTAGGTACAAGCATAGACTATGGTACAAGGCAATCATGCTGAGATCAGATAGATCTGTATAAATTTGGCGAGGCCGTTTGTACCTGCAATTATGCATAAGCTTACGTGGCCCGATTGATCATCACAAGATAAACCCTTCTTTTCTTTCCTGCTGCTCAATCAAATTAAATTTATGTAGTCAAGGTCGAAGTTTATGCTGCAGGCGCACTTGCGTCAGCAAAGGGTTAAACGCACCCATCATGACCTTTAACCCTGGATTCTGCGAAAGTCTAAGTCGAAAGTGGGCCCAAAAAAAAAATTCGCGAACGAGACTACATAGCGGGTAAAGGATCGTTTGTGCGCGCGATCGCGAATTTTATTTGCGAACGCGGATTCTGGCTGTGATTCTGTTGACGTCACGTCGGTCCAATTAACTAACAGATACGTCATATCCGTGACTATTATGTACGGGGATCTTCTTGAATTTTGACCATATATTTGCTGCGTGTTTGACCATATATGGGCAAAATGAGCATAACTTTCGTTTGACCATATATTTAGCTTTGACCATATATAGGCAACAATTTTGACCACATATTTGAGTTTGACCATATTATATCTGACTCATGTTTGATCATAATATTTGAGCTTACCAATTTTGTCAGTGTTGGAATGCCATACATGGGATGTGTATGTATTATATTACTTCGTCTATGTATTTTTTGGGGGGATAGATATTTAATGTTTATGAAGTGATCCTATTCGGTAGTTGCAAAAATAAGCTTCAAATAAAATCTATGTACGTGCTAGATAGTATTACTCTGAAATGGACCATCATAAATGCATAACTATAATAAACCAACACCTTCCTTAAAGTAACAATTTAAGATCCATTTTTGTTCATTAGCAATGTCTTCACTCTCGTTAAGAATCTCCCACTCCATTTCCTTTTCAAGTATATCCATTGCAGTGTTATGAAGACCAGGTAGATAATTGGAATGAAGCAGGAAAAGAATGTCAACATGAAGATAAGATGAAGATATTGATGTTCCTTTAGTACGACAATATTGACTTCAACAATGGAAATGTAGTGGAGAACTAGAAGAGTCAGAAAAGTAATGTCAATGGTTGTATAGTGTGAAACTGAAGATTTGTGCGGTTGAAAGTTGACTAGGAAAAGAAGTATGATCAAAAACAACAGCAGAGCGTAAATAAAGTACATTGCATTGAGTGTTAATGAAAATATTATGCAGATACCTAACCTTAAGACAAGACCATAAGCCGAAAACCACCGTAAGTCAAATATGCCAGGTTCAGTTCCATCCTTATAGCAACCCTGGAAGGAGTCAACAAAGGTGCGAATGAAATGCCACTGAATTCGATAGTAGGAGAGACATTTCTGAAAACATTGAAATGGATAAAGGATCAATATTAGAGTAGGAATCATTATAAATACTATAGCCAAGGTTGCAGCAAGTAAGGCATATGGAATGTGATATCCGCGAAAGAACTCTAAACTTGCATCATAATAGATTCTGTAGTGGATTTTGTTGTCTGGTAGTTCATGCACAGCTGTAAATACCAGCAAGTCAGCTGAAACACTTAAAATTTTGACATAAGACAACAGAAAAAATGTTGAAAAGGAATCAATTACAGAAGTTCGAATGTCCCACTTTTCACGAAATAGATGAAATACTGAATGAAATGGTTTCCAAATGACAACTATACACCATACATTTCGACCGTATAGCTCAATGAGACAGTAGGATACAATGATTAAGAACAAAGGGTACACAGCAATACAGGCCTCCAAAGCAAATGCTGTAAGTGTATCTACGTTTAGGCAAGTGTCAGGAAGGATGGAACGAAAAGGTTCAAGATTCCATAAACTAAAGAAGGGTTCTAGTGCTTTTGCACCATTTAAGAGCCATGGAATATCTTTGATTGCGATAAGCAAGGTACGAGTATATACTGGTGTAGACAAAACTTGACTAAATAGAACATAGCCGTGCAATCTTGACGAGGTAACATTGACGTTAAAGAATATGATGATAAAGTAAAGCAAGGTGAGGGGAGCAAATCCAAATAGAACAAACTTCCACCAGTTTTTGTGACTATCAGGACACTCCACACAACTGAGATTGTAGGATAGAACCAATGGACTGAGTCCTGGTTGACATTTTGCACACAATATTCCTGTCCTGTTGAAACATCCACACATATACTCATTCACATCATTTTCATTAGATATGATGTGGTATGTGCTCTTATGATTGCCTTCAATTGTATCCCTTCCACAGTTGTAAAAGCAGTAGCCAGCATATGTTTTATTTTTGACCTAAGTGATACAGTAGCATTCAACAGCAGCTAAGATCTTCGTTGTTTGGTCACATATGATAGCATTTTGGAGTGTTGGTCCACACTGACACTCTGTGCTGTTGTGGCAGACAAATCATGGTGGACAATCTGAAGAACTAGAGCAGGTTTGAGGCTCTTCCAGTACCAGACTATACCAGGGCCTCTATGGTTTCTAGGAGAATCCCATTTTGACAGTTTTGGAAATTTAGTTGCCAATTTGTAATGTGCTAAAAAATCAGCCTCTCTTCCATAACTTTTAAAAGATGCTGTTAGAATCACAGTGATCAGTGTTACCTTTAGCGATGGTAACATCTTGTGCCACTGTGCACTTAGCTATCTAAAGTGCTCTTCTATGATAGCTGTTTCAGTTTAGATGTGTTTACTTAGAATTGTTTTTCCTTTCAAACATCTCCCATCTGAAAACAACTAACATAAGAACAAAATGTGTATATTATAGCCGTGCATATTATTTCTTGGTTTCTCTAAATCTTATTTGTCCTTTTAAGAACAATAGCTATTATACTATGTTCAAAATTGCAATAATTATTATTATTATGACAGCTGTGCGTAATGTGACGGCACACAGTGAACTTGCATTATTACCCAATGGAAGAGCATAGACGTAAGAGTTTTCATTATTATAATAATTATGCCACCATCACAAGAATCGCAAATAGGATAGTGAGATACACAGCATAGCTAATTAAACACACACTGACAAAACCGAGAAACCGAGTGTCTGACAAACACGTGTTTATGTACATAATGCTTAACTATATTAATATACATAGCAAACACATATGAGTAACTGTAAATTTGGCAGCTACTCGAATGTTTGATGGTAGAATTCTTTTCAAGAAAATTATTGTTCGCACATCTAGCAAAAGTAAATCTCAGGTTTGATCCCAGTGATATGTAATACTATAAGAAAATAAATTATATTATGCATTGAAATGTGGAAATATATGTAAGAATTGCAGTATTTAAATAAGGGTAGAAGTGCACACATTTCAATGAGCGTGGTACGGCTTGCAACACAATGCAGTACTCATGTAGCTTAAAACTTTCATGTTCAAACATGAATACAATTGCTGTCACGGTTTAAAATTTGTGTGAAAGTAAGCTGAATATGGATAACAATAGGTGATATTAAGTATAAAAGCAGTAACCTCAAGTGTACGAAGATGAATCAGTAATGGTAATACCAGAAACAGTTGTGAAACATGAGAGAGAGCTCAGAGCAAGATTAAAAATGATACATCAATAATTGTGTAATATGCAACTGAATTCTTGTATAATTGGAAGTTTATCAGAATGTTAGCTATAGTTGTGGATGTCAATAGTATTACAGCATAAGAACACGGACGAGAGTGCAAGGGCAAAGAGTAAACCAAGGTCAAATCTCAAAACAAGCCCATAAGATGATGACCAACGTAAATTGTATGAACAAAAGTGCAGAGACAATGCAATCGAATCTGATACCTGAAAGACACTTTTGAAACATCAAACTTTAACAGATAACACATTATTTAAAAAGGGATAACTCTCATTTAACACCCCGCATGCATGCATAGCCAACCTTCACCCTAACACGTTTCACTCAATATTTTCATTGGGTATTGGCAGCAATAGAGGCAAGTGAGACAGAAAAAATACAATGTCCAAACACTACTAACCAACGCACAGACAAAGTCCACTCAAACTTAAGATCAATAAAACAGTACATTGTAGTACCAGTGAATAAATAAAATTTAATAAATGAATTTTTACAGTGGATCATGAATATAGGTAGGGGTGGGCCATGTACATAAGCTTTGACTTGTAGAAGCAATACTATGCAAGTGATTGCATGTTGTTTTAGGGCAGGTGGCCAGCCTAACCCAAGGTAAAAAACCTCACCACACAAAACTCTTTTTAGGGACAAAATTGTGGTGAGGAAAAACCCTGACTGTGCTCAACACAACACCCCGAGTTTGTGATTAATTTCAGTTCCAGTGTATGGGTTTCTGCTTGTTATCTTCAGTTGCCAGTCTAGCTCCAGCCAGTCCAGATTCTCATTGCATCCCACACACACGATCCCGATATCGTTGGTTCACGGTGCCCATCAGACTGATATACCTTACGCTCACAAATAATCAGGAATAATACATTTGCACAAAACAGCAATTGACATACCTGGCAGCATCCATCCATATAATATGGTAAAGATTAACTGTACTTGCCAGTTGTTGCCGAGAGTGCTCACTGTCAGCGCCAATCGCTTTAAATCCTGCACAGCCTACAGCATTCTATCCAATCAGAACCATCCGCATGCAAGGCATTCGCAATGTGACAACAATTAACATTCCACAATCAACAGCCTGTAACCAATGCATATTAGCTCATGCAACCAATGAGAGAATATTTTCCGTCTAATTCATATTGTTCAAACGACATAAAACATATTTATATGATTACTGCATTAAAAATTCAATAGCTACTAGCATATACTTGGTTTATTGGAGCGTAACATGTGAAGATGTATAGCAAGCAACATATCAATTGAGGTACTCAGAATCTTTATAGCTATATGACAAGAGAAAAAAGAATCAATCCCTGAAGTTCTGATACATATAAAAAATAAGCGAAATGGTTTCCAGATGAATACAGTCGAACCTCTAATAAAGGGCCCTCGGAGAAAGGGACACTATATATTAAATCTCTCTATAGGGGACACTATTTGGGGTCCCAAAAACTACCATTCCCTATAGTTTCCATTCATTGAGAACCTCCAAGAAGAAACAACCTCTCTACAAGGGACAAAACAGCTAAATTTATATTGTTCCCAAAGTGTTCGGAAGCTTAACCATAGCTATACTGTAACACCAGATGTTGCGATCATAAAGTTCGATTAGACTGTACAATATACAAGAATCAATACAAGAGGGTACAGTACCATGCAAGCATCTGTTTCAAGTGTAGAAACGCACTTATTATGCCAGCTGCCAGCTGTGAGGACAAGGCAAGTAGGATAGCTATGTTACTGTAACAGTAGTATATTATAAGCCTGCATATATTTCTACTCTGTACCTTACCTTAGCATGCAAGGATGCCATGACAATTAGAAATACATTGCCATTAACTATAATATAATCATATTTTTTACAAGGGTTAAAATTGTATAAAGGAGTTCCGTGAGTCTATTTAGAGCATGATGTAGTTAGGTGTGTAGCATATTATTATAATGCAGTGACTATTGTAGCTTATAACTTTCATGACATTGTTCAAATTATGGACAACAATAGGTGATAAGTGTGAAACAGTAACCTTGAGTGTGTGAAGGTCAATAACTGTCAGCCGTATTATTATCATTAAATTTTCAATAAGTCAATGCCTCGTGATCAATGTAAACATACATTTATCACTTAATCTGGATAAAATTATAATGCTTGATCTACATGAAGTGTAATAATAGATAGTCAAATCCATCTGGCACAAAAGATAATACAATAACAAATTTAACTTGGCCTGTATACAGGCTCAATGGATGCATGAATACGTGTTGCATATTATGTAGTTTCACTCTAAAATGGAAATGCATAGTATACTAGTAGCTAACAATTTAGGATCCATTTTTGTTCATTAGCAATGTCTTCACTCTTGTTAAGAATCTCCCACTCCATTTCCTTTTCAAGTACATCCATTGCAGTGTTATAAAGACTAGGTAGATAATTGGAATAAAGCAAGAAAACAATGCCAACATGAAGAAGAGATAAAGATATTGTTGTCCCTTCAGAACAATAATGTTGAATCCAAGAACTGACAAGTAGTGAAGCACTAGAAGAATCAGAAAAGTAATGTCGATGGTTGTATAGTGTGAGACTGAAGATTTATGTGGTTGAAAGTTGACTAGGAAAAGAAGTATGATCAAAAACAATAGCAGAGCATAAACAAAGAACATTACATTGAATGTTAATATAAATATTATGCAGATACCTAGCCTTAAGACAAGACCATAAGCCGAAAACCATCGTAAGTCAAATGTACCTGGTTCAGTTCCATCCTTATAGCAACCCTGGAAGGAGTCAACAAAGGCGTGAAGAAAATGCCACTGAATTTGATAGTAGGAGAGACATTTCTGAAAGCACTGATATGGATAAAGGATCAATATTAGTGTTGGAATCATTATAAATACTATAGCCAAGGTTGCAGCAAGTAAGGCATATGGAATGTGAGATCCATGAAAGAACTCTACACTCGCATCGTAATAGATTCTGAAGTGGATTGTGTTGTCTGGTAGTTCATGCACAGCTGTAAATACCAGCAAGTCAGCTGAAACACTTAAGATTTTGACGTAAGATAGCAGAAAAAATGTTGAAAAGGAATCAATTACAGAAGTTCGAATGTCCCAATTTTCACGAAATAGGTGAAATACTGAATGAAATGGTTTCCAAATGACAATTATACACCATATATTTCGACCGTATAGCTCAATAAGACAGTATGATACAATGATTAAGAACAAAGGATACAAGGCGACACAAGCTTCCAATGCAAATGCTGTAAGTGTATCTACATTTAGGCAAGTGTCAGGAAGAATAGAACGAAAAGGTTCAAGATTCCATAAACTAAAGAAGGAATCCAATGCTTTAGCGGCATGTAAAAGCCATGGAATATCTTCAGAAATAATAAGCACGATCCGAACATATGCTGGTGTAGACAACACTTGACTAAATAGAACAAAGCCGTGCAATCTTGACGAGGTAACATTGACATTGAAGAATATGAGGACAAAGTATAGTAAGGTGAGAGGGGCAAATCCAAATAGAACAAACTTCCACCAATTTTTATGACTATCAGGACACTCCACACAACTGAGATTATAGGTTAGAACAAATGGACTGAGTCCTGGTTTACATTTGCCACATGATATTCCTGTCCTGTTGTAACGTCCACACATATACTCATTCACATCATTTTGATCAGAGATGATGTGGTATGTGTTTTCATGTTTGCCTTTAATTGTATGCCTTCCACAGTTGTAAAAGCAGTAGCCAGCATAGTTTGTACCGTCGACCTCAGTGATACAGTAGCTATCAACAACAGCTAAGATCATTTTTGTTTTGTCACATACGATAGCATGTTGGAGTGTTGGTCCACACTGACACTCGGTGCCGTTGTGGCAGACGAACCATGGTGGACAATCTGAAGAACTAGAGCAAGTTTGAGGCTTTTCCAATAGTTGGCTACCATGGCCTCTGTGGTTTCTTGGAGATTCAAACTTCGACAGTTGCGGAGTTTTTAGTCTCAGTTTATCATACGCTAAAAAGTCAGCCTCTTGTCCGTAACTTTCAAAAGATGCTATCAGAATCATAGTGATCAGTATTATCTTTAGCGATGGTAACATCTTGTGCCACTGTGAACTTAGCTATCTAAACCGCTCTTCTATGTATTCAAAGATAACTGCTCCAGTTTAAATGTGCATGTTTACTTTGTGTTGTATTTCTTCCTTTCAAACATCTCCCATCTGAAAACACCTAACATAAGCCAAGTTTGTGTATATAGCCACAATAATATTATTTAAAACCTTTCTTGTCCTTCCAAGTATATTATTGTTATGCTAAGTTCATATAGTAGGTTAATGGTAGTGGATTTAATTGCATGGCAGAACTATATGTGAAAAGCTCTTAATACATCACCATTAGGAATGTTATACCGGGTATTGGCAGTCACTGGAATGCTCGATATTCAAATTTAATGATACAGTCAGGCCCGTAGGCAGGGGGGGGTGCAGGGGGGTGCATGTGCACCCCCTTTTTTCAGCCTAATAATTGCATGTCATTCACAGTTCTTAATTGCATGCATGAGCAATAGACTGAGGCTGCATGCTATCCTCTCTATCAGCTTGACAAAACCACACTTAGTGCAGCTAATTAACATCACACCTCAATCAATAAGCAGTTTCAACCGAACATGCATAATTTATTATAGTAGTCACTTCTGTGATTGTCATGTGACTGAGCAGCTATGAGTTAATATCCCAACCCTTGTTGTGAGTACATTATAGTAATTAAACCCATACACATGTGCACCCCCTTTTAAAAAGTCTGGCTACGGGCCTGACAGTAGCTAATAGAGCTTCTTTTCAAGAAGACTAGCTATTGTTTGTACATCTAGAAAATGCTGTTGAAATCTCGATCATATAATACTATAATTATAGGTTTGATCCCAGTAATGATTTATGTAACGCTACAAGTGTTTGAATAAACATATAGTCATGTGCACTGAAATGTGAAATACGAATATGGCAGTACATAAAAGCATAACTATTATTATTATAAGAGGTGCACGATTCAATGAATCATATATAAGGATATGTTACATGATGCAGTATTATAATATGTCTTACAACTTTCATAAATATCACTGACAGTTTTTAATTTGCGCGAAAGTAAGCTGAATATTGATACCAAGACTAAAAGTAGCTGTACGAGTGTATGAAGGTCTCTAACAGTCACTCAGCATTATGTTTTCTCATTACACGTAATGAGATTTTAATCCTCCATAAATACATCGCACTCCATTTTCTTCTTATCAATGAGTAGCTAGATCCAGTGTAAGATAAATACTGCAATGAAGAATATTAAAATGAAGCATGAAATAATAGCGAAAATGTAGGAAATAGTGAGATAAATTTACCCGTTGAATCAGTATATGCAATATTGTTACCAGAAACAATTGGCAATGCATATGAAAAAGGAGAGAGCAAGATCAAGAATGATACCATGCACGCTGAGTAGATTAAGCAAATATCAAAGAAGCAATGTAGCTACCTATTTACACAGCATATTGGGGGCAGTTTATTTTGCAGCAAAGGTATATAGACTCTTCTTTTCAGACTGTAGCTAAAAACTAAGTAGCTACTCTATAATGCCCATTCATGAGTTAAAATAATATTGAAGTGTAAGAGTATTAATATGAGGTTAGACGGTGGTTAGCTGTGGTGGCTGTGATAAATACTTGCCATGGGGGTGAAAGGGACTCAGTAGTGGGTGTAGCTAGGCAGACTTTGTAAGACATGTGGAGTTCCACATACTGATGTCAGAAGTAAAATCATCGCATTTTCAGTCAATTTTATGTCTCTTATATGAGGTTAACTAGGATATTTGGTTTGGTATTAAATTTTATTCCAGAATAGCTAGTTCAAAAGTAAGCATTCACCCTTCATTTCCTTAATGTATATGTAGCACTAGTACTCAAGCACGTGATAGTGAAGTCAACATTAGATAGCTTAGGTTCAAGATACAATTCTGAAGTGCACGGAAATCAGTGAGGTTTTTATAGAGAGTGAAACAGAGTGTAAGGGCTATCTAGTCAGGGCTATAAGACATGAACACAAAGCAATCAAATATGATACAGTCGAAAACATCTATTGTTTGTAACGATATTCGTTAAGCTGAATAGTCTGTGTTGTCTAGATGTGTCTGTTACATCACTCCCCCTCCTCCAAAAGGCATGTCCACATGCTTTAATGGGGTATTGGATTGCCATATCTTTCAGGAGGTTTACGATTTCGGGTTGAATGTCGTAGCGGATGGCTTATTTCGGTGGGCAGGGCATGTTGCTGGGAATCACTCGTGGTCGTACTGTCTGCAGGACTCTGGTCACAGCTTGAGAAATTTTCTTGCATGTAAACGACATTGTAGTCTATCTCTTCATCGTATTCCTCTGTCTGCTCTCCCTCCTCTGGTTCTGAACTTGCTTCGGTAGGCCCTTTTCTAAGCTCTGCTTAGTACCAATATAAGGCTTTAGTCCATCATAGTGAACCACTATACGTCTGTGGGGTGGCTCCATTTTCTTTATCCTGTATACCACATCACTGATGATTTTGACAACGATGTAAGGGCCTTGCCAGGGGCGGAAAAATTTCTTTAATCGTCCTCTCGGTACTGCTGGAGAGTGTAGCCACACCTTATCTCCCACTGCATAGGGTGCGCCTTCAACTTTGCGATCATAGATCTGCTTTTGTCTGCGATGTTGTGTAGTCAGGTGTTGTCTCACTCTTTGGTATGCATTTTCCAGCATTTTTCTGAGATTTTCCACATACTGAGTACAACTGCTTGGAGGTGGAGCAGGGTGACCAAACATCACGTCAACCGGGAGGCGTACTTCACGCCCAAACATCAGCTTGAAGGGCGTCTCTTTGGTTGTCTCATGAACACTGGAGCGGTATGCCAGCATGAGACATGGTAGCTTTGTGTCCCAGTCTTTTTAATCATCCTCGATTGCTGTGTTGAGCATAGAGAGCAGAGTGCGGTTGAATCTTTCAACCATTCCGTCAGATTACGGATGGTAAGGTGTTGTTCTAGTCTTGGTAACTCCCAGCAATTGACAGACCTCCTTCATTAGAGCAGACTCGAAGTTTCTTCCCTGATCGGTGTGCAAAATCTCGGGGGCACCCAAACGAGCCACAAACTCATTGACAAAAACTCTTGCCACAGTGCTGGCTTCCATGTTGGGTATGGGGTATGCTTCTGTCCATTTTGTGAAGTAATCCCCAATCACCAGAATGAATTTGTTATTTTGGTGTATCACTGGCAATGGCCCTAGGATATCCATTGCAACTCTCTGCAGTGGATTACCAGTGATGTCGATTTGTTGAGGGACATGGCGGTGCTTTGGTGGAGGTTTCCTTGAAGCACATATCTCACATCTTCTGCACCATTCCTCTACGTCGTTACGCTGGCCTATCCAGTAAAATCTTTTCCGGGCCTTGTCCAGTGTTTTCGCCACTCCAAGGTGTCACCCAGTAGGAGCATTGTGGATCTCTATCAAAATCACATCAACTTGACTCCTTGGCACTATATACAAGTTGGAGATGCCTATCTCTGCCACCTCCTTGAACATCTTCCCACTGACGATAAAGGATGCCATTATGAAGGGTCATCTGTTGTCGTTGTGCCCACAGGCTTTGAAGGCCATGATTTTTTCCCTTGGGGAAGTGCTTGGGTAGGGTCATATCTTCCAGCCACCCTATCATTTGAGCCAGGTCAGGATCTGACATCTGAAATGATTGAATTTCCTCATGTGTCCACTGGTAATCACAGCTGGTCACTGCTGGTGGGGAGATAGCAAGGCATTTCTTATTTTGAATGGGAGTGGCTACCGCGGACGGAGTCCATCCGCATTGTTTACAAGGCAGTCTGGATAGGGAGTCTGCGTTTACATGTTGTTTCCCGGACCGATGCTGTACAGTGAAATCATATTCTGCGAGGCTTTCTAGCCACCTTGCCACTTGACCCTCTGGCTCATGAAAACTGCACAGCCACTTCAAAGCATCGTGGTCAGTGCGAACAGTAAACTTCTTACCATAGAGGTATGGACGAAATTGACGGATGGCCCAGATAAGGGCTAGCATCTCCTTTCTAGTGGCACAGTATCTCCGTTCCACTTTTGATAGAGTTCTACTCGCATACGATATCACACACTCTTTCCCATCATGATTCTGGGACAGCACCGCTCCGAGGCCTTCTGAACTGGCATCACAGTCCACTGTGAACTCAAGGTCAAATTGGGGAAATGCTAGTATTGGGGCAGTTGTTAGCTTCTCCTTGAGAACATTGAATGCTTGTTCACACTCCAGTGTCCATGACCAGGCCTTTGCCTTTTCTGTAAGACGGTGAAGTGGGGCTGCAATCAAGGCAAAGTTTTTCACAAAGCGTCGGTAGTACGATGCCAGCCCTAGAAATTGTCGCAGCTCCTTGACATTGTTGGGGGATGGCCAATTGGTGACACTTTCAGTTTTCCCAGGGTAAGTTTGCACTCCCTGCCTAGAGACGATGTGGCCGAGGTAGTCCACACTTCTTCTGAAGAGATGACATTTGCTGGGCTTGACTTTGAGTCCAGCACTCCTTAGACGTTCAAATACCTCCAATAGTTGCTGAAAGTGCTCCTGAACCGTGCTGCTGAATATTATGATGTCATCTATATAAACCAGGCATGAGCTCCAGTGTAGTCCAGTTAGGACTAGCTCCATTAAACGTTGAAACGTGCTCGGGGCATTGCACAGCCCAAATGGCATTACACGGAATTGGAATAGGCCATAGGGTGTGGAGAAGGCAGTTTTTTCTCGGTCTGCCTCTGCCAGCTCGACCTGCCAGTATCCACTTGCTAGGTCTAGTGTGGAAAACCAGCTCGCCCCTGAGAGTGCATCCAAAGTATCATCAATTCTTGGAAGGGGGTGTGCATCCTCCCTGGTGATGCTGTTCAGACGCCGGAAGTCGACGCAGAACCGGGTGGAGCCATCTTTTTTTTTTGACAAGGACAATTGGTGAAGACCACGGCCCATGAGCAGGCTCGATAATCTGTTGTTGCAACATCTTGTCCACCATTTCCTTGACCTCTTGGCGACGATTGAATGGCAATCGGCATGGTGCCTGCTTGATTGGGGGGCCCTCCGTGTTGATCACATGTTTTAGCTTATCTGTCCTGCCAATATCTGTATCTGAGGTGGATATAATGTCAATGTAGCTTGCCAGTAGTGCTCTTAGCTGCTCAGTTTCTTCCCCCATGAGATCTTCAACACCAGACATCATTTTAGCGATGGCAGCATCTACTCTGCCGGTATGGATTCGGACATTGGAGGCCTTGAACCAGGTGCATCCAAAGTGTGTACTGCAGTGATTTCCACTGGGTGGAAACTTCCTACTTTCTCCGACTGGTGCACTGTGATAGGGGTAGTAGTAGGGTTAAGCAATCTTGCAATGGTGCACCCATTCTTACTTGTCGAGATAGACCGGGCAACCAGTAAACTGTGTCGCTGAGAGAACTTTAGCTCTGGCTCCATTATCCCCATGAAGTCTTCAATGTTGCCGCCTCCCTCCTTTGACAGTTGCACTTGGACTTGGACTTCATGTTGCTCTGGTATCACAGCCGTTTCCATTATCCGAACGTGACAGGCAGAGAGAATTTCTGGCATCCGAGTCAGAGATTGTAGCTAGACAGCTTCCCCCCCCCCCCCCCCCCCCCAGCCAATAAGTGGTGTCTTTGAAGATCGATCACACAGCCATGATGCTTTAGAAAATCTGCCCCAAGTAAGCACTCCTGTGTTAGCTCTTGGACCACCAAGACATTCTTTTGGGTACACACACCTCCAACCTGTATGAGAACAGAGATCTGACCTAGCTGTTCCAAAGGCTTACCATCTGCCACCACAACTGGCTGCTCTGGTGGCTTCAGCTCGATCGGATGGCCCCCAGTGATACTCTCCCACAGATCTGCCCGCACAACTGTCACTGCTGATCCAGTATCCACTAGCATGGTGGTCACCTGGTCTTGGATCTTTCCCACCACCATCACTGTTGAGTTGGTTTCCACGCTCCCCACAGATACAGGAGTAGAGGATGCAGGAGTAGAGGTCTCTAATTGCTTGGCTGACGGTTGACCTGCTCAGGCTGCTGATCCCTTGGTTGGGGGCAATATCGCTGTATGTGTCCTCTCCCCCTGCAGTTCCAGCAAACAATGTTGGGATTTCGCCGAGGGACGAATCTCGGGGGTCTTTGTTCTCCTTTTTCTCCCCTCAACTGAGCCAACTCTTGTGTCAGTCTCTGTACTTCCTTTGTGAGTTCATCCACTCTCGGGTCCAGGGGGATCTCGGACCCCCTCTTCAACGCATTGGCTTGTGGGGTAAGCGTTTCTGACTCCCCAACAGCAGCCGCAACTGGAAGGGCGCCAGTGCTCGTCTTTACTCTCTGTAATCGCTTCTGAGCGGCTTCAATGGATTCCAACTTCCCAGCCTCTTCTAGAGCAGTTTCTAGGTTCGCAGACATTTCACACATAAGGCGGAGTTGGATAGAAGGGGACAGAACGCCCTGAATGAACTGGTTGCGTACCAACTCCTGCCGTTGTGCATCCGTCCATCCTGGGAATGCTTTGCTCGCCAAAAAGCGCAGAGATCCAGCAAATTCTGCAAGGGACTTTCCAGATTCCTGCACTCTGCCTTGCAGCTTGAATTGCCATTCAAGTTCAGTACCGCATTGACCATACCGTAGTCGCAGACATTCCTTGACAGCTGCATACTCGGCGCTCCCGATGAGGCCCATCTGACTCACAGCCCGGAATGGCTCATCATCCAACAGTGGAAGGAGTTCCTTCACTCGCTCACCATCTGGAATCTTAGCTTCTCCAGTGTATAGTTCAAATCTCATGAACCATAGATTGAAGTCACTCTTGGCAGTGAATCGACTAGGAGGTCGGAGGCTCATTCTCACAGGAACCGTAGTCGTCGCTGTGGCAGCAGTAACTGGGGCTGCAGCACCATCTTGAGCCCCACCAGTAGGCACTGTCTCATCTGTATCCGACATGATCCCACTCCTGACACCACTGTAGCACTAGTACTCAAGCACGTGATAGTGAAGTCAACATTAGATAGCTTAGGTTCAAGATACAATTCTGAAGTGCACAGAAATCAGTGAGGTTTTTATAGAGAGTGAAACAGAGTGTAAGGGCTAGCTAGTCAGGGCTATAAGACATGAACACAAAGCAATCAAATATGATACAGTCGAAAACATCTATTGTTTGTAAGGATATTCGTTAAGCTGAATAGTCTGTTTGTCTAGATGTGTCTGTTACATATACATACAATATAATAATTGCAGATATGGGAGTAAGCAAATTGAGATTTCGGTATCCCAAGAATTGTGAGAGAAAGAAGTATGCTGTTCATTCTCTATATACATATTTCGATATCTCTTAGCAGGCACGTAATGACTTATTGAGTATCGGTTCCTTTGTGCGTGATTATACCTCATGAGCTTGTGGTCTCTCTACTCATTGCCTCATCGTACCGAGAATGCCCAGTACGTACACAACCTGTCGCATCTTCAGTCTAGACGGACGAGAGAGACAGGTAGTCTACCTGATGACTGGATTAATTTAACACAGTCTCATCCCTCCCCAGAAAAGATCATGTTTGCCAAGTTAAATCTAGCTATATTCCATTCTTGGTGCTCCAGCTTGCGTTATCACAATTGATAACAATTTTACCTGGACATTGGCATGCTACGGTGTTCTAGTTAACAATTAATATAAGATAGCTAGAATGTAGCTAAAGTACTTGATTCCCTTCTGATACGCTTACATGTTTGCAAGATGTGAGTAGCTAGGGCCCTGCATATTGTCTCGACTGGGCAACTATGTGCAGGTAATGCTACAATGGAATTCTAAGTGGTTGTTGACATTAATAACGGAGGAGGTTTCAAGGATCGAGCAGGTACTAAAACTGTTATAATTAAGGCCCACTGCCCGCTTGCCTTAGCTACCACCACATCAAATCCTATTAGCTAGCTATTATTTTAGTACGGGAAAGCAAGTTACTTGTCAAGATTCAATGTCACTGCAACAACCAACAATCAGATCGAGTTCGCTCCTGTGAGTTCATTCTGCCATCAAGCAGCAAAAGGAAATGTTGTACAGCTTGCTCGTCATTTTGATCCAATCTGAGAATCCGTCAAAAACATTTGATGTCTAATAAATCCAGTGAGATCAGAGCGTCCATCTCAAGTTGTGCCCCTTACAGTAGTCTCTCTCAAGAAGAAATGAAGAAACGAATCGCAAACCTTCAACAAGAGCTCAGAAGAATCAGGAAGCAAAATATGCGACTGAAAGCAAAAGTAGCTGAAGAATTGGAAACTATTGGAGTTACAGTTGATAGTAACATGCACAAGGACTTGGAGAAGATAATGGAAGAAAAAGAGAAGAAGCCTAGCTACCTGCCACCAAAACTCATTTCAGAGACTATTTTGGGAGTATATAAAAACTTAATGCTGCACAGAAACGTAATGCTAACTCTATAAGATGGCACCCACTAATGATTCGTTGGTGTCTTTATCTCAGACACCAGTCGCAATCAGCATACGAGATGTTAAGATCAACTGGATGCATTTCTCTCCCATCGCAACCTACACTGCGCGACTACACTCACTACATTCCAGCTGCAACAGGCTTCAGCATTGATGTTGACAAGCAACTCATGGATGCAGGTAAAATCCTTACCTGTGAGGACTATGAGAAATGTGTCATCTTGCTCCTGGATGAAATGCACATCAGGGAGGATCTGGTTTCTTGTTGGCTTCGTGAACATCGGAGACGTACACCAATTCTCATCTTCTTGAGTATGAACGCTCACTTCAGCAAATTTCCACTCCCAGATGTCCCGAGTTGGCCAAAACCATGATGGTCTTCATGGTTAGAGGGCTCTTCAGCAGCCTTCGATTTGCATAATATTATGCCCAATATTCCGGTAAGAATATGACGGCTGACCTCTTATTTGATCCCTTCTGGAAGGCAGTTTACAGACTTGAAAGATGTGGGCTTAAGGTAATTATTAAATCCTATAATCATGCATAACTAGTTAAATATTCTGTCAACATTTATTGTAGGTGCTGGGAGTAACTTGTGGTGGTGCTTCTACAAACTGCGGACTTATATGGCTTCATGACACAAATGCAAGCCTGGTGTATAAGGTGAAAAATCTATATGCTACAGATGATCGAAGTTTTTTCTTCTTCTCTGACCCACCTCATCTCATGAAGATAACCTGAAATTGTTGGATGTCAAAGTGTAGAACTTTATGGGAAAGCAAATCAATATTCACAACAAAAATTATAATAAGACTTAGTGTGTACTCTACCTGTGTCCATGCACAGAATGATGGAAAGGAGATACTCTGGCAGCATTTGGTGACCCTGTATGAGCAGACCAGAGGTCAGGCTGGATTAAGCATCCTTCCAAAGCTCAGTATGAGCACATGTACTTGAGTTCATTCAGAGTGGACATTGCAACACAGGTATATTATTGTTAATGTTCTGTGCATGTGCATACACCAGCTATAGATAGGGTTACGGTAGTCTGTCTGTCTGTTTAATACCACTCCACTGCCTGTCCTTGTATATAGGTACTAAGTGAGTCAGTTTCCAAGGCACTGTATCTACTCGGAGGCATAGCTTCTGAGGGCGGTGCAAAATTGCCATAATGTTCGACAAGTACTTTGATACACTGAATGTGTCAAACTTCACAAATGGAAAGGTAAACAGGAAGCCATTTCAGTCTCCCTTCAGGTCAAGTGAAGATTTTCGATTGAAGGTAGCTAACACTTACATGTGGTACAATAATATTTGATGTGGTGTTCATTAAATTTATTTCATCAGTGGTTAGAAAGAAAGTTTCTTCCTTACCTTGACAAATGGGAAGAGAGTGTAAACAAGAGGGAAGGTTTCAAACCCTGTGAGCAGAAATGAATGTTATTATTATTAAGTCAAGAAGCTCTTCTTGGTCTGAGAACGACTGGTAAATGAACTTGTAATAAATTTAATGTAGCTATATATTATTGACATTCATTTTTATAGCTCATTCATTCATTGAAGGTTGAGTAGCTACCTCTTTACTCTCCCGGGCGTTAAGGTGTTCTTAAGTCAAAGGCTATGCCAAGACCCCTTCAATTGGAAAAGTTTTTCGGTTGCCAATGACAGAGGGGTGGTGCACATGACAATCCTAGTGTTCTTGACGTTTGCCGAAATACCCAGGCTTTGAGAGTTATCAACAACCTTTGCAGAAATGTGAAGAAAGGACACTGTCGCAGAAATAAAATGGATGAATCAATAGACATCAATAGCAAAGAAAATGTGCCTCTCCCAAAGAGAAGAAAATCATTAACAATAATTAACTAGCATAAACTGCTGTATAACAATTATTTAGCTATTTGGGTTACTTAATAGGTGCTTTCTGACACCTTTAGTTTTCTGGACACAGGTTTTTGTCTCCCTTTTGTGCCTTTCGACCCATCCATTAGCATAGATGAAACCACAGATTGTGATCCATAAATCTGCTATCATTGATAGATTCTGAAGAGCCTTCTGTACTTCTTGCTCCCAGCTTGCAGAGATGATTGACCAGTAAATTGGACATCGTTGTCGGCTAAGATC
This sequence comes from Cliona cf. orientalis, assembly GCA_963930775.1. Lineage (NCBI taxonomy): Eukaryota > Metazoa > Porifera > Demospongiae > Clionaida > Clionaidae > Cliona > Cliona cf. orientalis. Next base: position 6,793,320 of record OZ005697.1, read on the forward strand.
AAGGGAATGGCAATTTATCTTAGATTAACATTCTCTCCACACTCTATCCTATGAAACTCTTTTAGAAGCTGAAGTTCCATGGATGGACGTAACGAGCATGAATATAAAAATATTATACAGGTGCCCTTCTCCTGTATAGTGTAAAACCAGCACAACCTTTTGACCTCATTTTTTGCTGAATTTGCTATAATTCCTTTTCATTCCACCGTTCCAGTCTACATATGCCAGCCATTTCAGTCATGGCCATTGATTGTAGCTATACTAGCTACCCTGTATAGCTACATCTTACATGAAGTATTTCCCACATCAGTGTGTGGTCAGTCGTAAGGAGCTAATAAAATATTTCACCTAAATGCCATGTGCTCTCCCTCTCACTACGATACATCTGGTGGGTGCATTTATCTCTATAGCTACTAGCTATTTTGATAGCTACTCTCGGGGAAGCTGCGTGCATAATGTAATTTTAGTCAGTGCTATTTCTTCTCCATTCTCGTGGTCACCCTTTGTCTCTTGAAAGATAACATTAACTTTGACATGTACAATACCTAGCTAATTATTATTATTAAGTGCATTACATAATATCTTAACAGCTGAATGTGATGAATAACAAACTACACAAAACCTTACACAATAATTTATTAAGTGAAAAGATGATAAGCTATTATGGTAGTTGTAACCTCAGCGCGAGAAGAGTAAAACTAATGATAAGCGGAAGTGTTTTAAACATAATGATAATATTAGCTATGTAAAGATTCGAATCTTCATCTTCTCCAAGAACACCTTGCCCCATGTTCTTCTTGAATAGATCCAATGTAAGACAATTACTGCAATGTAGATTATTGGAATGATGCATGAAATGATGACGCCCAAAGCGAAAAATATATTGTGATACGTATGACCTGTTGAGTCAGCGATATCATTACCGGAAATGTTTGTGAAAAAGAGAGAGAGCAAAATCAAGAATGATGCATCAATTGTTGTGTAGTGTGCAACTGTATTCTTGTATGGTTGGAAATTTATTAAAATGATAATCATGGATGACAATATTATAACAATGTAAATAAAATACATAGATGATAGTGTAAGGGCAAACAAAATGCCAATGCAAAACCTCAAAAGAAGCCCATAAGATGACAACCAGCGTAAATCGTACATACCAGGCTCTGTACCGTCCTTATAGCAACCCTGAAAAGAGTCAACAAAAGTGCGTAAACAATGCAGCCGAATCTGATAGTATGAAAGACACTTTTGAAAACACTGAAATGGATAACACATTAAAACGAGAGTTGGGACAAAAATGAAGACTATGACCATGGAAATGGCCAATGCAGCAAAGGGTATATGATCACCATGTAGAAATTCAATATTGCCAGCGTAGTAGAGTCTATACTTCGTTTTATTAGAGTGCAATGTGTGAACACGTGTAGCAAGCAACATATCTATTGAGGTACTCAGAATCTTTACATATGACAAGAGAAAAAATGTGGCAAATGAATCAATTACTGAAGTTCTGATATCCCAATTCTCACGAAAATGTCTAAAAAATGAGCGAAATGGTTTCCAGATAAATACAATGCACCATATGTTGCGATCATAGAGTTCAATAAGACAGTACGATACAAGAATCAATGCAAGAGGGTACAGTGCCATGCAAGCATCTAAAACAAACACTTCAAGTGTAGTTATGTTAAGACAAATATCTGGAAAAAGAGAACGGAAAGGATCAAGATTCCACATACTAAAAAATGGCTCGATTAATTTCACAGATTTTGTCATGATTTCAGTATTTTCAGTTGCTAAAAGCATTATACGAACAAGTGCTGGTGTGGATAATGCTTGACTGAATAGTATAAATCCATGTAGCCTTGAAGAGGTGACATTGATATTAAAGAAAACAATAAAGAGGTAAAACACTGTGAGGGGCATAAACCCAAAGAAAACAAATTTCCACCAATTCCTGTCACTATTGGGGCATCTCACACAACTGAGATTGTATGAAAGAACAAGCGGACTCATTCCTGGTTGACATTCACCACAACTAATTCCAGTTCTGTTGAAATGACCACACATGTAATGATTCAGCTCAGATTTATTTGAAATATTATGATAGATGGTCTGATATTCTTTATCAGTGATTAGTCTTTCGCAGTTATAGAAGCACAACCCAAAATACGTTTCACTGTTAACTTTAGTCACACAATAGCAATTCAAAACGGCAGAAACCATCTTATTCTCGTCACATTTGATACCATCGTTGTAGTTGGGTCCACACTGACACTTACCAGACCTCGTATGACTGCATATGAACCAGGTTGGACAGGAATCAGAGGTTTTAGATCCTGAACAGGAACGGTTTATTTGTGGTTGAGTACTCTGAGACTCACAAAAGTTGCTATTGTTGGAGAAAAATTGTTGTCTGTGTAACAGTTGGCCATTTAACATTAGAACCTTAGATACAGATGCACTAGTTGCTACTTTAATGGAACTAACAATGACAAGCCCCATCAGGAGCAATATTATTTGCTCGACTAGTGGCACCATGATCTTCAGAAGCTGACTTACGCATTCTAGTATGCACTGTTGTTTTGCATGCTATAAGTTCAATACAGTATTAACAGCTGTCAGTATTTATTTTCATATTATAGCTAGTACTGTTACTTTGTACCATGCATCTTGTTGCCTGGAAGCATAACATATTACATAACTATTCTTGTTATCGTGTCTGCAAACATGACATCATAGTACCATGGTTATTTGCTTTCACTATATTATTTAACAAGCATAATATTTATGTTATCGTGTCTGCGAACATAACATTTTTCATGGTTGAAAGCACAACAAGAAACACCTCATGATCAAGTACATCAGTGTAAACATTATTCAAAATACATTAAAGTATAATACAGTAGAACTTCCGAATAATGGACACATTGGGAGCAGGCCTTTTGTCCTTTAATGGAGGTTGTCCCTTTACAGAAGCGGAGATAATTTACATAATAATATAATATAGTCTACACATTATGATAGCTATATAGCTAGTTAGCGTTTGCAGAGGTGACTGGAGAAAGAATCAACAGGAAAGCAGGATATGAGCTAGATTTGAATCTACTTCAATAGAAGTAGCTACTGTGTATACACTTGAATTGTATCATGCATTGATGCATTAGTCTCTCCCCAGACCCACCTTCAAGATAGCACCCCTCCTACAAAGGGGGAAGGGCCTGGCTAGGCTATCATGATTACGTCACTGGCCGCGAAAAGGGGTGTGGCTTCCTGGCCGTCCGCTATTTAGAAGTAAAATTATACTGAGAGGTTCAATCGGGTCCGAACAATCCGTCCGTTATAGAGAATTGAGAGGTTGTCCGCTCCTCGGAGGTTCGTAATGTACTAAGTCTATGGCAAATTCAATCCGTTCCATAGCGGTTGTCCGTTATATAGTGGGTGGTCGCTCCTGGGAGGGTCCGTTATGAGAAGTTCCACTGTAATAATATTATACCACCAATCTCATGAAAAACTAGAGCTCTATAGAGCACATACCCCGCGCGCTCTGTAGCCGATGAAGTAGAAGAGCAACACTCTGCATATGACTTGACGACCCTTTCCAACATTGAGCTTGAGCATGCGCAGTCACATAAGCATACTATTATGCTAAAGAATGGGTGTGGTCGATAAACCACAGGCATGCTGAACAGAAAATGCACGATTTGTAGCACTAGTAAGCCTTTTTGAGCAATTCGAAGTGCGTACAAATCGGTTTTTCTCCGATATCTACCGATTGGTTGTGCTTACAGCACGCACAGATGCCTAGAACGCGAGATCTGGCGATTTTCGTGCCGACAACGACGACAACGACGACAACGACAACGACGACAGACAGACAAACCGATTGCTTTACCCCTTGCGCATGCGCGCGGGGTAACAATTAATGAAATTGAAGGATGAAGTAGCTAGGGATGGGAGGGCCAAAAAGTACATAATGGCAAGATTCAGTAGCGGATCCAGACAGGTTTCCATAGTTTCCGTGGAAACCCCCTTTGGCAGACTTGAAATACAAGCACAGTATGGAGTGGCTTTGATTTTCAGGGAATAGAATCCCCCGCTCTCGCTATACAGACCTAAGAAAACTGCTGCTATGGCTCACCTTAGGATGTGTTAGCCGCAGAGAAGATTCAAGTTGTCGAAAGCAGATCGATTGGGCTGGTAGTTTCGCTCAAAACGATCGAAATGGGCGGGGTTCACTCAAAAATGGGCGTGGCTTCCAAAATTTTGCGCGCGCTTTGCGCGCAACATTATAATAGAAACCCCCTTCAAGAAATCCTGGATCCGCCACTGAGATTTGTAGGGATAATCACGTCTACTATGCATCCCTATGCTTGCTTTTCTCGATTTAAGGCCAGGAAAGAAAATTTTTAGTTTCTCAGGCTTTTCCAGCTAAGAAATGATGCGGGCGGGCGGCTTTTTATTTTTTTTTTTTATTTTTTTGGGGCGTGGTCCATCACTAACCACGCCCATTTACAGCCGACCTCGTGCAAAAAAAGTTTGAAAAGTGACTGGTCTTAGTTAAATGTTATCAATGACAAGTGCATTGCATAATAATTATCCTATATAGCTATATTAGCTGACTGTGACAAATAGCTAATAAACTACACAAAAACTTACATATAATCAAGTGAAGAGATGATGATTATTAACTATTGTGGTGAGTGTTAAAAGTTGTAACCTAAGGGTGAGAAGAGTAAAACTAATGATAAGCAGAAAGTGTTCTACACATAACATTAGCTATGTAGTGACTCGGACCTTCATCTTCTCCAAGAACACCTTGCTCCATGGTTTTCTTGAGTAGATCCAATGTAATATGATTACTGCAATGTAGATTATTGGAATGATGCATGAAATGACGCCCAAAGCGAAGAAAATATTGCGATACATTTGCCCCGTTGAATCAGTGATATTGCTACCAGAAATGTTTGTGAAAAAGAAAGACAGCAAAATCAAGAATGACGCATCAATTGTTGTGTAGTGTGCAACTGTATTCTTGTATGGTTGGAAATTTATTAAAGTGATGGTCGTGGTTGTCAATAGTATAAAATACATAGATGATAGTGTAAGAGCAAATAAAATCCCCATACAAAATCTCAAAACAAGCCCATAAGATGACAACCAGCGTAAATCGTACGTACCAGGCTCCGTACCGTCCTTATAGCAACCCTAAAAAGAGTCAACAAAAGTGCGTACACATTACAGCCGAATCTGATAGTATGAAAGACACTTCTGAAAACATCGAAATGGATAACATATTAATATGAGAGTTGGGACTATAATGAAGATGGTGAGCATAGAAATAGCCAATGCAGCGAAGGGTGTATGATCACTATGTAAAAATTTAACATTGCCAGCATAGTAGAGTCTATACTGAATTTTATTGGAGTGTAATGTGTGAACATGTGTAGCAAGCAACATATCAATTGAGGTACTCAGAATCTTTACATATGACAAGAGAATAAATGTGGCAAATGAATCAATTACTGAAGTTCTGATATCCCAATTCTCACGAAAAAGTCTAAAAAATAAGTGAAATGGTTTCCAGATGAAAACTACACACCATATATTGCGATCATGGAGTTCAATAAGACAGTACGATACAAGAATCAATGCAAGAGGGTACAGTGCCATGCAAGCATCTAAAGTAAACACTTCAAGTGTAGTTATGTTAAGATAAATATCTGGAAAAAGAGAACGGAAAGGATCAAGATTCCACATACTAAAAAATGGCTCAAATAGTTTCACAGATTTCGACATGATTGCAGTATTTTCAATTGCTAAAAGCACTATGCGAATAAGTGCTGGTGTGGATAACGCTTGACTGAACAGTATAAATCCATGTAGCCTTGAAGAGGTGACATTGACATTAAAGAAAACAATAAAGAGGTATAACACTGTGAGGGGCATAAACCCAAAGAAAACAAATTTCCACCAATTCCTGTGACTATTGGGGCATCTCACACAACTGAGATTGTATGAAAGAACAAGAGGACTTGTTCCTGGTTGACATTCACCACAACCAATTCCAATTCTGTTGAAATGACCACACATGTAATCATTCAACTCAGATTTATTTGAAACATCATGATAGATGATCTGATATTCTTTATCAGTCACTGGCCTTTCGCAGTTATAGAAGCATAACCCGAAATACGTTTCACTGTTAACTTTAGTCACACAATAGCAATTCAAAACGGCAGAAACCATCTTATTCTCGTCACATTTGATACCATCATTGTAGTTGGGTCCACACTGACACTTACCAGACCTCGTGTGACTGCATATGAACCAGGTTGGACAGGAATCAGAGGTTTTAGATCTTGAACAGGAACGGTTTATTTGCGATTGAGTACTCCCACAATTTTTCTCTCATTGGAGTAAAAATACAGTTTCGGCAATTGTCGGTCATTCAATGTCAGAGCCTTACACATTGATGCATCAGAAGCTACCTTAATAGAACTAACAATGAGAATCCCCATCAGGAGCAATTTAGCTATTGGCACCATGATTCTCAGATCTAGTCTAAGACTGTGCATACCTGGCTGACCTGTTGAAGAGCCCCAGTGTGCATTATTACTTATTGCTGGTGCACTCATTGTTACAGTATTCAATAATAGAATTATTATCAATAATATGATAACTGACAATGTTTACTTTCACTATAGGTGTATTGTGGCTATAATATTATTATCTATGTATTCTTATCATTATCGCGTTGTCTGCAAATACACACATTGAGAACACAACTGTTACAGTTAACCAATGATAATAGAGCATTAATTTGTTGTTCTAAATTTTGTCAAGTTATAAATAGCTACTATATTACGTAGAATAATTAATCCTGTAGTAGGTGTTCCATGGTATGATTGTCTGACATGATTATTGTTATTAATATGTTATATACCCAATTTTCAAATGTTGCCAGCTTACACATGTAAGTGAAATAATTATACATCGTAACTGTACATACTAATATCGGTAGTACAATAATATTATTAATTTTGATACTACGGCTTGGCATAAAATTAATATCAGTCTATAGTTGTTTATAGCTAGAACCTTTAATCTTCTTCCACCAGTAGTTGCAGCTAACCTCCTTTACACACACCAGCAATAAGTGGCATAGGGTCGGCTGTATATGCCAGACTAAGGAGATGGTGTGCTGTTGCTAGCAGCCAACCGTGAACTAGTCTAAGACCTCTACCTCTCGCCACTATTAAATTTTAATAGTATAACCTAATCCTCAAGCTTAGGTCGAGCCCGGAATCTTGTATCCAGCTATCGCACTAAGCTGAAAAACACTGGCAATGCCATTTCTTAGCCCCAAACAGATCGCGCATGCGCAAAAGGTGACATTAGAGCAACGAATGTTGACGACCACTTCCCAATTTCAGCTTTTCCGTTTCCTCCGTTTCCACTTGCCCCGAAAACACACCTTCTGTCTCATTCTTAACCCTAGGCACAGGGAAGCTACAAATCGTGCAAGTATGTCGGACACGCCTACATCGGACACGCGCATGCTTGAGCTTCTCTACTATGGGGAGTCTACTGCGCATGCTCGAGCTTCTTCTCATTGGTGATCATGGATCTCAGAGGGAACGAAAAGTTCGAGAGTAGCAAGACACGAAATAACCCTCAAACAATACAGGCCTCTAAAAGAGGCATGGCCATGGGTGATATTGCCATGGTACGCGGGTTATGTGCTTTATGAGCTCTAGTTATCCTATTAGCTGTCTGTGACAACTAGCTAATAAACTACACAAAAACTTACACAGTCAAGTGAAAAGATGACTATTAGCTGTGGTGAATGTTAAAATTTGTGAGAAATAATAATGATAAGCAGAGAGTGTTTTACATGATGTCATGTAGTGACACGGAACTTCATCTTCTCCAAAAACATCTTGCCCCATAGCTTTCTCGAGTAGATCCAATGTAATACGATTGCTGCAATGTAGATTATTGGAATGATGCATGAAACAATGCTCAAAGCAAAGAAAATATTGCGATACATTTGCCCTGTTGAATCAGTGATATTGTTACCGGAAATGTTTGTGAAAAAGAAAGAGAGCAAAATCAAGAATGACACATCAATTGTTGTGTAGTGTGCAACTGTATTCTTGTACGGTTGGAAATTTATTAAAGCGATGGTCGTGGTTGTCAATAGTATAACAATGTAAATAAAATACATAGATGATAGTGTAAGGGCAAACAAAATGGCAATACAAAGTCTCAAAACAAGCCCATAAGATGACAACCAGCGTAAATCGTACGTACCAGGCTCTGTACCATCCTTATAGCAACCCTGAAAAGAGTCAACAAAAGTGCGTAAACATTGCAATCGAATCTGATAGTACGAAAGACATTTCTGAAAACATCGAAATGGATAACATATTAATATGAGAGTTGGGACTATAATGAAGATGGTGAGCATAGAAATGGCCAACGCAGCGAAGGGTATATGATCACTATGTAAAAACTTAATATTGCCAGCATAGTAGAGTCTATACTGAGTTTTATTGGAGTGTAACGTGTGAACATGTGTAGCAAGCAACATATCAATCGAGGTACTCAGAATCTTTACATATGACAAGAGAATAAATGTGGCAAATGAATCAATTACTGAAGTTTTGATATCCCAATTCTCACGAAGAAGTCTAAAAAATGAGCGAAATGGTTTCCAGATGAATACTACACACCATATGTTGCGATCATGGAGTTCAATAAGACAGTATGATACAAGAATCAATGCAAGAGGGTACAGTGCCATGCAAGCATCTAAAGCAAACACTTCAAGTGTAGTTATGTTAAGACATATGTCAGGAAAAAGAGAACGGAAAGGATCAAGATTCCACATACTAAAAAATGGCTCGATTAGTCTCACAGATTTCGACATGATTGCAGTATTTTCAGTTGCTAAAAGCACTATGCGAGTAAGTGCTGGTATGGATAACGCTTGACTGAATAGTATAAATCCATGAAGCCTTGAAGAGGTGACATTGACATTAAAGAAAACAATAAAGAGGTAAAACACTGTGAGGGGCATAAACCCAAAGAAAACAAATTTCCACCAATTCCTGTGACTATTGGGGCATTTCACACAACTGAGATTGTATGATAGAACAAGAGGACTTGTTCCTGGTTGACATTCACCACAACCAATTCCAATTCTGTTGAAATGACCACACATGTAATCATTCAACTCAGATTTATTTGAAACATCATGATAGATGGTCTGATATTCTTTATCAGTCACTGGCCTTTCGCAGTTATAGAAGCATAACCCGAAATACGTTTCACTATTAACTCGAGTCACACAACAGCAATTCAAAACAGCAGAAACCATCTTATTCTCATTACATTTGATACCATCATTGTAGTTGGGTCCACACTTACACTTACCAGACCTTGTATGACTGCATATGAACCAGGTTGGACAGGAATCAGTGGTTCCAGATCTTGAACAGGAACGGTTTATTTGCGATTGAGTACTCCCACAAATTTTGCTCTCGTTGGAGTAAATATACAGTTTTGGTAATTGTTGGTCATTCAATGTCAGAGTCTTATGCATTGATGCACCAGAAACTGCCTTAATAGAATTAACAATGAGAATCCCCATCAGGAGCAATTTAGCTATTCCAGGCACCATGATTCTCAGATCTAGTCTAAAACTATAATATTATAACTGGCTGACCTATTGAATAGCCCCAGTATGCACAATCATAATTATTATTATCGCTTATTGTAGGTGCACTCATTATATTCAGTAATAGAATTGTTATCACTAGCTGACAATGTTTACTTTCACTATGGGTGTACTATGGCTATAATGTACCGGCATTCTTATCACTCTCATGTTGTCTGCAAATACACACATTAAAAACACAAGAAGCTGATGATAATAGAGCATTAATGTGTCATTCATGAGCTTTGAATTTTTGTCAAGTTACATAAATAGCTACTACTACCTAGAACCCTATAGTTGATGTTCCATAGCATGATTATCTGACATAATATTACTATTTTAGCCTTGGATTATGATAATAATACCCAACAATCATAATAATATTATTACACCGGTAGCACAATATTAATTTTAATACTATGGCTTGGCGTAAATGTCAGTCTATAATATATAGTTTAAATATATAGCTAGAGCCTTTAATCTTCTTCCACCAGTAGTTGCAGCTAACCTCCTTTACACACACCAGCAATAAGTGAGAGGATATTCTCTCCAGACTCTGAAATGATGCAGTCAACAACCCACACTTTATTAGCAGACATACTGTAGACAGTTACTGGAACCTTTTCGGTTGGTACTCCATTGACTTTAACCATTACATCATCAGCAGTGATAACAATGTCACTGAAGCGTGCCTCTGAAACTGGTACAATTTTGTTAAGCTCCCCAAGCAAAACAAGCCCATGAGTCATTAGATACGGTGGTATAATCCAGTATTGGAAATCAACCTTGCCGCATTGTGAAATATTCAGCTTAGTGTCAGGTCCGAAATCACTTGGAGCTCCAAATTCTGTAATTTTTGTCACATTTCCATCCAAGAAGTATTGAAATGCTATTGTGGGTGCTGGTAGAGAACTAGCTGGGAATGTGGAGTGAGTTGATGGTAGCTCCTTTGCTGTCAAAGTGTATGGTGAAGATAGATCTCCAGTGAATATGTAGTACCAAGTGAACTGGCCAATCTGTGTAAGTATCCAGAAATCTTTAATGTATACATAGCTATCAGTGAGCTAGCTAGCTATACCTCTGTGTATGCCACAGATATGTGTCCAGCTGGTCCACCACTACCAAACGCTCGCTGAACAAAGGTGGAGTCAAGACTCAGTGCAGGACGAGTAGGTTGAAGTAGTCGACCATCCATCATACTGGAATAGTATATAAGAGAACATACAAGATCAGATCTGTCGACATCACTGCAACAAGACTAACAGTGCAACTACAACTTCAAATGAAGCAGGTATTACACTTTCAAATTGATCAACACTTAGCTTGTGTTCAAATCATGAAATTTGTCACTATTCTTATAATCATTATAATATGAAGTACTACTTTGCATGCAATATCAAGCCCCTCCCTTTGTTGAAAATTGTGTCCAGATCCATAATTTGAGATGTAAACTCAGTCAAGATGCACATCATGATCGTAATAATATTATTACTGAAAAATTTCTTACCATGTTGCCTTTGTTAGAACTAAACTGGCTGTACCAATCTGATCACTTGGACCCACTGGCCCGCCACTGAAAACAGCTGCATACGTTTCAATTGCAGGAGTATTTTCAATTTCTCCGCCACTATAGCCTTTGCAATCTGGCTGAAAACTAGTTGTCCGAAAATTCTGCAACAGAAGATGACCATACTCTATGCAGCTGGTGTAGCACCCAAGAGGAGGCCAGGAGTAGATTAGATAGGAGTGTTAACATTGAACTATACAGTACAAGTGTAGTAACAGCATTCTGGTAGGATGACGTAGACAAATTGTAATCAAGGCTGATATATATACGCCATCAACATCTTGTACTTTAAGTGGGTGTTTGTAAACGCACACTGCAGCTGTACAATTGTATAATGCAGCTTGTACTATGGTGGCCTGGGTGGGACACACCCGCTAACTGTCACTGTATTCACCTACATGATCTCAGATTCATTTACTCGCATATATATATATATTGTCTACCTCATCCTCCCGGAACATGTTTGCATGCAGTTCAACACTTAATTCTATCTAATCTACTCCTGAGGAGGCTTAACGTCATTCAAAATGGCATTGTAGCTACTGATACACATAAGGCCACTCCAAATAAATTTCCTGTTTCCCGTTCTGGAAACAACTAATGTAGTATGCGGGCGGGCGGTAAATTCCATTATTTACATAGTAGAAAGGCCTATAGGAAACACTTAAACTAATTAATTATCACTCACTTGAGGCAAGAACCCTACGTGTACAAAAGTAAATGCGGATATTGCATACGTACAAAAGTACTAATAATGGAAAATTTTGTGAGATGCCAGGAAAGGATGCGGGCGGTGGACGGGAAACAGGAAATTTATTTGGAGTGGCCTAAAGCTTACGTCCTTTGAAGGTGCCAAGCCCATGGAATGAGTCAGGATTGAGCTGTCTCCAATCAGCCATTGATCATTGCTTGGTTGATAGTCGTCACTTGCTCTTACTTGAGTTACCACTGGGATCGCAACACTCTGCATAACATGCCTTGGCCAGGCCATACAGTACCTGTGTCAGTGTACACAGTGTGATTAACTATACAGGAGCATAATCATAATACTTGGTCTTGTAGAATTACTGTATTGTGATTCCATGTCTTTGAGCAGCATCACCCATCTGTTTTAGCCACGTTTCTCCCAGATCAAGCTGAGTCTGTAAAAAAAATGTTTAGTTGGTTGAAAAATTTTTAATGATTAGTGGACCTGCAGTGCCCTTGTCCTCTGGAATTGTGTGTACAAAAAATCCTGTTCATAGACAAACATCTCCCAGTCCTTCTGAGCTGAACCGAGCAGATAGTCCCAGAAATTTGGATCAATGGGCAATGATGCACTGTTTTCAACTATAAATTTAAACTACATGCATGGATTAGGGAGAAATGATTCATGTACAGATTTGAATTAATTTGCTACTCAGCTCACATCTTTCTGATAAACATTGTCAGGTGACCTATGACAATCAAACAAATTCAAGGTAGTCACATGCCACTTAAAGTAATGAATATTGACTTAATTGAAATCTTACCACCACATGTTATGGGCAAATGCTCTCCAGCCAGTTCGATTCACCATTGATCGAATGCCATTCGGAAAGATATTGGGCATCGTCGTCCAATTAGTTGTTCCACTACCCGGAACACTTGTCTGCTCATAGTACCACCAATAGTCAAGCTGTTTAAAATAATGTACTAATTTTTACACTTAACTTCAGTGCCTAACTATCATAACTATAATTATTACCTGGATGTAGCGATAAGGTATGCCACTCTTATTGGCATCTTCTTTAACAGCAACGAGAAGATCTTCATAGTTGGCGTATTTAGAACCAGTGGTGCCATAATAACAAGCTCCATTGTCAGTCCAGTAGCTGTATCACTATCAGCCATAATATAGACCCTGGCATTAATCTAATAATTGTCGCTAACCCAAGATAGTTGAGACTGAAATCATTCTTCCTGTAATTGTGTGACTTGGAGTACAGTTTCATCATTATCTCACCGAATTCTTTCATCACTCCAGTCACATTGTTACCAGCCACTAGAATAGTGCTGTACTTGTAGCCTGCAGGAATCTATACACCAATAAAACTAGCTATAATAATGGTGCAGGAGGAATATTAAGTGTGACTATGAAAATCACTCTATCGTCTCAGAATGCCACTAATAACCATTTTCCATGGCTCATACAATGTTAAAATTAATGTGCAAAAGCTTGCATTAAATGGGCCATGGGCAGAAAGTTTAGTACCTTCTCAATAGAGCTCATGGGTCCAAAGGTGATTGTCCTGTTTCCAGACTGTGGGTCCTTAAAACTGTACTGAGTAGCCGACATGAAGGTGGTGGCTGGAGACAGCACTAATGAAGTGTCCATCCCTTTATTGAAGATGACTAGTGGAAATCCACCGTCCAAATTTCCATAGACCTCAGTCTTTGATGTCCATTTTTCAATCTTTGTCTCCTTAATTTCTAGAAAAATAATGTAGCTATTGTATTATTTACGGATTGCTGCATTTGTAAGTTTCCAAAAAAATTCAGTTACAGTGTATGTAGCTAGCAACTCGAGGGTTACTTACGTCCTCCCATCCATGTGAGATAGGCTCTATTCATGTCTGGTGCATCTTCAACAACAAATGAAGGAAAGGTAGAAAGAGTTTGGCTGGCAGTACCAGGAATGGCGGCATCAGTGAGGCCACTGGTGTAAACGATTGAGAACAGAGCAACAGGCCTATCCCTGTAGATACTGACACTGGTTTCAACTTTGACCTTCGTAGGGCTTCTATCCTTTGAGAAAGCCTGCCAGGTTATCCTATGTAAGAATTAAGTGGTTAACCCGAACCCAAACTTGGTGATGCTTCGGAATCTTTGTTTGAATGCCACTTACTTGGTAGTATCAAAGTCTCCAAGTGAATCCTCTCCGCTTTCAGTATTTCGGTCAATTTGCTTTAAAATGTTCTTCTCCTTATTTGTTGTTACCCATGACTGGCCATTATCTCTGATGCTCACTGATCCACTTCGCAGCCACTCAACTCCAGACAGCAGAACTTTGAAGTCTGGAGAGCTTTGGCCATCAAAGGTCACCTTGATATCAACAGGTTGTAAAGCAGACACAGAAGAACAAGACAATACCAGTAACAGGAATGCAGTGCTCATGATTACAAACTCATGATGACCAAGAAGTGATAAACTACCCATAGCAATACCATTCTTGTCATTGATCATAATATTATTATTATGACTAAGCACCTGTCTTGTGCTTATGAATTAGTTTATGATCTATAATTACAACTAGCTACCGTGAATAATAATACTTACAAGAATGTCAGTCTGAGTGATATAACTATACAGTAATAATTATGATCTTCTAGTATCTATAGATTCTGTTTCATTATTCACACATGCACAATGCCTATAATAGCTATATAACAAGCTTTCTAACAGTAAATTGTACTTTTAAATTAGTGATCATGATAAGCCTTATTCAGTTGCTCAATAATTAAGTCTCTAATTTTCATGCATGGGAAGCATCCACGACCACCCCTGTACCGACGCTCAAACATAATAATGTTAGCTCCTCCCAAACCATACATTCAAGTTAGCTATTAGCTTAGCTACATTAATAATAACATTAGGTTAAAAGTACAATAATTAATTTTGATAATAAGACCATTCAATCATTGTAGAGCTACTAGATTGCTCAGGGGGGTGGTGGAGGGGGGGATGCAGATTATTACAGCTACCCTACATTTGGATAATAATGTCACCATGCATGCAGGGTTTTGCCTGATTTACTCAAGATACCAGAATCAAACAATGGCAGTCATAGTATTGATAACATGTATTTGCATGGCTCAGTGGCACTGCAGCTGGAAGGGGGCCCGGGGGGGGGGGGGGGGGGGGGGGGAAGGGAGCGTACCCTGCTTCTGCCACCTATGATTCTAGCATGTATAATCACAACCCTAGTCAAGCTTGCATGATAGTATACGTAGTTGTGCTACAAAATTGGATAGCTAGCTACCATGCAGGCCGAGTCATGTGCTGTCTAGTCAATGTGCATACCTACAAACACATAATCACCCAATTGTACACACCCGGTAACCACTATTTGGGGTGCTTCTTCATGTAACCTTCTATACTTGATTATTAATATCATACTAAGAGAATAATACTTGATTACAATGATTACAGTTTTTATAATTAGCTAATATGCAATGATGACAGTATTTCCAGTGAATACATTATTTTCAGTGCTTTAGTGTTTCAGTATTCCAATGATAGCTACAGTGTTTATATTGAATACAGTGTACAGTGTTTCCAGTAATTACAGTGTTTCTGATCTGTGTAATTGTGGCCACAAAGTTAAGTAATCAAAGCCACACCCAAAACTTGTATTGGTGGCCCCTGCAACATGTGATTGGTTCCTACTCCACTCTGAGTATTAATTTTCTAGTACATGAATACAGCTGTGTTTTACAGTGATTACGGTGTATCAGTGTTTCCAATTAATAGCTACAGTAACTGTGTTTTCAGTGTTTCTAGTGATTACAGTGATCATACAGTATTTCTAGTGAATACAGTGTTTACAATATTATTATTATAAGATGAGAGCTCAAGGAGTCTTGAGCTATAGCTAATTATAGAACAAAATTAATACCGGACCAGGAATAAAGACAAGAAGTAATGAAGGAAAATAGGTATACAATTTCATACAAAGATGCACTTGAATAATTATTTTATAGCTATAGCTACCGGTTGACTAAGCTACATTCATGGTATGTAGTTGTTGTTGTCACTATCGCCTTCATCTGAGTATAATGTAGCTACCTACAATATTATGTATATTCACTGTTGTAGTCGAAAGGGAGTTATTGTAACAATAAAATTCCCATTGTAGTTTGTTTTGTAATTTTTCACTCTGTTATTCTATTGAGGATAAGTGTTTTTGAAAGGATGCTATAGGTTATAAACAACAAATCAGTGCTTTCAACATGCAGGGGCATGATTAAATGTTGCAAGGGCTGCATAAAGCAATATAGCTATGCAGCTAGAGTTAGTTATAATAATATTATATATATATATTTGATTGAAATGGCTCATCAGATTAAGGCCGGTGAGACTAGTCATCTTTTGCCTCCAGAATCTGATGGCTTAGTAGACAGATTCAATACTTCCACATCTCTTCCTTTTATAGTATACAAGTCAAAGCAAGCACTCTCTGTGTTGAAGCAGCTCACCTGCAGCTGCCTACCATGCAACATCTGCATCAAATCAAAGGCAGCTATTCTCATCTTCGTATGGAGTGTTGTCATTGGAGCTATCTACCTTGCATTACTGAGTGGATTTGGTGCCTTAGGATTTATTCTGCAACGTCAGAACCATGGTACTCTGAAATTTGTTATGCCTGTGTATACAGTAGTAGCAGCTTATGCATTTTTGGCACTAATTTTGTTACTGTATCCCATCAGTGGCTACATTGCTGATATACACTGTGGACGCTACAAAGCCGTCACTCTCAGTTTCCTGCTAATTTTGATAGCCATGCTGTTCCTCTGTGCTGCGGGAATTGGTGGGATGATCACACACTTCCCAAAGAAGCTTGGCCTAAGTGCTGCCATCCCTCTAGGTCTCTGTATTGTGCTGTCTTTGTTACTATTCATTGTAAGCCTTGCTTGCTATCAGTCCAATGTCGTACAGCTTGGAATGGATCAGCTACTTGAAGCTTCCAGTGATAAGCTTGCTTTGTTCCATCACTGGCTCATGTGGTCGTACTATCTTGGAAGATTGTTAACACTACTAACTGTTGTATTTCTCCCATGCTATGTAGAAGTGAAACGTAATAATATTAGTTTAAAGATCATAGCCAGTAGCCCATTTCTTTGTCTTGTGTTTATCACTATACTGATGGTGTTCACCTGCTACAATCACGGCTGGTTCTACTCAGAGCCTGGGCAGAATGACCCCTATAAAACCGTCTTCAGGGTAATAAAATTTGCCAAGAATAACAAATACCCTATTCGTCGCAGTGCATTTACTTTCTGTGATGATTTCAAGCCATCAAGAATCGATTTTGCCAAGGAGAGGTATGGAGGGCCATTTACCACCCCACAGGTAGAAGATGTTAAAACCTTTCTGAGAATAGTAATTGTCTTGCTAGCTCTAGGACCAGCGTTTTCCCTGGAAATTCCTGGATCTTACTACCTCTTTCCTCTCTTTGCATTGCATGTCGGCGATAATGTTCAGTTTATCAAAAATCATCGTTGTCACTCTCTAGTAAAATGGGTTCTGTTGCAAAGCACAAGTCTCGGCTACATTGTACCTATCTTTATTCTTCCCATATACGTTTGGATTGTATTTTCTCTCTTTCGTAAAAGAGTTCCTAAAATCTTCAACCGCTTATGGTGTGCATTTTTTACTTCACTCTCTGGTGTTGCTACCTTGTTTGTCATTGATTTAATTGGACATTTTCATTATCACCACCAACAGCACCTTGAGAGTAAAAATTTTACAGAGAATACGTGTCTTTTTACTTCACATTTTTTATATCCAAGACAAAACAATAATTTGCCCGTTGTCCTTGGTTTACACTGGGGAGTGACAATTGCTCCAATCATTATGCTAAGCATTGGGTCTCTTCTGGTTCATGCTACAACTTTCGAGTTCATCTCAGCTCAGAGTCCACACTCAATGAAAGGTCTTCTTGTTGGAGTCTTCTTTGCTATCAAAGGTCTCTTCCAGTTCATCAGTGCAGTTGCTGTAGTCCCATTTGCAATTCCGAGCATTTGGAACAGGATCACCTCAGTGCCTAACTGTGGTTTTGGCTACTATGTTTTCATTGTTGTGATAGGTTTGATTGGTCTGGTCGTGTTCTCCGTTGTAGTGAAGAGATATAAGTATCGTCAGCGAGATGAAAGACCATTTGATACACGCTTTGCTGAGCAGTATTACGAACGCTATATTGGAACTTCACAAAATCCTGCAGCTGGTGTGTGTAGCCCTAGTGATGAGAATGGGCATCCAGCCTTAAACGAACTACTATACACTGCCAGTAGTGACAGTTAGTGAGACAATCATTAGAATGTATGTAGGCCACAGGAATTATACTTTCTATAATATTATACTATACGTACAGAATAAGACAGTCATCATAATCAGTAGCTGTATATAACCGTACAGGTTGATACCATAGTACACTTCATTGCATTGCGTACAATATTACTATTACATTGGTGTGTTTCACTGAATGCTGACTCGATCAATAAACATTAACAAAATTATCATGTCCTTACTTGCAGTACAAATTTCAGAAATTAAAAGCACTACAAATACTATATATGACACTGTGGCAATGACACAACTGATTACTTTACTCCTTGTGTGTGCACACAGGATAGTAAATATTTGGGGGGGGGGGGATTCACTTCGCAAATTGGCTGTTAAAAAGGCAAATAGTGCTCAAACCACATGTACACTATGAAAGCTACAAGATGACAAAGTCTTGTTTCACATCTGCCTTTTAATTTGCTAACGTTAGCAAGTATGCTTGTTCTTTTTACACTAACACTGGTGGAATAAGAATGATATACTTTTTGCCAACAGTTTTGACTGCTATGCTGCATACTTCTTCAGCTAGGGATCTTGATCTTTCCTGGATTGTTACTGAATGTTAGTAATATTATTAATCGCTTTGTTTGGATTAATGAGCTTCATTAGAGTGCTTGACATGTGCCGTCTAATTGACCTTTATCCGCTTCCTCAAGTGTATGCATTTGTGTGTGTAGTGAGCACATGGATGACGTATTGTTGCATACCATAGTTAATCAAATCCAATTTAATGCAATAAATTATTGTCATAACGTTATAATAATATAATAATGGAGCCATTGATAACCTTTACCAGAAAATGCATGTTTTCAAAACCAAAATGTGTTCTCCAAGATTAAGTATAGTACATAGCACTAAGTACATGTACCGCGATTTTCTCATACTATACTGTTTAGTGTGGGACTTGCTCAGGCTCATCCCAATTTCCCTCTATAAACTGTATTCAGATTAGCTACTCAAATTTGCAGAGAAGAGTAAGTGCCCTATTCATCACAGAGCCTTAAAATTTAGCTACTTTTTGCCGTCACCCTTGGGTGATGATGCTATCAGGGACTTGGTAGCTCAACTGGTACTTGTAATAATATTAAGGGCTGCATGGGACGAGGTTAATGTTATGCTTGCACATGCAATGGCTTACAGCAGCAACAACCCTGGTGTGTTGTATCGAACTCCACACTGTGCCGATATCAACTCAACTTCCCTGGCCTCACAGTAGCCTAACCTCCAATTCTTGGGGATTTAGCTAGCTATATCTTAAAGGATTATGATGCAAATCCTTGGTGCAAGACTGAAGTATATACACTGAGCAATATTGCATATCCAATATTATCACAGTTCAAGCACTGTAATGCCATGCAGTGGACTGAGTGAGGAAGGCAGAGAGATTGATGCAACCGTGCCTGAAGCGCATGTGCTGAGGGTTAATAGACGTATATAGTGCGCAACACACAACGTTCTATTTATACGTTAAATCATGCTTATCTCTAGCTCAGGCAAAGTCAAGAAGCTTAAAATCGGCAAATGACGCCAAAACTAGCACAGTTTCTTAATAATGTCAATCTAATGCTAGAAAATTTAATATTAAATTCTGAAGTCAGACTCCATGTTTTTGTTAGTATTGTCCTTCACTGATCTTATGACATAGCTTAGCAATGCACGTCTCACTTGTTGTGATATCACCACATTTCCCGAGGCATTCGAGGCTTCCATTTCATCTTCATACTTCCTGATTTCAGACGGACTCAATTTGTCACATTTTAATCCTTGGTCCCATCAATCATCACAGAGTCTATCAGCAGAAGGTGATTTGGGAAAAAGCTTTGGCATCAAATCTGATATCTCTTCAGATCCCCTCACATCCCCCAATTCATAACAACACGTATTAATTTCTTCTGCTACAAAGTTGATCTCCTCCAAGGTACCATATTCAAAGAGGGCATTCATTCCTTTTTCACCAACCAAAGTAAAAAGAGACATGCCTCTTTTGTATTCTTTCACTAGACGATACTTGTACAAGAGGAATATCGCTGTTAGAATCAACATAACGTTAACCTTGTCAAGGACTCCAACCTGTTGCTTCAATGCTATTTCTAACACTTTGATAGCTTGTGGGTGCTCCATGCTTCTACTTTGACAAAACATTTCCCATGCTTTCTCCATCACTTTATCTGCCCATTTCCAGGACCAAGGAGCTATCAGAGATCGCTTTTTCTGATCAAGAAGCCAATGCTTTGATCCAATATTTTCCTCCTCCAAGCAAACAAAGCAAGTGCAGTCAATGCCAAGCTTATTTTTCAACTCCTTCCTCCTTATCTCCCTCACATTGATGATATAGCGGAAACGCAGGTAGCTGATTCCCAGTTGGCTATTTGGCTCGATATCCTCCAAAGCACAGACGGACATGTTACCACATTCTCCTTCCCAACCACATGTGATTGAGTAGCGAGTACTCGAGATGAGTGGCCACAGCAGAAGCACTGCGAGGACACTTCACTATTGCTGAATTGTTATCATTCTAAGGAATGTTTGGTAGATTTCATCATCACTAACACTACTCGGTACTAAGTAACGCACATGCTGCTTAAGAAGATCGAATACTTTGTGCTTTAAGAAGGAGCAAGATCATACACACTTAAGCAATAATCACTATCTATGATTTTCTTGTTGATAGCACACGTGCAACCATCATTGCTTCATTCAGTGGTCATCATGCTCCGTTGTGATATACTGCCCAGCTACCTTTCTTAGCCTCTCAAGCTCAACAATCCCCTTACACTCAAACTAATGGAGAGGGAGAGCAGCAGTCAAACAATCATGACTGCAGCAACTGACCATGCACCTCATATTTGCTACACACAACAGGGTTGCCACTACGGATTTTACACAGGCAGTGATGGCATAGGGCTCTTGCTTTCTCGACCGTTATACCTCCAATCCCAAAAGAGTATGGCAGACTTGCGAATATCCTCTTACCTCATCTAAAAATCGCCAGCTTGGTGAATATCCCTCTTCCTTGGTCGTTTGTTTCTCTGACAGTGAGAGATGATGGAAGATTAGCTATAACAGCAGAGTTGAGCTTACTGAGACTCAGCATCATTCAATATTGTAGCAAGATCACCTGACAAGTGTGTTGTACCGGTAATTATTACCAAAAAACGTTAACTAGCATTATACTGCGTGCAGGGGCTTCCTCGCTCAGGAAGTGCGCACGCGCAATATGGCAACGGTACCATGTGCTTAGATGTTCCTATTATGAATCAGCCTGTATTACGGGTCATCAAGACTAATTAGTTTGCAAGTATCCAATTAGCTACTGGGGACAAGGCTAGTTAGAGCTTACGGTACGCATGGTGCTGTCTGGTGCTGTCCAAGCTCAAGCTGGTTGTCATGAGGTGTGTACAAGGCAACTGCCTTCAACCTTACACACAGAGAGTTCAGCATACTATGCAACATGTAGCATAACCAACACTGGGCTGGCCAATCAGTTATGACACATAGTTCACTTCCAAGCTTGTCTGCAATGTGTTCCTATTCATGATCATACCATGCAGGTAATAATTTATTAAATTTTCATGATAGCGGTTCCGACCCTGGTCAGACTGACATCAGTATAATTTCCAAAAACCACTCTGTAGCTACAATTTGTCTTGTATGCAGAGGATCCTTGTAGGAACGCTAGTGTATCATAAAAGAGATTGAATGTGTCATTCTTTGTTGTAAGAATCCTCCTGGTTTTCAAGAAGATGGCTCACTTGGAAAACAACTGCCATGGAGTGTTTATATCATTCAAAGCTTGTGCCACACGTAGCCACTTGCAATTCTACAACCCAATTGCTATCCAGGGATAGTAGTGCATGGATCAGTTATATTACAGGAAACAACAATAGCAACTCTAGATCTAGCGAATATTTAATTTATCGTTATTGCCCATTTGACTACTGCCCCCTAAGTATCCTAATGTGGAGATTAACTTGAATATAGCAAATGGAGCTGATGCACAGTGTGCACGTGCTCGCTATCAACCTGGACTACTGTGTGGACAATGCATGCAAACCTGATTGAAGTCTCTCTTATACTACTTCACATTATCTATCATGTTCAAGACATTGGTGCCTTTGGCCTGTTGCCATATCCACACTTAGTCTAATTTTTATTTCTAGGAGTTTGTCTTGTTGCCTTAATTTGATGTTTCTGAATATGACAGTTGCTGTAGGGACCATCAATGGACTTACATTTTACTCAAACATCAAAAGTTCTTCTCTGGTGTATATATTAACATCTTCTAAATCTACATACAAGAATAGACACTTGTATCTTTGTTGGAATGGAGATGTTTTGGAAAACATGGCCTCAGTTGGCATTTCCCACATACTTGATAGTTCTTGTTATCATCATAATCTTGCATGTTAAGTCAACACTCCATGAAATTCTCTCGATTAATTGCTAAGAAAAATCCCGTGGCAACCCAGGCCACCCTAATCTTGCTAATCTTGCTCTCATATACACTACATTTCTTAAAAATGCCATTTCAATACTTTCATTTGCAGACTTGCATTATCCCGATGGTTTATTTAAGAGAGTGAGGCTACCAGATGCTTCTATATATGAGGGGAAGGCATAATGCTATGTTTATATTCATCCTAATTATAATTATTGGCATCATGTACACATGTATACTCTTTACATGGCAATGATTTCTTTACTATGAGGATAAACCAGTATTAGTTTGGGTAACATCTGCTAAACTCAAACATTTTATTGAGCCGTACCATGCCCCACACAATTTCAATTATCGCTTTGTACATGCATGCCTTCTTTTATCTTCTATTCACATTCAATATCTCTGGTAACCCTAGTATAAATTTGTCATCTGTGGCTTTGGTGACTGGTGATATCTTGTTCTATATAAAGGGAACCTAGGTCGAATCTATCGGACAAGCGCGGTCAATATCATAGAAATGGTGTGCTACCTAAATATCACAGAGAAGAACCAGCCATGATCTGATCAAGTATCAATTATGCTGCTTACTTATCTGGAGCAGTTACCTTTACATTGTTAATTTTGTAGCTGTCATATACCATGTCTATTCTGCGCTTCATACATGGTGTTTACAAAAAAAGAATAATTCAGATAATAGTCACACAATCACAAATGCCTGTAGTGTCATACGATCATCGTCACAAATTGAAAAATTGACAAACATTGCCATACGAAATTCTGCTTCTCAAGTTTGGATGATATGGCTTCAATAGCATCAACAGACAGCACTACCCCACTCTTAGCTGAGTAGCTAACACCAATGATTAGCGTTTTAGTGCTGAATCTAGTATAGTCTACTATTGTAACAGAAAGTAGATGTTTTAGCTTCTTGTCACTGTATATAGCTAAGTGCTTGTTTATCATTTGTGATATTATAATATGCTATTACATGAATATTATAGCATGTGCTTGCTTCCATAGAATTTATAGTTGAGTATTATGTGAAATTATGTGGCCTTTATGCTCAAGGATCCCTTTAATAAGCAAATTGTTGTACACAAAAGTTAATATTCTTCATAATGACATTCAAGAATGGTAAACATAGCACTGCATGGTTTATGTACGTGACTATTCTCATCATGTAAATGTGGGGTTACTAATGAGAATAATAAGTCTTACTTAAAGAATAATTGGTACATTGTGGAGAATAATAGAGCGAATTTTAAGAATTACATGCAGAGCATGGAGTGGAATAATAGGCAAACTAAAAGCATAATATTATTATTAGGCTCAGGCCTAACTATAAACCATCTAGGCGATGCATTTCAATGTCTATTAACAAAACTTATAGTAGCTCTAGCTATTGTAGATCCCACTCAATTACTATATTAGGTGGTAATATAACATTGTGGGTACACTGGTAGATGGTACACTGTGGGCTTGTGGCTTTATATTACCAGTATAGGCATACAAGTGTCCCTTGCAAAGACAATGTGACAAGGACAAAATATTATTAGTGGTAATAATACAGTCATTCACACAAAGCAATTTATTAGTCTCTAAATATAAGAGTTTTTTTTGATATGATCATGTTCATAATCAAATAATGACATGCCAATAGCTGTATGTGGGTGTAGTTATCCTCGTCCCCAGACTCCCTGATCTCGTGTGCATTGAAAAGATCAGGGAGCTTGGAGATGCGAGGCTAGCTGCATGTGTCACTATTATCTATACTGTCATTGTTTATTGCTACCATGATGTCAGACATGTAGTGTATTGTGTACAATCCAATGGGGTGGAAGGGGGATATAGTTTGATATGTTACTCATAATCATGGAATGACAAAGATTATCCCTACTAAATATATTTTGTAAGTCTTACTGAATCATTGGTCCCTAGCTCTCATAACATGCAGGTTTAACTTAATATTCAGACATCAAAGGAAATTAAAGATCTAGCTTGAATGTAGGTATAATGATATAGTCTCATCTGAAAATTACAAATTACTGTAATGACACAATAGAGGCATTTAATTTTGTGTTCATTTTATTAAATTAAATATGCAACTATACAGTTAGATTTGCGTAATATTATGACTAGCTATTGTAACCAATCGACATTCTAGGATCAAATAAAAAAAAAAAAAGTTCAAAACTGAACTGCATGTGACCAGTCCCTTATTTTGGTTGTGTTGACATTACAATACTTGTTTGTTTCAAAAACATTATGCAGCTTATAGCTACATGTTAGACATTGTAAAAATAGTTAATATTATGTGACACACTAGCTAGTACTTAGAGATAATATTATTTATGATGAGAACCAGCAGCATGCAGTTGTGCAATTTTCCTAAGAGTTGTTGCAATTGTGACTTCATGTCTGGCACAATTGACAAATTATATCTTGTGCTCTATCATGATCGATCGACACAAAGCCTTATATGAACAAAAACCTCAATGTTAGCACTATGCATGGAATGGTGATCACCATCCAACAACATGCATGCAATACAAAAAATATATTACACATGCATAATAATATGTAACAGTTTGCTAGCAGCTGCTGCTATTTAATGGCAGCCTCATGCAAAGTGAACCAGAAATTAGTGTAGAAATGCAAAGTATACAGTGATGGCAACACACATATTGATTGAAGTGATAATTTTTGGGTTCCTTTCCTCTCTTGGAGCAGGTGAAGATAAGATTATCTACGTTATTCCATCTCCGAATGCTCCATGCCTCCATTCCCCTTGTCGAACTCTCTCTCAGTTAGCAACAAACACAAGTTACTTTGATGATATTAGCACAAACCTTATCTTTTTGAAAGGAAATCATACACTTGACTCAAATTTTGTAATAGCCAATGTCAGTGAACTTGTGCTTAGAAGTGAATCATCAAGTTTACAAACTAGAATCATTTGCTACCAAAACGCTAGTTTCAATTTTGCAAACATGTACTCCCTGCTAGTGGAAGGATTAGTATTCACTGGATGTGGCAATAACATGATGATGTCTATGAACAGACTGGTGATTGATAATTCCTTCTTTATTGGTCAAAAAGGCACTGGAACTGCACTTAATATCATCAAAACAAATGCAAGTATAATGAGCAGTTACTTTAGTGCTAACACGCTGGGCAGTAGATGTCTCATTCCATTTGAAAATCCTCGCTTTTCTCCTCTTGTTGGTGGAGCAATTGTAGCATACCTGAGCAATGTCACCGTTGAAAACAGCAGTTTCATTGGCAATAGAGCTAACCTAGGTGCAGCCACATTTGGATACTACAGTAACGTATCAATTATCAGCAGCAACTTTGCTGACAATTTAGTGATACATTACAACCGTATCTCCATAAATAGTCACTGTGTCAGGCCAAATGTGTTTTCACAGATTGATACTGATATTGTTCATGAAGAAGCAACCAACTACCATCAGTCAAATTTGCAAAAGATTTCGTATGAATTAGGGACATTTTATCTAGCAAGTGTTATCGCCACATTTCATACTGCAGTCTCTGTTCATGATAGCCTTTTTAGCAACAATACCAGCATTTGTGGTGGAGCAATGTCCTTTTTTCAACATCCTGCTGCAGCTATGATCTACAATAGTGAATTTTCACACAATTCTGCTACTCAATTTGGAGGTGTGTTTGTGGTAGGCTTTGCCAATATGGTGATCCATAACTGTTCATTCTATGATGGCTATGCGAAGGAAGGAGGTGTTCTTAAGATAGGAAATTCATCCGTGAACATCAGCCACAGCAGATTCAGAGGAAATAAAGCTAATTTGACTGGTGGTGTGTTGAGGTTGGATCAAATTAGTCAGCTTTATGTATACAATTGCTTATTTATTGAGAATCAGGCATATGCCGGAGGTGTGCTTGCCGATAAAACTGCAGTTTCTTTGACATTCACTGACTGTATCTTCTTAGGGAATGTTGCAAAAGGTACAGGAGGGGTCATATTTGCTGTCCAGAGCAAGATTACTTTCCAAAGAGCTTGCAATCTGAGTGATAATAATGCACGCAATGGAGGGGCGATTCATATGACCAAAAGTGAAGCAAATGTGCATGATGAACTAACTGTGGCATCAAATTTTGCAAGCCACACTGGTGGAGGTATCTATCTCTTTCGAAGTAACCTAAATTGTTGGCATAGCAGTACAGTCATGATCTCACATAACAATGCAAGTATCAATGGTGGAGGCGTACATGCCATTAACTCATTAATCACTATGTATTGTGATGGATATTCTTATCATACTCAAGCTCTTCTCAAATTCTATGAAAATATGTCACCAAAAGGAGGAGGAATCTGTCTAGAATCGTACTCTCAAATTTACATACTCAAAAGTCAATCAAATGCAAATAATATCAGTTTATATTTTTCCTCAAATGAGGCACTTGATGGAGAGGCTATTTATGTTAGTGATGATACTTACTTTGAGGTGTGTGGCACAGAGCCGTATAGGCTCTCTGAGTGCTTTATCCAAGTACTGACTCCACAGTCTACAACAGATTACAACCTTATCAGCAATTTGACCACCGTGGAGTTCACAGGAAGTGGTAATACTAGTTCACTGATTTTTGGAGGTCTACTTGATAGGTGTTCGATTGATCAATATGCCGAAATCGTGATTGAAGAAGGCCCCCATGTTCAAGCATCGTCACACTTTTCTAAACATATTAAACTTAATGGTGTTACATTTTTGAAGATGATTAGCAACCTAAATACTAAGTCCATTTACTCCACACCAATTCGCCTATGCTTTTGTACATCTAGTGTACCAAATTGCAGCTACATGCCTCCCACTGTGAATGTTACAAAGGGAGAAAAGTTCAATGTATCACTTGTTGCAGTAGACCAGGTAAATCGCACAATAGTGAACACTACGATATATGCCTATCTGAACTCCTCTGATAGTGGTTTAGACCCTGGTCAGACTGAACAAACAACAAAAGATGGTTGCACCAACATGACATACAGTATACTTTCCAAAATCCCCTCTGTACAACTTGTCTTGTATGCAGAGGGTCCTTGTAGGAATGCTAGCCTATCACAAAAGAGATTGAATGTGTCCTTTAAATGTTGTGAGTGTCCTATTGGTTTTCAAGTAGATCACACTCAGCCTGATCACGATAGCAAGTGCCAGTGTTCATGTCATCCAAAGCTTGTGCCATACATAGGCACTTGCAATTCTACAACCCAATTGCTATCCAGGGTCAGTAGTGCATGGATCAGTAATATTACAGGAAACAACAATAACAACTCTAGATCTAGCGAGTATTTAATTTATCGTTATTGCCCATTTGACTACTGCCTCCCTAAGTATCCAAACGTGGAGATTAACTTGAATAAAGCACATGGAGCCGATGCACAGTGTGCTCACAATCGATCTGGACTACTGTGTGGACAATGCGAACCTGGTCGAAGTCTCTCTTATGGTACTTCACATTGTCTATCATGTTCAAGACGCTGGTATCTATGGACTGTTGCCATGTCCTCACTGTTTTTATTTCTAGGAGTTTTTCTTGTTGCCTTATTGATGTTTCTAAACATGACAGTGGCTGTAGGGACCATCAATGGACTTATCTTTTACTCAAACGTTATTGGTATTGATGTAGGTGCGTTTCCTTTGGCAAACTTCTTCTCTGGTGTAACATCTCTTCTAAATCTACAGATAAGAATAGACACTTGTTTCGTTGTTGGAATGGATATGTTTTGGAAAACATGGCTTCAGTTGGCATTTCCCACATACTTGATAGCTCTTGTTATTATCATAATCCTGTTAAGTCAACACTCCATGAAATTCTCTCGATTTATTGCTAAGAAAAATCCCGTTGCAACCCTGGCCACCATAATCTTGCTCTCGTACACTACATTTCTTCAAAATGCCATTTCAATACTTTCTTTTGCAGACTTGTATTATCCTGATGGTTCCCTTAAAAGAGTGTGGCTACCAGATGCTTCTGTAGATTATCTGAGGGGAAGACACATTGCTTTGTTCATTGTGGCCATATTCATCCTAATTATTGGCATCATGTACACATGTATACTCTTTACATGGCAATGGCTTCTTTGCTATGAGGATAAACCAGTGTTGATTTGGGTAAGATCTACTAAACTCAAACATTTTATTGACCCATACCATGCTCCGTACAAGTTCAAGCATCGCTACTGGACTGGCTTACTGTTGTTCGTACGTGTCTTCTTGTATCTCGTATTTGCATTCAATATCTCAGGTGATCCTAAAGTTAACCTCACAGCAATCACTCTGGTGATTGGTGGTATTTTATTTTACAAAGGACTTATCGGTCGAATCTACCAGAAAAATGCAGTTGATGTGATTGAAATGGTGTGCTATTTTAATATTTGTACCTTCAGTGCCATACAGTTCTTTGTGCTGCAGAGAAAGACCAGCCATCAACAGAGTATAAATTATGCTGCTTACTTATCAGGCACAGTAACTTTTATGCTACTTCTCTCCATTACCATGTATCATGCCTACTCCGTGCTTCGTACATGGTGTTCGCAAAATTTAACTTTGAACAGGAACACTACAGATAATAAAGAATATAGTCACATGATCACAAATGCCCCCAATGTCATACAGTCATCTTCAGAAATTGAAGGAGTGCAAAACTGTGACAGACAAAAGTCTGCTTCTCAAGATTTGGATGATGTGGCTTCAATAGCATCAATAGATAGCACTACCCCACTCTTAGATTAGTAACACCAATGAGTAGATGAACAATTTATTTGTAGGGCATAACACTTTAGTGCCAAATTTATATAGCCTACTACAAGGTATAGATATTAAATTTTTTTAGCTTCATATCACTATGCTTGCTTATCATTGATAATTTTGTGACATTATCATGCCTTAATTACATGAAAGTTCAGTAGGTTTATCTCTACTACCAATCCCAAACCTAAGTGGCAACCATCCCATTGCCTGCTCCGGACAGACCTAATCCCAGTATGCTAAAAGGCAGAGCCACTTAGATGCCTAGCCTTGAGAACTAGGGGTGGTAGGTTAAAAAGATCTTTTGTCCCATGGGAACTCTCCCTACCCACCTAAGTGGCTCAGGGACACGGGCAGCATGCACACATGACCATGAATTATTAATTACACATTCAGGGAAATTAACAGAATCTACAGTAATTACTATTAGTACTAGCTACTACATAAGTTTGTAGGAATTAACTCACGAATCCCAGGTGTTCATGCAGAAGCTGGGGTAGTCTACTTCTTCTGGGCTCTGGAACGTGTTGTAAACTAGTTGTTGCAGTTAATGGTCCCAGTATATGCATAGAGTCTATGTTACTATGGTAACCATGCAGTGTTAAGATGCAATGTGATGTCAGACTCTAACCAAGCTAGCTACTATTCTGTCTAAGCTATCCAGAATTTAGGTTCCTCTATGTTGCTCTATCTAGTGCTCCCCGTGGACTCTAAGGTTTTTGGTTATGCTATTGTTCTATCTATATCTAATGCTCACTTTGTTAGACAGACTATTGATAGCTATACCATAGGAAGGCAATCATCCCCAGAGCTTCAGATAATCACAGCTACAAAAGAAATAATTGAAGCTGGGTATTCCACATTGACGGGGGATGGAATCCTAATCGTTAGTGAGGTGAGTCCCAGAGGTGATGCTGTGTGAGTCTCCATCAAATCAACCAGTGGAGAAACCATATTTGAAGTCAGGCGCCTAGCTATTTGGTGACTTTAACTTACGAAGCCACTATAGCTTATCTATAGCTGGTGAAAAGTTTTTGCTCATAAACGAGACAGTAAGTGATGGCAATGTCAAAGTGACCATCTATCATACACCAACATCAGATTCTTACCAAGCCAAGTCAATGGAGGACTATGGATTTGTGCTCAAACCAATGCTTCACCGACTTGACAGTCAAACTGCTCACATCAGTGGACAAAATGCCATCGCAAGTCTTATATCGAATCCTAAAGCCCACCTCATTCGAGAAGCAGCCTTTGCTCTTGGACATCATGTACATGGAAACAATCCTGCTGCTATGGCTTACTATGCCACTGCTTTGTGTTTATCTAAGCTTTCTGATCAGAGTGCTTATCTGGAAGAACCTGATTCATCTTTTGAGTAGGGAACCAGATATCGGAGATGGGGATTTGGATGGCTTGTTGATGCCATTAATCCTTGGAAAGAGCACTGTAGCAACTCTAATAGTGATTGTCCGAAGGGAAGGTGTCCAGAGGGAGAGAGATGCCGAGGTTTGTGTGGCCCTGAGTGCAAGTGTTGGTGGTTTATCTGTCAAGATTGCTGCTGGAATATCGGCTGTTATGAGCACGATTGTATAATAATGCACACCAAACGGGAAACATAGTATTGAATGCCTAGCAACTGCACCTATTGGATTTGTATGTAGCTGACCTACATAGTATTCAGTAGTGTATCGGACATGTCGGGACAAAAATTAATGTGTGCCCTATATATGCATGATAGTACAGCAATTAGACTATAGGATGACATTGTGCTTTTAGTATAGTAGAAAGCTAGTTGAAATAACAATCTATATATCTGCATGCTATATATGTTGTCATCAGTATAAAAATGTAATGTGATACACACAATGTCATAATGGCTAGCTATAGCTAATAATATTATTGTAACACCAGCTTGAGTATGTACATGTCAATGTCGTTGTGTGTTCCATTTATGAATCTGATTCAGAGGTTTATGCTTGGAGAGACTGATAGGTGCATGTCTGTGTGAACAATTTTGATATCATGCTTTAGTTGTTATTATTACCTAGCTGTTAAATATTGTAATAATACTAATGGTAGTGATAGGTACTGCTTCACAACAGTACACTCTTGTTCACTACGTTTATTCATTTTATCCTGATTATCAATGGAATTATCCAGATCCATCCAATACTAGCTACCATAGCCCTAAGCTGAAGGCATACAGTCCACTGTATCATCAGATTCTTACTAGTTAGGTAATTAAACAACACTAGCGGCTGTTCACAACAGTGGTAGCTATAATAATATGTGTAAGTGCAAGGCCTAAAAGTGCTATAGAAGGTATTCATTTATGTAAACAATCATCACATGAACCTGTAAATTTTTAGCTAGGTATCTGAATTTTTCACAGATAGGCCTAAGTACTAAGAATAGTTAATAAGCTGACCACGACTGTAATAGCCTGATGAAGATTCAACGGCAATACATATGCATCCTCCTTGGTTAGCTAAACAATAAAACAGCTCAGTAGTATATGCTTTGGTGGTGTTTTGTATATCGAGGATCGTGTGAATCAAGTCCATGCTATACTGACAAACACCACAGTTATGATAAGGGTAAGTGAATTTAGCAACAACACAGCAACAAATAGTGGTATTTTGACTGCTTTCAAAGGCACTTTCAACATTTTTCTAAGAAATAACTTGGCCGAGAAGTTTGGAGGAGCTGTGTACATGCAGGCTGGCTCAAAACTGAAAGTGAGTCAAACTGAAATACATAACAACGTACCAAGCACTTAAGAATGGGGGCAGTGTTGCATACATCATGGAGGGTAGTAGTCTTAGTATTAATGCAAGTCAGGTTCACAACAACATAGCTACAACATCTGGAGGCGTTATCCTTGCAGACAGCCACTGTTTTCTGGAAGCTTAGTGTATAATAACTCTGCTCTACAATGGCTTGGAGGTGTTGTTGCAATAATATTACTTAGTAGTGAGGGTGTACATTCTGAAGTGATTTCCCTGATAAAGATTTATGATAGCATTTTTGACAGTAATTTTGCCAACTACACGGGTGGAGTGTTCAACATGACTATTTTAACAGCTTGACCATAGTCAGGAGCAGATTTATTAATAATTTTGCTAAACATGGTGGTGGAGTGTTTGAGTCTGGTTCGATATCAGTAATCATTGAAGACATTGATTTGATTCGAAACCAAGCAGTGGAGGGGAGGTGCTCATCTGATAGTAATTTAGACCCTGGTCAGACTGATCAACAACAAAAGATGGTAGCAAAAATTTTGACATACTGTATACTTTCCAAAAACCGCTCTGTACAACTTATCTTGTATGCAGAGGGTCCTTGTAAGAATGCTAGTCTATATTAGAAGACCGAAGGACTCTATAATATAGAATCCCGAGCGAAGCGAGGGTTCTATGAGAGTCCTGAGGTCTTCTAAATCACATACTCTTTTGTGATATCACAAAAGAGACTGAATATGTCATTTCTTTGTTGTAAGTGTCCTTCTAGTTTTCAAGGAGATGGCTCAGAAAACAACTGCCAGTGTTCATATCATCCAAAGCTTGTGCCACACATAACCACTTGCAATTCTACAACCCAATTGCTATCCAGGTAAAGTAGTGCATGGATCAGTTAGCTATATTATAGGAAACAACAATAGCAAATCTAGATATAGCGGATATTTAATTTATCGTTATTGCCCATTTGATTATAGCCTCCCTAAGTATCCAAATGTGGAGATTAACTTGAATATAACACACGGAGCTGTTGCACAGTGTGCTCACCATCGAACTGGACAACTGTGTGGACAATGCAAACCTGGTCGAAGTCTCTCTTATGCCACTTCCATTGTCTATCATGTTCGAGACATTGGTACCTTTGGCCTGTTATAGTTTGTCTTGTTGCCTTATTGATGCTCTGAACATGACAGTTGCTACAGGGATCATCAATGGACTTATTACCCCGCGCGCATGCGTAAGGGGTAATGTAATCGGCTTTGTCTGTCGTCGTCGTTGTTGTTACCCCGCGCGCATGCGCAAGGGATAATGTAATCGGTCGTTGTTGTCGTCTGTTAGCACAAAAATCGCCAGATCTGGAGATCTAGGCATCGTAAATACAACGTATCCGTCAATATCGCCCAAAATCTGGTTTTAGTATGCTTCGAATCGTTTGGCAAGGCCCGCGAGCGTTGCAAATGCTGCATTTTGTTGGCCACGCCTATGGACACTGCCCACTATGTGCTCTCCGCTCATGCGCACAACCTGGCACCATATGTAGGTAAAAGTCGTCAACAGGCTGCTCGCATCATCGAGCTCTCTGACCATTGATATGCTCTGACATCCGACGCTGCAGCGCGCGCGGGGTATGTGCTCTATAGAGCTCTAATTTTGTACTCAAATGTTATCGGTATTGATGGATGTGTGTTTCCTTCAGCAAAGTTCTTTTCTGGTGTAACATCTCTTCTAAATCTACAGATAAGGGGGCTTGTCCAAAGTCCTTGTGGAAAAATTAACGTCATTATGACGTTAACTTTTTACCCCCCTCCCCCCCCCCCCCTCTCTTAACGTCACAGCATTTCAACATAGATTCAATACTGAAACTCTGATTCTGCTCCATTTAGCCTACACATTTGGTATTCACTTGTGCTAGCTATGTCTTCATGGATTCATTGCATACCTGTGCTTCTTTGACAGTTAGTTGCTTGCCTGTAGCTACGTGTACACCGTTAATAGCTACATAGTGCTTGACACAGCTGTCACTAAAATGCAAATTATGACACTGCTGGACTAGACTTGTTCAACCACAAGAATGCATAATCACAACTAAAGCTCAAGTCTGCTGACAGTGCAGTTGTAAAACGTCATGGGCCAAGACCCCCTCCCCCCCTAACGTCATAATGACGTTAATTTTTCCACAAGGACTTTGGACAAGCCCCCTAAGAATGGACACTTGTTTCTTTGTTGGAATGGACATGTTTTTGGAGAAAATGGCTTCAGTTGACATTTCCCACACTTGATAGTTTTTGTTATCATCATAATCCTATTAAGTCAACACTCCATGAAATTCTCTCTATTAATTGTTAAGAAAACTCCCTTGGCAACCCTGGCCACCCTAATCTTGCTCTCATATACTACATTTCTTCAAAATGCCATTTCAATACTTTCATTTGCAGATCTATCTATGGTTTATTTAAGAGAGTGTGGCTACCTGATGATTCTATAGATTACCGGTATCTGAGGTGAAGACATATTAATGCTTTGTTCATGTTCATCCTAATTATTGGCATTATATACTCTTTACATGGCAATGGCTTCTTTACTATGAGGATAAGCCAATGTTGGCTTGGGTAAGAGCTGCTGAACTCAAACATTTTATTGAGCCGTACTATGCTCCGTACAAGTTCAATTATCACTTTGTACATGCCTTCTTTTACCTCGTATATTCACATTCAATATACTACTTCACATTGTCTATTATGTTCGAGACATTGGTACCTTTGGCCTGTTGCCATGTCCACACTAATTTTTATTTCTAGGAGTTTGTCTTGTTGCCAAAACCAAGTATGAAGCGCAGAATAGACATGGTATATGACAACTAATACAAATAATGTAAAGGTAACTGCTCCAGATAAGTAAGCAGCATAATTGATACTCGGATCATGGCTGGTTCTTCTCTGCTGCACAAAAAGCTGTAAGATACTGAAGCTAAAAATATTTAGGTAGCACACCATTCCTATATCGACCGCACTTGCCTGATAGATTCGACCTACATTCCTTTTATAGAACAAGATGTCACCAGTCACCAAAGCGACAGCTGACAAATTTATACTAGGGTTACCAGAGATATTGAATGTGAATAGAAGGTAAAAGAAGGCATGTACAAAGCGATAATTGAAATTGTGTGGGGCATAGTACGGCTCAATAAAATGTTTGAGTTTAGCAGATGTTACCCAAATCAACACTGGTTTATCCTCATAGTAAAGAAATATAGCTAGCTATAATATCTTAAGGATTATCATGCAAAGCCTTGGTTCAAGCACTGTAATGCCATGCAGTGGACTGAGTGAGGAAGGCGGAAAGATTGATGCAACCGTGCCTAAAGTGCATGTGTTGAGGGTTAATAGACGTATATAGTGCGCAACACACGTTCTATTTATACGTCAAGCCATGCTTATCTCTAGCTCGGGCAAAGTCAAGAAGCTTAAAATCAGCAAATGATGCTAAAACTAGCAAACAAAGTGTTTTCGGACAAATTATGCCTTTGGAACGCCATAAGGAATCTTATAATACCGCACTTTGGACTAGAAAACAAGGTATATAGCAGTTAGCATGTTGAACAGACAGACAGACAGATACACAGAACGACTATTGCAACATTGCGGTGCATGCGCTGAGGGTTAAATGATGAAATTTATCATAGGACTTATACTTAAGTGTGCTTACTAGCCAACCTTAATGTTTAATATAGCCTAAGGCTAGCTTTTTGTACAAGAAATTTATGGAAAAATGCACGTGGGTCAGGGGTGTAGCCAGGATTTTAGGTAAGGGGGTGCTGGACTACGCGCGCGAAGCGCGCGCGCAAAATTTTAAGCCACGCACACTTATTAACCGTCAAGGTCGAAGTTCAAATTGTCAAAGAGAACGCTGTCTGAATGTAGCTAGCAAGCTAGCTCAAGGTTTTCGGCCAGATCTTGGGATAAGATAAGTTTCTAACTGTCTTCTAAGCTGTTTTTTTTTGTAGTAGATGATAGTTTAAAGTAGCCAAGGGGGGTGCTCGAGCCCCCTGAGCACCCCCCCTGCCTACGCCACTGTGGGTGGGAGGAAAGTATTATCAAACATTGTGATTCACTGCAATGAAACTTGGCATGCAGCGACAAATTCAAAAACGTATCAGTGCAGTTTCTTAATAATGTTAGTCTAATGCTAGAAAATTTAGTATTTGAAGTCGGACTCCATGTTTTTCTTAGTATTGTCCTTCACTGATCTTACGACAAAGCTTAGCAATGCACGAACTCACTTGTTGTGATATCACCACGTTTCCTGAGGCATTCGAGACTTCCATTTCATCTTCATACTTCTTGATTTCAGATGGACTCAATTTGTCACATTTTAATCCTTGGTCCCACCAATCATCACAGAGACTATCAGCAGAAGGTGATTTGGGGAAAAGCTTCAGCATCAAATCTGATATCTCTTCAGATCCCCTCACATCCCCCAATTCATAACAACACGTATTAATTTCTTCTGCTACAAAGGTGATCTCCTCCAAGGTACCATATTCAAAGAGGGCATTCATTCCTTCTTCGCCAACCAAAGTAAAAAGAGACATGCCTCTTTTGTATTCTTTCACTAGACGACACTTGTACAAGAGGAATATTGCTGTTAAAATCAACGTAACGTTGACCTTGTCAAGGACTCCAATCTGTTGCTTCAATGCTATTTCTAACACTTTGATAGCTTGTGGGTGCTCCATGCTTCCACTTTGACAAAACATTTCCCATGCTTTCTCCATCACTTTATCTGCCCATTTCCGGGACCAAGGAGCTATCAGAGAGCGCTTTTTCTGATCGAGAAGCCAATGCTTTGATCCAATATTTTCCTCCTCCAAGCAAACAAAGCAAGTGCAGTCAGTGCCAAGCTTATTTTTCAACTCCTTCCTCCTTATCTCTCTCACATTGATGATATAGCGGAAACGCAGGTAGCTGATTCCCAGTTGGCTATTTGGCTCGATATCCTCCAAAGCATAAACAGATACATTACCACATTCTCCTTCCCAACCACAGTTAGGCTTACACATGTGATTAAGTAGCGAGTACTCGAGATAAGTGGCCACAGCAGAAGCACCGCGAGGACACTTCACCGTCGCTGAATTGTTATCCGTTCTAAGGAATGTTTGGTAGATTTCATCGTCACTAACACTACTCGGTACTAAGTAACGCACATGTTGCTTAAGAAGATCGAATGCTTTGTGCTTTAATTCAGGCATCAACACAGAAGGAGCAAGATCATACACGCTTAAGCAATGATCATTTTGTTCACTATCTATAATTTTCTTATTAATAGCACGTGCAACCATCATTGCTCTATTAGGTGGCCAAAACCTTCGGCGGTCATCATGCTCCGTTGTGATGTACTGCCCAGGTACCTTTCTTAGCTTCTCAAGCTCAACAATTCCCTTACACTCAAACCGATGGAGAGGGAGAGCAGCAGTCAAACAAGCTTGACTACAGTAACCGACTACCTTACACTTGCTACACACAACAGGGTTGCCACTACGGATTTTACACAGGCAGTGATGGCAGAGGGCTCTTGCATTCTCGACCGTTATACCTCCAATCCCAAAAGAGTATGGTGGATTTGCAAATATCCTCTTACCTCGTCTAATCGCCCGCTTGGTGAATATCCCTCTTCCTTGGTCGTTTGTTTCTCTGACAGTGAGAGATGATGGAAGATTAACAGTGGAGTTGAGCTTACTGAGACTCAGCATCATTCAATATTGTAGCTAGATCACCTGACAAGTGTGTTGTACCAAAAACGTTCGCTCAGGCAGTGCGCACGCGCCGCAATATGGCAAACATGTGCTTACGGGGAACTCCCTGCTAGGTGCAACACTAACGTAGATCTCGCGTTCTAGGCATCTGTGCGTGCTATAAGGACAACCAATCGGTAGATATCGGTGAAAAACTGGTTTGTAGCTACGCGCTAGATGGGCCAAGTGGATTGCCCCGCTACACGCTGCAAATCGTGCTCAGCATGCCTGTGAACCAGTCTCGACCAGTGAGGTTAATCGACCACACCCACTCCACTGGCACAGCTCTCCAGCTCAGTTAGTTAATGCGCATGCTCGAAAGTTGACCACGTTAACGATGATCACATTCCACTGTGAACCTACTATGGCTATCAAATAAATTGTAAGGGCAAGGGAAACGCTCTCCATTCTACATCTATCTCAAACTCGTCTGCAATCTACATTGACTGTTCATCATTAACAACTGCCATGGTATGGTAGTGCACTCAATAATCATTCTGTGGTGGATACTGATTGCATGACATTGTGTGCAGGCACAAATTACTGAAGAGGAGCGAGCAGTGTTCATACAGACATTTGAAGCATTTGGACAGATCACGAGATCCAACTGTCGAAGGGTGGATGGACACATCACCACAGGAGATCTGAAGACAGTGCTCAAGAAGCTCGGGCAAAACCCCACCGACAGTGAGATTGCTGAGCTCATCAGGGTTTGTGACATTCATAAGAACGGAGAGATTGAGATTAATGAATTTTGCCGCTACATGGGCGAATTGCGAAGAAAGGTAAAGATTTGCACCTCGGTAGCAGCAAGACTATAGACTAAGTCTGCATGCTAATAATTTAGCTAGATCAGGCATATAGGAAGCCCCTTTATGTTATAGTAATGGTGCATTTTTGATCAATTGTCTGAGAGAAGCTAACCTTGCATGCATTCCGTTCAGGCATGATAATTATTATGACCGCATAATTCTTCAGATCTTCAATGAGATTGATGCTGACGGCAGTGGATACATAACACCCGATGAAGTGGTCGTTGGTTTCAAGAAGATGGGAGTGATTCTCTCTCTCAATGATGCCAAGGCTATTGTGAGCGAGGCTGACACTAACATGGATGGAAGGATCAGCTATACGGGTGATTATAGCTAAACCATGCATTGCCGCCATTGGCCATGGATGCGCGGCCATACTATAATCATATTATATGAATAATAAGATTTGATAATTATTGTAGCTACTGCAGTTTGTATGCATGATGTTGTGTGTGCATTCAAATTGATGCAGACTATAGTTCTCAAAGAATAATAATAAATATTATGTCACGCACATGTGCAAATTTGCTTTTGAAGCCATGCATGGAATAGTTGTATTAGTTTGTATGTGTAGGAATATCTCAACTCTTAATTTTTTTATTGGTAGAGTTTGTGAAGGCGGTGCAAGCAAGGCCTCTAATGTGAGGAACTCTGTGATCAGCACTCCTAACTCTGATGACTGTACATAATAATTATAGTTATACTATCTGCCGTAGTACTCTGTAGTAGTGATGATTAGTAACACTAACTTTAGTACTATTTTATTGACGCATTGAATTTATACTCTATTATGCTATTATTACGTTGAAGACATTCAGAAATAATGAATCAGATATGTCATCGATATCCATGGCCAATCAATCATGATTGTACTTGTACATTGCGTACTAACTGATTTTTAATTTCCAGTAATCTTAGCTACAAGTAGCTATACATCAAAATGAGTACTATCAAGGGCTTATAGACCTCAAAGGGGGAGAGGGCATGTATTAAACTGCCATGTACCTAGCAAAATTCAAATCAGACATGTCAGTGATTTGTAACTAATTATAGTAACAGCTGCTGTCTGGACTACATTAGTGCTATGGACTGATGATGTGGATTTTACTATTTGTAGCCAATGTATGGATTTGAATTTTGCCAGGTGCCAGTTACATGCCATCTTGATTCCCTGGTCCTAGACAGTCACATTAGTCTGTCTTAATTAGATTGTGGTCTATAACCACACCCCAGTTGATTGCTTTTTTTCTTTTTTTCGATCGCTCGGTCCAATTTTTACCTCACAATATCCAAGCAACAACAAATTAAATTGGTCTGGCCTTATATGAAGTAACTTGCCACTACACACCAGCTAACTTAAAGCATTCACTAACACAGTGGCGTAAGAAGATGTTTTTGAATGGGGGGCTGTAAATAAAATTGTGTGCAAAGCGCGCAAATTTTGATCACACAATACACCTTCAAATTATGCTCATTATTATGCTAATTTGGCTGTAAAGTAAACTTTACATCACAAATCTGAGGATGTCAAGGCCTAGTAGAATAAAATTTAATATCTTCCTAGATTTAGGCCCACTTGGCTGACAAGATGGGGGCTACAGCCCCCCAGCCCCCCTGCTTCTTACGCCAGTGTAACAGCTATTATTGTAGAAGCTTAAGCTTGTTGGACATTGATCATGATGGAATTGCATAGTAGGTCATGTACAACGAGTTATTACATGCATTTAGAGTAATTCATACATAATATTATCTATACCAAAGAAATAATATGTACTATTATACAGGAGGGTTCAAGACAGTACGTGAGTGCACATGCTATTACTAGACAAAACATGCCATTATCATGGAACTGTATTATCCTGCATGTGCATGTACTTTGCAGGTTAGTTGTTGAGGAAAATGGCACCTATCTCTGTTAACAGCCTTTGCGACTTGTAGTATAAATAAATGCACTTGAGAGCCACTGCCACTGCCTATTTACCCTTTCCACTGGACAACGGATTTGCAAAGCACAGTGTAAAGTTGTGCATGTTATATTGGGCTATTCCATTTAATATCCATACACCCCCTATGGATGACTAGTGAGGAAAATTTAACCCCTGGACATAATTAACTAGCAACCATCTAGTCGTTAATTAGGTCACTTTTCCCCCAAGACATAATTAAGAACAGTACTACTCACCCTGGATTATTAATCAAATCAAGTTTTGTTCCCCCTGGACACAAATTAATGCGTTAATTTATGGAAGGGAAATCACCTAAAGGAGCAAAGTGCGCTCCCCCTGGACACCACAATTAGTGATGGTTTCAACCCTAGACATAATTAAATTTGACCAAAATACCCCCCTTCCCTTCATTAAAATCAGTGTTTTACCCCCTGGACAAGCCTCAAAATACCCCCCTGGACATTCGTTAGCAGTCATCGATCCATAGGGGGTGTATGCTCATTAAATGCAAGAGCCCATTATAGGAGTATACGTAGCTACTATTTTTATTCTTGTGGGATTGAAGTAATGACCAATTATTATTAGATTGCGTTAGTCTTAGTTTATTACGTCTAAGGGCGCCTGTATACATACATTTTCAGTTCATTTTAGTAGAATTTCTTGAAGCGCTATATAATAATATTATGAATGTAGGCTGCATTTAAGCAGATTGAAATCAACATTAATAAGTATTGTTAGAGTATGGTGCTTTGAAAGTTTAATATTGTAGTGCCTGAAACCCAATACCAGTATTCTGCTAGAATACTTACTCACATATTTAATTTTCTGGTGATAGTAATTGTGAAGCCACTCAAATCAGTGTCACTCTGGCTTCTTCCCAGAGTCACTACTGTGGCCTCTGTATGTGACTAAGATAAATTTGCAGCTCAGTATTGTATATTAGTTGTGGGAAGCCATGCATGCCAGCTTGCCATAATAATCCAGAATCTGATAGCTAGTTACACTTCTAGGTAGCCAATGTTATTGCTTGTAGCTAATTGCCTGCAAAATGATTTTACCAAGAAGGAAGACATGTACACAAAATTTTAGTAAAGATATACTATAGTTCAGGCTATATACAAACTTAATTAATATAGTTATTACTATGAATTTGGGTCTGGATGAAATCTCTAGCTCATACAAAAGTTTTTTTTACCATTCTCCATGGAATCGACTGCCTCCGAATACTAGTACTGTATATGCTCCACCTTTGTGATTTTAAGAGCTATTGCTGCTCAAACTAGCTACAGTAAGTTGAAACCAGCCAGATGGCCCCCTTACTCATCATGAACTAATGTCAAAGAAAACGTAAGCAGCTATATTAATTTTTATTACTCCTTCATCAAGAAAACATAACTAATATTATAGTATCGCCCCCCTTATCAGTGGCATAAGAATCGCTAGAGGGGATCGATGGGCTTCAGCCTCCCTGGTTCAAAATATAGAAGTGCTTAAGCACCCCTCCCCAGTGAAATTCCTCTATCCAGTAATTATGTACCCTAAATACTTGGATCAACAAGTGTGCATACTTGAATATTATGCATTGAATTAACCATTATAATGAGATTATCCATTTATCCATTCTCTGAGTCTGTGCATGGTATGTTACAATAAATTATAAACGTATATACCCTTGAATGTGGATCTTCTGTAATGGCTGCCTCACTATAATATTGATTTTGGGTGCGGTTAGGCTTTTACAGGTACAATCATTGAATGTGAGCAGTTGTGAGTAAAAGGATCATTTTGGACTTAAGTTTATGATTATCGTATGTAGCTTGTGTGTATGGAGTATGCTGTAACAATAATAATGTACTGTATAGGTGTATCCACTCTTTGTTGGTGTCTTTAGGCTGATACAAGTATACTCAATACCACATTTGTAGAAAGCAAGTTGGCCATTGTCTAGTCTGGCTTGTCCCCAGGTCTTCTGAGGCTAGCCATTATCATGATAAAAATTGGTCACGTTTCGTATGTAGTCTACCATGATGAATGGTCTCCTTTCACAAAATTAATTTTACACTCAGAATGCACCAGAATCACTCTAAGAATAATATTATGTGAAAATCTACAGATTCCTAGGGGACACTGCCCCCAGATCCCCTTTAAGTTATACTTGTGGTGGGCATAGCCAGTCACATGTAGCTCCCCCCCCCCCCCCCCCATTCCAAATCATCTTCTTATGCCACTGCTTATGTTTGTGCAGCCTCATTCTCGTACACAAATTAATGATTTATCATTCAGATGATCACTCGGTGTACTCGTACAAAAATAATGAATTCAAATTAATCAATAATGTTGCATGATACAAGAAGTATTTAGCTAGTTACTTGAGTAGCTAATTGTTTCTCTATCAAAGTTGTACAGAACTTTATATGCCATTGATTCAGACTCTGTAGCTAATTTACCATAGAGTAGCTATCATGCATTGTTATCCTGCACGCATGCACAAGGGGTAATTAAAAGCAATCGGTTTGTCTGTCTGTCGTTGTTCAGTCTACACGTAGATCCCAAAATTTAATTCCCGCTGACATCACACATTCATGCAGGGTCACTGCATAGCTACTGGCAGGGTTTCATTCAGTGGGGGGGGGGGGGGGGGGGGGGGGGGGGGGAGCTTCCAGCTCAAAACATCCAACTTCCCCTAAAATACTATAATAGCTAAGATGGCCTTCTTCATCATCACAAATTAAAGTCACAGAAATAGCTAGCTACAAGCAGAAGTAGCAACATCACTAAAATTACTATAAGTATGATGCACTGAATTGAGTTAGAAATTCTAGCATAAGTGTAAAATATAATAGCTATCAGCATGTGACCAACAAAGCAGGGCTCGTCTGTGCCCCCTCAGGCCCCCTCCCCCCCCCCCTTAAACCCACAACTGAAGAAGTAATAAAGTAACTTCGGGGACTCAGGCCCCCTCTGTAGAAAAATATATTTGTGCAGCCTTATTCTCATAAGCAAATTTAATTATTATCATTCAGATGATCACTCTGCGTGCTCGTATACAAATAGAATTCATAATTAATCTATAGTGTTGCATGATGCAAGCAGTATTTGGTTACTTGAATACCGGTAATTAATTGGCTCTCTATTGCACAAAAAATTAATGCCATTGATTTAGAGTCTGTAGCTACTTTACCAGCTAATTTAGTCTGTATTTGTTGAAGGTGAGTATATAAGAGTTCTTCTATAAAATATCTCTTCAATCTGACTCTGGTCGTAAGGCCTGTCATCTCTCTCCCTGTACTTGTACCGCTTAGCCACAACTGAGAACAGAATAAGGCCAATTAGACCAGCCACACAGGTGAACAGCAGGTAGCCAAAGCCACAGTTGGTCACTGCATTGATGTGTCTACTTCTAACCCAAATTCTGTTGGTGGAAAAAATAAAGAGTACAACAGAACTTATTAGCTAAAAAATACCTTTAAAGGCAAAGAACATCCCAATGAGGAGACCTTTCATAGACTGAGGACTCTGAGCTGAGATAAATTCAAGGACTGTTGTCATGACTATTGGGGATCCAATTCCAAGAAGAATGTTTGGTGGAAGTAGAACAGCCCAGTGCCGTTCAAGAACAGGGTACAAAAGTGTTTTATTAACGC
Source organism: Cliona cf. orientalis (assembly GCA_963930775.1). Classification (NCBI taxonomy): domain Eukaryota; kingdom Metazoa; phylum Porifera; class Demospongiae; order Clionaida; family Clionaidae; genus Cliona; species Cliona cf. orientalis. The sequence goes on from OZ005697.1 coordinate 6,837,851, forward strand.
TTACATAAGTAAACATACAGTGACTTCCAACACCTTGATCATTGACAGAGTAAAGATGACCAGCCAGGTCTATGATCAGCATTGACACAACCCCAAGGAAATAAAGGAATAAGCCAATCCACAAACGACTTAATAATTTGATCTTCTGCTTAAGAAAAATGAAATAAAAAAGTATGTAGAGTGGTATAAAGATACTTCCTACTATATGCTTGAGAGAACCAGTGTCGAGGATGGCCCATCAATAGCAGTGATGTTTACTTTCCTCAAAAAAACCTGTGTGTGCACCAAAGCTAGGAAAATCCATGAATGAGGATGGAATATCCATAATGAACAGTGGTCCAAGAGTTAGCAATAATCCAAGAATCCTTAAGAGTGCTTTGACATCCTCCACTTGCTCTGTTGTGAATGGTCCTCCATACCTTGACTTGGCATAGTCAACTCTTGAAGGTCTTTCATCATCACAATAGGTGAATGCACTGCGTCTAAGAGGCCACTTGTGAGTTCTAGCAAAATTGATCACCTTAAAAACCGTTTTATATGGATTATGTTGGGCTGGATTAGCAATGAACCAGCGACGTTTCCAACAACTGAATGCTAGAATAAATGGAAATGCAAATAAAACTAAGAAGGGTGTACTTATAATGGAAACCTTTTCGTGAATACTGAAATTACAGAATGTAAAGCCAAAGGGCAAAGCCACAATCGCTGTTCCCAGCACATTCATCCATATAGCCCAGTGAGCAAACAGACTGAGATGCATACTGGATTCCTCCATAAGTTGATCGAGACCCAATTGAATGAAGTTAGCATAATATGCCACTAGACCAACTAACACAAGTGGACACAAACATACACCGAATATACGGAGTCGTGCAAGATTAGAATTGTGATCATCAAAGCCAAACATGTCATGATTAAACTTGTGTTCCTTAATGAACCAAACTAGAATGAAAACTGATACAATAGTGGAAAGGAGTAGGCAGGAGAGGCCAACCATGACTGTTTTGAATCGCCCACACCAAACATCAGCTAAGAAACCACTGAGAGGATAGAGCATAGCGGTAAAAGCAAGCACAGCCTGTGTAATGCACAATGGGGATATGAAAGTATTGTCGTTGATAAAAATACTTGAATGCAATGAAGCTGAAGCAGCAATGAATCCTGCTGCTATAAAAAGTATCCCTGCATATATTGCTGCGCCCACAATCAGTGTCCAAGTTAGGATCAAATAAACAGCCTTTGAAAAGCTACAGAGAGACTTCAATTTCAGAAGACCTTGCCTGAAAGAGGTAGGAGCAAATCCAATTATTAATTTCCAAAATAGTTCCAAGACTAACCTTCAATGATTAGCAGAACTATAATTTTGCATCACTTTATAATAATATTATGATGTACTAATAAGGTTTCACCATTATACTATACTCCATAACATTACTGTAGCTGTCCGGATTCTGTAGCTATCATAGTAAAGTACAATGTTATGCATTGTTTAACTTCACTGAATAATGCTATACAAAGTAGAATTTTACATGATATTTTGGTTTCAATTTATATAAGACAATCAAGACATACACACTATCATACTGATCTTCCATGAAGTCTATAGAGACTGTACATTTCTTAGAATTGTTAAGTGTTAGTTTGTTTACATCAACCCAATCATTCACATCCTGCTATAGTTTAGGATAGTCCTGACTCCTCAGGGCAGTCTATGATCTGTGCAATAGCAGATCATCAGCATATATTGTGATGTACGCACTAGGATTTAGTTGCACTCTATAAAATTGATAGGTACATGCTGGTATGGCATGCTTCACGGCTACATAATATAAATTTAATTCTAATTCACCATGCTTTTGTGTGGATAAAACCTCTCATACAAGTTTCATACCATTCCCCATGGAATCAACGTCACCGAATACTAATTATAATAATATTATTATCCTCGCCCTTATGTTTGTGCAGCCTTATTCTCATACGCAAATTAAAGTTTAATAATGATATTTAATTTATCATTCAGATGATCACCCTGCATATTAATACAAATATTTAGCCAATAATGAATTCATAAATTAATCTATAGTGTTGCATGATGGTTACTTGAATATTGGGTCTACATTGTACAAAAATTAATTCCATTGATTCAGAGTCTGTAGCTGCATGTAATTTACCATGCATAGAGTGTCATTATTTAGTCTGTATCTGTTGAAGGTGAGTGTATAAGGGTTCTTCTATAAAAGATCTCTTCAATCTGACTCTGATCATAAGGCCTGTCATCTCTCTCCCTGTACTTGTACCGCTTAGCTACAACTGAGAATAGAATAAGGCCAATTAGACCAGACACACTCGTAAACAGCAGATAGCCAAAGCCACAGTTAGTCACCGCATTGATGTGTTTACTTCTAACCCAAATTCTGTTTGTGGAAAAAAGAAAGAGTACAACAGAACTTATTAGCTGAAAAATACCCTTAAAGGCAAAGAACATCCCAATGAGGAGACCTTTCATAGACTGAGGACTCTGAGCTGAGATAAATTCAAGAACTGTTGTCATGACTATTGGAGATCCAATTCCAAGAAGAATGTTTGGTGGAAGTAAGACAGTCCAGTGCAGTTCAAGAACTGGGTACAAAAGTGTTTCATTAATGCTTACATAAGTAAACATACAGCGACTTCCAACACCTTGATCATTGACAGAGTGAAGATGACCAGCCAGGTCTATGATCAGCATTGACAAAAGTCCAAGGAAATAGAGGAATAAGCCAATCCACAAACGACTTAGTAATTTAATCTTCTGCTTAAGAAATATGAAATGAAAAAGTATATAGAGTGGTATAAAGATACTTCCTGCTATATACTTGAGAGAACCAGTGTCAAGGATAGCCCATCGATGACAGTGATGTTTACCTTCTGCAAAAAAACCTGTGTGCGCACCGAAGCTAGGAAAATCCATGAATGAGGATGGAATATCCATAATAAACAGTGGTCCAAGAGTTAATAATAATCCAAGAATCCTTAAGAGTGCTTTGACATCCTCCACTTGCTCTGTTGTGAATGGTCCTCCATACCTTGACTTGGCATAATCGACTCTTGAGGGTTTTTCGTCATCACAATAGGTGAATGCACTGCGTCTAAGAGGCCACTTGTGAGTTCTAGCAAAATTGAGCACCTTAAAAACCATTTTATATGGATTGTGTTGGGCTGGATTAGCAATGAACCAGTGACGCTTCCAACAACTGAATGCTAGAATAAATGGAAATGCCAAAAAAACTAAGAAGGGTGCACTTAAAATAGAAACCTTTTCATGAACACTGAAACTACAAAATGTAAAGCCAAAGGGCAGAGCCACAATCGCTGTTCCCAGCACATTCATCCATATGGCCCAGTGAGCAAACAGACTGAGGTGCATACTGGATTCCTCCATGAGTTGATCGAGACCCAATTGAATGAAGTTCGCATAATATGCCGCTAGACCAACTAACACGAATGGGCACAAACACACACCAATTATACCGAGTCGTGCAAGATTAGAATAGTGATCATCGAAGGCAAATATGTGATGACTGAACTTGTATTCCTTAATGAACCAAACAAGAATGAAAACTGATATGATAGTGGACAAGAGTAGGCAGGAGAGGCCAACCATGACTGTTTTGAATCGCCCACACCAAACATCAGCTAAGAATCCACTAACAGGATAGAGCATAGCGGTAAGTGCGAGTACGGCCTGTGTAATGCACAATGGGGATATGAAAAGATTGTCGTTGATAAAAATGCTTGAACGTAATGCAGCAGAATTACGAATGAATCCTGCTGCTACATAAAGTATCCCTGCATATATTGCACCCACAATCAGTGTCCAAGTTAGGATCAAATAAACAGGCTTTGAAAACCTACAAAGAGACTTTAATTTCAGAAGACCTTGGCTGATAGAGATCCATGTATACCGTTGGTGTAGCAGAATTCTTTGAGTTTCTGCAGATTCAGAGTCTGATCTATCACTTGAGCTAGACCTCATCACAGCTACCTAGCTACTAGCTATATATAATATTATTATAACTGCAGGTCTAAGATGAAGGATTGATGATTATTCAATGCTGCAGCTGCACACTATACGTACACAAAATTGAAAAAGTATAGCTAGGTGATGTTTGTGAGGTCAGATTCAGCCAAACAACATTTATAGCTAGCTAAATGCTATTACTATAGACTAAGTGTGTATGTTCTGATTGTCTTGTACGTTCATAACATTGAAACCAAATATATCACCTTGATCTGTATAATATTACACAATGCACATACTAGATATAAGAGGGCCATAATAATGTTATGGAGAAACCTATATTGTTGAAACCTTGCATTTATCTGCACAATATTATATGTGTAGCTCTTAGAAAAAGTGACACATACAACACAATTAGCTAGTCACTGTGCTATTTAATAGTCATGACGAATCTTGGAGTTATTAGCTAAATTGGCTAATTGTGATTATAGGGATAGATATGGGTAGCTACTAAGGGTTTGACTGAGACAGCATCAACCTTATTATTAAATTTATAGAGAAACTTGATAAAGGATGATAGCTATATGCACAACCAATTTCATCATGATAATATTATACCATTAAATTGCAAGCTATGTGGCTGTCATTCCTAATTTTTGGATCAGTAATCCTAATTAAAAGATATTAAATACATACTGGATATTATGCTATTCTTCACGGCTACAAATTATTATAAAATTTAATATACGATGAATTTGGGTCTGGATGAAATCTTTCATACAAGTTTGTTGCCATGTCCTGGAATCCACCACCTCCGAACAGAATAAGACACTTGCTGGTGGCTGCTATAATTAAAATAATTCTAATTTGTTATCACCTCTTACAAGATTAGTAGTAGCTATGAGAACGGGACTGCTGTTATTTGTATAATGAATCACAGTGTATGTAATAATTATGGCTATCTATAATTTAATATAGCATACATGCATGCTTTATTTGCTCTGTATAATTACATCCCGAGTCCCAATCCGCAAAAAAGAATTCGGCCGCGCGATGAGTAATTATGACGAAACCTATGATGAAACCTATGATGAAATTATTGAAACCTATGATGAAATTATGATGAAATTGTGGTGAAGACTGCTTCAAAATGTTTAGCGCGCATGACAGGGTGTTGGGACCCAGAATAATGGCAGAATTCGAACCTAGTGTACAAGAGATCGTGGACTATCGATGACATATGGCGATTCTCTCAGTTCGCTTTCTTTGGCGAGCGAGCTCTCTGGGGGGATTTCCCTATACAGTCTAGCACATGGCAGTGGAGGTCACGTTCGGGTCAACCGGCTCAACCCGCGCGCCCCAATATACTGCGTGTACGGAGCATGCGCAGTTTGTCGATGTGTCCAAGTTCAAATTATGGCGGCGTACAGTAAGCGCGGTGCAATACTTATGAGGGACTCGGGATGTAGTCTCTAAGTTGTTCATTACATCCCGAGTCCCAATCCGCAAAAAAGAATTCGGCCGCGCGATGAGTAATTATGACGAAACCTATGATGAAATCTATGATGAAATTATTGAAACCTATGATGAAATTATGATGAAATTATGATGAAATTGGGGTGAAGACTGCTTCAAAATGTTTAGCGCGCATGACAGGGTGTTGGGACCCAGAATTCGAACCTAGCGTACAAGAGATCGTGGACTATCGATGACATATGGCGATTCTCTCAGTTCGCTTTCTTTGGCGAGCGAGCTCTCTGGGGGGATTTCCCTATACAGTCTAGCACATGGCAGTGGAGGTCACGTTCGGGTCAACCGGCTCAACCCGCGCGCCCCGATATACTGCCTGTACGGAGCATGCGCAGTTTGTCGATGTGTCCAAGTTCGAATTATGGCGGCGTACAGTAAGCGCGGTGCAATACTTATGAGGGACTCAGGATGTAGTCTCTAAGTTGTTCATTACGTTACGTCCAGAGTCCCAATTAGAAAAAAACTATTCGGCCGACCGATGAGGTAATTGTGATGTAAAATATGATGTAAAATATGACGAAAATGCGGTTAAGACTGTTTCAAAATGTTTAGCACGCATGAAAGCTTGTTGGGGCCCAGAATTCGAGCCTAGCGTAGAAGACATCGTGGACTATCCGATGATATCCTTATGGCGTTTCTCTCAGTTCGCTTTCTCTAGCGAGCTCGCTTTCAGGGCAGGGGGATTTCCCTATTCAGTCGAGCACGTGGCAGGTGAAGGTCAACCGGCTCAAGCCGTGCGCCCCAATATTGTACTCGTATACGGAGCATGCGCGGTTTGTCAATGTGTCCTAGTTCGAATTTATGGCGGCTTATTCATGAGGGACTCTGGACGTAGTCTCCAAGTTGTTCATTACATCCCGAGTCCCAATTCGCAAAAAAGAATTCGGCCGCGCGATGAGTAATTGATGATGAAATGATGAAAACCGATGAGGTAATTTATGATGAAATTTATGATGAAATTCATGATGTAATTGCTGTGAAACTGTTTCAAAATGTTTAGCGCGCATGAAAGGTTGTTGGGACCCAGAATTCGAACCTAGCGTAGAAGACGTCGTGGACTATCGATGAGATATGGCGATTTTCTCAGTTCGCTTTCTTTGGCGAGCTCGCACTCGGGGGGATTTCCCTGTTCAGTCTAGCACATGGCAGGTGGAGGTCACGTTCGGGTCAACCGGCTCAAGCCGCGCGCCCCAATATACGCGTGTACGGAGCATGCGCAGTTCGTCGACGTGTCCTAGTTCGAATTTATGGCGGCTACTTTTCGTGAGGGACTCGGGATGTAGTCTCTAAGTTGTTCATTACATCCCGAGTCCCAATCCGCAAAAAACAATTCGGCCGCGCGATGAGTAATTATGACGAAACCTATGATGAAACCTATGATGAAATTATTGAAACCTATGATGAAATTATGATGAAATTATGATGAAATTGGGGTGAAGACTGCTTCAAAATGTTTAGCGCGCATGACAGGGTGTTGGGACCCAGAATTCGAACCTAGCGTACAAGAGATCGTGGACTATCGATGACATATGGCGATTCTCTCAGTTCGCTTTCTTTGGCGAGCGAGCTCTCTGGGGGGATTTCCCTATACAGCCTAGCACATGGCAGTGGAGGTCACGTTCGGGTCAACCGGCTCAACCCGCGCGCCCCAATATACTGCGTGTACGGAGCATGCGCAGTTTGTCGATGTGTCCAAGTTCGAATTATGGCGGCGTACAGTAAGCGCGGTGCAATACTTATGAGGGACTCGGGATGTAGTCTCTAAGTTGTTCATTACGTCCAGAGTCCCAATTAGAAAAAAAAAACTATTCGGCCGACCGATGAGGTAATTGTGATGTAAAATATGATGTAAAATATGACGAAAATGCGGTTAAGACTGTTTCAAAATGTTTAGCACGCATGAAAGCTTGTTGGGGCCCAGAATTCGAGCCTAGCGTAGAAGACATCGTGGACTATCCGATGATATCCTTATGGCGTTTCTCTCAGTTCGCTTTCTCTAGCGAGCTCGCTTTCAGGGCAGGGGGATTTCCCTATTCAGTCGAGCACGTGGCAGGTGAAGGTCAACCGGCTCAAGCCGCGCGCCCCAATATTGTACTCGTATACGGAGCATGCGCGGTTTGTCAATGTGTCCTAGTTCGAATTTATGGCGGCTTATTCATGAGGGACTCTGGACGTAGTCTCCAAGTTGTTCATTACGTCCAGAGTCCCAATTAACAAATCGATTCGGCCTCGCGATGAGGTAATTATGATGAATAATGATGAAACCTATGATGAAATTATGATGTAATTGCTGTGAAACTGTTTCAAAATGTTTAGCGCTCATGAAAGGTTGTTGGGACCCAGAATTCGAACCTAGCGTAGAAGAGATCGTGGACTATCCGATGATATCCTTTTGGCGTTTCTCTCAGTTCGCTTTCTCTAGCGAGCTCGCTTTCAGGGCAGGGGGATTTCCCTATTCAGTCGAGCACATGGCAGGTGAAGGTCAACCGGCTCAAGCCGCGCGCCCCAATATTGTACGCGTATACGGAGCATGCGCAGTTTGTCGATGTGTCCTAGTTCGAATTTATGGCGGCGTATTCGTGAGGGACTCTGGACGTAGTCTCTAAGTTGTTCATTATCTCCCCAGTAACAATTTACTTTTCTGTGGTTATGAGGTAATTATGGTGTAATTATGATGAAACCTATGGTGTAATCTATGAGGTAATTATGAGAAAATTCAGGGCCTCGCTGGAGCCTTTCTGGGACTTGAAAATCAGTAAATATGTAGAGTATCTTACGCGTGTATCCAGCGAATACATTACAAGCTGAGCGTTACTTTCTCTGAGAAGTACTGTTGGTTGAACTTCACGTGTTTTCTTGGCTTACGTAATGCCGTGGATAAATAAAGCTAGCCTTGCGCTATATATAGCACGCATTGTCACAAGGGGCTGTCCCGCGCGCGACTGCAGCAGCGTGACCAACCTGAAGTTCGGAAGGAATACTGTACTGTCGAGTTCGTCTCTGTGATTGAAGCATCGAAACTTGTCGCTGTCAAGGCTGAGAGTCGATCTTAGACGCCATCTCCATGATTTCTGGGCGAGCATCGATCGATGTGTACGCATTCTATTGACGACCTTTTACCACATGCACCATTACACTATGCAGCTACTGGGGAGATGGTCAAGGGTTCATTATTAATAACAATACAGTATTAAACTGCATGTACTAGCTAGTACTGTATGCTCTACCTTTTGCGGCGTTATAGTAGCTACTCCTACTGTTGAAAATTCTCGAACTACAATATTATAACAATTCACTAGATAGCCCCCTTGATCATCACAAATGACTACAAAAAATACAAGCAGCTCCCCCTTCATCAGAAAAACATATAGCTACCTTTGTCATACTTACCAACCCCTCTGCTGTAGATATCTGGATTTCAGACCAGATTTCTCGGGATTTTTAGGGATTTCTCGGGATCATCAGTAATAAGCATATATTTATCAAAAAATAATATTATTGTACTGAAATACCAATTGAAAACTATGAAGCTCTGTACTGCTGCTGGGTGCTGCAAGCTGCAAGCATCATGAAGGTCACATGACTGATGACATAATTTGTTTATAATGTGCTACTCTAATAAAAGCCTACCTACGAAGTGTCTATAGCTAGATAGAAAATGCCACAGTCCCAGATGAGGTGGATTTCTCGGGATTTTTGGTGCTGAAATCGGGAGCTCGGGATTGAAAGCCAAAATTCGGGATAATCCCGGGAAATCGGGAGGGTTGGTAAGTATGCTTTGTTCTCATGCAACCTTAATCTCATGCACAGGTTAATGATAATAATTAATTTTTATCATTCATAATTCATACAGAAATACTCTATAATAGTATCTGAATATTAATTAGTTGCTTGAATTGTACAAAAATTATATCAGATAATGTCATTATTACTGGTTCAGATTCAATATAGCAAATTTACTATGGAGTATCATTGTTTAGTCCATATCTGTTGAAGATGAGTGCATTAGGGTTCTTCTATAAAAGATCTCTTCAATCTGACTCTGGTCATAAGGCCTGTCATCTCTCTCCCTGTACTTGTACCGCTTAGCCACAACTGAGAACAGGATAAGGCCAATTAGACCAGCCACACAGGTGAACAGTAGATAGCCAAAGCCACAGTTAGTCACCGCATTGATGTATCTACTTCTAACCCAAATTCTGTTGGTGGAGAAAAGAAAGAGTACAATGGTGCTTATTAGCTGAAAAATGCCTTTAAAGGCAAAGAACATCCCAATGAGGAGACCTTTCATAGACTGAGGACTCTGAGCTGAGATAAATTCAAGGACTGTTGTCATGACTATTGGAGATCCAATTCCAAGAAGAATGTTTGGTGGAAGTAAAACAGCCCAGTGCAGTTCAAGAACAGGGTACAAAAGTGTTTCATTAATGCTTACATAAGTAAACATACAGTGACTTCCAACACCTTGATCATTGACAGAGTGAAGATGACCAGCCAGGTCTATGATCAGCATGGACACAGGCCCAAGGAAATATAGGAATAAGCCAATCCACAAACGAGAAAATATTTTGAGCTTTTGCTTAAGAAAAAAGAAGTGAAAAAATATGTAGAAAGGTATAAAAATACTTCCCATTATATACTTGAGAGAACCAGTATCGAGGATGGCCCATCTGTTACAATGACGTTTAAAGTCCACAAAAAAGCCTGTGTGTGCACCAAAGCTTGGAAAATCCATGAATGAGGATGGAATATCCATAATAAACAGTGGCCCAAGAGTTAATAGTAACCCAAGAATTCTTAAGAGTACTTTGACTTCTTCCACTTGCTCCGTTGAGAATGGTCCTCCATACCTTGACTTGGCATAGTCGACTCTTGAGGGTTTTTCATCATCACAGTAGGTGAATGCACTGCGTCTAAGAGGCCACTTGTGAGTTCTAGCAAAATTGAGCACCTTAAAAACCATTTTGTATGGATTGTGTTGGGCTGGATTAGCAATGAACCAGTGACGCTTCCAACAACTGAATGCTAGAATAAATGGAAATGCAAACAAAACTAAAAGGGGTGGACTTATAATGGCAACCTTTCTGTAAACACTGAAATTACAGAATGTAAAGCCAACAGGTAGAGCCACAATCGCTGTTCCCAGCACTTTCATCCATATGGCCCAGTGAGCAAACAGACTGAGGTGCATACTGGATTCCTCCATAAGTTGATCGAGACCCAATTGAATGAAGTTAGCATAATATGCCGCTAGACCAACTAACACGAATGGGCACAAACACACACCGATTATACAGAGTCGTGCAAGATTAGAATCGAGATCATCGAAGGCAAATATGTCACGGCTGTATCGCTTAATGAGCCAAATAAGAGCGACAACTGTTACGATAGTAGAAAAAAGCAGGCAAAAGAGGCCAAAAATGACTATTTTGAATCGCCCACACCAAACATCAGCTAAGAATCCACTGAGAGGATAGAGTATAGCGGTGAGTGCGAGCACAGCCTGTATAATGCACAATGGCGATATGAATAGATTGTCATTGATAAAAATGTTTGAACGTAATAGTATAGCAGAAGTACTAATGAATCCTGCTGCTACATAAAGTATCCCTGCATATATTGCACCCACAATCAATGTCCAAGTTAGGATCAAATAAACAGTCTTTGAAAACTCACAGAGAGACTTCAATTTCAGAAGACCTTGCCTGAAAGAGGTCCATGTATTATTACTATTATAATACCATTGGTCTCTTCTGTGTAACAGGACTCTTGGAGTTTCTGCAGATCCAGAGTCAGTATTGTCACTTGAGCTAGAACTCATTACAGCTATTTGCTTATTATTACAACTGCACTTTTAATGATGACTGTATACAAGTGCTAATCCAAATACTGGTATAATAATTATAGTATTTAAAGGGCCAGCTGGTAGGTTGGTTGAGACATCCCAGCACTGTTGACGCATAAATCCATGGGCTTAACATTACAAAACTTTCAGTCTGTGTGTTATTGTATGCTTATGAATTCATGAATTAAAAATTTTGCATGATGCAAGCAATGTTTAATAATTGTTTACTCTACTGTACAAAATTAATGTCAATTTATGATTCAGAGTCTATAATGGAAACCTTTTGTTCGTGAATACTGAAAGTAATGCCAAAGGGCAGAGCAACAATCGCTGTTCCCAGCACATTCATCCATACGGCCCAGTGAGCAAATAGACTTAGGTGCATACTGGATTAATCCTCCAAAAGTTGATCGAGACCCAATTGAATAAACTTAGCATAATATGCTGCTAGACCAACTAACACAAACACACACCAATTATAGAGAGTCGTGCAATATTTAGAATCGTGATCACTGAAGCCAAATATGTCATGATTGAACTTGTATTCCTTCATGAACCAAACAAGAATGACAACTGATATGATTGTGGATAAGAGTAGGCAGGAGAGGCCAACCATGACTGTTTTGAATCACCCACACCAAATATCAGCTAAGAATCCACTAAGAGGATAGAGCATAGCCGTAAGTGCGAGCACAGCCTGTGTAATGCATAATGGGGATATGAAAAGATTATCGTTGATAAAAATAGCTACTTGAACGTAATTTAGCAGAAGTGCAAATGAATCCTGCTGCTAAAAAAGGCATCACTGCATATATTGCACCCACAATCAGTGTCCAAGTTAGAATCAAATAAACAGCCTTTGAAAACCTACAGATCTGAGAGAGACTTCAATTTCAGAAGACCTCGCCTGAAAGAGGGCCATGTATTATTACTATACCGTTGCAATCTGTCTCTTCTGTATAACAGAACTCTTGGAGTTTGCAGATCCAGAGTCAGTGTTCTCACTTGAGCTAGAACTCATTAGAGTTGCCTGCTTATTATTACAACTGCATTTCCTAATTATGACTACAAGTGCAAATCCAATTAACTACCAACACAAGTAGTAATAGCTCCAAGATTAGCATCCGATGATTATAGCAGAAGTACATTTTTATCTAAGAACCGATTTACAGTGACTAACAAGGTATCAACATAATACTTTACTCCATAACGTTATTGTAGCCATCCGGATTCTATAGCTATAGCTAGTGCATTGTTAACTGATCAAGATTATATATACAAGGTACTGTTTTAGCTACATGATGTTATGGTTTCAAAATTTGTAAGAGAATCAAAACGTAGTACATAGCTACTCTAGTACTATAAAATTTATTCAAAAAAATTTAATGATGTTGTTTGGCCAAGTCTAACCTCACACACATGTCATAATGAATGCACTTGAGTGCAGAACCTCACCGCTACATGCATGTATGACTCGTGCGCATGTATAGCATGGCTCACTGTGTATGCTTGTTCAATATCAGGAATATTGAACTAGCTACATACCCTACACCTGAACATGGTTAAGGTAGCTACTCTTCAGGGTCAGTGCATGATCTAGGAGTAAGGGAAAGGCGCCTGGTTATTTATTATTTTTTTTTTGTATATAATAGTTTATGTCACATGACAACGGATGTACAAATAGCAATATATATGCTAATACAAGTGTACACCCTGACTAATTATTAAAGACAACAGTAAGATTAAATATAAGTGAAGTTAAATACTCTCTCAATAGGTGTTGCCACTATACAAACTGAAACTTCTGAGCTTCTGTGACGACCTTAACTGAATTATGCACTTGAGAGCCACTGCCTGTTTACACCGTCACTACACTGACAACTGACCAGCAAGGCACAGAATTGTAATCAGTCATGTAGCTGAGGTAAGAGCCATGTAAACACAGACGGGCAACAGTTGCACACTACTACACCACTCGGCAGGACTTAGCTAGCTAACATGACCAATATTCGTTTGTGTGCGGTATACCTTGAATGTGTACTTTCTCTCAGACGATCCTTATATTAATTTAGCATAGGAGGGTTGTGACGAACGGACAGACAGACGGACGGACGCGGACGGATAAAAATCGCCAAACGATTGTAGCAATCCCTCTGCCTACACTTTGAGGCGAGGGTTAATAATATGCCTCAGCTATGTTTTCAATGTTGCATGCTGTGAACGGTATAATAACGATATTAAATGGGCTGGAAAGTTGACAAAACTTTCAGTCTGTGTACTCATATTGTATACAAAAATAATGAATTCATGAAATTTGCATGATGAAAGCAGTGTTTAGTTAATTATTGTTTCTCTATTATAAAAAATCAATATCATTAATTAATGACCTGCTTATAATTACAACTGCTGAGTCTTCTAATGATGACTGTATACAAGAATTTAGTACAAATCCAAATAATTGCCAAAACAGGTAGTAATAGCTCCAAGATTAGTCTCCAATGATTAGCAGAACTGTAATTTTGCATCACTTTGTCCATATAAGAACCAATTTTACAGTCGGATGCACTAACAAGGTTTCAAACATTATACTTTATTCCATAACATTATAGATTGTAGCTGTCCGGGTTCTATAGCTATAGTACAATATTATGTTATGCATTGTTAACTGATCAAGGTTATACAAGGTTACGTATACAGTTTTACATGATGTTCGGTTTCAAAATTTGTAAGAAAATTAGGACGGAGTACATATTATAGTACTATAAAATTTATTTAATATTGTTTGGCCAAGTCTAACCTCACACACAGGTCACAATAATAATAATTATTATTATGTCTCAGCTAAGTTTTCAACGTTGCATGCTGTGTATAGCATAATAATAATATTGAATGGGCTGGTAGGTTGGCTGTGACATCTCGACACTGTTGACGTATAAATCCATGGGCTTAACAATTACTTTCCGACAAAACTTTCAGTCCATGTACTCATAATTATTGTATCCAAAAAATTTAACAATGAATTCATGAATAATTAATCTAAAATATTAATTTTGCATGATGCAAGCAGTGTTTAGTTATTATTTCTCTATTGTACAAAAATCAATGTCACTAATACAAATAATTAATGATTCAGAGGATTATAGCTAATTTACCATGGAGTATCATTGTTTAGTCCGTATCTGTTGAAGATGAGTGCATTAGGGTTCTTCTATAAAAGATCTCTTCAATCTGACTCTGGTCATAAGGCCTGTCGTCTCTCTCCCTGTACTTGTACCGCTTAGCCACAACTGAGAACAGAATAAGGCCAATTAGACCAGCCACACAGGTGAACAGTAGATAGCCAAAGCCACAGTTAGTCACCGCATTGATGTGTCTACTTCTAACCCAAATTCTGTTGGTGGAGAAAAGAAAGAGTACAATGGTGCTTATTAGCTGAAAAATACCTTTAAAGGCAAAGAACATCCCAATGAGGAGACCTTTCATAGACTGAGGACTCTGAGCTGAGATAAATTCCAGGACTGTTGTCAGGACTATTGGAGATCCAATTCCAAGAAGAACGTTGGGTGGAAGTAAGACAGTCCAGTGCAGTTCAAGAACAGGGTAGAAAAGTGTTTCATTAATGCTTACATAAGTAAACATACAGTGACTACCAACGCCTTGATCATTGACAGAGTGAAGATGACCAGCCAGGTCTATGATCAGCATCGACACAAGCCCAAGGAAATAAAGGAATAAACCAATCCACAAACGAGAAAAAATTTTGAGCTTTTGCTTAAGAAAAAAGAAGTGAAAAAATATGTAGAAAGGTATAAAAATGCTTCCCATTATATACTTGAGAGTACCAGTATCGAGGATGGCCCATCTGTTACAATGATATTTAAAGTCCTCAAAAAAGCCTGTGTGAGTCCCAAAGCTTGGAAAATCCATGAATGAGGATGGAATATCCATGATAAACAGTGGTCCAAGAGTTAATAATAGCCCAAGAATCCTTAAGAGTGCTTTGACATCCTCCACTTGCTCTGTTGTGAATGGTCCTCCAAACCTCTCCTTAGCATAGTCAACTCTTGAGGGTTTTTCATCATCACAATAGGTGAATGCACTGCGTCTAAGAGGCCACTTGTGAGTTCTAGCAAAATTGAGCACCTTAAAAACCGTTTTATATGGATTATGTTGGGCTGGATTAGCAATGAACCAGTGACGCTTCCAACAACTGAATGCTAGAATGAATGGAAATGCAAACAAAACTAAAAGTGGCGGACTTATAATAGCAACCTGTTTGTAAACACTGAGATTACAGAACATAAAGCCAAAGGGCAGAACCACAATCGCTGTTCCCAGCACATTCATCCATATGGCCCAGTGAGCAAACAGACTTAGGTGCATACTGGATTCCTCCATAAGTTGATCGAGACCCAATTGAATGAAGTTAGCATAATATGCCGCTAGACCAACTAGTACGAATGGGCACAAGCATACACCAATTATATAGAGTCGTACAAGATTAGAATAGTGATCATCGAAGGCAAACATGTCACGGCTGTATCCCTTAATGAACCAAACAAGAATGACAGCTAACACAATAGTGGAAAAGAGTAGGCAGGAGAGGCCAACCATGACTGTTTTGAATCGCCCACACCAAACATCAGCTAAGAATCCACTGAGAGGATAGACCATAGCATTGAGAGCAAGCACAGCCTGTATAATGCTCGATGGGGATATGTAAAGACTGTCGTTGATAAAAATGCTTGAACGTAATGCAGCAGAAGCAGCAACGAATCCTGCTGCTATAAAAAGTATCGCTGCATATATTGCACCCACAACCAGTGTCCAAGTTAGAATCAAATAAACAGCCTTTGAAAACCTACAGAGAGACTTGAATTTCAGAAGACCTCGCCTGAAAGAGACCCATGTATACCGTTGGTGTAGCAGAACTCTCGAAGTTTCAGTAGATTCGGTGTCAGTACTATCACTTGAGCTAGAACTCATTACAGCTACCTGTTTACAACTGCAACTCTAATAATAATTATTATGACTAGCTACAGGAGCAAATCCAATAATAAGTAGTAATAATAATATAGTTCCAAGACTATAAATTTCCACTATTTTAACAAAACAGTTACTATAATTCTGCAAAAGAAATAACTTTAATATTATGCAGATAACAATAATATTATTATAGGATGAGAAAAAATGATGCACTAATAAAGCTTCAACATTACACCTTACTCCATAATAATAATATTATATTATTGTTGTAGCTCTCCGGATCCTATAACATGGATTGTGTAGAAACTGATCATGTACAAGGTAGCTACAGCATGGCATTTCAACACTGACAAAATTGGCAAGCTCAAATACATGGTCAAACTTGAGTCAGATACATGGTCAAACTCAAATATGTGGTCAAAATTGATGCCGATATAATATGCTCAAAGTCAAATATTATTATAGTCAAATTTTATATGATCAAACTCAAATACATGGTCGAACGTAAGTTATGGTCAAATATAATTAGCTATATAAATTTTGCGTTTCACCATGTATTTGAGCTACTGAATGCCCGGTCAAGCATGCAGCAAATAATAATTATTATGGTCAAAATTCAAGAAGATCCCTTACATAATAATAGTCCAGATATGAATCTATTAGTTAATTGGACCAACGTGACATCAACAGAATCATAGCCAGAATCCGAATTTGTCAGTTTTGGAATGCACAGTATAATACTTTTGCGTGGTATTTTCGTTTCAATTTGTAAAAGCAAGAGTATGAGAGTTGGTAAAAGATGACAGCCATGCACAATCAACTTCACCATTAATTCTTATTGCGGCTGACATTCCCAATTCAACTTTTGCATCAGTATAATAATTATTACAATAATCCTATTAAAATTAATTTAATTGATAAGTATACATGCATGCTGGCGTGATTACAATAATTATTATACAAAGCTTGATAAATAAATAATATTGTGCTATACTTCACGGTTACAAACTTTATAAATACACCATGAATTTGGGTCTGGATGAAATCTTTCATACAAATTTCTTGCCATGCTCTGAAATCCACCACCTCCAAACAGAATAAGACACTTACTGGTGGCTGCTATGGTTCTCTGTAGGTTAGCCACATAGGCTGGGTTGTCACTGGATGCTATACTCTCAAAGCTAGACTCCCATTCATCAAATGACCACCGATTTCCATAAATGCTCTTGAAGAGAGTTTCACCATACGGCTGAAAGTTATTGCGCGCAGATCCACTGCTGCCAAACCTGCCAACATCCATAGCGAGGAAAGTGTCTGCAATATCGTGAGAGGATCTTAGATCCCATAAAAGTTTAACAATCTCTTGGGAGCACTCAGAGACATTCTGATGAAGGTGGAGAATGATTCTCTCTATTCTTGCAATCACAGCAGCATATGGACGACCTTTAAAGACGAGTTGGGAGTATTTATGTGCATCGGTTCTAATCCTGGAGCTTGGTAGTGTGGAAATGTTGACTTTATTGTGTGTAATGCCGCACTCGGAGAGAACAGGCAGACGATAAAAACCAAAGAATCCACGAAATTCGTTCACTACCAAAGTCACCTCGTTAGGAGAGTATTTCCCCATCACATTTTCCATGAATTCTTCCGGCATAACGCTCCCAGCATAGTCTATGAAATTCGAGCAAGTCTTTTGTACTAGTTGAAAACCAAAAGCACCTAGGTATTCCATGCTTTTGGTGAACTTATCAAAGCATTGTTTTGGACATCCATGCTGGTAGTGATATCCTGGAATGGGAACCTGAATCTTGGGTGGATTACGATACTTAATACAGTGAGCAATGATATTTCGCGGAGCTTTGAGTAAAAATTCCTCCCAGGTGCTTACGGCTGTGTAGCCGAAATTTATGTGAGTTTCCGTATTCCATCGTTTCATGTCCACAAGGTCACTCAAACCTAAGTATTTCTTGGTGAGGTTTTCTGTCCCTGAAGCATTGAAAATTGGAATTACGAATTGAGATCTGACGATAAATGGCTCCACTATTTTCATTCCAAACGAGTCTGCCAAGCACTGCATTTGGAGGAGGTTACGGATTCCCTGGGTCTGCTGTTCATAGTATCGAAATGAGAGCATGTAGCCACCTCTACGCCCTGAGTATTTTGTAGATATCTCGTTATGACGTGATAATTGGCCCATACTATTATCAGTTCTGTTCTCACAATCACAACCTACTTTACGGTATTTATCACAATCAGCATTGTCAGCAGGTGCAGCCTCTCTTTGATCATTCTTAGAGGTGTAAGTTGTGGCAGCAGAATTTCGTGATAATCGATTTCGATGAGAATGCCCCGCCGTATCATGCTGATTTGGAACATTCCGCCTGGACTCCACGTTAGCCCTTAGCTTAGAATCCACCAGCACTTTCAGACCCGAGTTAGATGACACTTTGGTGTCTGAAGCAGTCCATCTGCCATGAAATACAATAAATAGTATTACTGTACCGGATACAGCAAGGAGTATCAAAAGCGAGTTCCTTCTCGATCTCATTTTCAAGTCCGGGCCTCGGATATAGCTTGATAATACAGTTTACGTCTTCGGATTGCGGTCAGATGTTGATCTGGGTGTCACCGATGGCCGGTCATGCCTTGTCACTGGTGTAGCTTCACTTGCCTGCTTCTCTAGACTAAACTTTGGCAACAATGTCCGAGTACCTTGAATTTCCAATCGATGCACACCATAATAATTATTGCCACGCCCTCGAGCGAGCTCCACCCCCCCACCACTCACGCATGCGCGCAAGGATAGGGTGTAAACTTGATTAGCCTTCGTTATTTTATCTACTTTTGTGACTATTGTGCATCCTTTGCTATTTAAGCTTTTTACTATGCCATATACTGTGTACAGTAGATAAGTTTTAATATGAAACAAGAAATAATACAAAACAAGTAGCTAACTAAATACATGTAAAACCTACAAGTAACTAAGCTACTTATAATTAATTACCTCCTATTGACCAATCAGATCACAAGGAGTGGCAATAAAATTCTAGTGACACCAGCATGAATTACGAGTGTAGTCCATGTACCCCTCCCTCTACAATGGCGGAAGTTGTTCTCTTCTCAAATCTCAGCTCTCCACTGAACATCATCAAGCGAAGGACAGTCAGAACCATTATCCTGACAGCTGTGCTTGATATTCATATGATGACGAATTATTATTTCAAGTTTCATTGAGAGAAATAATGCCAGATTGGTGTATAACAAGATCTAGCTTGTAGCTATCAATATGATGAACACCCAATCAAGAAGTTTGCTGAAATGAGTGTGTGTTGGTGACACTTAGTCTGTATGCAGCTACGCGTGTTTGTCATCACTTATCCATAATATTATTAATTATTGTTTTATAGTCAAAATTAATTATCAGCTGTGGGTAGTCTCGTACCCAGCCTCTTGGGCACGAGACTAATTAAGTTGTGGCGTGAATGTGGATAATTCTAGGTACAGTGATGATAATTGAATGTAGGTCATAGAGTCATGCATGGACAAGTTCAGCTATAATAATAATAT
The DNA here is from genome assembly GCA_963930775.1 of Cliona cf. orientalis. Taxonomy (NCBI): domain Eukaryota; kingdom Metazoa; phylum Porifera; class Demospongiae; order Clionaida; family Clionaidae; genus Cliona; species Cliona cf. orientalis. The sequence goes on from OZ005697.1 coordinate 6,857,779, forward strand.
GATATTGCACTCCACCATGCATCGTGTACACCCTGATGAATGTCATGCATAATATATATAGCTAACTATAATTACTGTGTGGGTGGGATGTACCGGTATATGGATGCATGATTAATTATTACTACAGTGCATAATCTAGCATATAGAATGAGGAGTATGCTGGAATGTAAACTGACAGCTGGATAAGCCCATACCACTCAGGTAATTAAATCATACAAGTCAGCTTATTGTGTTCTCAATATTATTGTGTTCTCAATATTTTGTTTCAGTCTCGACATCGTTCAAGTACACGAGTCTTACTATTAAGCAAATTTATACACCTGTCATCGCCACCTTTATAATAATATTATACATATGAGTGAGTTTATGACTACTTAGGTGTGTCTATTATTTTGGTGTATGTAGCTACCGTATACATTATGCAAAAATTTGATGATTAGGCCATTTTTATGGACTCATATTATATTATTCTACTGTTGCAGATGGCTGAGGTACCAAAATATCAATTTAAGAGTGTGCAACTTCTCAAGGATCAATCCCTTGGCATTGGATCTTATGGAGCTGTCTGCAAAGCAAAATGTGATGACCTCCTCTGTGCTGCTAAAATTATCCATCCTACTCTATTCGATCCAATTGCACTACAGCAAATTGCCCCTCAAAAAGAGCACAGACTGCCCATTAGACGCTTTGAGCAGGAGTGTGAGTTCATGAGTGCTATAAGACACCCCAACATCGTCCAGTACCTGGGCATGATCAGAGACACTGACACATGCTTGCCCATACTCCTAATGGAGCTGATGGACGACAGCTTGACCCACTTCCTTGAAAACTCCTCTCAGCCAATTCCTTACCACATCCAAGTCAATATTTGTCACAATGTCAGTCTAGCACTATCGTTTCTCCACTCCAACAAAATCATCCACAGAGATCTCTCCAGTAACAATGTTCTCTTACGTGGAAATATCCTAGCCAAAGTGACCGACTTTGGAATGGCAAGACTGGGCGACATTAATCCTCAAACAACTCGCTTCACCAGCACTATGTGTCCTGGCACTGATGTCTACATGCCTCCAGAAGCTGTTCAAGACAAACCAGTGTACACAGAGAAGATCGACTGCTTCTCATTTGGTGTCATCATTGTCCAGATGTTGACAAGACAGTTTCCCAAACCTGGAGATCGATTACAGGAGGTAGAATTAAATTGCAACCATCCAGGATTACCAGCCGGAACAGTATGTGTGCGTGTACCTGAAGTCAACCGTCGACAGAGTCATATCAGTGAAATTCCTCCAAACAACTCCCTCCTACCAATTGCACTCGATTGTCTGAAGGATAAGGATAACGAGCGTCCTTCAGCTCATCAGCTTTGTGAGAGAGTAGCTGATCTGAAAGGAATGCCCAAATACAGAGACAGTGCTAGGGCTGTTGAGGATAGAGAAGATGAGATCATTCGATCACAAGCAATTAGTATGGAAGAAAAGTATTGTACAATAATATCATCAAAAGAGGAAGAGATTCAGCAACTGAGACAACATATACGAGAAAAAGATCAAACCAATACACAACAATTAGAGGAAGGAGAGAGACAGATTGGACTATTGAATCAGCAACTTCAACAGCTACAGTTAGATAAGGATCATGCAGTGAGTGAAAAATCCAGACAGACAGAGGAAAACAAACAACGATTGAGAGAAAAAGAGAGACAACTAGAGGAAAAAGAGATCCAACTTAGACGTGTAAACGAACAGCTAGAAGCAAGTGAAGAAGTAGTAGTTCAGTTTGAGAGACGAATCGCTGAACTAGAACAGCAACTTAGTCAGAGAGAGCAGCAAAAGACGAAAGATAGTAGTAGAGGAAAAGAGCTGACCAGCTGCAAACTGAGGTGGAGGGAGGGAAAGAGGGCACCATGTAAAATGTACAGAAATTATGACACTGCTGTGGATGGTAACACAGTGTATGTTATAAACAGCAATACTGTAAATATTTATTCCTATGATGTCATCAGTGACAGCTGGTCTCAACTACCTGACTGCGCTAATGGGTATTGCTCAGTGATAGTTATCAGTGGCTGTCTGACCACTGTCGGGGGAGGTTCCTACGTACCCTAATTATTTCAATGCGTTGCTCAGCCTAACTGGGAAAGGCAGTGGTAGGAGATGGACTCAGCAATACCCACCCATGCCAACAAAGAGAGGGTTGACAACCTCACTGTGCACTGGAATCACACTAATCGTAGCTGGAGGAGAGGGAGAAGGTGGCAGAGCGCTATCAACAGTTGAATTAAGTGATGGATACTGAGACTCACCAGTGGTCTACTGCTGTTGATCTACCTCAACCAATGTACTGTGCATCAGCAACAGTCTGTGGAGTTCAACTCTATATGCTGGGTGGAGTTAAGAGTGGTTATTATGTCAAATCAGTACACACATGTTCAGTGAGTGCCCTCCTCCAGTCTTGTGTTCCAAGTTCAAAGCTTCGGAGAACATCCTTAGAAGACAAAGCTAGAGTATGGAGACAAGTTGCTGATTTACTAATTGCAGGATCCTCTTGTGAATCCTTTCACGGTCGACTGCTGGCAGTTGGTGGGTTGAAATTAGGCAAAGGCACCACAGCTGTTTATATGTACAACTCCACCACCAACTCCTGGGAATCTATCAGTCACATGACTACTGGTCGATATGATTGTTTCACTGCTGTCCTCCCTGACAACCGACTGATGATAGTGGGAGGTTACGCTGGGTATGTTCCTACCAACTCAGTAGAATTTGCTACTGTGTATGATGACTAATACTCAAGTAGAGCAAGTAGAGCACAATGTCCTAAAAACATTATTATGATCAGTATTATAATTATCATAATAATAGTATACTTGTACTTTGATATGTACAAATCTTGTATACCAATTACAAGTATTACAAATGAAATAGGCACTTGAGTTTGAAATACCCTTCTGAGTTGAAATACTTATCTGACTTTGTGTATGTATACTATTAGCCTGTGATAGTAAGGTTGTATGTTGAATTAGGATAAATAGCACTCCGAAATAGGCCTTTGGTTCATCAAATTGTACTCGCTATCGCTCGTACAATTTTTGAACCAAATACCTATTTCAGAGTGCTATTTTATCCAAAACCTCACTATTACCTATATATACTAATTATTATGATACAAGTAGCTATGTTTGATGTCACAGTCATGGGATAGTGTGACTGAACACTACTAACAGCATGCTATGTACAATCAAGTGTCAGTCAGTAGAGTGTGCATGCGCAGATGAAAGCAGCACTGAACTTTGAACCTACGCCATTATGGTGTAGACCACACCCTTTAAATTACTGCAGGCCAAGAGAAGCTGCTCAAACTCACCGTGCAATGGCAACGTTCTCGAACGTCGAATCTACCACCAGACTATGACAAAGAGCAGACATCGCCTCTCACTTTGCTCGAGGCTTGGTGGTCTGCTGAGCATGCATCTCTAGCTCTATGGCCTGTCACGTGATATTTGGACCCCCCGAAATATTCGGACCCCCCCCCCCCCGTAGACCCTGAAGACTAATCCTGCCATACAGACCCTGGAAACTAACCCAGCTAACCATTTATATCCAGAACCCAACCCCTTCCCCTTTTGAATCTCTGCTATAGTGGTACATGTATACAGGGAGAAAAGGGGACTTAAGGAGACTAAGGAAAAGAGAGCTCAAGAGTTTAACTTATTGCAAGTAGCTCCACAAGCGACAACAGCAGTGGTGTAGTGGTTGGGGCTCTTGTGTGCCAAATAGTCTAAGAATGTAGTGGGTTCGAATCTTGCTTTATACTTTGATTTTTATTCACTTCTCGAAAATTTTCTAAGTTCTCGTAGGATCTCTGTACATAATGAGATCCATTACCTTTAATATGGTGCATTTGGTGCTGTACCATTAATAATTAATTTTTTTGTGCATGTACGTGTAGAAATAGAAATGTTGGGAGTAAATAGGCAGAGCAGTTGTATACATGAAGCTACGTTAGGGCTAGTTATCACTATCAGATTCTGGTGAAGTGTTGACACTGTTGACCATCACCCAAGAACTGAATTTTACCTAACATAGGTCTTTTTTTGTACTGTCGGAAAGCACATAAAGGGCTATCACAATTTCTATAATAATTTTATACTTTTGTAATATCAAAGGTGGTATACAAAAGGATTAACACTTCCTAGGATCAGTAAAAAGAACCTTCATGATTGAGTGCTGGCAAGTTTCTCTATTCAGTCAATTGGATATGCTCTAAGAATTAAAATATCATCTGTTGGTCTAGAGTGAGAGAGAGAGGGGGGAGGGGAGGGAGAGAGAGATACGGAGAGTAGTTTGTTACACAAAATTGAAAATGACTGCATACATGTACCTATCACTTGAGTCTGTTGAAACCATTCCCATCTTATTCACTACAGTGATGCCAGCGCAAACTCGTCCAAATATAGTGTGCTTGCCTAAGAGGAGGGAACAGAATGCATAATATCATAATCCCTTCCTCAAAACTGTACTACAACAGGAGCTAAATAGATGCAAATGCAATGTGTGCAGGTACATGTATGTGTTCCAGAGAGTTCTCGTAGTTGAGAGTAGGATGGATACATGGCTTGGTAAGAGTTAAATGTAGACCACAAAGGCAGTAGATACGGATGTTTATTACGCATGCATGCTACTCAAGGATGGCTACTACCATAGTGTCCCGGGCAAGTGCCCACTCCCGGATAAGCACCCATGTACCGCATTTCAAGGGGCCACTATAGCAGCTTCTATGGGATTTTGATCCCGGGTAAGCACCTATGATGGCCAAAATTGCAAGTTATGTTTAAGTGCCCATGGGTGCTTACCCGGGACACTACAGTATTTGGGATAATTATTCTCTTTTCCTCTTTTCCACTTTGCTTACCATCTAGCCACTGTGTAGGTGCTAAAGTGATGAAAAATTGACTTCCATTCGTGTTAGGTCCACTGTAATCAATAATGGTATGTACAATAAATCAAAGTTGGAAAAGTACAGCGCATGGTGTAATTTACCTGTTTGCCATTGAGAGTATTCCTGCTCCTGAGTGCTTCAGATCATCACGGATTTCATCTTCAAATATCTGACTACAAAAGAGATAGTATCAATAATAAATATTATGGTGGGAAAGTTTTGAGGGAGAAAACTTTCATGAATTTCGCTGCCATCAAATTTTGGGTGTGCTGCACTGACTTGTTAATTTAGCCAGGGAGTATTTCATGAAAGTTTTTCTCTGCGAAACGCTAATTTTCTACTGACCCAAGAAATTTGACTTTCTCTCTCAAAGCTTCTCACCATAACATGGTATTCATAGCCAACTATTGTCAGCATCTTATTATTATGCAATGGGTTAGTTCATACAAATTGTCAAAAGGTGGCCTGAAAGTGTGTATGCACAATGTCATATCTTCACCAGTGCACAACCAAGAGCTGAAGCTATCGAATCCTACAACATGCAGCCATATACATTATAATACATGTAAATTTACACATGAAGCTACGCAGTAAGTGGCAAATCTTTGCTCTCCTTATGCCCATTGCATAAATCCTACCTCACAAGTACATGCATGTACATGTACATGTACATGCACATTCCAATATCAACCTTAATAATTGTAAGCACGCTAGTGTCTTAATGTACCCGTAGATTGAGGAGCCTCCCCTTCCAGTGCCGGTGGGGTCACCTCCCTGGATCATGAACTCCTAGTACATTGTAATAAATTGGAAAAGTTAAGATACAGTATAATAAAGTGACACTGTAAATGCAATTGCGTGAATCTAGGTCAAAACGGGTACCTTCAGAAATTTGTGCTCTTTGCACTACAATAATATAATATAGTGCAGTAAATATCATGCGACCAGTGCTCAGCTAAAAAATTCCAGTAAAAATGTTATTAACGTACATCAGCATAGCAACATGATTGTGTATGTGTCAAGGATCGTTACAACTTTTAGTATGTACATCAGGTACTGTGCACACTATAAGATAACAGTAATTACCTTAATAATTCTGTGAAACTTGCAACCATTGTAGTAGCCACTACGAGCCTATGATACAGAAGATGAGCAGTAGCTTGCACGACCCTTTACCAACTACAAAATTTACCAGCTCAGCAAAATTTCTGCAAGTCTTTGGTGCATGATTCCAGTAGAGCTCCACGGACACATCGCCCTGCAGTAAATTGAACTTCAACGTCAACTTGTATAATAACCAGAACAAGCTTGCAGCATGAACTAAACAATGTATCCGGCCGAGCAAGCAGCCTCAACCGAGGCCTCAACGTATCACGGTACGTCACGGCAGTAGGCGCACGAATTGTGTATCATTAAACTTTTGCGCCTTGTTGCTATAGATCACGTACCATCGAAGTCTCTAACGTGACTTGCTTGGGTTGACTCATTCTCACACAGCTCTCCAGTACATCACATGTCGGAATTGAATCGGAATTGAACTTTGACCCTGCAGGTTCGTGACGTCACCACAAACTAGGGCCGGCTGTTTCCAATTAGAGCACACCAGGTGTATTTGGCAACCAAGCTATGAACAACTGCTCATTAACCAGTCCTCGCCCTACAAGAAACTGAGCTCAGCTTCCCATCTAACTGGTAAGAGATATCACTTAACAACTAAAGTAAATCTTTTAAGTAGACGCGTAGACTTGTACAATCGTTTCTTTGTTCTTTCTTTGTGATTCCTGCCCCACTTTATGAACCCCATGAATTACATGTACTTTGCCCTTTCATACTTCAGTAAGGTAGTCTGCAATTGTAGGTAGGTATGATGGGAGTGATTGCAGGTATAGCTGATTTGTGCTGTCTGCATGTGGTGTAGGGGAAACATTCTGCTAGATTCTGTCATTATAAATAAAAAAATAACTGTTGAGTATTAAACCAAACTGCAAGCATCAAGGGTTCACACATGTATATATGTGCGTAGCAAATGGATTAGCCTCAAACCAGGGCTATTTCATAGACAGTGAGTTAGTACATAGGACCTTTATTTACATGTACATGTAGCTTTAGGTAAATCTCTGGTAAACTTACAGCATGCAACCAATCTCTAATTCTCTATTAAACACCCATAGGAGCCATCGGCCCCCAGAGCATGCTCACTTGGGTGCACTTGTTAAAATCTTATCAAAAATTCATGACTACATGTACATGTACATGTAGCTGCCTATGTGACATTGTCATTTAGCTTGAGTGTGAAGATGGGAACAGTGGTAGTAGATTCACCTTCAATGCATTTATTACTAGTGTGATCTAAATAATTGTTGAAGCTGATCCTTTTCGTATCTTTTGCTGCATATACATCCTGAGGCTTGCTTTGAGTGGTGGGGGTTCTGTTTCCATAGCAGTGCTTAGTCTAATCAGTCAACCCACAGATCTCTCCTCCATGCTGCACTGTGGTGATTCCTTAAGATTGACAATGTAATTGATACCTAACACTCTTTGTAACTAAGCCAACCCGTACCATCTCCTTAATCTATAGATGGTACCATGCATGTCAACCTTATAGCAACATCCCCTGGCTTGTTTCAAACTTTTCATCAGGCATGTATCGTTGAAAATCTGGAAGTGATGCTGGGGTCGGCTAGTGCTTATGATATGGCAGAAATGGCTGGTTAGTGTACCTATACTGTAGATTGAGTACCTGTAACCATCGACATTTGTCACCCATGGGATTTTCGGTACTCCCGAAGTTGTAATTAAAATTTGTCTGACATCCGATATCTGTACACCTACACATACATGTAATATACATGTGTACACGAGTGGTAGTTTGCTGACAGTCACTAGACACCTAATGAGTATTGTACCCTCCCATTTCTGATCTATGATTTCCACTGGGGATACGTGTACATGTATTTTTACCCTGTACATACATGTATCAAAAACAAAGTATCAAACGCTAAAATGCATGTACATGTACATACATGTATACACGTATGTATATGGAAGAAATACTCTATGCAATAAGTACATGCAATCAAAGTGCTGCATTCGTGTACGTTCTGTGTAAACATACACAGTGTAGGTATGACATTGTTTTATTGACAGAGGTCTTATTGGGTGTTTGATAAGAGTGTGTGTGGTTCCATATATGGGTGGTTGGCTGGGTTGATGTGTGTGGTTGTAGTGGCTATCTGTTGGACTAAACACTAACTTGTACACTGTCTACATTGTCTTCTTCACAAAGCTTCTTTAGATAGTATACTCTAAATTATAGTGGAGCAGTTTCAATTTTTATCCATTTAGTAGTATAGTACAGTAGCAGAAGAATTTAGGCATGCATTTTTGTACCATACAAATTTTTGTGTACATGTATGTACACCCTTGCCTTGAAATGATGATACTATGCGTGGCATTCGTACGATGCTCAAAATCTTACAATATCAACACTATCCACAGTAGAGAGCCTGAGCATCCACTACAGCTATACAATGTCATATAGTTTGTATCTTATTAGGGATGTTTTTTGGCACTCAGTGATGAATTTTATTACTAGCCATTAATCTGTACACGCGCCAGCCTCACTAGCCTCGAGCCAGCCTCTCTCGGCCATTGGACAAGGAGAGGGAGGGATAGGAGAACTTTAGGCTAGGCCTAGACATAACTACATGGCCAGGCCTGCTTACATAATCAAATTTCCCTTTAATTGTCAAAGGATTACCTTATAAATTTCCTCGGGCTAAGTAAGTACATGTAAGTACACACACACACCACATCTTACACGATGTATTACATCAGTGGACAGAGGGATGGCTCGTGCTACCTAAAGATGTTCTTTCAATGTGCAGTACTAGAGTAGAGCTCATAACCCTACCATGTGTGTACATGTACGCAATCTACATGTACATATACATAGATACATGTATACATGTATGTACAAATACGAGTGAATTTGTGAGGGAGGAGTCACTGTGCTAATTGTTAGACGATTACTGTGGGATCTGAGTGATCATTGTTTTAATGGCCTTTGGAAGCCTTTTCAATAATGTTGTGATAGGTATAGTGCTTCTTTCATGTATTGTCTGTCCATTAATGTTGCTAAAAGTGTCAACACGTGTCATCCACTGTCTACATGTACATGTATGTATTCTTATAATAATTATAGCATTTCCAAGTCTTAGAATACTTATAGCATTTGCAAGTTTTTACAACCACCTCATCATCAACAAAACGATGATCCAGCATACTCCACTATATTAAACATATTATGTATGTATGGTTTCATGAATGCACCCCAGTTAGGATCTTGCTGTTGGCCCATGATCCCCTCCCGGCCCCTTCATCATTGGTGTAATATCAAATATCACCCACATCCCCCCTTTGGTACGCAATAATCTTTCCATAGCAACTACGTAGGCAATGTCCCAGTAATGATATTATTTGTTTTGCTGTTGCATATCTATTACATGTAGTACTCATATTATTTCTGTTGTTGACCCTACATCAAATCATACTTCAGATATACAGATCCAACAAATTGCCTAGTGTTTGAGTGACCTTGGTCTGGTGTATTCTCTTGTCCACTCCCCAGTCTACCACAACATCCACGCATGGAGGGTGAGCTAGAACAGTCTGATCAAACCACCGCTGGAGTGGAGAAGACCTCGAGCGATGCTCCTCTGGAGCAGCCTGAGACCCAAGACTCTCAACCAGTGCCTCAAGGACAAGATGGGGCCTCAGAAAATACAAGTCATGAGCTGTCTGATTCTAAAGGGATCAGTAGTGATGATTCTGAAGACAAGCCTAGCAAAGCAGAGATAGGTGAAAATTCTACTAGTTCTGTAGTTGAGAGTAAGGCTTCAACAGAAACACTGGGACTGAACTCTACTTCTGTAGCTTCTAGTCAGCCCATCCATGGGCGACAGTACCAGCTAGCCTTTGATGTAGATGACACAGGAAGTGAGGCCGGTTCACCAAGGTTGGTGGATATGAGTAACCCTGTCATGAGTTATCTATCTCAGCACCACTGCCTACCAAGCCCCATGGCCAGCCAGTCACATGATCTAGAGTCACTACCACATGAAGAGTCACGTGACCACACGGAGGAGATAAGTGATGGTGATGGTGCTAAACCCGAAGCTTCTTCTACCATAACTTCAGTAGAAGATGTTTTTTCTTCATCAACCCTTCAACCCGGCAGTACCTCTGAGCAGCAGCAGGGTGTGGCTACTACATGCAAGCCAGCTCCCTCTGATACTTCCGAATCAGAGAGAAAAGGAAGTGTTAAATCACCAGACTCAGTGGTCAAGATGGAGGACATCACTCTGACAACAGATTCGCCCAATGGTTCATTGCGTCACGAGTCTCCGCCCCCTCACCCAAAGGAACACGCCCTCAATATCCTGACCAGTGACTCTGAAGGTGGAGAGACTCCACCCTACTCTCCTGTGCCTTATCTCTCAGGTCAGTCCAACTAACTGAATTTGTAGGTGTCATCAAAATAGAATATTAGTTCAAGTATGAAGCAGGTGCTTCAAGTCTTTCTCTTCTCTCGTCCTCTTTCACTCTCTCTCTCTCTCTCTCTCTCTCTCTCTCTCTCTCTCTCTCTCTCTCTCTCTCTCTCTCTCTCTCTCTCTCTCTCTCTCTCTCTCTCTCTCTCTCTCTCTCTCTCTCTCTCTCTCTCTCTCTCTCTCTCTCTCTCTCTCTCTCTTTTCGCTTCTCTGTTTCCATCTCCCTTCCCTCGTCCCCCTCTTCCTTTTCCTCTCTTCCTCCTAGGTGAAGAAGATGCAGGTGTCCACAACCCCCATCCCATCACCCTCCCTGCCTCCCCCGTCTCTCCCTCCTCCACTCCTGTCGACAACCAGCCCTCCATGAGCATCCTCTTCAGTGGCGTATTCTACCTTGGCTCTTCAACAGTCGATGCCCCGGTTAGCGAGAGAGAGGCCAACCGAAAAATGTACATCTTGAAGAAGCAAGCTGAAGAGTCTCAACCGATAGCGGTAGTTCTCTCGATTCCCCTGGTAAACGAGGGCAGTATAGTGATGCGAGATCCAGAGTCTGAGCAGCCGATGTCTGTGTTTCCAGTGAAGACGGTGTTGTTTTGTGCGCGGGGCAACGCTGACGAGCTACTGGACTGCTTCTGTCTGAATATCCGCCACAAGAGGAGTGGCATGTACCACTGCCACGTCTTCCACTGCGAGATAAGGGAAGCGGTGAGTTACACGTACATATACATGTAACTAGTGTTCCCCTAAAAACTAGGTGCGTGTACGTATAATTGGGGTGATCATTGTGTTAAATTCAAGGATACTGAATTAAATACATGTACTCTAGAGAGCACTTCACTAATATCGCATGTTCTTGTTATTATAGCGGATTATTAGTTGACAGCGGTGTAATGTCATCTGTTTGCCAAGAACTAGAAACAATTATGACCAAACTTTTATCTGTTGACAATCTGATTTTGTTTATACAGTGTCAAAAGATTTTTGATGCTATTGGAAAAGCTTTCAAAACCAAGGTAAAGCGTGCACAGCCAATGTAAATGCATGTACATGTATTATTTGTTTTCCCTTGATCCTTGATCTTCACCTTGAGGCAACCCTACGGTCACCTGCATGTACATGTGTGTAAATTCTACAGTTTTCCTGTTAGAATGTTTGGTTGTTGGGCAATAATGAATTATGGTATAATGTACATAATATTATGGGTTACTAATAGTGAGATCTTTCTTATGAAGTACCTACTTATTGTTGATGGAATGGGTGCTCTTTATAACATAGCCGACTCCAACGCACTTATGCAATGAATCTAGAACTGTGTATCCAAAATGTGCTGTTGCTATTTCTCTTCAGCCTGCCAACCAGCCCCTCTCACCTTTGACCTCCAACGAGTTGACGTGTGATTTTGACGTGGCTGTGGATATCTTTGAGGAGGATGGGAAGGGAGGGTATAGCTCTGTACCACTTGACAAGGACTGCTTCAAGCTGAGAACAAATACAAAGAAGAAGATAGCACTCACTGTATCCCAACCGACAGCAGCAAGGCCAATGGTCATTGAGAGGTGAGGGGAGAGAGGGAGGGAAGGAGGGAGGGAGGGAGAGAGAGGGAGAGAGGGAGGGAAGGAGGGAGGGAGAGAGAGAGAGAGAGAGAGAGAGAGGGAGAGGGAGGAAGAGGGAGAGAGAGAGAGATGGTTAGTTTGAGATGCAGTACACCAACTGTGCACATGAAATGCAGCATACATGTACTGTATATGTGCACATGGATTCAGTCCCTCCCTGCCTGCAGGTGCTTTGGTCTGTTGATATCTCCGGGAAAGGATGTCAAGAACTCGGAGATGAATCTACTCGATAATATGGTAGGGTGTTCACATAAATATGTATACATTGCATGTACGTGCACGTGCTTGCTTACATGTACATGTACATGTATATCTTATTTTGCTTTCAATGACTGGGATAGATATAGGCACTGGGATGTTTCCCCTAGGGATTGTCTTACTAGAGTATTTCTGTAAGACTATTAATTTTCTTGAATATCTAGCATGTACTTATAATTATTGTAGTAGATACACTCGTACCTGTGCATACCATGGTATCCCAGGCAACCAGGTTAGCACCCAAGAACCAAATTTCAAAGGGTCACTGTTTCAGTAGCAACTTCCATACAATTCATACATGTATACCAAATGAGCATCGTGATTGTAGTATAGCGTACATTATACTACGCGTATGCTATATCTCTATAGTTAACCCTCGGCGCATGCGCGAGGGTTACTGTAGTTGGTTTGTCTGTTTGTCTGTCTGTTACCACGCTAGCTGCTACATACCTCATTTGCGAGTCCAGTTTGCGGTGTTGTAAGGTTCCTTATGGGGTTCCAAATGCATGATTTGTGTGGATTTCTCTGAAAACGCTTTATTCGCCAGTTTGCCGATTCTAAGCTTCTTGACTTTGCCCGAGCTAGCGATAGCATGACTTGACGTATAAATAGGTTGTGTGCTATATACGGTATGTACATCTATAACCCTCAGCGCATGCGCGGTTGCATCAATTCCGCCGCTGGTGAGCTTTTGACGATCGTGGGATGACAGTGGCTTCTTTTCAACGCTAAGGCTTAGCTGCCTGTATTCTTGTGGTACCCATTGACTCTCTGGCTTGTATGCATGCATGGCGTTACAGTGCTTGAACACAAGTGAGTTGCGAGAATATTGGACATGCAATATTGCTCAGTGTACTTAAGTCTTGTGCCAAGGCTTGCATCATAGTCCTTTAAGTTAAGATGTAGCTAGCTAAGTCCCCAAGAATTGGAGGTTAGGCTACAGTGAGGGAGGTGGAGTTGATGTCGAAACCACAGTGTGGAGTTCGATACAACACACTAGGGTTATTGCTAGCGCTGCTATGAGCTGTTGAACCTTAAAAAACACTGCTGTGCAAGTATAACATTAGCCTCGCCCTGGCCCCAGCCCTTAGCTACCCCTTTTTTGCATGCAACTGTTGAAGCATGTAGCTAATGTCATGCAACACGCCGAGGGTTTTGTGCTCGAGAGAGCTCTAGTTCTATTTGTATGTGGCTGTATATTATGTACATGTATATACATTGTGTATGTAATGCTGAGTCCTCCCCCTCTCCCCCCTTTGGATTAGTTGCCGAAGATTAGCTTGTTTGCTCTAGTGTTATTGGTTAGTTGGCTCATTAATATGATTGTTTATGTTTAACTGTGTGGGCAGTGGGTGAGCCAGATACAACAAACTTGAATGTTCCCTCCCTCTAAAATGAAACATACTGGTTATGGCTATGTCTGACTTAAATTGTTGCCATACTTCAACAGTGATGCTGTTGCAATTCATGAACTATACATCCCCACTAGTACATACTGTAGATCCATCTCCGTTTTGACCTTTAATGTGCATGTAAACACTTAGTCTAGTGATACATGCACAAAATAGAGACACTATACACTAGACATGTACACTTTTACTACATGTACATGTATGTATTGGATACGATTATACTTTTCCCAGAATACGTCGAGTGGTGATCGTTCATACACCGTAGCTGGTATCTGGGAGACTGGAGTGCCTTTCCTGGCTTCACTCAACGAGGAGACACCCAAAGGTAAGAAGGAAGGAGCTCATCTTCCAGAACATGAATATTAACTATGAAGTTAGGGGGTTAATACTTCAATGAGAGTCTCGTGCCGATGATTAGGATAGCTGATCTTCAAACACAAGAATATTATAATGTAATCGTGTAGTTAGGGACTAATACGTGTACTTATAGGTTGATGAGGGTCTCATATTATAGCAATGATTATTTTTGAGGATTTCTTACATGTGTACAATGTCATGTATGTTGAAATTATTGACTAATGTGCATTTATACATGTATAACGTGCTTGTGTATTTGCAGCAACCCGTCATCAAGTACTGACCGTGGCTGCTGATCTCATCGTTGAAGCCGTCACTGAACCGGTCAGGTTCTTAAGGTATGCACATAGGGAATTGACGACCTTTACCTACCGCATGGACACCACTCTTGACGATCTTTACCAATCTTTGGGCCTGTAGTGTTGGGGGTATGGATGTGGGTGCATGTACAATGTATACTAGTAGTACCATTCTGGTTGACACATGCATAACATACAGTGCATGTACCCATGATACATGTACATGTACCTGATTACTGCATGTGTACATGTATTTCTCTCAGGGAGGTGAAAGTTCATGTGTCTAAGCCTGGCAGTGTGGGACGCTTCATGTCCACCCTCACCAAGAAGAAATACAACACCGACACAGAGATGTTCAGACTCTTACTCAAAAAGACCCAGGTTAGTTGCACATTAGTGTGCATGATGATAATGGTAATGAACGTTCACATTGCATGTGCATGTACAATATTATGCATGCAGATTTTACTAGCAATAATAGTTATCACTGGCATATCGAGCCGCTGTACACCCTTGTAGTTATGCATTATTGTTCTCCTTATTCAGTCCGGAGGTCTCCCTGAGAATGCAAAGGCTCCTAGCCAGTACACTGTAGTGGAGCTGAAGAGCGTTGAAGAGTTGAAGAGAGCACAGCATCACCATCATCATCATCAACTAACTCGCACTGGGTCAGCTCCAATGTCCGTTAATGATGTCACAGTGAGTAATAAGTTTACTGCACCACATGTATGATCTTTATTCTTAATTGAATCCGAATTATAATAATATGTGTACATGTATAATATTATGTACTGTACATACATGTACATGTACATGTATATGTAAATATAATACATTGTATGTACAGTAACAATATTCTACCCCCATACATATGCGTGCATAATGATTATTTCTCTCTCTCTCTCTCCCTCTCTCTCCCTCCCTCTCTCTCTCTCCCTCTCTCTCTCTCTCTCTCTCTCTCTCTCTCTCTCTCTCCCCTCCCAGTCTGGTGATGATGCTGCCCACCCCTCCCCCCTGGCTAGACTGAAGAGACACAGCATGAGCTTCAGGGAGTCTCCATCCAGCACACCACCAACCAAACCAGCAGCCAAGGTCAAAGAGCAAGAGGAACAGGAGGAGTCAGATGGTATGGGAATTACATGTATTATAATATACATTGATTGTTTGCAAAATATTACTTATATGTGGATGTCACTGTGTACGTACATGTACAGGCAACTACATGTACTTACGTACACATACAATGTATGTACAATTAATTTACAAATTTATCTGTGTGTGGTAATTAATACTGTTGAGTTTGCTTTCTTATATAGTTATTAGGAATACATGTACATGTAAATTGCACACTGTAAGTGCTCAATCAGTAGCGATCACTGTAGTGTCCCTTTTGTGTGATGGCTTTCTTCCTGCGGTCTGGCATGTCAATAGCCATGGCAAATGCCTGAGACCTAGCCATAGAGTCCACCGCCCTGCCCAGCTCCTCAGCCTGGTACCCTCTCAACTCAACTGTGATGCCTCTTTCAGGTTGAATCTCCATTCTCATGTGCTTGGTTTTCTCTCTCTCCCTCTGTCTCTTCACTTTTGCACATCTGTGTACATGTACATACATGTATGTGTGTACAGTGTGTATGCCCATGACATGTACATGCATGTACACTTGTATGTTTATAGCGTATACACATGTACAATACTGTACTGTTTTTACTCATAAACCAAAAAAATGCTTGTCTACATATACACACATGTAGCTCAAGGAAGCCAGCCCCAGTGCCTTATCTGGCACATCCATCTATCCCAGGCAACCAAAGATGGTGTCATATAAGCTGTAAGGTGCTCTGCCTTTTGAAAAGCTCTGTTGTCCCGTTGGAACTCTCCTTTCCGATACACCAATGTGCCTCATATACAATGTATGTGCATGTGTGGATACTTATGCATGTACATGTATAACGCACTCGTCACACGTGAATTTGGTGTTTGACGTTGATGTTGATCCTGCTGACAGCTGTACCTGGTGAGCCCGGCCACACATGTCACACTGGCTGGTCACCCTGCGTTGAGATCGTGCTACTTCTCTGCACCTACACGTACATAATTACGTATGCTGTGAAACGACCATTGTATGCAAGAGTTGTATTTTTGATGGATCATATTATAGTCTTGTCCCCAGGCCACTCCCACATTTTCAGTATTAAATTGAAAACGTGGGAGTGGCCTGGGGACAAGGCTATGATTCACATGAATTTTCACATGCATACTACAAGCAACACTTTGTTACACATTTTAGTACCTGCATGGGATAATTGGTATGGACTTATAGGCAGATATACTATGGAGAAATCCTTTGGATACTAGCTGGGGTATGCTTGCACACACTATGCATGTACATTGTACCTATACATGTACATGTATATGTGTGTGATATTATTTAATGCATATTAGATCCTACTTGTAATGAATACAGCGATCTGATTGGTTAAACTGTAGTATCTATCCTTCATAAAATACCTTGTAAGCCCCATAAAAAACTTTGTAAGCTCCATAAAAAACCTGGTAAATTTTGTTTGCCTATGGCTGGTTCGTTGCTAGGCAATTGTTTATATACAAAGCTTTTGGGCATTGTTGCTAGGATTTAAAGTAGTTAGACACTGTTTAGTCCGTTTCTACGTGATTTAGAGGACCTCAGGGCTCAGTAGAACCCTTGCTTCGCTCGGGATTCTACACAGAGCCCTTTGATCTTCTAAATCATGTAGAAACCTCCTAAACAGTGTCTAACTATTAATTTTATGTATTACTGTATGATCATGCAAAAGGCAGAGTTCTTTACACATGTACATGTAGAAGTCTAGCTGTCTAGCATTGTTTCCGTCCCCATCCTGCCTGGACACCAGGCTAAAGATACATTTTTTATATTATGTATGTGTACTTACTCTTCACATCTAAAGTATCCAGGTCCTTTGGTTAGTCCTTGTCCATGTATGGTGAAGGTTCTTTTACAGTAGTGGCACTGAATCATAGAATATTGTACACGTCTCTTAGACATCTTTCTTTGCACTGAAATGATCTTGTACTTTCTTTCTCAAGCTTCGGTGCAACTAATAGACTAAGTGTGTTCAGCTACATGTAGTAGACCACCTGTTTTCTCTCTGTTTATGCTTGCATTGCAATATTGTTTATTCAAATGAAGCGCGTGACTACCGGCCGGTATTTCACCCAAAGTCATGTGTGATGCTACATAATACTCTCGTAATATAATATCCTATACTTACGTGTACATGATACAGTGCTATACATGTCCTGTATGCTTCAAGTGTATACATGCCCTGTATACTTCAAGTGTATGTTGGTGTGTCTGTGTGTGTTGAATTATCGGCATTGTCCTATGTACAATCCTAAAAGTATTCAGAATGGTATTCTAGTTTGAGCTGAACTGTGACTAGTTTTGACAATGACTATGCAAGTTTTAATGATATTCAGCAGATGCCATGAATAGCATGTACATATTTTATGATATTACATGTATGTAATGATTATGGTAGGTAGTACTCATCATGAGCAAATGGTTAAAATACATGTACATTAGTGCTAAAAGTCTCTTAATTTCTATACTGTACTTACAAAATGCTAATCTGTGTATCATTGCTTACAAAGCGAAGGACTACAACTAGGCCATGCTCTATGGACAGCTAAACAGTCACAGAGTGGTTTCTCTGTTAGTTTCTTTTGGCCCTCCCCGAGTGAACCTGCCACAGTGAACAAGACCTTGAAGAAGAACAAAGGAAAGAAGCAGAAGAAAGCTAAAGCTAAACCATCAAGTGTGCAGGGGACTACTGACAAGGTGGCTTCAAAACAAGACTCTTCTGCCCCTAAGGTAGCTGTCACTCCAATTGCTGCCCACCAATCAATTCAACCATCAAACGATCCTAAAGATATGTCACCCAAGCCAGAAGAACCTATCAACTTACTTGCATGTGATGCTGTTGAGTTTGAAACGAAGGATGACGTCCCTGGTGTGAAGTACAAGATGGCTAACGGAAGTGAAGGCTGGACACCTGTAACAAGACGGAGACGGAGGAAATCCAGAACAAAGCTTAGAAAGCCCATTAATTATCCTGATATCGATACGACTGATTCTGAAAGCAGCAGCTCTGACTTGGACATGTCTTGCAGCAGGCAAATTGATTACACCATTCGTGATGGAGTGCCTGGCCTAACAGTATACCGTAGAAATCCTAATCCTAAATGGTCACCAATAGCCCCTAGTCCTGTAGCATCAAGAACTAGAACTAAACGTAAATTATAATAGTATACTGGTTCGGCTACCAGTTTAGTCTGGTTGACCCTCAGTGCATATGGCTATACGATACACCCTGTATAGATTACGTACCTACCAGTTATTTGTGCACTGTAAAGCAATAATAATAATAATAATAATAATAATCTATGACGCTAGACTAAGTGTAGTCACTGTATAGTAGTTTTATGTACACATACTACGTGTCATAAAAATGAGAGTTATACGAAATGGCAGTGGCTAGTTCACCAGTCTTCATCTCCTCCCTCCTCTGGAAGGGCAGTTTGTGCTGCTATTGTCAGTTCTTGCTCATACTTGGCAGCCAGGCTTGGGTCCATGGTGACCTCGGGTGGCTCCAGGGCTGGCATCTCAACGAAGTCAAGCGTAGCATCACCAGTCAGCTTGCGAGCCAGCCACAGAAATGGCTTCTCAAAGTTGTAATTACTCTTGGCACTGATATCATAATACTGTAACGATGTCATGTAGGAAAGGGAAGGGAGAGAGAGAAAGGTGCATTAATTAAAATATTCTAAATAAGCTTATAGCATGATCACTTTGAGATTGGGACATTAATTTAATCAAGCCATTAATTCTACGTGTAATGTGATGCTAAGCAATGAGTTTCACTATACATGTTGCTACTATAGCAAGCTACCTGCAGATTCTTCTTCCTGTGGTAAGTGACCTGCTTTGGTTTGACCTTTCTGTCCTTAACGTCGACCTTATTCCCACAGAGTACGGTGGGTATACTCTCGCACACGTGCTCCAGGTCACGGTGCCACACTGGCACATTGTTGTAGGTGGATCTAGCCGTCACATCAAACATTAATATGGCACACTGTGCCTGGATGTAGTAGCCGTCTCTCAGCCCCCCAAACTTCTCCTGGCCGGCCGTGTCCCATATGTTGAACTTGATGGGTCCCCTGCTAGTGTAGAACACTATGGGGTGGACCTCAACACCAATCGTAGCTGTAAAAATAATGGTTAAAGTTTAAAATGTGTTTGCCTTCCATTAATTTTAACAATTTTATGTATGCATGTTGCTTGCTCACGTTGGTACTGTTTCCTGAATTCTCCAGTGATGTGTCTCTTAACAAATGTTGTTTTTCCAATGCCACCATCACCAATCAAAACAAGCTGTGTTTTGTAACAAGAGGTGTTACTTATGGTTAGTACTGACCACACGCACGCAGTATAAATCATGATATTCAAAAGCTTTGATTAGTTTAGTGTCCAGCCCCATGCATCTATGTAAAAAAGAAAGAAATTTGTAGAGTTGCATGAGATATATACTATGGGACTAGTTCTTGAAGTGGTAGTACTCTATCATTGGCTAGGTACAAAAGCTTACTTTGAAGGTAGGTATCTCTTTGGAAATCTCCATTTCAATAATTTAGTTTGAGGGGGAAAAAAAGGATTTGAATATTTTCGATGCCTATGTAGCACTCCTTTCTGAAGATTTTTTGTTTAGACTGGACAAGATCATGCATCTGAGCGATTTATATAGCCACTAGATATCAGATATCAATGGTGTGATGTATATGTAAGGTGTTGGACATTATTTAGTAAATCTGGTTTTGACCAGACCTTGACTGGTTGAGTCTAGCTAGGATACTATGACTATGTAAAATGATGTTTGTGTGTGCAGACAATTGCTGCAGACTAAGCACTGCCAAGCAAGATTATTCATGAGATACTAAATATGGTAGCTAATGACATAAGAGTATCGTGTGAGTATGTACAGTGTATGTATGTAATAAAGTACCACTATACACATATCCAACAAACATTAAAACAGTTCTGAGTACTCCTCTCTCTGACATTGAGACATATTCGTTTCTGAAAAATGGTTTCATTTAATAGAGGAGTGTTATGATTGTGCTACTCATACTATAATATAAACTGTGCAATGACACAGTTTAATATGTACTATATCTTTGCTAGCTGTTTATTCCAAATTGTTGTTAATTGTCAAAATAGTAACCCCTCCTCCTTTGATGAGCTAACTGCTGGTGAGGATCATAAACATCATGGTGTGGGAGATTGTCAGAGACTACACGATGTGCTTTTATTAACCCAGTGATTTTATGTGTTCCTGCTGAATCAGATTTTGTACGTCGTCGTATTACTACTGTATTTTGACATGCATTTGCTTCAGGTACTGGTGCTTGTGAATCATGTCGGTCAGTGGACTGATTTTGTTGTGAGTCTGCTTTGGACAAAATTGTATTGCAATCGTTAGCATTGTGTGTTGTCTGTCCATTAGCCTCGCTTGTGTGCTCATGTATGCTTCTGCTTCCTTCACTGTTCTTGCTGTCCTTTGCTGTGTGATCTACCGGTACTGACCAGTTTCTATCTTTGAATAAAAGCTCATTCAATTTCTGTAAATATGTTTGAACCGCGGAGATATCACTTGTCGTTTGAGCTACTGCTGTCTGTAGTGATGGTAGAAGGCCTTTCAATTTGTCACCTTCTAGTAGTGCTCTCTGCAACTGCTCATGAGCGACCTCAGAAAGACACTTGATGGGTAGGAATGTAGTCTGGTGGAGTTCTTGCTGTTCCTTTAGCTGTTTACATTGTTTTTCTAATGCTCTGTTTTGTTGCTCAAGGAATTTACATCTAGTACACTCTTGTATTCCCTGGATAACATAAAGGAGCATATGTGTACATGTATGTATAAGCAAAATGTTATGTATTGTGATTTCTCTAATACCTTTGCGTAGAGATCTGGATCAGACTTGCTTAACTTTGATAAGCGGTCACGAGTACAGTGCCTTGAAGTCGATACTAAATAAAAAAAGAGGAGTGGAATACACAAATTTTATGATTGTGTAACCTCTAGTATATGTACCTTGTTGGCTAGCAGTTGCGTATGCTTTGACGATGACATCCTCTAGGTAGCTTGCCTGCTTGATTTCTCTCAGTATCTCACAGAGTCGAGTCAAGAAGCCAGCCTTTCTCCTTCCCAGGCACTGTAGCAGGTACTCACTCTTGGTCATGTCGGATGTGTGCGCTTGTTTCATGCTCAAGTACTTATCGTGTTCTGTCGGTGCCAGTAGGTCTCGGCTGTTCATCTCCATGGCTACATCATCGGGAGGAAGGTTTTTAGAGAGGTACATGAAGCAGGCCTGTAGCGCCTTTTCTTCTATTTCCTTGTCAGGAGGCATTTCCTGAATTAGTAACCAATGGTACTTACACATGAAAAAATGGACTCTCAAACGTACTTGCATACATGTATGTCAAGTGTTACTGCATGCATGCATGTACACATGCACATACAGGCATGCATACATTGATATCACTGTATACATATACACTTATGCCTGTTATAATGTTTCTGTCTGTAGCTTTCAATAGCTAGCTATCCCTGAACAGGCTTACTATACCTGGTGTCTATCCTCTTGATAATATCTTTGTTGAAGAGTGACAGCACTGTCTTGAATTATATTTCTAGTATCACTGACTTTCTTGAAGCTAAGTTTCTTTTTAATTGAGGCCGCCATGATGACTGTTGAGGTTATTTATTTAGTTACCGTAGGCTTTATTGAATTATTGACATTGGTCACGTTGGAAAGTATAAGTACTTAAAAGATTCACACGTAGTATAGATATTCGTACTTATAGCATCTTGCGACATATACAGTAGTAGTACAGTAACTATTGGTTGTAGCCTTGTCCCAAGATCATTCCCCAATTTCGTTGAAATGTATAATACATTTTATAGTAGATGATAATTAGAATTCCTTCTTCCTCTTTCACTGTTTACCAGTAGATTTGGACAAACTACCCATACAAAAGTCTACATAACGTTCCGGTAGAATGACGCAAGCAAAAGTAGTAATCAGTCTCACTAGTGATTTAGCATTGTAAACACTGCTGGCTCTATCCACTATATGGGGTGTAGTTAATCGAATACAACGTATGATCCAATCTAATGTAAGAAATTTGCATTTTACGAATTCTCATAAGTTAAACGTGTATATATGGAATAATTGACGACCTTTACCAGAAAAGCGCACGTTTTTCAAAATTGAAATTTTTTTTTTTTTCGTACGTACATGTAATATTAGATCAAATACAGTAACATACATTCTCACATGCAGAAATATTTACAAATTTCAATTTATCAACGCATAATACAAAATATACATGTATTCTTGAGATGTTTAGTTACATTTTGTAGCATTCCAGTAGCATTTGTAGAAGCCTCGCTGTCGATCATCGAGAATGAGTCTTCTTCGATTCTTCAAGCCAACTGCCAATACCAAGCCAAGCACAACTGTCGCTCGAGCATTATGGTATTCTATTAATAGCCCACCCCACATGCAGCCTCACAAGCCACACCTCTATAACTAAGATTGGGGGTGTGGCTTTCTCGTTTGGAAATTTGCAATCATTAGAATCACAATCTGGCTTGTATAGCACCATTCGCAATCGTTTAACTATGCATTCAAAACCCCGGCCACCTACGGTATATCTTTAGCAAATCATTACCCATAATTGTCAAAACGACAACAGTTACGTTGTCTACCGGCTGCTTGATGCTGTTATTATTTGCTGTCTTCTCCTTTGAGGAGCTAACTGCTAGGATCATAAACATCATGGTCTGCAGGTGTGACGACCATTGCCTACGCGTGGTTCAAAATTTAACTTTCTCCTCACTGAAATGATCATCCCACAAACATACATACATACATATATGTACATATAAAACCACTTTCCGTCTTTCGTGTATTCGTGGCTCGCTCAGTCTCACCCTGAATCAAGGTTGGCGAATGTATTGGGCAAAACAAACTGAATGTTGTCAGTAACTGAAGAATATCTTTGGCTTTGCTGAAGTAGTGTAATACATGTACAAATGTGTAGCAACTACTGGCCATCTAGGGCACAACTGTATCAATCATAATCTGACTATAGCTACTTATAAAGTAACTAGCAGTGCAACTGAATCTGTACCAGCTATCAAGAGTAGCTATGCATACTCACTTAGTTTTGCTTGCACGAGGCACTATATTATTTGCACCATAGTATGATTTACAAATTATCAAGGATAATTTCAGATGAAAAGAGTGTGTGTTCCTGTCCCATACCTTCCACACATACAAATTAATTCTCACTTACATGTACTGTATATGCATGTAAATTGTGAATCATGATAAATCAAAGTACATAATATATGGACATACATACATAATATTATCATACTACATGTATTATATTCTGCTAATAACAATGCATAGAAAGTAGAAAGTTGCTCAGTAGTCATCATCATACTCCCTTTTGTATTTGAGGGCTTTCTTCTTTTGATCAGGCATAACAGCTGTGACTACTTTGGTGAATGCTTCAGACCTTGCCATGCTATCTATTGCTGTGCCAATCTCCTCAGGCTTAAATCCTGAAAATTCAACTGCTATACCCTTTTGAGGATGCAATTCCATTTTCATGTGCCTGGTATCCTTTTCATTTATCTTTTTCGTCTTTTCTCCCGCACACCTTTATTGCATACATGTATGTATGTGGTGTGCGTGTATATGATCAAGTAGACATGTATGTTTTAACAAAAAAGTCTGTATTCTCCCTAAGCATAGTATAGCATTGTATGTTAAACGTACAATTTCCTATCCCCACATAAGGTAACATCTACATGTATAGAATATGCACGACATGATATATTTAGTTGATATAGTTTCAGGAGTGCACAGTGAGAGTGGGATAGAGCATGACACAATCATAGGCTTAAGGTTTTTATCTACACTAATGATTGCCTGCTTTGTATAATTAAAGCTCATGCTGGCTAATTGATGTGTATATATAGGGTTTTATCTGGCCTGAAAATTCTTGGGGGGGGGGGGGGGGGGGGGGAGAGGGGAGGTGTAGCTAGCTAATGGGCTGCCTGCCTTGGCGGCCATGCGTCCCCTCCCGCGCAAAGTGCGAGGAGCCAAAGCATAAGTTGATACTAGTCTTCCAGGAATCCCAGAATACTTAGTACTGAGTGATCTGCTATAGCCTATCTATGTGAATGGAGTTCCCGAGGATGTCCCAGGAGTCCCTGGATACTTACATGTAGTATTGAGGGATCTGCCCTGGAGTTCCCAGGGATGTCCCAGGAATTCTGGTATAATTTTGTAGTCGAGTAAACCGGAGTTATGCTAAATTCCCTGGGATTTCCCAGGAATCCTAGGATACTAAGATTCAGAATGTTTAAGTTAGTGGGATCCCATGGATAGCTTAGGATAGACTATGGCAGTACTGGACATGTATTCCAAGCAGTGGTTAGAAAATGTCACTAGTCTAAGAACTTTTGAACAAAGCATTTCAACGAAATCCACACAATGCATATCTTGAAACTTAATGGTACATGTACCTTGTTTTCAATGTACATGTGTATATAGCAGCTAGCCCAGTAATAGACACACATAGAACAGCTACAGTACCCCTCGTGCATGCACCGAGGGTGAAAAATCCAATTTAACCATGCATGCGTGCCTATGGCGATATGCATTCAGATCGCTAAATTTAAACTTTGCCAATACCAACAGAGAGCCATTTCACCAAATTTTACACTCACCAAAATTACCCACCATACTGTAGTTTAATGATGCCTGTAAATTTGTAGCTAAACTATACCAACATTAGTTTAATTTTTATTTGGCTGTACGTTATGCTTGGACAACATACCTAGGACATGTTAAGGTAGTTGGCGCTTTGAATTTTGATTTTGCTGACTCATAGATGTCCTTCTCGAAACCACCACCACAAATGTCACACCGAAAAGTTATAGTCTTGGACTTATGTCCTCTACATGCACAAATGTATTAACATCATAATAACAGATAATAGTTACATGTATGTACTGTACAGTATTAAAAATATACATACACTAAATGAAGCAAAGTGTACTCTCCTGGACCATCGTTTATCCATTAATTTTGCTGTTATGATACATGTAAGTTCTATAAATGTACCTTTTCGTCGTAATTTCTAGTCCACCTTTGAACTCCATTTAGCAGTAATAGTAGCACTTTCTCTTTGAGTAAGCAAAACCACTGACACTGTCTATCCAATTTACTCTTGCTACTATAGTTCACTATAACACTCCACTGGTATAGACTTCTATGCTTCTTTGTGCATGATATTCTTTATTTGTATATTTTATTGTTGGTATTTCCGTATTGAATCACATGACTAAAATAATATACTATACTCCCAAAGTAGTCTTGACATATTGTTGCAAAGGTCATGATGTAAAGGTACAGCGTCTTAGTATGTACACGTGTCTTGTACTAACGTATACAGCGAATATATATGTAAGGCGCACACTTGAAGTTGGCGAAAATATTATTGTGAAAGAAATTAATAGTATATCCTAAAAATAGACAGACTAATTTAACTGATTTTGACAATGGCTATGCAAGATATAAGAATACATGTACATTCATTGCATGTCATTAATAACATGTATACATATACATGGTATTACTATATGTACAGTGGTAATGGTCATCAAATATATAGATGCATTACCTGAGAATAGTACCAGAAATGTTTTCAACTCCTATCTGTTCTTATACATGCAATACTAACCCTATAGTATGATAGTATCAGTGTTGTCATTGCACAGTATGTATACAATGTCTAAAATGAGGGTTGTACAAAATGATAGTGGTTTATTCACCAGTCTTCATCACCTCCCTCCTCTGGAAGAGCAGTTTGTGCTGCTATTGCCAGTTCTTGCTCATACTTTGCTACCAGGCTTGGGTCCATGGTGACCTCGGGTGGCTCCAGGGCTGGCATCTCAACAAAATCAAGCATTGCATCACCAGTCAGCTTGCGAGCCAGCCACAGAAATGGCTTCTCAAAGTTGTAATTGCTCTTGGCACTGATATCATAGTACTGTATCGATGTGTACATGTACATGTAGGAGAGGAAAGGGAGAGAGAGAGGTACATCAATTTAAATAAGCTTATAGCATGATCACTTTGAGATTGGGATATTTACTCAAGCCATTAATTCTACATATAATGTGATGCTAAACAATGAATTTCACTATACATGTTGCTACTATAGCAAATTAATTACCTGTAGGTTCTTTTTCCTGTGGTAAGTGACCTGCTTTGGTTTGACCTTCCTGTCCTTAACGTCGACCTTATTCCCACAGAGCACGGTGGGTATACTCTGGCACACGTTCTCCAGGTCACGGTGCCACACTGGCACGTTCTTGTAGGTGGATCTAGCCGTTACATCAAACATTAATATGGCACACTGTGCCTGGATGTAGTAGCCGTCTCTCAGGCCTCCAAACTTCTCCTGACCGGCGGTGTCCCATATGTTGAACTTAATGGGTCCCCTGCTGGTGTAGAACACTATGGGGTGGACCTCAACACCAATCGTAGCTGTAAAAATAATGGTTAAAGTTTAAAATGAGTTTGATTTTAATGTGTATGCATATCGCTTGCTCACGTTGGTACTGTTTCCTAAATTCTCCAGTGATGTGTCTCTTAACAAATGTTGTTTTTCCAATGCCACCGTCACCAATCAAAACAAGCTGTGTTGTGCAATTATGGTTAGTACTGACCACACACATGCAGTATAAATTATGATATTCAAAAGCTTTGATTAGTTTAGTGTCCAGCCCCATGCATCTGTGTAAAAAAGAAAGAAATTTGTAGAGTTGCATGAGGTATATACTATGGGACTAGTTCTTGAAGTGGTAGTGCTCTATATATAATTGGCTAGGTACAAAAGCTTACTTTGAAGGTAGGTATCTCTTTGGAAATCTCCATTTCAATTTAGTTTGAGAAAAAAAAGGATTTGAATATTTTCAATACCTATGTAGCACTCCTATCTGAAGACTTTTTCTTTAGACTGAACAAGATCATGTATCTAGCGATTTATATAGCCACCAAATATCAATGGTGTGATATGTGTAAGGTGTTGGACATTATTTAGTAAATCTGGTTTTGACCAGACCTTGACTGGTTGAGTCTAGCTATGATACTATGACTATGCGAAGTGATGTTTGTGCATGCTTCTGCTGCAGACTAAGCACGTGCCAAGCAAGATTATTCATGAGATACTAAATATGGTAGCTAATGACACAAGGGTATCATGCAAGTATGGGGGAGGGGAATATACATACATGTATAATCTATGATGTATATGTATGTATGTGTGTAATGAAGTACCACTATAATACACATGTATTATATCCAACAAACATTAAAACAATTCTGAGTATTACAGTGACATTGAGACATATACATTTCTGAAAATAATAATATATTTCATTTAATAGAGGATGTCGTGATCATGCTATGTAAACTGTACAATGACACAATTTAGTTATGTACTACATTGCTAGCTGTTTATTCCTAATCATAGCAAATTGTTGTTAACTGTCAAAATAACAACAGTGGGTCTACTGGCTGCTTGATATTGCTACTATTTGCTCCCTCCTCCTTTGAGGAGCTAACTGCTGGTGAGGATCATAAACATTATGGTGTGGGGGGTTGTCAGCGACTACACGGTGTGCTTTTATTAACCCAGTGGTGTTATGTGTTCCTGCTGAATCAGATTTTGTACGTCACATTTCTACTGCACTTTGGTATGTGTTTGATTGAGGTACCGGTGGTCGTGAATCATGTCGGTCAGTGGACTGATTTTGTTGTGAGTTTGCTTTGGAGAAAGTTGTGTCGTTAACGTGAGTTATCTGTCTATTAGCCTCACTTCTGTGCTCATGTATGCTTCTACTTCCTTCACTGATTATGCTGCCCTTTGCTGCGGCAGTGTGATCTACTGGTGCCGACCAGTCTCTGTCTTGAGATAAAAGCTCCTTAAGTTTCTGTAAAGACATCTGAACAGCAGAGATATTGGTTGTCGTTTGAGCCACTGCTGTCTGTAGTGATGGTAGAAGGCCTTTCAACGAATCACCTTCTAATAGTGCTCTCTGCAACTGCTCATGAGCGACCTCAGATAGACACTTGATGGGTAGGAATGTAGTCTGGTGGAGTTCTTGCTGTTCTTTTAGCTGTTTACATTGCTTTTCTAAAGCTCTATTTTGTTGCTCAAGGAATTTACATCTTGTACACTCTTGTATACCCTAAATATTAAGGAGCACATACATATTATGATAATAATATGGCATAGTGTCATGTATTTTGATCTGTACATACCTTTGCGTAGAGATCTGGATCTGAGTTACTTAACTTTGATAAACGATCGCGCGTACAGAGCCTTGAACTTGATACTGAATATAAGAAAGGAGGAGTCAAATAAAATTTTATGGTTGTGGAGCCTCTTACACTAGTACATATGTATACCTTGTTGGCTAGCAGTTACATACGCTTTGACGATGACATCCTCTAGGTAGCTTGCCTGCTTGATTTCTCTCAGTATCTCACAGAGTCGAGTCAAGAAGCCAGCTCTTCTCCTTCCCAGGCACTGTAGCAGGTACTCACTCTTGGTCGTGTCGGATGTATGCGCTTGTTTCATGCTCAAGTACTTGTCGTGTTCTGTCGGTGCCAGTAGGTCTCGGCTGTTCATCTCCATGGCTACATCATCAGGAGGAAGGTTTTTAGAGAGGTACATGAAACAGGCCTGTAGCGCCTTTTCTTCTACTTACTACATGTACACATCACGTAGCATCTGGATACCATTAAATTTTTTCCAAATTTTTGGAGGATCCTCCCATCATCCTCCCCGGACACACTATATGCACCATGTTTCTTTTTATTTATTGTAGCTTACATGTGCCAGTGTCCTTATACATTTCAGTACCCCACTGCAGTGCATGTGATCATAAATACACATGTACATGGCAGTATGCTAACTTTATTTTCCCACTTCCTTTTGGGCCTCACCACGATACAAATATCCCTAAGGCCACACAAACTTGAATGTTAGTTTCTCGTCACCTCCCGCGTCTGTTTCAACCTACCGCTTCTGCCTTCATTATTGCCTTGAAACACTAGCCACACCTCTTTTTTGCTAATTATTTGTGCGGTTCCAGAAAACCACACCCTCAAAATGCCATAATATTGAATAATGAATAATGAATAATGACCGACCGCCCGCCCGTCCGCCCGCATAGAAATATAAAAACGGGTGGACGAGAAACTAACAATGTAGTTTGATTGGCCTAAGGAATTTGATAAAGTGCAATTAAATATCATGCATATTGTCATGTATACATATTATATTTTAATGGAAACGTTAATTTCCATCAAGTTCAACATACAATGGAAAATTCACGACTTATGGTAGTTCAGGGATTGCCATATCAGAGGACGATCTTCATGGAATCTTCATAGAATAATTGAGCACCATAATTATTATTATGCAATGGTTGCTGACTCAGCAGCTGAGGCTGACCTGGGTAAATTGCAGCCTATGGCAAACCCACTCTTAGACTGGATCAGTGACCAACCTCCCCTGCATGGGTCTAGGTTGTCTCAGTCATCCTGAGTACGTGAGATACACTAAAACAAAATTAATGTCATTTTTCTAATGCCACCATCATCAATCAAAACAAGCCGTGTTGTGTAACGAGAAATGTTAATTATGGTTAGTACTGACCACACGCACGCAGTATAAAATATGATATTAAAAAGATTTGGCTAGTTTAATGTCCAGCTCCATCTATGCAAGAACTTTGTGTAAAGGAGACCGCATGAGTGTGGGACTAGTTCTTGAAGTGGTAGTGGCTAGGTACAGGCTTACTTTGAAGGGAGGTATCTCCTTTGCAATGTCCATTTTTGAGAAAAAAATTGGATTTGACTATTTGAGATTCTTAGTGCCTGATGTACATGTACATGTAGTACTCGATCCTTTCTGAAATCTTTTGATGGTTGGAGATTCTTTAGACTGGACAAGATCATGTTTCCGTACGATTTGTATAGCCACCAGATATTAATGGTGTGATGTATGTAAGGTATTGGACATTATTTAGTAAATCTTATTTTGACCAGACCTTGACTGGTTGAGTCTAACTGTGACACTATGACTATATGCAAAGCGATGTGTGTGCATACAGGCATCCGCTGCAGACTAAGCACGGTCATGCATATGCCAAGCAAGATTATTCATGAGATACCAAATATAGTAGCTAATGGATTACACAAGAGTATCATGTGAGTATGTGTATGTATGTATACAATGAAGTACCACTATGCATCCTACACATATCCAACAAACTGTTCTGAGAACTCCAGTGAAATCCTCTCTCATAACTTTGACACTGAGACAATCCATTTCTTATAGAGGAGTATTATGATTATGCTGCACATGTATTAGCTGTGCATGCAGTGACACAAAACTGTATAATATGTATGTACTACATTTGCTAGCTCCTTTTGTCCTAATCATAGCAAATTGTTGTTAATATTCAAAACAGTAATAGTTGCATTGTCTACTGGCTGCTTGATGTTGTTACTGATTTTGTACATTGCTTTTCTTGGTATTTGTTTGCTTGAGGTACCGGTGGTTGTGAATTATGTCGGTCAGTGGACTTACTTCTTTGTCGTGATGCTACTTTGGAGGAAGTTGTGTCGCGAGTATTGTGAGTTGTCTGTCCATTAGCCTCAGTTGCATACTCATGTATGCTTCTGCTTCCTTCACTGATTGTGCTGCCTCTTGCTACTGTGTGATCTACCGGTACCGACCAGTCTCTATCTTGAGATAACAGCTCATTCAGTTTCTGATAATTCGTCTGAACTGCAGAGATATCACTTGTCATTTGAGCTACTGCTGTTTGTAGCGGTAGTAGATGATCTTTCAATGTATCAGCTCCAAGTCTAAGTGCTCTCTGTAACTGATTATGAGCAACCTCAGAAAGACACTTGATGGGTGGAAGTTTTGCCTGGTGAAGTTCTTGCTGTTTCTTTAGCTGTTTACATTGCTTCTCTAAAGCTCTGTTTTGTTGTTCGAGGATTTTACATCTTGTACACTCTTGTATACCCTAGATAACATAAAGGAGCATACACATATGTTATGTATTGTGATTTCCTACATGTTTTGTACCTTTACATAGAGATCTGGATCAGATTTGCTTAACTTTGATAAACGGTCATGTGTACAGAGCCTTGAAGTCAATACTAAAATTAAGAAAAGAGTTAAATTTCATGATTGTGCATGTAACCTCTAGTACATGTACCTTGTTGGCTAGCAGTTGCGTATGCTTTGACGATGACATCCTCTAGGTAGCTTGCCTGCTTGATTTCTCTCAGTATCTCACAGAGTCGAGTCAAGAAGCCAGCCTTTCTCCTTCCCAGGCACTGTAGCAGGTACTCACTCTTGGCAGTGTCAGGTTTGTGTTGTTGTTTCATGCTCAAGTAGGTATCATGTTCTGTCGGTGCCAGTAGGTCTCGGCTGTTCATCTCCATGGCTACGTCATCGGGAGGAAGATTTTTAGAGAGGTACATAAAGCAGGCATTTAGTGCCTTTTCTTCTACTTCCTTGTCAGGAGGCATTTTCTGTATTAGTAATCAATGGTACTCACACGTGATAACATGGACACTCAAACATACTTGTCAAGTATTGCCTGTTAAATGTTTCTGTT
This sequence comes from Cliona cf. orientalis, assembly GCA_963930775.1. Lineage (NCBI taxonomy): Eukaryota > Metazoa > Porifera > Demospongiae > Clionaida > Clionaidae > Cliona > Cliona cf. orientalis. Next base: position 6,890,054 of record OZ005697.1, read on the forward strand.
TGTTACTTTCATTGACAATAGCTATCCATGAGGCTCCACTATGTAATAGTTAGAGACCGAGTCCAAGGTCTCGACGCATTTTAAGAGACCCGAAGGCCCGAGGCTGTAGCATCCCGAGCGAAGCGAGGGTGCTACTAAGGGCCTGAGGGTCTCTTAAAAGTGTAGAGACCATTGGATGAGGTCTCTAGCTGATTTAGAATATAGCAACTGTAACCGTGGTAGTTGACCCGAGGACAAGGCTACTGTTGCACTGTGCATCTTTCTTTGCCCTTGGCTATACTTATAGGTCTCTATGAAACTTGTAGGTCTCTATGAGAACTTGTAGGTCTCTATGAAAGCTTGTAGGTCTCTATGAGAAATAGAGACCTCTGAGTGTCCAATCAGATCACAGTATTTGTTACAACTATATTCTAAGAATATCTATCAGGCTTACTATACCTTGTGTCTGTTCTCTTGAGAATATCTTTGTCGAAGAGCGACAACACTATCTGGAGTTGTACTTCCGGCATCACTGTTTTTCTTGAAGCTAAATTTCTTCTTTATTGAGGCCATGATGACTGTTGACGTTACTGATAATTGTAAATTACTTAGGCTTTATTGAAATAATTATTGACGTTAGTCACATCGGAGGTATAAATAGAAGATGGATACTTTATAATAAATCCAAACAGATTTAAAGAACAAAGAGAAAAACAGAATAAAACTCAAATCTTATATACAGACTTCGAGTCAAAAGCTGATTATAGCAACTACCATGAATGGTAGTTACTATGATTAGACTCTGATTGTAACAAATCCTGTCATTTCATTGGTTGGAACCAAGTATCTAACTCACTAGAAGGTCTTGTTATTCAATATTGTTTTGGATAACAAGACATTTATTAGTCAATCTATACTAAAGTGCCTGATTAGCAGATAAAGGAAGTTGTCATAGCTGGCATGACACAATATGCATCACACATTGTATGGTTGTGATTACCTCATATGGATCGTTCATGCGGACTACTCCCCATAATAATACTAGTGACATGCATGGCCTGTTTGGGGCGAGCCTGAGCTAAGAAAGGCTCTGTCGGACTGGACATAGATCTATGGACTGGAGTAGAGACTATTCAAGTAGCCTAGTAAAAGCCATGGATCGTCACGGAAGACCATATGATGGACAATGAATCCAAGCACGACAGTCATAGATGCTATGTACCTATCTGATAGTCCTCTCTATTCTCTGCAGCCTTATTTGTCTCTGGTTTACATTGGTTCAGCCAGGGTCCACTAGCGTTCATGGCAAGTCATTAATTTTGTCAATTTTCATGATTTTTATGCTTGCTGCATGCACGAGTGTAAATCTGCAATTCGCTAAATTAGAACAGCGTACATACGGCCCATGGGCTATGGCACGAGAATGCGCAATAGAATATTTCGCACTTATGTCCATAGAGCCATGAAGGGCATATATTTTGCGTGACCGACGTACCATATATATACAATTCGCGCATAGCTGTACCGTTTATGTGGGGCTCGCTCAGGCTCGCCCCAATTATACTTGTATAGACAAAGGGTGCAGGCCCCAGTACTACACATAGGTTTCATAGAAGCCAGGCATTTCAATGAACATTTTTCGAGATTTCCAAGGGTTCGTTCTCAGATGGTTTACACAGTATCGATTCCATGCCACTGCTGTAGGTTAAGGACATATGGTACCGTATTTAATAAAACACAAGATCCTATTAGCGCAAGAAAATTCGCATTCTGGAACTTTTCATAATGTATGTTAATGAGCGTGTGACGACCTTTACCAGAAAATCGCATGCAAGTTAAAATCATAATTATCTTTTAGCTTGCGTTCTATTAGCATAAACACGGTAGTATGGATCGTAAATCTATCCTTGTGCTCATTCTCCATTACTGATTTGCATAAACTTTAAAGTTCATTCCAGACAGCAGTTTTTCCACACTTTTGGCATTTAGCGCTAATGTTGTCCAGATCTTGGTGCTGCTGTAGAAAATGCTTTTTGTGCTCTCTTCAATGGCACCTTAAACAAGGTCATACATGTAGCTTTTTCTCAACAAAAATTACAAGTTGAACAATGTGGCTATAATTTTTTTTATCGCCATGTGTGCAGCTTGCATATTAATGTTATTTGCCTCCCATACGTAGTACAAAATTTCAATTTTTCGTATGGACTTCCGGTCACCTTAGCATAGCCTGTAGTCTACACTAAGCCACTGATCATGGTTCAGTACAGTGGTAGTAACCGCTAATACTGTATTTCTTCTAAAGATTTGGCATACAAATAACGATATTGCCCAAGCTTCGCCGAATTTTTAGAGGTTAAAGTTCTATGATCTCTCTCGTAAAGCTATAAAACAACACCTGGTCAACAAATAAACTTAATTCTCCAATAGCGACAACTCTGCCTCCCAGTTTTTAATTATTCATGAGATACTACATATGGTAGCTAATGACACAGAGTATCATGCAAGTATGGGGGAGGGGAATATACAATCTATGATGTATATATTACATGTATGTATGTATGTGTACAATGAAGTACCACTATAATTAATATATTATATCCAACAAACATTAAAACAGTTCTGAGTATTCCAGTGACATTAAGACATATTCATTTCTGAAAATATATTTCATTTAATAGAGGACGTCGTGATCGTGCTGTGTAACTGTACAATGACACAATTTAGTTATGTACTACATCTTTGCTAGCTGTTTATTCCTAGTCATAGCAAATTATTGTTAATTGTTAAAATAACAACAGTGGGTCTATTGGCTGCTCGATATTGCTACTATTTGCTCCCTCCTCCTTTGAGGAGCTAACTGCTGGTGAGGATCATAAACGTCATGGTGTGGGGGGTTGTCAGCGACTACACGATGTGCTTTTATTAACCCAGTGGTGTTATGTGTTCCTGCTGAATCAGATTTTGTACGTCGCATTTCTACTGCACTTTGGTATGAGTTTGATTGAGGTACCAGTGGTTGTGAATCATGTCGGTCAGTGGACTGATTTTGTTGTGAGTTTGCTTTGGAGAAAGTTATGTCGTTATTGTGAGTTGTCTGTCTATTAGCCTCACTTGTGTGCTCATGTATGCTTCTGCTTCCTTCACTGATTATGCTGCCCTTTGCTGCGGCAGTGTGATCTACCGGTGCCGACCAGTCTCTATCTTGAGATAAAAGCTCCTTCAGTTTCTGTAAAGACGTCTGAACAGCAGAGATATTGGTTGTTGTTTGAGCCACTGCTGTGTGTAGTGATGGTAGAAGGCCTTTCAATGAATCACCTTCTAGTAGTGCTCTCTGCAACTGATCATGAGCGACCTCAGAAAGACACTTGATGGGTAGGAATGTAGTCTGGTGGAGTTCTTGCTGTTCCTTTAGCTGTTTACATTGCTTTTCTAAAGCTCTGTTTTGTTGCTCGAGGATCTTACATCTTGTACACTCTTGTATACCCTAAATATTAAGGAGCACATACATGTGATAATAGTATGGCATATTGTCATGTATTTTGATCTGTACATACCTTTGCGTAGAGATCTGGATCTGAATTGCTTAACTTTGATAGACGATCGCGAGTACTGAGCCTTGAACTCGATACTGAATATAAGAAAAGAATTAATTTGATGATCATAATTATTTTAACCTCTCATACCTTGTTGGCTAGCAGTTGCATATTCTTTGACGATGACATTCTCTAGGTAGCTTGCCTGCTTGATTTCTCTCAGTATCTCACAGAGTCGAGTCAAGAAGCCAGCCCTTCTCCTTCCCAGGCACTGTAGCAGGTACTCGCTCTTGGTCGTGTCAGATGTGTGCGCTTGTTTCATGCTCAAATACTTATCATGTTCTGTCGGTGCCAGTAGGTCTCGGCTGTTCATCTCCATGGCTACGTCATCGGGAGGAAGGTTTTTAGAGAGGTACATAAAGCAGGCCTGTAGCGCCTTTTCTTCTACTTCTTTGTCAGGAGGCATTTCCTATATCAAACATTAGCAATCATGCCACTCACACAATATGACAAAATGGACACTTAAACTTTCTCCCTTGTGTCAAATGTTACACATACTTGCGTATACAGATCCACTCGTGGGTGTACATGTACGTATACAGGCGTACTATGTGTTTGTCCACATACACCAGTTAGTGAGGCTCTACTACTTAGAATGATTTCAGGCTAGCTGTACCTGGTGTCTGTCCTCTTGAGAATGCCGTGGTCGAAGAGTGACAGCACTGTCTGGAGTTGCACTTCCAGCATCACTGATTTTCTTGAAGCTAAATCTCTTCTTTATTGCGGCCATGATGATTATTGCACTAAGCTGTTGATAGTAATATTCTAAGTTGCCGTAGACTTTATTGAATTATTGACGTTGGTCACGTCCAGAATGTGTAATATCCCCCATTCAATTTAATTCATAGCATTCCTCAATTATGTAATTCATGCAGTGATAGTTGTCAGTGTTCATTCTTGTCATGGTGGCCTTCTTGCTTCACTGGTAATTTAACCTTTAGGTATGTATCGTGAATACACTAAGCTACGTGCGCACGTCACGTAGCAATCTGGACACCATTAAATTTTTGAGGGACCCTCCCATCACTCTCCCCCCCCCCCCCCCCCCACATACTATTAATATACATTGTAACTTACATGTGCCAGTGTCATATACATGTATATATAATATTATTATTATATATATATATATATTTCAGTATCCCAACTGCGGTGTATGTAGTCACAATGCACATGTACACTGTACATAGCATTGTGTTTTATAGAGTGTCTATGTCAGGTTTTATTTGACACCAGTCATGAATTAATTTTATACCACATAAATCTTTATCGCACCATACATTATGCTATATTTACATGAATGTTACAATTTATTTTTTTCAAGACGCCCATTTGATGGATTCACATAATTATTTCTTTACACACATACATGTATATTATACTAATGTAGCTTTATGGTACTACAAAGGGGTAGTCTTATACCCAGGCCACTCCCAGTTATCGATGTCACAAGCTAATCTAAGAGTGGCCTGCATGTGGACGAACATGTGCCAAGTCAGCATTATTGTGGTTTGCACTAGCATAATACTACAGTCTCATGTACTCAGTTCTATGATAGAATGAACACTTGATCATATCCCCAGTAGCCGCATAGTTGTAATGTTGTAAAACGTCTTCAATATAGTTTGTACAGTCTACATTGATGCAAGTGCCTACAGATCACAGAGAATGGAGTCTGAGACTGACTCTCAACCTTGATAATGATACTTCTATCAGAGATGAACTCGACAGCGTAATACAGCTTCCAAATTCAAGACCAATCATGGCAAGGCACGCTCTGAGTCAGCAGCATGCGTGATGCGTGCTATATGATAATATTATAGCACAGGCTGGCTTTATTTATCTGATAGATTACATTGTTCATGTAGGTTTCATCATACATGTAGATTACACCATAGTTACCTTATAACCACAGAAAAATAAACTGCTGCATAGATTAACAAAGTAGGGCTACAATTGAACCCGCTATTGCACGTGTATGTTGACCAGTACGTGTTCGTATTTGTGGTAGATCTGGTTGTCTTCGCAATCGAAGTTTCAACTGACGTTCCCTCTCTAATAGTCGCTGATTGTCAATCTGTAGTTTTACTATGCTTTCTTTATACTTTGAGGAGTCCATATTTGTATTCCAGTTAAAACAAAACTGTGGCACTGAGTCTGTCTTGATATCCTTTAATCTATGATTTATAGTTTGGTATTCATACAGAAAGAGCTCCAACATTTCTTTATGGAGTTGTTCCCTGATTAAAGCCATGTTCATATCACTATGATGAAGTTTTGTAATCTTGTCCTCATGAATAGCCAGCAGAGTGCTGAAAGTTTTGTTCATTAGATCCAGCTGCCATTCACACTGATGTCTACAGTCACAGCTGTCTGTGAAATAACGATTGTCACTAGACCATGGAAGGAAGTGTGAAGTTAGTATTGTACCACCTATGCTTAGTATACATGTAACTAGTGACACTATTCGTACGCCAAAAAAATTGCCGTCCATAGCTGTAGTGTTGCCACTATCAGGAGTGACCCGGCCCTGCCTGTTTACACGACATGTGACCTAAATGTAATATTCACTAGTTATGTGATATTCTTTTCTGACTATGATGTATCCATAAAAGGTATTGTTGTTTATTAGGAGGAAGTCCAGTACTGTAATTCACAATGTCATACCGTATGGTGGGTAATTTTCATAGGGTGCTAATTTTCGTTATTTTCATGGTTGATTTGGCATCACGAAATTTTTCCACCCATGAAAATTAATGTTATGTGAGTCCATAATGATGGGTGTGGCCACAAACATCGTGGCAACGTGGCCAACACTTTCCAGTGTTAGCAAGCAACAGTAGTCACTGTCATCCAGCTGATAGCATCTTCAACACTAATGTTGTTCTATCTCGTGCTACATGTATTTGTCCCAAGTCTCTGTAGGTATGGCTTAGTAACAAAGAAGATCGCGAGCGAGATTGAGTGCGTATATCAATTACATCATCGCTTGTGCAGTGCCACTCCCCTGGATTGGTTACTGTCACAAATTTAAAACCACAAAAATTAATTTTTAGGGCGATTTCAGACTTTCCACGAAAATTACAGACCCTGAAGAATACTGTACTATTCGAGTACTAGCCGTGGCTACTATTAATTTTAGCCTTACTGGAGTGTGGCTACTAATCGACGGCTCTTATTTATTCGAGGGCGCTGCGGCTTTTATTAATTTTGGAGCGATATCCCTTGCTAACATTGACATAGTAGACACGTTTTTCTGGATAATATTCAAGATGTACGTATGTAAGCAGCAGAACCAAGCTAAGGACATTTTCTGCTATGTTCTTGCGTCAAACTGACTATCATTCATGGCTTGCAATCGTGGCCACACACACTCAATTGTATTCGCCCATGTGTGCGGCTACTACATGTATTCGCTACAGTTTCTTTTACAGAGCTGCATGTGCTGCTACTAATTGGGGTGCGGCTTCTATTCGAATACCGCAGGACGGGATTTAATTGCGTAGTTTAATATATTATGCGTTCTAGTCAAGTCAGGCCAAATTGTGAATCCAACAATTGCGATGGACGACCCATACCGTACTGTAGTATACGTGCACATTTATGTTTGCGAATCTATTAATTGCGAAACGTAGAAAAACTCGCAATTCGCAATTAATAGATACTCGCAATTAAAAAACCCGACCTACGGTAAATACAGTACTTATTATGTACATGTAATGACTACAATATGGCAGGAAATCTGGTATGTATACATGTACAGGTAAGTTTAGAAGAATGCAAATGTCAGCATTAAACTTTTATATGAAGTTACATGTACATATGTACATGTACATACTCAGTCTGGCAGCAAAGATTTTTTGTCCGTATTGTTTATTTCTTGACCAGGTATTGTTCTATAGCTTTACAAAAAATATCATAGAACTTATCCTGCTCATCCTGGGGCACCTTAAACCATTCAGTTCCACCTCCTTGATCGACTTTGTATTTCTCCACAGCTGCATGTGCTGCTGTCTCTGCATCCAATCGTTGTGATACCAACTGACACTCTTTCCAAATCTTCAACTGACGAGCGTTTCCTGTTTGAAGATCTCTGAGCCTCTTTTCAGGATCGTAGGCCGTTCCTATCTTGAAATAGCCACTCTCCCTTCCACCCTCATACTCAGCAATGCAGTAGACATAGCCTTCGTCATTGCTGGCTCCGTCTGATACAGTTCTCGGCTTAGGTTCAGGAACTGATCCTGTATCATTAGCTATTGCTGTGTCTGAGTTTGCCATTCCCTTTTTATAATAAATTTATATTGTTTCGTTACAGACTTCTGTCACATATACATTTGAAGCTGTTTTAGTTTGTGTACCAATCAACTGTATACTCCTCGATAGCTCTATACTTATGACGATAGTTAAAAACAAAACTGGTGGCTTCTCCTTGTTTGCGATGAATATGTACTACTGGTTAAGCAGTATAAATTTGCATCATTATTGTAAACAACACTCTCATGACTCTCCCTTGAATAAACTATGGTAGTTGTCCAGGGAAGCCTTATTATAAGTTTGTATGCCTATATGTGTGTGAAAAGTACTTATCAGAAGCCTTAAGTTCCTGTTTTGCACGTATCGGTTGTTTTTTGTTGACAAAAAAATGTGCATGGTACTGTTTTTTGGCTAGGTATGATAAATCAGGTGAGAAGTGTACAGCGTACATATATATAATATTATTATTATAGGCACTTCAGCTTTCCGGACATTTCACTTATCCGGTATGGCAGCAATCAGCCAGTGGACAAAGGGGTCTAGATAGTCGAGATTGTGCTGCATCAGCAAATTCACATTTACTACATATAGGTGCTCGACTACAAAATTGTAATGTACCACATGAGCATGGCCAATAGTGTTAAAAGAAGGTACGTAGTCATGATCATTTTTGGCCAAGGCAAAGTCTGTACAGCCCATAGGTCGATCATTAATCAATATCAGCATTGTCCAATCGTTCACTAAGATAATTGTTATAATATTATACACATGTACATGTAATTAATTAAGCTAGCTATCCTTTGTGAAGGGCTTGTGCATGTGCGTGCACCAGGTCAGCATTGTTGTGGTTTGCACTTGAATATTACAGGCTTTCTGTGATCATAAAATTTGCACATATTCGTGTTCCTAGACAGCTCCTTTAGTAACAGCACCATACCAGGTCCTTCCCTTTTGCAAAGGGGTACTGAGAGACTACTTGAGCTACATTAAGATACATGTAAGTACTACAGCAGCTAGTCTAAGAGAGTATTCAATAGTGAGAGCAGAGACTACAAACTTGGTGATAAAGTGAGTATACAAGAAGGCAACGAGAGAGCCTAGAACAACGAGAGCAGAGAATCGCTGACTAGGAGATTAAGACAATTACAGAGAAGGCAATAGCACTGATCTGAGCTTTTCTTGCCCACTCCATTATTCATAATTGTTCCGAGACATACCGTAGATCGCGAAATTTTCGCCATTAAAATATTTTCGTCGACAACCTTTTCTGACAAAAATTAAACACGAGAAGTATTTTGTGCGTGTTAGTTAATACAATGATGTATCATGTACATTCGTGTATGCAATGAAAATTAATTTAACACGCGAAATATTAAATTTTCACCGGTGAAATTATCCCGATCTACGGTACAAGTACTTAAGTATTTTTCAACAACAAAAAGTCATCATATAATACAAATTATTTCTCTTTAGGCATTTTGTTCACTTTACTTTGTAGCATTACAAAAGCGTCTGTAGAAGTCACTTTTCTCATTAGTAGTAGTAGCCTTGAACCATTCCTTCCCGCCTCCAAGATCAACGGCATACTTGCTCAAAGCATTGTGTGCTGCCTTTTCCACTGTCAGCCTACGTGACACATACTTAGGATCTCCCCAAAACTGTAGCTGACGAACGTTTCCCGTTTGAAGATCTGCTAATCTTTTGTTTGGATTTGAGGCTGTTCCCACTTTGAAATAGCCAGTCTCCCTTCCACCCTCGCACTCAGCAATGCAGTAGACATAGCCATCATCATTACTAGCTCCATCAACTGCTTCCGTGTCATCCAATTTTAGCCCAGACTCTGGGATAAGCTCAGGGAGCTGAATCAGATCATCTTCAGACTGTGCCATGTTCACGATAAGGAGCTATGACTAATTGCCAATGTCTAGAGTAATAATCTTATATTCAGATATAGTAGCCTTATACGTGTAAAGGGGCCTGCCGGCTGAGCTGGTGTCAAGGGGATTTACCTGGGGAATTCCAGTGATAGTGTACGTGTACGTACACATAATGTTGTTCATGCAGTTATGTGTTGCATGTGAGTGAGGTGGCGTGGCAGTGGTGATAGTGAACTACATAATAATAATGTTATTATATTATGGTCATAATTGACCACACTTTGTAAACTGTTTTGATTTTGATTCATAATGTATAGATGGTGTACAAGTAGATTACATTACAATTAGGTCCAGTTCTAGGGATACTTTTTGTCGGTAGTTCAATACCTTGGTCACTTCTTGAGAATTGATAGTTTTTCATAGCATCGATCCCTTCATCCATCAATCGCTACAATGTCTCCATACATGTCATTATTACCTTCATACACAATGTTGTTGCGGATCCAGGATTTTCTCCTGTGCTTAATCTTGATCAACAGCAAAGCAGTTAGTATAATCAACATTACTATAAGCAGGGCTACAATTGTACCTCCTACTGCAAATTTCCTTTGATCAAAACATATTTGTGATTGTGGTAGATCTGATTGTCTTTGTAATCTAAGTTTCAACTGACGTTCCCTCTCTAGTAATCGCTGATTGTCAATCTGTAGTTTTACCACATTTTCTTTGCACTTTGAGGAGTCCATGTTCGTACACCAGTTAGAACATAACTGTGGCACTGAGTCTGTCTTGATATCCTTTAATCTATGATTCATTGTTTGATATTCGTACAAAAAGAGCTCCAACATTTCTTTATGGAGCTGTTCCCTGATCAAAGCCATGTTCATATCACTTTGATGAAGCTTTGTAATCTTGAATAGCCAGCAGAGTGCTGAAAGTTTTGTTCATTAGATCCAGCTGCCATTCACACTGATGTCTACAGTCACAGCTATCTTTAAAATAACGATTGTCACTCGACCTCAGAGGAAGGTGTAACAATAGCAACAAACTTAATACTGATATACCAGTTATACTAATAACCAGTGGCACTACTGGTACACCATAAAATCTTCCATCCATAGCTGTAGTATTGCCACTATGGGGAGTGGCCCCAGAGCTCCCTGCGTACTTGACATGTGACTTAGTATTCATGTCCATAAAAGGTACATGTATTGTTTTTCTGGGCAATGATAGGAACATCCACCTACGTTACATACATGTATACATTGTAGTTTGCCACTCTAGCTATTGTGACCTACAATATGTCACGTGATACTGTCACTGTGGTATTAATTAGTGATATGAGTGTGTACACCCCTTGGCTTGGCATGGATCTGTGCTAAGTCTGCCTACTGGCCCACTGGCTTGTACATGTACATGTATAGCTAGTTCATTCATATTATTTGTAAGTCTCTTTTTTGATGGTTGCTTATATCTTTCATAATTCGTATTATAAGCACACAAGGTGCATTGTACATATATTTCTAATTCATGGTTTCATTTTAACCTATCGTCCATAATCATGTGCGTGCATAATTATGGTAATAAGCATCATATTGATATTATTATTTTCTCACACACACACACTTGCACTGGCAGATGATGATGATGTTGTTGTGTCTGGCTGGGGTGATGTTGATGACATGAGGGAGGAGCTACTCAAGGACTGGGGGGAGCTACTCGAGAAATGGGATGGCAAGGAGAAAACTAGACCCTCAAAACTCGTCAACCTCTGCAGAAAGGTAATGTATTATTATCACTATTAATTAACTTACTACTTAACTTGTACACATATCTACCTCAGCAAAAGTATTTGAGCCATCCATTAGCATCATTTAGGAAACTAAGCCCCTAAATGACTAACTACACTTGTATTGCACAGTATAATTCACTCAATTGCTATTAAATTTATTGGCTGCATATTTACTATAACTATATGCAGTTAGTGAGAGATATTTTAATAGTCATTCTTCGTGGTAACCTCTGATTGCAGGGAATTCCCCGTCATTTGAGGTGTCAGGTGTGGCAGATGTTGACTGGAGCGTCCTACGACCCTCAGCTACGGGAGGCCTACAGGTTGCTCATCATTAAGGTACATACATGTATGTACATGTACATGTATATGATTAGAGAACGTTTATGAAATGCTTACATGCACGCAGAACCACCACCAATAGCCTCATGTCTACGGGGTGCATAGTACATCCCTCACACAGTCAAAATGCTTGCCAAGCACAAATACACATGTATTTTCCTCGATAGTACTAACAAATAAATTAATGGAGATTCACTCAGTGATTTCCAATACATGTAGAGTACATATCCTCTTGATTGTAGGAGTCCCCAGCGGAGAATGTGATTAACTGGGACATCAAGAGGACGTACGTTGGTCACGGGTTCTTCCAGGAGGAGGACAAGAAGGAGGCTCTCTACAAGATCAGCAAGGCCTACTCTGTCTACGATGAGGAGGTCGGCTACTGCCAGGGGTTCTCGTTCATGGCTGCTGTGGTGTTGCTGCAGGTATATATGATTCTGTACTTGTACATATACATGTGCATGTGTACATGTACATTTCATGTTGTATAGTTGCTCGCTATCCCTCTAGAAATTCTCTCCAAGAATATATAATATACATGTAGGAGAGTATGGTTGAGGTGTGGCCTACATTTATAAAACTTTGGTCGTATCAAAGCTTTTGGCCTTTGTCCCTTCCCACATGAAGAATAATCTATCTTAGAGGCTTATAGGACTGATGTGCTATTTAATACCAACAGTGCTTTGATTTGTGCTCCTTTATCACACAGAAAATGCCAGAAGAAGAAGCATTTGCGGTATTAGTGAAGATCATGTACAACTATGGACACAGAGATGTCTTCAAATCTAACTTTCAAAACCTACACCTCATGTTCTACCAGCTCGATAGACTGATTGAGGTGAACTACAAAGCAGCTCTCTCTTTCTTTTAATTGCTCCTTATCCCTCCCTCCCTCAATTCTCTCTCTCTTTCTCTCTCTCTCTCTCTCTCTCTCTCTCTCTCTCTCTCTCTCTCTCTCTGCTTCTTATTCCCATCTACCTTTCTTACATACTCTTTCCTCCCCCTTCCTCTCTCTTCATTATGTATCTCTATTTTCAACATCTTTACTTCCACACATGCATGTACCAACACACAGGAGTATCTTCCTGATCTCTATCAGCACTTCCAGGCCAATCGTATAGAGACTCACATGTATGCGTCACAGTGGTTCCTCACCATCTACACCGCCAAGTTCCCCCTCTCAATCGTCTTCAGAATACTCGACATCTATCTCTGTGAGGTAATGCAATCAATATCATCATACGTACAGCATTACTGTGAGACAGTCTCTTCCCTGGGCTCTTCCATGTTTTTTTAGAGCTTGTATTGTAAAAACTGTGTCCTAGTACAGATCATGATGTACATTGTACATAAACTGTATGTTGACAAAATGTATTTTCTTGTATGTAGGGAGTTCAAGTTCTTTTCCAGATTGCACTGGCACTGCTGAAGGTAAGCAACCAACATACATGTACATGTACATCTACATGTAGCTTTCATTTGCACTCATATGTACCCACTGTGTGTCTTGCTCTGCCAGTGCCGTGGCCTGTGATGATGTAATAGTTATCCCTGTCTGAATACAGTGTGATAAGATGAAACATCTGAGGCACTTAATGTACTGATTAAAGGGGTTCATGTACAATATCATATTATATGGGAGGGTGTTGTGTACATACTGTAGTGTCCCAGCTAGGTGCTTAAACATAACTTGCGATTTTGGCCCACATGGGCACTTACCCAGGATCAAATTCCATACATTGGTAGGAGCTGCTACATTGACCCCTTGAAATGGGGTACTTGGGCACTTACCTGGGAGTGGGTGCTTTCCTGGGACACTACGGTACAAGTTTCTCAAATTGAAAATATGGGATACCTAAGGCTAGTGCTTGTGTTAACACAGCATATAATTTCTTCCAGACTGCCAGAAAAGATCTTCTGACTCTCGACTTTGAGGGAATACTCAACTACTTCAGAGTGTCCCTACCCAAGAGATTTCAGACAGAACAGCAGTGTCAGCACCTTTTCCACGCCCTCAGAGGATTCAAGGTCAACATTACATGTATATTCTCGATTATGTATGTATGTATGTGTATGCTATGCAATAGTACATGATCGAGGTATATGTACATGTACATGTATAGGTACATATTATACCCGTATGGAAGTGATGTGTTTTCCCCTATGAATGTCACATATGTATAGGTCACTGAAAAGAAGCTAGCCAAGTTGGATGTGGCCTATCAGTCCTACTTGGAGCAACAGGCTCAGCTTGAGGACCCTGTGAGAAGACTAGAGGTAAGCACAGGCCAATATCTGCAGACACTACTGGGCTATCTCCTCTCCTGGATAAGAATATCATGTTTATCGATTGCTATGGACGGGACAATGCCGCAGACTAGTTTTATTTTATGCCATGTGCAACTAAGTATGCAAAGGGATAAACAATTATTGATAGTGTCTATATAGGTACATGTATGCAGTATAATAATAATATTATTATTATGTGTAGTATCTACATGTATTAGTACCCTTGTGCATGTGTGTATGATATGTAAGCAGTATTGAGGTATTAAAGGGTGGTACATGTATCCATTGACTAGAGAGAAAATAAGCAGCTGAGGGACACCATCATTCGACTGGAGCAAGAGAACGATAATCTGGCACAGGAGCTCGTGGCTAGCAAGGTCACTCTGAGAACAGAGATGGACAAGGTCTGTACATGTGTACCAAGCTTCTTAGCTTCTTAGCTCAGTAACTAAGGTGCTTAACTATTTCTGCTCCTACTATATAGCTTGAAGAGAGAATAGACACACTCAGTAAAGAGGCCAGAGCACAAAAATCTTCAGCAGAGGCCTCCCAGATCCTTATCAGTGAGCTTAGGGAAGAGCTGACACAGGTAAGTATAATAGTACGTGCGCGAGTATGTAAACCACAATACGCGCGCTTCGAATATAAGCGTTATTTAAGGCTCTACCACTCAAGCTGTCAGGGTGGCCGAGTGGTCTAAGGCGCCAGACTCAAGGTCAAACCTTGCTCGCAATGCGAGTTGGAGATTTCTGGTCCACGTATGTGGGCGTGGGTTCGAATCCCACCTCTGACAGAATCTTTTTTTTTTTTTTTCTCGTTGGCTCTTTTTTTTTCCTTTTCAGCCTTATGCTTCTCCTTCTTTTGCTTCCCGTTGTATCGCTAAACTATTCGGATATAAAAGTAGCAGTATCCCCGTTGTTCTGCGCTGCATGCTAGATTCTGGCCTTTTGCTTGTACTACAGTATCCATTGCATTACATTGCATTTTTTGATCGAACGACCTTTACCTATTTCGGTAAAGGTCGTCGGACAATAATATGTTACTGTACACGTATCATACATTAAATGCAGGCAAAGCACGAGTATCAAAGGGTGATGATGCAGCTAATGGAGGAAAGGCAGCAACATGAGGCCGCTGTAGCAGAATACAAACAGGTACATACAGAACACTATGATTGCTTATGACCAAAAGTTTACTGGACTGTTATCAACAAATAAACTGGAAATTCAGGTATTTCAGCGACTCGATGAGGGGCATCAAAAACAACTGGAGGAATTGAGTCAAGAGCTACTTGAAGTCAAAGTAAGGCAATCCTTCCCCCGTAAAGATTAGACGTACTACTATAGATAAAACAATGTTAACCCTGGAGCTGCCAGCATAGAAGTGATGATAGGGCTGGGCGCATGCACATTTCACGGGGCATAGTGGTGGCACATGATTGCTTTAGCTGCCACGCTGGGTTATTGGCTGCCTGAATTGCCTATACAGAAGCAGCGCAACTTCCCACCCTGATACCCTCCCTTTATTTGCCAGGCTTGTAAAAGTAGAACCAGGTACTGTACATTTTCCCCCAATAAGGTGGGACGGTGATATAGTCTTGTCCCCAGACCCCACCCCCAAAAGGAGGAAAGGGTCTGGGGACATTGGCGCGGATTCTTGGTTCTGCAAGCTCAGCAATCATGTGATTATTTGTATAGGTTTGTATCGGAGCACGTGCAGTCACGTGATGGTGCGCACAACCAAGAAAAGGCCTCCAATGTCCCCAGACCCTTCCCTCGCATGCGTGATGGGGTCTGGGAACGAGACTAACGGTGATAAGGCTGACTGGGGTATTCCCCATCATCACAGTAGTATTGAAAATGGCATTATTATTGTACCAGCAATTTGGAAATGGATAAACCCACTATATCAGCCAGCCATCTAATTAAAAAGAACACACCGCATTAAAAGGGATTTCCCCGGCAGCAACAGCATGCATGTATGCATACACGCTCCACTGCCATCTATTGATAAAGGAAGGGACGTGCAGGTCCCTTCTCAGAGCCAGCAGCAGCAACTAGCGAATGTACTGGCATATATCTCCCTAGCAGCAATGGCACATGCAGCACATGTAGCAGTACATGCAGCAGCACATGCAGCACATGTAGCAGTACATGCAGCGGCACATGCAGCAGTACATGTATGCCGTGGTACATGCAGCAGCATATGCAGCATATGCAGCGGCACATGCAGCAGCACATGCAGCAGCGGCGTGCAAGCAGAGTGGGAGGGCATGACCCTCCCACAGCAGCAAAAGCCCAGCCCTATCATCATTAATTTTACCAAATACAACTAATCCATGTACAGATTGGTATTCACACAAGATAAAATTATTGCAAACAGGAGCTAAAGAACAGACTAGAATTCACCACAAGTTCACTGACGTGCATGCTGGCAATCATTTAGATTTGGAAGAGCTATATAGGTCAAATACTACTATCTTGACCTCAATAATATTAAATTTTTTGTCTGAGCTCCACCCATTATTAGTAGAATGCCTGAGGGACCAGGGAATCAAAAACCCAATGAACTGAATTCTTTTTAATAAAGATGTTTTTATATCATGTGCAGGCTAAACTGGGCAGCACTTTTGAGGATGATGACAAAGGAAATCATTCGTCGTTGTCGTCAGAACAGAGATTACGGAACCTAGAATTGGAACTAGCCCAGACCAAACTGGCTTTAGTCGAGTCACAGTGTAAGAACCAAGAACTAGAACACAAAGTCAAAGAAGCGTCGTCCAGTCAAAGAGCAAAGAACTGGCCCTTCTCCATTGACTTTGGTAATAAGAAAAAGTAGAATGATGATTATGGGATCTTTTTATTGTGGTTATTAATGGTGTTAATTTTAATAATCCGTTGGAGACCAGCATGCAGGGTGCATGCGCACTTACTCAAGAGCTGTGCAGATTAGCTAGATAGATCATTCTTATCAACACCTCCCAGCATAATCTTGACATCAATAATTTTACCAAACTACTCTACGATGTCGTAAGTTTTGCAGTCTTGACACTTCTGACATTGGGTGTGTGCTTTGCCGCGTTATAACAATAATATTGTTATCTCCAGGCCCGCATTTGAATGTCCCTGGCTCTACAATCATGTTTAATAACTTAATACAATATCATGCAAAGCTCGAGCTCTTAGACTATACATTAGTTATCTTGTTTCAAACTGTTATTATCAATGAGAAGTGAATCCTGAAACAAAATCCAAAATCACACTAAAAGCCTAGGCCTATACTGAATGTTATAAGTTGCGATAAAGATTTAGCTCATAGTTCATGAAGTTCATAATAAACAGTGCCAGATGACAATCATTATGTTATTACTGTGCATATGGAGCCTGCAGCAGCTGCTGGACCGGGCGCGGGTCTTGATTACTATTATTCATTCTGCACTGCGACCTCTGAGGAGAGTAGAGAAGGACATAGGGAGTGAGCAGCTCAGAACCATGAGGGCCAACTTTTGTGGGTGGCTCCATGTAGGCACGTGCCACAATATTGAATGGCCGGTGTTCACCAATCTGGATTGAGTTTAGGGGAAAGATAATAATGTAATCATGATTATGGTACATTGACTATTCAAAGGCGGTGTTCTAGATTTTGACTCACCTGATCCAGAGGAACTTCCAAGCAAAATTTCTCACCATTGCATTTTCTTGCAACCTTGTATGCATCTAATATAATTTTTATGATAAAGATAAAGGCATCAACTATAATAATAATAATGATTAGAGCAGACAATGACATTCAATTTATCCTACAAAAATTTTTGGGATATAAAAATTTTAATAATAATGAAAGTACTATGGCAAGCCTCAATTACGTAGTCCACTAGCTATAGAGGGAGTTAAAGGGAGAAGTATTATGGGAAAACTACAAGTGAGCCTGCATGCCTGCTCATACGTACTAATAATCATACATGGTTCTAATAAGAGCCTGTGTACAAAGCCATGCACTGCAGTACTGGGTACACTAATACTTACAAAACTTGTCTACGCCTGGTACATTCGGTGCATACATTCTGGCACTCCCTCCGAACATGGAATCATCCACAGAGATCACATTACCCACTGCGAAGTTGGTGTAGGTCGCCTTTCCAGTTGTCACATGATTGACCCCACACACAATGAGAAAAGAATCATCTTCTGCCTCCAACCTATACACCCTTGTGCTGTTCGTATAAAGAGCATCCCTGCATGCATGTACACAAACCAGATGATAATAATTATTATTATTATTATAGAATACAATGTCATGCACATAGGATCCGAAACCTGCACTTAATTGGGCATAATAATAATAATTATTATTATTACTATACTTCAACAGCTTGTCTGTAATCTGCTTCTAGATGAGCTAAAATGTCAGTGCTACATTATTATTTTGTGGCTTTAAATAGATATCTAGTCGACCAAGGAGTTCATGCAGCTAGTGGTATGCACAGTCATTGACAAATTAATAATACCTGTTATCTCCAAGGCAGTTGGTCAATTCTTCAATGCACTCAAATCCTTCGAAAGGTACCACATTCATCCGATCCCTTGAGACAGTCAATCTTTCATCCATCAGTAGACCATGCTTTGCTTGAACTCTCCTGTCAACCTGGTCTACAAAAGCTGAGAAAGCAGAGCTCAACGAATCCTCTGTGATTCCCGTTCCCCGTTGCCTTAGTGGAGGAGTCGAGAAAGGAAGTGCAGTTTGCTGACGAGGGGCACGGACACGGATTACTGGCCACACTGTATCGACGTAGGCTTGGCCTTCTTCAGGATTCTGGAAAAGAGCCACACGATGGAGCATGGTTAAGGTATCCTTCATGGCTCCTTTCCCAAGTTTCACTAGGCTGGATGGAATGATGTCTGTGTTAAGGGCAGTGGCTTGAACTCCGGCAGCAGTGAACGCATTATGAACAGCATTACTTGTGGTTACATCTGCCGTTGTCGTGATAACAGTGGTCCTTCCGAAAGGACTAGCAACATCCAAGCCAGTGGTATTAACGAGGAGATTGTTGATGGAATCTCCAAGAGAGGCAAACACGATTCTTTGACGAATACCATTGAAGGTCGAGAAGAGGTAAGAGCGATAGCTGAAGTAGTCTGCAGGAGGTGGTGTGCAGCTCAAGAGGACAATGGCTTCCTTTTCCTCCAGCTGCCACAGTGGTTGTTCGCCTTCAAATATGTATACACCATAAGGAGAGGAAGGATTAGCAAAAAATGCCCCTTCAGGATTGATAAATTTCATAATACCTCTCTCAATAGTGTAACCATCTGCAAGATAATTAAAGTTCACATAATCATCTTAAATTTGTGGCTAGAAAACAATGTCATAATAATACGATCATAATAGTAGCTTAATCTTTGCGTTGATGGTTTACATTGTGTAACATACAGATGTAAGTTAGCTATATGCATGTGTCACCTCTTTCCAGGTTCATAATTGCATCATGAAGGATCTGGTCGTGTTGCAGCGGTGTGTTATCACACATGAAGTTGTAGGCATTTTCCCCATGTCCAGCTGAAATCCAGATATGGCATAGGCTGAGGGAAATCAGTAGAAAGATTCCGAGATTAGCCATTGCCGCTTTGATGGGAATTTGGCTGAAACTGACAATCAAGGAAGGAGCTCTGCCGATAAGGTACAAAACTCGGTGAGGTCCAGTAGATGGCTGCTGAATGTGCTGAGGTATTGGAGACTGTAGGTATCAATCTCAAGATGCCGATGATTTCTTGCCGAGCTGCAACTTATCATTCCTTTTATATAATCGTCCTTAAGAAATTATCCGTGACCTCAAAACTGTCAGCCGCCTATGAGTCACTCGCCTGCTCTCTGCATCTTAAATATGTTTATTCTAATTAAAGAGAGCACAATGAGTAGGAAATCATAACAATATTATTTGTAGTTCTATATTATGGCAAACCAACTGTAAATTCTTTCAAGGAAGTTTGATCACGCTCCAGCCCATGAAAGCAAGATGGCCCGGTCACGTCGACCGTGGCTTATGCACATGCAAGCTGGTAAAACTAGTACTGGTTGGGATAAAGTTGGCAGGGCTAGTGTATAGCTAATACTAGCTATAGTAGCCTATGCTGAGCGTGAGAAGAAGTTGCCACCATAAAAGGAAATAAATATTATGTCATAATATTGTTCCCTAACAATAACATTATTAGTTTACTGGTACCCTACAAAGCATTCTGTGGGATCAGTGTGGCACCAATTGCGATAATTGGTAGAGGATTAAATTTGAGTCTCCAATAATTGATGTCGTGATAACGTAGTTGTAACACTAGTACTCGAATAATTATTCCATAATACTAATTGTCTTGTATAGGCGCATTGGTACCTTGATTAACATGATTCACAGCAGTATGGAGTATGATGTTGGATGGACTTAATTGACACAGTCTGAAGGATCTTCGAATTCCTCCTCATGCAGCACGTGTGAATAGAACTAAGCTGTGAAAAATAATAGTATCAGTGATGTATGCATGCATATATAGGGGATAATCTATGGTGTATGACAATCGAGGTGCTGCAAAGAGCCTATGAATGAAACGATCGTTACCAATATTTAGCCACAGGAAATAAACAAGCAGGAAGAACATCCAATGTGGCTTGATACGTGAACCATCAATCTAGAACCAGGGCACTCTTCATCGATGATGGCTTCACTGCATTCTGGCTACCACCATGAGCTACTGAGACGATGGCAGTCATCCTCTAGTGCTGCTCTGTCTACTGACTGCTTCATGTACCCAATCTTTGTCGGGTATGTACCATCCGCCAAAGTCAGTAGGTTGGAGCCCAGTTTGTTAGCCTAGCACGTGTCTACTGTATATTATACGATTCGGTAGGATTACTGCCCCTTGCATATTAATTTTACAATAATTATGGGCCTGCTATTTCATACACATGTTCAAGCTGGCAGCCCCCCTACAAAAGAAGGAGGGGCTGGCTTGTGACATCCTCCTCCCCACGCCCATATTAATGACTCATCATCCCTATCTAAGGTGTTTGGGTTAGGGGGCAGCATGTAGGTTCCAGCTGGAGGACAGCAGATTACACACCCAAACCTTTCTTTTCCTTCAAATTCATACACACAAGGCTCGTACACTAGTCCCTCTTACCTAAAGAGGAGGGTCTTGCTTATACCGTAGAGTCTGGTTAATAAGCGCATGCGCTTATCACTCTCGGTGGTAAGGAAACATGCGCCTATTAGACGATGTGCGCTTAAGGTACCATTAAATTGCGTGGGCGTGAGGTGGGGGATATGACACCTAAACCACATCAAAGTCATTAGTGAGGTGCATGTTGTGTAACCACGCCCTTTTAATTGCACAGGTCTCAGGGGTGTGGCTGCTAGAGCCGGAAGTGTTCATTTAACATCCTCCATGGACCGGAAGCCGAGCCGGAAGGGAGGGGCCAGGCCACGCCCAAAACAGCCCCACCCTGTTCCCCAAGGACCACCATTCTCAATCAAGTGCCTACTAACCACCGGATGTCCACCGGAAGCCCACAATCAATCCCAATTAAAACACACAGCTTCCTCAAGGCCAAAACACACACAAACACTTGGAGGCCGTTCTGCCACACCGCCCACGCAAGAGCTCACCTCATTTCCTGTGTGGGCGGAGTAACAACACGTCATCGCAACCACATCCGCTTCAAACCATCGTCAGCTTCCGCCCAGCCGTACAGGCCCCTCGATCGCACCGCCGTACAGCGCCTCATTAACGGACATGGCCTCACCTTTGACCTCCTGCCACGCCCCCAAAGCCTCCTGGCAGGGTTCAAAGGTCACCACCGCATCCGGGACACGCCCACCTATCGCCGCAGCCAAGTCCCCGGCCCCGATGTCCAAGCACTGGCCTGTGAAGCCACGCCCAATCGGAAGCAATAAAACCTGCATTAACGCACACGCACACACTCCACACAGTGCCAGGAACACGCCCACATGCTTAATTAGGCCAAATTAGCTTCTTTTTTTTTTTTTTTTCAAGGCGACCTGAACACTAAGCAGAAAAAAATTATCCAAAAACCACCATATAATCGAGCTGGGTGCATAGTGGAACCACACAATGCAAGCAGGCAGCCTAAATTTCAATTTTGTCAAAAAAATTGGTAATGGTCGTCACGTTTATGTGCGCGCGTGGCCCCGCCCCTCACGTAGCGCGTGGGCAGAAACATTGCAAACGCATGGCTTCCCTGTACAAACATATGGGGAAACTTCAAAGGGCCGTAACTTTAATTGTAAGGTGTGAATCAAAAATCTGTCCGGTCAAATCTCTAGTTTCGACCCATTCTGCGTGCCCATGTAAAAATTATCTCCCCAAGTACTCCCAAACCCCCCATGAATTAGATTATTTAATTATTTAATTATTTAAATCTTTTCTTTTTTTCTACTTAGTGTTTAATTTTCAAGGCGACCAGAACACTAAGCAGAAAAAAAAAATTGTTCGAAAACCGCCACATAGTTGAGCTGGATGCATAGTAGAGCCATACAATGCAAGCAGGCAGCTTATACATCAATTTTGATCAAAGTGGGTAATGGTCGTCACGTGAATGTGCGCGCGTGGCCCCGCCCCTCACGTAGCGCGTGGGCGGAAAACATTGCAAATGCATGGCTTCCTATACAAACATATGGGGTAACTTCAAAGGGCCGTAACTTTAATTCTAAGGTGTGAATCAAAATTCCCCAGGGTCAAATCTCTAGTTTCGACCCATTCTGCATGCCCATGTAAAAGTTACCTCCCCAAGTGCTCCCAAACCCCCCAAACATTAATTAATTATATAAATCTTTTTTTTTTTCAAGCTAAACCACAACCTAAGATAAAAGAATTTTATCAACCAGTAATTAGTTAACGGTATGTCACCAGTTCCTATCATATATGTCTGCTACACTGATATCAGGTATGTGGTAAGGCAGAAAATCTCAACTTGCAGACATTGATTACTAATACCCACTATAACGTCATAATACTAATGCACAACGTACATTTGAGATCTGTGTATTTGAGAGTAAGGCCAAATAAAATTGAATATTAGTTTCTCATCCCCGCCCGCCTCTAGTTTCTGACCACATTTTAATTCATGAATATCATTAAAACTATCACTAAAAAATGCACGAGGCATTACGTCATAGACGCGCCAATTTTTTAATGAAATTCATGATGACATTTAATGATATTCATGACAAAAAATAAAATAAAAAGCAACCCTCCCGCCTGGGGAAATTCCTGAACATAGGATGAGAAACTAATAATCAATTTTGCTTGGCCTAACTTGGGCTTGTATATGTAATCATCCCCCAGTCTAGATCCAACGTAAGGAGCATTACCCATGGAATGTTATTTGTGTATGTAGACTGCCTTCCCAGCATCACTGGCAGTGAAAAAAAGATGGAAAAAATTGGCCCCGGGTGGGATTCGAACCAGTGCACGCATTTGACACTGGTTGGCAGACACTGAGCTTAACCATTGCACCATCTGGACAGTAGTCATTTCCTGCATACTTTAGTGGTCAGAAACTACTACGACTAGTATTTCAAAACTGAAAGTGAAAATCAAAAATCTGAGACGATTCAATTATTATTTTTGATCCACTCTACATGCTGATATAAAAATTATTGCACAATACCTTTTCCTGTGCTTTGAATGAATTATTTACATTACATTACATTACATTACATTACATTACATTAATTACATTACATTACACGCTTACATATTCTTTTATCTTAGGTTGTAACTACTTAGTGTATAATTAGTGTATAACAAGGCGACCTGAACACTAAGCAGAAAATTTTTTTTTCAAAAACCACCATATAATCGAGCTGGGTGCATAGTGGAACCATACAATGCAAGCAGGCAGCCTAAATTTCAATTTTGACAAAAAGTAGGTAAAGGTCGTCACGTTACTGTGCGCGCGTGGCCCCGCCCCTCACGTAGCGCGTGGGCGGAAACATTGCAAACGCATGGCTTCCCTGTACAAACATATGGGGAAACTTCAAAAGGCCGTAACTTTGATTCTAAGGCGTGAATCAAAATTCCCCAAGGTCAAATCTCTAGTTTCGACCCATTCTGCGTGCCCATGTAAAAATTATCTCCCCAAGTACTCCCCAACCCCCCAAACATTAATTAATTATATAAATTATTTTTTTTTCAAGGAGACCACACACTAAGCAGAAAAAAAAATGTCCGAAAACCATCACATAGTTGAGCTGAATGCATAGTAGAGCCATACAATGCAATCAGGCAGCCTATACATCAATTTCGATCAAAGTGGGTAATGGTCGTCACGTTGATGTGTGCGCATGGGGTGAAAACATTGCAAATGCATGGCTGTTGAGCTGAATGCTAAGTAAAAGGCATACAGTTAGACAGCCTATACTCCAACTTTGATCAAAGTGGGTAAACTCATCATGTTTGTATGCACATGGCTCCGCCCCTTACGTATCAAGTGCAGTGGGCAGAAAACATTGCAAATGCACAGCTTTCCTATACAAACATGGGAAAACTTTGAAGGGCCCTAACTAACACTGTAAAAGTGGTATTTCGTCATCTGCAGGTAGATATGCAAGTGTGTGAGTAGCACGTATAGAACGTGCATGTATTAGGTAATGTTCACATGCTACAGTATATATCCCCAGTCTTAATGCTGGAGTAGGTAGTGACCCTTTACCGTTCACATTTCCAAGTGTTGACATGATACAAGTATAATGATGAAGTGCTTGGTGAAAAATTAGAATTCGAGTCAATATAAAACTATAATACTAAGGAGTAAATTAATACTGAGGTGTACCATAAATTGCAAATATTTCTTTGTTAAAGACAGCCTGGCTTATGTGAAAATTGAATGCACGAAAATACATGTGCAATATTAACGAGAATGCAGTCACGTCCATTCCAAAATTATTTAACACGAAAAAGTATCACATAAAATAATTATTTCAGGTACAAAATATTCGCAATTTGTGTGGTGGGACTGTACGTTGTTCACGATGCAAGAGCAATATCCACCCACTGAGAAAAGCCGGAGGTGCAGTATTGGCAGTGAAGGAATGGCTTCTGGATGTCACGAAGGGTCTGAGACTATCGGGTATCCAGTTGATAATGATGCGAGGTATTTAGCAAGATAGTGGTAGTGATCCAACGATGTTCACATGAACAATGTCAAAGTGAGCACCTGGGCTGTGGAATGGAGTGCACGAATAAACACGGAGGTGATCAGCGTAAATATCAGGAATGATGAAATGGGAACCACACTAAATATACATCACAATTCAAGTATGACAGATATAGAAATGCAATCCAAGAGTATGTACATGATTAATTTTGTCTGAGCAGTTAAGTTTGAAATAATTGTGTGACAGCACTCAATCTAGCTCAGCTAGAGAGTGGTACTCCATCCTAAAGTATGGTTATACATGTGGGAGAGCAGTGGCGTAGGAAGATGTTTTTGAGCAGGGGGGCTGAAAGTAAACAGGTGAAGATTCGCTTTATGCGCGCGTGGTGCGCAAAAGCTGGCGTGGTCTGGGGGCATGCTCCCCCAGGAAAATTTTGGAGTTTTAGACCTTCTGAGAGTTTTTCTAGTGCATTTTCGAGGACATACATTCTGGACTCTTAGCTTGTCACATGTGCACACAGATCAGTAGTGACTACTGATCTGTGTTCACATGTGACAATTATTGATATCTACACACCGTGGGGCTAAGATACACCACAATCATGAATAACTCAACCCAGATTGTGGCAACAGATGAAAAAGAAAAGTGCAAACCTCAGAGGGTGAGCCCCACCCCCAGGCTTGTACAGCAGTCTAAAAATCAGAGGGGCTCTGCCCCCCCCCCCCCCCCCCCCCCAATCTTATGACTGGGGGGGGGGGCAATTGCCCCCCCAGCCCCCCTGGTTCTTACGCCAGTGGAGAGTACTAGTCACGTGTTTGCAGCTTGGGATTGCTAGTAGGGCCTACATAGACAATGGTTTTGGATAGCACCCTTCATATCAAGTATTTATTATCCCTGGTAGTCCAGTTAGAACTTGCTGTGATAGAGTCTACCTACAGATCAGTGCATGCATTTCACTCCCTTTGGAGGTCATCAGGATGACATAATATTATGATGCAGATACAACAAAAAGGTTACTTGGTATCACTCCACCAGTAGGAATTTTAGAAATGTTGAGTTGCCACTAAGACAGTCATGTATGTTGCATGCATTCAGTTTCAATCCCAGGATGTGTGTCTGTATGCACACTATATACTTAATGCCTTTTTTATTTACAACATTGCTGATAATCCATAAGACTATTAGTAGCATTAGGGACCTATATGTTTGCAGCAGTATTCAGATGTATAGAACAATTTCAGCAGCACTGTTGACAAACTTTAACAAGATGAACATGCACATAGTAGTAGGCAGGTTTGAGTGCAACCACAGAGCAAGTGTGATACACATACCATCAGCCTGAGGGTGTCTCAGTACTGTAGCCTCAGTAATATATTATATCACATTTAATTTTGCAACACAATATTATGAACACGCCTATGTACTTGTATGGGAATGGTTGGCTGCCAGCCTCAATCTAGTTGTACCAACTAGAGAGGGTACTCAATCATTGTGGTTCGGTGCACATGTACTTGTATGCTTGTTTATGAGTACTGTAAGCAGGTGATACAGTGTGCACAATATTGAGCCACATTAATGAGAGTACTGGGCAGCCAGAGTGAGTGGTACTATTGTAGATACCACATGAAGGAGAAAATCTGGGTACATGCCACTCTTGATCTTCGGAGCAGCGTGATCTGCATGGCTGACAGAGTACATGTCAAATACACACACAGTACATTATAGTACAATGTGGGCTCAAACCGTGTGAAGAGGACGTGATATTGGTTAAGGTACATGTACATGTGAAAAGTACACCTACATGTATAGGAGCTTACAGATGTAACTGCACTTGATAAACATGGGTTGGTCAAGTGTTGGCAATATGCTGAGTTCTCAATATCAGGCGAGGGAGGGGAGCCACTCACATCTAGGTACATGGTGCCCACAAAGCAGTGTGTGTGCATGCATGGTGGCAATTACCATAACTGTCTGCACCTGAAGTAAGTAACAGGTGGGTAATGCTTAGTCATCCAAGACTTTACCAAATGGGATGGGTAGATGCTGGAGGACAGAGGATGACAAAGGCACTAGTGCTGTAAAGTGACTGTGTGCAAAAAACAGTGTTAGTGGCAAGTGTGGTAGTAATGTAACATCACCTGACATGAGCAAGGCTCTATGTGCACTACTGCACCACTGTAGGTGTTGTCTTGTACCTGAAGCAAATGCAAGAAATTTCTGAGCAAACACATGAACATTGTCAATATCTGCTAGCATGAGTGTCTTCACACGGTCCTCACTAGTGGTGTAGAAATACACATATGTGAATATTGGCCTGTCAAGGAGAAGTGATATAATGGAAACAAGTGGAAGTCACTTCCCCAGCATCCAATACGTAATGCATCTACAATGAGGGTGTTGGCTTTACGCACTTGATTTCCATAGGGGTCTGTAGGGAATGCATGTTGCAGGGCTTGAATCAGAACGTCCCTGTATTTGACAGCTGCATATGCAATCAACAATCTGAAAATCCTTGAAAGGCACTCACTACCACACACAACTCGAGAGAGGGCATGGTACATGCAATCCCCATCCCCTGTTGTCAACACAGGCTTGTATGTTTGTAACATTAGTGGGTGACATTGAATGCCAACAGACACAGCTCTTGGTAGAGCGGGAAGATTGGTAGCATAGACTGGAGGTAGTGCATTAACAGCTTGTACAATGACTTCAAAAGCCTCATGCATACCATTCAAAGAGTGAATAACCTCCTGTATGGAATTTAATGAAAGTGTAGTAGTGAGCACACTCTGTGGAGAGGCACCAAGTAACTGCTGCACTCTTTGTAGCAAATGAATACAGGCACTATTTATGTTACTATGAACACATGGCTCATCTGTTGAAGGGGAATTACTGAAAGTGCTAAGCTTAAGCACTTTACTAGGAGGCTGTCCACTGCTGTCACTATTGGCTCTCTTAGATGGACGCCCTCTCCCATATTTTGGATGCTGAATACTATCAGGAGCCTGTGACTTTGAAGTATCAACGTTAGATGTAGATGGCCACACCCGTAACACACAGCTAAACCCAGTGGCTTCTGATCAAAGGTACGCTGCTGTGAAATTCAAAGTGCGGCAGGCATCTAGCAGCTCATCATCAATGTTCACCAATTCATTAGAGTGATACCAATCAGTTGGAAGCTCTACGGCATCATGAAACTCTGGGTATTGCCTACCATAGCCAGCTTGTCGGGTAGTCCCACGAGGACGACCTCGCTTCCTAAAGCTCTCCCCACAACTAATACAGGCCATAGCACGAACGTTGTTCGTTGCGCCACACACGTACACAGTTTAGCACGGACAGGCATTTGTACTAATGATACACAATTGTCAACAAAATTTGACTGTGCCTACCAAACGCTCAAAATTGTTTACAAATGATTGCTATACTTTATACTTACTGACAACACTTGGTGAAAACGAGGAAAAGTTCGATTGCACCCTCCTGACCACGATTCTTTTCAGAAACGGATAGGCAAGACACGAGGAACTGAGCTCCAACGCTCTACGCACGCACTTATATACAAGCGCGTTCTAAATAACGCACACCGGGACTCATTAATACCCTGCGCATGCGCGCTGATATGCGAGCACGTTCTAAATAACGCACACCGGGACTCAAAACATTGCAAATGTGTGGCTTCTCTGCACAAACATATAGGGAAACTTGAAAGTGCTGTAACTTTCACTCTAGGGTGTGAATCAAAATTCCCCAAGGTCAAATCTCTAGTTACGACCCATTCTGCGTGCCCATGTAAAAATGATCTCCTCAAGTGCTCCCAACCCCCCCGTGAATTAATTTATTTTGTTTTTTTCTACTTAGTGTGTAACTACTTAGTGTTTAATAAATCGTTGCGGTTAATAGTTAAGCAAGAATGCTTTGATCTTGCTTTGATGTGGGCAATTACCGGCCTTTTCTTCAGGGGCCACTTCCGGTCGCTAATTACACGCGCATAATCATCCCTGGCCGATTCTGGACACGCCCACCTTCGACCAAAAGCACTCGTATGGCCTCTTCGGCCACGCCCCTTCACGATTCGCTAATTGAATTAGCCATTCCTGACGCTCACGCCCACGCAATTAAATGGTACCTTAATAGAGAGTGAAGTTTTGCCCCCGCCTACTGCCAGCACGTTCGAGCGCTCAATCATAAAGCTAGCAAGTTATGAACACAGCGACTCTTGGACTAAGCTCTGTAATAGTTTGGAAGCCATCGCTGGAAGAAAACCGTGGAAAAAGCGCCGATTTCTTTGGTGAGACTCGCTTTGGTTGAGCAAGAGTCCGAACCCGTCTCAGTGAAACATTGCAGTGTTGAGTATAGCCGATCTCGTGCAGCTGGCTATCCGAAAATAGGTTGGTAAATTAGTTCTAGCCATGTGGAGCATGGAACACTCTTGATCGAACGATGACTATTACTGTCGTCTTTATTGGGCGCATGCGCTTATTAGACATTGCTTAATAACAGGAAGGAAGTATGCGCTTATTAAAAAATACGCAGTGTCTAGAGTGCCGGCAAATTTATGTACAAATTTATATTGCCATATGCAGGAGGGGGCGGGGACTAGGGCTACGTAAGCGTATAGTATTTTATATGGACTTACCGGCACTATAACGCTTAAATGGCTGTGCCGGTACCGGCACTGTAGACACAGTGTAAAAAATATGCGCTTAATAAGCATGTGCGCTTATTAAGGTACCATTTAATTGCGTGGGCGTGAGCGTCAGGATTGGCTAATTCAATTAGCGAATCGTGAAGGGGCGTGGCCGAAGAGGCCATACGAGTGCTTTTGGTCGAAGGTGGGCGTGTCCAGAATCGGCCAGGGATGATTATGCGCGTGTAATTAGCGACCGGAAATGGCCCCTGAAGAAAAGACCGGTAATTGCCCACATCAAAGCAAGATCAAAGCATTCTTTCTTAACTATTAACCGCAATGACAAAATTTTAAACACTAAGTAGAAAAAAAAAAGCAAATTTAAATAAATAATCTAATTCATGGGGGGTTTGGGAGCACTTGGGGGGATAGTTTTTACATGGGCACGCAGAATGGGTCGAAACTAGAGATTTGACCGGACAGATTTTTGATTCACGCCTTAGAATTAAAGTTATGGCCCTTTGAAGTTTTCCCATATGTTTGTATAGGAAGCCATGCAGTTGCAATGTTTTCCGCCCACGCGCTACGTGAGGGGTGGGGCCACGCGCGCACATCAACGTGACGACCATTACCCACTTTGGTCAAAATTGATGTATAGGCTGCCTGCTTGCATTGTATGGCTCTACTATGCATCCAGCTTGACTATGTGGTGGTTTTCGGACGATTTTTTTTTCTGCTTAGTGTTCTGGTCTCCTTGAAAAAAAAAAAAAAAAGAAAGAAAAAAGCTTAATTAGGCCTAATTAAGCATGTGGGCGTGTTCCTGGCACTGTGTGGAGTGTGTGCATGTGCGTTAATGCAGGTTTTATTGCTTCCGATTGGGCGTGGCCTCACGGGCCAGTGCTTGGATATCGGCGCCTAAGACTTGACCTCGGCGATAGGTGGGCGTGTCCCGGATGCGGCGGTGACCTTTGAACCCTGCCAGGAGGCTTTGGGGGCGTGGCAGGAGGTCAAAGGTGAGGCCATGTCAGTTAATGAGGCACTGTACGCCGGTGCGATCGAGGGGACCGTACGGCTGGACGGAAGCTGACGATGGTTTGAAGCGGATGTGGTTGCGATGACGTGTTGTTACTCCGCCCACACAGGAAATGAGGTGAGTTCTTGTGTGGGCGGTGTGGCAGAACGGCCTCTAAGTGTTTGTGTGTGTTTTGGCCTTGAGGAAGCTGTGGATTTTAATTGGGATTGATTGTGGGCTTCCGGTGGACATCCGGTGGCCAGTCGGCACTTGATTGAGAATGGTGGTCCTTGAGGCACAGGGTGGTGCTGTTTTGGGTGTGGCCTGGCCCCTCCCTTCCGGCTCGGCTTCCGGTCCATGGAGGATATTAAATGAACACTTCCGGCTCTAGCAGCCACACCCCTGAGACCTGTGCAATTAAAAGGGCGTGGTTACACAACATGCACCTCACTAATGACTTTGATGTGGTTTAGGTGTCATATCCCCCACCTCACGCCCACGCAATTAAATGGTATCTTAACCAGACTTTACGGTACTTATTATTGTCTGAGCTCCACCCATTATTACTAGAATACCGGAGGGACCAGGGTATCTAAAGTGGGGAAACCCAATGAACTGAAAATCTTTTTACTAAATTAAGATATTCTTATATCATGTGCAGGCTAAACTGGGCAGCACTTTTGAGGACGATGACAAAGGAAATCATTCGTCGTTGTCAGACCAGAGATTACAGAACCTAGAATTGGAACTAGCCCAAACCAAACTGGCTTTAGTCGAGTCACAGTGTAAGAACCAAGAACTAGAACACAAAGTCAAAGAAGCGTCGTCCAGTCAAAGAGCAAAGAATTGGCCCTTTTCCATTGAAATTTTAATAATCCGTTGGAGACCAGCATGCAGGGTGCACACGCACTTTACTCAAGAGCTGTGCAGATTAGCTAGATAGATCGTTCTTATCAACACCTACCAGCATAATCTTGACATCAATATACCAAACTCTGTCGTAAGTTTTGCAGTCTTGACACTTCAACCTGCATGACATTGGGTATGTGCTCTGCCGCATTATAACAATAGTTATCCCCGGGCCCGCATTTGAATGTCCCTGGCTCTACAGTCAGTGGCGTAGGCAGGGGGGGTGCTCAGGGGGCTCGAGCACCCCCCTCTGCTCTTGGCCTAGTCATGCCTAGTTCACATAGTTCATAGAACAGTCTCATCCAGCACCCCCTTGGCTACTCCAAACTATCATCAACTACAAAAAAACAGCTTAGAAGACAGTTAGAAACTTATCTTATCCCAATATCTGGCCGAAAACCTTGAGCTAGCTCGCTAGCTACATTGACAATTTGAACTTCGACCTTGACGATTAATAAGTGCGCGTGGCTTAAAATTTTGCGCGCGCGCTTCGCGCGCGTACTCCAGCACCCCCTTACCTAAAATCCTGGCTACGCCCCTGCTACAGTCATGTTTAACTTAGGGGGCTTGTCCAAAGTCCTTGTGGAAAAAATAACGTCATTATGACGTTAGGGGGGGGAGGGGATCTTGGTCCATGACGTTTAAAATTGCATTGTCAGCAGACTTGAGCTTTAGTTGTGATTATGCATTCTTGTGGTTGAATAAGTCTAGACACACCTCCAGTAGTGTCAAAATTTGCATTTTAGTGACAGCTACTATGTAGCTAAAAGTGTACCCGTAGCTACAGGCAAGCAAGAAACTTTCAAAGAAGCACAGGTATGCAATGAATCCATGAAGACATAGCTAGCACTGTAGAATACAAGTGAATACCGAATGTGTAGGCTAAATGGAGCAGAATCAGAGTTTCAGTGTTGAATCTATGCTGAAAAGCTGTGATGTTAAGAGGGGGGGGGGGAGGGGGGTAAAAAGTTAACGTCATAATGACGTTAATAATAATTTTTCCACAAGGACTTTGGACAAGCCCCCTTAATACAATGTCATGCAAAGCTCTTAGACTATAGTTATCTTGTTCCAAAATGTTATTATTAATATCAATGAGAAGACTTAGTAATCCTGAAACAAAATCCAAAAATCACAATAAAAGCCTAGGCCTATACTGAATGTTATAGATTGAGAAAAAGTACTTATAGCTCATAGTTCATAAAGTTCATAATAAACAGTGCCAGATGACAATCATTACTGTGCATATGGATCCTGCAGCAGCTGCTGGACTGGGTCTTGATTACTATTATTCATTCTGCGCCACGACCTCTGAGGAGAGTAGAAGAGGACATAGGGAGTGAGCAGCTCAGAACCATCAGGGCCAACTTTTGTGGGTGGCTCCATGTAGGCACGTGCCACAATATTGAATGGCTGGCGTTCACCAATCTGAATTGAGTTTAGGGGGAAGATTATAATGTATTCATGATTATGGTATACATCCAAAGGCGATGCTCTAGATTTTGACTCACCTGATCCAGAGGAACTTCCAGGCAAAATTCCTCACCATTGCATTTCCTTGCAACCTTGTATGCATCTAAAATTATGATAAAGGAAAAGGCATCAACTATAATATTATTATGATTAGAGCCTCTACTAGAGGGAGTTAAAGGGAGAAGTATTATGGGAAAACTTTAAACGAGTGAGCCTGCATGCCTGCTCATACGTACGTACTAATATATAATTATTATAATAATCATGCATGACTCAAAATTTTAATAAATTTTCGAGCCCGTGTACAAGGCCACTGCAGTAGCTACTGGATACACTAATACTTACAAAACTTGTCTACGCCTGGTACATTCGGTGCATACATTCTGGCACTCCCTCCGAACATGGAATCATCCACAGAGATCACATTACCCACTGCGAAGTTGGTGTAGGTCGCCTTTCCAGTTGTCACATGATTGACCCCACACACAATGAGAAAAGAATCATCTTCTGCCTCCAACCTATACACCCTTGTGCTGTTCGTATAAAGAGCATCCCTGCATGTACACAAACCAGATAATAATAACATGATCGAAGAATATATGCACTTAATTAGGAAGCCTGCACTCAATAATAATTATTGGGTATAATAATTATTATTATTATACTTCAACAGCTTATCTTTAATCTGCTTCTAGATTAGCTAAAAATAATTTTTAATGTCAGTGCTACATTATTTAATATTTTGTGGCTTAAAAATAGATACCTAGAGACCGAGGAGTTCACCTATAGTGGTGCGCACAGTCATTGACAATGCATACCTGTTATCTCCGAGGCAGTTGGTCAATTCTTCTATGCACTCAAATCCTTCCAAAGGTACCACGTTCATCCGATCCCTTGAGACAGTCAATCTTTCATCCATCAGTTGACAATACTTTGCTTGAACTCTCCTGTCAACCTGGTCTACAAAAGCTGAGAAAACAGAGCTCAACGAATCCTCTGTGATTCCCGTTCCCCGTTGCCTTAGTGGAGGAGTCGAGAAAGGAAGTGCAGTTTGCT
Organism: Cliona cf. orientalis; assembly: GCA_963930775.1. Taxonomy (NCBI): domain Eukaryota; kingdom Metazoa; phylum Porifera; class Demospongiae; order Clionaida; family Clionaidae; genus Cliona; species Cliona cf. orientalis. The sequence continues at coordinate 6,924,421 of OZ005697.1, forward strand.
GACGAGGGGCACGGACACGGATTACTGGCCACACTGTATCGATGTAGGCTTGGCCTTCTTCAGGATTCTGGAAAAGAGCCACACGATGGAGCATGGTTAAGGTATCCTTCATGGCTCCTTTCCCAAGTTTCACTAGGCTGGTTGGAATGATGTCTGTGTTAAGGGCAGTGGCTTGAACTCCGGCAGCAGTGAACGCATTATGAACAGCATTACTTGTGGTTACGTCTGCCGTTGTCGTGACAACAGTGGTCCTTCCGAAAGGACTAGCAACATTCAAGCCAGTGGTATTAACGAGGAGATTGTTGATGGAATCTCCAAGAGAGGCAAACACGATTCTTTGACGAATACCATTGAAGGTCGAGAAGAGGTAAGAGCGATAGCTGAAGTAGTCTGCAGGAGGTGGTGTGCAGCTCAAGAGGACAATGGCTTCCTTTTCCTCCAGCTGCCACAGTGGTTGTTCACCTTCAAATATGTATACACCGTAAGGAGAGGAAGGATTAGCAAAAAATGCCCCTTCAGGATTGATGAATTTCATAATACCTCTCTCAATAGTGTAACCATCTGCAAGGTAATTAAAGTTCACATAAACATCTTAAATTTGTGGCTAGAAAACATAATAATACGATCATAATAGTAGCTTAATCTTTGCGTTGATGGTTTACATTGTGTAACATACAGATGGTAGTATGCATGTGTCACCTCTTTCCAGGTTCATAATTGCATCACGAAGGATCCGGTCGTGTTGCAGTGGTGTGCGATCACACATGAAGTTGTAGGAATTTTCCCCATGTCCAGCTGAAATCCAGATATGGCATAGGCTGAGGGAAATCAGTAGAAAGATTCCGAGATTAGCCATTGCCGCTTTGATGGGAATTTGGCTGAAACTGACAATCAAGGAAGGAGCTCTGCTGATAAGGTACAAAACTCGGTGAGGTCCAGTAGATGGCTGCTGAATGTGCTGAGGTATTGGAGACTGTAGGTATCAATCTCAAGATGCTGATGACTTCTTGCCGAGCTGCAACTTATCATTCCTTTTATACAATCGTCCTTAAGAAATTATCCGTGACCTCAAAGTGGTGAATGTGCACTGTCAGCCGCCTACGAGTCACTCGCCTGCTCTCTGCATCTTAAATATGTTTGTTCTAATTAAAGAGAGCACAATGAGTAGGAAATCATAACAATATTATTAGTTCTATATTATGGCAAACCAACTGTAAATTCTTTCAAGGAAGTTCGATCACGCTCCAGCCCATGAAAGCAAGATGGCCCGGTCACGTCGACCGTGGCTTATGCACATGCAAGCTGGCAAAACTAGTACTGCAGGGTTGGGATAAAGTTGGCAGGGTTAGTGTATAGCTAATACTAGCTATAGTAGCCTATGCTGAGTGTGAGAATTCGAACAAGTTGCCACCATAAAAGGAAATAAATTATGTCATGTTCCCTAACAATGACATTATTAGTTTACTGGCACCCTACAAAGCATTCTGTGGGATCAGTGTACGTGGCACCAATAATTGGTAGAGGATTAAATTTGAGTCTCCAATAATAATGATTATCCTCCAAGTCTGTGGGTATGCGGCTACTTTGACTTATTGAATCAAGCATCAAGGACACTCTTCAGCTTAGCCGCTAGTCTATCTCTGAGTTTGATTCCTGACCAAGCTTCCTGTGTGTTTCCAAAGTTAATCTAATTATGCACAATGTTCCTATTAAAGTAATATTACTATTATTTTGAGGGTTGCTAAATCCCCACAGTTCTATTCCCATACCACACTAGCGCCGGCACCACATGATATCCAGCGTCTATCAACTATGACGCTGCAGGTGTTTGTTCCTGTGGCTACCACAAACGCATGTAATTACCCCTATATACCACTCCTATAGCCCAACACTCACTATGCACCGGCTTCCTCTAGCTCTTATGCATGGACACGAAGATTAAAACAATTATTAATAGCAACAAAATTAGCAATAATTGATGTCGTGACAATGTAGCTGTAACACTAGTACTCGAATAATTATTATTCCATAATACTAACTTGTATAATAGTTATAGGCTCATTGGTGCCTTGATAATAATATTATGATTCACAGCAGTATGGAGTTTCATGTTGGGTGGACTTGATCTGAAAATCTTCAAATTTCTCGAGTAATAGGATCATGAGTCTATAGGTACACAGCAGGTGTGAATAGAACTGAGCAGTGAAAAATAATAGATGTATGCATGCATAGGTGTAACGTAATAGGAAGTGATGTCATTTAATTAAATTCTTTTGTGACTTGTTCAGAATATAAATCAGAATTGGTGCTGTCTATCTTTGTTATCGGCGCTTGCTCGGCGTTGCGCTAGCAAAACTGCATAGGCCAAGGGGGATAATCTATGGTATATGACAATCGAGGTGCTGCAAAGAGCCTGTGAATGAAACGACCGTTACCAATGTTTAGCCACAGGAAATAAACAAGCAGGAAGAACATCCGGTGTGGCTTGACACGTGAACCATCAATCAGAACCAGGGCACTCTTCATCGATGATATCGATGGCTTCACTGCATTCTGGCTACCACCACGAGCTACTGAGGCGATGGCAGTCATCCTCTAGTGCTGCTCTGTCTACTGACTGCTTCATAGACAGTAAGACATAGGAGGCTGTGCCGGTGAAGACTGAGTACCCATTCTCTAAAGACTGTGAAAACTGAGCTAGCTCAATAATGAGTATTCTGCTTCGTCTTGGGGGTGGTATCTACAATTCCATCCACCTCTCAAATAATTTTCTCAACCGAAATCTAGATGAAATTATGCAGCTATACTGAATGATTAAATTATTTTGGGAGGTTGTATGCATGGTTATAATATAATATATATATATTTTATATATTATATATACATGTATATATATATAGGGAGTATCATGCAGGAGCGGGCAAATTAACCTTAGCTTCAAGACTTGAGATTGTGAAAACTAATGTACAAGTATTTCTTGTTGCCATGGTTTATGGTGTCTTATTATATGATGCATCAATGACTATAATTTTGAGGGCTCGGATGTCAATATAACTAACTAATTCTCTAAAGAGTACAAAAAATATTGGCAATAATAATAAAATTAGCTATAATAGTAATTGAAAGCCTCAGGTCTATAATGTAATTAGGGATTAAAGTCAAGAATAGGGACACACTGACATTAATTATGATTCACAAGCATGCAGTCAATCAGAATAGCTATAATTGTAGGAAGAGTAACTGTCCGATATTGCTTGATCTATGTAATGATCGTAGATCTCCTCCACATCGTGTTGACGAAACATTCCCTCATCCCTTGTTCTGTACTTGTACCTCTTGGCTGCCAATGAGAACAGAATCAAACCGATCAATCCAGTCACACTCGTCAATGCAAGGTAGACAAACCCACAGTTAGTCACTGGAGGGTGCTCTATCATTTCCCTACTGGCCCATGGCTGATTACGGGACAAGGGAATGATGATAATGGAATTGAGGAACTGAAAGAGACCCCTGATGGCAAAGAAGACTCCAACAAGAAGACCTTTCATGGACTAAGGGCTCTGAGCTGATATGAACTCCAAGGTTGTGGCAATGACCAGCATGGGTCCAAATCCAAGAAGAAGAGTTGGTGGGATTAGAACTGCCCAGTGCATGTTGAGTGCAGGATAGTTCCATGACCTACCAGTATGGGATGGCGTTGCTTGAAATATACACAGGCTATGATTGGAAAAATGATTTCTATTTGATGTATGTCCCATAACATCTATGATTAGTAAACTCATGACTGAGAATGTGATTCCAATACCCAATCGTACAAACAGCTTTGGCACTTTCTTCCAGAAATAACGAAATATTATCCATACATAGGCGGGAAAGAGAACAACTAAGGAAACTAGATTCATCATTGCTCCGCTCCCCATTAAAAATTCCCAGGCAAATTTATTTATGCAGTGTTTATAGTATTCACGTTGATTATGCAGATCAGTTTAGTAAATGCAATCCAAAAAGTGGAAAAGTAAAGTAAGATGCTGGTACTTCCAAAGCAAATGAAGGTCAATTGCAAACAAGATCACTAGCATCCGAAGAAATGTTTTGACATTTTCCACTTGCTCCGTTGAGAAAGGTCCTCCAAATCTCTCCTTGGCAAAGTCCAGCCTGGATGGAATGTGGTCATCATTATGAGTGAAGGCACTGCGTTGGAGAGGGTGCTTGTGGCTTTTTGCAAAATTTATTATATTGTATACCGTCTTGTAAGGATTTTGACGTCCAGGCTCAATATGGAACCACTTAGTACGCTTCAAACAGCCAATCAGGAGTAATATGATCATACTGAATAAAAGAGTTGCAGTTACTACAATTATCTTATGGTTTGATCTATGATGTGAGCATCGCAAGAAGAAAATAGTGAATATTAATGATAATAATCCTGATTGAAAAGCCCATATAGCATAATGAATGAAGAGAACGAGATAACGACTTGGTGCTTCAAATAGTTGATCCAATCCAAGTTGAATAAAATTTGCCTGATATCCTGCCAGGCCAATAATGAAAGCAAACAGTAAAAGAAAAGCAAAATGCCAATGGACACGGATGACACGTTATCATATCTAAGCTGATCACAAGTGTTTTTAATCGTCCACAGCAGACATCAGCAATAAACCTACTCAGAGGATAGAACATCATGATGAATGCTAATATGGCGTATGGAAGGGGCTCATATATTGAGATACGGGAATTAATTCGTGATCTGTCAATTTCTTCCATGGCAGCCAAACCAATTAAGATGTTGTACAGAGCTCCAACAATGGCTGTCCATAGCAGGATGAGAATGGCCGCCTTTGATGGCAGACAGAGGTGCTTTGGTGGAGGACATGAGATGGCAGCCCTCTGCTGTGGTTGAAGTGGAGAGGAGTCCTCCTCACTTGCAGTGTTAACCAGCGGACGACTAGATTCAGAGGCATCAACCATCATCACTTGTGACTGTGATCAACTGCAAAAACCTTCAAGTTATTGTACTATTAAATTTCATGTGTTGATGGACATGATACGTACTATATCTTGCTCTGTTTTTGTTACCAATTCCCCAAACATGCACTGTTGTCACATAATTATAATTTGCTTGTTAGTTTTAATTAAATATTTGTTCATACTCTGTCTTGCGCTGTTTTTGTTATTAGTTTCAATTTCATCCTCAACAATTGATGAATGCACCGGTGTGCAGAACCCTCACCACTGCATGTATGTGAATCCATGGGCAATTACCGTATTTCTTCTAAAAATTCGGCCCTTCTAATTATTCGGCACCCATTACCGAATGATTGAATATAGTCTCTAATTTTTCGGCAAAGGTAGTCATGCGTATATTATGCTATAAACGGGAATGGAATGCACACACAGACAGAATGATGAATATTAATCTCAAATTCGGCGAAGCTAAAGCAATATTACTATTTTCATGACAAATTTTTAGAAGAAATATGGTAATCTTCAAATCACGGTCAAACTTGTTGCAAATGCATGCATTCAAAACATAATATTATTTGCCAATGTATTTCAGTTGGGTAATTTTATCAGCTTTGGACTTCCATAGCTAGCCATGGATTTATTGCATTTTTGCTTACACGTATTCACTTCTAGCTAATAGACGTATAATGCTCGATACATTGCTGGCGGTATGTCTATAGACTTACCAGTTCAACCACAAGAATTTATAATCACAACTAAAGCCTATAGCTATCTGCTGAAAATGCAATAATAAAAAGGCATAGCTTGAACTTGAGGATGTACTTCACTGTGTGCTGTCGCTAGCTCACCAGTCTGCACAAGAATAGATTTCAGTGACAGTTTTTGCCATTGGGAGCTAGGGTAGTGGTTGCATTATTATAGAAGACTACTTCATTCCGTGGTACCTTTGTGTGTTGGTTGGTTGTCTTGATGGAGGCCTTGTGTCTCTCCTCCTCCTTGCTACAGAGGTTCTCCAGCTGTTCTCTCTGGCTAGCCCTGGACGCAGACACTTCTCATGACTCTCCTGAATGAAACGGGCAGTGAGGATCGATAGGAGCAGTTTAAATCGGCATGACTATACTCAGTGTGGGACCTGTACCCATGCTTGAGCTCCTGTAAGTTTTTGTTATAGATGATGGTTGTAAGGTGTTGCTATACTCAGTGTGGGGTCTTGTACCCATATGCTCGAGCTCCTGTCAGTTTTTTGTTGTTGTAAATAATGGGTGGAATGTGTCGCTAAATTGATTAAAGATAGGACTTCCCTCTAGCATAATTATTACTAAGGTATTTAAATATGGTATTGGGGTGGCCTAACTGGTTGCATGACACAGGATATATAATTCACAAGACTAGCAATAATTATATATTATACCTTTGCTGGCGTAGGGTTCCCCTTCACCTCACAGGCTCACAGCAAGATAGAAGGACTTGACACTGGTATATGCATTCAACTTGTTCTCTCAGGATATCAGATATAGTGTTGTACACACATGCATAGTCGAGCTATATTATGCACACTTCAAAACAGCTGTACAAGCTCCATATTAGTCATGCATACAGTGCCACTGGTATGAAAATACACCCTACAGCTGCATAGTAATGGTGCTGGTGGTGAGGAAACATTCCCTATCAATGGCAATGTGTGGTTGTGGCATTAGCTCTACTGTGGTTTCCTGACATGTGCATGTGGCTTGTACTGGAATCCATTACACTGCACTCATACTCACAGTACAAATTGTCCAATATCCATGTGTACATACACCTTAATATAACTACTGCATAATAATATTATTATTGAAAGATCCACAGATCGACCCCCTAGCCACATTGCACACGCTATAATATCCCTCTGTTCTCTCCTTAAGTGCCAAACAGCTGAACTGGCTGCAGTGCAGCACTACATAGGGTGGGCCAGCCACCGCAATAGAAGATCTAAGGCACCAAGGGGCTTAAGTAAACTTCTAGAGTCCTAAAGCACTTGTAGCATGCAAAGGTACAGGGTCGTGAAAATTAGCCATGTCCTCAGGCCACTCCCAGTTTTTTGTGTGTAACTTTGAAAACTGGGAGTGGCCTGGAAACGAGGCTAGTGAAATGTTCTTGTCTTATCTGCAGTATGCATGTGTGTAATGATTATAAATTGATAAAAATCTGTACAAAAAGTGCTACATAGAGAGAGAGAACAGCTATACCTTGAAGTATGTGAGTTAGATGGCATTGTCAACGGCTTGCTTGAGTTCAGTGGCCACCTGACCAAGTTGACTGTCATCAAGGAGCTCATAGAGACCCTCCCAGGTGGCAGGGTAGTGGCGGGGAGGGTGGTCTAGCCAGTGAGAGAAAACAGCCTCACAACACTCCTCATCATCCAGTCTCTTAGCCCACACCTCAAGCTGCTGCCTGGGAACTACCAAATTGCCGATCTTTCTCCACCTGTGAATGATGGATTGCTTTAGCCAAAATTTCTTCACCACTCCTCTCTCATTCCTCCACCTGATCACCGTCAAATTAGTGAAGGTGGGTTTGGCTATGTGTATAAATAGAATAATAAATATTATTGTGTAAATACAGCAAGTATAATATTATGAGCTTGGCATCCTCACCCATTTCTTCGGTAGATATGGAGTCAACACCCTCTGGGATACATAGTGTGGGAGGGTTGGAGGCTGTGGAGGGATTCATATAGGATTATCAATTGCTGTTACCTTATGAGAGAGGAATCAGACAAGCTCCAGTACTTTAGTACTATTAATATTAAATCTCTTAGCCTTGTCCCCATGCAAACCCATTCCCATGCACACGACTGTTTTCAGTGAAACTGAGCTGGGAATAGTCGCCTTGCTGGGGACGAGACTATGATTTTCAATAGGGGAAATCCCATCCCTGTAAATACTTCCGTGGATTAAAAGATTTGTTTGGCGGAGTGATTTACTGCATGGTAGCACACAGACTCAGGTCTATACTTTTGTTTCTCTAACTCACCAGAATGTTCTGTGGTGGACTGGGTGGTGGACCTAACTGCCACTGACTGTGTTGGTGGTCTACCAGAAGGTGTTGACGCTACAACATGCATGGATTAGGACAAGACTGTTAATACAGATACTATCCAAGTGCACATGCATGTACATGTACATATACAATGTGCACATGTGCGTCATTATGACAAAAAACCAGCAAATCCTTACACAATATTGTGTCCTTAGCTGCTCCAGATGATATGGAGATGTACTCTGGAATGTGTGGAAGGTGAGGGGCTGTAGGTGACAGGTCATAAGGTTAATCACATTTAAAAGTAGATATGTTTCAGTTTTAACTTACTAGAGGAAGTGGTTTGTGCACTGGTTGATTGAGTGGGCAAAGATAAGCTAACTGAAGTGGAAATACAGGATCCAGATGCTGGAAATATAAATAATATTGTGTGTGATGACAGTACTTTCCCTTCATTTTGCATGCACCTCACCTTCGGAGGAGGGTGGCTGGGAAGTGGCATACAGACTAGCGGATGAAGCTGAATTGTCGAGCACTACAGAGCAAAAGTTATAAAAGCAAAGTGTCTTAAAAGCAATATCAGTTATAAATAATTATTCAGCAAAACCTACCTCTTCCTAACCAGATGTGATGACAATTCTCAAGTCGACCGCTGATCTTAGTGTCAACATCACAGCACCAATACAGTGCATCTGAGGTGATAGAAGCAGAGTGCAGTTCAGACTGCAGTGAGGCATCCGGGGAACCAGCCTCAGAATGCGGGCAGACAAAGCCAATCTCGGGGTAGGTGTGCATGTACTTGAGTGCTCTACAAGCAGCAGCAATCCCAGCAAAGATGGATCCCTTCAGAATGGGAAGCAATCGAGCACATTCATCGAATGTGGCTTGTGGGCTGACATCAGCGTGAACTTCAATGAAGGAGTTTGAATCGATCACTGTTACTGTACATGGAGGGCTGACCATGAGATGAAACTTGATGCAGTTTCGGTAAAGAGGCTCTTTGGTGTCCAGCAAAAGCTTCCACCCACAGTGACGAATTAGGTGGACCGCAAAGCAGCAAAACACTCCAGCGCGACGAGACGCTTGAGGAAACTTTACCAGTAGAGTAGCTACCACTGTGGAGGACGTGCGATGCTTTTTCAGCTCAGCATCCGAAAGGGTGACCAGAGAAGCAGGCATTACAAAGTGAGGTCTTGAGTCCTGAGGGGGGCTCGCTGAAGGGGAATCGGCTGGTGGAGGGGAACTAGTGGGAGGGGAGCTAGTGGGAGGTGAATCTGGCGGAGGCTTTGCCCAATCAGGAGTGGGTATGGGAGCAAAGACCAACGACTCCTTGAGAAGCTCAGAGAGGTCATCGATAGTGAATATTCCAGGGACATAGTGACTTGGAAATTTTTTCATCAACTCTGGGCTGAGCACACCGTGGTCTCGAAAGTGACTCCATTTACCTTCGCCAGGAGTAGAATCAGAGTTCGACTGTCCCAATGGTAGATCTCCCCTGAGAAGATAACTTTCTCTGACAAGCTCTGAGACTTTATCGAGTGGAACCTGTGAATCTGCAAAAACGACATTGGGAAGCACTTTTGGTGAATACTTGATGACATTAAGCTTGTCAAAAAACACTAGAGCAGCTTCTAAAGCTTTCTCCTTAAAGCCGAGCATATTTGCAACCTCGAGGCACTCTGCTTTGCTGAGAACCTTTCTTGCTAATCTCTTTGCTAACTCTTGGATTAGCAATTCAAAAATGTACCACCAGATTGGTACCTCTACTTCTTGTGGTGGTGAGTTCTCCACAGCCTTTCGGACCACAGTAGCCCTGGCTTTGTCTGTCTCTTCTGGGTTGAGAGTGTTGAGAGGAATCAGTAGCCGCTTCATATCCTTGGAATGGTACACTAGCTGATCGGAAAATTCTGGCTCAAGCATTTCACGCAGCTGCTTGTCTTTATCTTCTAGTGACTCAAAGGGCAAAGAAGCTGCTGATGGTCCTTGTGATTGACTGGATTCACCGACAACAGGAGTGATAGAAGCCACCTGCTCAGCTTTCTCCTCCAACAGATCTCGGTGAGTGCCAGCTAGGATGATGCTGGGCTTCTGGCCTTTGGTAGAGAATGACTGAATGGTGTTGACAAGACATCGAATGGTGTCCTTGGCAGAGAGCTGGGACTGCTGGGTAACACCAAGGAGCTGATTCTCACTGTAGTACTCGACAGCCTGAACTTTGTCGAGCTGGTCGGGAAGGCGAAGGACACACAGAGAGGCTGAGATGTGCTGAATGAACAGTGGCAGTAGCTCGTGGTACTGAGGCTGTCCACCGCAATCTGAAAGGTAGACCCAGATGGATTCAAGAAGACTCCTTGTAGCCTGAATGGAGTCTTCTCCTGGTTTTTCATTCCTTAGCCTAGTAATAATTTTCTTCAGCCTATCCATGATATCACTCACTGCTGTTTGGCAGGCTTCTGAGGGGACAGTAGGTTGTGGGACTAATGCCACGGCTGGAAGATTGGCACCATGGGAATCTTCAGGCTGTTGGTGTGCTTGTTTGCAGTTTCGAGTTTTGACCCAGCGAACAAATCTTGAAAGTGGATTTTCCTTTGGCACCTTCTCCACTCCCACTTCAACACAGCTCTCTGCTTCTCCACCTTGCTGAGGTAACCCTGCCTCCCTGGTCAGCTCATCAATGGTTTTCTGGAATTGAAATCCTTTGTTCTGGGAGTGCTGCTCAGATGCAATGATGATCATTTGTGCTACAATCTCCAGCATTCCTTCGTTGTCGACTTCTACCCACCGTTCTCCATTAGCTCTTAGTTTGATGTCAGAAATGGACCGCACTTGGACCTCGATCCTGATAGGTGTCTCGGCACAGATGGTGCTGCTGCGTAGCTCTGGTGGAGGTAGTCCCATCAGGAGGAACTTCAAACACGTCTTCCCCACTCCAGGTAGACCAATAATGATGCAGATGATGTACCTCATCTTCACTGCTCCCTCCTTCAAACATTCTTCAAGAAGTTTTTTGTTCTCAGCTTCCTCTGAAAATTACAAAACATGCTATAGTTGGCTTCTATCAGCCTCTCAAGTACCTTATGAGAAACCACTCTCACTAGATATGAGATTTAACTCAATGCTCAGTGTCATATATATAGGTGCGCATCCATCAAACAGTGGTCTTCAAATCTGAAAACTAAATGATTTCCCTACTATTATTGAAGACATAATGAGTCTATAAGCCTTGCAGCTATAATTATGCTAAATTTACCTTTGCTGTAGAGAACCTTGCTATGGTACCACCTTACTACTTAGTGGGGATATACATGCAAAGTAGACAATCGTATCTCCACACATGCATAATTATTAACTCAACCCCCAAAACTTGTTACGACCGTCGGATGGCACTTAAATGGAGCTTTTGTGTATGGTGTGTGTTCTCCAGATATTTTATACACAAATTTAGGATAACCCATACATAATTGATCTATAGCATGCGTGCGGGCAGCAAGTGTGATGTAACCAGGAAGTTCAAATCACAATCATGTGACATCATCTTTACATCACCAAAATTTAATCGGCCAAGATCTTCCCCCTTTTTCCGCATGTAACATAGGGCTGCATGGATACAGAAACACAGCCAGCAGTCTACTAGGTCTACTAGGATAGGATACATGTATGTGTATCTAGAACTGGAATACTTTGTGTCACAGGTAATCACAGTACATACCAAAAGTTGTTTAGTGTATGCATTCTCTGATAGTATCACGAAGCAGCAATACTATATTATTATTAGGTAGATGGAACTAAGATAAAATTAATATCATAAAAGTGACGTCACTGAGAGCATCCTCAAAATTAATTATAATGGTCGCAAAGAATTCTGTATTTGTATCACCATCATATCAAGTTTCATATCTACCATAAAAGTTATTATTTAACAATGAAACCTTTATAATTTATTTTATAGTACTCACTGAATAAGACACTACTCAACAAAAAACAAACCTTCCTCTTTTATTGTTGACTCCAGCTGCTTGAGTTCCTCTCCATATTGATTGGCCTTCCACTCAAAGTGATGCACCCATATCTTATGGCTCTGAATCTCCCTATCCACCTCCTCCAGTCTCCGTTGTATCCTCCTCCTATTCCAGGGGATGGGGGCTGCTTTCAGGTCATCTTCAAGTTGAGATTTCTTCTATAAAATGAACACACATCCACTTTATCAGTGCTGAGACAAATGAAGTGGGAATACACAACTGTACATTAGCTTTCTACTATAACACTGGTTCCATCATGCATGCTCACACTCATAGTCAAGAGGAAGTCATGGAGTCATGCAATACACAATCACTCAACAAACAAACCTTCAACTTGACATCATGTATCACTTCCAGTGGTTTCAGTAGTCTACCTTTATGATAGCTAACAATAAGCTAAACTACTCACAGTTGAAGGATACAATAAATTATTAGTGAGCTTTGTTCACAGCAACTACATTCACACCATGTTCCACCTCCCACACACACCATGGAGTACTCACCAGTTCATATTGTCTTTGCAGTCGCTGGTTAACTGCCACCAACTATTAATAACAGAAGGTAGGGGATGATCACATTATTCACATTCATATAATTGGAAGAGTGTTAACACAGGCAATACTGATGACCTTAATTACCACCCCCCCTCCCCCCAGCAAGTACCGTGTTTATTTATAATAGAACACAAGCTAACTTTCTTGCAATTTTCTGGTAAAGCTCATCATACTCTACAGTGAGATATAAAAGTCCTAGAACACGAATTTTTTTGTGCTGTTTTATTAGCATAAACACGATAATTATGAGATGTACACTTCATCCTTTATATCACCAGGGAATTATTGAAGCCAGCCTCTCGTGTTCACTACCTAGCTACTACCACTGCCCACTACATGGCATACACTAGCTATCACTGACTCATGCTTCTCTCTCATACCGACTTTGAGTATGCCATTTGTTGTCTTAGCTCCAATATTTTCACTTGTTTAGACTCTGCGTTTATTTTCTTCAGCTTCTTAATTTCCTGTAGAAAATTAAGATCAGTGCTGCTGAGACCACACCCACCCACTCTCACCGTTCATGACTGATCTAGCCAGCTAGACCCTTCACTAGTTTCCACACTTGTCATACATTAAATCAAGGGTGTATTTGGGGGTGGGTCAATACTAAAACACTCTATACAACATGCAGCCTCAGCACTTACACTAACTCATAACAAACTTAGTACATACCTCTGCCAATCTGTTGTGCTCCTCCTGTGAACAATGATTTGATACAGGCACAATCAGGAGCACATGATAGAAGGAAGGAAAGAAGAGAGGAGGATGAGAGTGAAGTGACCATAGGTTAAGGAAATTTTATATAATGTCTATGATTTGAGTTACAATATTGAATGACTTACTCTTTGTCGACTCCACTCATCCTGCAATAAAAGAGGAAGAGTCAGATCATACAGCTACACATGCATGATATTGTACATGTAGCCTCATCTCCAGCTAACAAACACATGATGAAACTCCCTACTACTATTTTTAGAACTATACAGAAGGAGCCTGGAGATGAGGCTAACACAAACATTGCTCTACTTTCTACCATGAAGCAGCAGTCACTCATGCTCTTAGTGGTCTATGCTATGACTGACTTTGCTCTATGACAGTTGGTGTATTAATTCTTGACGTCATGAGGTGATAGTGTACATGACAACTTACAGCAAGCTGGTTCCACTTTGGATCTCCCTCACATGCTGCCTGCAAAAGTGGAAATAAGAAACACAGCGCATGTTTGCGTGATCCACATGGTAGCTACATGGAGCTGGTATGTACAAACTATACACAATCCCCAGACCTCCTCACAAACACCCTCTTCCCATATCCATATGCAGTCTTAAGGAGAAACATGCCAGTAGCTACACATAAACATCTCAACCTCTACTCAATATAGCTATGCTGATATCAAACACATACACCTGACACTCACCCTTAGTTTATGGTCGTTTATCCCTGATAAGAGCTGTTTTCTACTCCACATTTTCGAACGTCTATATAGCTATAATATTATACTTATATTGTATTTCCCAGTGGTCCCTGTAGTTGTGTACATTCACAGAAATTAGTAATTATTATCTGACTACACACTCTCCCAGTATCATGCAGGGATGCCACAATTCATATATACACATTTTAAATTAATGATACCACTCACTTTAGCTTACTAACTAGCTACATAGGGGAATACAGAGCCCAGACTAACCCCATGCAGGTTATCCGGTACATTAATTCAGAGTTCTAACCCACACACACTCAGACAAAGCATCTACTAAAATGGGGCCACTACAGCAAGTAAAGGTAGAGTTCTGTTCAGGAACACTCCTGCAGTTCCCCCAGTACAAGCAATTAGGCACAATCACCCCTCCCCACCAAGACTGGAGGCAGCAACCCGGGCCACAAGATAGAGTTGCTAAAATAAGGGGGACACTCCCATAAGCGGTGCTGTGTCCAGAGCCACAACTGTGGTCAAGATACAGTCACACGTGTGTCCGAGCATTTGTATAAAACATATTAATTTTGTGATGCAATCTTGATCGGTATTTTTTAATGTGGGTACAGTGAAGGTGATAATGAATTCAGGGGGTATCATGCAAAATTATGTCTCAGCATCGTATTGTGAATCTTGGACTCAGGGTTCAGTTCGATCATCTATTTGCATAATAATTATTGATTCTTGATGGTTGAAATCAATAATCTACATGCTTCCTCAGGGGGTAAATCAAATTTTAGTCTTCATGGGGGTGTAAAATTAATGTCTTTAAAATTGCCCATAAATTATTTCCCTTGAATACAGCCCTATAGGCTATAGACAAAATTATACCTCAATACTCCTACAATCTTAATATTAATTAATTAGGCCCAAGCAAGCAACAGAAACACAAGCTACACTCACCGCCTTATCATCAGGCTGTTGCAATCTTGTAGCAGGCCTTCAGCTATATGGTAGCTGTAAGCTGTAATAATAATAGTAATCAATATTATTCGGCGCATAAAGAAGTAGCAGCATCTCAACAGCTAGCATCGTGTGCGCATACTATAGAAGCATAATCACATGATTGTACCTCCACTGCATTGCACATGCGCGCGCATGTTCGAATTCACTGGCTATGCACTAGCTATGTTGATGACCATTTCCATATCTTCTTGGAATCTGCATCATGCAATAATTATTTCTGTTGATAAATGCAAGTACTCGCTAATGAAACTTCAAAGTGAGCAGTCAAAAGTTAGAATTATAATTTTCGATATAATAGTATAATTATGGTGTAGTGCTATTAACTAATGAACACAAAATAACTTTGACAAAACACAATACGGTCACCATGGTAAAAATACAATCACAATAACAATAGACAGAGGACAAGAAATAAAATGACAGACACAGTTGGTAGTAGCTATGTGGTGAGTGCTCGATACTGAGCACATTAGTCTCCAGTTTGACTGCAGATCTGGCTCAGAGCAATAGTCCTTACCACAAGCCACACAGGCAGTGGAAGAGTCTTGGAAAGCAATCGCATCGTCTATGTGATAGACATCGATCACAAACTGCCCTCCAAAATAGTTGCCTCATCCACCGCTGCACGACTGAGACTCCCCTCCTCCGATGTAATCTGATATTTGATTGGAGCTGCTGAAGCATATTCCCTCACACTACTATACTATCTTTGCTTGAAACGTGTGGGATAAATATTTGAAATGTATATGAACAATAGAATGATATTTGAATGGTGCTTGAATTTATAAGATGTCTGGTGCTTCTCTTGCAAGTCGTTGTTTGAATTTTTTTATTTATTGTTGGAAAAATATTTGAAACATATCTCGCAAATTATTATGTGTGTGAAAAATATCAAAATTTATACTAATTTCATGTGAAACTTTTCAAATATTATTTTGTTGTATATGAATAATATTTGAAATGTACTTTAACATATGAAAAGAATTCAAACAATAATTGAGGTGTATATATATGAATGATACTTGAATTGTACATCACTAAAATATGTGAAACTTTTCAGTGCATAGATCTATATGAATAATATTTGAACTGTACTTCTTTCAGTGCATGTATGAATAATATTTGAACTATACTTTAACATTTTTATGTGTGAAAAATTCCAACTGCAATTGAATTATATTTATGAACCCTTGACCATCTCCCCAGTAGCTGCATAGTGTAATGGTGCATGTGGTAAAAGGTCGTCAATAGAATGCGTACACATCGATCGATGCTCGCCCCAGAAATCATGGAGATGGCGTCTAAGATCGACTCTCAGCCTTGACAGCGACAAGTTTTGATGCTTCAATCACAGAGACGAACTCGACAGTACAGTATTCCTTCCGAACTTCAGGTTGGTCACGCTGCTGCAGTCGCGCGCGGGCCAGCCCCTTGTGACAATGCGTGCTATATATAGCGCAAGGCTAGCTTTATTTATCCACGGCATTACGTAAGCCAAGAAAACACGTGAAGTTCAACCAACAGTACTTCTCAGAGAAAGTAGCGCTCAGCTTGTAATGTATTCGCTGGATACACGCGTAAGATACTCTACATATTTACTGATTTTCAAGTCCCAGAAAGGCTCCAGCGAGGCCCTGAATTTTCTCATAATTACCTCATAGATTACCTAAGAGATTACACCATAGGTTTCATCATAATTACACCATAATTACCTCATAACCACAGAAAAGTAAATTGCTACTGGGGAGATAATGAACAACTCAGAGACTACGTCCAGAGTCCCTCATGGATACGCCGCCATAAATTCGAACTGGGACACATCGACAAACTGCGCATGCTCCGTATACGCGTACAATATTGGGGCGCGCGGCTTGAGCCGGTTGACCTTCACCTGCGCTGCCATGTGCTCGACTGAATAGGGAAATCCCCCCGAGTGCGAGCTCGCCAAAGAAAGCGAACCGAGAAAATCGCCATATCTCATCGATAGTCCACGATGTCTTCTACGCTAGGTTTGAATTCTGGGTCCCAACACCCTGTCATGTGAGCTAAACTTTTTGAAACAGTTTCACAGCAATTACATCATAGGTTTCATCATAAATTTCATCATAGATTTCATCATCATTTCATCATAGCGAGAGCCGAATTCTTAGTTTCTAATTGGGACTCTGGACGTAATGAACAACTCAGAGACTACGTCCAGAGTCCATCATGGATACGCCGCCATAAATTCGAACTGGGACACATCGACAAACTGCGCATGCTCCGTATACGCGTACAATATTGGGGCGCGCGGCTTGAGCCGGTTGACCTTCACCTGCCATGTGCTCGACTGAATAGGGAAATCCCCCGAGTGCGAGCTCGCCAAAGAAAGCGAACCGAGAAAATCGCCATATCTCATCGATAGTCCACGATATCTTCTACGCTAGGTTTGAATTCTGGGTCCCAACACTCTGTCATGTGAGCTAAACTTTTTGAAACAGTTTCACAGCAATTACATCATAGGTTTCATCATAAATTTCATCATAGATTTCATCATCATTTCATCATAATTTCATCATAGCGAGAGCCGAATTCTTAGTTTCTAATTGGGACTCTGGACGTAATGAACAACTTAGAGACTACGTCCAGAGTCCCTCATGAATACGCCGCCATAAATTCGAACTAGGACACATCGACAAACTGCGCATGCTCCGTATACGCGTACAATATTGGGGCGCGCGGCTTGAGCCGGTTGACCTTCACCTGCCATGTGCTCGACTGAATAGGGAAATCCCCCTGCCCTGAAAGCGAGCTCGCTAGAGAAAGCGAACTGAGAGAAACGCCATAAGGATATCATCGGATAGTCCACGATCTCTTCTACGCTAGGTTCGAATTCTGGGTCCCAACAACCTTTCATGCGCGCTAAACATTTTGAAACAGTTTCACAGCAATTACATCATAGGTTTCATCATAGGTTTCATCATCATTTCATCGTAATTTCATCATAATTACCTCATCGCGAGGCCGAATTCTTTTTTGCGAATTGGGACTCTGGACGTAACGTAATAATAAATCATTCCGACCATTTAATTTTGTGTGAAAAATATGACATCATTGTCAATGCTAGTATCACGTGATCAGGAGGGAAGTTTTTTTTTTTGAACGCAGCCTAGGCAGCAGGTAGCTATATAGCTTGCTACATGATGAAGAAATGGTCAATAAAGAAGGCTAATAAACATCGAGAGTCTCAAGGTTTTCATTAAACTATCTAGCCGATACGGATAAAGCGCCACCGATGTCAAGGAGGTTGATTTACTAAGCTGTGTGATAAGAAGGCTCTAGACCGAAATCAACGTTGAGATCATCAGTCACAAGCCAACAAGTAGGTAAGTATAAATGTAGCTAAATACGCTAGCAATCCTCAGTCAGCTCTAAATTTATTAGTTTGTCCTTTATTTTCTAATTAGTGCCCCCTCCCTCTCTCTGTCTCTTTCTCTTTTCCCCCGGCATGCTTTCCTTGGCTTTAGTTCTTGTGATGGATACAATTGGTTCTTAGCCTTGTACCCAGGCCTTTTGAGAAGGAGGAAAAAGGGCCTGGTACACACTGTGTGCATGTGTTATTAAATTTTAGTAAAAGCTGGGAATTCGTATTTTTGTCCATAACGTGAACCTTGATCTACTCAGTGACTTGAAAAATCATTTTGTTGGCAGCATTTCGGGCTAAAGATGCCTGCTATGACCAATTTAGCTATATAGCACAAGCGAGCAACATCGACAGAAGATCAATAAAGAAGCTAGAAGGACAGTGACGTACTCACGTTTAGTAAGATGAATAATTAGAAGTATCGATACCGCGATACCGAGGCAGTTATCCAATGGCAGCAAATTAAGGGACTTTCATGATCAGATCTCTGAAGCTCAATTTAAAGTCATAAGAGAGCAAAGAAAGTCTGCCATACGATACTGAGACTATAGAAATATCGAGTCCCTACTTTGGATGCTTAGTATACCTTGTCTGTACTCATCCGACTACATGATAGCGACAATATCCGACAAATTATACTAGGAAATGCTCCATATACTTAACACATGCACGTACAGTGTATACCATGCCCTTCTCCTCCTCAAAGGGCCTAGGTACGAGGCTACATATGTAAGTTGGTTCCCTAACTATAGTAATATTAATTCTTCTATGTAGAGAATGAAGGAATGTCTGCTGGGCAAATTGTGTTGCAGTGGCACTAATCATGATGTGATGACAATGATTTGATGAGTAAGGTGATACCAACTGAAGGTATATTGCATACTGTATTATCATCTGAGCGGATGGGGGTGGAAAGAGAAGGGTCTGGTAGCTACTAGCCTCATAGCCAGGCCCTTTGAGGGGAGGAAAAAGGGTCTTGTACCTATTACACGCACGGCACGTGTACCAACTACCCCAAGAAAACCTGGGGTGCCACAAAAGACTGTATGCCTTTTCACCCACCTCCCGTGGGCAATGGTACGAGGCAATGTCATATTTGGTGTAGCCTCGTATACTCTAGGCTGCAGGAGGAGGGTAAAAAGTGCACAGTCGTTTGCAGCATCCCGGGTTTTCTTGGGGTAGACTAGTTGGTGCATGCACATGCGATACCTTTTTCTCCTTCCAGGCTGAAGCTAGGTAGCTACACACTGAATGTGCATAAAACTTCCTCTGTAAATTTACTGATATTAGTGATGTCAAGGCTGCATGAACCAAGAGTCCATATAAGCCTTTGCAATTGGCTGGTGTAATGTATATTTTACTCAATGGATTAAACTTATATCATCCATAATATTATTGTTATTATTATACTGATCAATGCATAACCTATCTATATGCAGAGAAATGATAATTTCCTCTGGAAAAGAGAAAAAAAATCAGATCAGTTTCCACAGCAGGAACCAGTATTGCAACCAGGAAGGCCAGCCATGAACGGATGCTGTCCAAGAGACTGTATTAGGCGAGTCAATGGTACTAATTGTCATGATTAATATTTTAATCCTCCTTTTTTACATGATTCAATATTTTACCACATTTTTTACATAATATTATCCAATTCAAATATTAATTTTACCAAATTTTTCCTGTGATTATTATTCCAACATTTTTCACTTGATTCATATGTATTTCATTTATTATTTATCTATAAATATATTCCCATGTCTATTATTTCCTATGGTATTCATCTGATATTAAAACATATTTTGAGCCGTTTTCAATCAAAAACGTGGCACAAATTCATGCGATTTTCAAGCGTTTTTTACACTTAATGGAATTATGAATGAATTGGTCTAAAATCCACGTATTTTTCAAATACAATTTGCACATGGATTTCCTAGTAGTGTAGATAGATTGTTCTTATCAACACCTACCAGCATAAATAATTATACCAAACTACTCTACAATGTCGTAAGTTTTGCAGTCTTGATACTTCAACCTGCATGACATTGGGTATGTGCTCTGCTGCGTTATAACAATAATTATCCCCGGGCCCGCATTTGAATGTCTCTGGCTCTACAGTCATGTTTAACTTAATATAATATGTCATGCAAAGCTCTTAGACTATAGTTATCTTGTTCCAAAATGTTATTATTAATATCAATGAGAAGACTTAGTAATCCTGAAACAAAATCCAAAAATCGCACTAAAAGCCTAGGCCTATACTGAATGTTATAGATTGAGATAAAGTACTTATAGCTCATATATAGTTCATAAAGTTCATATTAAACAGTGCCAGATGACAACCGTTACGTTATTACTGTGCATATGGAGCCCGCAGCAGCTGCTAGACCAGGCGCGGGTCTTGATTACTATTATTCATTCTGCGCCGCAACCTCTGAGGAGAGTAGAAGAGAACATAGGGAGTGAGCAGCTCAGAACCATCAGGGCCAACTTTTGTGGGTGGCTCCATGTAGGCACGTGCCACAATATTGAATGGCTGGCGTTCACCAATCTGGATCGAGTTTAGGGAAAGATTATAATGTAATTATGATTATTATCCAAAGGCGATGCTCTGATTTTGACTCACCTGATCCAGAGGAACTTCCAAGCAAAATTCCTCACCATTGCATTTCCTTGCAACCTTGTATGCATCTAATTATATTGTTATGATCAAGGTAAAGACATCAACTATAATATTATTATGATTAGAGCAGATAATGACATTCAATTAATTTTGTCCTTCAAAATATTTTGGGATATAAATAATAATCTATTGTTGCTAATACTACGGCAAGCCTCAATTATGTATAGTCTACTAGAGGGATTGAGTTAAAAGGAGAAGTATTACGGGAAAACTACGAGTGAGCCTGCATGCCTGCTCATACGTACTAATAATCATACATGACTAATAAATTTTAGAGCCCGTGTACAAGGCCACTGAAGTACTG
Source organism: Cliona cf. orientalis (assembly GCA_963930775.1). Taxonomy (NCBI): domain Eukaryota; kingdom Metazoa; phylum Porifera; class Demospongiae; order Clionaida; family Clionaidae; genus Cliona; species Cliona cf. orientalis. Next base: position 6,945,816 of record OZ005697.1, read on the forward strand.
GGTACACTTACAAAACTTGTCTACGCCTGGTACATTCGGTGCATACATTCTGGCACTCCCTCCGAACATGGAATCATCCACAGAGATCACATTACCCACTGCGAAGTTGGTGTAGGTCGCCTTTCCAGTTGTCACATGATTGACCCCACACACAATGAGAAAAGAATCATCTTCTGCCTCCAACCTATACACCCTTGTGCTGTTTGTATAAAGAGCATCCCTGCATGTGCACAAACCAGATGATAATGTAATCTATAATCAAAGAATATAATAATATTATGCACTTAGGAAGCCTGCACTCAATTGGGTATAATTATACTTCAACAGCTTAAGTTGTCTGTAATCTAGATTCGCTAAAATGTTAGTGCTACCTTGATTTTTGAATAAACATCTAGAGACCAAGGAGTTCATCTAGTGGTGTGCACAGTCATTGACAAATTTAGGATAATAATGCATACCTGTTATCTCCGAGGCAGTTGGTCAATTCTTCAATGCACTCAAATCCTTCCAAAGGTACCACATTCATCCGATCCCTTGAGACAGTCAACCTTTCATCCATCAGTAGACTATACTTTGCTTGAACTCTCCTGTCAACCTGGTCTACAAAAGCTGAGAAAGCAGAGCTCAACGGATCCTCTGTGATTCCCGTTCCCCGTTGCCTTAGTGGAGGAGTCGAGAAAGGAAGTGCAGTTTGCTGACGAGGGGCACGGACACGGATTACTGGCCACACTGTATCGATGTAGGCTTGGCCTTCTTCAGGATTCTGGAAAAGAGCCACACGATGGAGCATGGTGAAGGTATCCTTCATGGCTCCTTTCCCAAGTTTCACTAGGCTGGATGGAATGATGTCTGTGTTAAGGGCAGTGGCTTGAACTCCGGCAGCAGTGAACGCATTATGAACAGCATTACTTGTGGTTACATCTGCCGTTGTCGTGACAACAGTGGTCCTTCCGAAAGGACTAGCAACATTCAAGCCAGTGGTATTAACGAGGAGATTGTTGATGGAATCTCCAAGAGAGGCAAACACGATTCTTTGACGAATACCATTGAAGGTCGAGAAGAGGTAAGAGCGATAGCTAAAGTAGTCTGCAGGAGGTGGTGTGCAGCTCAAGAGGACAATGGCTTCCTTTTCCTCCAGCTGCCACAGTGGTTGTTCGCCTTCAAATATGTACACACCATAAGGAGAGGAAGGATTAGCAAAAAATGCCCCTTCAGGATTAATGAATTTCATAATACCTCTCTCAATAGTGTAACCATCTGTAAGATAATTAAAGTTTACATAAAGTTTGTGGCTACAAAACATAATAATTTATTATTATGATACACAATTAATCTTTGCATTGATGGTTTACATTGTGCAACATGCAGATGTAAGTTAGCTATATGCATGTGTCACCTCTTTCCAGGTTCATAATTGCATCACGAAGGATCCGGTCATGTTGCTGAGGTGTGCGATCACACATGAAGTTGTAGGCATTTTGCCCGTGTCCAGCTGAAATCCGGATATGGCATAGGCTGAGGGAAATCAGTAGAAAGATTCCAAGATTAACCATTGCCGCTTTGATGGGAATTTGGCTGAAACTGACAATCAAGGAAGAAGCTCTGCTGATAAGGTACAAAACTCGGTGAGGTCCAGTAGATGGCTCAGTGCTGAATGTGCTGAAGTATTGGAGACTGTAGGTATCAATCTCAAGATGCTGATGACTTCTTGCCGAGCTGCAACTTATCATTCCTTTTATACAATCGTCCTTAAGAAATTATCCGTGACCTCAAAGTGGTGAATGTGCACTGTCAGCCGCCTACGAGTCACTCGCCTGCTCTCTGCATCTTAAATATGTTTGTTCTAATTAAAGAGAGCACAATGAGTAGGAAATCATAACAATATTATTAGTTCTATATTATGGCAAACCAACTGTAAATTCTTTCAAGGAAGTTCGATCACGCTCCAGCCCATGAAAGCAAGATGGCCCAGTACGTCACGTCGACCGTGGCTTATGCACATGCAAGCTGGCAAAACTAGTACTGCAGGGTTGGGATAAAGTTGGCAGGGCTAGTGTATAGCTAATACTAGCTATAGTAGCTTATGCTGAGTGTGAGAATTCGAAGAAGTTGCCACCATAAAAGGAAATAAATTATGTCATGTTCCCTAACAATGACATTATTAGTTTACTGGTACCCTACAAAGCATTCTGTGGGATCAGTGTACGTGGCACCAATAATTGGTAGAGGATTAAATTTGAGCCTCCAATAATAATGATTATCCTCCAAGTCTGTGGGTATGCGGCTACTTTGACTTATTGAATCAAGCATCAAGGACACTCTTCAGCTTAGCCGCTAGTCTATCTCTGAGTTTGATTCCTGACCAAGCTTCCTGTGTGTTTCCAAAATTAATCTAATTATGCACAATGTTCCTATTAAAGTAATATTACTATTATTTTGAGGGTTACTAAATCCCCACAGTTCTATTCCCATACCACACTAGCGCCGGCACCACATGATATCCAGCGTCTATCAACTATGACGCTGCAGGTGTTTGTTCCTGTGGTTACCACAAACGCATGTAATTACCCCTACCACTCCTATAGCCCAACACTCACTATGCACCGGCTTCCTCTTATGCATGGACACGAAGATTAAAACAATTATTAATAGCAACAAAATTAGCAATAATTGATGTCGTGACAATGTAGCTGTAACACTAGTATATACTCGAATAATTATTCCATAATACTAACTTGTATAATAGTTATAGGCTCATTGGTGCCTTGATAATAATAATATTATGATTCACAGCAGTATGGAGTTTCATGTTGGGTGGACTTGATCTGAAAATCTTCAAATTTCTCGAGTAATAGGATCATGAGTCTATAGGTACACAGCAGGTGTGAATAGAACTGAGCAGTGAAAAATAATATGCATGCATAGGTGTAACGTAATAGGAAGTGATGTCATTTAATTAAATTCTTTTGTGACTTGTTCAGAATATAAATCAGAATTGGTGCTGTCTATCTTTGTTATCGGCGCTTGCTCGGCGTTGCGCTAGCAAAACTGCATAGGCCAAGGGGGATACTATGGTGTTATGACAATCGAGGTGCTGCAAAGAGCCTGTGAATGAAACGACCGTTACCAATGTTTAGCCACAGGAAATAAACAAGCAGGAAGAACATCCGGTGTGGCTTGACACGTCAACCATCAATCAGAACCAGGGCACTCTTCATCGATGATATCGATGGCTTCACTGCATTCTGGCTACCACCACGAGCTACTGAGGCGATGGCAGTCATCCTCTAGTGCTGCTCTGTCTACTGACTGCTTCATGTACCCAATCTTTGTCAGGTATGTTCCACCCGCCAAAGTCAGTAGGTTGGAGTCCAGTTTGTTAGCCTGGCACGTGTCTACTGTATTATTCCGAGCGAAGCGAGGTTCCCACTAGGGTCCTGGTGACACTTGCATGGTTTCCCGAATATAGAAAATCTCGCTCTCGGCCTCTAGAGCATCATAGGCCAGCCTTTGCAATTTATCAACTGTTGATGAGATTGCTAACCTGCTACTGAGTGTCACAAAGCCGTGCAATGCTTCGTCTTGCCTAAGTGTATGTACCCCATTTGAAAAATTGTGCGCCTCCCTTAAAGCTCGCACTCCACTGTCACAGTTGTGACCCCAACTTCATCACTACTCACAGATTGGCTGACAATCGGCCCACTCTTTGAACATGTCAAACTGACAACCTAGCTAAAAATTGGACTTACTGTGTGGGCGTAATGTTGCGTCCGTGGACTTTTTTGCACATATCCTGTAGTCCCTTTGTCAACTCCTTCACAAACATAGGAGGTGTCTAAAGCCGGTACCTATCCAATACTAAACTTTCAGACTCCTATTCTTAACTAGCGCCTCGCCAGAGACGGTCAAATAGATCTACAAAACGCAAGGATTTTAGCACCGTCTGGCTCGTATTATATTGAGGTAACCTTGCCCCACCCTATGCCTCGTCTTGGCACGTGCCAAGCACGAGGCTAGCCCCACCCAGGCCCAGCGCTCGTCCTACCTTGCCTTGGAATTGGGGGTGTGGTGCAACGCTAAATCCGGATCCGGTAAGCTCACCGCATCCTGGCCTAACCAATTATTGGCTTGTGCGCTGAGCGAGGAAATTCCTGCACTCACGTGTGTCCCTAGTATATTGTACGATTGGGTAGCCTAAGGATTTCTGCCCCTTGCATATTAATTTTACAATAACTAGTGTTAATGCAGGGCATTTGGGGGCGAGCGTGAGCGAGCGCTGAATTCTGTCAAATTTCACATTGAGGCGTGGCTGCATACATTGATTTAAGACAGCTGACAGCAGCTAGTCTCTCTCGCATTTGCTGCAGCCGGCCTCTCTTCAGCTGACTCAACATTTAGCCTATCGCGTCTGCCTTGCAGACATGCTTGCCTTTGTTCTACTGTTTGAGCAGCTCATCTGGCCCTTCTCTGACTCGCCTCTTTGCCAATCTTTCTTCTCTTTGTTCGGCTGACTCCGAGGCGCGGCGAGCTCTGTCTCGCTCTCGCCTTCTCTGAAGCTTTTTTTCTCTTTCATCATAGATATATAGTAGAAAGGGGGAAACGGGATTGGAAACTGTCACGTGACCTACATAGTTCTAACGTTCAGAGTCCGCGTTACGCGTCATGCGCTAGCGCTGCGATGAATCTCATTAATAAACCCCCGCGCTTTGCGTGGGAAGTCCTTTTACTGCTGAGATAAGCACTTCTGCTATCGCTGATAGGCTGTTGGAGGTAACAGGCGACGACCAAGCACCTTATCTTGCCCAAAATTATTTGTAAGTATCTACAGTACACAATCATTGGTGCTCTTCGTAATTTTGGGATTTTACTTGTGTGGCAGTATGACTTAGCGAGATGGAGGCTTACCCACAGGGTTTGTGCAACACCAGAGCATGCAACAGTAGGGTATACACCCAAAAATTAGATGCAACATCAAAGAAGAATGAGGATATGTGATAAAAATACATGCCAAAATGCCTGCTACCTTTGGGATTTTTGTGAAATTACATACAATCCTGTCTTGACCAATTGAAGATTTCTATTCACCTCTTGTGTACCTAAATGCATTGCTAAATTGATTTTTTATGTATAGTGTATCCTTATTGGAGTTACTGGCCGGAGAAAGTTTCATCTAGGACGCATTCCCAAGAATTATGAGAAAAGGAAAAGACTTGGACCAGTAGGCCGTCCAAGAAAGGTAAATAAGAAGCATGTAGCAAGGCTGCCTATGTTCAGGGCTGTGATATAATATTGTTAACAAGTTTCATAGCTGACTGTGACAAATGTGATGGTGCTATCTAATATAAAAGTATTCTTGTTTCAGCGACAACGACGAACAAGGCTACCTGGCGAGTCATAAGACACCCTGTGTGCATCTGCTTATGAAGTAAGTGTCATGTGTGTGACACCTGGTATCCTAATTAAATATGTTAGTGTAAACACTGATTTCCTAGGGAAAGTCCCATAATTAATGTGCCATACTCCATGTTAACGTTGGTGCTCTGTGTATTATCTATGGTGCTACCCTTTCTGTAGAATGGTTCTGAACTTGCTACCTCTCCTATCTACGAGAACGTATCTCTACCTTCAAAATTAATAGTTGGAGCGTGCACATGGACGATGCAGGAAAAGACACGTGCTTATGGAGCTTATTTTGTGTCAAAAATCATGAATTTGATTTTTAGAGTGAAATACAATGTGATCGGGCAATATCAACTTCAAATTTGATATTCAATTTGATTTTCTATTTGATTTTCAATTTGATTTTCAATACGATCTTCAATTTAATTTTTCATTTGATTTCTGTTCAATTTCGCTTTGACTTTCGATCGTTCACATTCCATTGTTCTATAACCCAGATCAGGTTCCAATGCTCATTTTCATGAGTGTAACGCTGTCTCTCAACAATTTACTTACCTGGCGACCTTTATTAGTTTTTATTAGCAAGAATTAACCACTTTTGTGAGGTTCCTATCATTCGACTTGAGAGCAATATTTCACTTCAGTTTGTGGTGCATTGAATGTAATAAAGGTCACCATGCAAGTTAAACGTAATTATTATTGAGAGAGGATTGCACTCCAATGAAAATGACCAATGGACCTGTTCTGGGTTATATAATGGAATATGAAACGATTGAAAATCCAAGCAAAGACTGAACAGAAGAATCAAGTGAAAAATCAAATTAAAGATCACACTGTGAAAATCAAATCGAAAATCGAACGGAAAATCAAATTGAAAATCAAATTGAAAATCAAATCGAAAATCGAATTGAAAATCAAATTAAAAATCAAATTGAAAATCGAATGAAAAGTCAAAATTTAAACTATAAACTAACTGAAAACTTTATTTCACAGTTGATATTGCCCGATCACATTGTATTTCACATTCTAAATCAAAATTCTGATTTTTGACACAAAATAAGCTCCATACGTGCTGTTCAAAAGAAGGAAACTTATAATGAAATAATGATATTGTACAACACTATAAAATTAATAATAATTATGCAGTATGAAATTTCTAAAACTTAGTGATAAATTTTTTGTGTATGTCACTTTTGCTTCTTCGCAGCTTTTAACTTCAAGCTTTCTCTGAGCCCAGCACTGTGTTTCTTCTTTACTCTTGCTTTGTTTAAAGATTTCCATCCAAGATCCAGCAATGACCTTTAGCAAGCCCATTCCATCATCAATTTTGGAAGCAAACCACTGTTCATCGACCAATAAAACAATATATCTTCATCAGCAGTTAATTCAGACAGAAGTTTTTCTCTATGTCTGCCTCTTTCCCATTTAGCAACATATCCAGCAGCATATCTCACGATATTCTTTTCTATGTGAACGATTAGATTCCCTAGATTGAGAAATGGAAGATCCACTGCCACTAGAAATCTTGGAGTCTTGGGTGTGTTTCCTTATCAAATTTCAAAAGGTTAAGAACGCTGCCGAGCACTGTTTGTTCCAAAATTGGCTCTAGTTCACCTAAGCCCAGGTCATGACCGTGATTTTTCCACATTTCCTTCAATTTTTTCAGCCTCAGCTTATGATAGCTCACCCACAGTAGCTCCCAGTTTCTGCTATCAACTGCTTTAGTAACAAGGCTCTCTAGCTCCCGTGATAAGGCAGCGTCGAACGCTTCAATCTTAGTAGTGGGCCCCAACGGTGACTTTATGACATCCATGATCAATTTGGTCTGACTTTTCACCGTTTCATTTCTTTCAGACTTTGCAAGTAGGGTCTCCTCACGACCTATAGTGTTCAACACCGTAAGTACAGGGCATTCAATGTCAGCTTGAACAGCCATGGCTAGTAGAACGCGGCAACACCGCGCGCGTATGGTATACGCGTACGTACGTACGATTGATCACATGACCATAACTTAACCCGGACTAGTATTGCCTACGTAAAAAAACGTCACAGTTTCCAATCCCGTTTCCCCCTTTCTACTATCTATGCTTTCATCTTCGGCTAATTCAGAGAATAACTAACTTACGTCTTTGATAAAGCCATGGGATTTAAAGAAGAACAACTTTATTCACTCGAAAGACAGACTGTACTGTTTGCTTGTAGCTACACGTGTTTGCTGCAATTGCTTGCATTATATATACCGTATTTCTTCTAAAAATTCGGCATGGAAATAATAATATTGCTTTAGCTTCGCCGAATTTTTATTAGTCTCGTCCCCAGACCCCACCCCCAAAAGGAGGAAAGGGTCTGGTACACATCGAGCGCTTTTTGGGTCTTGCTGACTTAGTCTCGTCCCCAGACCCCACCCCCAAAAGGAGGAAAGGGTCTGGGGACATTGGCGCTGAATCTTGGTTCTGCAAGCTCAGCAGTCATGTGATTATTTGCATAGGTTTGTATTGGGGCACGTGCAGTCACGTGATGGTGCGCACGACCAAGAAAAGGCCTCCAATGTCCCCAGACCCTTTCCTCGCATGCGTGATGGGGTCTGGGAACGAGACTATTGCTGACTTGGCATGTCTGAATTCTGTCGCACCAATCAGATTCACGCCATGTGGCTTGCATATGATTATCGTGTGACCCCGCGCGCTAGCCGCCTATTGCTGCACGTGAGAGCCGCTGATGCGTTGCCATGCCTATACGATGCGTTGTCATGACGATCACATGACCTGCTGCATCCTGTGCGCCCCAAAAAGCGCTCGATGTGTACCAGACCCTTTCCTCCTTTTGGGGGTGGGGTCTGGGGACGAGACTAAATTTTTATTCATCATTCTATCTGCGTGCGCATTCCATTCCCGCTTGTAGCATATACGCATGACGACCTTTGCCGAAAAATTAGAGACTCATTCGGTAAAGGGTGCCGAATAATTAGAAGGGCCGAATTTTTAGAAGAAATACGGTACTTGTAAATTTGCAATTCGCTAAATTAGAACGGCTTATATACGGCCTGTATAGCCCAGGCATGAGAATGCGTAGTAGAATATTTCGCGTTTATGTCCATAGAGCCATGCTGGGGATATAATTTCGCGTGACCGACGTACCATAATATATGATAATAATAATATACAGCGAACATTGAGGAACCGTTTATGTGGGGCTAGCTCAGGCTTGCCCCAATTATGCCTGCTATTTCATACACATGTTCAAGCTGGCAGCCCCCCTACAAAAAAGAAGGAGGGGCTGGCTTATGAACCCGATATCCCCCTCCCCACGCCCACATTAATGACTCATCATCCCTATCTAAGTTGTTTGGGTTAGGGGGCAGCATGTAGGTTCCAGCTGGAGGACAGCAGATTACACACCCAAACCTTTCTTTTCCTTCAAATTCATACACACAAGGCTCGTACACTAGTCCCTCTTACCAAAAAAGGAGGGGCTTGCTTATAATACTTATTATTGTCTGAGCTCCACACATTATTACTAGAATACCTGAGGGACCAGGGTATCTAAAGTGGGGAAACCAAATGAACTGAAAACTTTTACTAAAATGTTCTTATATCATGTGCAGGCTAAACTGGGCAGCACTTTTGAGGATGATGACAAAGGAAATCATTCGTCGTTGTCATCAGAACAGAGATTACGGAACCTAGAATTGGAACTAGCCCAGACCAAACTGGCTTTAGTCGAGTCACAGTGTAAGAACCAAGAACTAGAACACAAAGTCAAAGAAGCATCGTCTAGTCAAAGAGCAAAGAACTGGCCCTTCTCCATTGACTTTGGTAATAAGAAAAAGTAGAATGATGATTATGGGATCTTTTTATTGTGGTTATTAATGGTGTTAATTTTAATAATCCGTTGGAGACCAGCATGCAGGGTGCACGCACACTTACTCAAGAGCTGTGCAGATTAGCTAGATAGATCGTTCTTATCAACACCTACCAGCATAATCTTGACATCGATAATAATAATTTTACCAAACTACTCTACAATGTCGTAAGTTTTGCAGTCTTGACACTTCAACCTGCATGACATTGGGTATGTGCTCTGCCACATTATAACAATAGTTATTCCTGGGCCTGCATTTGAATGTCCCTGGCTCTACAGTCATGTTTAACTTAATACAATGTCATGCAAAGCTCTTAGACTATAGTTATCTTGTTCCAAAATGTTATTTTTAATATCAATGAGAAGGCTTAGTAATCCTGAAACAAAATCCAAAAATCGCACTAAAAGCCTAGGCCTATACTGAATGTTATAGATTGAGATAAAGTACTTATAGCTCATAGTTCATAAAGTTCATAATAAACAGTGCCAGATGACAATCATTACTGTGCATATGGATCCTGCAGCAGCTGCTGGACCGGGCGCGGGTCTTGATTGCTATTATTCATTCTGCGCCGCGACCTCTGAGGAGAGTAGAAGAGGACATAGGGAGTGAGCAGCTCAGAACCATCAGGGCCAACTTTTGTGGGTGGCTCCATGTAGGCACGTGCCACAATATTGAATGGCTGGCGTTCACCAATCTGGATTGAGTTTAGGGGATAGATTATAATGTATTCATGATTATGGTATACATCCAAAGGCGATGCTCTAGATTTTGACTCACCTGATCCAGAGGAACTTCCAGGCAAAATTCCTCACCATTGCATTTCCTTGCAACCTTGTATGCATCTAATTTAATTATTATGATCAAGGTACAGACATCAACTATAATATTATTAGGCCACACAGAATAAATTGTTTGTTTGAACTAACATGACCACAAAATAGTAGGGTCGGTCGGTCGGGCGGATGATAATTTAACCAAAGAATTTTAATTACAAGTGTCAGTGTTTCTATGTAAACTTGTAGTATTCCAGCTGTCTAGAGGTTTGTGCTGTGTGGTAGCTTAAAAATACATTTTTAAGACAGTCCTATTAAAAAGTCTGAGTCGGTATATATGCCTGTAGTAAACTCAGCTATTGGATGCTTTAAATTTTACAGTCGGTCGGGTTAGTTCAAACAAACATTTAATTCTGGGTTGCCTTATGATTAGAGCAGATAATGACATTCAATTAATTTTATCCTTCAAAACATTTTGGGATATAAAATTAATAATAATTTATTATTGCTAATACTATGGCAAACCTCAATTACGTATAGTCTACTAGAGGGAGTTAAAAGGAGAAGTATTACAGGAAAATTACGAGTGAGCCTGCATGCCTGTTCATAATCATACATGACTAATAAATTTTAGAGCCGATGTACAAGGCCACTGAAGTACTGGGTACACTTACAAAACTTGTCTATGCCTGGTACATTTGGTGCATACATTCTGGCACTCCCTTCGAACATGGAATCATCCACAGAGATCACATTACCCACTGCGAAGTTGGTGTAGGTCGCCTTTCCAGTTGTCACATGGTTGACCCCACACACAATGAGAAAAGAATCATCTTCTGCCTCCAACCTATACACCCTTGTGCTGCTCGTATAAAGAGCATCCCTGCATGTACACAAACCAGATGATAATGTAATCTATAACCAAAGAATATAATAATATTATGCACTTAGGAAGCCTGCACTCAATTGGGTATAATTATACTTCAACAGCTTAAGTTGTCTGTAATCTAGATTCGCTAAAATGTTAGTGCTACATTGATTTTTGAATAAACATCTAGAGACCAAGGAGTTCATCTAGTGGTGTGCACAGTCATTGACAAATTTAGGATAATAATGCATACCTGTTATCTCCGAGGCAGTTGGTCAATTCTTCAATGCACTCAAATCCTTCCAAAGGTACCACATTCATCCGATCCCTTGAGACAGTCAACCTTTCATCCATCAGTAGACCATACTTTGCTTGAACTCTCCTGTCAACCTGGTCTACAAAAGCTGAGAAAGCAGAGCTCAACGAATCCTCTGTGATTCCCGTTCCCCGTTGCCTTAGTGGAGGAGCCAAGAAAGGAAGTGCAGTTTGCTGACGAGGGGCACGGACACGGATTACTGGCCACACTGTATCGACGTAGGCTTGGCCTTCTTCAGGATTCTGGAAAAGAGCCACACGATGGAGCATGGTGAAGGTATCCTTCATGGCTCCTTTCCCAAGTTTCACTAGGCTGGATGGAATGATGTCTGTGTTAAGGGCAGTGGCTTGAACTCCGGCAGCAGTGAACGCATTATGAACAGCATTACTTGTGGTTACATCTGCCGTTGTTGTGACAACAGTGGTCCTTCCGAAAGGACTAGCAACATTCAAGCCAGTGGTATTAACGAGGAGATTGTTGATGGAATCTCCAAGAGAGGCAAACACGATTCTTTGACGAATACCATTGAAGGTCGAGAAGAGGTAAGAGCGATAGCTGAAGTAGTCTGCAGGAGGTGGTGTGCAGCTCAAGAGGACAATGGCTTCCTTTTCCTCCAGCTGCCACAGTGGTTGTTTGCCTTCAAATATGTACACACCATAAGGAGAGGAAGGATTAGCAAAAAATGCCCCTTCAGGATTGATGAATTTCATAATACCTCTCTCAATAGTGTAACCATCTGTAAGATAATTTACATAACGTTTGTGGCTATAAAACATAATAATTTATTATTATGATACACAATAACTTTGCATTGATGGTTTACATTGTGCAACATGCAGATGTAAGTTATGCATGTGTCACCTCTTTCCAGGTTCATAATTGCATCACGAAGGATCCGGTCGTGTTGCTGAGGTGTGCGATCACACATGAAGTTGTAGGCATTTTCCCCATGTCCAGCTGAAATCCGGATATGGCATAGACTGAGGGAAATCAGTAGAAAGATTCCAAGATTAGCCATTGCCGCTTTGATGTGAATGTTGCTGAAACTGACAATCAAGAAGCTAGCTCTACTGATGAGGTAGCTACAAAACTCGGTGAGGTCCAGTAGATGGCTCAGTGCTGAATGTGCTGAGGTATTGGAGACTGTAGGTATCTCAATCTCAAGATGCTGATGACTTCTTGCCGAGCTACAACTTATCATTCCTTTTATACAATCGTCCTTAAGAAGTTATCCGTGACCTCAAAGTGGTGAATGTGCACTGTCAGCCGCCTATGAGTCACTCGCCTGCTCTCTGCATCTTAAATATGTTTATTCTAATTAAAGAGAGCACAATGAGTAGGAAATCATAACAATATTATTTATAGTTCTATATTATGGCAAACCAACTGTAAATTCTTTCAAGGAAGTTCGATCACGCTCCAGCCCATGAAAGCAAGATGGCCCGGTCACGTCGACCGTGGCTTATGCACATGCAAGCTGGTAAAACTAGTAGCTACTGGTTGGAATAAAGTTGGCAGGGCTAGTGTATAGCTAATACTAGCTATAGTAGCCTATGCTGAGTGTGAGAAAAAGTTGCCACCATAAAAGGAAATAAATATTATGTCATAATATTATTCCCTAACAATAACATTATTAGTTTACTGGTACCCTACAAAGCATTCTGTGGGATCAGTGTGGAACCAATAATTGATAGAGGATTAAATTTTGAGTCTCCAATGATAATTATTATCCTCCAAGTCCGTGCCGGTGGGTATGCGGCTACTTTGGCTTATTGAATCAAGCATCAAGGATACTTTTCAGCTTAGCTGCTAGTCTATCTCTGAGTTTGATTCCTGACCAAGCTTCCTGTGTGTTTCCAAATCTAATTATGCACAATATTCCTATTCAAATAACATTACTATTATTTTGAGGGTTGCTAAACCCCCACAGTTCTGTTCCCATACCACACTAGTGCCAGCACCACATGATATCCAGCGTCCATCAACTATAAAAATGACGCTGCAGGTGTTTGTTCCTGTGGTTACCACAAACTCATGTAACCCTACCATTCCTACAGCCCAACACTCACTATGCACCGGCTTCCTCTTATGCATCGACATGAAGATTAGTAACAAAATTGGCAATTATTGATGTTGAGAGAATGTAGTTGTAACACTAGTACTTGAGTACTAACTTGTATAATAGGCTCATTTGTGCCTTGATAATAATATTATGATTCACAGCAGTATGGAGTTTCATGTTGGGTGGACTTGATCTGAAGATCTTCGAATTACTCCTCAGAGAGTAATAGGATTCTGGTAGGTACACAGCAGGTGTGAATAGAACTAAGCAGTGATCATGAAAAATAATAGTATCAGTGATGTATGCATGCATAGGCCAAGGCCTTAGGGGGATAATCTATGGTGTATGACAATCGAGGTGCTGCAAAGAGCCTGTGAATGAAACGACCGTTACCAATGTTTTAGCCACAGGAAATAAACAAGCAGGAAAAACATCCGGTGTGGCTTGACACGTGAACCATCAATCCATCAGGGCACTAGTTCTTCACCGATGATGGCTTCACTGCATTCTGGCTACCACCACGAGCTACTGAGGCGATGGCAGTCATCCTCTAGTGCTGCTCTGTCTACTGACTGCTTCATGTACCCAATCTTTGTCAGGTATGTTCCACCCGCCAAAGTCAGTAGGTTGGAGTCCAGTTTGTTAGCCTAGCAAGTGTCTACTGTATATTGTACGATTCTGTAGGATTTCTGCCTCTTGCATATTAATTTTACAATAATTATGCCTGCTATTTCATACACATGTTCAAGCTGGCAGCCCCCCTACAAAAGAAGGAGGGGCTGGCTTATGATATCCCCCTCCCCACGCCCACATTAATGACTCATCATCCCTATCTAAGGTGTTTGGGTTAGGGGGCAGCATATAGGTTCCAGCTGGAGGACAGCAGACAGATTACACACCCAAACCTTTCTTTTCCTTCAAATTCATACACACAAGGCTTGTACACCAGTCCCTCTTACCAAAAAAGGAGGGGCTTGCTTATAATAGCGATTACAGACCTCCAAATTTCACCGGTTTTTCCGTGAAACTTCTCCCAGTGGGATGTCAATGTTCGAGTATCAGAAGGTAGCTCTCCACGAGCTCTATCCAACGGTGCTTGTAACGCGATCGTAGGCAAAACCATTACGAAGCCATGCCCACCTAAACTTTCTCCATAGAAACTTAATACAAGCAAAAATGAAGCTAGCGGCGATTCCGCGGGACCGATTTGCACGGTTAAGGCCTCAGTAGATAGCTTTTTCATTGAGCTATCTACTGCAATTTGTTTCATGAGTGTACTCCTAGCCAGAGCCCAGATATTCACGATTTACTGCAGGCCCTTGGAGGTCTGTAATCGCTACTTATAATACATACATAATAATATTATTATACGCTTGATATTATGTACACACACACACACATACATTGTACATGCATACACTCATGCTCATTCAGTGATAATCCTGATGCCGAAGAGGATATTGGTAGCCTACCAGAGCAGAAAAGGTAACTCAATGGCTCACTAAAAGTATTCTCTATGATTATTGAACGATATGTACAGGTATGGAGTGAATAAGCTTGAATCCGCTCTATCTCCTCTCGTGAAGATAGGGTTAAAATCAGTCCTCGTATTCGGAGTGCCAACCAAAGCTAACAAGGTCAGCAAGCATTACAATAATTATCAGTTGAGACCTAGCTGTAACTCATAATAGATACAATGTAGAAATGCCCAGTGTCAAACTCCAAAATAATGAGCAATACAAATTCCAGGGGGAGGGGGGGGGGGGGGGGGGCAACCCCATATCAAATGTAAGAAAACGAAATAATTATTATAAAGGGGGAGCTAATCATTTTCCCATTCTAGGAATAGACCCCTGGCAGATTCCTTTTCATGCATTTCAGTAAGGGAAAGAGATATCTGTTTGGCTAAGAGGACCAGTAATTGTTGTAAAAGTGTATGCAGAAAAGGATAATTATTAATTCTCGACCCAAAACTGGCTCTTTTATGTGGGGTATAAACCTGACGTGCACATGCACACTCACACATTGTCAAGTGCAATTGAGCACTATGTGACACTTTACCATGTAAATTTCATGCTTAGTTACTATTCATCCAATCATTGCTTAGGATGACAGGGGCACTCCCGCTGATGCCGCTGACAACCCAGCCATTCTTGCTGTGAAGAAGATTAGGGAGCTGTTTCCAGATCTCCTTGTAGCGTGTGACGTGTGTCTCTGTCCCTATACCGACCATGGTCACTGTGGAATCCTCAATCCTGATGGAACTATCAACAACCCTCCCAGCATTGAGAGGCTAGCAGACGTGGCACTGGCATACGCCCAAGCAGGTACATGTGTAATACTCTGCGTGCATATGTGTGCTAACGTCAATCTAATTGGGCAATTTAAGTATGCAACATAGACCATGAATATTAAATTTTTATGCAAATTCTATCCTGTAGGCTGTCATGTTGTGGCTCCTTCAGACATGATGGACAACAGAGTGGCTGCCATTAAACGACGATTAGCTGACGCTGGTCTCGCTGGTAAAGTGAGTAGACCACATCAAAATTATTGATATTAAACATTCAGGAAAATCATGATATAGGAGCAATGCAGTGGTTTGACATCATTATGATTCATAAAATCACACATGGCTTTTTCAAGAGTGGTGCTGTACCATGCCATTGCTCTTTAGTGACTTACTGAAATAATTGTGTGATGCACTGCATTCTTTGGGCTGTCTATGTCACTCATTGTTCAATGCCTAGGTTGCTGTGTTGAGCTACAGTGCAAAATTCGCCTCCAGCTTCTATGGACCATTTAGGTTAGTACTAAAAATCCTAATACATGAGACAACATTCATTTGTTGAGCTATTACTACTCGACGCATGCGTGCCTACTATGCTGATCAATCCGAGAGCCTTTTCACCAACTATAGTTCAGTGGCGTAAGAAGATGTTTTTGCACAGGGGGGGCTGTAAATATTGTGTGCAAAGCGCGCAAAAATTTATTTTGGATCACACGATATGCTTTCAAACCGTACCCATTATTATGCTAATTTGGCTTTAAAGTAGACTTTACATCACAAATCTGAAGATGTCAAGGCCTAGTAGAATAAAATCTTCCTAGGTTTAGTCACACTTGGCTGACAAGATGGGAGTGGGGGCGGGGGCGCTACAGCCCCCCAGCCTCTCCCCCCTGCTTCTTACACCAGTGATAATTGGTTCATTACTACATGTAGCTATAGCCCATACTTAACTTTATAAGGTCTGTACTTCATGCCACTACTGGGGTAAGAAGTACACAATTCCATGAATAATATTAATAGTACTAAATTCTCAGGGATGCTGCTCAGTCTGCCCCAGCATTTGGTGATCGGCGATGCTACCAGCTTCCACCTGGATCCAGAGGTCTGGCTATGAGGGCTGTGGTAAGTACACACACAGTGTACATAGATCTAACTGCTACCCAGCCTTGGGTGGTAAGGGGTCGTCATTGCTACAATTACGTGTATGTTATGTTGCATCAATAATTCATGAACTGGAAGGCTGTGTGTGGGAGAATGAAGTTTTCAGATTCTCCATGAAGTGTATCGTGAAATACTGTAGCTTGCAGTTATGATAAATCTTGTCGATATCCTTCATTAAATTTCTGATTTATCTTACCACAATAGTCATACCTCTCTCATATTACCCTCAGTTTGCATTTATAAAATATAATAATTATAATAATTATTATATTTGCAATTAGGATCGTGATGTCCAAGAAGGTGCTGACATGTTGATGGTAAAACCTGGAATGGCTTATCTGGACATTGTCAGGGATGTAAAGAATAAGGTACATGTACACAGTAGGCATGAATGCATGCAGGTGTGTACAATCAGTTGGCTAAACCCTTACTAGTAGTGAACTATTACTGACAAGTGTTCATTATAGTATTCATTGTGTATTTCTGCAGCATCCCTATCATCCATTGGCAATTTACCAGGTAAGTGCTTTGACTGACAACCAATATAGTCCACGTCAATTATAATAATACAGTCACAGTGATGTATGTCCTTAGGAGATAGACATATGTAATGAAGTTCCATATTATACAGTGCTAGGTCTCCTATTGTGCTTCACTGCTGCGTTACTGTGTAGTCCTCCCAATCCCTTTCTTAGGATACAGCTATTACCAATTGATACATATACATGTACCTCACGTATACGTGTGTGTACACATACCTGTATAAGCAAATGCACAATCATAATATACGCATACTCATTGACAACATAAAGTGTCTCCTGATGTATAATTATTATTATTATTATGCTGCGTTTCAACCAACATACAGTGTATGTTCACATATATACATGGATGCATTCACACATCTTTTAATAGTGTACACAAAAATTCATGTCACTCACGTACGCATACGTGTGCAGGTGTCTGGTGAGTATGCTATGCTGTGGCATGGCAGTGTGGCTGGTGCTTTCGATTTGAAGACCATAGTCATGGAGAGTGTGACATCAATGAGAAGAGCTGGTGAGTATGCCCCCTAATATTATTGAAACCGTAGCTGCATAAATCATGGATTTGTAATAACAGGGGCAGATATCATTATTTCATACTACACCCCACGTCTTCTCCGCTGGTTCCAAGAGACCTAAGTGATTTGACTAAATTAAATATTGACTGTGAGGAATAATTACGTTATCCACTTTTTAAGAATATTACACAATATAATAAGAATCTGTATAATAATAATATTTCCTACACAATAAGTACCGTCATACCATTGCATGACCTTCATATTCCCTTGCTCCTTTAATGTCATGTTCAAGTCCATTGCGGTATTGGGCTTCGTAGCAGGAATTGAAACAGCTACATGTATTTTGTGACAGTTATACTATAGTATTTTCTAGTCTAAGAGTGTGTGGGTGTTGTATACTGAGTATAAACGCGAGGAATTTCACCATACCACATGAATGGTACAACTCGTACACCTTAGAAGCACTAGTATTATTGCCACTGTCACGTGCCACATGTATCCTACCACTTCTTGTACTTTACTATGCAGCTAGGGTGTATTTTCATACGTACACCCTAGGATATACAAGGTTTTTAGATGTATACATGTCCGGTGAAGTATATTATAGCCATGAACATTTTGTGGCAGGAACCATAGTTAATAAAATTAATGATCCAATGTAAATAGCTCGTAGTTTCAGTTTCTGATAGTATGCAGCTATATATTGCAAGTTGAATCACTTTCTGCTTTCTAGAAGTAGCTAAGTACTAAAATTAATAGCTATAAGCTGTAGTGATGTCAAGTCCTATAATTGTTTATCTATTGTTCTTCATTGTTGGTAGTACACTATCGCTGACAACATTTGATGATCGCTACAATACTAGTGAAAATGATTACTCTTGCAGTACTTACCCGCCTTGGTTTACCTACGATAAATCCACCAATAGATGTCAATGTGGAAGTGATCTTGGTGGAATAGTGAACTGTGATAATGCAAATACAAAGGTTTACTTCCAATATTGCTACTGTATGACATATGACGATCACTTGGGAACTATTGCTGGTGCCTGTATGACAAATTGTTTCATGAAAAACCAATCACAAAGGGAGTACTTTGAACTCCCCAGCAACCTCTCAGAATTGAACAAAGTAATGTGTGAAGATCTCTGGAATCGAGATGGAAGACTTTGTGGCAAGTGCAAGGATAATTACCATCCTCTCGTTTACTCGTATGATATGAAATGCATGCAGTGTAAGGGGATGAAATATAACTGGGTAACCTTTATCATTGTAGCGTTTGTTCCACTAACGCTTTTCTTCGTTTTTGTTATCAGCTGTGGGATAAGTGCTAGCTCTCCACAACTGGAAGCATTTGTAGTTTATGCTCAAACCATCGCATCCCCTGCTAATGTTCGTATTATTCTTGCAGGACTCATGACGGATTATAATTACAAAAATGCTTCACTTTTTTGTCGAATTCTTTGTGCCCTTTATGGTGTTTGGAACTTGGATTTCTTTCGTACACTTTTGCCTCCTATTTGCATTAGGCTTAGCGCACTACAAATCCTTGCCTTAGATTATGTAATAGCTATCTACCCTCTTCTTCTCATAGCCATAGCGTATATTTTGATAGATCTTTATGATAGGAATGTTTCTTTGCTGGTTTGGCTATGGAAACCGTTCCGTAAGTGCCATAAAGTTGATGTTAATATAAAACCAGCTTTCATTAATGCCTTTATTACTTTTCTCATTCTGTCGTATTGTAAGCTTCTCAGTGTCTCCTTTGATCTTCTGGTGTACGTGAACGTCTACAATTCCAGTGGTAACAATACTGGTACTTTCCTATTTTATGATGCATCAATTGAATACTTTGGACGAGAGCATCTTCCGTACGCCATACTTGCTATTTTTGTGGTAATCATTTTCCTCCTATTACCACTGGTGTTCAGCTTACTGCATCCACTTAGATGCTTCAACGGATGCATAGGATGGTGGCCATCGCTCCGCTTCTGTCTTGATTCTTTCCAAGGATATTATAAAGATGGAACTAATGGTGCTCGAGATTGCCGCTGGTTTTCATCACTTTACCTGGCGGCTAGGATTGCACTCACTATAGCATATGGCTTGATAAAGGAAAGTTTTTATCCATTTGCCTCTATTGTGCTATTGTTCATTGTTGCCTTGATTGTCATTTTTCAACCCTTCAAATCTCAGTACCGAGTGTACAATACCATCCATGCGTTACTTTTTCTGAACCTAGCAGTGTTTTTTATGACTGTTGTCCTTTTGTACAAATCACGACTGATAACGTTTGGCTTAATCTTATCAGTTGCTGTGGCCATTCTTCCTCTTTTCTATATAACTGGCCTTGTTCTTAAATGGGTCTATTCAAGGAAATCATGCTATGGGCATTTTATATCCAAATTATTGTGCTTTTTGCAAAGAAGTGACCATGGTCTTACAGAGACGGACTCAATTGACTCCATTCCTTATCGAATGGAATGTGAACAGAATGGTGAACAGAGTATTGTTATTAATGATAGTAATGAGTATGGAACATTTAGCTGACTCAGTATATCTGTGCACATGTCACTGAAAATGGATATTGGAGAGTTCTGTGTGTACTGTTACAATAATTGCTAATATTTAATTTATTGATTCAAAAACTCCAAATAGCTGTATCACACATTCCTGTAATATTAAGTTAATGCCACTGTAATATAATATTATTATTATTATCTTGATTTTAGCTATTGGCTATTATTATACCCGATCACCACTAATTACAATGTCTCTTAAGTGACAAAGCTTGATTGCTTTATACTGAGCAACTGTGTGCTAGGTACATGTATTTGGTATATGGAAGGTCTATCATACAAAAGTAATGCGCGCTAAACTAGAGATACTCACTCAACTACGTAAGATATAAAGTATAGCTACTATAGGTACTACTCAATGCTACACACAAACGATTGTTCGATAACAAGTTCGTCAGCTATTATGGTGTACTGCAGTTACTCAGCAATGCTAGCAATTTGAACCATCTTTTTCGTTGATGGCTGTTTCCTTGTGCTGGTGTACATTGAGTGCTTTCGCTTTGGTGTTGTAGTCTTGAAGGGCACCATTGTGGTTACCCTTCGAAGTTTCCTGGCCTGAGGTTGCAGTGGCTGGGGATTATTGAGCTCTTCCAGTTTCTCCGCTATATCTCTTGGCATGTACGGTGCATCCAGGAGTGATTTGTACTGTGGTGTCCCCTCTGCTGAACCTATAGAAGGGTAGTATTGATGACCGTACTGAGAATCAGTATCCTCAGCTGTTTGCTTGTATAGCTACCTAACAATATATTATTATGCTCTCAGATTGACAGTATTATCAATAATTATTGTCTATAATAAAGTTTAATTTTTGGGGACCTTGGTATAGTATTAATTATTATTAGTGGCAAAATAGGGTTTTCAATAATTAAGACTATTCAGTCAGCTATAACTTACTTTCAGAGAGAAGCAGGACATATACTCCCCTACCAGTGAACACAGATCGTGCATTTTCATATGAATTTGAATGTACCCCTAGGTCAATTAGCTGACATCATTCATCTATGACAGCAAGTTGGTCTGCACGATAATGGAGAGAGTCTTATCAGAAATGTGCATATCATATTATCATTACTGAATGGTGTTTACCTTCTTCTTGGCAGTTACATCGACGTTTGATACTCTTTATTAGCAACAGGAGATAGCAGTCTGAATTGAATACTTGTTGATTATCAGCTGGATAGAAAAAGTGCAATGGTACTTTGTCTATTCAATTTCGTGGTAGAAATTCATTGCTTTGCTCAAGTTTCAAAGGCTTACCTCCAAATTTTATTGTAAAAAAAGAGGCTACTGCAATTGACCCTGTCATAGTGTAGCTGGCATTCTTGAAGTAAATTCAGGGGTGCTAAGGTTTGATACCCTAAAAATATGACGGGAAGTTTAGAAGCTTTGATCAACTTCACCACTCCACCTGATCAAAGACATGTAATAGTCTAAGTAGCCATTTGTCCACTATTTACAGATACAGCATGAATGAATGAAGCCTACTTGCATATTTACACTCAACTTTGTGCAACATATCAGCTAGGCTGATGCTTGTGATGAGTCTGACATTTCATGGATAGATCAGCTTTAAAATTTCCCTTTATCTATTCCTCACTTTGAAATCAATATCAATGACATTTCATGTTATGATCAGGAGCTATTATGATTCCACTAAATACAAGCCATCAATTTAAAAATGTAATGGTACCATGCACTATACCTAATAAAATTGATTGCTAAACTAGCTATTTTGAGCTGTGATCATAGATATCCACACTATGAATTACTTGCTATTTCATTCTGAGTAATGTATCTATCAAATATTTCTTCCACATTGTGTTGATGAAAGATCCCCTCATCTCTTGTCCTGTACTTGTACCTCTTGGCTGCCAATGAGAACAAAATCAAACCGATCAATCCAGTCACACTTGTCAACGCAAGGTAGACAAACCCACAGTTAGTCACTGGAGGATGCTCTATCATTTCCCTACTGGCCCACGGATGATTACGGGACAAGGGAATGATGATAATGGAGTTGAGGAAATGAAAGAGACCTCTGATGGCAAAGAAGACTCCAACAAGAAGACCTTTCATGGACTGAGGGCTCTGAGCTGAGATGAACTCCAAGGTTGTGGCAATGACCAGCATGGGTCCAAGTCCAAGAAGAAGAGTTGGTGGGATTAGAACCTCCCAGTGCATGTTGAGAGATGGATATGTTAGTGATCCATTGCTTGATATGGTTGCTTGGAAAATACACTGAGTATGATTGACAAAAGTTTTCCTATTCAGTACATGGCCCATAACATCAGTGATAAGTAAACTCATAACTCCTAATAGACAGAGCAAAATCCCAATACGCAATCGTATAAAAAAGTTTGGTAATTTTCTTTGAAGATGACAGAAAATGATCCATATGTAAGCAGGAAAGAGAATGACTATTGATATTACTGTCATCGCTATTCCACTTTCGATCATTACCTCCCAAACAAATTTACTTGTGCAGTACTCTTTATGATATGTATACTGGTGGAGTGAATGCACTCCAATTAAAGGAAAAATAAGGTAGGA
Source organism: Cliona cf. orientalis (assembly GCA_963930775.1). Lineage (NCBI taxonomy): Eukaryota > Metazoa > Porifera > Demospongiae > Clionaida > Clionaidae > Cliona > Cliona cf. orientalis. The sequence goes on from OZ005697.1 coordinate 6,968,743, forward strand.
AGCCGTTACTTCTAAAACAAACACAGGTCCAAGTGCAAACAGAATGAGAAGAATCCTTAAGAATGTCTTCACATTTTCTACTTGCTCTGTAGTGAACGGTCCTCCAAATCTCTCCTTGGCAAAGTCCAACCTAGATGGAATGTAATTTTCAGAGAAAGTGAAGGCACTGCGTTGGAGAGGATGCTTGTGGCTTTTAGCGAACTTCAGAATTTCATAAACTATCTTGTAAGGATTCTGGTAACCAGGTTCGATGTGGAACCATTTACGTTTCACACAACTGACTAGAAGCAACACAGCCATTGACAAGACAAACAGTATAGCAAAGGTTAATACCAAGTTCTTATTCAATTCAACAATACGTGAACACAGTGCAAGATAAAATATTGGTATAAATAATAGTGCTCCAGACTGGAAAGCCCATGTAGCATAGTGAATAAAGAGGCCTAGGTACTGACTTGGTGCTTCAAAGAGTTGGTCTAATCCAAGTTGAATGTAGTTGGCCTGGTATCCCGCAAGGCCAATAATGAAGGCAAATAATATAAGAAATGCAAATAGGGCAACTGTAATCAATATTCCCTTGTTATGTTTATCAAAGTGGGAAAGTGCATTTATAGCATTCCCCAAAGTTATTCCAATTAGCAGAATAATAAGACAAACGAGAAGAATAACCAAGCTAATGATAGCTATCTTCAGTCGTCCACAGCACACATCAGCAAGAAACCCGCTCAGAGGATAGAACATCATGACTAGAGCCAATATGGCATATATCAATGAATCATATACAGAGAAATTAGTACCATATTTTGACTTGTATATTTCAAGAATTACAGCCAGACCCAAGAAGACATAGTATATTCCTCCAACAATGGCTGTCCATAGCAGGATGAGAGTGGCCGCCTTTGACGGCAGACAGAGGTGCTTTGGTGGAGGACATGAGATGGCAGCCCTCTGCTGTGGTTGAAGTGGAGAGGAGTCCTCCTCACTTGCAGTGTTAACCAGCAGGTGAGTAGATTCAGAGGCATGAGCCATCATCACTTATGTCACTAACTGTGACTAACTGCAAAAACCTTCAAGTTATCGTACTATTTTTTTTTTACTATTTATGGACATGATGCATCAAGACATACGTGATATAACAGTAACTCTATTATCTTGCTCTGTTTTTGTATCAGTTCCCCGAACATACACTGCCATGGTATCACGTTTTTAAGAGAATTTTGCTTGTTAGTTTTAATTTAATACAATATTTCTATACCATGTTTACACTCTTTCTTGCTCTGTTTTTGTTACAGTAGAACTTTTGAATAACGGACACAATGGGAGAGGGCCTTTTATCTTTTATATAGAGGTTGTACAACCCCTTATAGAAACGGAGATATATCATGACTGAGAGGTTCAATCAGGTCTGAACAATCCGTTGGTTATAGTGAATTGGGAGATTATTAATTGTCCGCTCCTCAGAGGTTTGTAATGTACTATATTATAGGTCTATTACAGTTTCAATCCGTTCCATAGCAGTTTAACTTAGTTGGTGGTCGCTCCTGGGAGGGTCCGTTATGAGTAGTTCCGCTGTATTACTTTCAGTTATATCACCAACCAATAATTCATGTTAATATTAAAGTTCATTTCTATCGATCCTTTGTTTACACTTGGGGCCCAAATATCGCATTGGAGGATTCAACCTTAATCGGAGAGGATGCCTATGCCTTTTGGAAAGGTTTTCATATGATCCTTTTAATACTGTCCGTACTCAATCATAGTAATATTATTAATGATAATGAGCTATAGAATGCCGTGCACTACAGGCTGATTCAGATCGTAATCATGGATCAATCGCGTGGTGCCTGCATGGTACAGCTTACCAGGTACATGCATGTATATAGATTGTAGGGAGTGGGGTTGGCTTGTGGTCGCATAGTGCATGCACATAATATATTAATATATGCATGCATGCACAAACAACACCCACCCCCTCCCCCTACCCCTCCCTTCACAATTTCAAATCTAGATTCTGTAGTAACTCATCAACAAGATCATTGGGTAAACTTATTTCTTCTCATCTGTTTTCATTATAAATAATGATTCTTCTGTGGATATTAGCTATTAATAAAAATCTTGTTGACCATAATAATTAGCATCCTTTGTGATGCTTAATCTTAAGGGGATAATAAGAATTAAATATGAAGTGGTCAATGACATTTGATGTATGGGGATAATTCCTCCACTATGCTAGGTGCTGGAGTGATCTTCTTCACGGATAATATTATCTTAAAAATTAGCACTGGTGGTCTTTGTTTCTGAAGCTGTTTGCCGATTGAGTGCTGATGATCCCATTGTTGCCCTTCGAGTGTGGCTTTTAGGACGACTTGGGTTAGAATACTCTTCTAATTTTTCAGTCAATTTTCGTGACATGTACTAAGATGAATCCAACAGCAACTTGTACTGGGGGTTCTCCTTATCTGACTCTACAAGTGTACGATAAAATTCTCTCTCTCCCTCTGTCCTTCCCTCCCTCCCCCACTCTCTATCTCTCATACATGCATACTAACTAGCCTTATTCTCAAGCCACTCCCAGTATTTCGAATTCAATGTTGAATGTTCAGTGTGGGGACAAGGCTACACACATACCATGACACACACACAACACATAATTATTAGCCTCATCTTCGGCCAAGGGACAGGGATAGCATACACATAGCTACATACATACATCAGTACCCAAATTGCATGATGTTATGTGCAATTGGCCCTGTCATAGTGTAGCTGACATTCTTGAAGTAATTTCAGGGGTGCTAAGGTTTGATATCCTAAAAATATGACAGAAAGTTAAGAAGCTTTGATCAACTTCACCACTCCACCAGATCAAAGATATGTAACATTCAGTTGAATCTAAGTAGCTAGCCATTTGTCCACTATTTACAGATACAGCATGAATGAATGAAGCCTACATGCATATTTACACTCAACTTTGTGTAACATACCAGCTAGGCTGATGCTTGTGATGAGTCTGACATTTCATGAAAAGATCAGCTTTAAAATTTCTCCTTATGTATTCCTCACTTTGAAACCAATATCAATGACATTATTTTTATGTTATGATCAGGAGCTATTATGATTCCACTAAATACAAGCCATCAATTTAATACAAAACAATGGTACCATGCACTACATAATAAAAATTAATCGATTACTAAACTAGCTATTTTGAGCTATGGTCATAGATATCCACACTATGAATTACTTGCTATTTCATTCGAATTTCTGAGTAATGTATCTATCAAATATTTCTTCCACATCGTGTTGACGAAACATTCCCTCATCCCTTGTCCTGTACTTGTACCTCTTGGCTGCTAATAAGAACAGAATTAAACTAATCAATCCAGTCACACTCGTCAACGCAAGGTAGACAAACCCACAATTAGTCACTGGAGGATGCTCTATCATTTCCCTACTGGCCCACGGCTGATTCAGGGACAAGGGAATGATGACAATGGAATTGAGGAATTGAAAGAGACCTCTGATGGCAAAGAAAACTCCAACAAGAAGACCTTTCATGGACTGAGGGCTCTGAGCTGAGATGAACTCCAAGGTTGTGGTAATCACCAGCATGGGACCAATTCCAAGAAGAAGAGTTGGTGGAATAAGAACCTCCCAGTGCATGTTGAGTGCAGGATAGGTTAATGATCTATCTTGGGATAGTGTTGCTTGAAATATACACAGGCTATGATTGGAAAAAATATTTCTATTCAATGCATGTCCCATAACGTCTGTGATTAGTAAACTCATGACTCCCAAGAGACAGAGTGTGATTCCAATGCCCAATCGCACAAACAGCTTTGGTATTTTCTTATAAAATATGATCCATATGTAAGCGGGAAAGAGAATCATTATGGAAACTAGATTCATCATTGCTCCATTCCCCATCATAAACTTCCAGGCAAATTTCTTTGTACAGTATCCAGTATAGTTATTGTGATGATTGTATGGAGGTAGTAAATGCAATCCAAAAAGTGGTAAAAAAAGTAAGATGCTGGTACTTCCAAAGCAAACGAAGGTCCAATTGTAAACAGAATCACTAGCATTCTAAGAAATGTCTTAACATTTTCCACTTGAGAATGGTCCTCCAAATCTCTCCTTGGCAAAGTCCAACCTAGATGGAATAATATTATAGTCATCATTATAGGTGAAGGCACTGCGTTGGAGAGGGTGCTTGTGGGTTTTGGCAAAAATTATTATATTACACACTGTCTTGTAAGGATTCTGATGTCCAGGCTCAATATGGAACCACTTACGCTTCAAACAGCCGACCAGGAGTAGTACAATCATCAATATGTTGAATAAAACAGTTGCCGCTAATGCTAATGTCCTGCGGCTTGATCCATGTTGTGAGCACAATATTAGGAAAGAAATGATTATAAATGATACTGATCCTGATTGAAAAGCCCATATAGCATAATGAATGAAAAGAACGAGATAACGACTTGGTGCTTCAAATAGTTGGTCCAATCCAAGTTGAATAAAGTTTGCCTGATATCCTGCCAGGCCAATAATGAAAGCAAATAGCGAAAGAAAAAACAAAACGCCAATGGCCACAGATGGTACTTTATAATATCTAAGTGCTTGATCAAGATCAGAAGCTGCGATTATTTCCAGTATTATCATGCCAATGAGTAAGATAATGAGACAAAGGAAAAGAACAATTAAGCTGATCACAATTGTTTTTAATCGTCCACAGCAGACATCAGCAATAAACCCACTCAGAGGATAGAGCATCATGATGAATGCTATTATTCCAGGCCAAGGGACAAGGATAGCTAACACACATACACACGTATACATGCACATATACATGCAAGTACCATACCGAAATTGATGATATAGCTAATGAACTTACTATCAATTGACAGTAAGACATAGGAGCCTCTGCCGGTGAAAACTGATCGCCCATTCTCTAAAGACTGTGAAAACTGAGCTAGCACAATAATGAGTATTCTGCTTCGTCTCGGGGGTGGTATCTACAATTCCATCCACCTCTCAATAAATAATTTTCTCAACCAAAATCTAGATGAAATTATGCAGCTATACTGAATGATTAAATTATTTTGGGTGGTTGTATGCATAATTATAATAATATAAAAAATATATATAGGGAGTATCATGCAGCAGCGGGCAAATTAACCTTAAGCTTCAAGACTTGAGATTGTGAAAACTAATATATATTATAAGTACTATATTATTGCCATGGTTTATGGTGTCTTATATGCATCAATGACTATCATTTTGAGGGCTCGGATGTCAACATAACTAACTAATTCTCTAAAAAATATTGGCAATAATAATAAGATTAGCTATAATAGTAATTGAAAGCCTCAGGTCTATAATGTAATTAGGGATTGAAGTCAAGAATAGGGACACACTGACATTATTATTATGATTCACAAGCATGCAGTCAATCAGAAGACCTATAATTGTAGGAAGAGTAACTGTCGGACATTGCTTGATCTATGTAATGATCATAGATCTCTTCCACATCGTGTTGATGAAACATTCCCTCATCCCTTGTCCTGTACTTGTACCTCTTGGCTGCTAATGAGAACAAAATCAAACCGATCAATCCAGTCACACTTGTCAATGCAAGATAGACAAACCCACAGTTGGTCACTGGAGGATGCTCTATCATTTCCTTACTGGCCCACGGCTGATTCAGGGACAAGGGAATGATGATAATGGAATTGAGGAACTGAAAGAGACCCCTGATGGCAAAGAAGACTCCAACAAGAAGACCTTTCATAGACTGATGGCTCTGAGCTGAAATGAACTCCAAGGTTGTGGCAATGATCAGCATGTGTCCAAGTCCAAGAAGAAGAGTTGGTGGGATAAGAACCTCCCAGTGCATGATGATGTTGAGAGATGGATAAGTTAGTGATCCATTGTTTGATATGGTTGCTTGGAAAATATACTGACTCAGAGTATGATTGACAAAATTTTTCCTATTCAGTACATGGCCCATAACATCAGTTATAAGTAAACTCCTAGTAGACAGAGTAAACTCCCAATACGAAATTGTACGAAAAGTTTGGTAATTTTCTTTGAAGATGACAGAAAATGAATATGCTCAGTATCGAACACTCACCACATACTACCAACTGTGCATTTCTTGTCCTCTGTGTATTGTTCATGTTGCCATGGTATTGTGTATTGTCTTTAGTGTTAAATGGAGTTGTGTTTTGTGTTCGACTAATTTTCAGTATTAAATTTGTAATTGTAAAAGGATTATTACCGCATCCCATAATAATGCGGTTTCTAAGTAGATATGGAAATGGTCATCAACGTAGCTAGTACATGACCAGTGAACATGCGTGCACATGTGCAGTGGAGGAATAATCATGTGATCATAATTAAATGTTTATGCACATGTACTTCTATGGGATAGGTCGGCTAGGCAGTTACGTCAAAAGCTGTGAGTGTATAGCTTTGTTTCTATTGCTTGCTTGAGCCCTATAATTCTGTCTATAGAGTTGTATTTCCAAGGAAATTATGGGCTATTCCCCCACGAAGACTCCAATTTTTAAGAATATTATTATTATGCAATGCAAAAAAAACCTGTATTTCCTACACAATAAGTATCGTAATACCATTGCATGACCTTCATGTTCCCTTGCTCCTTTAATGCGATGTGCAAGTCCATTGTGGTATTGGGCTTCGTAGCAGGAATTGAAACAGCTATTTTGTGATAGTTGTACTACTATAGTATTTTTTAGTCTAAGAGTGTGTGGGTGTTGTATACTGAGTGTAAGCGCAAGGAATTCCACTATTATACCACACAAATGGTACAACTCGTACACCTTAGAAAAACCGCATGAACCATATCTAGGGAGTGTTTTCGTCCCTGCCAGTACTATCATAATGCTAATCTTGCATTTATCTGTCCATCTGCGGGAGGTGACTGGAGGCCAAGATAAAAATTTTCTTTCTCAATATCGTTTGACTTAGAAAATGTACATTGTCAATAGACAGCCCCAGCAGCGATTAAAGTAGGCTTCCCATGGACGGCGGGGCAGAATAAGTTTGAAGTGTACGCTTACGGTGTACATGTACTGAATAATGCAAAAGACCAATCTTCAGGTAGCTATCATTGTTCAGATGCTTTCCAAAAGGAGGTTCAGAATCTATTGTAAGTGCCTGCCTTGGGAGCCCTTGCGGGCAAAGCGTATACGTGACTATTAATAAGTGTCCCTGGCTATGCCTGATCGACAAAATCATATGATCAGTCAGCATGTGCATGTTCTCTATGCATGGTGATCAAGGGGGAATGGATCTGCTGTTGTTGACTAGCATGCCGGTAATGATCATGAACTGGTTAATCGGAAGTCACGTGATATAGACCAGCATGTTGTTGTATATACTGCATGCACTAGTGTTATTGCCACTGTCACATGCCACATGTACTCTACCTACTACTGTTTGTACTTTACTATGCAGCTAGGGTGTATTTCCATACATACTAGGATTTATAAATACAAGATTTTTAGATGTATACATGTCCAATGAAGTATATAATTATTATTGCATGTATTTGTACAATGTCATAATTATTATAACTATGAATATTTTGTGGCTGGAACCATAGCTAATAGTTTCAGTTTCTGATAGTATGCAGCTATACATTGCAAGTTGAATCACATTTCTGTTTTTTAGAAGTAGCTAAGTAACTACTAAAATTAATAGCTATAAGCTGTAATGATGTCAAGTCCTATAATCATTATGCTGTTCTTCATTGTTGGCAATACGCTATCGTTGACAACATTTGATGATCGCTACAATACTAGTAAAAATGATTACTCTTGCAGTACTTACCCGCCTTGGTTTACCTATGATAAATTCACCAATAGATGTCAGTGTGGAAGTGATCTTGGTGGAATAGTGAACTGTGACAATGCAAATAAAAAGGTTTACTTGAAATATTGCTATTGTATGACATATGATGATCACTTGGGAACTATTGCTGGTGCCTGTATGACAAATTGTTTCATGAAAAACCAATCGCAAAGGGAGTACTTTGAACTCCCCAGCAACCTCTCAGAATTGAACAAAAGTAATGTGTGAAGATCTCTGGAATCGAGATGGAAGACTTTGTGGCAAGTGTAAGGATAATTACCATCCTCTTGTTTACTCGTATGGTTGCATGACACAGGACATAATTCACATGACTAGCATAACGTATTATACCTTTGCTGATGTAGGGTTCCCCTCACAGCAAGACAGAAGGACTTGACACTGGTACATGCATTCAACTTGTTCTCTCAGGATATCGGATATAGTGTTGTACACACATGCATAGTCAGCTATATTGTGCACAAAACAGCTGTACAAGCTCCATAATTATTAGTCATGCATACAGTGCCACTGGTATGAAAATACACCCTACAGCTGCATAGTAATGGTGCTGGTGGTGAGGAAACATTCCCTATAATGGCAATGTGTGGTTGTGGCATCATCTCTACTGTGGTTTCCTGCATGACATGTGCATGTGGCTTGTACTGGAATCCCATTACACTATACACTCACACTCACAGGACAAATTGTCCAATACCCATGTGTACATACACCTTAATATAGCTACTGCATAATTGTTGAAAGATCCACATATATACCCCCTAGTCACGTTGCACACACTATAATATCCCAGCCCCCGTTCTCTCCTCCTTCACTGCGGCGTTCTCAAAAGTAGCCAAGTGCCAAACAGCTGAACTGGCTGCAGTGCAGCACTAGGTAGGGTAGGCCAGCCACGTCAACAGAAGACCCAAGGCATATATATGGGGCTTAAATAAGCTTAGAGTCCTAAAGCACTTGTAACATGCAAAGGTACAAGGTCATGAAAATTAGCCATGTCCCCAGGCCACTCCCAACTTTCTGTGAGTAACTTTGAAAATTGGGAGTAGCCTGGGAATGAGGCCAGTGAAAATAGTGAAAGAAAGTTCTTGTCTTATCTGCAGTATGCATGTGTGTCGTGATTATAAATTGACAAAAATCAGTACACAAAGTGGTAGCTACATAGAGAGAACAGCTATACCTTGAAGTACGCGATCTAGACAGCATTGTCCACAGCTTGCTTGAGTTCAGTGGCCACCTGACCGAGTTCACTGTGATCAAGGAGCTTGTAGAGACCCTCCCAGGTGGCAGGGTAGTGGCGGGGAGGGTGGTCTAGCCAGTGAGAGAGAACAGCAGTACAGCAGGCCTTGGCATCCTTCTCATTTGCCCATACATCAAGTAGTTGCCTGGGAACCACCAAATCACCAATGTCTCTCCACCTGTGTATGATGGACTGCTTCAGCCGGAACTGCTTCTCCTCTCCTCTCTCATTCCTCCATATGATCAAGGTCAAATTAGCGGAGGTGGGCTTGGCTATGTGTGTAAACAGAATGTGTAAGTATGGCCTGTACTATGAGCTACATTGCATTGAATACTCACCCATTTCATTTATCTCTTCGGTAGATATGGAGTCGACATCCTCTGGGACACATGGTGCAGGAGGGTTGGAGGCTGTTCAGAGATTCATACAGGATTATCAATTGCTGGTACAAGCCCAATATTATCCAAATGCACATGCACATACATTATTATTGTGTGCATGTGCATCAACATTATAATAAAATTGGCAAACTCTTACACAACTTGAGTATTATTCTCTTAGCCTTGCTCGTGACAGACCCATTCCAACTTTTCAACATTGCACAGGCTCCTATGTTTAGTGAAAAGTAGCAATGGGCCTGGGGATGAGGCTACAACTCTCTAATTGTACACTAACATATAGAGGGGAAAATCAACCTCAGGGGTGGAAAACCCGGCCCTGTGCTCCCAATCCTCTAAAGACTTCCATTATTATTAACTAATGTTTGGAGGAGTGATTTACATGTAGCTACTGATAACACATGGACGTTTTGTCACTTTAACTCACCAGAATGGTCTGTGGTGGACTGGGTGGTGGACCTAACTGCCACTGACTGTGTCGGTGGTCTACCAGAAGGTGTGGACGCTACAAGATGCATGGATTAGGACAAGACTGTTAATACAGACACTATCCAAGTGCACATGCATGTACATGTACATGTACATGTACACATACACATGTGCGTCATTATGACAAAATTCAGCAAACTCTTACACAATGTTGTGTCTTTAGCTGCTCCAGATGATATGGAGATGTACTCTGGAATGTGTGGAAGGTGAGGGGCTGTAGGTGGCAGGTCATAAGGTTAATCACATTTATAAGTAGATATTTTTTAGTTTCAACTTACTAGAGGAAGTGGTTTGTGCACTGGTTGATTGAGTGGGCAAAGATAAGCTAACTGAAGTGGATGTACAGGATCTAGATGCTGGAAATAAAAAAAATATTACGTGTGATGACAGTACTAGAGAGAGAGAGCATTCAAACATAGCTATATACTTCCTTGCATGGTAACTTACATGCACAGGGTTGCTGTTGAATTAGCTGAGCAAAGGGCACCGGCATAGCAGTTGTAGATGAAATGGCAGCTGGGGATATAAAAATTTAATACATGTACATGTAGCTATTGAAATGCACTGATGGTATCTACACACCTTCAGTCACTGTGGGCTTGGTTTGTGATGTAGAAGAAACTCCTACTGCCGCAGAAGTGCACCCCCCTGTGAATAAGATAACATCCGTGCATTGTGTAAACCTCTAATCTCTTAAGAGCATTCAGCTGTGTCTTACCTTGACCTTCTTCTGCTAACCAGATAGTGTGTCTATCAGTGAGAGGTGCATGTCGTGATGTCTCAATACACTCACAGCCACTCTCTCCCAGTGCTGCAGCATGGCGACGGTCACCATCAGAAGGGTGTGGGGCTTCTTTGGTACAGGAAGGGCAGAATACGGCAAGCTGGGGTTGGTCGTTGACGTATCGTAGCTTCTCACAAGAAGCCCTGATTCCAGCGAGGATCTCCCTTCGAATGGTGGGGCACACCTTTTGGCAAAGAGAAAGTGGGGTATCTGCTGCAATGTGGGCCTCAAAGAAGTAGAAACCATCGATCAAGGTGACAATACAAGATCTGCCATCATCGCTGGTAACTCGAAAGCTCACACAATTGCGAGCGACCAGAATGAGCTTCTTGTTTCGATGCTGAATGCTCCACTTGCTCTCCTTCATCAGGTGGACTACAAGACAGCAAAAGACTCCAGCACGACGACAGCCGTGAGAGAATCGAAAGAGAAGAGGAGCAGCTTCTGAGGAGAAGACTCGATGTTTCTCTAGCTCTTCTCGGGATAGAATATCCAAGAGAGCTGGCATAAAAAACTCATCTGCCTCAGGAAGGTGATCGATGTCTGACAAAGGCTCGAGAGGAACTACCGCTAGCTGATCTTTGAGCAGCTCTAGAAGCTGTGGAGATTCAAAGATACCCTTCTCGAAATGCTTACAAGTGCCATCCATGAACTCTAGGGTGACCACACCTTCGTAGCAATAACGCTTCCAGTTGCCCCTCCGTGAAGAAGGCCTGCCATGTCGTAGCAAGTATCCCTCCTGCACTAGATCAGAGATGTTATCAAGAGGGACCTGGGAATCTACAAAGACCACCTCAGGAAGAGCAGGGGAATACTTGATGATGTTGAGCTTGTCAAAGAACTTGAGAGCAGCTTCGAAAGCTCTCTCTGTGAAACCAAGAGCATGAGCAATGCTAACACAGAGCTCCCTTCTAAGCACCCTCTTCCCTAACTTCTTAGCCAGCCCTTGCATGAGAAGCTCTAGGACGAACCACCAGATGGGAACCTTCACCTCCTTGACTAATTTAGACTCCTCAATTTTTGTCTGAATCAACCCAGCTGTCGATTTATCCTTTTTTTTAGGACGGAGAGTGTTGAGAGGAAAGAGCAAACCCTTCACGCCTTCGTAAAACACTAGGTGATCCTCAAGCTCAGGCCCAAATATCTCAAGAAGCTTCTCATTTTTCTGCTCTATGGTCTCAGGGCAGTCGCTAGCCCTGTCACGATGAGTGCCGACCATAATGATATCCGGACAACTGCCTTCAGTTGCACGAGACATCAAGGAACGGGTAAGACACCTGACCTGCTCTGCTGTTGTGAGGTGAGTGGCTGACTTCTTACCAACTAGCTCCCCTTGCTGGTAGTACTCATCAGGAGGACAGTCGTCCAACCTGTCCAAGAGACGAGACACAACGATAAGAGACGTGATTTCCTGAATGAAGAGAGGAAGGAGCTCATGAAACTGAGGCTGGCCTCCACAATCGGTGAACAAGACCCAATCGGAACTAAAAAGCTCTTCCACCTCTTCCTCGCTAAGCTCTTCCCCTGCAATCACCTTCTCTAATGTGGCAAAGACCGACTCAATGGTCGCTTTCAAAGCAGCTGTCTCATCCAGGGAAGTGGAAGACTGAGACCCATCACTAGAATGCAAAGAGGTGCTGGTGCATGTACCTCCGACTTCGATACTAGATTGCAATGAATTGCTATCTTCGAATTCTGATGTCAGATCGTCACTACTGGAAACTAATGATAAGCTAGTGGCTACACTTTCACTAACTGTATTGACAGATGACACCTCCAGCTGCTCAAGATACTCTTTGAGCTCATTGGGTATAGCCACTCCATGCTTCTTGGCATTTCTACGGATGAATCTGCCTATCGATGGCAGCAGCTGCTCGGGACTAATCTCCCTCCATTTACCAAGCATTGTCTGGATCTTGGATGAAGATATCGATCGGATCTTGACTGGATGCTCGGCACAGATGGTGCTACAGCGCTCACAAGGATGGGGAGGGTGCTTCCCAAGCAAGAGGTGCTTCAGACAAGTCTTGCCCACTCCAGGTGGCCCCACCATTAGGCAGATCATGAATCTCATTAACAGATAACCCTGCTTTAAGGCTTCATCAAGCAACTGTTGGCTCTCTGGATATATGTATAATAATATAGCGCAGAAAAGACTTAGTATAGTTTACTAGGACAGGATACGTGTATGTGTATCTGGTACTGGAATGGGATTATGTGTCACAGGAAACCACAGTATATACCAGTAGAGCACATACCCTATGCGCTGCTGCAGTGCATCTACCTGAACATATGCAGAACTATAGCACTTGTTGACAACCTTTACCTACACTGTCAGGGGCATAACCAGGGGGGAGCACAGGGGGCATTTGCACCCCCCTCCCCCCCCCCCCCCCCCCCCCCCCCCCCCCCCGCTTTTCCCAGTCATGTAATATTTATTACTTCTTACCATAATATTATAAATACCAGCACCAAGTCAGGGTCTCATTTAGGATTTTTGTCAAGGGGGGGCAAACGCGACAATTCCAGAGTTAGGGGGGGGGAAGACTATAGTATGTTTTTCCATCCGTGAAGAATGATGTTGTGCTCATTAACTTCATTACATTAGAGGGATCTGGGGGTATACTTCCCAAGGAAAATTTTTTAATGTTTCAACCTCTGAGACTGTTTCTGGTGGCTCTCTGAGCACTCAGATGGGGAAAGTCTGTCAGTAACATCCACTGGTTTCCCTGTATTTCAAGTCAAATGTTACAAGGATGTGGGATGTGTCTCCTACCACGAAACTTTAGCTAATTTATGGCTTAAAAATGAGCAAGACCGCCGCTTTGGACACTTTCACCGTTTAAATCTTTTACTTGTGCATGTATTGATGGTGGCTACTCTCAAGGGGGGCAGCCAGCTTCCAAGGGGGAGGGGCGAGTGACCCCTCCCGTCCCCCCTAAATGAAACCATGCAAGTTGTTATAGTAGTCTTTCAGAGTCGAAAATGATCGCAGAAAGGCTGACTATAAAACCATTTCTAAACAAATTTTCAAGCTATGCTTCGATTGAGCGGTACCTGGTGTCAAGTTCAAGAGTTTGATGAGTTCAAAAGGCACAAGAATGGGAATACTCCTGAGTGCGTGATTTAATTATTAGGTGTGGCTTCCAATCTAAAAATTTCGCACACTTTGCACACAATCTTGCCCCCTCCTTTCTAAATCCTGGCTACGCCCCTGACTGTACATACTATGCTGGGTTACGCGTATGAGCAGAAAATACAAAAGGGTGCAATTGATAGGCGTGGCCAATAAAAACGCAGTTTTATGACGCTCGTGGACCTTACTAAGCGATTCAAAGCTTAATGGAGCAAGTTTTTCGGATGGATTTGTTGTGCTTACAAGTTGCTCAGATGCCTAGATCTCGAGATCAGATGATTTTTGTGCTAATAGACAGATAAATAGATAGAACCAATTGTTTTACACCTTCCTACAATGTGCGTGTGGGGGGGGGGGGGGGGGGGGGGAAGCGGTACCCCGAGCACTGCATCTGCATCCTGCACAGAGATGAGGTAAAGGTCGTCAACATGTTCACGGGTGCTCTCATGTTGACGACCTTTACCTGCATAATATTCTGCTAGGTTGTGTGCATGAGCAGAAGGAACATAGCCACTGTGTTGATAGGCGTGGCTGCAGTGGCCTACAAAAGACACTACCATATTATAGCCGGAAAATTTGGCAGGGAATTAAATTTGGCTGTTTGGCAGTCTATATTACAATCGCCAAATTAAAATCCGCCAAAATTCCTACTCACATATACATGTAATACGCATGGTGATCCCGTACCGAACCGCCTAATTTAAATCCGCCAATATTCTTGCAATAGTAATTTTGGGCTGAACCGCCAAATTTAATTCCCGCCAATATTTCCGGCTATAATATTATGGTATTTATGATGCTTGTGGTCGTATGCATCAATTTTGAAGCATACTATAGTCTAAACCCAGTTTTTCACCAAATTCAATTGATTCACTGCATGTGCTTACAAGTCGCTCATATCCCTAGATCTCCAGATTTTGTGCTGACAATGATAGACAACAGATACAACCGATTACTTTACAACCCGCCCTGCTGCGCATGTGCGTGTGGGGTAAATATCAGCTACAGAGCCGCATTGTATGCAGTATATATAATATGTATAAGCACTCATCCTTTGGGCTTCGCCCCCAAGAATTGTGCTTCTATACTGCATATAAACCTTGGGAGTGGTCAATAAATATAATTATTACTAGTTTACAGATTGCTCATTGTGTGCACAGGGTATATGCTCTACTGAGCACTAGTTTAATTGCCACAATTGTGACCGTCCACGAGAAAACCATGCATAATGCGCTGAAAAATTTTTTTGAGTTAAGGCCACCATTACCAACTATAACCTTTGAACTATTGCTCCAGCAAATTTGAAGTCTCTAGCCCGTGTAGTCACGGAGATATGAGCAAAAATGTACCCGGATCGCCCGTGCTAATGTTTTGCAAAAAATTGCAATGAATATTGCTATGTACGTTGCACGCGGAAGTCCGTATACTCGCAGTTTATGGTAAATACGTGGCCCCGCCCACCAAGTCAATGAGCTAGCTGGCTGCCAAAACGCTCGAACGAGAGCAGCAGCCAACGTTTCGATGGAAAAGAACAAGAAGACAAGCGTTTATAAAGATCGTTAGTACACAGAATCGAAGAAAGAAGTGACTGGATAGCTTTTTCTGTGCAGCTGCCGTGCTTGCCTACCTGCAACTATGGCAACGGCTCCATATCATGGACGGTCAATGTTAGCTACACAGCCGACTTCTTCGAGCTATAACTCGGTAAGTATAGCGTTCTAGAAGCTACGAAGCAGATTTTTGTGTAGAGGAATGATTCCTCTATCGCCAAAAAGTGAAAATCGATAGTTATCACCATAGGAAACTATTTTGGCCTGTATCTCAGATTGATATCCAGCGCATTATGCATGGTTTTCTCGTGGACGGTCACAATTATGATTAGCACCACTCCACTACTATTATTAATTATGCTGCCAGTGATGTCACAACATTGTGATATTTTCTGCATCCTTATAACAACTTCATTATTCTAATCACCAATAATATAGGTGTAGCGTATTGATTTTATCAGATGCTTTTGGCGTATCATAGATTACCACTATTTGTGATGCTCATGGATCGTATCCATCGATTTGAAGCACACTGAAGGTAGTTTTTTTTGCTAATTTATTGTGCTTACAAGCCACTCAGGTGCCTAGATCTCGAAGTATCGTGATTTTTAAGCTCACAATGACAACGACAACATGACCAACTACTTTACCCCTTGTGCACACATCAGGGGTAAAAGTTCGCTGTGATAATACATAGCTTCGTATTGTCATCACTATAGTGCACATTACCGTATACTTTCTAATATAGGCGCCCCCAAAAAATAATTACAGATCGTGCAGGCGCCTCCAATTAGAATCGAAAAATTCACGAGCAGGTCAAAGGGCGCCTAAATTAGGGAGGTGCCTAAGAGCTGCAATTAGAACAGTTCTGGAAGTTTTGCCAGAGCACAAGCGCTATCACTAATCGGTCCTATTTAGTGGCAGTGAATATGACAGTGGCGAGAACAACAAAAATATGGTTCTAGTTTCAGTACTTTTTGGAAATTTCACTCTGATCGCTGAATCATTCTCGAGTTGTCAGGTACCGTAGCCATCAGAACAATTGTCTCTAACTCCAGAAAGACATCAAAGCAGTCGGTAAGTGCCCATATAAATGTAGGAGACAGCTTAGTTTGACATCTAAACTGCTAGCTCGATAGATCAATCGACGGTACAGTACGGTACCGAGGTATTGCCATATTGTACGTGGCAATACGTTCCAATTAAATAGGCGCCGCCTAAAAATAATTGATGTCCGGAAAGGCACCTTAAATTAGAACCGAAAAATTGCGCAGATCCCAAAGGGCGCCTAAATTAGGGTGGCGCCTATATTAGAACATATACGGTAGTTTTCGTACAATTAAGCTGTACTGTGTAAAATTTAACAATGAAACCTTCATAATTTATAGTACCCACTGATACGACAAGACACAACTCAACACAAAACAAACCTTCATCTTTTATTGTTGACTCCAGCTGCTTCAGTTCCTCTCCATATCGATTGGCATACCCCTCCCAGCGATGCATCAGATGCTTACTGATCTGAATGTTCTTATCCACCCACTCCAGTCTCCATTGTATCCACTCCCTCTCCTGGTGGCTGGTGGCTGCTTTTAGGTCATCCTCAAGTTGACATTTCTCCTACAAAATGAACACACATCAACTTTGAGTCACACACTTTAATCTTCGTAGAATTAGGGCAGCGAGAGTACTCTTACATGTACGTGTACTCGTACAGCCAAATAGTACTCGCTGTACTGACTCTAGCTACTCGTCATACACATAAAAGTACTGATTGCTGCCCTAATTGTATTCGGAAGTGTGTGATTAAATATACTAATGGTTGAAGGATAAGTGGAGTGAACATGTAATAAATTATTAGTGAGCTTTGCTCACAATTACCATACCCTCGCGAAAGAGGGCCCATGGGCGGTGCACCTTACATTGGGCCAAGATTAGGGGGTGGACCGATATTCGAGGTATCAGTATCGCATTTATACATGAAAGAGCGCCCAGGTAAGTTACCCACGCTAGCCTTGTACATGTAATTTGAATAGTAGCAATAGATTTCAACCTTATTCAAGCACGGTTACCAATCCAGAGCAAGGGCGAAAGCGATACTTCACCGTGTGTCGTTGAGCCTGCAGTGCAGCACTATTAAGTGGGCGTGGCTACGATTGCTAATCGTGTACGATCGTTTATTTATGCTGAAACAAGGCATAAAGCTAGCTAGGCTTAGTTTTATAGCGGTTTAGCACGTTACTTATCGATCTTACATAGACTATTCGAAGTTCAGTCCTCATAAACCAGCCTTTTCAGCTGCGTTTTCAAGGGCAGCTACACATGGGTGCATACCGTATAGCCGGAAAATTTGGCGGGGAATTAAATTTGGCGGTTTGGCGGTCTATTATTACAACCGCCAAATTAAAATCCGCCAAAATTTCCTACTTGCATATATACATATGGCGATCCCGTACCGAACCGCCAAATTTAAATCCGCCAATATTCTTTCGATAGCGATTTTGGGCTCAACCGCCAAATTTAATGCCCGCCAATATTTCCGGCTATACGGTATTCAAGTAAACACTAGACCTTAGCAGCTCAAAGTGGGGGGTGGGCCGATATTCCGCCTCCCAGTACTCACCAGTTCATATTCTCTTTGCCATCGCTGGTTGAATGCCACCATCTATTAGTAGTAGAAGGTAGGGGATGATCACATTATTCACTTTCACATAATTAGAAGAGTGTAAATACAGGCAATACTGATGATCTTAATTACTACCCCCAGCAAGTAATCATGACTGATACAGCTAAGATGTACACTTTATCCTTTATATCAACAGGGAATTATTGAAGCCAGCCTCTCCTGTTCACTCCCCACTGCCAGTACCTACTACCACTGCCCACTCAGGGGCGTAGCCAGGATTTTAGAAAAGAAGGGGCAAGATTGCGCGCGAAGTGCGCGAAAAATTTTAGACCGGAAACCACACCCACTAATTAAATCACGCACTCCGTTTTCTGTCCTTTGAACTGATCAAACGCTCGAGACTCGAGACCAGACACTGCTCGATCGAGACATAGCTCGAAAGTTTGTTTACAGATAGCTTTATAGTCAGCCTTTCTGTGATCATTTTTTACTCTGAAGACTACTGTAACAACTTGGTGCTGGTATTTATACGGTAAGAAGTGATAAATATTACATGACTCTGGGAAAAAAGGGGGGGCAAATGCCCCCTGTGCTCCCCCCTGGCTACGCCCCTGCCACTACATGGCATACACTATCTCCCATTCTCATTGACTCATGCTTCTCTCTTACCGACTTTGAGAATGCCACATTTCGTCTTAGCTCCAATATTTTCACTTGTTTAGACTCTGCATTTGTTTTCTTCAGCTTCTCAATTTCCTGTAGAAAACTAGAGCTCTGAAGAGTACATGCTCCGTAGCCACTGTAGTGATGCCTTACTACAGAGCTATTTTATGACTTGACGACCATTCCAATACTGAGCTTGAGTATGTGCAGTCACATCAGCACTTGCCTATGGAGTTGGTGTGGTCGATAAACCACAGGCACTCTTAACAGAAAATGCATGATTTGTAGCACTAGTAAGCCTTTCAAGCAATTTGAAGCTCATACAAACCAGTTTTTCACCGATATCTACCGATTGGTTGTGCTTATAGCACGCATAGATGCCTAGAACACGAGATCTGGCAATTTTTGTGCTGACGACGACAGACATACAAACCGATTGCTTTACCCCTTGCACATGCGCATGGGGTAATTAACATCAGTACTGCTGAGACCACACACCACCCACTCTCACTCATGAATACATGTAGTCTAGCAAGCTAGACCCTTCACTAATTTCCATACTTGTCAATAAATTGAGGTATACTTGGCAGGTGTGTAGCTAGGATTGAATTTTTTAGTGAGGCAGGTTAGCATGACCCCATGGGCGAAATTTTTGGCCACGCCCACATTTTGTATAACCATGCCCATTCTTGTGTTATTGAGTTGGCCGATGATCATGTCACTTTGTTGTGGCCACCTTTCTTGGAGAAATGCCTCTTGTAGCTAGGATAATCGTGAGCATTTCAATCATTGGCATCATTGTTCCATATTAGCTAGGCTAATATTGGAATGAAAATTGTTCTGCCCACCTCAAGATTTTATATGAGCAGCTGCCTCAGTTGCCTCTATGGTAGCTACCGTAGTACACCTCTGTTTGGGAATGGGTCAATACAGCCTTGATTAAACACAGTACACAACATGCACCCTTAGCACATACCTCCTCCAATCTTTTTTCCTCCTCCTGTGAACAATGAGAATGGATACAGGCACAATCAGGAGCACATGAAAGAAGGAAGGAAAGAGAATGAAACTGAAGTGACCACAGGTTTTTGCGGTGCATGTACACACTCATTAGCATTGAGTGGCAATTTACATGTACAAAATCTTAGCTGTACACATGCAGAGAGAAAAAAAAAATCAAATGACGTACTAGTTGGCGATTCCGCTCATCCTGCAATAAAGAGGAAGAGTCAGATCATATAGCTACATATGCATGTACATGTAGCCTCATCTCCAGCTTACAAACACATGATGAAACTTCCTACTACTATTTTTAGAACTAGACAGAAGGAGCCTGGAGATGAGACTAACATAAACATTGCTCTACTTTCTGCCATAAAGCAGCAGTCACTCACGCTCTTAGTGGCCTATGCTATGACTGACTTTGCTCTATGACAGTTGGTATATTCTTGACGTCATGAGGTGACAGTGTACATAACATTGACTCACATAAAACTGGTTCCACTTTGGATCTCCCTCCCATATCGCCTGCAAAAGTGGAAACAACAAACACAGCACATAATATATAATCCACATGGTACATGGAACTGGTATGTATAAACTACACAATCCCTGGACCTCCTCACAAACACCCTCTTCCCATATCCATATGCAGTCTTAACGAGAAACATGCCAGTACATGTACATCTGTACAATATTATGTATCAGTATAATACTGGCAATTTTCAGGGGGGAGGGGATCCCGGGGTGCCCCCCCCCTGTGATAAACATCTCAACCTCTACTCAATAGCTTGCTGATATCAAACACATACACCTGACACTCACCCTCAGTTTATGATCCTTTAGCCGTAATATCTCTGCTCATGTTGTCTTTCCCAGTGGTCCCTGTAGTTGTGCACATTCCAAAAATTACTTACTACATCTGACTACATATACCCTCGCTCTCGCAACATGAGGGATGCCACAGTTCAGAAAAATGTAATGATTATATACTCAGCCAACCCCCAGGTTACCCGGTACATTTATTCAGAGTTCTAACCCTCACACGCTCAAAGGGTATACTTAAAATGGGGCCACTACAGCTAATGATGAAGGTAGAGCTCTGTTTAGAAACACTCCTGCAGTTCCCCCAGTATAAGCAATCAGGTAAAATCACCCCTCCCACCAAGACTGGAGGCAGCAATCCCACAAGATATAGAATAGAGGGCCCGGAAGGGAAGGAGCACTCCCATAATATTATATAAGTGGTACCATGTGAACTCCTAGTGTCTAGATGGGTACAGTGAAGGCGATAATGAACTTCTAGTGGGGGAGGGGGTAGTCTCGCAAGCCAGACCCTCACACTCCGCAGCGTTTAGTTCTTTCAGGATAAACACGCGGGGAGAGGGTCTGGCCCACTGCCTATGCCCGTTTGGATCCATGATTTTGTAACATTTCGACACATGACGTTCAACTGCGTGATGTAATTCAAAATCTCGTTCGAAAATGGTAGCCACGGAAGCACAAAGAAACAACTTGAACAAGCGACGCTACTTTTTCGATAGTAGAAAATGCCCAAACGGTAAGTCAACTTCCAAAAAAACCTCGTCGTTCACCAGCTATACGCAGGATAAACATTGAACGTGACGTAATCATATTTTCCACGAATCTGATTGGCCAGACAACATCTTGTCTGGCTGGATCCAAACGGGTATAGGCAGTGGGCCAGACCCTCCCTCCGCGTGTTTTCCTGAAAGAACTAAAACGCTGTGGAGTGTGAGGGTCTGGCTTGCGAGACTAGGGAGGGGGTGGGCACGGTTTAATATATATCATGCAAATGTCTTATTTATCTTGGAGGGGTCAAGTCCTTTCCTTGTTTGGTTCTCCATGGTTGAAATCATTAGGCTTTGTCAAGGGGTAAATCAAATTAAAGCTCCACGGGGGTGTACTCCTGGATCCTTGGAATATTATAGCCTTATCAACAAGGTCCAAGCATAGATAATATTCTGTCCCGCGTATAATAATATTATTATTATCTATGGTCCAAGCAAGCAACAGAAACACAAGTTACACTCACCGTGGCAGACTTAAATTATCAAATCGGCGCATAAAAAGCAGCAGCATCTCAATATCACCTACATGTAGACATGCTAGAGCCTTGCCTGAATCAAGCTTTTTGGCGTGGGGGTGGCTCGCCCGGCCGGCCCACTAAATCACATGATGTGAACACTTTGTGCATGCGCGCGCAGGGTAAGTGGAAAAGGCGGACGGACACGGCCTCCGGGTGCAAAGAAATGGTCATCACGATGTTGCTGTGCAACCACTATGAAGGGGGTCATGGTATGTTTTAATAAGTATGAAGATAATAACTATTAGTCTCATACTATTGTGTGGGCCTTTATTTAGATCAGGTGGGCTTAGCAGACTGGGGTAGTCTGGCCGGTAGGTCTTCATCCTCATCAGTAGATCGTGATGATGATTGGTATTCTTGCTCATGAGTGCCGCGTAGTAGCTATGAGTATTATTAAAGATCTCACAGTAGCAAATTTGAAACTCAGTTGTGTTGCACTGAATCCAGGTAATCAATGTAAACGTATGTATGGTGTATGTGTGTGTGCGCGCGCGCTAGCCTCGTCCCCAGGCCCTTTGAGGGGAGAGGAGAAAGGGCCTGGTAGCGTAAACGACCGATTATCGGCATGTATCAATTATCGGCACCCGCGTTTACGGCAAATTTTACGGGAAATTACAGACCCGTTTACGGTCCTGGAACAAAAACTCGCGCTATCTCTCTAAGGGAAGTAAACAGGACGTTTTAAGGCCAACAGCCGTTATGTAGGCGTGGCAACGGACCCATAGAGCCCAAGAATGTGACCTTCGACCCCCAGTTTGCTAGCCGAATTTTGGGATCGAGTTTTTTTGCTATTTTGTTGTCTGGTAGTCTCCACTGAGTCTTGAAGTTACTATTTATGAGTTCTATAGCTTCAGGCTATTGCCAGAAGCTAGAGTTTAGCCTACAAAGTGTCAGACTAACGCCGATCATATCTAAGAGAAAATTTTGTGTATTTTTGGATGTAATTTTTGCTATTACGTAGCGAATGGAAAGATTCACTCTCTTTAAACGCTACTGTTAGTGGAGCACATTGAAAGGAACCTGTGGAATTTTTTTCAGAATTTTCCAAGTAAGTGATAAGTGTCAAGATATATACACGAAAGCTTGCTGGTACCGATAATTGAGTATAGGCAGTACTATGGGGTGCCGATAATACGTACGGGGTGCCGATATCTGATTTTTTGATACCTTGGCTGTGCTGCCCATAGTTTCGCGAAGAACTGTATCTATAGCCTTGGATTTGCGGTATAGTATATTGAGTTAAAAACCTACCTTTTGGTGCAAGAACCATCATCATAGGTTGTTCTGCTGGTAAGTTATGCGCGGGGCAAATTTAGGTGCCGATAATTGGTACTGTTGATTTCCGTTCCGTTTTCCGCGCCGCGCCGCGCGGTACGTGCACTATGCGCGTGCGCAATTGATCGAATTGAGCGCGAGATTCTGGCTACATGTACATGTATTTAGCTGTACATGTCCTGGTGTATTTAATATGGAAAGGTGGGACAGTTACTACCATAATAGCTGGGGTGCATATCCAGCGACCTATGCTGGAGCAAGCCATGTGAGATATCCAGTACCTCCAGCACCCAACGGTCAACACGGCCCAGCACCCCAGAGTGTTTTCATGTCAGCATCAGGACGTGGAGCACATGCCTGGTCTTCTCCAAGTCACAGTCAACCACTCGAACCAGCAGAGGAAGAGCTGGTCACATTCAGTCACCGTCGTGAGCCGCCATTCTCTCAGCTTGAAGATGATCCTCAGGTATCACTGAGATGCTCACGCCGGGCATTATTTAGAAATGTATTTCATGTGTTACGTCTATGTACGCTATTAAATAGAGTCCTTTGAGCGTTGAAAGTCTAAGTGAAGATGATGATGCTGGCAGTCATGATGATCAACATGAGAAGGTGATGGTGCAGTCTTCTCTAAGGATTATGATTGTCAATCCAAGTAAGAAGAAAGATTACGTTATGGCCAAGATTGATCAGTCAGCTGTTCAGAAAGGAATAGCTTTTGATGAAATGAAACAGCTTATATTAAGCATTTTCCCAAGTGATATTCCTCAGCCTGATATTGATAAGCTTGAGTTTGGCTATATTGAGCCTGGACATGGACTAAAGGGCAGAAAAGAGTGGATTTTGGATGATGACGAGTTACTTGAGTTTTTGGAGAGGTGTGAAGGGAAAAAAACCAAGCTTACACTTTGGTGCTATAGCCGAGAATCCTCAAAGGACAAACAAGGCAAAAGGGGATCCAAGCGATCAAGATCAAAGTCTCCCATAGCTAAAGCATCCAATAAGCCTGGTTCCTCACAGTATGATAAGCATACTGCAAAGATGGCTAAAGTGGATGAAATATACAAACAAATAGATGATACACATGGCAGTCGATATTCTGCAGAGCAGAAGAGAGCGTGGGCCCATATGATAGAGATGGGTAAACATGACTCGATCACACAGGCTCCTAAAAAACGATTTTTCCAGTCATCTTCAAGCTCTGCAAATGATGAAGCATCTACATCTGCTCCATCTACAGCCACTACATCCAGCTCAACCACTTGCACTACATCTACCACAGTTCCTGCCAGTATCGCCACTTTAGTTACGTCACCTGGACGTAGAGTCAGCATCAAGTCAGAGTGTATTGACCAGCTTCAAAAGTGGCATGCCTTACTCGATTGTGGTGCTATCAGCAAAGATCAGTATGACGAGTTGCAAGCAACAATATTGTCTGACATTAGGAAGCTCTAAACCAATAATCATTCATCTTTTGTGTATATGCATGATACAATGCATGACTGTACATAATAATATTATTATTGTTAACAAAAATTATAGCTATCGATAGACTGTTCCTATGAAAGTTGATTTGATTGTCTTTAATTTGTGTATCTAAGGATACCCACAACTTGAAATCCATCCATAGCATTGTGAACTAGTCACACTATCGAATGCTGCTTGAATAAGAATTGTTGGATCATTCATGGATTGCCACAGGTCGTCATGGTCCTTCAAGTAGTACTTAATAAAACTGAATGTTTTCTCTATTGGCATGAAGTCAGGGCTGTAGGGAGGAAGAAATAAGACAAGTATCCCAGCATCTTTGAACAATTGGATTACGTGTCTAACATGATGAATCGAGCAGTTATCTAAAACAGCAATCGATTTTGGATTCTCGCCATCAAATGGTAGCATTTCTGGGATTAGGGATCCTCTTACATAATCAAAGAATTTATCGCCATTGACTGATCCTGACATGAGCTCTACAGCCAAAATGCCAGAAGTTGACATAGCAGCAATAGCTGATATTCTTGTACCCCTATGAAGCCACCTATGATCCACAGCACTCTCCCCTCTCATGGCATAGCCAAACCTACGTGTATGATCCTTGCTACTACAACCTGTTTCGTCGATGAACACAAAGCAGTCACGGTGGTACATCTGAATTTCAGCCATGTACTCTCCACGATACTGGAGCGATCGCTGTTTGGCTGCATGCTGCAACTTCTTGCGAGTAAATCCATGCTTGTGAATAACTTTACACACAGCAGATGGAGAGATACACTTTCCACATACATTCTCAACAGCATGACAAAGCTCACTTAGGTACAGACTTGGACTGTCAATAATCAAGCCAATAATAAAAAGCTCATCAGAATGGTTAAGTGTCCTGAGAGCTCTCCTTTGGGGTGCTGGTTTTGCTAGCACATCACCAGTATCTAAAAAGAGACGGTTGATGTGGTACACGGTACCCAGAGCAACATTGAGATTTTTAGCTATGGTGCGATATGGAAGTTCCATCCCAATTCTCTGCCAAACCATTCTCCACCTAAGATCGGCTGCATATGGAGCTTTTCTACGAGGCTCCGCAGATGTCATGATGGTTTAGCTCCAATTAATAGCTGCAGGGACACTCACACACTGATGCACGTTTCAAATATCGCGCGTCACGCGTCACCTTGTGCGCGCGGCGCGGAACGCGGAACGGAACGAACGTTCAAACGGAACGGAAATCAACAGTACTTTACGCTACACACCGTTTGCGCATGCGTCAATTTTTCCGTAAAAACGTCCGTAAAAGTTTACGTACACTAACCCATACCACGTGCTGATAAGTGAAACGATCCATATGTCTACAGAATACGGAATGACCTTCTGACCTTCGCACTAGCGCTCGTGCTAAACGCGCGCCTACTCTGATTGGAGTCGAGGCAGTCCTTCGTTGATCGATATGGCGAAGTCACTTGAGCTTCCTCGAAGTCTCGCTCGAAACTCGAACTGTTTTAAGCTTGCCAAAGGAGTTAAGGTCAAAGGGCAAGTATACTAGGAAATATCCGATCCCCTAAGATTCACTGAGCATGCGCAAACAATGTGTACCAGGCCCTTTCTCCTCCTCCCCTCAAAGGGCCTGGGGACGAGGCTACGCGTGCGCATGCGCTTCCTCTGATCTAGGTTGAATCCCGCGCTCTATTAGATGATGATTGATCATTAATATAATTTAACTGGTTCGGCTATTAGATCAAGGATACATACTTTATACCCAGATTATCCGATTTTGGCGGTCGTGCCGAGTTAGCTCTCCGGACGTGGCAAGCTATGGCCCCTAGGCCCTAGGCCCTGAGGGCAATTGCACCTCCCATTCCCGCATGCAGCCTGCGCATGCCCTGTACGAGGCACACCGCAAAGTTGCCACGCCCCTTTTTTCATCGCTTGGAGGCCCAAATTTGGGGGTAAAACCCCCAAATCCCTCGCCCTCGGCACATGGTCGCACTGAGAACTCTGCTCTAAGTCTCAGTGGACGGAGTATAGGGTGGGAAAGGAGGGAGCTGCAAACTTGGTTCGACTTTAGCTCGGTAGTTACAGTGTGAAACTGAGCATTGAACGGCTGCGTACCGAGCTTAAATCCCAGCTCCCCTTAGCAACGGTGATTTGCTGCATAACTACCGATTCTAGCTGTCCAATCATCACGCTACTTTGCCACAAATTACATTTACCCCTTTACTACCTAATTAATGGGCGGCGCCTCTCCGCGCCGCGCCCCGCCCATACTACGCCAACCCGCCACGGCCGCCTCCCCGTTAACTTGGTTTAACCGTGGTTAAACCTCATATTATTAACGCTCGGCGCATGCGCACGAGGGTTACAGTAGTCTGTTTGTCTGTCTGTCTGTTTGTCTGTTACCGCTCTACTGCCTGCGTAGGACATTTATGCAACAAAATGAACGTACCAGCCAATTTTGTGCCAAACTCCAAAGGTTTTCAACTGAGGGATTTCGCTAAAAAGCTTTCTCTCACGAGTTATAGCTTATTCTTTGTTTTTGGCATAGCGAAGTCAGCCATTTTTCAGTTCCCAGTATAGTAAACTATGGTTAAATACCCTCCGTATACTACTTGTGGTAATGCCTATAACCATATATGGCTACAGGATACAGTTCATAGGCTATATATAGCTATAATATGGCAAACTCAGGAATGCATGCAATTGCGCAATCTGTAGTTGCCACGTGGCAGTGCATGTCTAATAAAAGCCCACCATTCATCCTGTCTCCTGAAATGAGCCTGGGTTTGAGGCTAGCCTGGGGTCATAGCTATGGTCTCATCTTAGAATTGAGTGAGTTGCATACCCGTACTCACTATCCTGTCATAGCTTTGTAGTGCATGAGGCCAAGCTTGCATGCATATTATGGTTGGTACGTGTCACTGATATATAGCTATATCTTGATGACATTAGTTGTCTGCAGTCTAGCAACCTGGCCAGTATTACTGCTTTTATGGATAACAGCTCACACACATCAGCACAATTTAAATAATAATCACTGCAAGAACACCCTAGAACGTCATTTGCACAAAACTACTATTCCATCTCGAGTCAGTTGTGACTCACACTGCACAATCTCACTCGGCATTATTAACTATTAACTACTGTATTATGCTGAATTTGTGCCGAGCGTTTTGCACTTTAGTGCTTTCATTATATACCGGTAACTAGCTAATTTTCTCCACTTCTCTTCAACACTAACCACGCCCTCTTCCTGTCTCTCAGTGCCAGCAGCACAGTCCAATAGTCCTTCATGTACTCCTGCATAGACACAACAACCATCACCATAATATACTCATTCAATATAACAGCCACTACTCAAAATGAAGCAAAAGTTTTAGCGAGTCTACTGCAAATCGTAGGGAGAACCCCTGCACTTCCTTGTAATTAATATCGGACACAATTACCAGTATCCCAACCATGCAAGCAAAGGCATGCACATACACAATGTCCTGTGCCATAGCCTTACCTGTATTGTCCCATCTCTGGCCTTGATGACCACTACATGTAGGCTGATCCACTTGCTACTCACCAGCTTCTCCACCAGTATGTTAGCAAGAACAGTCTCTTCTGATTGTTGAGCTTACTTTAGCAGACTGACTCTCCTCCCACTACCCACCCTCCCCCCTGCTCCAATATTCACCGAGGAGGGGGCCGGGGCTCTGTGCTCGCATTATGGTCGGCCAATCGAGAAGTATTCATCAAGTTGTACTCCTGGCGATGTTACTGCCACTAGCCTTTTTTCTTATGGTGGTGGGAGGGGGGAGCATGTCTGCGATGGCTTTTCTCTCTGACTCTGGGAGATTTGACCACACGTAGTCGCTCATCTTCCCCGAGAACTTTGAGGGAGTGAAAGATGCTGAGGTCAGCTCTGCTACGGTGTCTTCCTCGTGCTCCACTGATGAGCCAAGCTGCTGGTTGACGTGTAATCTCAGCAGCTTTTCCACAGGCAGCTTGCTCTTATGCCTGTCACCTGAGCACCGACAAATAATATTATAGAGAATAAAATTAATAATCAGAGACTCACAATCTCGTGAACTACTGAAGCAGTGTTCCCCTCGTTAAAGTAGGTAGCTAATTAATCTCTTTGGATTCCTTGCCAAATTATTGCAACAGTCTACAATGTAGTACTCTGACATGTTAAGGCCGGTGATTGTACACACTGTATGGTCACTATACATTTTTACAGCTTACTTCCAGGGATAGCTAGTGAGTGAGTCAAAGAGAGTGAGAAGTGACTTTGTAGCATCCAGCAGCTTAAGGATGTACTAATCTTCACTGTGTGCTGTCGCTCACCAATCTGCACAAGAATAGACTTTAGTGACGGTTTTTGCCATTGGGAGCTAGGATAGTGGTTGCATTATTATAAAAAGACTACTTATTCTGTGTCACCTTTGCTGCTGATGTGTGTTGGTTGGTTGTCTTGATGGAGGCCTTGTGTCTCTTCTACTCCTTGCTACAGAGGTTCTCCAGCTGCTCTCTCTGGCTGGGGTGGCCTAGCCCCAGACACAGACACTTCTCATGAAACATGTGGTTGTGGCATCAGCTCTACTGTGGTTTCCTGACATGTGCATGTGGCTTGTACTGGAATCCCATTACACTCTCACACTACAAATTGTCCAATACCCATGTGTACATACACCTTAATAATATAGCTACTGCATAAATTATTGTTGAAAGCCCCTAGCCACGTTGCACACACTATAACAATATCCCAGCCCCCGTTCTCTCCTCCTTCACTGCCGCGTTCTCAACAGTAGCCAAGTGCCAAACAGCTGAACTGGCTGCAGTGCAGCACTAGGTAGGGTGGGCCAGTCACCTCAACAGAAGACCCAAGGCACTATATAGGGGGCTTAGGTAAGCTCAGGGTCCTAAAGTATTTGTAATATGCAAAGGTAGAAGGTCGTGAAAATTAGTCATGTCCCCAGGCCACTCACAGCTTTCTGTGAGCAACTTTGAAAACTGGCAGTAGCCTGGGAACGAGGCTAGTAAAAATTGTTAAAAAAAAGTTCTTGTCTTAGCTACAGTATGCATGTGTGCCGTGATTATAAATGACAAAAATCAGTATACAAAGTGGTAGCTACATAGAGAGAACAGCTATACCTTGAAGTACACGATCTAGAGAGCATTGTCCACAGCTTGCTTGAGTTCAGTGGCCACTTGACCGAGTTCACTGTGATCAAGGAGCTTGTAGAGACCCTCCCAGGTGGCAGGGTAGTGGCGGGGAGGGTGGTCTAGCCAGTGAGAGAAAACAGCAGTGCAGCGAGCCTTGGCATCCTTTTCATTTGCCCACACATCAAGTAGTTGCCTGGGAACCACCAAATCACCTACGTCCCTCCACCTGTGCATGATGGACTGCTTCAGTCGGAACTGCTTCTCCTCTCCTCTCTCATTCCTCCAGATGATCAAGGTCATATTAGTGGAGGTGGGCTTGGCTATGTGTGTAAACAGAATGTGTAAGCATGGCCTGTACAATGAGCTACATAGCATTGCATACTTACACATCTCATTTATCTCTTCCGTAGACATGGAGTCGATATCCTCTGGGATACATGGAGCGGAAGGGTTGGAGGCTGTGCAGGGATTCATACAGGATTATCAATTGCTGGTACAAGCCCAAATGCACATGCAAACACATTATATTTTGTGCATGTACATCCGACAAACTCTTACATGATAGTCAGTACTTGAGAGAATTATTCTCTTAGCCTTGCCCGTGACAGGACCATTTCCAACTTTTCAACATTGCAGCAGCTTTTCCACGGGCAGCTTGCTCTTATGCCTGTCACCTGAGCACAGACAAAATTAATAATATTATTATTAATAATCAGAGACTCACAATCTCGCGAACTACTAAAGCAGTGTTCCCCTCGTTAAAGTAGGTAGCTAATTAATCTCTTTGGATTCCTTGCCAAGTTATTGCAACAGTCTACAATGTAGTACTCTGACATGTTAAGGCCGGGGATTGTACACACTGTATGATCACTATACATTTTTACAGCTTACTTCCAGGGATGATGTCAGATGAGCTAGTGAGTGAGTTAAAGAGAGTGAGAAGTGACTTTGTAGTCTTCAGCAGCTTAAGGATGTACTTCGCTGTGTGCTGTCGCTCACCAGTCTGCACAAGAATAGATTTCAGTGACGGTTTTTACCATTGGGAGCTAGGGTAGTGGTTGCATTATTATAGAAGACTACTTCATTCTGTGGTACCTTTGCTGCTGATGTGTGTTGGTTGGTTTTCTTGATGGAGGACTTGTGTCTCTCCTCCTCCTTGCTACAGAGGTTCTCTAGCTGCTCTCTCTGGCTGGGGTGGCCTAGCCCTGGACGCAGATGAAACGGGCAATGAGGATAGATAGGAGCAGTTTAAATCGACGTGACTATACTCAGTGTGAGGCCTAAGCTCCTGTCAGTTCTTTTGCAATAAATAATGGGTGGAAGGTGTTGCCAAATTAATAATTATTAAAGATAGGACATCCCTCTAGTATATCATAATTATGTAGGACATAATTAATTCACAAGACTAGCATAACATAATAATATACCTTTGCTGACGTAGGGTGCCCCTTCACCTCACAGCAAGACAGGACTTGACACTGGTATAATAATCCATTCAACTTATTCCCTCACGATATCAGATATACGGTGTTATACACACATGCACATGCACAAAGTCTAGCGTGCTATAAGTTTGTACTATGATAAAGCCACACTTCAAAACAGCTGTACAAGCTCCATAATCAGTATTCTCTCCAGCTTATAAGGTATGTCAGCCCAACAAGCCTTCGGTTTATAATTCCCTTTGATGTGGGAATAGTGCTAATCCATAAGCTTTGATGTGGCCACAGTCTCCACCCAAGCTGTGCCCTATTATCATGCCTTAAATTTTGCCTGGGGAGAACATTGACAATATCAACAAAATTTAATCATGTACGCAGTGCCACTAGTATGAAAATACATCCTAGCTGCATATAATAGTTATCTACCAGTAATTGGGGTGCATGAGATGCATGGTCGAATGCACCCCAATTACTGGCAGATAACTATTTTGTTGGTAGTTGACCTCTGTTCATCATTGGCCTACTTTATGATGACCCAATCCCTTCCCATAGCCGGCAAATTGCCTATAAAAACTTTGGTTGCTAAGCAACTACCAACAAAATTAATAGCAATGGTGCTTGTGGTGAGGAAAACATTTCCCTATAATGGCAATGTGTGGTTGTGGCATCAGCTCTACTGTGGTTTCTTGACATGTGCATGTGGCTTGTACTGGAATCCCATTACACCACTCACAGTACAAACTGTACAGTATCCCATGTACCCATGTACATACACCTTAAATAATATAGCTAACTGCATGTTTTAGTTATTGAAAGATCCACATACCCCCTAGCCATGTTGCACATGCTATAATATCCCAGCCCCTGTACTCTCCTCCTTCACTGTATCGTTCTCAAAAGTAGCCAAGTGCCAAACAGCTATACTGTCTGCAGTGCAGCACTATAGGTAGGGTGGGCCAGCCACCTCAACAGAAGACCCAAGGCACCAAGGGGCTTAAGTAAGCTTAGGGTCCTAAAACACACAAAGGTACAAGGTCGTGAAAATCAGCGACATCCCCAGGCCACTCCCAATTTTCTGCATGTAGCTTTGAAAACTGGGAGTGGCCTGGGAACAAGGCAAGTGAAAATTGTAGAAAGTTCTTGTCTTATCTGCGGTATGCATGTGTGTCATGATTATAAGTTGACAAAAATCAGAACACAAAGAGCTACGTAGAGAGAAAGAATAGCTATACCTTGAAGTACATGATCTAGATGGCATTGTCAACGGCTTGCTTGAGTTCAGTGGCCACCTGACCGAGTTCACTGTCATCAAGGAGCTCATAGAGACCCTCCCAGGTGGCAGGGTAGTGGCGAGGAGGGTGGTCTAGCCAATGAGAGAGAACAGTAGTGCAGCGAGCCTTGGCATCCCGGTTGTCATTTGCCCACACCTCAAGCTGCTGCCTGGGAACAACCAAATCACCAACGTCTCTCCACCTGTGCATGATTGATTGCTTCAGTCGGAACTTCTTCACCTCTCCTCTCTCATTCCTCCACCTGATCACCGTCAAATTAGAGGAGGTGGGCTTGGCTATGTGTGTAAACAGAATGTGTAAGTATGGCCAGTACTATGATATGAACCACATAGCATTGTATACATGTACTTACACATTTCATATATCTCTTCAGTAGACATGAAGTTGACATCCTCTGGGACACATGGTGTGGGTGGGTTGGAGGCTGTGCAGGAATTCATACAGGATTATCAATAATTGCTGGTACTTCAGGAGGGGGGTGGGGGTAATCAGATAGGCTCCAGTACTTCAGTACTATTCTCCTAGCCTTGTCCCCAGGCCCATTTCCAGATTTTCAACATAAATATTATTATTGTACACCGGCTCCCATTTATCAGTGAAAATCTGGCAATGGGCCTGGGGATTAGGCTACAACTCTCTAATCGTACACTTTAGAAGTAATATGGAGGGAAAATCAATTTCAGGGGTGGAAAACCCGGCCCTGTGCTCCCAACCCTCTAAAGACTTCCATTATTATTAAAATAACGTTTGGAGGAGTGATTTACATGTAGCTACTGATAACACATGGACGTTTTGTTACTCTAACTCACCAGAATGGTCTGTGGTGGACTGGGTGGTGGACCTAACTGCCGCTGACTGTGTCGGTGGTCTACCAGAAGGTGTGGACGCTACAAGATGCATGGATTAGGACAAGACTGTTAATACAGACACTATCCAAGTGCACATGCATGTACATGTACATGTACAATATGCACATACACGGTGTGTCATTATGACAAAAATCAACAAGCCCTTACATAACGTTGTGTCTTGAGCAGCTCCAGATGATATGGAGATGTACTCTGGAATGTGTGGAAGGTGAGGGGCTGTAGGTGGCAGGTCATAAGGTTAATCACATTTATAAGTAAATATTTTCAGTTTCAACTTACTAGAGGAAGTGGTTTGTGCACTGGTTGATTGAGTGGGCAAAGATAAGCTAACTGAAGTGGATGTACATGATCCAGATGCTGGAAATAAAAATAATATTACGTGTGATGACAGTACTTTCCCCTCATTTGCATGCACCTCACCTTCGGAGGAGGGTGGCTGGGAAGTGGCATACGGACTAGCGGATGAAGCTGAATTGTAGAGCACTATAGAGCAAAAGGTATAAAAGCAAAGTGATTTGAAGGCAATATCAGACATAGATTCAGCAAAGCTTACCACTTCCTAACCAGATGTGATGACGGTTCTCAAGTCGACCGCTGATCTTAGTGTCAACATCACAGCACCAAAATAGTGTGTCTGAGGTGATGGAAGCAGCGTGCAGTTCAGAATGCAGTAAGGCATCCGGGGAACCAGCCTCAGAATGCGGGCAGACAAAGCCAATCTCGGGGTAGGTGTGTGTGTACTTCAGTGCTCTACAAGCAGCAGCAATCCCAGCAAAGATGGATCCCTTCAGAATGGGAAGCAGTCGAGCGCATTCATCTAGTGTGGCTTGTGGGCTGACATCAGCGTGAACTTCAATGAAGGAGTTTGAATCGATCACTGTTACTGTACACGGAGGGCTGACCATGAGATGAAACTTGATGCAGTTTCGGTAAAGAGGCTCTTTGGTGTCCAGCAAAAGCTTCCACCCACAGTGACGAATTAGGTGGACTGCAAAGCAGCAAAACACTCCAGCACGACGAGAGGCTTGAGGAAACTTTACCAGTAGAGTAGCTACTGCTGTGGAAGATGTGCGATGCTTTTTCAGCTCAGCATCTGAAAGGGTGACCAGAGAAGCAGGCATTACAAAGTGAGGTCCTGAGTCCTGAGGGGGGCTCGCTGAAGGGGAATCGGCTGGTGGAGGGGAGCTAGTGGGAGGTGAATCTGGCGGAGGCTTTGCCCAATCAGGAGTGGGTATGGGAGCAAAGACCAACGACTCCTTGAGAAGCTCAGAGAGGTCATCGATAGTGAATATTCCAGGGATATAGTGGCTTGGAAACTTTTTCATCAACTCTGGGCTAAGCACACCGTGGTCTCGAAAGTGCCTCCATTTACCTTCGCCAGGAGTAGAATCGAAACTCGACTGTTCCATTGGTAGATCTCCCCTGAGAAGATAACTTTCTCTGACAAGCTCTGAGACTTTATCGAGTGGAACCTGTGAATCTGCAAAAACGACATTGGGAAGCACTTTTGGGGAATATTTGATGACATTGAGCTTGTCAAAAAACACTAAAGCAGCTTCTAAAGCTTTATCCTCAAAGCCAAGCATATTTGCAACCTCGAGGCACTCTGCTTTGCTGAGAACCTTTCTTCCTAATCTCTTAGCTAACTCTTGGAGTAGCAGTTCAAAAATGTACCACCAGATTGGTACCTCTACTTCTTGTGCTGGTGAGTTCTCCACAGCCTTTCGGACCACGGTAGCCCTGGCTTTGTCTGTCTCTTCTGGGTTGAGGGTGTTGAGAGGAATCAGTAGCTGCTTCATATCCTTGGAATGGTACACCAGCTGATTGGAAAACTCTGGCTCAAGCATTTCACGCAGCTGCTGGTCTTTTTCTTCCAGCGACTCAAAGGGCAAAGAAGCTGCTGACGATCCTTGTGGTTGACTGGATTCACCAACAGCAGGAGTGACAGAAGCCGCCTGCTCAGCTTTCTCCTCCAACAGATCTCGGTGAGTGCCAGCTAGGATGATGCTGGGCTTCTGGCCTTTGGTAGAGAATGACTGAATGGTGTTGACAAGACATCGAATGGTGTCCTTGGCAGAGAGCTGGGACTGCTGGGCAAAACCAAGGAGCTGATTCTCACTGTAGTACTCGACAGCTTGAACTTTGTCGAGCTGGTCGGGAAGGCGAAGGACACACAGAGCGGCTGAGATGTGCTGAATGAACAGTGGCAGTAGCTCGTGGTATTGAGGCTGTCCACCGCAATCTGAAAGGTACACCCAGATGGATTCAAAAAGACTCCTTGTAGCCCGAATGGAGCCTTCTCCTGGCTTTTTATTCCTTAGCCTAGCAATAATTTTCACCAGCCTATCCATGATATCACTCACTGCTGTTTGGCAGGCTTCTGAGGGAACAGTAGGCTGTGGCTGTTGGTGTACTCGCTTGTGGCTTCGAATTTTGACCCAGCGAACAAATCTTGAAAGTGGATTTTCCTTTGCCACCTTCTCCACCCCCACTTCACCACAGCTCTCTGCTTCTCCACCTTGCTGAGGTAGCCCTGCCTCCCTGGTCAGCTTATCACTGGTTTTCTGGAATTGAAATCTTTCACTCTGGGGATGCTGCTCAGATGCAAGGATGATCATTTGTGCTACAGTCTCTAGCATTCCTTCGTTGTCGATTTCTACCCACATTTCTCCACTAGCTCTTAGTTTGATGTCAGAAATGGACCGCACTTGCACCTCGATCCTGATAGGTGTCTCGGCACAGATGGTGCTGCTGCGTAGCTCTGGTGGAGGTAGTCCCATCAGGAGGAACTTCAAACACGTCTTCCCCACTCCAGGTAGACCAATGATGATGCAGACGATGTACCTCATCCTCACTGCTCCTTCCTTCAAACCTTCTTCAAGAAGTTTTTTGTTTTCAGCTTCTGAAAGTTCAAAGCATGCTTTAGTCAGCTACTGTCAGCCTCTCAAATAACTTTAGTGAAACCACTCTCACTGGATAACTATGAAATTTAACTCAATGCTCAGTGTCATAGGTGCGCATCCATTAAATGTTGATCTTCAAATCAGAAAATTAAGTGGCTCTCCTATTACCGTACCCTCGCGAAAGAGAGCCCACTACGGAATGTCGGCCCACCCCCCACTTTGGGCTCAATTTCCTGCTAAGGTCTAGTGTTTACTCGAGTATCCGCCTATGTGTACCTGCCCTTGAAAACGCAGCTCGAATGGCTGGTTTATGAGGAGAATAATCTATGTAAGATTGATAAGTAATGTGCTAAACAGCTGTAAAACTAAGCCTAGCTAGCTTTATGCCACGTTTCAGCAGAAATAAACGAGTATACACGGTTAGCGATCGTAGCCACGCCCACTTAATAAGGCTGCATTCTAAGATATATGGTGAAGTATCGTAGCCGCCCTTGCTCTGGATTGGTAGCCGTGCTTGAATAAGGCTGAAACTACTATTCAAATTATGAAGCTAGCGTGGGTAACTTACCTGGGCGCTCTTTCGCATATAAATGCGATACCGATACCTCGAATATCGGCCCATCCCCCAATCTTGGCCCAATGTAGGGTGCACCGCCCATGGGCCCTCTTTCAAGAGGGTACGGTATAATTAAAAGGATAATGGGGTCTACAAGCCCTGCAGCTATAGTTATGCTATATTTACGTTTGCTGTAGAGAACCTTGCTATGGTACCACCTTACTACTTAGTGGGGATATACATGTACATCCAAAGTAGACAATCGTATCTCTACACATGCATAATAAATTAACTCGACCCCCAAAATTTGTTACGATCGTTGGATGGCACTTAAATTGAACTTGTGTGTATGGTGTGGGTTCTTCAGATATTTTATACACAAGCTGAGGAAACCACACATAATCGATCTGTAGTGTGCGTATGGGCAGCAAGTGTGATATAACCAGGAAGTTTAAATCACGATCATGTGACATCATCTTTACATCACCAAACTTTAATCGGCCAGACCTTCCCCCTTTTTCCGCATGTAACATTAAAAATATGGAATAGAGCTGAGCATGAGGCTACAGAAAAGTAGCCAGCAGCTAGTATGGGACTTAGTGTTATAGGCAACCACAGCTACATACCAAAAATTATGTTTCATGCTTTGATACACTATAAGCAGCATCTTCATAGGATAAGACACCACTCAACACAAAAACAAACCTTCCTCTTTTATTTTTGACTCCAGCTGCTTGAGTACCTCTCCATCTAGATTGGCATACCCCTCATAGCGATGCACGTCACTCTTATGGACCTGGATCTCCCCATTCACCTCCTCCAGTCTCTGTTGTATCCTCTCCCTCTCCTGGAGAATGGTGGCTGCTTTTAAATCATCTTCAAGTTGAGATTTCTTCTAAAAATGAACACACATCCACTTTGAGATGTCGATGCTGAGACAAATGAGGTGGGAATACACAACTGTACATTGGCTTTCTACTATAACACTGGTTGCATCATGCTCACACTCATAGTCAAGAGGAAGTCATGGAGTCAATACACAATCACTCAACAAACAAACCTTCAACTTGACATCATGTACCACTTGCCCTGGTTTCAGTAGTCTATACCTTTATGATAGCTAGCAATAAGCTAAACTACTCACAGTTGAAGGATGAATGGAGTGGACATGCAATAAATTATTAGTGAGCTTTGTTCACAACTACTACATTCACACCATGTTCCACCTCCCACACACACCAGTACTCACCAGTTCACTTTCTCTTTGCCGTCGCTGGTTGTATGCCACATACTGCCAGTATATAGTAGAAGGTAGGGGATGATCACATTATTCACATTGACATAATTGTAAGCACGGGAAATACTGATGACCTTAATTACCACCCCCAGTAAGTAATCATGACTGATACAGCTAAGATATACACTTCATCCTTTATAACACCAGGGAATTATTGAAGCCAGCCTCTCGTGTTCACTCCCATGCACTGCCAGTACCTACTACCACTGCCCACTACATGGCATACACTATCTCCCATTCTCACTGACTCATGCTTCTCTCTCTTACCGTCTTTGAGTATGCCATTAGTTGTCTGATATGTAGCTCCAATATGATTTTCACTTGATTAGACTCTGCATTTATTTCCTTCAGCTTCTTCACTTTCTGTAAAAAATTTAATATCAGTATACTGCTGAGACCACACCCACCCACTCTCACTCATGACTAATTTCCACACTTATCATTTATTAAATCAAGGGTGTATTTGGGGGTGGGTCAATACAGCCTTGATTGAACACAGTACACAACATGCAGCCTCAGCACTTACACTAACTCATAACAAACTTAGTACATACCTCCAGCAATCTGTTATGCTCCTCCTGTGAACAATGAGATAATACAGACACAATCAGGAGCACATGATAGAAGGAAGGAAAGAAGAGAGGAGGATGAGAGTGCAGCGACCATAGGTTAAGGAAGTTTTTATGCATGTATACAATATCTATGATTTGAGTTACAATATCGAATGACTTACTGCTTGGCGTTTCTCCTCATCCTGCAATAAAGAGAAGATCATAGAGCTACACATGCATGTACATGTAGCCTCATCTCCAGCTTACAAACACATGATGAAACTCCCTACTACTATTTTTAGAACTAGACAGAAGGAGCCTGGAGATGAGGCTAACACAAACATTGCTCTACTTTCTGCCATGAAGCAGCAGTCACTCATGCTCTTAGTGGCCTATGCTATGACTGATATGACAGTTGGTATATTCTTGACGTCATGAGGTGACAGTGTACATGACAACTTACATAAAACTGGTTCCACTTTGGATCTCCCTCATATGCTGCCTGCAAAAGTGGAAACAAGAAACACAGCACATGTTTACATGATCCACATGGTACATGGAACTGGTATGTATAAACTACACAATCCCCGGACCTCCTCACAAACACCCTCTTCCCATATCCATATGCAGTCTTAAGGAGAAATATGCCAGTACACATAAACATTTCAACCTCTACTCAATAGCTATGCTGATATCAAACATATACACCTGACACTCACCCTCAGTCTATGGTCTTTCAGCCGTGACAGGAACTCTTCTCTACTCGATATCACCAAACTGTAACGTGTACTCATGTTGTCTTTCCCAGTGGTTCTTGTAGCTATGCACATTCCAAAAATTAGTAATAACTGAATCCTATAATCTGACTCCACCCTCTCCCAACATCATGCTCCTGAACAGAGGTGTACCTTCATTAGCTGTAGTGGCCCAGTTTAGTAGTTATCTAAGTGTGTATGTATAGGTTATATACCGAGGTACAGGTCTCTACGCTATTTACACAACCGAGGGCCGAAGGCCCGAGGCTGTGTAAATCGCGTAGAGACCGAACCGAGGTGTATAACGGACTTGTACCATGGGCTACGTGGCCCTGACGACGCATCCTCATGGTAGCAACGACAGCGCTGGCTATAAAAGTCGGCTCGAGCAGCACCCAGCAACACAGCAAAATAAAAAATTTCGAATCGCCGTCATGAACGTGAAAGCCGTCTAGTGTTTAATACACCTACCGTCAGCTCATGGCCAGGCCTTCAAGAAGACCAAGATGCTTCGAAATTTCACAACGATAGCTTTCTTATTGGACAGTGCAGTACAAAATGTGCCTTCCTAGCCAGGATCTTCCTCGAGCTCCAAGATTCGCCGACTCAGCATCCAACTACTCGCCCACTTATGGCAATTAACCTTCAACCTCACCATAGTCTAGTACTATAGTACATACGCATAGTACTATCACAACGCAATTGCGTAGTACAGCGAGTACAGTCCTACTAGTGTGCCCTGAGGTAGTTATCAGACCTTGTATATAAATACAAGGTTTGATAAGTGATTTATCAACCCCATATGGAGAAATCTGATTGGTCAGAATTTACAACCATGGTACAAATATGGGTTAGTACCGGGTAACCTGGGGTTGGCCCGGCTGGGCTGTGTATTCCCCTGTGTAGTTAGTGAGCAAAAGTTAGTATCATTATTAAATTCTTGTGAGTGTGTGTGAACTGTGGCATCCCTGCACTCTTGCAGAGTTCTCCCAGTATAAGCAGTCAGGTATAATCACCCCTCCCCACCAAGACTGGAGGCAGCAACCCCACAAGACAGAGTCGCTAAAAATATGGGGAGGGAGGGAACATTCCCATAAGTGGCGCTGTATCCAGAGCTGCGACTGTAGTCAAGATACAGTCACAGGGTCAAGAGGCGTGTCCAAGCATTTGCACATGTGCAGTTAATCAATGAGCAGTGAAGGGTAAGGGCAAAGGCTCGGTGTGGTCAGCTGTCAAGTTGATATAGAACTTTATCATAAAAGTGTCCTCCCCCCCCCCCCCCCAAGATTTTACCCACAAAATATAATTAAACTTGCCTCAAAACTTTCCAAGACTTCACAATCAATAGCCACAAATCATTTAGTAACGTGCATTATTATCATTGGGCTATTCCAGTTGATACAGCCCCACGGAAGAGCCATAATTATTCCGAGGGACCTAATTCTTGTGGGATAAAAACAAATTTGTGATGCAATCTTGATGGGTAAGTCTGCATAATTTATAATGAAATCTAGATGGGTACAGCGAAGGCGATAATGAATTCAGGGAGGGGCTATATATCATGCAAAATTATGCCTCAGCATCTTATTGGACTCATAGTTCAATTCATCTCCTTACACATATTAATTGATTCTTGATGGTTGAAATCAATAATGGGCTATTCCATTTATTAAAAGTACACCCTTACTGAGGAACATTTTGAGGATTTGACCCCCAAGACATCATTACCAAGCCCATTATCCCCTTGGACGCAATTAAATTTGGTGATAATCCCCCTATGGACCAATTAAAACACAAAAAGATACCCTGGGACACCCTAATGAAAAGTAATCCTGCATCCATAGGACAAATTATATTTTCCTCGGTACCCTTGTACCTGGTTGAACTATCCCCTTAGACGCCTAATAACAAGCATGATACCCCTTAGACAAATTATATTTTCAACATTTTACCCTCAGGACCAATCAATTTTTGACGTTTTTACCCATTAAAATAGGTTCAAAAGACCCCCAAAGACGCAATTATCTTCCTCAGTAGGGGTGTACCTTCATTAAATGGAACAGCCCAATTTACAGGCTTCCTTAGGGGGTAAATCAAATTTTAGTCTTCCATGGGGGTGTATCTTCTTGAAATGTTACGTAATTGGAATACAGCCCTATAGATTAAACTACGGCTAAATACTGCTACCAACTTTCTAAAATTATTTAATTAGGTCCAAGCAAGCAACAGAAACACAAGTTACACTCACAGATTTATCAAGTCGGCGTGTAAACAACTTGAGCAGCATCGTGTCACCAGCCCTAGTCTAGTCTAGTCTCGATCTCGAGCTCGTCCCCAGACCCAGTCCTAGTCCTATAGAACCTAGAGGGTTGGTGTAAAAGCTGGACTGTGGACTCTGGACTGGACTCATGGACTGGACTGTGGACTGAGATTTGGACTCGATTTTGGACTGATGCGCTGGGCGATGACGACCATTTCCAACAATAAACTCTGTTGCGTTGTACTAAGGAGCTGCTTGTATTTATAAAGCATGTAGAGGTAGAGCTGATTATTTCCCTTGGAAAATTGGTGAAGGGTGCATCTCCTCAGGGCATTGGGTATCAAGTTGAGACTCGGATGCAGTGAAAGATAGTCTCATTCCCAGCCCCCTTTCAAGCATACGGAGCTGGGGACGAGGGACTTGATAATGACCATAGCTCTACAACTGAGAGATTAGGCCAAAGAAGCCTTGAACGCAGGCTGATTTTCAAGGAGCCTGAATTCGAGACTAAGTTTGAGCATAAGGTAGATACTTTCTTTATCCAGATCTTTGTATTATAGTGTTTTTATAAATCTACTCTGACTTATCCCAAGTCTCCACATAACTTGAGCGTGAGGGTATGGGGCTATTAGTCTCATTGTCCCCTCAGCCTTCGTAGGCGTCTCGGTGATATTGAAGTCCATTCCTGTGAGGAGATGCCATCCCAGCCGGGCTCACCGATTTTGCAACTTCTACATGCTTACAAGTAGCCTTCAGGCTAGCTCCTTGTGACTTAACCTCGTACCCTGAAGGGCCTGGGAACGTACGTACAAGACTGCTTGTGACTACTAGCCTAGC
Organism: Cliona cf. orientalis; assembly: GCA_963930775.1. NCBI lineage: Eukaryota > Metazoa > Porifera > Demospongiae > Clionaida > Clionaidae > Cliona > Cliona cf. orientalis. The sequence continues at coordinate 7,011,304 of OZ005697.1, forward strand.
TTGCAGTTCCATAGTCTCTTGGAAATGGTCGTCATTGCCCTGCGCATCAGTCCAAAATCGAGTCCAAATCTCAGTCCACAGTCCAGTCCATGAGTCCAGTCCAGAGTCCAGAGTCCAGGTTTTGCACTAACCCGAGCCTAGAGCCGCAAGAAGTATGATCACATGATTGTACCTCCACTGCACATGCATGCGCGCGCATGTTCACTGAATGGCACTAACTATGTTGATGACCATTTCCACATCAGGGCAAAAAAGGAAGACTGCAGTAGAACAGTCGAAACTGTAGGCATTAGCTACGATGAATTATTTTCATTGAGAGAAATAATGCCAGATTGGTGTAACACGATCTAGCTCACAGCTATCAATATCATGACGAACACCCAATCAAGAAGTTTGCTGAAATATTATGTAAGTCGTGTGATGTATCTTCACTAACATAGGGTACCCCTTCACCTCACAGCAAGGCAGAAGGACTTGACACTGGTATGCATTCAACTTGTTCTTTCAGGATATTGTACATGTGCACTACCATTAAGTCCAGCGCCCTATATACACATGCCTCCCTCCCCTCCCCCCCCCCCCCCCCCCAAAAAGAACAGCTGTTATTACATGTACATCACATTTCTATCACAGGGTATACTGTCAAGTCTCCCCCAAGTGTCCCCTCAGCTGTAGCTGCTCCTAAGCAGACCATCCAGAAGCAGTCGGCCGCCTCTATTCTCTCCTCCCTCACAGCGTCCTCGTCATCCTCTGCCCCCAGACCTCCTCATCAGCACCACGCCCCCTCTGCGGCCGTCGCCAAGAGACCCACCCCACCTCCCCCCGACACACCAGCTGGACCTTGGCAGTCCCAAGGAGGGGGAGGGCCTACCAAAGAGGGTGCCAATTCCGTCGGCAAATAAGAGCTTTCAGCTGTTCAAAAAGCAAGCATTGGAGAAATCTGAAAGGGTAGGTTATGTGGTGACATTTTAATTTTCATCCAAGCATGAAAAGGGGATTCTACAATTAATGTCATGCACTTAAAAGTTCTAAACTATCAGGGGTGCTTAAATGTATTTAGCCATTATGGCCAAACCATGCAACCTTTGGTGGTGGTACTATGCCGGAGAAACAGGCCAAGCAGTAGGAGGAGACTAGGAGACAGCAGATTATGCAAGTGGAGATAGAGAGACAGAGGAAGAAAAAGGACAATAGCAGATAGGCAGCATGAATGTATATTCAGTACATACTTGTATGTGTGGGGTTTTTTTGGGTGGGGTGGGGGTCCTGGCAATTTTTCTCATTCTTGCATAGGTTTGCTATGAGGAGTCAAACAGGAGATTGTGCTTGTTGCTTTGTGTTATATGCAGTGAATGGTTCAAGAACGATGAGCTGTTAGCTGCTAAAAAGGAAGAAGAGTCAAAGGTGGCCAGGGAGAAGATGAAAGAGGAGCAGAGGAGGAGAAGAGAGGCTGTAAGTAAAGATAAAAAAGGCTGTTCTAATAAGTGACTCAATAAAAATTAATATTAACTAACTGTTTATTTCTCTTCCTCCTCTCCCTCTCTCCCCACTTGCCCCCCCCCCCCCCTCCCCAATCTCTCTCACCTTCCCCCTCCTCTCTTTCTCTCCCCTTCGTTCCTCCTCTCCCTCCTCTCTCTTTTTCCCCCCTCCCTCAGATGAAGCAGCAAATAGATATGACTCATCAGATGGATATTTTGAGCCAGTTTGAGATGGAGATATTTACAATATCATTCTCTGTTACTGAGCTAACTGGCATGGCACATTATTGTGACTATTATACCATGACATTTTACGACTGGATAACCCAACAGTTACTGTTAATTTTATTGATTTTTTTAGTGATGACATTATAGTAAAGGTTTTCACTTTCAGTAGCAACATTGTTATAGGAGATAATTAAATTTTGTGTTCATTACAAAATTTGATCTTGCACAATCATTAATAATACACTCAACATGTGTGTACTCAATTGAATTGTATAATTATACTGTTTTGTAATGCTTGTTTCATGATTATGATGTGAACAAAATATTATTATTATGATGTGGTTTACTGTGCATGCGCTTTAACTAAAGGTACAGGGTCATCAAATTGTATGTAGGTTGAAGCCTGCAGTACATGGTATCATGCATGTGACTACACATGCTATATATGCATGGTAGAGAACAGTTATATACCTTGAAATAGTATGTGATCTAGATGGCATTGTTGACAGCTTGCCTGAGTTCAGTAGCCACCTGACCGAGTTCACTGTCATCAAGGAGTTCATAGAGACCCTCCCAGGTGGCAGGGTAGTGGCGGGGAGGGTGGTCTAGCCAGTGAGAGAGAACAGCCTCACAACACTCCTCATCATCCAGTCTCTTAGCCCACACCTCAAGCTGCTGCCAATCTTTCTTCACCTGTGTATGACGGAGCTCTTCAGCTTATACTTCTTCTCCTCTCTCATTCCTCCACCTGATCACCCTCAAATTAGTGGAGGTGGGCTTGGCTATGTGTGTATAAACAGAATGTGTAAGCGTGGCCTGTACTATGAGCTACATAGCACTGCATACTTACACATTTCATTCATCTCTTTGGTAGACATGGAGTCGACATCCTCTGGGACACATGGTGTGGGTGGGTTGGAGGCTATGCAGGGATTCATACAATTATCAATTGCCGGTACTTCATGGGGGGGGGGGGGGATAAAGAGATATGCTCTAGTACTATCTTAGCCTTATTTCAGGTTTCCAACATGTAGTATACCGGCTCCCATTTTTCAGTGAAAAGCTGAGAATGCACTCTGCAAAAAACTATTAACCTAACATGGGTTATCTCAGTTGCACTCACTTCTAGTCACATGAAAATGCTGCATGCATGATGAGAAATCACCATATTCTTTAATTTGTACACCAATAGTATATACCATTGTTACATGAAAATGATTGTTTCCGTAGTATTGATCGATAATTAAATTAAGCACAATACTGCTTTCTATACTTGGCATCATCTACTCTAAGAACGTGACATACCTTAAAATAAATCACATTTTTTTGGAACTGAAATTTAATTTATGGACTGCAGTATTGTGATTGCTGATCAATAAATTGTTATCACGTAACAATGGCAAGTGAAGGAAAGGATCTGATGATTTCTTGTCAGCATTTTGTTGACTTAAATGCGCTAGAAGCAAGTGCAACTCAGATAACCCATGTTAGGTTGATATGACCCACCGGTTTTTGCAGTGGCGCATGCATGCATAGGTCTGGGGATGAGGCTACAACTCTCTAATCGTACACTTTAGAAATATTGAGGGGAAAATCAACCTCAAAGGTGGAAAACCCGGCCATATGCTCTCAATCCTCTAAAAATTTCCCTTATTATTAAAAATGTGTTTGGAGGAGTGATTTACATGTAGCTAATGGACGTTTTGTTACTCTAACTCACCAGAATGGTCTGTGATGGACTGGGTGGTGGACCCAACTGCCGCTGACTGTGTCGGTGGTCTACCAGAAGGTGTGAACGCTACAAGATGCATGGATTAGGACAAGACTGATAATATAGACACAATCCAAGTGCACATGCATGTACATGTACATGTACAATGTGCACATGTGCGTTATTATGACAAAAATCAGCAAATCCTCACACAATGTTGTGTCTTTAGCAGCTCCAGATGATACTCTGGAATGTGTGGAAGGTGAGGGACTGTAGGTGGCAGGTCATAAGGTTAATCACAGTAAGTAGATATTTTCAGTTTCAACTTACCAGAGGAAGTGGTTTGTGCACTGGTTGATTGAGTGGGCAAAGATAAGCTAACTGAAGTGGATGTACTGGATCCAGATGCTGGAAATAAAAATAATATTGTGTGTGATGACAGTACTTTCCCCTCATTTTGCATGCATCTCACCTTTGGAGGAGGGTGACTGGGAAGTGGCATACAGACTACATATTTCATTTATCTCTTCCGTAGACATGGAGTCGGCATCCTCTGGGATACATGGAGCGGAAGGGTTGGAGGCTGTGCAGGGATTCATACAGGATTCAATTGCTGGTACAAGCCCAAATGCACATGCAAACACATTATATTTTGTGCATGTACATCCGACAAACTCTTACATGATAGTCAGTACTTGAGAGAATTATTCTCTTAGCCTTGCCCGTGACAGGACCATTTCCAACTTTTCAACATTGCAGCAGCTTTTCCACGGGCAGCTTGCTCTTATGCCTGTCACCTGAGCACAGATAAAATTAATAATATTATTATAGAGAATAAAATTAATAATCAGAGACTCACAATCTCGCGAACTACTGAAGCAGTGTTCCCCTCGTTAAAGTAGGTAGCTAATTAATCTCTTTGGATTCCTTGCCAAGTTATTGCAACAGTCTACAATGTAGTACTCTGACATGTTAAGGCCGGGGATTGTACACACTGTATGATCACTATACATTTTTACAGCTTACTTCCAGGGATGATGTCAGATGAGCTAGTGAGTGAGTCAAAGAGAGTGAGAAGTGACTTTATAGTCTCCAGCAGCTTAAGGATGTACTTCACTGTATGCTGTCGCTCACCAATCTGCACAAGAATAGACTTCAGTGACGGTTTTTGCCATTGGGAGCTAGGGTAGTGGTTGCATTAAGATCTGCGTCACCTTTGTTGCTGATGTGTGTTGATTGGTTGCCTTGATGGAGGCCTTGTGTCTCTCCTCCTCCTTGCTACAGAGGTTCTCCAGGTGCTCTCTCTGGCTGGGATGGCCTAGCCCTGGACGCAGACACTTCTCATGACACTCCTGAATGAAATGGGCAATGAGGAGCAATTTAAATGGGCATGACTATACTCAGTATGGGACCCTGTACCCATGCTCAAGCTCCTGTCAGTTTTGTTGCTATAAAATAATGAGTGGAACTTTGAAGGTGTTGCCGAATTAATTAAAGATAGGACATCCCTCTAGTATAATTATGTAGGACATAATTAAAATTTACAAGACTAGCATAACATAATAATATACCTTTGCTGACGTAGGGTTCCCCTTCACCTCACAGTAAGACAGGACTTAACACTGGTATATGCATTCAACTTGTTCTCTCAGGATATCAGATATACAGTGTTGTACACACATGCATGAAGTCTAGTGTGCTACAATTTTGTACTATGATAAAGCCACACTTCAAAGCAGCTGTACAAGCTCTATAATTATTATACTCAGCAAGTCTGTAAACAGTGCCATTAGTATGAAAATAATATTATATCTAGCTGCATGGTAATGGTGCTTGTGGTGAAGAAAAATATTTCCTATAATGGCAATGTGTGGCTGTGGCATCAGCTTTACTGTGGTTTCCTGACATGTGTATGTGGCTTGTACTGGAATCCCATTACACCACTCACAGTACAAACTGTACAATACCCATGTACCCATGTACATACACCTTAACATACGGAGTTACTGCATAATTATTGAAAGATCTACATACCCGCCTAGCCATGCACATGCTATAATGTCCCCCTGTTCTCTCCTCCTTCACAGCATTGTTATCAAAAGTAGCTAGTAAGTGCCAAACAGCTGCATGAACTGGCTGCAGTGTAGCACTAGGTAGGGTGGGCCAGCCACCACAATAGAAGACCTAAGGCACCATGGGGCTTAAGTAAGCTTGCTAGAGTCCTAAAATACTTGTAGCATGCAAAGGTACACTTAAGGTCGTGAAAATTAGTCATGTCTCCAGGCCACTCCCAGTTGTTTTACGTGTAATTTTGAAAACTGGGAGTGGCCTGGGAACGAGGCCAGTGAAAATTGCTAAAGAAAGTTCTTGTATTGTCTGCAGTATGCATGTGTGTCATAATTAATGGACAAAAATCAGTACACAAAGTGTTACGTAATTACATGGAGATATAGAGAGAGATTAGCTATACCTTGAAGTTCGTGATCTAGATGGCATTGTCAACGGCTTGCTTGAGTTCAGTGGCCACCTGACCGAGTTCACTGTCATCAAGGAGTTCATAGAGACCCTCCCAGGTGGCAGGGTAGTGGCGGGGAGGGTGGTCTAGCCAGTGAGAGAGAACAGCCTCACAACACTCCTCATCGTCCAGTCTCTTAGCCCACACCTCAAGCCGCTGCCTGGGAACCACCAAGTTGCCAATCTTTCTCCATCTGTGCATGACGGAGCTCTTCAGCTTATACTTCTTCACCTCTCCTCTCTCATTCCTCCACCTGATCACCGTCAAATTAGTAGAGGTGGGCTTGGCTGGAAATGTAATTTTATTATGAGTCAACGAGTCGTACAAAAAAGGTCTATATAGCATTTCTCCTTTCTTACAGTTATCAGAGATGTCTTCTGCTGTTCCACTAGATACGGATAGGTACTCCGGAATATGGGGCAAATGTGAGGCTAGCATGTTCAATAATATGGAGGTTAGCTGGTATTCCTTCTACTCTTGCTAATAAACCTACCAGAAGATGACGGATGTCGTGTATTTTGAGAGTCGTGACGTAAGTATTCTCTACCAGCCGTGGCTATAGCTAACAGAGAGAGGGGGGGGGGGGGGGGGGAGAGAGAGAGAGGGAGAGGAAGAGAGAGAGAGATAAGAGAGAGAGAGAAATTGAGATACTCAAACATCTACTTCTATATACATGGTAACTTGCACACACACCAGGTTGCTGAATAGAAAGAGTTTGAATTAGCTGAGCTAAGGGCATATCGGCGGTAGATGAAATACCTGTAGCAACTGGAGATACAAGAATTTTAATATTATGTAAAAATTATAATACACACAGCATGTTTACATGCCTTCAGTGGGTGGCCTCATTTGCAATGTTGAAGAAACTCCTGCTGATGATGAAGCGCACAATCCTGTGAGTAAGACAACATCCATGCATTTTGTAAATCTCTAATCTCCTAAGCATTCAGCTGTGTCTTACCTTGACCTTCTTCTGCTAACCAGATAGTGTGTCTATCAGTGAGAGGTGCATGTCGTGATGTCTCAATACACTCACAGCCACTCTCTTCCAGTGCTGCAGCATGGCGACGGTCACCATCGGAAGGGGGTGGGGCTTCTTTGGTGCAGGAAGGGCAGAACACGGCAAGCTGGGGTTGGTCGTTGACGTAGCATAACTTCTCACAAGCAGCCCTGATTCCGGCAAGGATATCCTTTCGAATGGTGGGGCACACCTTTTCGCAAAGAGAAAGTGGGGTATCCGCTGCAATGTGGGCCTCAAAGAAGTAGAAACCATCGATCAAGGTGACAATACAAGACCTGTCGTCGTCGCTGATAACTCGAAAGCTCACACAATTGCGAGCGACCAGAATGAGTTTCTTGTTTCGATGCTGAATGCTCCACTTGCTCTCCTTCATTAGGTGGACTACAAGACAGCAAAAGACTCCAGCACGTCGGCAACCATGAGAAAATCGAAAGAGAATAGGAGCAGCTTCTGAGGAGAAGACTCGATGTTTTTCTAGCTCTTCTCGGGACAAAATATCCAAGAGAGCTGGCATGAAAAACTCATCTGCTTTGGGGAGGTGATCGGTGTCTGACAAAGGCTCAAGAGGAACTACTGCTAGCTGATCTTTGAGCAGCTCTAGAAGCTGTGGAGACTCAAAGACACCCTTCTCAAAATGCTTGCAAGTGCTATCCATGAACTCTAGGGTGACCACACCTTCGTCGCAAAAGCGCTTCCAGTTGCCCATCCGTGAAGAAGGCCTGCCATATCGTAGCAAGTATCCCTCCCGCACTAGATCAGAGATGTTGTCAAGAGGAACTTGGGAATCTACAAAGACGACCTCGGGAATAGCAGGGGAATACTTGATGACATTGAGCTTGTCAAAGAACTTGAGAGCAGCTTCAAAAGCTCTCTCCGTGAAGCCAAGAGCATGAGCAATGCTAACACATAGCTCCCTTCTAAGCACCCTCTTTCCTAGATTCTTAGCCAGTCCTTGCATGAGAAGCTCTAGGATGAACCACCAGATGGGAACCTTCACCTCCTTGACTAATCTTGACGTCTCAACTCTTGTCTGAATCGATCCAGCTGTCAATTTATCCTGCTCTTCAGGACAGAGAGTGTTGAGAGGAAAGAGCAAACCCTTCACGCCTTCGTAAAACACTAGGTGCTCCTCGAGCTCAGGCCCAAACATCTCAAGAAGCTTCTCATTTTTCTGCTCTATGCTCTCGGGGCAGTCGCTAGCCCTGTCACGATGAGTGCCGACCATAATGACATCTGGACAACTGCCTTCAGTTGCACGAGACATCAAGGAACGGGTAAGACACCTGACCTGCTCTGCTGTTGTGAGGTGAGTGGCTGACTTCTTACCAACTAGCTCCCCTTGCTGGTAGTACTCGTCAGGAGGACAGTCGTCCAACCTGTCCGAGAGACGAGACACAATGATAAGAGACGTGATTTCCTGAATGAAGAGAGGAAGGAGCTCGTGAAATTGAGGCTGGCCTCCACAATCGGTGAACAAGATCCAATCGGAACTAAAAAGCTCTTCCACCTCTTCCTCGCTAAGCTCTTCCCCTGCAATCACCTTCTCTAATGTGGCAAAGACTGACTCAAGAGTCGCTTTCAAAGCAGCTGCCTCATCCAGGGAAGTGGAAGACTGTGACTCATCACTAGAATCCAAAGAGGTGCTGGTAACTTCATCGGTGAGAGCATCACTACCAGTAGCCACTGCTAAGCTAGAGGCTACATTTTCACTGACTGTAGTGGCAGCGGATGCCTCTAGCTGCTCAAGGTACTCTTTGATCTCATCAGGTATAGCCACTCCAAGCTTCTTGGCATTTCTACGGATGAATCTGCCTATCGATGGCAGCAGCTGCTCGGGACTAACCTCCCTCCATCTACCAAACATTGTCTGAATCTTAGATGAAGATATCGATCGGATCTTGACTGGATGCTCGGCACAGATGGTGCTACAGCGCTCACAAGGATGGGGAGGGTGCTTTCCAAGCAAGAGGTGCTTCAGACAAGTCTTGCCCACTCCAGGTGGCCCCACCATTAGGCAGATCATGAGTCTCATTAACAGACAACCCTGCTTTAAGGCTTCATCAAGCAACTGTTGGCTCTCTGGATGTATGTATAATATAGTGCAGAAAAGCAGCCAGCAGTGAGTAGTCTACTAGGACAGGATACATGTATGTATATCTATTAGTGGAATGAGACTTTGTGTCATAGGCAACCACAGTACATACCAAAAGCTAACCTCAACCCCACTAATTAAGCCTTGTATTCAGCCTGTGAAAATTGTGTACACCCAAAATACATAGGATCATCGAGTTGCTAAGTGGAATAAAATATCACATGACATCACTGAGAGCATCATTAATAGTGGTGTAAATCATAAAAATTTACAATACCTTTATATTGCCATCATTTACATTTTTATATGTGAAAATTACATATTGTATTTAACAATGAAAATCTCAACAATTTACAGTACTCACTGACACGACAAGACACCACTCAATACAAAACAAACCTTCCTCTTTTATTATTGACTCCAGCTGCTTGAGTTCCTCTCCATATCGATTGGCCCTCCCCTCCCAGCGATGCACCCAACTCTTATTCTCCTGAATCCTCCTATCCACCTCCCCCAGTCTCTGTTGTATCCTCCTCTTCTGGTGGCTGGTGGCTGCTTTCAGGTCATCTTCAAGTTGAGATTTCTCCTATATAATGAACACACATCCACTTTGAGATGTCAGTGAGACAAATGAGGTGGGAATACACAACTGTACATTGGTTTTCTACTATAACACTGGTTGCATCATGCTCACACTCATAGTCAAGAGGAAGTCATGGAGTCAATACACAATCACTCAACAATCAACTTGACATCATGTACCACTTGCAGTGGTTTCAGTAGTCTACCTTTATGATAGCTAACAGTAAGCTAAATTACTCATAGTTGAATGATGAATAGAGTGGACATGCAATAAATTATTAGTGAGCTTTGTTCACAACTACTACATTCACACCATGTTCCACCTCCCACACACACCAGTACTCACCAGTTCATACTGTCTTTGCTGTTGCTGGTTGAATGCCACAGCCTATTATATAGTAGTAGAAAGTAGAGGATGATCACATTATTCACTTTCACATAATTGGAAGAGTGTAAACACAGGGCAATACTGATGACCTTAATTACCACCCCCAGCAAGTAATCATGACTGATACAGCTAAGATGTACACTTTATCCTTTATATCAACAGGGAATTATTGAAGCCAGCCTCTCGTGTTCACTCCCAACCGCCAGTACCTACTACCACTGTCCACTACATGGCATACACTATCTCCCATTCTCACTGACTCATGCTTCTCTCTCTTACCGCCTTTGAGTCCGCCACTAGTTGTCTTAGCTCCAATATTTCCACTTGTTTAGATTCTGCATTTGTTATCTTTAGCTTCTCAATTTCCTATAGAAAATTAACATCAGTACTGCTGAGACCGCACCCACCCACTTTCACTCATGACTGGTCTAGCCAGCTAGACCCTTCACTAATTTCCACACTTGTCATTCATTAAATCAAGGGACCCGGTGTATTTGGGGGTGGGTCAATACAGCCTTGATTAAACATACAGTACACAATATGCAGTCTCAGCACTTACACTAACTCATAACAAACTTAGTACATACCTTTAACAATCTGTTGCTCTCCTCCTGTGAACAATGAGATGATACAGGCACAATCAGGAGCACATGATAGACGGAAGGAAAGAAGAGAGGAGGATGAGAGTGAAGTGACCATAGGTTAAGGAAATTTTATGCATGTATACAATGTCTATGATTTGAGTGAATGACTTACTGCTTGGCGACTCCATTCATCCTGTAATAAAGAGGAAGAGTCAGATCATACAGCTACACATGCATGTACATGTAGCCTTATCTCCAGCTTACAAACACATGATGAAACTCCCTACTACTATTTTAGAACTAGACAGAAGGAGCCTGGAGATGAGGCTAACACAAACATTGCTCTACTTTCTGCCATGAAGCAGCAGTCACTCATGCTCTTAGTGGCCTATGCTATGACTGACTTTGCTCTATGACAGTTGGTATGACGTCATGAGGTGACAGTGTACAGTGTATATGACAACTTACATAAAACTGGTTCCACTTTCGATCTCCCTCATATGCTGCCTGCAAAATGGAAACAAGATCGAAACACAGCACGTTTACATGATCCACCAAGGGGGGGGGCCTAAATCCCCCCCCTTCCCCCGTCTCCACCCTTGTCCACGTGGTACATGGAACTGGTATGTATAAACTACACAATTCCCGGATCTCCTCACAAACACCCTCTTCCCATATCCATATGTAGTCATAAGGAGAAACATGCATATCGAACACATACACCTAACACTCACCCTCAGTTTGGGGTTCAGCTGTGACAAGAGCTCTTCTTTACTCCATATCTTCAAATGTGTACTCATGTTGTCTTCTCAGTAGTCCCTGTAGTTGTAAAAATTAGTAATAACTGAATCCCATAATCTGACTACACCCTTTCCCAACATCATGCTCCTGAACAGAGGTGTACCTTCATATGCATTAGCTGTAGTGGCCCAGTTTAGTAGTTATCTAAGTGTGTATGGGTTAGTACCGGGTACCCTGGGGTTGGCCCGGCTGGGCTGTGTATTCCCCTATGTAGTTAGTGAGCAGAAATGAGTGTCATTATTAAGTTCTTGTGTGTGTGAACCAGAGTTCTCACAGTAGAATATCCACAAATTACGAAGTAACTTTACCATTGGGGGTATTCCAGTTAATATAGTGATAGTCCCCCACGGAAGAGCCATAATCTGTTTCAAGGGGATCTAAGTTTATGCCATTTTAATCAATTCTTGTGAGGTAAAGCAGATTTTAGATGGGAATCTAGACTGGGTGCAGTGAAGGCGATAATAATAATTTTAATTACAGGGGCGGAGAAATAGGGGGGGCAGGGGGGGCTTCAGCCCCCCCCCCCCCCCCCCCCCCCCCCCCACTTTGGAAACAAGGGGGGCTGAGCCCCCCCCCATTTTTTCACAATCCCATACTACAAAAGTACAGCAATATAGTTCTGTCGTAATATGTAGATGTTTGCAAAAGAGTGCTCGAGTAAAAATTGCTACTAAATCAGTCCAAAAACTGCTGCCAGAATGCATCAAAAACGCTCTCAGAGAGTCGAAAATTCCAAAATTTTCTGGGGGAGCATGCCCCCAGACCCACCTAGGTGGGCTGTGGTCATATGCCTACAGCCTAACTGCTGTCACAGTCAAATGTCTGAGCCCCCCCACTTTTGTTACCTGTTCTCCGCCCTTGAATTATTGTACAAAAATTAATTATGGTTAAGCATATTATTTTTATTGCGAATCTTGGAGGGTTTAAGTCCTCTCTTTACTTGAGTTTTGATGGTTGAATAATTAACAATTTATCGTCTTCGTCAGGGGATAAATTAAAATTTAATCCTCCATGGGGGGTGTATCTTTTTGAAATGGCTAATACAGTCCTATAGACAAAAATTATCATTATTAATACTGCTACCGTCTTTTTTATTAAAATTATTTAATTAAGTCCAAGCAAGCAACAAGTTACACTCACGGACTTATGTATCAAGTTGGCGCATAAACAAGCAGCATCATATCACCAGCACACTGTACGTACCTCCTAGAGCCGACCTCGCCCACAAAACAGTGCGCTATGGGATGGCGCGGGCCAGTATGATCACATGATATGTCCACTGCACATGCGCGCGCGCATGTTCACTGCATGGCCTATATGGATGGCTTTGTACTAGCTATGTTGATGACCATTTCCACATCTTAGAACCGCATCATGCAATAATGATGTAGCACAAAGTGAGCAGTCAAAAATAATAATTATTATAATTTCAATCTTATAATAATTATTATGGTGTAGTGATATTAAATCTTACAATTAAAAAAATCCAGCAATTTATAACGAGCACAAAACACAAGACATAATAACATGGCAACAATACAATCACAATAACAATAGACAGAAGACAAGAAATAAAATGACAGACACAGTTGGTAGTATGTGGTGAGTGCTCGATACTGAGCACATTAGTCTCCAGTTTGACTGCAGATCTGGCTCAGAGCAATAGTCCTTACCACAAGCCACACAGGCAGTGGAAGAGTCTTGGAAAGCAATCGCATCGTCTATGTGATAGACATCGATCACAAACTGCCCTCCAAAATAGTTGCCTCGTCCACCACTGCACGACTGAGACTCCCCTCCTCCGATGTAATCTGATATTTGATTGGAGCCACTGAAGCATATTCCCTCACCAAGGGAGAAGTAGGTGTTGCCTTGGTCCACCGAGGCAGTGCCACACTTTCTCACCGGCTCTGTTCTACTGGTGGGGCTGTCAGAGAGATCTCTAGACAATGCTGTTCATTGCAGGTTCTATTGATGATCTCTCCGCTGGAGTCTAGTCTCCACTGCACACCACCTCCACACTCCCTACTGCAGCCAGACCACTCCTCTGGGCCAACAAGAAAAGACATGGTCACTGATCACAATAGCACAATAATACTACCTCTAGTTCAACCGATACTAGCTAAGGGCTTATAGACTCCTTGGTTCAGCATAATTGTGTATATTAGCATAGCATTATTGTAATCTTCTTATGTGTTAAATTAATGGATCATGATCTTACGTTATGAATAAGATCACTGGCATGATCATTAATTTTGATAACCAATAAAGCTAAGTGGTTTTAACATAATTATTATATAGTGTGATGGGCTTAGATTTATGTGTACCACAAGTGCATGATGTTATCGTTGCATGGCTCCTCCTCCTTCACTGGACCAGTGCAGTGGAGGCCTGGGAGACACTCTCTCCTGCGATATCTAACACCTTCATCACAACTCTTACTGCACTCACTCCAAATGCTCCACTCCCCCCATTCTGCAATATAGAAGACCAAACTTTCACATTCACACTGCCAATTCACCTCAAATTTACATGATTCTCAACGAAGACATTTTATACCTTTGACATTTCAGTCAGAAATGCTTATTATTTAGCCAATTATCGCTGCAAATATGGAAGCAATAGCTTCAAAATGCTTACTTGAAGGGCATTCCTGAGTGTTGCATCCCTCATAATCGGTGCCGTTTCCCTTGCAGAATTCAAAGTTGCCATCCAAGCAGCTCCTGAGTCTGAGTTTGTTCCCCCCGGCACCGCATGTGTGGCTGCAGCCAGACCACTCTGACCAGGGACCCCAGCTAAGAACAACTGCAACTGACAGATAATTTATGAGATCTTCAGTAGTGCAGATCCCAGTGCAATCACATACACCATCGAGTTCATGTATAAGCTTGTGACATAGGGCTTGGAAGTAAAAGGAACAAAAGCTTCATAATATTGAATCTCGACTCATGTCAGATTCTGAGAATTAGGTATATTGCACATGCATATTTCAAGATTCTCTTGACAAAATGGCCAGCCTGGTATTATTTAAAAAATGAGTGGTTACGTCGTACTTATTTTTTGGCGAAAGAGTATTATTCCATTCCTCAGCTCCTTAATTGATATTTCCACTCTTCGCTAGCTTGCAAACCATGGAGTATTTTTGTTACATATATCATGTGAACCATAAGTGTCTAAGTCTCGTTCTAGTTCTAAAACCGGCTTGGACTAGTCCCGTTCCCAGCCCCCAAGACCATAGAACATGAGAGGCCCTTGTAGGGCACTATCTCGTTCCCATCACGATCTCTGGTCTGGGAATTGGACTCAGACATATCGACTTCAGCTGGATACTGACATAAAAGACAGAACATAGATTGTGATACTGACAAAAAAGATAGAATACAGAAGAAATATTATATTTGTAACCTCCTACCCAGGCCCTTTGAGGAGGAAGAGAAAGGGTCTGGGTACGAGGCTATTCTATGTTTTAGCTAGATGGCATTGTCAACGGCTTGCTTGAGTTCAGTGGCCACTTGACCAAGTTCACTGTCATCAAGGAGCTCATAGAGACCCTCCCAGGTGGCAGGGTAGTGGCGGGGAGGGTGGTCTAGCCAGTGAGAGAGAACTGCCCTGCAACCCTCTTCATCATCCATTCTCTTAGCCCACCCAGCAAGCCGCTGCCTGGGAACAACCAAATCACCAATGTCTCTCCACCTGTGCATGATGGACTGCTTTAGTCGGAACTTCTTCTCCTCTCCTCTATCATTCCTCCACCTGATCACCGTCAAATTAGTGGAGGTGGGCTTGGCTGAAAATGTGATAGTATTACTTTTTATTAGTGAGCCAACTAAGCTAGCCACACACAAAGGGACTAGCATTTCTCCTTTCTTACAGTTATCAGAGATGTCTTCTGCTGCTCCACTTGATACGGACAGGTACTCCGGAATATGGGGCAAATGTGAGGCTAGCATAATATAACAGGCACGGAGGTCATAATGAAGCTGTCATTCCTTCTATTCCTACTAATTAAACTCACCAGATGATGACGGATGCTGTGCACTCTGAGAGTCATGACTTAATTGCTCTCTACCAGCCGAGACCCTCATCGCTACAACAGAGAGAGAAAGAGAAAGAGAAAATTCAAACATAGCTACTTCTATACATGGTAACTTACAGGCACCAAGTTGTTGATTAGAAAGAGCTTAAATTAGCTGACTGACATGACAAGACACCACTCAACACAAAACAAACCTTTCTCGATTATTGTTGACCCCAGCTGCTTGAGTTCCTCTTCATATCGATTGGCCTTCCACTCATAGTGATGCACCTCACTCTTACTGCTCAAAATGTTCCTATCCACCACCTCCAGTCTCTGTTGTATCCTCCTCCTCTCCTGGGGGCTGGTGGCTGTTTTCAGGTCATCTTCAAGTAGAAATTTCTCCTATAAAATGAACACAGATCCACTTTGAGATGTCAGTGCTGAGACAAATGAGGTGGGAATACACAACTGTACATTGGCTTTCTACTATAACACTGGTTGCATCATGCTCACACTCATAGTCAAGAGGAAGTCATGGAGTCAATACACAATCACTCAACAGATAAACCTTCAACTTGACATCATGTACCACTTGCAGTGGTTTCAGTAGTCTACCTTTATGATAGCTAACAATAAGCTAAACTACTCACAGTTGAAGGATGAATGAAGTGGACATGCAATAAATTACGTATTAGTGAGCTACACCAGTACTCACCAGTTCACTTTGTCTTTTCCCGTGCTGATGCCATGCCACCACCTGTTAGGTAGGGAATGATCACATAATTGGACAAGTGTAAACACAGGCAATGCTGATGACCTTAATTACCACCCCCAGCAAGTAATCATGACTGATAGAGCTAAGATGTACACTTCATCCTTTATATCACCAGGGAATTATTGAAGCCAGCCTCTCGTGTTCACTCCCCACTGCCAGTACCTACTACCACTGCCCACTACATGGCATACACTATCTCCCATTCTCACTGACTCATGCTTCTCCCTCTTACCCCCTTTGAGTATGCCACTTGTTTTCTTTGCTCCAATAATTCCACTTGTTTAGACTCTGCATTTGTTTTCTTCAGCTTCTCAATTTCCTGTAGAAATTTAAAATCAGTACTGCTGAAACCACACCCACCCACTCTCACTCATGACTGGTCTAGCCATCTAGACCCTTCACTAATTTCCGCACTTGTCATTCATTAAATCAAGGGTATATTTGGGGGTGGGTCAATACAGACTTGATTAACACAGTACATAACATGCAGCCTCTGCACTTATAACAAACTTAGTACATACCTCCGCCAATCTGTAGTACTCCTCCTGTGAGCAATGAGAGCACAATCAGGAGCACATGATAGAAGGAAGGAAAGAAGAGAGGAGGATGAGAGTGAAGTGACCATTGGTTAAGGAAATTTTTATGCATGTAGCTATACAATAATTCTATGATTTGCGTTACAGTGTTGAATGACTTACTGCTTGGTGACTCTCCTCATCCTGCAATAAAGAGGAAGAGTCAGATCATACAGCTACAGAGGCATGTACATGTAGCCTCATCTCCATCTTATAAATACATGATGAAACTTCCTGCTACTATTTTTAGAACTAGACAGAAGGAGCCAGGAGATGAGGCTAACACAAACATTGCTCTATTTTCTGCCATGAAGCAGCAGTCACTCATGCTCTTATAGTGGCCTATGCTATGACTGACTGCTATATGACTGTTGGTATATTCTTGATGTCATGACAACTTAGTACAATAAACTGGTTCCACTTTGGATCTCCCTCACATGCTGCCTGCAAAAGTGGAAACAAGAAAATACAGCACATGGTTACATGATCCACATGGTAAATGGAACTGGTATGTATAAACTACACAATCCCCGGAGTCGGGACCTCCTCACAAACACCCTCTTCCCATATCCATATGCAGTCTTAAGGAGAAACATAGCTAAACATCTCAACCTCCACTCAATAGCTATGCTGTTTTCAAACACATACACCTGACACTCACCCTCAGTCCATCATGGTCTATCAGCAATAACAAGAGGTCTTCTTTACTCATTATCATCAAACGTCCACTCATGTTGTCTTTCCCAGTGGTCCCTGTAGTAGCTAACGTGTTGTGCATATACCAAAAATTAACTGAATCCCAAAATCTGATTAAACCCTCTCCCAACATCATGATCCTGAACAAAGGTGTATTACATGTTATAGCAGCTGTAGTAGTCCATTTTAATACATAAGCGTGTGTGGGTTAGTACCGTGTACCCTGCGGCTGGGCTGTGTATTCCCCTATGTAGTTAGTGAGCAAAAGTAAGTGTCATTATTAAAATTAATTCTTGTGAGTGTGTGTGAACCTTAGCATCCCTGCACTCTTGCAGAGTTCTCCCCATACAAGTAGCTAATCAGGTGCAATCACTCCTCCCCACCAAGACTGGAGGCAGCAATCCCACAAGAGTTGATAAAATAAGGGGGAGGGAACACTCCTCTAAGTGTGCTGTGTCCAGAGCCGCGACTGTGGTCATTGACAAGATAACAGTCATGGGGCAAAGAGGCATGTCCAAATATTTGCATATGTGCAATTAATCAAAGGGTTAATTAAGAGCAAAAACTCAGTTTGGTCAGCTGTCAAGTTGATACAGTACTTCATCATAAAAGTGTCACTCTCTCCCTCCCTCCATGAGTTCACCCACAAAGATCATTAAAACTGCCTCAAAACTATCCAAGCTTTCAATACAATATCTACAAATTACAAAGTAACTTTACAATTGGGGTATTCCGGTTCATAGTGATGGTCCCCCACAGAAGCTAGAGCCATAATTTGTTCCAAGGGATCTAAGTTTATGCCATTTCAATGAATTCTTGTGGGGTAAAACAGATTTGTAGACGGGTAAGTCTGAAATCTAGACTGGGTATAGTGAATGCTATAATAATTAAATTGTTGTGCAAAATTATGATTCAGCATAATATTATTTTTATTGCATATCTTGCATGGAGGGTCAAGTCCTCTCTTTACTTGATTTTTGATGGTTCAATCAACAATTTACTGGCTTACATTTTAATCTTCCATGCATATGAGGGAAATGGGCTATTCGAGATAATGGGTGTACACCCCTGTGGAGGAAGAAATATGCATTTTCTTTGCAATATCATCATCAATGCTAATCAATTTTCTGATTTTATCCCTCAAAATCCCTATTTTACCCTATAAAACTGATAATAATTCCTCCACACCCTGGATGAGCTACTCCATCAAAATTAATACTCATTATTCGCTGCCATGTCCCCTCAGTACTTCATTACGGCGCATAAATAAGCAGCATCATCTCACCAGCACCCAGTATATACCTCCTAGAGCCTATATAGCCGACCTCGCCCAAATGATCACATGATTGTATAACTCCACTGCACATGCGCGCGCATGTTCACTGCATGGCCTATTATGGCTATGCACTAGCTATGTTGATGATCATTTCCCATTTTAGAACCGCTCATGCAATACTGATGTAGCAATGAAACTTTAAAGTGAACAGTCAAAAAAATTAATAATTTCAATTATAATAAATAACAATAATATTATTATGGTGTAGTGATATTAAATCCTACATTCAGCAATTTATAATGAGCACCTGAAAACACACGATACAATACCATGGCAACAATACAATCACAATAACAATAGACAGAGGACAAGAAATAAAATGACAGACACAGTTGGTAGTAGCTATGTGGTGGGTGCTCGATACTGAGCACATTAGTCTCCAGTTTGACTGCAGATCTGGCTCAGAGCAATAGTCCTTACCACAAGCCACACAGGCAGTGGAAGAGTCTTGGAAAGCAATCGCATCGTCTATGTGATAGACATCGATCACAAACTGCCCTCCAAAATAGTTGCCTCGTCCACCGCTGCACGACTGAGACTCCCCTCCTCCGATATAATCTGATATTTGATTGGAGCCGCTGAAGCATATTCCCTCACCAAGGGAGAAGTAGGTGTTGCCTTGGTCCAGCGAGGCAGTGCCACATTTTCTCACCGGCTCTATTCTACTGGTGGGCCCGGGGCTGTCAGAGAGATCTCTAGTCATCTTCTCATACATCTTTAATCTCGAGTGAGAGAGTCTGTAGCAACCAATGTGCCTCACACCTGAAATCAACAGATAGCCATGATTTCGAAGTTGCATAAACATATCATTATAATTATAATAGCTGAAAGCTACAATGTAGAGCTATGGTTTTAGATTTGTGCATACCACAAGTGGTGTTGACGTTGCATGGCTTCTCCTCCTTCACAGGACCAGTGCAGTGGAGGCCGGAGAGACACTCTCTCCTGCGATATCTAACACCTTCACCATAACTCTTACTGCACTCCAAACGCTCCACTTCCCCCATTTTACAATAGAACATCAAGCTATTACACCACATTGCAAGTGCGCATGATTTGCATGATTCTCAACAAACACTTTTTATCATTAATTTTATACATTTTATATTTCAGTCAGAAATGCTTATTATTTTTAGCCAATTATCACAGCAAGCATGGATGCAATAGTTATGCTTACTTGAAGGGCATTCCTGAGTGTTGCACTCCACATAATCGGTGCTATTTCCCTCACAGAAGTTGCCATCCAAGCAGCTCCTGAGTCTGAGTCTGTTCCCCCCACCGCATGTGTGGCTGCAGCCAGACCACTCTGACCAGGGACCCCAGCTAGGAACAGCTGCAACTGACAGATATTATTTATGACCCTCTTCGTCATCCATTCTCTTAGCCCACCCAGCAATGAGCTGCCTGGGAACCACCAAATCACCTACGTATGTCTCTCCATATGTGCATGACGGATTGCTTTAGCCAAAATTTCTTCACCTGTTCTCTCTCATTCCTCCACCTGATCACCGTCAAATTAGTGGAGGTGCATGGGCTGGGCTATGTGTGTAAACAGAATGTGTAAGTATGGCCTGTACTATGAGATAGCATGCATTGCATACTCTCCCATTTCGTTCATCTCTTCAGTAGACATGGAGTCGACATCCTCTGGGACAAAATTAATGGTGCGGGAGGGTTGGAGGCTGTGCAGAGATTCATACAGGATTATCAGTTGCTGGTATAAGCACGATACTATCCAAATGCATGTGAATCAACATTCTGATAAAATCTGCAAACTCTTACATGATATTCAGTATTATTCTCTTAGCCTTGCCCATGACAGGACCATTTGAATTTCCAAATTTTCAACATTGCTGCACCGGCTCCTGTTTTCAGTGAAAAGCTGGCAATGGGCCTGGGGAAGAGGCTACAACCCCCTACTGTACAACTCTGCTAGCTAATTGCATACTATAATATTATACTTTAGAAATATAGAGGGGAAAATCAACCTCAGGGGTGGAAAATCTGGCACTGTGCTCCCAATTAATCCTCTAAAGACTTCCATTATTATTTGGAGGAGTCATGTAGCTACTGATAACACATAGATGTTTTGTTACTCTAACTCGATCACCAGAATGGTCTGTGGTGGACTGGGTGGTGGACTTAATTGCCGCTGACTGTGTCGGTGGTCTACCAGAAGGTGTGGACGCTACAAGATGCATGGATTAGGACAAGACTGTTAACACAGACAATATCTAAGTGCACATGCATGTGTGTGTATACATGTATAATATCATGTACATGTACAATGTGCACATATGCGTCATTATGACAAAAATCAGCAAATCTTTACACAATATTGTGCACATATGCGTCATTATAACAAATATTATTAGCAAATCCTTGCACAATATTGTGTCTTCAGCTGGTCCAGATGATACAGAAATGTACTCTGGAATGTGTGGAAGGTGAGGGGCTGTAGGTGGCAGGTCATAAGGTCAATCACAGTAAGTAGATATGTTTCAGTTTCAACTTACCCGAGGAAGTGGTTTGTGTACTGGATCA
The DNA here is from genome assembly GCA_963930775.1 of Cliona cf. orientalis. Taxonomy (NCBI): domain Eukaryota; kingdom Metazoa; phylum Porifera; class Demospongiae; order Clionaida; family Clionaidae; genus Cliona; species Cliona cf. orientalis. The sequence continues at coordinate 7,032,648 of OZ005697.1, forward strand.
AGATGCTGGAAATAAAAATATTATTGTGTGTGATGACAGTACTTTCCCCTCATTTTGTATGCACCTCACCTTCGGAGGAGGGTGGCGGGGAAGTGGCATAGCATATACTACGGTGGCCCAGAAGGTCACTCGAGATTGAACATTGGCCTTTCGATTGTGCTAAGAGATTGCACATTGGCGATTCGAACCTCGAATCTCCAATCTCCAATCTCTTAGGACACCGTGCTAAGAGATTGCACATTGGCGATTCGAACCTCAAATCTCCAATCTCCAATCTCTTAGGACATCATGCTAAGAGATTGCACATTGGCGATTCGAACCTCGAATCTCCAATCTCTTAGGACACCATGCTAAGAGATTGCACATTGGAGATTAGAACCTCGAATCTCGAATCTCTTAGGACACCTTTTCTAAGAGAATACACATTGCAAGCCTCGTTCCCAGGCCTCCGAGAGAGCCTGGGGACTACGTAGATGAGGCTAGCATATTGCGAACCTCGAATCTCCAATCTCTTAGGACACCGTGCTAAGAGATTGCACATTGGCAATTAGCTTAGCTACTATTCTTTATTATACGCAGGCTGGCGCGTGCCATCCGCCATGGCGCCACTTGTGGCAAGGGGTGTGGCCATTATCGAATGTGCGTGGACCGTTGTCGGAGTGAATATTGTCCCCCCGTGAATAATGTCCCCCCGGACATTATTCACTAGTGACTAATGTCCCCCCGGACAGTATTCACTAGTGAATAATGTCCCTCTCAGTGAATAATGTCCCCCCTTGCCCCGCCTACCTTGTCGATGAAAAGTGCGCATGCGCTATAAATCCAGATAGCTGCAGAGCGCGATCACCCCGAAGTTGAGGTGCTATATACGCTATCAGGACTGATTACCAAGTATCTGTGTAGAAAATGTTCTGAATTTTAGTAGTATAGCTATTAGCATCGAAGTTAATAATTATTTTGTTATAGGTCATGCACAATATAAATAATTATGAAAATTTTGTGATATGCATGCATTATTTTTTCTATCTTTTGATTGTCATCTGTGATCCTGAGAAACTTTGTTCCTTGAACTTGTAGCTACTACTCTACCTTGAAAGTTTTAATCTCGGGCAATCTACCAATATCAGACAGCTAGCTAGTCAAGTTTGTCCAAAACTAGAACTCTCTCATGGTTGACGCGCTAGCTAACTATATATGACGTAATTTTTTGGAAAGAAGCCCGCAGAATCCGAGAAATGGGGCATGGCCTTACACCAGCACAATGCGTAGGTCTCATGCATGCTATGCATGTGTAATGATCTGGTCACATATTATACTACTAAAGAAAGGGCACTGGCGTAGGAAGCATGGGTGCACCGGGTGCTGGTGCACCCATGAAATTTCTGAGTGGAACACACAAAAAGTCATACTTTGCTCTGAAGTATTTTTATGTTCAGATTGATTTACTGTACTATATACTTATTGCCATAGTAGAACGACGATACCGGGAAATATCACGAGTTCATTGCCGCGTATTGTTACGAGTGCGAAGCACGAGTAACAATGCAAAAGGCAATGAACGAGTGGTATTTCCGAGGTATCGTCGTTCTACTATGGCAATAAGGTATTTATCGTATATTTAAGAAGCCTATTCTGTACTGGAGCTTTAGTAGCTCGAGCGGCAAAGCTAAGAAGGGACTGCTTTAAGTTTTGGCGATGGCCACCGTCATTTCAGGCACCGAAGACTAAGGCGTATAGCTAAGTAAGGTAAGAGCAGCGGCACCGTGGCTCATTTATCTAACTCGGGCAACAAAAATGACTGATAGCAGCAACTCACTTTCTTCTCTGGCGCTCAACATTCAACCATTGTTCAACGTTTCAACACTGTGTGTATGGCGATCATGTGACGAACACGACTGATACGGATTTTGCACGTGACGAACACGACTGATATGGGAAATTATCATACGTGTTTCCACCCACGCGTTTCCCATATGTTTGTATTACGGGTCAAAGTTCAATATACGATAAATATAGGTACCAGAGCACCCGTTTACAAACTCATCTTCCTACGCCTATGAAGGGGGACATAATTCACTGAGGGGGGACATTATTCACTAGTGAATAATGTCCTAGGGGGACAAAATCCACCAGTGAATAATGTCCGGGGGGACAAAATTCTCTAGTGAATATTGTCCGGGGGGACATGTCAAGGGGGGGACGTCCCACACTAGGACACCGTTCCCTTATGCCAGAATTATGGCTGCTAACTTATGGTGGAATAGCACAGGCTACGTGCTAGTCTCGTATATATTAAACTCCTTCTCCTACTCTGGATGGGATGTGTACAGCTATGGTGCAACCAGAGAATCACATGCGCGCATGCGCGATTAAAGACCGTGTGATGAGGGAAATCCCCAGCCGCGCCTACCTAGCTCGAATCACCGATGTGCAATCTCTTAGCACGGTGTCCTAAGAGATTGGAGATTCGAGGTTCGAATCGCCAATGTGCAATCTCTTAGCACGGTGTCATAAGAGATTGGAAATTCGAGGTTCGAATCTCCAATGTGCAATCTCTTAGCACCGTGTCCTAAGAGATTGGAGATTCGAGATTCGAATCGCCAATATGCAATCTCTTAGCACGGTGTCCTAAGAGATTGGAAATTCGAGGTTCGAATCTCCAATGTGCAATCCAATCTCTTACTTAGCACCGTGTCCTAAGAGATTGGAGATTCGAGATTGGAATCGCCAATGTGAAATCTCTTAGCATGGTGTCCTAAGAGATTGGAGATTCGAGGTTCGCAATGTGCTAGCCTCATCTACGTAGTCCCCAGGCTCTCTTGGGGGCCTGGGGACGAGGGTATCAATGTGTATTCTCTTTAAAAAGGTGTCACTTTGGAGATTTGAGGTTCGAATCGCCAATGTGCAGTCTCTTAGCACGGTGTCCTAAGAGATTGGAGATTAGAGATTCGAGGTTCGAATCGCCAATGTGCAATCTCTTAGCACGGTGTCCTATTAGATTGGAGATTGGAGATTCGAGGTTCGAATCGCCAATGTGCAATCTCTTAGCATGATGTCCTAAGAGATTGGAGATTGGAGATTTGAGGTTCGAATCGCCAATGTGCAATCTCTTAGCACGGTGTCCTAAGAGATTGGAGATTGGAGATTCGAGGTTCGAATCGCCAATGTGCAATCTCTTAGCACAATCGAAAGGCCAATGTTCAATCTCGAGTGACCTTCTGGGCCACCGTAATATACAGACTAGCGGACGAAGCTGAATTGTCGAGCACTACTGTAACAGAGCAAAGGTGTAAAAGCAAGGTGATTGAAGGACTGATATACGATAATATTGCTTGTGCCACACCTCCATTGTGCAATCGAGCTGGATTCCGGGACAATGCTGCAAAATCAGGTAAACCGGGACACAACCGGGACATAGGGCCAAATTCCAGGACTGTCCCGGCCAAACCGGGACACTTGGCAACTATGCGTCGTGTAGCTATCTTGTGAGAACAATCCACTATATGGCATTAAACAATGGTTACTAAGTCTAGTTATAGGGATTAAGGAAGTAAGTGAGTTGTTCTGCCAAAATTGAACTAGCTACAAGATATATGTCTGCTGGCCATGGTTAACACTGCAAGTGAGGAAAACTGCTCTCCACTTCAACCACAGCAGAGGGCTGCCATCTCATGTCCTCCACCAAAGCACCTCTGTCTGCCATCAAAGGCGGCCATTCTCATCCTGCTATGGACGGTCATTGTTGGAGCTATATACAATATGTTTATGGGGTTGGCTGCTGCGATTGAAATAAATAGAGCACGAATTAATTCCCGTATCTCAATTATTGCTGATGTCTGCTGTGGATGATTGAAAACAGTTGTGATCAGCTTAATTGTTCTTTTCCTTGTCTCACCATAGTATCTTACTCTTTGGCATAATAATACTGGAAAAAATCACAGCTTCTAATATTGATCATACTTACCAACACTGCAGTGAGGAAATATTACTATTAACATTACAAGCACCAGCAAATAGGATTGGCTTTGTCTGCCCGCACTCTGAGGCTGATTCCCCAGATGCCTCACTGCAATCTGAACTGCACTCTGCTTCTATCACCTCAGATGCACTGTATTGGTGCTGCGATGTTGACACTAAGATCATGATCAGCAGTCGACTTGAGAACCGTCATCACATCTGGTTAGGAAGAGGTGTGTTTTGCTGAATCTATGTCTGATATTGCCCTCTCATCTCCAGCTAGATAATTTTTACCATACCCAAGCCACACTCACAGATTCGACTGTGCATATAAACGTATCATGTTATAATCGTGACACAGAACTATAGATACAGATGGCTGAGCCATGGCCATCACTGTTGTGACTCTAATCGTAAAGATGAAACCTTTCAAGTTATCAAAAATTAATCTGTTTGCTATTAATCACCACAGTTGAATCAACACATGATCTTAATTGATAATAATATCTTAATTCTTATTGTCATGCACTTTCACATATTAAAATTAGCTCTATAAAACATACACCTTAGAACATAATAGCTATAGCTATAATTGCTTGTATAGGTATTACCTAACTTGATATTATTATAGCTGCTGAACATGCGCATTAAAATTGCTGCATAATAATTATAATAAATAGATCTGCATGCCCTATGCATGCTTAGTACTTACCACTAACGTGCAAATTTATAACTATAGCTACCAACATTTTGCTTCCTTCATGCAGCCTCGATATCAAAGCCTATAGGATATAACTAACTTAATTAGGTAGCACAAGAATTCATGGTTACCGTAATAATTTAATGATAATCTATAAATAAATTTTCACTTAATTATAGCCTACTATTAATAAGGCTACATTACTACAGTATACACTTACAAAATGTGGCAATCTGTGAAAGTCAAGGTAGCAAGGACATGTGCATTGACATTATGGTGACTAGCGTACGGTCAATCAGCTAGAAGAGTTACTGTATAAGAATAACTGCATGTCTGTAACTGCTTGATCTATATGTAGCGATCATAGATTTCTTCCACATCATGTTGACGAAATATTCCCTCATCCCTTGTCCTGTACTTGTACCTCTTGGCTGCCAATGGGAACAGAATCAAACCGATCAATCCAGTCACACTCGTCAATGCAAGGTAGACAAACCCACAGTTAGTCACTGGAGGATGCTCTATCATTTCCCTACTGGCCCACGGCTGATTCAGGGACAAGGGAATGATGACAATGGAATTGAGGAAATGAAAGAGACCTCTGATGGCAAAGAAGACTCCAACAAGAAGACCTTTCATGGACTGAGGGCTCTGAGCTGATATGAACTCCAAGGTTGTGGCAATGACCAGCATGGGACCAAGTCCAAGAAGAAGAGTTGGTGGGATAAGAACTTCCCAGTGCATATTGAGAGATGGATATGTTAGTGATTCATTGTTTGATATGATTGCTTGGAAAATACACTGAGTATGATTGACAAAACTTTTCCTGTTCACTTCATGGCCAATAACATCAGTGATAAGTAAACTCACAACTCCTAATAGACAGAGTAAAATCCCAATATGCAATCGTACGAAAATGTTTGGTAATTTTCGTTGAAGATGACAGAAAATGATCCATATGTAAGCAGGAAAGAGAATGACTGTTGATACTACTGTCATCGCTATTCCACTTTCGATCATTAGCTCCCAAACAAATTTACCTGTGCAGTACTCTTTGTAATATGTATTATAATAGCTACCGGTGGAGTGAATGCATTGCAAATAATGGAAAAATGAGATAGGAAGCCGTTACAAACACAGGTCCAAGTGCAAACAGAATGAGAAGAATTCTTAAGAATGTCTTAACATTTTCAACTTGCTCTGTAGTGAACAGTCCTCCAAATCTGTCCTTGGCGAAGTCCAACCTAGATGGAATGTAATTTTCAGAGAAGGTGAAGGCACTGCGTTGGAGAGGATGCTTGTGGCTTTTAGCAAACTTCAAAATTCCATGAACTATCTTATAAAGATTCTGGTAACCAGGTTCGATATGAAACCATTTATGTTTCACGCAACTGATTAGAAGCAATGCAGCCATTGACAAGACAAACAATATAGCAAAGGTTAATACCAAGCTCTTATTCAATTCAACAATACATGAACATAGTGCAAGATAAAAAATTGGTATTAACAACAGTGCTCCAGACTGGAAAGCCCATGTAGCATAGTGAATAAAGAGGCTTAGGTACTGACTTGGTGCTTCAAAGAGTTGATCTAATCCAAGTTGAATGTAGTTGGCCTGGTATCCCACAAGGCCAATAATGAAGGCAAATAATACAAGAAATGCAACTAAGGCAACTGTAATCATTATTCCCTTATTATGTCTATCAAAGTGGGAAAGTGCAATCATAGCATTTCCCAAAGTTATTCCAATTAGCAGAATAATAAGACAAACGAGAAGAATAACCAAGCTAATGATAGCTATCTTCAGTCGTCCACAGCACACATCAGCAAGAAACCCGCTCAGAGGATAGAACATCATGACTAGAGCCAATATGGCATATATCAATGAATCATATACAGAGAAATTAGTACCATATTTTGACTTGAATATTTCAAGAGCTACAGCCAAGCCCAAGAAGATGTTGTACAGAGCTCCAACAATGGCCGTCCATAGCAGGATGAGAGTGGCCGCCTTTGATGGCAGACAGAGGTGCTTTGGTGGAGGACATGAGATGGCAGCCTTCTGCTGGGGTTGAAGTGGAGAGGAGTCCTCCTCACTTGCAGTGTTAACCAGCAGACGACTGGATTCAGATGGATGAGCCATGGCCATCACTGTTAAAGTTGAAATCTTTCAAGTTATCAAAATCTGTTTGCTGTTGATGACCACAGTTGATTCAACGCAGTATCATAGTTGATAATTATTATTGTTGTAATAATATCTTACTATTAATTCTTATCGTCACTTTCACATAATAATATAATTAGCTCTATAAAACATACACCTTACTAGAACATAATAGCTAGCCATACTTGCTTATAATATTATAGCTATAATCTAACATGATAATATTATAGCTGTTGAACATGCTCATTGATTTATAAACTTGCTAGATATAATAAGTAGACCTACCCAATGTTTACACTAACGTGGTTCTGAATTAGTTCCCCAATATTTTCAATTTGAAAAGAATGGGGAGTGCCATGCAGTAGGGGGATAGGCTATAGCTAATAGTACAATATTATATTAAGTAGATTCATAGGCATGAGCCATGATCACTTATGACTGTGACTAACTGCAAAACCTTCAGGTTATCGTTCCATTTTTTTTTGCTATATTATATATATGGACATGATGCAACATCATAACACTATGTCTTGTATTATCAGTTCATGGGTGTAGGAACAGGGGTGGCCACAGGGGCCAGGACCCCCGGACCCTCCCTCCAATTTTTGAGCTGACATTTCATACCTGCAGTTCAGAGTGAGATCCAATCCAGCTAGTCCGCATGTTAACTAACGCATCTGGGGGAGAATCCACAGAAGTATTAATATGGGCCTCCCCAACACAAAACATCTTCCTACGCCCCTGCAGTTCTCCGAACATGCACTGCGGCCATGGCATAATAATATTATTATTATGCTTTTCAACAAGAAATTTGCTTTTTAGTTTATTATAGTTTCTATTCTGTGTTTACACTCTTCCTTGTTCTATTTTTGCTATTAGTTTCAGTTTGACGGGTCCCAACACACTTGGGGCCCAGAGGGATTCAACCTCAATTGGAGAGGACGCCTATGCTTTTTGGAAACATTTCATTAGATTTATTGTCCAGACTCAATCATAATATTAATTTTATTATAACGAGCTAACACCGTAATATGTTACAGGGCGATCTACAAGGATCAATCGCGTGGCACCTGCATATTATAGATTGTAGGGAGTGTGGGTTGGCTTGTGATTGCATAGCACATGCACATAACATTATGCACATATCCACAAACTATAACCCCCCCCCCCCCCCCCCCCCCAGACAATATCAGAATCTGATATAGAGTCTGTAGTAATTACATACAAGTCATTGACAAGATCATGCATTGGGTAAACTTATAATTATAATATTAATTCTTCTCATCTGTTTTCATTATGATTCTTCTGTGGATAAAAATCTAGTTGACCATAATAATAATAATATTATTATTATGTATCCTTTGTGATACTTAAGTTAATTTATAATGGGATAATTAATTTTAATTGTTATACGAAGTGTGATGCAATAATAAATTATTATCAGGTAATTACTCTGCTATGCTAGGTGCTGGATTGATCTTCTTCATGGGTGATCTCTTAGAAATTGGCACCGATGGTCTTCGTTTCTGAATCTGTTTGCCAAGTGCTGATGATCCCATTGTTGCCCTTCGAGTGCGGCTTTTAGGGCGACTTGGGTTAGAATACTCGTCTAATTTTTCAGTCAGTTCTCTTGATAAGTAAGGTAAATCCAACAGCGACTTGTACTGTGGTTTCTCCTTATCTGATTCTACAGTGCACAGCAAAAGAAAATCAATTTCTTTCTCTCCCTCCCCCACTCTCTACCTCTCATATACGCACACTAACTAGCTAGTCTTGTACCCAAGCCACTCCCGGTTTTTCGAATTCAATGTTGAAAAAGAGCAGACAACGTGGGGACAGGCTACACACACGTCATAGGTAGCTACATGCATCAACCTCATTGATGAGGCTAGCTGATATAATAATATGTAATCGAAGAGGCTAATGCATGTAGCTAGCTACCTCATCGATGAGGCTAGCTGACACATACAATCGATGAGGCTGATGCATGTACCCATCGATCATGTGCATGTGTGTGCATCGTACCTTCAGGCCGGGACAAGGATAACACACATACACACAAGTACCCAAATTGATGACATACGCGGCTAATGAAGGCTAAGATGGGCACAGGCCTAGGCACAATGATGGATCATAGATTACTGGGAATGCCCATTGGGCTGAAGGTATAATAATTAGCTATAGCTAGGCCCACTCTGGAAAAAAAAAATCGACAGCCTGCCACAACTTGCTGGGACTCAAGCCACAGATCTCTCGCTTGCCAGGCGAGTATGCTACCATTACACCGCCATGACAGCTGGCTCTCCTCTAGCTGGAGTAGGAAGTGCTCAGCATGGTAATAGCAGCAAAGGTGCTCACATAGGTGAGCTATGCCTGGAGGTAAGTCAAAACAAACTTGAAAGGCTAAGACTAGTACTCGGATGGGCACAGGCAAAATGATGGGTCATAGACCACTGGGAAAGGCTAAGCCCATTGGGCTGAAGGTAGGCCCACTCCAGAAAAAAGATAGCCTGCCATGTACAACTGGGCCTATCTTCAGCCCAATGGGCATTCCCAGCGGTCTATAAAATTCCATCATCATTGTGCCTGTGCCCATCATAGCCTTTGTTTGACTTATTTCCAGGCATATAGCTCACTTATGTGAGCACCTTTGCTGCAGCATAGCTAATGAACTTACTATCAATTGAGAGTAAGACATAGGAGCCTCTGCCGGTGAAAACTGATCGCCCATTCTCTAAAGATTGTGAAAACTGAGCTAACTCAATAATTGAGTATTCTGCTTCATCCATGGACTAGCGCTAGCTGATCATGACCTGCAAGTATTGAACAATTCTAGCTATATGCTTCTCAGTCATAATAAGAAATATTATTATTATTGTTCAAATTTACCTTCAACGTAATCCTCACAGTTGCACTTGCTCACAATACTATTGATGAGCAACCTCAGATAGCAGTCAGAATTAAACAGCTGCTGGTCGTTAGCTAAAATTAATGATAAAAATTATTAATTATAGTATACAGTCGGATCTCTAGCTATAGCTAATACTAGTGCCAGTACAAGTCTAGTGGTCACTAGTGTCATGTACTTTACAGCCACTTAGTCAAGTTCCCAGGGGTATAATATACCAGCATTACACACCTCGAGTTCTTTAAGCCACCGCTCTATTAGCTACACTTTTTATAATCGTTAAAATTAGCCAGCTACTTTTGGGCCCATGATGACCATTATAGACAGATTCTTCTAGATCTGTAATCACTAGCTTGCTGTCCATGCACTACAGCCCAGGGGCGTACCTTAGTTGTTTCCTCGTTGCCCGGAAACCCCCCTTGGCAGTCAGATTCAGCATTATGTTAGTATGACTTAGCTGCTATAGGAAACCCCCTTGGTTTCCAGATTCCATCTGCAGGCACTAAAATCTCTTAAAACTTAGCTTAGAACTCTCCTCTGGTGTTTTTCCTTGTGTTTCTTTGCTAAAATCTTCGAGAATCTGGCAAACTGTTACTAAAACATGTTAATGATCTTACATAGATTATTCGAAGTAGCTACAGTCCAATCATTTCATGTATTTGAGCTGCGCTTTCAAGGGCAGCTACGCATGGGCGCATATTCGAGTAAACACTAGACCTTAGCAGGAAATTGAGCCCAAAGTGGGGGGTGGGCCGACATTCCGTAGTGGGCCCTCTTTCGCGAGGGTACGGTAATATTCAATTGAGTCTTTGTTGACAATTTATAGATACAGGATGCATGTATGAAGCCTACTTGCATATTTATACTCAACATTACTTTTATAAAGTCGACATTGTTAGCATATCAGGCTGATATTTATGATGGGTTCGACATACTATGGTTTTTTAATGAAAATATCAGCTTAAATTCCCCTTATCTATTCCTCAAATTGACATCAATATCAATGATATTTCGTGTTATGATCAGGAGCTATTATGATTCAAGCCATCAATTTAATGTAAAGTAAAAAATGTAATGGTACCACGCACTACCTAATAAAATTGAGTTCTAAACTATAGCTATTTTGAGCTGTGGTCATAGATATCCACACTATGAATTATTTGCTATTTCATTCTGAGTAATGTATCTATCAAATATTTCCTCCACATCATGTTGACGAAACATTCCCTCATCCCTTGTCCTGTACTTGTACCTCTTGGCTGCTAGTGAGAACAGAATCAAACCAGTCAATCCAGTCATACATGTCAATGCAAGGTAGACAAACCCATAGTTGGTCACTGGAGGATGCTCTATCATTTTCCTAGTGGCCCATGGCTGATTCAGGGACAAGGGAATGATGACAATGGAATTGAGGAATTGAAAGAGACCTCTGATGGCAAAGAAGACTCCAACAAGAAGACCTTTCATGGACTGAGGGCTCTGACCTGAGATGAACTCCAAGGTTGTGGCAGTGACCAGCATAGAACCAATTCCAAGGAGAAAAGTTGGTGGGATAAGGACTCCCCAGTGCATATTGAGTGCAGGATAGGTGAGTGACTTGTTTCGGGATATCATTGCTTGAAATACACACAGGCTATGATTGGAAAAACTATATCTATTCAATGCATGTGTATGTCCCATAATGTCCGTGATTAGTAAACTCACAACTCCCAAGAGACAGAGTGTGATTCCAATACCCAGTTGAGCAAACTGCTTTGGTACTTTCTTACGAAGATAATAGAATATGATCCATATGTAAGCAGGAAAGAGAATCACTATGGAAACTAGAGTCATCCCTGATCCACTCCCCATCATTAATTTCCATATGAATTTCTTGGTACAGTATTCTTTATAGCTTTTGTAATGCAGTAGATGCAATCCAAAGAGCGGAAAAATAAAATAAGATGCTGGCACTTCTAAAACAAATGAGGGTCCAATTGCAAACACTAGCATCCGAAGAAAAGTCTTAACATTTTCCACCTGCTCTATAGTAAAAGGTCCTCCAAATCTCTCTTTGGCAAAGTCCAATCTAGATGGAATATAGTCATCATTATGGGTAAAGGCACTGCGTTGGAGAGGGTGCTTGTGGCTTTTTGCATAATTTATTATATTGTATACTGTCTTGTAAGGATTCTGACATCCAGGCTCAATATGGAACCACTTATGCTTCAAACAACCAATCAGGAGTAGTACAATTATTAATGTGTTGATTAAAATAGTTGTAGCTAATGCTAATGTCTTTTGGTTTGATCCATGATGTGAGCATAATATTATTATTATTAAAAAATAGAAGATTCTGAATGATACTGATCCTGATTGAAAAGCCCATATAGTGTAATGGATGAAAAGAACGAGATAACGACTTGGTGCTTCAAATAGTTGGTCCAATCCAAGTTGAATAAAATTTGCCTGATATCCTGCCAGGCCAATAATGAAAGTAATCAGTGAAAAAAAGCCCAAAATGACAATGGACACAGATGGCACTTTATCATATTATCTCAGAGCTTGATTAAAATCGTGAAATGTGGATGTTTCCAGTATTAACATGACAACGAGTAAGATAGTAAGACAAAGGAGAAGAATGATTAAGCTGATCACAACTGTTTTCAGTCGTCCACAGCAGACATCAGCAATAAACCCACTCTGAGGATAGAGCATCATGATGAATGCTAATATGGCGTATGGTAGAGGCTCATATACTGAGATATTGGAATTTATTCGTGATCTGTCTATTTCAAGCAAAGCAGCAGAACCCATAAAGATGTTATACATAGCTCCAACTATGGCTGTCCATAGCAAGATGAGAATGGCCGCCTTTGATGGCAGACAGAGGTGCTTTGGTGGAGGACATGAGATGGCAGCCCTCTGCTGTGGTTGAAGTGGAGAGGAGTCCTCCTCACTTGCAGTGTTAACCAGCAGATGAGTACATTCAGATGGATGAGCCATGGCCATCACTATTATGACTCTAATTGCAAACTTGAAACCTTTCAAGGTATAAAATCTATTTGCTGTTGATGTACACAGTTGATTCAACACATTTGCTATTATTCCTATCGTCACTTTCACTTAGCACATAAAAACATGCACCTTTACAAAATTAATGAATACTTGTATAATAGTAGTATCTAATATGTATACCAGCTGCTGAACATATTGTGCACCATTTCATTCAATTATTATGAGTAGCTAGATCTGGCGCTAGCTCAGTTCCAGATTCCCCATTGTTTTCAATTTGAAAAGAATGGGGAGTGCCATGCAGCAGGGGACAAAGCTATATATAGTCTCACACCTTGCATTACTCTAAGATTTATAATGAAAGAAACTGATCATGATTCGAGACTCAAATCCCCATGCAACGTGCAATCTCTTTACACACCATCTCCTAAGAGAATCAAATCCCCAATGTGCAGTGTCTAAGCACACCGGGATTAATCCCCTAAGTGTACTCTTCGCACACCATCACTTTAGAGATTGGAGATAGCAAGGGGATTCAAATCCCCAATATGCAATCTCTTAGCACATGCACCATCTCCTATGATATAAGGGATTGGAGATTCAGGATTCAGATCCCCAATGATTATGTGCAATCTCTTATCACAGTTACTGTAGTGCTAAGACATTAGAGATTCAAGATTTGAATCGTCAATATGCAATCTCTTAAGAGATTGGTGACTGGGGATTCGAGTTGCCAAGAAGCTTAGAATCAGCAAATGACACCAAAACTGGCAAACGAAGTGTTTTTGATGAAATTCACACAAACCATGCATGTGTTTGGAATACCATAAAATTTAATTGAACTCGTACGCGTGATAACATACAGATCTAGACAGACAGAACGACTACCGTAACCCTTGCACATACGCCAAGGGTTAAAGTAGGGATGCAATTAATGCCTATTTATGACATGAATACGTTGATAATACTTATGCTTAGTATATAGTCAATCAGAAGAGTTACAGTAGCCAACTATAAGAATAAATGTCATATAATATAGCTACTCTGCTTGATCAATAGATTTTCTCAACATCGTATTGATAAAACAGCTCGATCATCCCTTGTTCTGTACTTGTACCTCGTAGCTGCCAATGAGAACAGAATCAAACCAGTCATTGACAATCTAGTCACACTCATCAATGCAAAGTAGACAAACCCACATTATTATTAGTCACTGGAGGATGCTCTATCATTTCCTTACTGGCCCACGGCTGATTCAGGGACAAGGGAATGATGACAAGGGAAATGAAAGATGGCAAAGACGATCTTTCATGAACTCCTAGGTTGTGGAAAGAATAAGAGTTGGTGGGATAAGCACTTCCCAGTGTATGTTAAGAGAAGGATAAGTTGATACGGTTACAGTACTTGGAAATATAATATTGACAAAACTTTTCCTATTCAGCACATGCCCAACAACGTCAGTGATGAGTAAACTCACAACTCCTAATAGACAGAGCAAAATCCCAATACGCAATCGTACATAAAGTTTCTGCAATTTTCTTTGAAGATGATAGAAAACTTGATCCATGTTATAAATTGTTATTGCAGTCATTGTTTTCCAGTTTCAATCATTATACCTCCCAAATAAATTTGTGCAGTACTGTTTGTGATAATAATGTGTACTGATGAAGTGAATGCATACTAAATTTAATAATGGAAAAATAAGATAGGAAGCTGTTACTTCTAAAACAAATGCAGGTCCAATTGCAAAAAAGAATTAGCTAGTAATAATTATATCCTTAAGAATGTCTTAACATTTTTCACCTGCTTTGTAGTGAATGGTCCTCCAAATCTCTCCTTGGCAAAGTCCAACCTAGATGAAATAATAATTGTCGGAGAAAGTGAAGGCATTGCATTGGAGGGGATGTTTGTGGTTTTTAGCGAACTTCAGAATTCCATAAACTATCTTGCAAGGATTCTGGTACCCAGGTTCAATATGGAACCATTAAATTTATAACCGATTAGAAGCAATTCAAGACAAGCAGAATATAGCACTAAGCTCTTGTTCAATTCAATAATACGTGAACGTATACCAAAGAAAAAATAGTGGTATAGGCGACAGTGCTCCAGACTGGAAAGCCCACGTATAGCATATTGCATGAGACCTAAGTACTGACTTGGTACTTCAAAGAATTTGTCTAACAATATTGAATGTAGTTTGCCGCAAGGTCAATAATGAAGGCAAATAATATTATAAGAAAACTTAATGCAAATAGGGCAATTAAAATTTCTATGTAGCTACTATGATTTGATCAAAATAGTATTCTCCAAAAATATTCTAATTAGCAGAATGGTAAGACAAATGAGAGGAAGGCCGGGCAGGGGTAGCTACACTGCCTTCTGTAATTTGTGAGATTGTCACTGTTATGGTTAGTCAGCCGAGAAGCATTCCTTTTCTTTCTTGAAGTTGTATTCCTCGCTGACATAATGGTATATAGAGAAGCTGATAGATAGCAAGTGAATTAGGGGTAGGTAAATTATGCTAATATTTTGCCTATAATGCTATTCTCAAAATTTAATGCTCAAAAATGATGCTCAAGAAGTGTACCGGTACCTATAATTCCCACTACATTGCCCATTATGCTCAAGTGTGAATTGACTATAATGTTAATAAAAATCGATATGAGACATGAGGAGACTCAGTTACACTATTGTTGACACATTTCAATTTTTTGTGTGCTCAGAATCTGATTCAAAAGTGGTTACCAGCTGATTGATCAACCCATAATACGTAGTCTAGGTGCTGTAACAGAGGTCAATTAACAGCTACTTGCAATTGTGTGCCCTAAATTCTCAAAATTGTGCCAGTTGATGCCTATAATATTGCACACCTATTATGCTCAAAATTATGCCATCATAATTTTCCTACCCCTAAAGTGGATCAGCCTTCATGAAGCAGTCATCAAAACCATATAGCTAGATGGGGCAATACAGGTAGGTCATGTTATATGATATTGTGTAGCTATGTGCATTTTTTTTACTAAGTTGGAATAGCTGTCCCTGATATTTTAATATTAGCAGGGATTTCCCTTAGAAGATTCCTTATAGCGCTATGATTATTAATTTTGTGGGTACAAATTTTAGCAGATTTCATAAAATTAATAATGCTTTTAGTGAGTACTGATTTTAGCAATTTCAATTTTTAGCGAAAATTGGGTAAATTGCTCATTTCGCTAAAGTTAATTTTAGTACAGTGTTGTGTACCCGCAAAACCAAAGTGGTAATTTCTGACTTACAACTGAGCAGTGATTATTACTTTGTAGCTATTAGTGAATTGTTATATCTATGCACGAGTATGCAAAGAGCTATAGGTAGGCATGTCAGAACCCCAAAAAACTGCCTATAAAAAATCTGCACACATATAAATATTACGAAGTTTCAGGGATCATAACTACTCACTACAATATGCTACGAACACCAAACTTGCACCACAGGCTTCAGCAAAGATAGCACGACACTACAGTATCCAAAGTATTGGGTTGTAACCACTTCCGGCATTGCAGGGCTTCAGGAAAACTCCATAAATACCACATACACAACTACTGTGGCACACAAATATTGCTAATGGCAACTTGCTCCATGTTGCTCACTTCTCCAGAGCATTTTATGCTTCTAGGGGTAACTCAAGGTGCTGATTTCAATTTTTTTAGTAGTTTTAACCATTTTTGAAGTGTTCGGTTGAAAAGAGCTCAATAAGCATTTTACTTTGCGTAAAACATATGAGAAAATGTGTTGAAAATATGAAAAATGAAATTTTTGGCTCAAACTACCCCTAGCTAGACTATTTCTGTCAAAAAATATGATACATAGAAAGTGCACGCACTTTAAACTCTTTGTTGCTTCTAAAGAACTCAGGGCTCATTTTACACTTTAAGAATAGATTCCACTTCAGAAAACAATATTAATATGTGCATATGAGCATGTACATGTGTGAACATGTGTGTGTAACACTATGAAAACTTATGTATGTGTTTGAGCGGACATCTAAACCAGTAATTTCAAAAAATCATGCATGAAGTCAGCTTCTGGAATTCTGAGGCAGTGAAGTGTTAGCTACTGTAGCAGCCAAACATGTATGCACACCAAATTTTTTTTATTCATTAAGGCATGTTAAATTCATCAGTAGAATAAGTAGAGAGGTACTTACATGCTATATTTCAAATTTGGAGTCAATCAGTATAGTGTAGTTTTTGAGTTATAGGCCTCTAAAGCAATCAACATGTTACATGCCATTCCCCTATTGGAATAGTACACACACACCTGGCAGAAAAATTGTGATGTTTAGAAATATTAAAACAGCCATATCTCCGCAACCACTCAATGAATGTTTACGGAACAAAGACTAAATTGTATCTTGAAGCCTCCTTTATTATTATGGGTGATAAAGAAAGTGTAAGGAAAAATCTAAAATCTTGATGTAATATGCCTACTATAGGGACCGTTCGAGAGACAGGAAGAGGGCGTGGTTAGTGTTGAAGATGAGTGCTACAGGAACTGGACATCATGCATCAGTGGAGAAAACTATACAGTTATATACTTATTATCAGTGTGTTGAAATAGTCAGCATACAAATTAAAATGTATCATGAATCTAATAATCAGTGTACCACGCCATTCTCGACTCTACATTGATCAATATCTAATCTAGTCTAGTGAGCATGCCCAATGCAAACATATTGGTCATGCGTGGGCGAAGATACGTCACACACTGTCGAGGGCCTAGGGAGATGTAAGTGTCGGCTTGTAAATGAAACTAAATTCAACTAGAGTTCTGTAGAGCACATACCCCGCGCGCACATTGTGCAATCTACAGATTTATTTTCGGTGCATGGCTATACTTTTGTGAACTTGAGAGAAATCATATGAATGGAAATGCTGCTTAATTGTTCTGGTGACACTTGAAACAGCCCTCTCTGCACCCAGACGAGGAAGACATGAACTTGTACCTATATTTTGTTATAATAATAGTATATAGCTATTTTACATACTGATTGATTCCATGGGGCTTCAGATTTCAGTCACTTCACGAGAATTACATGTATATAGAACATCGACGACCTTTACCAGTCATACGCTTGTTAGTTGTGCGCATGAGCAGAAAGCATAATGGCATTTGACGCACACTGAAGCGATTTTTTTGCCGAATTCGATTGATTCGTTGTGCTTACGAGTCGCTTAGACGCCTACATCTCGAGATATGGCGAGTTTTGTGCTAACGACGACGACACAACCGATTACTTTACCCCATGCGCATGCGCGCGGGGTAATTAACTGTTGATAATCGACTCTTTTCTCGAAAAATCTATTGCGCATGCTCAGAAACATGATTAAACCCGCCCTCTGATCCTCAAAACAAACAAAAGTTTTCTCCATGCAAAAGTAGGATCGGTCCCGAGAAACAGCATAGTAAGTTGAAGTGGTCCACCACAAAATCACACATTCTAGAGATCTGCAGCTACAAGTTGTACATAATGCTCTAAATGCTCTGAATTTTGGAATTTGCACAACTACAGGGACTACTGAGAAAGACAGTATTATGAGTAGACGTTTGCCGGTACTGAATAGAGAAGAGCTCTTATCACTGGTGGAAAACCATAAACTGAGTGTGAGTATCAGGTGTGTATATTTTGATATCACGGCCGGGTATAGCTATTGAGTAGAGGTTGAGATGTTTATGTGTACTGGCATGTTTCTCCTTAAGACTGTATAATATTATGGACATGGGAAGAGGGTGTTTGTGAGGGATTGTGTAGTTATCAGTTATAGCTAATATTATTATACACTACCAGTCCCATTTATACCATGTGGATCAGGGGTGTATAGACACAATTTTGAAAGTAGGGGGGCTTAGCTATAATTTATAGAGAAGTGAATGCGTGCGAAATTGTTCGGCCACGCCTACTTTCGTGTTATCATACATCTGTTTGGACAGATTTAATTATCATTATTAACCCTTGGCGCATATGCGAGGGTTACAGTAGTCTATCTGTCTGTCTGTTACCATGCTAGCTCCTATGTACCTAGTTGATGAGTCCAAGTGGCGGTGTGATAAGGTTTCTTATGGAGTTCCGAATGCATTATTTGTGTGGATTTCGCTGAAAATGCTCTGTTAGCCAGTTTTTGCATCATACTGATTCTAAGCTTCTTGACTTTTCCAGACCATGATTTTATGTATAAATAGAATGTTGTGTGTCATGTGCTATATACAGTATTGTTAACCCTCAGCGTATGTGCACTAGGCACGGTTACAATCGTCACCGCTGCCTTCTTCGCTCACTGTCTAGCTTTCGACAGATGAAGCCGAAGACAGTGGCTTCTTTTTAACTCGAAGGGAAAGGTATGTGTGGTAACTCAGCTATAGATCCAACAAGACGACTAGCTCATCACTGATCGGAGCACAGTGGCAGTGCTGACTTGATTGGCATGATAGTCATTGCCCAAGGAGGCTGGTGATGTAGGCACCACCATGAGTGTGGAGTTCGATACAGTACACCAGAGTTGTTGTAATATGTTGCTGAGCATCGTTAAACCTTGAACAACACTGTTGTGCTATAACATTAACCTCATCCCCAGTTGACGTCTTCATGCAACTCAGGCTAGTTCCCTTTTCTGTATGCAACATTGAAAGTGCCTGCTTGTGCAGCTAATGCCATGCAACATACTGAGGGTTTTGTGCTCTAGAGAACTCTAGCTAGTTGTTTAATAAGCTGTCACTAATCATATTATAATTATTATGGTATTGTTATCATCATTCTAATAACAATATAATATCTAATACTAGTCCCAAAATCTGAAGCCCCCCCTCTGTGTCTACACCCTTGTAGATCATGTAAACGTGCTGTGTTTCTTGTTTCCACTTTTGCAGGCAGCATGTGTGGGAGATCCAAAGTGGAACCAGTTTGCTGTAAGTTGCAGGGGCGGAGGTGGGGTTCACTGTTGTCCAGAAACCCCACCCCCTCAGAAACCAATGCTTACGTACGTGTACGTAGCTACATGTAGAAAAGTGATGACTACAGACAGATGAGGTCTTACTCTGTCATTTTCTTTGCTCATGAACCACAAAAAAGCAGAATTTAGATTGCTTTTCAATCATTTTCTCCAAAGACCTGTCAGTAGATAGTCACTAGTGCCCAATAGTTGGAAGGTAGGGACAAAATGGGTATAGCTTTGAATTTTTTTGCTCAAGCATGCAAAGCGTGCACCTCTTTAGAGACCCCTCCATGAAAATCCTGCCTACGCCCCCGAGTTGTCATAATTATACACTGTCACCTTATGATGTCAGTAGTACCACTAGTCTTGTCAAAATCTAATCATAGCGTAGACCACTAAGAGCATGAATGACTGCTGCTTTATGGCATGCAGAAAGTAGAGTAATATTTGTGTTAGCCTCATCTCCAGGCTTCTTCTTTCTAGTTCTAAAATAGTAGTAGGGCATTTGATCATGTGTTTGCATGCTGGAAATGAGGCTACATATACATGTGTATGCATAATATTATATATATGGCTGTATGATCTCAGGCTGATTCTTCCCCTTCATTGCAGGATGAGCGGAATCGCCAAGCGGTAAGTCATTCAATATTATTATAATATCCTAGTTTTAGTTGTAATAAATACTGTGATCTGATTAATCAGAAGCAGGTATTTATTTCTCATATAAACCTCATAATAATATTATAAAAGATTGTTGGAATGGTTGCTAGGCAGCAGTTTATATGTCAAGCTTATGGTCATCAATGACAACAGTGTGTATATTAACTTCACATCCTAGCAACAATATTGTTGCTAGGATATGAAGTTATTATACACACTGTTTGGTTGGTTTCTATGACATTGTGATATATATGGTCACTTCATCCTCTCTTCTTTCCTTCTTTCTATCATGCGCTCCTGATACATCTTATTCTTAGGAGGAGCACAACAGATTGGCGGAGGTATGTACTATATAAGTTTATTGTGAGTTAGGCCACTCCAAATAAATTTCCTGTTTCCCGTCCTGGAAATAACTAATGTAGTATGTGGGCGGGCGGTAAATCCCATTATTTACATAGTAGCAAGGCCTACAGGAAACACTTAAACTAATTAATTATCACTCACTTGAGGCAAGAACACTACGTGTACAAAAGTAAATGCGGATATTGCATACATACAAAAGTACTAATAATGGAAAATTTTGTGACATGCCAGAAAAGGATGCGGGCGGTGGACGGGAAACAGGAAATTTATTTGGAGTGGCCTTAGTGTAAGTGCTGAGGCTCCATGTTGTGTACTGTTTGCTGTATTGATCCACCCCTTGCTGGGATTTCTTTAGAGGGAGGAGGAGGATCCCCTCCCCTGAGAATTATCACAATTATAATTATGCAATACAGGGCCGGGGAGCCGCTCCGGCTGCTCAGGCCATGGCCTGAGCAATATTTGGTCTGATTATCGTAGCTATGTGCTAGTTGGGCGTTCCTGCAATGCTGAAACTATTAACCACGCCTACCGCGTGTTCTGCGCAAGTGCTTAAGCGCACGCTCGAGCAACCACATGCACGTGCAACTACCATCTGTGGTCTTAGAGATTTTAGCGACCAGGCATCATCCATGAACTGAGAATTAATACAGCTGAAAGTGGCCATCTCAGAAATATAATTCTGGGTGGAAGGAGATGCTAGCCCCCCCCCCCCCCGTACCCCTTGCACATGCATCAGTATGCTGCCACTTTAGCCTCACCATAATTTTCTACCTTCCCCCGGCCCTGCAATAGATATGGCTTATTTTAACCGTGGCTGAAGTTGGATTCATCTATTAGATCTTCCTCCATAATGATGAATCAGTAGGTGGCTTTGCTCACAAAATTTTCATGAAAAATGCACTAATTTGAAGCGAGCCCAGAATACACAAGAGACAGTAAGCAAGGGGTGGTCACTACTATACCTGCTGTACTAATGGCTGCGACTGGGCATTTTGATCCCACTCACCTCCATATACTATAAAAAGTGGGTGTTCACCTCAGTAAACTATAAATTGATCAAGAAATCAACGGTAGCTAATTTCTGGCATCGATCAAACCATCAATTGCAAGTTATATTTTTAGAGTAAATCGGGGTGGGGCACCCAGACTCCCGTATTTATGCACACAATGATTAATAATAACACTAACATCATCCTCCCCTCCCTTCCCTTGATTTAATGAATTTCAAGTGTGGAAATTAGTGAAGGGTCTATGCTGGCTAGAACGGTCACGAGTGAGAATGGGTGGGTTTGGTCTCAGCAGTACAGATATTTGCTTTCTATAGGAAATTGAGAACCTAAAGAAAACAAATGCAGAGTTTAAACAAGTGGAAATATTGGAGCAAAGACAAGAAGTGGCACACTCAAAGTCGGTAAGAGAGAGGCATGAGTGAGTGAGAATGGCAGATAGTAGTGGGCAGTACGTGGTAGTAGGTATTGGCAAGCGCCCATGTACCTCATTTCAAGGGGTCATTGTATATAGCAGCTTCTATGCAAATGTATGGAAGTTAAACATTCATGTGGGCCAAAATTATGAGTCATATTTAAATGCCATGGGAGCTTACCCTAGACACTACGATAATAATTATTATGTGAATGTGAATAATAATGTAATCATTGCCTACCATCTTCTGCTAATAGAATGTGGCATCCTGCCAACGATATCAAAGACAAAGTGAACTGGTAAGTACTAGTGTGTGTGGGAGGAGGAATATGGATATAATAGTTATGAACAGAATTCACTAATAGTTTATTGCATGTCCGCTCTATTCATCCTTCAACTATGAGTATTAATTTTTAGCTGCCATGTTTATGCTAATAAAACGCATGATCTAATTAGCTCAAGAAAATTCGCGTTCTAGGATTTTTCCTAGTGTATCTTGGAGCGTGTGACGACCTTTACCAAAAAATCGCGCAAAATTTAAAATAGTAATTTTTAGCTTGCGTTCCATAGCATAAACATGGTATTAGTGACCATAAAGGTAGCTTCTGAAACCACTGCAAGTAGCTAGTGCATGCTGTAAGGTTGAAGGTTTATTTGTCGAGTGATTGTGTATTGACTCCGTCAGGGCCGCCGGAATCGGTCAGGCTGGTCAGGCCAAAACCGGACCACTTTTTTCAGTGAGCTTGGTTGGGTAATGGTCATTTATTTTAAATCATGCATGCTTGATAAACAGTGCAACCAGTTGAGTGTCCAACCAATTCATCTTCAAATGAGGTTCCTACTTTAAGGTATTTGTATATTTTGGTCCTAGTTCAACAGTATTTAAGAAAGCTTATAAGTGGAGAGATTGTTGAGGCTGCCTTCTGCTATAGCTATATCAAAAGCTCTCAGTTTCACTGAATCCGCTTATATGGGATTTGGGCTGTACAATGAAGTCTAAATATTGGCCATTGAAAGTGGTCTCAGAAGAAATCTCTGAGGTTGTAAATTACAAAATATTCCTGGGGGAGCATGCCCCCCTAGTTTTGCGTGTTTACTGGCGCACGCGTTGGTAGCTCCAGGTTCTGACTTAAAGCTGGCCGGACCACATGTAAATTGCTTCCTCCAGGCCTGCTCCGTGACTTCTTCTTGACTATGAGTGTGAGCATGATGCAACCAGTGTCATAGTAGAACGCCAATGTGCAGTTGTATATTCCCACTTTACTTCTTTCAGAGCTGACATCTCAAAGTGGATGTATATTCATTAATATTTATAGGAGAAATCTGAACTTGAAGATGATCTGAAAGCAGCCACCAGCTACCGGGAGAGGGAGAGGATACAACAGAGACTGGAGGAGGTGGATGGGATCATTCAGAGCCGTAAGACTCAGGTGCGTCACTATGAGTGGTATACCAATCTAGCCGGGGAGGAACTCAAGCAGCTGGAGTCAACAATAAAGGAGGAAGGTTTGTTTTATGTTTAGTGATGTCTTGTTGTGTCAGTGAGTATACTATAAGTTGGGTATGTACTGTGGTTGCCTGTGATATGAAGTCCCATTCCAGTACTAGATACACATACACGTACTGGACTACTAACTAATGATTGCTTTTCCCCACATCCAGAGTGCCAGCAGTTGCTTGATGAAGCCTTAAAGCAGGGTTATCTATTAATGAGATTCATGATCTGCCTAATGGTGGGGCCACCTGGAGTGGGCAAGACTTGTCTGAAACACCTCTTGCTTGGAAAGCATCCTCCCCATCCCTGTGAGCGCTGTAGCACCATCTGTGCCGAGCATCCAGTTAAGATCCGATCGATATCATCATCCAAGATCCAGACAATGCTTGGTAGATGGAGGGAGATTAGTTCCGAGCAGCTGCTGCCATCAATAGGCAGATTCATCCGTAGAAATGCCAAAAAGCATGGAGTGGCAATACCAAATGAGCTCAAAGACTACCTTGAGCAGCTAGAGGCATCCGCTGCCACTGCAGTCAGTGAGAATGTATCATCTAGCTTAGCAGTGGCTACTGGTAGTGATACTCTCACAGATGAAGGTACCAGCGTCTCTTTACATTCTAGTGATGAGTCCCAATCTTCCAATTCCCTGGATGAGGCAGCTGCTTTGAAAGCAACCATTGAGTCAATCTTTGCCTCATTAGAGAAGGTGATTGCAGGGGAAGAGCTTAGTGAGGAAGAGGTAGAAGAGCTTGTTAGTTCCGATTGGGTCTTGTTCACTGATTGTGGCGGCCAGCCTCAGTTTCATGAGCTTCTTCCTCTCTTCATTCAGGAAATCACGTCTCTTATTGTTGTGTCTCGTCTCTCTGACAGGTTGGATGACTATCCTCCTGATGAGTACTACCAGCAAGGGGAGCTAGTTGGTAAGAAGTCAGCCACTCACCTCACAACAGCAGAGCAGGTCAGGTGTCTTACCCGTTCCTTGATGTCCCGTGCAACTGAAGGCAGTTGTCCTGATATCATTATGGTTGGTACTCATCGTGACAGGATTAGCGACTGCCCCGAGAGCATAGAGCAGAAAAATGAGAAGCTTCTTGAGATGTTTGGGCCTGACCTCGAGGATCACCTGGTATTCTACGAAGGTGTGAAGGATTTACTATTTCCTCTCAACACTCTTTGTCCTGAAGAGCAGGATAACTCGACAGCTGGGTCAATTCAGACAAAAGTTGAGACGTCAAGATTAGTCAAGGAGGTTAAGGTTCCCATCTGGTGGTTCGTCCTAGAGCTTCTCATGCAAGGGCTCGCTAAGAATCTCCGGAAGAGGGTGCTTAGAAGGGAGCTATGTGTTAGCATTGCTCATGCTCTTGGCTTCACAGAGAGAGCTTTCGAAGCTGCTCTCAAATTCTTTGATAAGCTGAATGTCATCAAGTATACCCCAGCTCTTCCTGAAGTGGTCTTTGTAGATTCCCAGGTCCCTCTCGACAACATCTCTGATCTAGTGCAGGAGGGATACTTGCTACGATATGGCCGGCCTACTTCGTCACGGAGAGGCAACTGGAAGCGCTTTTGCTATGAAGGTGTGGTCACCCTAGAGTTCATGGATAACACCTGCAAGCATCTTGAGAAGGGTATCTTTGAGTCTTCACAGCTTTTGGAGCTGCTCAAAGATCAGCTAGCGGTAGTTCCTCTTGAGCCTTTGACAGATATTGATCACCTTCCTGAGGCAGATGAGTTTTTTATGCCAGCTCTTTTGGATATCTTGTCCAGAGAAGAGCTAGAGAAACATCGAGTATTCTCCTCAGTAGCTGCTCCTCTTCTCTTTCGATTTTCTCACGGCTGTCGACGTGCTGGAGTCTTTTGCTGTCTTGTAGTCCACCTGATGAAGGAGAGCAAGTGGAGCATTCAGCATCGAAACAAGAAGCTCATTCTGGTTGCTCGCAATTGTGTGAGCTTTCGAGTTACCAGCGAAGACGGCAGATCTTGTATTGTCACTTTGATCGATGGTTTCTACTTCTTTGAGGCTCACATTGCAGTGGATACCCCACCTTCTCTTTGCCAAAAGGTGTGCCCCACCATTCAAAGGGAAATCCTCGCCGGAATCAGGGCTGCTTGTGAGAAGCTACGCTACGTCAACGACCAGCCTCAGCTTGCCGTATTTTGCCCTTCCTGTGATCATCACACCAAAGAAGCCCCACCCCTTTCTGATGGTGATCATCGCCATGCTGCAGCAATGGAAGAGAGTGGCTGTGAGTGTATTGAGACATCACGACATGCACCTCTCACTGATAGACACACTATCTGGTTAGCAGAAGAAGGTCAAGGTAACACACAGCTGAATGCTTAGGAGATTAGAGGTTTACACAATACATGGATGTTGTCTTACTCATAGGGGTGTGTGCTTCTTCAGCAGCGGGAATTTCTTCCATATTGCAAACCAAGCCCACTGAAGGTGTGTAGACACCATGTATTGTGTATTTTAGCCACAGTGCATTTCAGTATAATATTATAATATGTATTAAATTTTTTATCCCCAGTTGCTATTTCATCTACTACTGCTATTCCCTTAGCTCAGCTAATTCAAGCTCTTTCTACTCAGCAACCTGATGCATGTAAGTTGCCATGCATGGAAGTAGCTACATATAATATGCTTGAATGCTCTCTCTCTGTTATAGCTATAAGTGCTGAGTTTGTCTCGGCTGGTAGAGAACAATTAGGTCATGACTCTCAAAATACACAACATCCATTATCATCATCTGGTGAGTTTATAATAAGCAGGTGTATAATAGCTTCATTAAAACATCCATATTAATTTTTTGAATATGCTAGCCTCACATTTACCCCATATTCCGGAGTACCTGTCCGTATCAAGTGGAGCAGCGGAAGACACCTCTGATAACTGTAAGAAATGAGAAATACTATAGCTACATGTACACTTTATCTGTGGTTAGTTGGCTCACTAACAATCTTATCACATTTCCAGCTAAGCCCACCTCCACTAATTTGACCTTGATCAAATGGAGGGATGAGAGAGGAGAGGTGAAGAAGTTCCGCCTAAAACAGTCCATCATGCACAGATGGAGAGACATAGGTGATTTGGTAGTTCCCAGACAACAGCTTGAGGTGTGGGCAAATGATAATTGGGATGCAAAGGCTCGCTGTGCGAATATTCTCTCCTACTGGTTGGACCACCCTTCTCGCCACTACCCTGCCACCTGGGAGGGTCTCTATGAGCTCCTTGATGACAGTGAACTCGGTCAGGTGGCCACTGAACTGAAGCAAGCTGTGGACAATGCCATCTAGATCACGAACTTCAAGGTATAGCTGTTCCCTCTAGTATACGTAGCACTGATTTTGGTCGATTTAAAATCGTGACACACATGCATGGACAGACAAGACAAGAACTTTCTTTAACATCAAATGTTGATGTGGCTGGCCATAGCCCACCTACATAGTGCTGCATCTGCTGTTAGTATAAAGCTGTTTGAAACTTTTGAGAATGATGCAGTGAAGAAGGCGAGAACAGGGGAATAGTTATTATAGCGTACGTGTGCGACTTGGCTAGGGGTATATGGATCTTTTAACAATTATGCAGTAGCCAGTTATGTAATATAGCTACATGGGTATTGTATAATTTGTACTATGAGTGTGGTGTAATATGGGATTCCAGTACAATCCACACACCTCAGGAAACCACAGTAGAGCTGATGCCACAGCCACTCATTTTCATTATTCCTTCACCACCAGCACCATTGCTATGGTGACGTGTTGAGTATAATAATGGAACTTGTAGCTAGTAGCTATTTTGAAGTGTGGCTTCATCATAGTACAAATTTAATAATAACTACAGTACACTATAGACTTGATGTGTATGTACAATACTATATAATATCTGATATCCTGAATGAACGAGTTGAATACATACCAGTGTCAAATCCTACATGTACCTTGCTGTGAGATGAAGGTGTATACCCTATCAGCAAAGGTATAATAATAGCTAAATACATAACTACACTTGCAATAATAATATTATTTTAGCTATTATAATACCAGTATTGCTCAAGCATAATATGAGGCAGCTGTACTAGCTACGATACATTTGAACCCGTGTATAGTGGTCACTGTACATGTGTGATCACCTTTTTACTTAATTCAAGCTCCGATGGAGTGATAACATTACTTTATAGACAGGTTCACTATACTAGCAATACTTACGTCTCTTAAACTTAATGCCTACTAAACAACCTATGCATGCGTAGACTTATCTCCATATCTGACAGTGGAAAAATTATGGGCTGTGGTGTCCATCCTACAGCTTGTACATGTGCTGTAAGAGGCTAGCTGGTTGCTTATCTATATTTCTGAGTAGGTTTCACTTGCTATGAATTAATAACTATACTAATAATAGTTTTGGGGTGGGATCTACAATTCCATCCACCTCTCAATTAATTATCTCAACAAAATCTAGATGAGGTTATATAATATACCAAATGATTATTTGAAAAAACAGGGAGTATCATGCAGCAGCGGGCAAGACTAACCACATGCTCCCTCAGCTTCAAGTTCATTATTGCCTTGATTGTGACCCTTCAAATCACAGTAGCTACCAATTGTACAATACCATCCATGCTTTACTTTTTGTGAACCTAGCAGTGTTTTCTGTGACCTTTATCTTTTTATAGCCTCATTCCCAGGCTCTCACCCTCCTCTTTATTTTGAGAGCCTGGGAATGAGGCTATAGTCTTTTTATACAAATCAACATAATGATTCAGCTTAATCTTATCAGTTGCTGTGGCCATTCTTCCTCTTTTCTATATAACCGGCCTTGGTTTTGGATCTATTCAAGAAAATAGTGTTTTATGTGAAAACTTGATCACATCCCCAGTAGCTCTATAGTGCCTCATAGATTAATTACTGCATAATTATTGCTACTGGAGATGTAATGTAGTTCTTGTGAAGAAGCGACAATGATCTTACAGAAACAGACTCAATTGACTCCATTAATAAATGGAATGTGAACAGATCTATTTAAAAATTAATGGTGAACAGAGTATTGTTATTAATGATAGTAATGAGTTTGGAACTATTGGCTGACTCAGTATCTCTGCACATGTCACTGAAATTTTATTATTGGATATTTCTGTGTGTACTATAGCTAGCTGATACACAGTTGCTATATAATTGAAACTCAAATTAACTGTAGTTACTAACATACATTCTTGTATTATTGTATGACATTCAATTAATTTTGTATTATATTACTATACCTATTACCGCTCAATCTTATGTCTATTAAGTGACAAAGTTTGATTGCTTTATAGCAAAGCTAGTTATATACTGAGCGACGGTATGCTAGATATTTGGTATATAGAATGTCTGTCATACAAAAATAATGCTAAACTAGTGATGCTCACTCAACTAAGATTAGCTACTACTCAATGCTACTCATGAAATGTTCAATATTCAGTAACAAGTTCGTCAGCTATTATGGTGGACAGCAGTTACTCAGCAATGCTAGCTATTTGAACCATCTTTTTCGTTGATAGCTGTTCTTTGTGCTGGTGTACATTGAGTGCTTTCGCTTTGGTGTTGTAGTCTTGAAGGACACAATTGTGGTTACCTTTCGAAGTTTCCTGGCCTGAGGTTGCAGTGGCTGGGGATTATTGAGCTCTTCCAGTTTCTCTGCTACATCTCTTGGCATATACAGTGCATCCAGGAGTGATTTGTACTGTGGTGTCCCTGAATCTATAGAAGGATAGTATTGACAACATAATATGCTCTCAGATTGACGGTATTATCAATGATTGTTATTAGGGAGCTTGGCTTTATACTAATAGTAGCAAAGTTGGGTTTTTCAATAATTGGGACTAATTATTTTTAGATAGCTACCACTTACCTACAGAGAGAAGTAGGACATATACTCCCCTACTATAATAATATAGCAAACTCAGATCATGCATTTTCAAATGAATTTGAATGTACTCCTAGGTCAATTAGCTGACATCCTTCATCTATGACAGCAAGTTGGTCTACACGATAATGGAAAGAGTCTCAGAGATACACATATCATTATAGCTATTATATTACTCAAGAATATAGAATTATGGCAATAATAATAGGATTAGCTACACTAGTAATTGAAAGCCTCAGGCCTATAATATTATTGTAAACAATTATTAGGGATTAAAGTCAAGAAAAGGGACACACTGACATTAATTATGATTCACAAGCATGCAATCAATCAGAAGAGCTATAATAATTATAGGAAGAGTAACTGTCGGACATTGCTTAATCTATAATGTAACGATCGTAGATCTCCTCCACATCATGTTGACGAAACAGTCCCTCATCCCTTGTCTTGTACTTGTACCTCTTCGCTGCCAATGAGAATAAAATCAAACCAATCAATCCAGTCACACTCGTCAATGCAAGGTAGACAAACCCACAGTTAGTTACTGGAGGGTGCTCTATCATTTCCCTACTGGCCCCCGGCTGATTCTGGGACAAGGGAATGATGACAATGGAATTGAGGAATTGAAAGAGACCTCTGATGGAAAAGAAGACTCCAACAAGAAGACCTTTCATGGACTGAGGACTCTGAGCTGAAATGAACTCCAAGGTTGTGGCAATGACCAGCATGGGTCCAAGTCCAAGAAGAAGAGTTGGTGGGATTAGAACCTCCCAGTGCATGTTGAGAGATGGATAGGTGAAGGACCCATTTTGGGTTATCGCTGCTTGAAATACACACAGGCTCTGATTGGAAAAACTATTTCTATTCAATGCATGTGTATGTCCCATAATATCTGTGATTAGTAAACTCATGACTCCCAAGAGACAGAGTGTGATTCCAATACCCAATCGCACAAACAGCTTTGGTACTTTCTTAAGAAGATAATAAAATACGATCCATATGTAAGTGGGAAAGAGAATCACTATGGAAATTAGATACATCATTGCTCCGCTGCCCATCATAAACTTCCAGGCAAATTTCTTCGTACAGTATTGTTTATAGTCATTGTGATGATTGTATGGAGGTAGTAAATGCAATCCAAAAAGTGGAAAAATAAAGTAAGATGCTGGTACTTCCAAAGCAAATGAAGGTCCAATTGCAAACAAGATCACTAGCATCCGAAGAAATGTCTTGACATTTTCCACTTGCTCCGTTGAGAACGGTCCTCCAAATCTTTCCTTGGCAAAGTCCAGCCTGGATGGAATGTGGTCATCATTATAGGTGAAGGCACTGCGTCGGAGAGGGTGTTTGTGGCTTTTTGCAAAATTTATTATATTGTATACAGTCTTGTAAGGATTTTGACGTCCAGGCTCAATATGGAACCACTTACGCTTCAAACAGCCAATCAGGAGTAATACGATCATCAATATATTGATTAAAAGAATTACAGCTAATGCAATTATCTTACTGTTTGATCCATGATATGAGCATTGCATGAAGTAACCAGTGAATAGAAATGATAGTGATCCTGATTGAAAAGCCCATATAGCATAATGAATGAAGAGAACAAGATAACGACTTGGTGCTTCAAATAGTTGGTCCAATCCAAGTTGAATAAAATTTGCCTGATATCCTGCCAGGCTAATAATGAAAGCAAATAGCGACAGAGAAGCTAAAATGATAAAGGACTCAGATGGCACTTTGCCATAGCTCAGAGCATGATGAAGACCGTTAGTTGTGATTGTTTCCCCTAGGCCTATTATCATGCCAATGAGTAAGATAGTGAGACAAAGGAGGAGAATGATTAAGCTGATCACAACTGTTTTCAGTCGTCCACAGCAGACATCAGCAATAAACCCACTCAGAGGATAGAGTATCATGATGAATGCTAATATGGCATATGGAAGAGGCTCATATATTGAGATACGGGAATTAATTCGTGATCCGCTAATTTCTTCCACAGCAGCAAAACCCATAAACATGTTGTACACAGTTCCAACAATGGCCGTCCATAGCAGGATGAGAATGGCCGCCTTTGATGGCAGACAAAGGTGCTTTGGTGGAGGACATGAGATGGCAGCCCTCTGCTGTGGTTGAAGTGGAGAGGAGTCCTCCTCACTTGCAGTGTTAACCAGCAGACGACTAGATTCAGATGGATGAGCCATGGCCATCACTGTTGTGACTCTATATAATCGTAAAGTGGAAACTTTTCAAGTTAACAAAAAATATTAATGACCACTGTTGATTCAACGCAGGATAATTATTGTTATAATATCTTACTATTAATTCTTATCATCACTTTCACATAACTATAGCTGCAAAACCTTCAAGTTGTCGTTCTATTTTTTTGCTATTTATGGACATAATGCATCATCATAATACTACGTCTTGTATTATCAGTTTCCCAAAGATGCACTGCCATGCATAGCATCATGTTTTTCAAAGAGAATTTTGCTTGTTAGGTTATCAAGTTTCTATTCCGTGTTTACACTCTTCCTTGCTCTATTTTTGCTAATAGTATTAGTTTCAGTTTAACAGGCCCCAACCAATGATTCACATTATTTCTATCCCTTGTTTACACTTGGAGAGGAAGGATTAGCAAAAAATTAAATGCCCCTTCAGGATTGATGAATTTCATAATACCTCTCTCAATAGTGTAACCATCTGCAAGATAATTGAAGGGTCGAGAACCAGAGTGGCCTAACCCCAAATTGAATGTGGGAAATTGTCTGAAAAGCTCAAAAATGGACTAAAAACCAAACACCATACTCTACCAAATCACTTAAATTTTCAAAAATGTGAATTTTCTGTTGCTCATGAAATGGATTTTAAACGTGTTTTCAAGATTAGGGGGGCTAACTCAACATTTGTGGGTTAGGCCACTCTGGTTCTGAGCCCTTCAATTAAAGTTCACATAAACGTCTTAAATTTGTGGCTAGAATACATAATAATACGATCATAATTATTATTACACAGTAGCTTAATCTTTGCATTGATGGTTTACATTGTGTAACATACAGATGTAAGTAAGCTATAATATTAAGCGTGTGTCACCTCTTTCCAGGTTCATAATTGCATCACGAAGGATCTGGTCGTGTGCAGCGGTGTGCGATCACACATGAAGTTGTAGGCATTTTGCCCGTGGCCAGCTGAAATCTGGAACCAAGAACTAGAACACAAAGTCAAAGAAGCATCGTCCAGTCAAAGAGTAAAGAACTGGCCCTTCTCCATTGACTTTGGTAATAAGAAAAAGTAAAATGATAATAATTATGAGATCTTTTTATTGTGGTTATTAATGGTGTTAATTTTAATAATCCGTTGGAGACCAGCATGCAGGGTGCATGCGCACTTACTCACTTACTCAAGAGCTGTGCAGATTAGCTAGATAGATTGTTCTTATCAACACCTACCAGCATAAATAATTATACCAAACTACTCTACAATGTCGTAAGTTTTGCAGTCTTGACACTTCAACCTGCATGACATTGGGTATGTGCTCTGCTGCGTTATAACAATAATTATCCCCGGGCCCGCATTTGAATGTCTCTGGCTCTACAGTCATGTTTAACTTAATATAATATGTCATGCAAAGCTCTTAGACTATAGTTATCTTGTTCCAAAATGTTATTATTAATATCAATGAGAAGACTTAGTAATCCTGAAACAAAATCCAAAAATCGCACTAAAAGCCTAGGCCTATACTGAATGTTATAGATTGAGATAAAGTACTTATAGCTCATAGTTCATAAAGTTCATATTAAACAGTGCCAGATGACAACCGTTACGTTATTACTGTGCATATGGAGCCCGCAGCAGCTGCTGGACCGGGCGCCAGTCTTGATTACTACTATTCATTCTGCGCCGCGACCTCTGAGGAGAGTAGAAGAGGACATAGGGAGTGAGCAGCTCAGAACCATCAGGACCAACTTTTGTGGGTGGCTCCATGTAGGCATGTGCCACAATATTGAATGGCCGGCGTTCACGAATCTGGATCGAGTTTAGGGAAAGATTATAATGTAATTATGATTATTATCCAAAGGCGATGCTCTGATTTTGACTCACCTGATCCAGAGGAACTTCCAGGCAAAATTCCTCACCATTACATTTCCTTGCAACCTTGTATGCATCTAATTATATTGTTATGATCAAGGTAAAGACATCAACTATAATATTATTATGATTAGAGCAGATAATGACATACAATTAATTTTGTCCTTCAAAATATTTTGGGATATAAATAATAATCTATTGTTGCTAATACTACGGCAAGCCTCAATTACGTATAGTCTACTAGTGGGAGTTAAAAGGAGAAGTAGCTATTACGGGAAAACTACGAGTGAGCCTGTATGCCTGCTCATACGTACTAATAATCATACAATGTCATGACTAATAAATTTTAGAGCCCGTGTACAAGGCCACTGAAGTATGCTGGGTACACTTACAGAACTTGTCTACGCCTGGTACATTCGGTGCATACATTCTGGCACTCCCTCCGAACATGGAATCATCCACAGAGATCACATTACCCACTGCGAAGTTGGTGTAGGTCGCCTTTCCAGTTGTCACATGATTGACCCCACACACAATGAGAAAAGAATCATCTTCTGCTTCCAACCTATACACCCTTGTGCTGTTGGTATAAAGTGCATCCCTGCATGTACACAAACCAGATGATAATAACTTTTAATCTATAACTTATGCACTTAGGAAGCCTGCACTCAATTGGGTAAAATTGTACTTCTCATCGTTGTCTGTAATTTAGATTAGCTAAAATTTAATGTTAGTGCTACATTAATTTTTGTGGCTTTAAAAATTTAACTCAATAGATATCTAGAGACCAAAGAGTTCACCTAGTGGTGTGCACAGTCATTGACAAATTTAGGATAATAATGCATACCTGTTATCTCCGAGGCAGTTGGTCAATTCTTCAATGCACTCAAATCCTTCCAAAGGTACCACATTCATCCGATCCCTTGAGACAGTCAATTTTTCATCCATCAGTTGACCATACTTTGCTTGAACTCTCCTGTCAACCTGGTCTACAAAAGCTGAGAAAGCAGAGCTCAACGAATCCTCTGTGATTCCCGTTCCCCGTTGCCTTAGTGGAGGAGCCAAGAAAGGAAGTGCAGTTTGCTGACGAGGGGCACGGACACGGATTACTGGCCACACTGTATCTATGTAGGCTTGGCCTTCTTCAGGATTCTGGAAAAGAGCCACACGATGGAGCATGGTGAAGGTATCCTTCATGGCTCCTTTCCCAAGTTTCACTAGGCTGGATGGAATGATGTCTGTGTTAAGGGCAGTGGCTTGAACTCCGGTAGCAGTGAACGCATTATGAACAGCATTACTTGTGGTTACATCTGCCGTTGTTGTGACAACAGTGGTCCTTCCGAAAGGACAAGCAACATTCAAGCCAGTGGTATTAACAAGGAGATTGTTGATGGAATCTCCAAGAGAGGCAAACACGATTCTTTGACGAGTACCATTGAAGGTTGAGAAGAGGTAAGAGCGATAGCTGAAGTAGTCTGCAGGAGGTGGTGTGCAGCTCAAGAGGACAATGGCTTCCTTTTCCTCCAGCTGCCACAGTGGTTATTCGCCTTCAAATATGTATACCCCATAAGGAGAGGAAGGATTAGCAAAAAATGCCCCTTCAGGATTGATGAATTTCATAATACCTCTCTCAATAGTGTAACCATCTGCAAGGTAAATAAAGTTCACATAAACATCTTTGTGGTTAGAAAACATAATAATGTGATCATAATTATTATTACGTACACAGTAGCTTAATCTTTGCGTTGATGGTTTACATTGTGTAATACACAGATATAAGTTATTATGTGTGTATCACCTCTTTCCAGGTTCATAATTGCATCACGAAGGATCCGGTCGTGTTGCTGAGGTGTGCGATCACACATGAAGTTGTAGGAATTTTCCCCATGTCCAGCTGAAATCTGGATATGGCATAGGCTGAGGGAAATCAGTAGAAAGATTCCGAGATTAGCCATTGCCGCTTTGATGGGAATTTGGCTGAAACTGACAATCAAGGAAGGAGCTCTGCTGATAAGGTACAAAACTCGGTGAGGTCCAGTAGATGGCTGCTGAATGTGCTGAGGTATTGGAGACTGTAGGTATCTCAATCTCAAGATGCTGATGACTTCTTGCCGAGCTGCAACTTATCATTCCTTTTATACAATCGTCCTTAAGAAATTATCCGTGACCTCAAAGTGGTGAATGTGCACTGTCAGCCGCCTACGAGTCACTCGCCTGTTCTGTGCATCTTAAATATGTGTGTTCTAATTAAAGAGAGCACAATGAGTAGGAAATCATAACAATATTATTTATAGTTCTATATTAAGGAAAACCACCTGTAAATTCTTTCAAGGAAGTTCGATCACGCTCCAGCCCATGAAAGCAAGATGGCCCGGTCACGTCGACCGTGACTTATGCACATGCAAGCTGGTAAAACTAGTACTGGTTGGGATAAAGTTGGTAGGGCTAGTGTATAGCTAATACTAGCTATAGCTAGTAGCCTATGCTGAGTGTGAGAAGAAGTTGCCACCAAGCAAGGAAATATATTTATGTCACAATATTATTTCCTAACAATAACATTATTAGTTTACTGGTAGCTACCCTACAAAGCATTCTGTGGGATCAGTGTGGCACCGATAATTGATAGAGGATTAAATTTGAGTCTCCAATGATAATTATTATCCTCCAAGTCTGTGGATATGCGGCTACTTTGGCTTATTGAATTAAGCATCAAGGACTTAGCCGCTAGTCTGAGTTTGATTCCTGACCAAGCTTCCTGTGTGTTTCCAAAATTAATCTAATTATGCACAATGTTCCTATTCAAATAGTATTACTATTATTTTGAGGGTTGCTAAACCCCCACAGTTCTGTTCCCATACCACACTAGTGCCGGCACCACTGTCACATGATATCCAGTGTCTATCAACTATGATGCTGCATGCGTTTGTTCCCGTGGTTACCACAAACCCATGTAACCCTACCACTCCTTATATATAGCTCAACACTCACTATGCACCGGCTTCCTCTTATGCATTGACATGAAGATTAATAATTATCAATTACTGATGTCGTGATAATGTAGTTGTAACACTAGTACTTGAATACTCATTGGTGCCTTGATATTAAACATGATTCACAAGTAGCTATGGAGTTTCATGTTGGGTGGACTTGATCTGAAGATCTTCGAATTCCTCCTCAGAGAGTAATAGGATCATGAGTCTAGGTAGAATTAAGCAGTGAAAATAATAGTATCAGCGGTGCATGCATGCAATGCAGCATAGGGGCGGATAATCTATGGTGCATGAGTATGACGAGGTGCTGCAAAAGCGAATTTCAAATTTGGGCGTACTTTATGGGGTCAAAGGTCATCGTTGCCCGCTTTAACCCTATACCTACACGATTTTGAACTTGGCTGCCAGTCCAGCTCACAGCGCAGAGCAGATCTAGCGAGGAGAGTTATCAAATTGCTGTCAATCATCTACAACGCAGAATGCATTTTACTGCAGTTTGAGTAAAATAAAACTAAGCAATTTTGTAGTAGCTACCACTCCTGAGTCCCACCCAGTGATAGCTAGGTCCCATCTACTGAACAGCTAGCTAGCTGCTCTTGGTCATAGGGTAATTATTAAATTTTCAAATCTCCATTATCAGATAGCTACATGATAATTATTGCTCAAGTTCTCATTATAAATAGAAAATAAAATTAACAGCACAATTTGAACTGACACGTAAACACAGATAGAATGACACTCATGAGCTTTTTTCCGTTGCTGTAACCGTTTCTCATCTCCTGGATAATGTTAAGATGGGTAACACAATAATTATCATTATTATTATTATTGCCATACAAATATGGTATGGTATTGTATCATAACTAAATTACTGACTTTCATGCAATGTATAGCACATTTTGAGTCAATACGAGTGTACAAGCAAATGACATTGTATAAGTTATTCTCACCGTACCCAGCCAAAATCTACCTACCCTCCACACCATGAGGTGGACTCTAGAATGGACGAGTGCTCATTTGAGCAATGTATTGATGCATGAGTGTGGTACCAGGTCTGGTGGACGCAGTAGTAGCTATAGTCTCGCAGGCCAGTCCCTCCTATTCAAGAAGAGAGAAAGGGTCTGGTAAATAATGTACGATCCGCTCGCCCCATGGAATGCACATGACATCATCAAACTTGATACCACAAACCGCAAAACAACTTTGTGCGTACGTAGCTACTTCCTTGTTGTGCATTTTTTTTTTGCGCTTCAACTGTGGCAAAATGTCCGCTTCTGTCCCACGTGTGGACAAGCTATTGCAGCAAATGATCATCCACCAGGACCACAATGAAGTGTTCTAGCTCTATGCATGGAAATTAATTTCAGAAAGAGTTTTGCCTGTACAACTAAGTAGCTAATTCGTGTTATGGATGTTCATGTGACTGCATACTGCCATTTCATTGGTATTTCATATAGTCGACCTGGGGACACGCAGATTATACGTTATTAGACCCTTTCTCTCTTCTTGAGTAGGAGGGGCTGGCGTGCAAGACTAGATTTAGTACGATCTAAAATTATAATAGTAGTTTAAACTCACCCTACAATTATCACAGGCTAAAGGATAATATCACATCATGGATGACACTGGCGATGATGATTAAATGGACCTACTAAGAGAGATAATTATTAAATTATTGATACTTGAAGAGCTACGTAGATACGACAAACATACCTTGATAAAACTAGAGCTCTGTAGAGCACATACCCCGCGCGCACATTGCGCAAATTATCTATAGATTTACTTTTGGTGCATGGCTATAATTTTGTGAACTTCAGAGAAATAATGGAAATGCTGCTTTAATAGTTGTACTGGGGGTTACGGTGACACTTGAAAAAACGCTCTCTGCACCCAGACCTAGCTCAGACTAGGAAGATATGAATGTCTATCTATATTTGTTGTAACAATAGTGGTATAGCTATGATTGGTTCCATAGGGCAGTCATTATAGACTTAGAACATCGACGATCTTTACCAGTCATACGCTTGCCCACTTAGTTGTGCGCATGAGCAGAAAGCACAACTGGTATGCATATGCACTGATGGGCACTGTCGACAGGCGTGGCTACGGTGGCCAACAAAAAGGCACTATTTGTGACGTTCGTGGACCGTATCCCTCGATTTGACGCACACTGAAGCCAGTTTTTCGCCGAATTCGATTGATTCCTTGTGATTACGAGTCGCTCAGACGCCTATATCTCGAAATAAGGCGATTTTTGTGCTAACGACAACGACAACAACGACGACGACGACACGACCGATTACTTTACCCCTTGCGCATGCGCGCGGGGTAATTAGCCATCGGTGATCCAGCGATGATATTGATTCACCTAGCTGCAAAAGCCTGTGAATCAAACGATCGTTACCAATGTTTAGCCATAGGAAATAAACTAGCGGGAAGAACATCCGGTGTGGCTTGACACGTGAACCGAACCAGGGCACTAGCTCTTCACCGATGATGGCTTCACTGCATTCTGGCTACCACCACGAGCTACTGAGGCGATGGCAGTCATCCTCTAGTGCTGCTCTGTCTACTGACTGCTTCATGTACCCAATCTTTGTCAGGTATGTACCATCCGCCAAAAGTCAGTAGGTTGGAGTCCAGTTTGTTAGCCTAGCACGTGTCTACTGTATATTGTACGATTCGGTAGGATTTCTGCCCCTTGCATATTAATTTTACAATAATTATGCCTGCTATTTGATACGAATGTTCAAGCTGGCAG
The DNA here is from genome assembly GCA_963930775.1 of Cliona cf. orientalis. Classification (NCBI taxonomy): domain Eukaryota; kingdom Metazoa; phylum Porifera; class Demospongiae; order Clionaida; family Clionaidae; genus Cliona; species Cliona cf. orientalis. The sequence goes on from OZ005697.1 coordinate 7,072,024, forward strand.
CCCCCCTACAAAAGAAGGAGGGGCTGGGTTGTGATATCCCCTTCCCCACGCCCACATTAATGACTCATCATCCCTAGCTAAGGTGTTTGGGTTAGGGGGCAGCATATTATAGATTCCAGCTGGAGGACAGCAGACAGATTAATACATACCCAAACCTTCCTTTTCCTTCAAATCCATATACACAAGGCTTGTACACCAGTCCCTCTTACCAAAAAAGGAGGGCTTGCTTATAATACATACTATTATTGTACGCATGATATTATGTACACACATATACATTGTACATGCATACACTCACGCTCATTCAGTGATAATCCTGATGCTGAGGAGGACATTGGCAGCCTACCAGAGCAGAAAAGGTAACTCAATGGCTCACTAAAAGTATTCTCTATGATTATTGAACGACATGTACAGGTATGGAGTGAATAAGCTTGAATCTGCTCTATCTCCTCTCGTGAAGATAGGGTTAAAATCAGTCCTCATATTCGGAGTACCAACCAAAGCTAACAAGGTCAGCAAGCATGACGAAAATTGGCTCTTTTGTGTGGGGTATAAACCTGACGTGCACATGCACACTCACACAAGTGCAATTGAGCACTATGTGACACTTTACCATGTAAATTTCATGCTTACTATTCATCCAATCATTGTTTAGGATGACAGGGGCACTCCCGCTGATGCCGCTGACAACCCAGCCATTCTTGCCGTGAAGAAGATTAGGGAGCTATTTCCAGATCTCCTTGTAGCATGTGACGTGTGTCTCTGTCCCTATACCGACCATGGTCACTGTGGAATCCTCAATCCTGATGGAACTATCAACAACCCTCCCAGCATTGAGAGGCTAGCTGACGTGGCACTGGCCTACGCCCAAGCAGGTACATGTGTAATACTCTGTGCGCATATTATGTATGCTTAACTCAATCTAATTGGGCAATTTAAGTATGCAATGTAGACAGTGAATATTAAATATTAAAGCCACTCCAATATGATTATTTGTTTCCCATTTCCCACCCGCATCCTTTCCATAATTTCCAGATTTTATTCATTATAGTGTATTAGTATACCCGCTCTTATCTCGTTGTCTAACAGTAGCTTTGGCACTGGTCGTCAATGTTACTGGCGCTCTAATATGTACAATGATAATAAATAATGAATAATGAACCGCCCGCCCGCATGCCCCAGGCTTTCTGATGAAAGGAGAAACAGTGAATCATATTGGAGTGGCCTAATAATAATTTTTTTGCTGGCCATCCTGCCATCATAATGGTGTTAATCTTGTACTATGACCTTCACAATGGCATGCTCTACCGTATCCTGTAGGCTGTCATGTTGTGGCTCCTTCAGACATGATGGACAACAGAGTGGCTGCCATTAAACAACGATTAGCTGATGCTGGTCTCGCTGGTAAGGTGAGTAGACCACATCAAATTGATATTAAATCTTCGGGAAAATCACAATCTAGGAGTGATGCAGTGGTTTAACATCAATTTGATTCATAGGGCTTTTTCAGGAGCGGTGCTGCACCATGCCATTGCTCTTTAGTGACTTCCCTGAAATAGTTATAGTAACAATATTATTATGATTATTAGACAGCAAACTCACTTCACCGATGCTCCAATTATATCACATCAACATCCATACTATACTAGAGCATCAAGTCAGCTGAATACTCTCATGATACCAAGAGCAAACACAGCATCATATCAAGCTTCATTTTTTCCAAGAACACTAGCACAGTGGAATAAACAAAAAGTCAATACAATATCACAAGCTGCACCAAACTATTAGTAACAGTTACACTAGTAATTATTAATATTAGTGATATAATTGTTTAGGCATACACTTTGAATTAGCATCTTTGCTATTTTGTATGTCTGCTGTATGTATTGTAGCTACAGAAATAAGTATAAATTATGTGCTTTCTTTGGGCTGTCTATGTCACTCATTGTTCAATGCCTACATGTAGGTTGCTGTGTTGAGCTACAGTGCAAAATTCGCCTCCAGCTTCTATGGACCGTTTAGGTTAGTACTAAAAATCCTAACACATTTCATTGAGACACTAGTGTATGTATGCCTACTATGCTGATCATTAATTTTAGATTGCCAATTCCACCAAATGTTCCGAGAGCCTTTTCACTTAACTACTTGCAATACAGATTGAGCTGCAACAGTCAGTAGCTAAGTTTGCTAGCATGGTTACCGTAGTGTTCATTACTACAGCTATAACCTACACTTAACTTTTGTATGGGTCTGTACCCCATGCTGCGATTGGGATAAGAGTGAAAAACTTAGAGACTACGTCCAGAGTCCCTCATGAATACGCCGCCATAAATTCGAACTAGGACACATGCTCCGTATACGCATACAATATCGGGGCGCGCGGCTTGAGCCGGTTGACCTTCACCTGCCATGTGCTCGACTGAATAGGGAAATCCCCCTGCCCTGAAAGCGAGCTCGCTACAGAAAGTGAACTGAGAAAAACGCCATAATAGTTTCATCGGATAGTCCACGATCTCTCCTACGTTAGGTTCGAATTCTGGGTCCCAACAACCTTTCATGCGCGCTAAACATTTTGAAGCAGTCTTCACCCCAATTTCATCATCATTTCATCACAATTACCTCATCGGTCAGCCGAAGCGATTTGTTGATTGGGACTCTGGACGTAACTACATAATGAATATTAATAGTATTTTTATGTACTAAATTCTCAGGGATGCTGCTCAGTCTGCCCCAGCATTTGGTGATCGGCGATGCTACCAGCTTCCACCTGGATCCAGGGGTCTGGCTATGAGGGCTATGGTAAGTACACACACAGTGTACATAGATCTAACTGCTACCCAGCCTTGGGTGGTAAGGGTCGTCATTTCTACAATTACGTGTATATGTTATGTTGCATCAATAATTCATGAACTGGAAGGCTGTGTGTGGGAGAATGAAGTTTTCAGATTCTCCATGAAGTGTGTCGTGAAATACTGTAGCTTGCAGTTATGATAAATCTTGTCGATATCCTTCATTAAATTTCTGATTTATCTCACCACAATAGTCATACCTCTCCCATATTACCCTCAGTTTGCTTTTATAAAATAATATTATAATAATTATAATAATAATTATATTTGCAATTAGGATCGTGATGTCCAAGAAGGTGCTGATATGTTGATGGTAAAACCTGGAATGGCTTATCTGGACATTGTCAGGGATGTAAAGAATAAGGTACACAGTAGGCATGAATGTGTACAATCAGTTGGCTAAACCCTTACTAGTAGTGAACTATTACTGACTAGTGTTCATTATAGTATTCATTGTGTATTTCTGCAGCATCCTTATCATCCGTTGGCAATTTACCAGGTAAGTGCTTTGACTGACAACCAATAATATAGTCCACGTCATTTATAATAATACTGTCACAGTGATGTACATGTATGTCCTTAGGAGATAGACATATGTAATGAAGTTCCATGTACAGTGCTAAGTCTCCTATTGTGCTTCATTGCTGCATTACTGTGTAGTCCCCCCAATCCCTTTCCTAGGATACAGCTAGTACCAATTGATACATGTACAGTACCTAATGTATACGTGTGTGTACACATACCTGTATAAGCAAATCCACAATCATAATACACGCACACTCAACACAAAGTGTCTCCTGATGTATAATTATTATTATTATTATTATGCTGCATTTCAACCAACATACAGTGTATGCTCACATACATGGATGCATTCACATATTTTGTAATAGAAATTCATATCACTCACGTACGCATACGTGTGCAGGTGTCTGGTGAGTATGCTATGCTGTGGCATGGCAGTGTGGCTGGTGCTTTCGATTTGAAGACCATAGTCATGGAGAGTGTGACATCAATGAGAAGAGCTGGTGAGTATACCCCCTAATATTATTGAAACAGTAGCTGCATCAGTGAAACATTGATTATTTGTAATAACAGGGGCAGACATCATTATTTCATACTACACCCCACGTCTTCTCCGCTGGTTCCAAGAGACCTAAGTGATTTGACTGAATTAAAAGTTGACTGTCACAGTGAGGAATAATAATTATGTTATCCACTTTTTAAGAATATTATTATGCAAATCTGTATTTCCTACACAATAAGTACCATAATACCATTGCATGACCTTAATTCGTGTTTCCTTAACGTAATGTGTGCAAGTCCATTGTGGTATTGGGCTTCGTAGCAGGAATTGAAACAGCTACATGTATTTTGTGACAGTTGTGCTATAGTATTTTCTAGTCTAAGAGTGTGTGGGTGTTGTATAATGAGTGTAAACGCGAAGAATTCCACTATACCACATGAATGGTACAACTCATACACCTTAGAAAAACCACATCTAGGGAGTATTTTCGCCACTGCAAATACTATCATAATGCTAATCTCACGTTTAGTTTCAGTTTTTGATAGTATGCAGCTATTCATTTAAAGTTGAATCACATTTCTGTTTTCTAGAAGTATAATATAACTAAGTACTAAAATAACTGTAATGATGTCAAGTCCTATAACTATTTATCTGTTGTTCTTAATTGTTGGCAAGACGTTATCGCTGACAACATTAAATTTTGATGATCGCTACAATACTAGTGAAAATGATTACTCTTGCATTACTTACCCGCCTTGGTTTACCTACGATGAATCCACTGATAGATGTCAGTGTGGAAGTGATCTTGGTGGAACAGTGAACTGTGACAATGCAAATAAAAAGGTTTACTTGAAATATTGCTACTGTATGACATATGATGATCATTTGGGAACTATTGCTGGTGCCTGTATGACAAATTGTTTCATGAAAAACCAATCACAAAGGGAGTACTTTGAACTCCCCAGCAACCTCTCAGAATTGAACGAAGTAATGTGTGAAGATCTCTGGAATCGAGATGGAAGACTTTGTGGCAAGTGCAAGGATAATTACCATTCTCTCGTTTACTCATATGATATGAAATGCATGCAGTGTAAGGGTATGAAATATAACTGGGTAACCTTTATTGTTGCAGCATTTGTTCCACTAACGCTTTTCTTTGTTCTTGTTATCATCTGTGGGATAAGTGCTAGCTCTCCACAACTGGAAGTATTTGTAGTATATGCTCAAACCATCGCATCCCCTGCTAATATTCGTATTATTCTTGCAGGACTCATGACGGATTATAATTACAAAAATGCTTCACTTTTTTGTCGAATTCTTTGTGCCCTTTATGGTGTTTGGAACTTGGACTTCTTTCGTACACTTTTGCCTCCAATTTGCATTAGGCTTAGCACACTACAAATCCTTGCCTTAGATTATGTAATAGCTATCTACCCTCTTCTTCTCATAGCCCTAACGTATATTTTGATAGATCTTTATGATCGGAACATTTCTTTGCTGGTTTGGCTATGGAAACCATTCCGTAAGTGCCATAAAGTTGATGTTAATTTAAAACCAGCATTCATTAATGCCTTTATTACTTTTCTCATTCTGTCGTATTGTAAGCTTCTCAGTGTCTCCTTTGATCTTCTGGTGTACGTGAACGTCTACAATTCCAGTGGTAACAATACTGGTACTTTCCTGTTTTATGATGCATCGATTGAATACTTTGGACGAGAGCATCTTCCGTACGCCATACTTGCTATTTTTGTGGTAATCATTTTCCTCCTATTGCCACTGGTGTTCAGCTTACTGCATCCACTTAGATGCTTCAACGGATGCATAGGATGGTGGCCATCTCTCCGCTTCTGTCTTGATTCTTTCCAAGGTTATTATAAAGATGGAACTAATGGTACTCGAGATTGCCGCTGGTTTTCATCACTTTACCTGGCGGCTAGGATTGCACTCACTATAGCATATGGCTTGATTAAGGAAAGTTTTTATCCATTTGCCTCTATTGTGCTATTGTTCATTGTTGCCTTGATTGTCATTTTTCAACCCTTCAAATCTCAGTACCGAGTGTACAATACCATCCATGCGTTACTTTTTCTGAACCTAGCAGTGTTTTTTATGACTGTTGTCCTTTTGTACAAATCACGACTGACAACGTTTGGCTTAATCTTATCAGTTGCTGTGGCCATTCTTCCTCTTTTCTATATAACTGGCCTTGTTCTTAAATGGATCTATTCAAGGAAATCATGCTATGGGCATTTTATATCCAAATTATTGTGCTTTTTACAAAGAAGTGACCATGGTCTTACAGAAACGGACTCAATCGACTCCATTCCTTATCGAATGGAATGTGAACAGAATGGTGAACAGAGTATTGTTATTAATGATCATCACAGTAATGAGTATGGAACTTTTAGCTGACTCAGTATCAGATTCTGAGCACATGTCACTGAAAATGGATATTGGACAGTTCTGTGTGTACTGTTACAATAATTGCTAATATTTAATTTATTGATTCAAAAACTCCAAATAGCTGTATAGTTACTAACACACATTCCTGTAATATTAAGTTCATGCCACTGTAATATTATAATATTATTTAGCTATTAGCTATTATTATACCCGTTTACTACTAATTACAATGTCTCTTAAGTGACGAAGCTTGATTGCTTTATACTGAGCGACTGTATGCTAGGTATTTGGTATGTAGAAGGTCTATCATACAAAAGTAATGCGCGCTAAACTAGAGATACTCACTCATATAAAGTATAGCTACTACTCAATGCTACACACAAACAATTATTCGGTAACAAGTTCATCAGCTATTATAGTGGACAGCAGTTACTCAGCAATGCTAGCAATTTGAACCATCTTTTTCGTTGATGGCTGTTTCCTTGTGCTGGTGTACATCGAGTGCTTTCGCTTTGGTGTTGTAGTCTTGAAGGGCACCATTGTGGTTACCCTTCGAAGTTTCCTGGCCTGAGGTTGCAGTGGCTGGGGATTATTGAGTTCTTCCAGTTTCTCTGCTACATCTCTTGGCATGTACGGTGCATCCAGGAGTGATTTGTACTGTGGTGTCCCCTCTGCTGAACCTATAGAAGGGCAGTATTGATGACCGTACTGAGAATCAGTATCCTCAAATGTTTGCTTGTATACATAGCTACATAATAATGATATTATGCTCTCAGATTGACAGTTTTATCAATAATTATCGTTTAATTTTTGGGGACCTTGGCCTAATATTAATTTTTAGTGGCGAAATAGGGTTTTTCAATAATTAAGACTATTTGTATAGGTAATAGTGAGGTTGTATGTTGAATTTGGGTAAAATAGCACTCTGAAATAGGTATTTGGTTCAAAAATTGTACGAGCGATAGCGAGTACAATTTGATGAACCAAATGCCTATTTCAGGTGCTATTTATCCAAATTCAACATACAACCTCACTATCACAGGCTAATAGTATACATACACAAAGTCAGATAGGTATTTCAACTCAGAAGGGTATTTCAAACTCAGGTACCTATTTCACTTGTAATACTTGTAATTGGTATACAAGATTTATACACATAAAAGCACAAGTATACTATTAAGATAGCTATAACTTACTTTCAGAGAGAAGCAGGACATATACTCCCCTACCAGCAAACACAGATCGCGCATTTTCATGTGAATTTGAATGTACTCCTAGATCAATTAGCTGACATCCTTCATCTATGACAGCAATTTGATCTATATGATAATGGAGAGAGTCTTATCAGAGATATGCATATCATATTATCATTACTGAATGGTGTTTACCTTCTTCTTGGCAGTTACATCGACGTTTGATACTCTTTATTAGCAACAGGAGATAGCAGTCTGAATTGAATACTTGTTGGTTATCAGCTGGATAGAAGAAGTGCAATGGTACTTTGTCTATTCAATTTGGTGGTAGAAATTTATAGCTTTGCTCAAGTTCAGTAGCTCTTTCAAAGGTTTACCTCCAAATTTTATTGTGAAAAAAGAGGCTGCTGCAATAGACCCTGTCATAGTGTAGCTGGCATTCTTGAAGTAAATTCAGGGGTGCTAAAGTTTGATACCCTAAAAATATGACGGGAAGTTTAGAAGCTTTCATTGACTTCACCACTCCACCAGATCAAAGACATGCAATATTCAGTTGAGTCTAAGAAGCCATTTGTCCACTATTTACAGATACAGGATGCATGTATGAAGCCTACATGCATATTAAATATTCAACATTAGTTTCATAATAATATCGACATTGTGTATCAGGTTGCATGATGTTCGTGATGGGTTCGACATTAAATTTTTATGAAAATATCGGCTTAAAATTAATCTAAAATATATACAATGTCATCACTTTGACCTCAATGTCAATGGCATTTCATGTTATGATCAGGAGCTATCATGATTCCACTAAATACAAGCGATCAATTTAACGTAAAGTACAAAAAAATTAATGGTACCATGCACTACCTAATAAAATTGAGTACTATAAAGCTAGCTATTTTTAGCTGTGGTCATAGATATCCACACTATGAATTACTTGCTATTTGATTCTGAGTAATGTATCTATCAAATATTTCCTCCACATCGTGTTGACGAAACATTCCCTCATCCCTTGTCCTGTACTTGTACCTCTTGGCTGCCAATAAGAACAGAATCAAACCGATCAAACCAGTCACACTCGTCAATGCAAGGTAGACAAACCCACAGTTAGTCACTGGAGGGTGCTCTATCATTTCCCTACTGGCCCACGGCTGATTCAGGGACAAGGGAATGATGACAATGGAATTGAGGAATTGAAAGAGACTTCTGATGGCAAAGAAGACTCCAACAAGAAGACCTTTCATGGACTGAGGGCTCTGAGCTGAGATGAACTCCAAGGTTGTGGCAATGACCAGCATGGGTCCAAGTCCAAGAAGAAGAGTTGGTGGGATTAGAACTGCCCAGTGCATGTTGAGTGCAGGATAGGTTAACGATTTGTCTTGGGATATTGTTGCTTGAAATACACACAGGCTATGATTGGAAAAAATATTTCTGTTCAATGCATGTGTATGTCCCATAACATCTGTGATTAGTAAACTCATGACTCCCAAGAGACAGAGTATGATTCCAATACCCAGTCGCACAAACAGCTTTGGTACTTTCTTATGAAGATGATAAAATATGATCCATATGTAAGTGGGAAAGAGAATCACTATGGAAATTAGATTCATCATTGCTCCGCTCCCCATCATATAGTTCCACACAATTTTCTTTGTACAGTATCCACTATAGTTTTTGTGATGATTGTATGGTGGTAGTAAATGCAATCCAAAAAGTGGTAAAAAAAAAGTAAGATGCTGGTACTTCCAAAGCAAATGAAGGTCCAATTGTAAACAGAATCACTAGCATTCTAAGAAATGTCTTAACATTTTCCACTTGCTCTGTTGAGAATGGTCCTCCAAATCTCTCCTTGGCAAAGTCAAACCTAGATGGAATATAGTCATCGTTATAGGTGAAGGCACTGCGTTGGAGAGGGTGCTTGTGGGTTTTGGCAAAAATTATTATATTACACACTGTCTTGTAAGGATTTTGACGTCCAGGCTCAATATGGAACCACTTACGCTTCAAACAGCCGACCAGGAGTAGTACAATCATTAATATATTGAATAAAACAGTTGCTGCTAATGCTAATGACCTGCGGCTTGATCCATGATGTGAGCACAATATTAGGAAAGAAATGATTATAAATGATACTGATCCTGATTGAAAAGCCCATATAGCATAATGAATGAAGAGAACGAGATAACGACTTGGTGCTTCAAATAGTTGGTCCAATCCAAGTTGAATAAAATTTGCTTGATATCCTGCCAAGCCAATAATGAAAGCGAATAATGACAGAGAAGCTAAAATGACAATGAACACAAATGGCACTTTGTCATATCTCAGAGCTTGATGAAGACTATTACCTGTGATTGTTTCCCCTATTATCATGACAACGAGTAAGATAGTGAGACAAAGGAGGAGAATGATTAAACTGATCACAACTGCTTTCAGTCGTCCACAGCAGACATCAGCAATAAATCCACTCAGAGGATAGAACATCATGATGAATGCTAATATGGCGTATGGAAGAGGCTCATATATTGAGATACGGGAATTAATTCGTGATCCACTAATTTCTTCCACGGCAGCGAAACCCATAAATATGTTGTACAGAGCTCCAACAATGGCTGTCCATAGCAGGATGAGAATGGCTGCCTTTGATGGCAGACAGAGGTGCTTTGGTGGAGGATATGAGATGGCAGCCCTCTGCTGCATGTGGTTGAAGTGGAGAGGAGTCCTCCTCACTTGCAGTGTTAACCAGCAGACGACTGGATTCAGATGGATGAGCCATCATCACTTGTGTAACTAACTGAAAAATCTTCAAATTCTATATTATTATCTGTCATCCTATTATATGGACGCAATGCATCATCATAACAGTATGTTTTACTCTGTTTTTGTTTTTAGTTCCCCAAACATACACTAGCGTCACATCTGTTATTGCTTGTTAGTTTTATTTAATAATAATATTATTTCTACTCTTATAAGTACACTCTGTATAATAATATTGCTCTGTTTTTATTATAATATTATTATATAGGTTTCAGTTTTATCCCTTAACATGCACATTATTATTTTTATCTTACTTGGGGGTCCAAAACATTGGGGGTAACCTTAATTGGAGAGGATGCTTATCCCTAGCCTTTTGGATACTTTTTTTTATTAACTTAATAATAATCCTCTTGTCCAGACTCATCATTTATTTAATATCCTTCTTAAGTACTACAAAGGACAAAGAATAAGATTTTTTTACGACTAATATTCACTATAAAATTAATGAAAACAGGCGAGAAGGACTAAGTTGACCCAATGATTTGCTACAGAATCTAGATTGGTATATTGTATGGTAAGGGTCGTCTGAGAGAACATGCGGTATGCCAGGCATCAATGGTCACATTAAGTCTATAGTGTGCAACTGTTGCCAGTCTGTATTTACGTGACACCAACCTCATGCATGCAGCCAACATGACTGATTGCTACCCAATACTTCGCTGGTCAGTTGCCAGTCAATGCAGTGAAAGGGAACACAATAGTTCATGCACAAGTGCATTAAAAGTTCAGGTGGCTGGCTGTCTGGTGAAACCACACACAATAGAACTATTTATCAGATGTGCAAGGACGCTTAGTCTGTAAAAGAATCACCCTGGATTTTGAGCATATGGGCATAAGAATCTCCCCATCGCTGGGTGTCTGCATTGTCTCGGGCTGCCCTTTATCACCCAAATTCCTTCTTGTACTTCATTGAAGTGGAAGGAGGTGGTGATTACGCTAATGATAGACTTAAAGATTGGCAAACAGGTAAGTACTGTAATTGCATGCCCTAGTTCCTGTGAGTTAAAAACAATTTGACAAAAAGTGAAGCACTTACGTATAAAATTAATTATAGTCCATCATGAGTCCTGCAAGAACACTAATGGTATATAGCAGGGATTGTGCATGATTTAAGCATAATACCGGGTATACTACAAATGCTTTCAGTTGTGGAGACTCGGCCAGCACTTATCCCACAGCCAATAACAAAATGAAGAAAAGAAAAGTGTTAGTGTAACAAATACTAATATTATACAACCATGAATGCACAGGATGTGTTCAACATCATTAATTTTAACTACATACCCTGCATCTGAATAGGGTTCTAATATTATTGAACTACATACTCTGCACCTAAACAGAATTCTGGTACTTTTCTGTTCACAGGGATCTCTTTTATAATGTACTTTTGCCTCCAATTTGCATTCAGCTAAGCACCCTTGTCTTAGAGTATGTAATAGCTATCTACCCTCTTTTTATCATTGCATGCATAGCCCTATATTATTATTATTTTGTTAGATCTTCATGATAAGAATGTTTCTAAGCTGCATAAATGCTATAAAGGTGATATTAATGTAAACTGGCTTCATTTATGCCTTTATTACCTTTCTCATTCCTGTCATGATCATAATATTATGTTAAGCTTCTCAGTGTCTCCTTTGATTTATTGGCATACATGAAAGTCTACAATTCCAGTGGTAAGATTACCAGTTGTTTCCTCTTTTACGTATGATGCATTGATCGAATACTTTAGACAAGAGCATCTTCTGTATCCCTTAATACTAAGTCTTGCTGTTTCCTTGTGCTGGTGTACATCGAGTGCTTTCGCTTTGGTGTTGTAGTCTTGAAGGGCACCATTGTGGTTACCCTTCGAAGTTTCCTGGCCTGAGGTTGCAGTGTCTGGGGATTATTGAGCTCTTCCAGTTTCTCTGCTACATCTCTTGGCATGTACAGTGCATCCAGGAGTGATTTGTACTGTGGTGTCCCCTCTGCTGAACCTATAGAAGGGCAGTATTGATGACCTTATTGAGAATCAGCATCCTCAGCTTTTTTGTAGCTACAATGATGTAATAGTAATATAATTATTAGTATGCTCTCAGATTGACAGTATTATCAATGGTTGTTGTCTATAATAAAGTTCAGTTTGGGGAGCTTGGCATACTAATTAGTAGCAATCAAATATTAAGACTTACTTTCAGAGAGAAGCAGGACATATACTCCTCTACCAGCAAACACAGATCGCGCATTTTCATATGAATTTGAACGTACTCCTAGGTCAATTAGCTGACATCCTTCATCTATGACAGCAAGTTGGTCTGCACGATAATGGAGAGAGTCTCAGAGATGTGTTTATCATAATTATTATCATTACTGAATGGTGTTTACCTTCTTCTTGGCAGTTACATCGACGTTTGATACTCTTTATTAGCAACAGGAGATAGCAGTCTGAATTGAATATTGTTGGTTATCAGCTGGATAGAAGAAGTGCAATGGTACTTTGTCTATCAATTTCGTGGTAGAAATTCATTGCTTTGCTCAAGTTTCAAAGGCTTACCTCCAAATTTTATTGTAAAAAAAGAAGCTACTGCAATTGACCCTGTCATAGTGTAGCCGGCATTCTTGAAGTAAATTCAGGGGTGCTAAGGTTTGATACCCTAAAAAATTAATATGACGGGAAGTTTAGAAGCTTTGATCGACTTCACCACTCCACCAGATCAAAGACATGCAATATTCAGTTGAGTCTAAGAAGCCATTTGTCCACTATTTACAGATACAGGATGCATATAATATGAAGCCTACATGCATACTAAATACTCAACATTAGGTTTATAGTAATATCGACATTGTGTATCAGGTTGATGTTCGTGATGGGTTCGACATTAAATTTTTATGAAAAAATCAGCTTAAAATTTCCCCTTATCTATAATATATTCCTCCCTTTGACCTCAATGTCAATGACATTTCATGTTATGATCAGGAGCTATCATGATTCCACTAAATACAAGCCATCAATTTAATGTAAAGTAAAAAATTTAATGGTATCATGCACTACCTAATAAAATTGAGTACTAAGCTAGATATTTTGAGCTGTGGTCATAGATATCCACACTATGAATTACTTGCTATTTCATTCTGAGTAATGTATCTATCAAATATTTCTTCCACATCGTGTTGACGAAACATTCCCTCATCCCTTGTCCTGTACTTGTACCTCTTGGCTGCTATTGAGAACAGAATTAAACCGATCAATCCAGTCACACTCGTCAATGCAAGATAGACAAACCCACAGTTAGTCACTGGAGGATGCTCTATCATTTCCCTACTGGCCCACGGCTGATTCAGGGACAAGGGAATGATGACAATGGAATTGAGAAATTGAAAGAGACCTCTGATGGCAAAGAAGACTCCAACAAGAAGTCCTTTCATGGACTGAGGGCTCTGAGCTGAGATGAACTCCAAGGTTGTGGCAATGACCAGCATGGGACCAATTCCAAGAAGAATAGTTGGTGGGATAAGGACTCCCCAGTGCATGTTGAGTGCAGGATAGGTGAGTGACTTGTTTCGGGATATCATTGCTTGAAATGCACACAGGCTATGATTGGAAAAACTATATCTATTCAATGCATGTGTATGTCCCATAACGTCTGTGATTAGTAAACTCACAACTCCCAAGAGACAGAGTGTGATTCCAATACCCAGTCGAGCAAACTGCTTTGGTACTTTCTTACGAAGATAATAGAATATGATCCATATGTAAGCAGGAAAGAGAATGACTATGGAAACTAGATTCATCCCTGATCCACTCCCCATCATTAATTTCCATGTGAATTTCTTGGTACAGTATTCTTTATAGTTTTTGTAATGCAGTAGATGCAATCCAAAGAGCGGAAAAATAAAATAAGATGCTGGCACTTCTAAAGCAAATGAAGGTCCAATTGCAAACAGAATCACTAGCATCCGAAGAAAAGTCTTAATATTTTCCACCTGCTCTATATTAAAAGGTCCTCCAAATCTCTCCTTGGCAAAGTCCAACCTGGATGGAATATAGTCATCATTATAGGTGAAGGCACTGCGTTGGAGAGGGTGCTTGTGGCTTTTCGCATAATTTATTATATTGTATACTGTCTTGTAAGGATTCTGACGTCCAGGCTCAATATGGAACCACTTACGCTTCAAACAGCCAATCAGGAGTAGTACAATCATTAATGTGTTGATTAAAATAGTTGTAGCTAATGCTAATGTCTTGCGGTTTGATTCATGATGTGAGCATAATATTAAAAAATAGAAGATTCTCAATGATACTGATCCTGATTGAAAAGCCCATATAGCATAATGAATGAAGAGAACAAGATAACGACTTGGTGCTTCAAATAGTTGGTCCAATCCAAGTTGAATAAAATTTGCCTGATATCCTGCCAGGCCAATAATGAAAGCAATTAGTGAAAGAAAGCCCAAAATGACAATGGACACAGATGGAACTTTGTCATATCTCAGAGCTTGATTAAAGTCGTGAAATGTGGATGTTTCCAGTATTAACATGACAACGAGTAAGATAGTGAGACAAAGGAAAAGAATGATTAAGCTGATCACAACTGTTTTCAGTCGTCCACAGCAGACATCAGCAATAAACCCACTCAGAGGATAGAGCATCATGATGAATGCTAATATGGCATACGGTAGAGGTTCATATACTGAGATACTGGAATTAATTCGTGATCTGTCTATTTCAAGCAAAGCAGCAGAACCCATAAAGATGTTATACATAACTCCAACAATGGCTGTCCATAGCAGGATGAGAATGGCCGCCTTTGATGGCAGACAGAGGTGCTTTGGTGGAGGACATGAGATGGCAGCCCTCTGCTATGGTTGAAGTGGAGAGGAGTCCTCCTCACTTGCAGTGTTAACCAGCAGACGACTAGATTCAGATGGACGAGCCATGGCCATCACTACTGTGACTCTAATTGCAAACTTGAAACCTTTCAAGGTATAAAAATTAGTGTATTTGCTGTTGACGTACACAGTTGATTCAACACAAGACTAAATGTTTACTATTATTCCTATCGTCACTTTCACATAGCACATAAAAACATGTACCTTTAGAAATGAATGCTTGTATAATAGTATCTAATGTGTATACTAGCTGCTGAACATATTATGCACCATTTCATTTAATTATTATAAATAGCTAGATCTGGCACTAGCTCAGTTCCAGATTCCCCACTGTTTTCAATTTAAAAAGAACAGGGAGTGCCATGCAGCAGGCGGCAAAGCTATAGATAGTCTCATATCTTGCACAGCTTTAAGATTTATAGCGAAAGAAACTGATCATGATTCGAGACTCAAATCCCCATGCAATGTGCAATCTCTTAACACGCCATCTCCTAAGAGAATCAAATCCCCAATGTGCAGTCTCTTAGCACACCGGGATTTAATTCCCAAAGTGTACCCTTAGCACACCATCACTTTAGAGATTGGAGATAGCAAGGGGATTCAAATCCCCAATGTGCAATCTCTTAGCACATGCACCATCTCCTGTGATACAAGGGATTGGTGATTCAGGATTCAAATCCCCAATGATTATGTGCAATCTCTTATCACAGTAGTGCTAAGAGATTGGAGATTCGAGATTTGAATCATCAATGTGCAATCTCTTAAGAGATTGGTGATTGGGGATTCGAGTTGCCAAGAAGCTTAGAATCAGCAAATGACACCAAACTGGCAAACGAAGTGTTTTTGATGAAATTCACACAAATTATGCATTTGGAATACCATAAATTGGACTCGCAAGCGTGATAACATACAGATCTAGACAGACAGAACGACTACCGTAACCCTCGCACATGTGCCAAGGGTTAATAAAGTAGGGATGCAATTAATGCCTATTTATGACAGGAATTAAATACGTTGATGATAATTTTACAGTCAATCAGATCAGAAGAGTTACAGTAACTAACTATAAGAATAAATGTCATACTCTGCTTGATCAATAGATTTTCTCCACATCGTATTGATAAAATAGCTCATCCCTTGTTCTGTACTTGTACCTCGTAGCAGCCAATAAGAACAGAATCAAACCAATCAATCTAGTCACACTCGTCAAGACAAACCCACAATATTATAATTAGTCACTGGAGGATGCTCTATCATTTCCCTACTGGCCCACGGCTGCTTCAGGGACAAGGGAATGATGACAATGGAATTGAGGAAATGAAAGATGGCAAAGACAATCTTTTATGAACTCCTTGGTTGTGGAAAGAATAAGAGTTGGTGGGAGAAGGATATGTTAGTGAAATTTGATACGGCCACAGTACTTGGAAAATATTATATTGACAAAACTTTTCCTATTAAGCACATGCCCCACAACATCAGTGATGAGTAAACTCACAATTCCTAATGACAGAGCAAAATCCCAATACACATGCAATCGTACATAAAGTTTCTGTAATTTTCTTTGAAGATGATACAAAACTTGATCTATACTGATATTATAAATTGTTATTGCAGTCATCGTTTTCCAGTTTCAATCATTATACCTCCCAAATAAATTTGTGCAGTACTGTTTGTGATAATAATGTGTATTGGTGAAGTGAATGCATACTAAATGAATGCACAGGAGTGCAAAACCCTCACCGCTACACGCATGCATAACTCATGCACATGTAGATCTATAGTAGCTAGCATATCTCAGTGTGTCTGCATGCCTGCTCAATATAAGGAGTATTGAACTAGATACATACTACCATATTATTATGGTAGTATGTATCTAGTTCAATTTTATATTATACATACCCTGCACCTGAGGTACTCCAGTTATGATATAGGCTAGGGGGAAGGCACCTGCCTATGTTACTATACTAACTGAAAGCCTCTGTGATTACTTAAACTCAATTATGCACTTGAGAGCCACTGCCTGTTTACACTGTCACTGCATTGACAACTGACCAGCAAGGCACAGAATGACAACCACAGCTGCACACTATTATACCACTGGAACGTGACCACTCTTCCTTGATGCCTGATAATCCTCAGATGAGTACTTTCTCTAAGACGACCCTTACCATACGGACGGACGGACAGACGGACGATTGCAGTAACCCTCCGCCTACGCTTTGCGGCGAGGGTTAATAATGGAAAAATAAGATAGGAAACCGTTACTTCTAAAACAAATGCAGGTCCAAGTACAAAAAGAATTAGCTAGTAATATATCCTAAAGAATGTCTTAACATTTTCCACCTGCTCTGTAGTGAATGGTCCTCCAAATCTCTCCTTGGCAAAGTCCAACCTAGATGGAATGTAGTCATCGGAGAAAGTGAAGGCACTGTGTTGGAGAGGATGCTTGTGGCTTTTAGCGAACTTCAGAATTCCATAAACTATCTTGCAAGGATTCTGGTACCCAGGTTTGATATGGAGCCATTAAATTTTTCTTTTATACAACTGATTAGAAGCAATGCAGTGGCGGATCCAGGGGGGGTGCATGGGGTGCTATTGCACCCCCCTTGGGCTAGACACTGAGTCAGCAATTAGCCTATTGCACTGGCATGATGCTGCTGCCTAGTGAATCTCACTCACTATTAATTATACAAACCATTTTCTGTTGATATCATATCATAAATAGACGAACACAAACGTTGATCGACAGTCTTCTCAACAAGTATCCATGAACTGTGGCTAAAATTTCTATTTAAAGAGCACCGTCACGCCCAATTGTGGGCGTGGCTCATTAAAAAGGGGCGTGGTCCAAATTTTTTCGCGCGCTTCGTGAGCACCCCCATTCCAGAGATCCTGGATCCGCCCCTGCAATGCAACCATGAACAAGACAAGCAGAAGAGCACTAAGCTCTTGTTCAATTCAATAATATGTGAGCGTAGTAAAAGAAAATAGTGGTATAGGCGACAGTGCTCCAGACTGGAAAGCCCACGTATAGCATATTGCATGCATGAGACCTATGTTCTGACTTGGTGCTTCAAAGAATTTGTCTAACCAAATTGAACGTAGTGTGCCTGCATGGTATCCCACAAGGTCAATAATGAAGGCAAATAATAATATTATAAGAAATGCAAATAGGGCAATTAAAATAATTTCTATGTCCTATGATTTGATCAAAATAGTATCCCCAAAAGTATTCCAATTAGCAGAATGGTAAGACAAATGTGAGGAAGGCCCAGGCAGGGGTATATACACTGCCTTCTGTAATTTGTGAGATAGTCACTGTCTTGTATATATACTATTATAATAAGCAAGAAGGCTAGTGACAGTAACCGTGCTGCGAGAACAGCCTCTTCTGACCGTGGAGCTTGCTTTAGCAGACTAACTCTCCTACCACTATTCTATACCCACCCTCCCCCTACTCCAATATCCACCATGGAGGGGAACTCTGTGAGCTCATTATGATTAGTCAGCCGAGAAGCATTCCTTTTCTTTCTTGAAGTTGTATTCCTCGCTGATATAATGGTAGAGAAGCTGATAGATAGCAAGTGAATTAGGGGTGGGTAAATTATGCTAATTTTTTTGCCTATAATGCTATTCTCAAATGCTCAAAGATGCTCAAGAAGTGTACCTATAATTCCCACTACATTGCACATTATGCTCAAGTGTGAACCGACTATTATGTTAATAAAAATCGATATGAGACATGAGGAGACTCAGTTACACTATTGTCGAGTATAACCATTTCAATTTTACATGTGCTCGAATTCGAAAGTGGTTACCAGCTAATTGATCAACCCTTTACCAGTCCATAATGTGTAGGTGTTGCAACAGAGGTCAATTAACAGCTACTTGCAATTGTGTACCCTAAATTCTCAAAATTATGCCAGTTGATGCCTATAATAATACACACCTATTATGCTCAAAATTATGCCATCATAATTTACCTACCCCTAAAGTGGATCAGCCTTCATGAAGCAGTCGTCAAGACCATATAGCTAGATGGGGCAATACAGGTAGGTCATATTGTGTATGTGCATTATTTTTACTAAGTTGGAATAGCTGTCCCTGATGTTTTAATAATATTATTAGCAGGGGTTTCCCTTAGAAGATTCCTTAGGGCTATGATTATTAATTTTGTGGGTATAAATTTTAGCAGATTTCGTAAATAATGCTTTTAGTGAGTACTGATTTTAGCAATTTCAATTTATTGGGGGTAAGTTGCTCATTTCGCTAAAATTGGTTTTAGTACAATGTCGTGTACCAGCAAAACCAAAGCGGTAACTTCTGACTTATAACTGAGCAGTGATTATTACTAAGTTTTTGTATTAGTGAATTGTTATGTCTATGCAGGAGTACATGAAGAGCTATAGGGACCGTTCTGCTGGCATTGAGAGACAGGAAGAGGGCATCGTTAGTAGACCTGGGCCAAATAATCATGAATAATTTTTGAATAATAGGCAGCTTCTTGAAGAAGTTAAATAATGGACTTTTTAACTGCTCGAGGAAGTAGTGCGCATACACAATGTCTGCTTAAACTAGAAAACTTTGTGTCATGTGACATGAGTCTGTGGTCAAATGGAGGAAGCACTTGAGCAAATAGCTCAGATAACTAGTCGTCGATCATTTTTGGGAGTGCTATAAGTTCCTTTAGCCTCAGAACTTACAAAGAGAAATTTGAATATAATCCAGCACTTGTTAGCCAAAATGTACATGTGCATTCTGGTCATATTCATATTTCACTTGCATTTTGTCAGCTTTTTTTAAGAATAATATAGGTAACTTTCCTTGAATAATGGGGTAGACAAGTGAAGAATAATTATTTGAATAATGGACAAATTTAAAGGAATATTTGGCCTAGGCCTAGTTGTTAGTGTTGAAGATGAGTGCTACAGAAAGTGGACATCATCAGTGGAGAAAACTATACAGTTAGCTATACCAATTGTCAGTGTATTAAATGGTCAGCATACAAGTTAAAATGCATCATGAATATAATAATCAGTGTGCCACGCCATTCTCGACTCCATGTTGATCAATCTAACCTAGTCTATAGCCTGGAACCCAGGCGCGAGGGGGAGGGGGAAAGAGCGCCTGGTACACACTGTATGCGCATGCGCTTAATTAATCAATGGGAAACGCGTGGTTGCGGCCGCCAAACGTCACCAAGTTAATGGGTGTGGTCTTATGACGTCTGTAGCGCAAGCGCATGGCGCAAGCTTACCGTACGCGCGGGGTACGCGTACACGGCGATCGCGCGTGCGCAAAACGATCGCGCGCAATATTGAAGCTACTTTGTACTGTTACTGTTTAACGAAGCTGTATCCTAAGCCACGTGGTCATGGAGGTGCACTGTCGACTTTGTATTCTGAAGATTACTTCCAAGCACAGTGTTAGTTTGTTCAAGAGTG
Source organism: Cliona cf. orientalis (assembly GCA_963930775.1). NCBI lineage: Eukaryota > Metazoa > Porifera > Demospongiae > Clionaida > Clionaidae > Cliona > Cliona cf. orientalis. Next base: position 7,092,629 of record OZ005697.1, read on the forward strand.
AAAACTTTCAGCAAAGTCTAGCAGCTAGAGTGGTAGCCCTGTTGGATGTGCCAGTGGAAAGCAATGATGGATTATCCCAAGTCATCTGTGAGCGGTGTAAACGACGATTAGTGCGATTGGAGAAGGCATCAGAGGAGCTTTCTGACTTTAGAAAGCTAGCACGTGACAGCTACCAATCGTTTCTGCCCAGATCCTCACTGAAACGCACCAAAGAGACAAGTGCCATGGTTGGTGTATCACCTGATACACAGAAAGCTAGGCCACCACCGAAAAGATTAACTACGAGAAGGCTAGATTTTGGACAGACATCAACTGGTGAGCAAGTGAATGATGCATATAGTACTGTACATATAGAGCTACATAAAATTATTTTTAATAGGTGAATGTCCATCTGTTGAGGGAATGATTCCGAATTCATTGTCCACGATCTCACAAAAGGACATTCCAATTACTCCCTTGAAAGTAACGGAACCATTACCCCTGAGTGAATGTAAGAATAGCATGCTTAATTAGAGTACTATGATGGACATTTTTCACTTACTTTAGTGCACATTAACACCACTTCTCAGCTGGCTTTACCTAAACAGACAGTAACAGTAAGGGTTTGCATTATTCCTTGATTGAAATAATATTATTCTTGCTTAATACTCTATAGGTATGTGTGTCTTCTCGCTCTAAAATGACCTCTTATTCAAAAGTTCTCCCTGATGAATACACTAAACTTGGTAAAGAATTAGCCGGGGGCCATCTATCATCTGTAGCAATAGCAGTAGTTGGGCATAAGCAGTTGCAGGAAGAAATTCTTAAATTACTACTTGATAAAGTTGATAATGAATGCAGTGAGCTTTGTCGTCGGCAGTCTAGTAGTCGATCATTGTTTCGGCGTGCTCCACTGATGCAATTTTTAGAATGGGATTGGAAGCTTGCTATAGATGAGCTTGCTAGTAAGGCACCAACCCTGCTGCATGTTCTTACCACTATTGCGTCGCGCTCTGACCATCGCAACTCAAAGAAGTTAGGAAGTGCTCACTATCCTGGTATTATTATGAGTGCCGCTGTCATCCTAAAAGAGAGAAATAGAGAAATGATAGGAATCCAATCGCTTATATCTCTACTTCTATTCAACTCACGAGTGGAAAAACAAGTAAACATTTTATCGATTTTGTATAATATTATTATAATTTATGCAAACAATGCTCTATAATCAGGTTTACCATCGCCTTAATCATGTTGGAATCTGTCTCAGTTACAATGGCACACTAAAGTTAATTGATGAGGTTAGTAAACTTCACAGTGTTCCACTGACGCAATGGATTGCTGATGGTGTTGTATTTAAATTTTGGGGTGATAACGTAGACAAAAAGAGGGGCGTGAGAGATGTTAGATCTGATCATCAAAAGTCTATGGTGCACATGTACAGTATTCTGGCAGGGCGCAGCCGCACTCCTGCTCCACACCTGTCTGATCAGGGAAATGTTGCTGACTTAGCAGGTCTATTTTATACAGAGTTTTTACCAACACAGCATGATGTGGAACGTGTTACATCCAACATGGTGGTAATTGTAAGTAGAATACTCACTGAGTACATAAGTGATCTTGCACCTTTGTCAAAGGCTGTGATAAAACATATTCCCCATAAATACTCGGCAGAGATGTCAAAAAAATCGGAAGTAGTTGTGCTTGATGTATTGATGAAAAACGAAGCTAAACATAGTGACATGATTGATATTCTAAAGCAGATGGTGGGTTATCTAGGAGACGATTATCCTCACGAGAAAAGGGTGGCATCTGGAGGAGATCAGTTAACAACGGAGAGACAGGTTGGAGCTCAGCGTCATGTTATGTGTGGAAATCGTCCAGAAGATCGCCTGGATGTTCTCGAGCCACAAACAGAAGACTGGCATTGTCTTGTAGTTCTTTTGACAGTAAGTAACTATAAAAATTTATTCTATATACATGGCATTATTAACAGTTATACTATTGTTATACTAATTGTAGGTGATTTGGAAGACTTTGTACAGACATTCTTCACGAGACCACGGTACACTTGGTTATTTTCAGAGTTTGCTGAATAGATATAATGTAAAAGACCCGAAGAAAGAGGTAGATGCTAGTATAGACTTTCTTCTGACGGTTGTAAAGGGTCATTTTTTGGCATGTGCTTGTAAGATACTCGGAATAACGTCACTCAACTCACGAGTAGCATTGCCACCACACATTTACAAAGCCACCATTGATCAGCAAAGGGCATACATCACATCAATTGCAAAACAAGTAGTATATCAATGCACTTTAGTCAACGAAAGCTTCGTTAACGGAAAGGTATGCGACTCAGGCGACCACATCTACAACTATGCTAGGGTGCTGTGTCACTTTGGTACCATGGTCATGGAATTCGGAGGTGGATGGGGCAATGGTGATAGTGATAGAATGTTCACATGCTGGCGTCTGCTTTTACCTCATTCATAGTAGCTGGACGAACAAAATATTCATTGGAGGCTTTAAGACTTCAAATACAGGTCAAGTCTGTGTTATCTCCTCAATTAGCACATCATGTCAAGTGGGATCGGTTTGTAAATACACATGGAGGGGCTGGGAGAAATATCCCATGTGACCTTTATAATGAGCACGTGAATAAACTTCTAAAGCATATCATTGTAACTATGGGTGCAAACTTCACAGAAAAGGCACTACATAGAGCTGCTCAATCAGTAACCACCTTAGAGAGCATTTGTGAGAGATTTGATCAACAATCTGGAGTCCCAGTGGGCACTCATGCTCATTCAACCCGTTGTGATAAACAAGATATCAGCAAGGTTATTAATACAGTCTTAACTAGAGAACTACTTGAAATACATCCAGGAAGGGCACACACAGCTTTCAAAACAATGAGACTAAACCCCCTATGGAACTGGGACATTAGCAAGACTCGGGAGTGGATAGAAAAAAAGAAAAAGCAGTTTATTATGTTTAGAGGAGCTATGAGAAGAGAGGATTCAGAGGAGAGCTGTAGTGAGGCTGATAGTGATTACGAAGATGACTAGCTTTTGAAAGACAATAATTGACTATCTTATGTACATAACATGTGCACGCACACAATGTATGTAATAAGCAAAATGTCATCATTATGAACACTTATTATTATTATTGTGGGTGTGAACATACATCACAACAAGTATGTGGATTGGTACCTACACAAGCTATAGAAGGATCAAAGTAGTCCAGAAGCCATTTTCGACGACAAACAGTGTTATTTTCAAGATACCTCCTAACATTTGCAACCTCATGATCCCTTACGCTAGTTAGCTCCTTTCTCATGGGGCAGTCTTTGGGCTTCCAAAATACAATAGATTTAGCAGGATCACCACTACGGCCTCCACGTCCACTTTCTTGGAAGTAATCGTCAATACTTTGTGGAGCACCATAGTGAATGATTGTGTTTGTAGCTTTGAGATCAATGCCCATTCCTAGTGCAACAGTTGCAAAAATAGTCCGCACAACACCATCCTCTTGAGACAAGCTCTTTAGTATAACCTCCTTGTTGTACTCTGGAGTATGCGCATGGAACATTCCAAAGAGACGGTTATCACTAACTTTGTCAGCACCATCTGGATAGTACGCTTTTTCACCTAGTTCATACAGAAAGTATGCATACAATTCTGAACATACATTTAACGATCGACAGTAGATAATTGTCCTTGGTGATTTAACTCTAAGTTGCTTCAGGGATTCCAAATAAGGATTTAGATCACTTTCCATATCGGTTGATCTCAACACTTTGTAGAAAATATTAGGCCTATCTGGAGACTTGCTAATGATTTCACATCCTTCCATTTCAAGCCTCTTGATAATTTCATCACGTACACTTTTGGTAACTGTTGCAGTGCAAGCAAGCAGGGGGGTAGATGGTGGGACAAGAGCTCGAATCTCATGTAATCGTCCATAGGATGGCCTAAAATCCTTACTCCTGAAAGATATACAGAGGTATGGAAAAGGAAAAGAGAGCCAGGGGAGAGAGGGATAGAGATAGCGAAAGAGGGGGGGATAGTTGTGTAGCTTAAAGGAAATAATTGACAAAATTTAATATACATTGTATACGTACACGGTCACAGTGACTGGCTACAGCTAATTCTAAACAGGCATCGTAAAACACAGAATCTGAAGATGGATGCACAATATATTACTAAAGCACATACCAATGGATAGTGCTAGTAGCACAATCTATCACATACAGGGCCAAGCGTGGCTACTATTATACATGTACTTGCTTCAGTACATGCGTATATTATGTACTAGTGAATTAGTGTTGCATACCATTTAGAAACACAGTGTGCTTCATCAACAATAACAGCTACGACTCTGTCATGGATGCCAGATTGTTGAAGCAACTCTCTCCATTTAGAGCTCACTAGGGCTTCAGGAGAACAAAATAAGAGGCTGTACATACATGAGTCACTGTGTTCATCAGATGCTATGACTTCCTTTTGAGTCCCTTTTCCATATGAAATGACTGCAGCACTGACTCCATAACTTCTGAGAGTTATCACTTGACTGACCATCAGTGAAATCAATGGTGATATTACCAAAACCAGACTTCTGTTGTCCTTGTTGCCTAGCTTGTAGTCGTATGCGAAAGGCAAGGCTTCAAAGCATATAGATTTTCCAAATCCGGTGGGCAACCACACGAACGTATCTTTTCCCATGAGTACGGACTTGATGGCTTGAGTTTGCTCGGGCTTGAGAATAAGCGAAGGTCGCCCAAGACGCTCAAGGGCGTACTGAAGGGCATAGTCAGCTTCCTCCATATACGCGATACTGTAGCGGCCGTATGGCTTGCATGCACTATGGATGCATTACGTATTTACGATTACGTAAGCACTACTGACGTCAGCATGAAACGGACTTTTACTGAGGAATACTGAAGCCGTGGAATGTCAGGGCGATTAAGCGCATGCGCATACAGTGTGTACCAGGCGCTCTTTCCCCCTCCCCCTCGCGCCTGGGTTCCAGGCTAACCTAGTCTAGTGAGCATGCGCACGCATGCCCAATGCAAACATATTGGTCATGTGATTTCATAAGTGGGCGAGAGTACGTCACAGACTATTGAGATGGTAGTAGTAAATAAAAATTAACTGGGCGTATCCCAGAGGTTTCTTTTCTCAAAAAATCTATTGCGCATGCTCAGAACATAATTAACCACGCCCTCTGGTCCTCAAAATTTTCTCCAAAAGTAGGATCGGACCCGAGAAGCAGAGTATTACCATAGCGTCCGAACTATATCATCTATGGTAGCTATTACCGTAAAAGTTCTAATTACAGTACCGCTCTAATTTAAGCACCACTTGGCATTCATATTTTTCTGTTCCAATTATAGCGCTAACCTCCAGTCAGAAATATTAAAACTGGTGCTTATAATTAGAATGTGGTAAATTTCATAACGGCCACGCATAAGCATCTTCGGGATTACCGTGCTCCCGCTGTGTTGCTAGTGCTTCTCTGACTGTAGCTAGCTAGGAGTCGAAATAGCTTGGTACACATGAAAGCCACATAGCTACCACAGCATAGAAGCTGACTTCAACAAAAATCGAAATCACCCAGCATATCTGTAAAAAATGATACCGGTAAGTAGCTACCTGCAGGTACGCAATTCTAAGCACCGCTAGCTCGTTCTAATAATTAGTAAGCGCCACTGGCTACTTAACACAATTTTTTACGTTCTAATATAAGCGCCACACGAAGATTAGAATTATTTTTTTTTGGCGCTGTAATTAAGGTAGCATTAAAGTGCGTGGGCGTGAGCGTCAGGATTGGCTAATTCAATTAGCGAATCGTGAAGGGGCGTGGCCGAAGAGGCCATACGAGTGCTTTTGGTCGAAGGTGGGCGTGTCTAGAATCGGCCAGGGATGATTATGCGCGTGTAATTAGCGACCGGAAGTGGCCCCTGAAGAAAACACCGGTAATTGCCCACTTCAAAGCAAGATCAAAGCATTCTTTCTTAACTATTAACCGCAACGACTTAAAAAAAAAGCCTTATTAGGCCTAATTAAGCATGTGGGCGTGTTCCTGGCACTGTGTGGAGTGCGTGCGTGTGCGTTAATGCAGGTTTTATTGCTTCCGATTGGGCGTGGCTTCACGGGCCAGTGCTTGGATATCGGCGCCTGGGACTTGGCCTCGGCGATAGGTGGGCGTGTCCCGGAAGCGGTGGTGACCTTTGAACCCCGCGAGGAGGCTTTGGGGGCGTGGCAGGAGGTCAAAGGTGAGGCCATGTCTGTTAATGAGGCACTGTACGCCGGTGCGATGGAGGGGACCGTACGGCTGGACGGAAGCTGACGATGGTTTGAAGCGGATGTGGTTGCGATGACGTGTTGTTACTCCGCCCACACAGGAAATGAGGTGAGCTCTTGCGTGGGCGGTGTGGCAGAACGGCCTCCAAGTGTTTGTGTGTGTTTTGGCCTTGAGGAAGCTGTGTGTTTTAATTGGGATTGATTGTGGGCTTCCGGTGGACATCCGGTGGTTAGTAGGCACTTGATTGAGAATGGTGGTCCTTGGGGAACAGGGTGGGGCTGTTTTGGGCGTGGCCTGGCCCCTCCCTTCCGGCTCGGCTTCCGGTCCATGGAGGATATTAAATGAACACTTCCGGCTCTAGCAGCCACACCCCTGAGACCTGTGCAATTAAAAGGGCGTGGTTACACAACATGCACCTCACTAATGACTTTGATGTGGTTTAGGTGTCATATCCCCCACCTCACGCCCACGCAATTTGATGGTACCTTAAAACTTTTAGGGTAAGTTGAAGTGGCCCACCACAAAATCACACACTCTAGAGATCTGCAGCCATGATAATTTCAGTAGTGATTCTCTTTCCTGCTTAGGGGACTTATCCAAAGTCCTTGCTCTGAACCAAAGTCAGTCGCTCCTTCAGCTTCGAATTCTCCTCCTCCAAACGTTCGATCTCCTGCAATTATTATTATAGCAACTGTTTATGCTTAGGTTATAACATAAAGGGAGGCTTAATAATTATTATGATAAGCCAGTCTCATAAATTATTATTATGTAATTGCGAAGTCATACATTTCTGAGAAGTGAGTCTCCCCCAGATTGTGGAAAAATTAACATCATTATGACGTTAGGGGAGAGGGGGTCTTGGTCCATGACGTTTTACAACTGCATTGTCAGCAGATTTTAGCTTTAGTTGTGATTATGCATTCTTGTGGTTGAACAAGTCTAAACACACCTCCAGCAGTGTCAAAATTTGCATTTTTACCCCGCGCGCATGCGCAAGGGGTAAAGCAATCGAGTCTGTCGTCGTTGTCGTTGTCGTCGTTGTCGTCGGCACGAAAATCTCCAGATCTCGTGTTCTAGGCATCTATGTGTGCTGTAAGCACAACCAGTCGGTAGATATCGGTGAAAAACTGGTGTGTACGCGCTTCGAATTGCTCAAAACGGCTTACTGGTGCTACAAATCGTGCATTTTCTGTTCAGCATGCCTGTGGTTTATCGACCACACCCATCTTTAGCATAAAAGTATGCTGATGCGACTGCGCATGCTCAAGCTCCGTGTTGGAAAAGGTCGTCAAGTCATAAAACAGCTACTGTATAGCGGGAAATTTTCGTATGGTGCTAAGGCCACACCAATTTGATTTCATGTTTCACGGATCCGGCGGGTCCATTTTTAAAGAAATCAGGAAAAAAATATAAATTAGTGGGTGTGGCAAAAGCGTGTTAATTAGTATCTACTAGTACTAGTAATGACAGCTACATGTACTAGTACAGCATGTACAGTGCAGTTGAAGTGACTGACTTTGTTGTCGATCGCCATCTGCATCATGGCTGCGTGGTTGAGCAATGCATCCGGGTCAAACGTGGTCGAGATGTCGTCAAATCTCGAACTGTGGTGATATTATCATGGGAGGGATACTTTTGGCGGTTTGTGGTTTCTTTTAATAACATTTTTAATGAGATTCATCGTTTTATTTTTATTTTTTTCCCTGCCACCCGGGTCAACATTTGTAGTCAGCCTGTCCGTGAAACATGTAATCAATTTGGTATGGCCTAATTTTCGTATATTTCGTATGCTCCATCCCTTATACGAAAATAAAAACTGCGAAAATTTGAACGTACGATTTCTTTCGCGCGTGACCTTTGACCTATACGCCTACCACAGCCACAAGCGGTCGCTAGCGGCAGGTGCTAAATGCAAATTCTTTGCCAAGGCGTTGAAACGAAGTGACCTTTCTGATCCCAGTGGACCGCTATCGGCGTCGATTACGATCGAGGGGTTCGAAACTACCCTGAAATCTCGTACAGCACTTAAGAAATCTTAGCTGAAATCTTGAAATCTCACAAGTCTGAAATCTTGAAAATAGATCCGAGTGTCCGTATATCCTTGTATATTTCCGCATTCTCGTTTATCAAGTGCGTGCCACACCCCCCAGAAGGGTGTGGCTAGCAAGACTACTTACTTACCTCGGGCCCGAACTCAAACTACCGGAGACTTCGAGTGTGTTAAAAGCTAGCTAGCTAGCTATACACCTCTCTGGTAATAGATTCTCAGTTTGATGATATTTACAGATGGTAAGCAATCAAAATTTCATAGGCCTAGCTACTTGAAATCTTACGTGAAAAAGTTTGAAATCCCAACGGAAACCCGGAAATCTCAAGCAAAATCTCAGGATTTCGAAATCTCGTACGTTTTTTGGGTGTGTTTCGAACCCCTCGATTACGATCAAGGAAGCCATGGGTGATGCTAGCGCCACACATAAGTGCGAGCGCTACCAGCTGCGCATGCGCGCAATCTCCCGCAGCTAGCATACGAAATTAAAAAATACGAAAATTTATTCTAAGGGTGTTTTGGCCAATCATACGAAAATTTCCCGCTATACGGTATGCCTCAATACTGCGCTACAGTAGCTACAGAGCGCGCGGGGTATGTGCTCTACAGAGCTCTAGTTGTGACAGCTGTATCAAGCACTAGCTACATAGCTAAGTGTGCACATAGCTACAGGCAAGCAAGAAACTGTCAAAGAAGCACAGGTATGCAATGAAAAAATAGCTAGCACTGTAGAATACAAGTGAATACCGAATGTGTAGGCTAAATGTAGCAGGATCAGAGTTTCAGTGTTGAATCTATGCTAAAATGCTGTGACGTTAAGAAAGGGGGGGAGTGGGGTAAAATGTTAACGTCATAATGATGTTAATTTTTCCACAAGGAATTTGGACAAGGCCCCTTAGCTACATATGGATCATAATATTTATTATTTTGAGTACCAAAGCTGTTTGCTCGACTATTGGAATCACACTCTGTCTCTTGGGAGTTGTGAGATTACTAATTGCAGATGTTATGGGACATACACATGCATTGAATAGATAATATAGTTTTTCTAATCACAGCCTAGCTATATATGTGTTTTTCAAGCAACAATATCCCAGACAAGTTGTTCACCTATCCTACACTCAACATGCACTGGGAAATTCTATCCCACCAACTCTTCTTCCGGATTTGGACCCATGCTGGTCATTGCCACAACCTTGGAGTTCATCCCAGCTCAGAGCCCTCAGTCCATAAAAGGTCTTCTTGTTTTGCCATCAGAGATCTCCTTCAGTTCCTCAATTCCATATATTGTCATCATTCCCTTGTCCCGTAATCAGCCGTGGGCCAGTAGAGAAATGATAGAGCATCCTCCAGTGACTAACTGTCGATTTATCTACCTTGCATTGACGGGTGTGACTGGATGGATCGGTTTGATTCTGTTCTCCTTAGCAGCCAAGTGGTACAAGTACAGGACAAGGGATGAGGGAATATTTAGTCAACACGATGTGGAGGTAGTGTTTGACAGATAGATTACTCAGAATCACGTACCATCTAATTCATATTACACCTATATACTATTAATTAGTTTAGTATAACTAACTCAATATTATAGAGGTTTTATTACCTAGTGGTAGAGAACCATTATTTGCTTGCATGTATTCAATGGAATAATAGGTAATCCATACGTATTTCTTGGCTATGGCTGATAGTCTTTAAGTCCTCCTGGACCAAATCTCTCCTTGGCAAAGTCCAATTATGATAGCTTTATTGTAACTCCGCTTACACATAGAAAATGATAATGATTATTTGTGATATCCACCAACACAGGTGCATGTACAAAATAATAATATTATAATATTATTAAGGGGCTTGTCCAAAATCCTTGTGCAAAAATGAACCTTCCTCCCCCCCCCCCCCCCCCCCCCCCCGGCCCTTAACATCACAGCATTTCAGCCTAGATTCAATACTGAAAGTCTCATTCTGTTCCATTAACCTACACATTCGGTATTCACTATGCTAGTTATGGATTTATTGCATACCTGTGCTTCCTTGATGGCTTTTTGCTTGTTTGTAGCTATGTGTACACACTTCTAGCTATGTATAGCTAATGCTTGACAGCTGTCAAATTTTGATACATTGCTGGAGGTATGTCCAGATTTGTTCAACCACAAGAATGTGCAATCACAACTAAAGCCTACCTGCTGATAATGCAATTCTAAAACATCATGGGCTAAGACCCCCTCCCCCCCCCCCCCCCCCACCCAACGTCATAATGACATTAATTATGCACAAGAATTTTGGACAAGCCCCCTAAATAGTAAACAATATAGCTTACATATCCATACAAATGAGTTACCTCTGTAATTATGCTAGGTCTAAATTTCATTTAGCTAATCATACTATTCACATTCCATTCAGCTAATTTTAAACATTTTTTAGTACAAGAATTCATGATAATGATTATCAATCTATCGCCAGATAATCGATGATAATATTATAATTATTATAGCCTAGGGCTACATACTGTTACATTAAGAGTACATTGGCAACAAATTGAGAGCGAATTAACAATAAAGATACATAGGGACACAGTACATACACTGAAATTAATGGTTAAGCATGCGCAGGTATACAGTCAATCAGAAGAGTTATTGTATGAATAACCGTCTGTAACTGCTTGATCTATGTAGCGGCCATAGATCTCTTCCACATCGTGTTGACGAAACATTCCCTCATCCCTTGTCCTGTACTTGTACCTCTTGGCCGCTAATGAGAACAGAATCAAACCAATCAATCCAGTGACACTTGTCAATGCAAGATAGACAAACCCACAGTTAATCACTGGAGGGTGCTCTATCATTTCCCTACTGGCCCACGGCTGCTTCTGGGACAAGGGAATGATGACAATGGAATTGAGGAACTGAAAGAGACCTCTAATGGCAAAGAAGACTCCAACAAAAAGACCTTTCATGGACTGAGGGCTCTGAGCTGAGATGAACTCCAAAGTTGTGGCAATGACCAGCATGGGTCCAATTCCAAGAAGAAGAGTTGGTGGGATTAGAACTCCCCAGTGCATGTTGAGTGCAGGATAGGTGAAAGACCTATTTTGGGATATTGTTGCTTGAAATACACACAGGCTATGATGAGAAAAACTATTTCTATTCAATACGTGTCCTATAATATCTGTGACTAGTAAACTCACAACTCCCAAGAGACAGAGTGTGATTCCAATACCCAGTCGCACAAACAGCTTTGGTACTTGCTTATGAAGATAATAAAATATGATCCATATATAAGTGGGAAAGAGAATCACTATGGAAACTAGATTCATCATTGCTCCGCTGCCCGTCATTAATTTTAAGACAAATTCTTTTGTACATAGTTCATGATACTTTTTGTAATGATCATACGGATGTAGTAAATGCAATCCAAAAAGTGGGAAAATGAAGTAAGATGCTGGTACTTCCAAAGCAAATGAAGGTCCAATTGCAAATAGTATCACTAGCATCCGAAGAAATGTCTTGACATTTTCCACCTGCTCTGTAGTAAAGGGTCCTCCAAATCTCTCCTTGGCAAAATCCAGCCTGGATGGAATATAGTCATCATTATAGGTGAAGGCACTGCGTTGGAGAGGATGCTTGTGGCTTTTCGCAAAATTTATTATATTACATACCATCTTATAAGGATTTTGACGTCCAGGCTCAATATGGAACCACTTACGCTTCAAACAGCCAATCAGGAGTAATACAATCATCAATATATTGAATAAAATAGTTGCAGTTAATGCTAATGTCTTGCGGCTTGACCAATCATGTGAACATAGCATTAAGAAAGAAACAATTATAAATGATAGTGATCCTGATCGAAAAGCCCATATAGCATAATGAATGAAGAGAACGAGATAACGACTTGGTGCTTCAAAGAGTTGGTCTAATCCAAGTTGAATAAAATTTGCCTGATATCCTGTCAGGCCAATAAGGAAAGCAAATATTGACAGAAAAGCTAAAATGACAATGGACATGGACGGCACTTTATCATATCTCAGAGCATGATCAAGATTAGAAGCTGTGACTGTTTCCCCTATTGTCATGCCAATGAATAAAATAGTGAGACAAAGGAGAAGAATAATTAAGCTGATCACAACCGTTTTCAGTCGTCCACAGCAAACGTCGGCAATAAACCCACTCAGAGGGTAGAGCATCATGATGAATGCTAATATGGCGTATGGAAGAGGCTCATATATTGAGATACGGGAATTAATTCGTGATCCGTCAATTTCTTCCACGGCAGCAAAACCCATTAATACGTTATACAGAGCTCCAACAATGGCTGTCCATAGCAGGATAAGAATGGCCGCCTTTGATGGCAGACAGAGGTGCTTTGATGGAGGACATGAGATGGCAGCCCTCTGCTGTGGTTGAAGTGGAGAGGAGTCCTCCTCACTTGCAGTGTTAACCAGCAGACGACTAGATTCAGATGGATGAGCCATGGCCATCACTGTTGTGACTCTAATCGTAAAGTTGAAAACTGTCAAGTTATCAAAATCTAGCTATTTGCTATTAATGACCACTCTTGATTCAACGCAGAATCGTATTTGATAATTATTTTTATAATACCTTACTATTAATCCTTATCGTCACTTTTACATAACTATAACTGCAAAACCTTCAAGTTGTCGTTCTATATTTTTGCTACTTATGGACATGATTCATCATCATAACACTATGTCTTGTATTATCAGTTTCCCGAACATGTACATGCACTGCCATGGCATCATATTTTATTTGCATGTTAGTTTATCAAGTTTCTATTCTGTGTTTACTCTCTTCCTTGCTCTATTTTTGCTATTAGTTTCAGTTTAACGGGTCCCAACCAATGATTCTATCCTTTGTTTACACTCGGGGCCCAGAGGGATTCAACCTTAGTTGGAGAGGACGCCTAATAGTATATGCTTTTGGAAACTCTTCATTAATAATGATCCTATTATAATATTGTACAGACTCAATCATAATTATTAATTTTATGATAATGAGCTAACGCCATGCATTATTACAGGCTGATCTGGATCATGATCAAGGACCATTCACGTGACACCTGCATAATATTATAGATCGTAGGGAGTGGGGTTGGCTTGTGATCGCATAGCACACACACATAACATTATGCATGCATCCATAAGCTACAACCCCCCCTCCCCCAAACAATATCAGATCTAGATTCTGTAGCTAGTAACTCATTGATAAGATCATTGGGTAAACTTAGTTGACTATATTATGCATCCTTTGTGATACTTATTAAGTTAAGGGGATAATAGAAATGTGATGCAATATTGGGGTAATTATTCCACTATGCTAGGTGCTGGGTTGATCTTCTTCATGGGCGATCTGGTCTTCATTTCTGAATCTGTTTGCCGAGTGCTGATGATCCCTTCAAGTGCGGCTTTTAGGACGACTTGGGTTAAAATAACTACTCGTGTAATTTTTCAGTCAGTTCTCTTGATAAGTAAGGTAAATCCAGCAGCGACTTGTACTGTGGTTTCTCCTTATCTGATTCTACAGTGCATGGCAAAGGAAATCAATTTCGAATTCTTCCTCTCCGTCCCTCCCTACCCTCACTCTCTACCTCTCATATAATATTATACACACATACTAACTAGCCTTGTTCCCAAGCAACTCCCAGTTTCTTGAATTCAACATTAAACTAGAGCTCTATAGAGCACATACCCCGTGCGCACATTGCGCAACATATAGAACTGCTTTTGTTGCTGCTTGGTTGTATGAAGGGCTTATAGACCCCCATAAGCTCTTGGTTGTATAATATTATAGGGCTCTTGGTGATATCAGCAAAAGCACCATTGACTCTCTCTCTGCACCAGATCTAAACTAGGTAGCTACATAATATAGGTATCTTACATTCTGATTCGGTGGATAGCTTACCAGCCAAACGTATGCCGCTAGCATTATTGACGACCTTTACCTTCATAAGAAGTTATGCGCATGAGCAGAAAGCACAAGCCATGCATAATGCATTGAGTGGGCACTGTCGATAGGCGTGGTTACGAAGGCTAACAAAAAGGCACCATTTGTGACGCTCGTGGACCACATCCCTCGATTCGAAGCATACTGAAGCCCGTTTTTCGCCAAATGCGACTGATTCATTGTGCTTACTAGTCGCTCAGGTGCCTAGACCTCCAGATATGGCGATTTTTCTGCTAACAACAACAACTACAACAACGACAACGCCAACGACGACACGACCGATTACTTTACCCCCTTGCGCATGCGCACGGGGTAAAAAGAGCGGGGAGCGTGGGGACAGGCTACACACACAACTATGAACGCACATCATATAATAGGTACATGCATCACTGCGGCCTCATCGATGAGGCTAGCTGGTGCATGATATTGTAATTGATGAGACTGATGTATGTACCCATCATGTCAATGTGTGTGCGTCGTATCTCCAGGCCAAGGGACAAGGATAGCTAACACACATACACACGTATACACATACATACAAGTAACCACAATTGATGATAATAGCTAATGAACTAACTATCAATTGACAGTAAGACATAGGAGCCTGTGCCGTGAAAACTGATCACCCATTCTCTAAAGACTGTGAAAACTGAGCTAGCTCAATAATATGAGTATTCTGCTTCGTCTTGGGGGTGGTATCTACAATTCCATCCACCTCTCAATAAACAATTTTCTCAACCAAAATCTAGATGAAATTATGCAGCTATAGCTACTGAATGATTAAATTATTTTGGGTGCACCATGGTTGTATGCATGGTTGTAATATAAAAATTAATATATAACATAAAATATATAGGGAGTAGCTATCATGCAGCAGCGGGCAAATCAACCTTAGCTTCAAGACTTGAGATTGATGTACAAGTACTTTCTTGTTGCCATGGTTTATGGTGTCTTATTATATGCATCAATGACTATAATTTTGAGAGCTCGGATGTCTGACTCAACATAACTAACTAATTCTCTAAAGAATATAAACAATTATGGCAATAATAATAAGATTAGCTATAATAGTAATTGAAAGCCTCAGGTCTATAATGTAATTAGTCAAGAATAGGGACACACTGACATTAATCATGATTCACAAGCGTGCATGCAGTCAATCAAAAGAGCTATAATTGTAGGAAGAGTAACTGTCGGACATTGCTTGATCTATGTAATGATCATAGATCTCTTCCACATCGTGTTGACGAAACATTCCCTCATCCCTTGTCCTGAACTTGTATCTCTTGGCTGCTAATGAGAACAGAATCAAACCGATCAATCCAGTCACACTCGTCAATGCAAGGTAGACAAACCCACAGTTAGTCACTGGAGGGTGCTCTATCATTTCCCTACTGGCCCACGGCTGATTATGGGACAAGGGTATGATGACAATGGAGTTGAAGAATTGAAAGAGACCTCTGATGGCAAAGAAGACTCCAACAAGAAGACCGTTCATGGATTGAGGGCTCTGAGCTGAGATGAACTCCAAGGTTGTGGCAATGACCAGCATGGGTCCAAATCCAAGAAGAAGAGTTGGTGGGATTAGAACTGCCCAGTGCATGTTGAGTGCAGGATAGTTCCATGACCTACCGGTATGGGATGGCGTTGCTTGAAATATACACAGGCTATGATTGGAAAAATGATTTCTATTTGATGTATGTCCCATAACATCTATGATTAGTAAACTCATGACTCCCAAGATAGAGAATGTGATTCCAATACCCAATCGTACAAACAGCTTTGGTACTTTCTTCCAGAAATAATGAAATATGATCCATATATAGGCGGGAAAGAGAATAACCAAGGAAACTAAATTCATCATTACTCCGCTCCCCATTATAAATTCCCAGGCAAATTTTTTGTGCAGTGTTTATAGTATTCACTTTGATTATGCAGGTTTAGTAAATGCAATCCAAAAAGTGGAAAAGTAAAATAAGAAGCTGGTACTTCCAAAGCAAATGAAGGCCCAATTGCAAACAAGATCACTAGCATCAGAAGAAATGTTTTGACTTTTCCACTTGCTCCGTTGAGAAAGGTCCTCCAAATCTCTCCTTGGCAAAGTCCAGCCTGGATGGAATGTGGTCATCATTATGAGTGAAGGCACTGCGTTGGAGAGGGTGCTTGTGGCTTTTTGCAAAATTTATTATATTGTATACCGTCTTGTAAGGATTTTGACGTCCAGGCTCAATATGGAACCACTTACGCTTCAAACAGCCAATCAGGAGTAATATGATCATACTGAATAAAAGAGTTGCAGCTACTACAATTATCTTATGGTTTGATCTATGATGTGAGCATCGCAAGAAGAAAATAGTAAATATTAATGATAGTAATCCTGATTGAAAAGTCCATATAGCATAATGAATGTAGAGAACAAGATAACGACTTGGTGCTTCAAATAGTTGATCCAATCCAAGTTGAATAAAATTTGCCTGATATCCTGCCAGGCCAATAATGAAAGCAAACAGTAGAAAAATGCCAATGGACACGAATGTCACGTTGTCATATCTAAGAGCATGATCAATATCAGCTGTGACTGTTTCCCCTATTGTCATGCCAATGAATAAGATAGTGAGACAAAGGAAAAGAACGATTAAGCTGATTACAACTATTTTGAATCGTCCACAGCAGACATCAGCAATAAACCCACTCAGAGGATAGAACATCATGATGAATGCTAATATGGCGTATGGAAGGGGCTCATATATTGAAATACGGGAATTAATTCGTGATCTGTCAATTTCTTCCATGGCAGCCAAACCCATTAAGATGTTGTACAGAGCTCCAACAATGGCCGTCCATAGCAGGATGAGAATGGCCGCCTTTGATGGCAGACAGAGGTGCTTTGGTGGAGGACATGAGATGGCAGCCCTCTGCTGTGGTTGAAGTGGAGAGGAGTCCTCCTCACTTGCAGTGTTAACCAGCAGATGACTGGATTCAGAGGCATGAACCATCATCACTTGTGACTGTGATCAACTGCAAAAACCTTCAAGTTATTGTATTATTAAATTTTCGTGTGTTGATGGACATGATACATACTAGATCTTGCTCTGTTTTTTTTTACCAGTTCCCCAAACATGCACTGTTGTCACATAATTATAATTTTGCTTGTTAGTTTTAATTAAATATTTGTTCATACTCTGTCTTGCTCTGTTTTTTTTTTTATTATTAGTTTCAGTTTCATCCCCAACATTTAATGAATGCACAGGTGTGCAGAACGCTCACCACTGCATGCATAATATATGTGAATCCATGGGCAATTAATCTTCAAATCACTGTCAAACCTGTTGCAAATTTATGCATTCAAAACATATTTGACAATGTATTTCAGTTGGGTAATCTTGTCAGCTTTGGACCTCCATAGCTAGCCATGGATTTATTACATATCTGTGCTTCCTTAACAACTTTTTGCTTGCCTGTAGGCACATATATATTCACTTCTATATAGCTAATAGGTGTATAATCTAGACTTGCCAGTTCAACCACAAGAATTTATAATCACAACTAAAGCCTAGCTGCTGACAATGCAATTATAAAAAGGCATATAGGCTATAGTAAGATCCCCTCCAACCCTAACGTCATAATGGTGTAATTTTCCATATTAAGGACTTTGAACAAGCCCCCTAAACAGTAAACAATAATAATATACCGGTAGCTTACATATTCATACAAATGAATTATAATGTGATATTAATGAACATACTGGCATCTATAGTGTAGCTAAATACCTCTTTTTTTTTAATAATAAACTCTCTTAGCTACAGAGTAGGAGATTGTGGCAATGACCAGCATGGATCCTAATCTAAGAAGAAGAGTTGGTGGGATAAGAACTTCCCAGCTAGTGCTTGTTGAGCAATGGATAAGTGAGTGTTTCATTGTTTGATATGTTTGCTTGAAAAATACACTGGGTACGATTGAAAAAACTTTTCCTATGCATGGCCCATAATATCAGTGATAAGTAAACTCACACTTCCTAATAGATAGAGCAAAATCCCAATATACAATCAAACGAAAACATTTGGTAAGTTTCTTTTAAGATGGCAGAAAATGATCTAGCTATATGTAAGCAGGAAAGAGTCTCAGAATGACAGTTGATATTACTGTAACAGTCATTGCTATTCCACTTTCGATCATTACCTCCCAAAAAAATAATTTTACTTGTGTGCAGTACTCTTTGTGATATGTATACTGGTGGAGTGAATGCACTCCAAATAATGGAAAAATAAGATAAGAAGCCGTTACTTCTAAAACAAACACAGGAGTCCAAGTGCAAAAAGGATGAGAAGAATCCTTAAGAATATCTTAACATTTTCTACTTGCTCTGTAGTGAATTGTCCTCCAAATCTCTCCTTGGCAAAGTCCAACCTAGATGGAATGTAATTTTCAGAGAAAGTGAAGGCACTGCGTTGGAGAGGATGCTTATGGCCTTTCTCTATTAATTTTACTGGTGCTTGTAATGTTAATAGTAATATTTCCTCACTGCAGTGTTGGTAAGTATGATCAATATTAGAAGCTATGATTGTTTCCATTATATTATCATGCCAAGGAGTAAGATTGTGAGATAAAGAAAAGAAACAATATTAAGCTGATCACAACTGTTTTCAATCATCCATATGCATAGCAAACATCGGCAATAAATCCACTCAGAGGATATAGAGCATCATGATGAATGCTAATATGGCGTATGGAAGGGGCTCGTATAATTGAGATACGGGGATTTCAATCGCAGCAGCCAACCCTATGCATAAACATGTTATACATAGAGCTGTAACAATGGCTGTCCACAGCAGGATGAGAATGGCTGCCTTTGATGGCAGACATTGCCAGACAGAGGTGCTTTGGTGGAGGGCATGAGATGGCAGCCCTCTGCTGTGGTTGAAGTGGAGAGGAGTCCTCCTCACTTGCAGTGTTAACCAGCAGACGGCTAGATTCAGAGGGATGAGCCATGGCCATCACTGTTGTGACTCTAATCGTAAAGTTGAAACTTTTCAAGTTATCAAATCTGTTTGCTATTGATGACCACAGTCACTGTGATTCAACACAGGATCATAGTTTATAATTATTGTTATAATATCTTACTACTAATTCTTATCGTCATGCACTTTCATATAATATTATAATACAAATAGCTTTATAAAACATACATCTTAGAACATAATAGCTAGCTCAGTATAGTTGCTTGTATAGGTATTACCTAACATGATATTATTATTAGCTACTGAACATGAGCACTTTATAGCTATAAAGTTGCTGCATAATAATAATTATAATAAACAGACTTGCCCTATGTTTAGTAACACAATTTAGCTACCAACACTTTCCGTCCATCAGGCAGCCTCAATATCAAAGCCTAGGTTGTCAACATAACTGACTTAATTAGCTACAGCACAATAATTTAATGATAATCTAAAGTCAAGATACATAGCTAATTATAATAAGTACACGTGTATTGACATTATCGTTCACTATATATAGTGTATGGTCAATTAAATCAGCTAGAAGAGTTACTGTGAGAATAACTGTCTGTCATTGCTTGATCTATGTAGCGATCATAAATCTCTTCCACATCGTATTGACGAAACATTCCCTCATCCCTTGTCCTGTACTTGTACCTCTTGGCTGCTAATGAGAACAAAATCAAACCGATCAATCCAATCACACTTGTCAACACAAGGTAGACAAACCCACAGTTAGTCACTGGAGGGTGCTCTATCATTTCTTTACTGGCCCACGGCTGATTCAGGGACAAGGGAATGATGACAAGGGAATTAAGGAAATGAAAGAGACCTCTGATGGCAAAGAAGACTCCAACAAGAAGTCCTTTCATGGACTGAGGGCTCTGAGCTGAGATGAACTCCAAGGTTGTGGCAATGACCAGCATGGGACCAAGTCCAAGAAGAAGAGTTGGTGGGATAAGAACCTCCCAGTGCATGTTGAGAGATGGATAAGTTAGAGATCCATTGCTTGATATGGTTGCTTGGAATATACACTGAGTATGATTGACAAAACTTTTCCTGTTCAGTACATGGCCCATAACATCAGTGATAAGTAAACTCACAACTCCTAATAAACAGAGCAAAATCCCAATACGCAATCGTACGAAAAAGTTTGGTAATTTTCTTTGAAGACGACAGAAAATGATCCATATGTAAGCAGGAAAGAGAATCACTGTTGATATTACAGTCATCGCTGTTCCACTTTCGAACATTAGCTCCCAAACAAATTTATTTGTGCAGTACTCTTTGTGATATGTATACTGGTGGAGTAAATGCACTCCAAATAATGGAAAAATGAGATAGGAAGCCGTTACTTCTAAAACAAACACAGGTCCAAGTGCAAAAAGAATGAGAAGTATCCTTAAGAATGTCTTTACATTTTCTACTTGCTCTGTAGTGAACGGTCCTCCAAATCTCTCCTTGGCAAAGTCCAACCTAGATGGAATATAATTTTCAGAGAAAGTGAAGGCACTGCGTTGGAGAGGATGCTTGTGGCTTTTTGCGAACTTCAGAATTCCATAAACTATCTTGTAAGGATTCTGGTAACCAGGTTCGATGTGGAACCATTTACGTTTCACACAACTGACTAGAAGCAACACAGCCATTGACAAGACAAACAGTATAGCAAAGGTTAATACTAAGCTTTTATTCAATTCAACATTATGTGAACATAGTGCAAGATAAAATATTGGTATAAATGATAGTGCTCCAGACTGGAAAGCCCATGTAGCATAGTGAATAAAGAGGCCTAGGTACTGACTTGGTGCTTCAAAGAGTTGATCTAATCCAAGTTGAATGTAGTTGGCCTGGTATCCCGCAAGGCCAATAAGGAAGGCAAATAATATAAGAAATGCAATTAAGGCAACTGTAATCAATATTCCCTTGTTATGTTTATCAATGTGGGAAAGTGCATTTATAGCATTCCCCAAAGTTATTCCAATTAGCAGAATAATAAGACAAATGAGAAGAATGACCAAGCTAATGATAGTTATCTTCAGTCGTCCACAGCACGCATCAGCAAGAAACCCGCTCAGAGGATAGAACATCATGACTAGAGCCAATATAGCATATATCAATGAATCATATACAGAGAAATTAGTACCATATTTTGACTTGTATATTTCAAGAATTACAGCCAGACCCAAGAAGACATAGTATATTCCTCCGATAATGGCTGTCCATAGCATGATGAGAATGGCCGCCTTTGATGGCAGACATAGGTGCTTTTGTGGAGGACATGAGATGGCAGCCCTCTGCTGTGGTTGAAGTGGAGAGGAGTCCTCCTCACTTGCAGTGTTAACCAGCAGGTGAGTAGATTCAGAGGCATGAGCCATCATCATTAATTTTATGTCACTGACTGTGACTAACTGCAAAAACCTTCAAGTTATCGTACTATTTTTTTTTACTATTTATGGACATGATGCATCAGGATATACGTGATATAACAGTAACTCTATTATCTTGCTCTGTTTTTGTATCAGTTCCCCGAACATATACACTGCCATGGTATCACGTTTTTAAAGAGATTTTGCTTGTTAGTTTTAATTTAATATATACAATATTTCTATTCCATGTTTACACTCTTTCTTGCTCTGTTTTTGTTACAGTAGAACTTTTGAATAACGGACACACTGGGAGAGGGCCTTTTGTCTTTTATATGGAGGTTGTACAACCCTTTATAGAAACGGAGATAATGTAAAACTATCATGACTGAGAGGTTCAATCAGGTCTGAACAATCCGTTGGTTATAGTGAATTGGGAGATTATTAATTGTCCCCTCCTCAGAGGTTTGTAATGTACTATAATATTATGTGACCTGCTATGAGAAAAGGGACCGTTCGCAGTAGTAGACTGAGTATGAAACACGACCAATTTTATCACAACAGTGACCAACTTGCTTTCTACAAATGAAGTATAGTAAATATACTTGTATCAGGGTATTGACCCCAACATACAGCGGATACAGCTTATTATTATTCCCTACACACTATTAGGAGCTACATACGACAAATATGAATTCCAAATGGTCCCTTTTCTCAGAGCTGGTCACATATTATAGGTCTATTGCAGTTTCAATCCGTTCCGTAGTAGTTTAACTTAGTTGGTGGTCGCTCCTGGGAGGGTCCGTTATGAGTAGTTCCACTGTTTTATTACTTTCAGTTATATCCCCAACCAATAATTCATGTTAATATTAAAGTTCATTTCTATCGATCCTTTGTTTACACTTGGGGCCCAAATATCGCATTGGAGGATTCAACGTTAATCGGAGAGGATGCCTTTGCCTTTTGGAAAGGTTTTGATATTATGATCCTTTTAATACTGTCCACACTCAATCATATATTAATATTATTAATGATAATGAGCTATAGAATGCCGTGCACTACAGGCTGATTCAGATCGTAATCATGGATCAATCGCGTGGTGCCTGCATGGTACAGCTTGCCAGGTACATGCATGTAGATCGTAGGGAGTGGGGTTGGCTTGTGGTCGCATAGTGCATGCACATATGCATGCATGCACAAACAACACCCACCCCCTCCCCCTCCCTTCACAATATCAAATCTAGATTCTATAGTAACTCATAACAAGATCATTGGGTAAACTTAGCTAGTTCTTCTCATCTGTTTTCATTATTGTAATACTAAATATTATTGTGATTCTTCTGTGGATATTAGCTGTCAATAAAAATGTAGTTGACCATAATAATTAGCATCCTTTGTGATACTTAAGGGGATAATAAGAATTAAATATGAAGTGATCATTTGAAGTGTGATGCAATCTGGGGATAATTACTCCGCTATGCTAGCTAGGTGCTGGAGTGATCTTCTTCATGGACAATCTCTTAAAAATTAGCACTGGTGGTCTTCGTTTCTGAATCTGTTTGCCGAGTGCTGATGATCCCATTGTTGCCCTTCGAGTGCGGCTTTTAGGATGACTTGGGTAATTAGAATACTCATCTAATTTTTCAGTCAGTTTTCGTGACATGTACTAACATGAATCCAACAGCAACTTGTACTGGGGCTTCTCCTTATCTGGCTCTACAAGTGGACAGCAAAAATTTTGTTGAGCAGGCTTCACTTGCTATGAATAAAACTATACTGCACTAGCTATATTAACAGTTTTGGGGTGGGATCTACAATTCCATCCACCTCTCAATTAATAATCTCAACCAAATTTAGATGAGGTTATGTATACCGAATGAATAATTATAATTATTTGAAAAGAACAGGGAGTATATACATGTATCATGCAGCAGCGGGCAAGACTAACCACACGCACCCTCATGCAGCTTCAAGACTTGTGCTATTATTCATTGTTGTCTTGATTGTCATTTTCAAACCTTCAAATTACGAGTGTACAATACTGTCCCTGTGTTATTTTTCTGAACTAAGCAGTGTTTTTTGTGATCCTTATGTTTTTATACAAATCAATGCTGACAACATAATGATTCAGCTTAAGCTTATCATCCAGTTGCATTGCTGTGGCCATTCTTAATCGCCCCTTTTCTATATGACCGGCCTTGTTCTTTAATGGATCTCTTCAAGGGTATTGTCATTTTATATGAAAAACTTGATCACATCCCCAGTAGCTGCAAACGGTTCCTCATAGATTACGTCATAATATATTATACACTTTGTTAACATAATATTAATATAATAATATTATATTTTTCTTTGTATAATAATTACATGTTTTTTTTGTCAGGATCATATTAATATCAGCATAATAATATTATTTTGTGCTGTTCATGATTCCTTGCATTGTATGCACAAACTATAAAATAACCACAGAAAAGTAAATCACTACTGGGAATGTAAATATAATTCAGTGGATGTTTTTGAGCAGGGGGGCTGAAAGTAAGCAGGTGAAGACTCGCTTTACGCGCGCGTAGCGTGCGAAAGCTAGTGGGGTCTGGGGGCATGCTCCCCCAGGAAAATTTTGGAGTTTTAGACCTTCTGAGAGCTTTTCTAGTGCATTTTCGAGGACATTCTGCACTCTTAGCTTGTCACATGTGAACACAGATCAGTAGTGACTACTGATCTGTGTTCACGTGTGACAATTATTGATATCTATAGCACACCGTGGGGCTAAGATACACCACAATCATGAATAACTCAACCCTGATTGTGGCAACAGATGAAAAAGAAAAGTGCAAACCTCAGAGGGTGAGCCCCACCCCCTGGCTTGTACAGCAGTCTAAAAATCAGAGGGGCTCTGCCCCCCCCCCCCCCCCCCCCCCAATCTTATGACTGGGGGGGCAATAGCCCCCCAGCCCCCCTGGTTCTTACGCCAGTGTAATTGTCTATAATTATTATTGTGTTTTTTATGAAGAAACGACCATGCATGGTCTTGCAGAAGCGGACTCGATTGACTCCATTCCTTATTGAATGGAATGTGAAGAGAATGGTGAAGAGAGTACTTAGTCTACTCAATGCTACAAACAAATGGTGTTTGGTAACAAGCTCATCAGCTATTATGGTGTACTGCAGTTACTCAGCAATGCTAGCAATTTGAACCATCTTTTTCGTTGATGGCCATTTCCTTGTGCTGGTGGGCCATTTCCTTGTGCTGGTACCGGTGTACATTGAGTGCTTTCGCTTTGGTGTTGTAGTCTTAAAGGGCACCATTGTGGTTATCCTTCGAAGTTTCCTGGCCTGAGGTTGCAGTGGCTGGGGATTATTGAGCTCTTCCAGTTTCTCTGCTACATCTCTTAACATGTACAGAGTGATTTGTACTGTGGTGTCCCCTCTACTGAATCTATAGAAGGGTAGTATTAATATTGATAACATAATAATATTATTAAGTTCTCAGATTGACAGTATTATCAGTGAATTGTATTATTTTGGGGAGCTTGGCATGACACTAATTAGTAGCAATAGGGTTTTCCAATAATTAAGGTAGCTACAATTTACACTCAGAGAGAAGCAGGACATAATTATACAGTGTAGTCCACTTAATTCGAATTTATAAATCCACCCAAATAATTTGAATTAAAGGAAAATTTGAATTAGCTATAGCAATATCCACTTTAAGTCTGGAAATTTTCGTTGTAAAAATATTTTCATAGTCGATGGCGGCTACGAAAATTAATCTTACGAAAATTAGCATGCACTATTAACGCTAGTGCAGAAAGGGGTCGTTCCTACGAAAATTTTTTACACGAAAATTTATCACACGAAAGTTTCTTTACACGAAAATTTCCAGATCTACGGTAATTCGAATTTTGCTCATATGCATTAAAGGGATAAAAGCTACCACACATAATAATATTTCTTTACGTATTCAGATGCAACAACCTTTTTCTTCTTCTCTGGAGGTAGACTGTTCACTCTATCTACTATTTCTAGCTTTAATTAAGTTAACAGTTTAGAGCCTGATACTGCTAGATATAGCTACTTCTGGCTATAGTGCTAGTGCAGCTGCACTCAGCTGCAGCCATGTGGTGCCCACGTGATCTATGTTCCGTATACTATAATATTATGTACACTAGACCTTGTGCTTATTCTAATTAAGCGAAGTGACATTTCGAATTTATGTATTAGCTCTATGTGGGGAATTGGAAAGACTTCGAATTAGAAGAAAATTTGTGGTATGCAGATTCAAATTAGGTGGACTACACTGTACTCCCCTACCGGCAAACTCAGATCGCGCATTTTTAAATTAGTTTAAATGTACTCCTAGGTCAATTAGCTGACATCCTTCATCTATGACATCTGTGATGGAGAGAGTCTCATCAGATGTGCATCACTAATTATCAATATTATTTTTACTGAATGGTATTTACCTTCTTCTTGGCAGGTATACATCAACATTGGCAATAGGGGATAGCAGTCTGAATTGATTATATATATATTTGTTGGTTATCAGCAGGATGGAAAAAGTACAATGATACTTTGTCTATACAGGTGATCGAAATTCATATCAAATTCCAATAGCTGTAGCTCTTTCAAGGACTTGTATACCTCCAAAATTTATTGTGAAGAAAGAGGCTGCTATAATTTATTCCATCATAGCGTAGCTGGTATCCTTGAAGTAAATTCAGGGGTGCTAAGCATTGATACCCTAAAAGTATGACAGGAAGTTCAGAAGCTTTGATCACTTTACCACTCCACCAGATCAAAGGTGTATAATAATAATATGGTCCGGCTTATTCCATTGAGCAGCCATAAGCTGTGTACTAATATTGCTGCCATGTCTATAATATGTGACCTGCTCTGAGAAAAGGGACCACTTGGGATAAAATTGCATTTTACAATAATAGCTAAAATGTGGGGAAAATAAATATTTATCATTTTTCTGTATTTTAGTCTACCAGAAATGTAGAATTTTAGTTTCATATTGATATGCTATGTTTATGTAGTTGCTGTAAACTATCGTAATGCTTGGGTGCAAACAATTGCTCGGACACATACAACTTAATACAAAATTTGATTAAATATGTGTATTTTCCGAAAAACGAATATATCTACCTGCGTGTATAAAAATGGTCATAATTCCACTTATGATCGATATTTTTTCATGAAACTTGCACCATTGGATTCAGCACACACAAAGCTATCAATCCATGCTAAAAATTCAATTTTTATGAAATATCCCAAGTGGTCCCTTTTCTCAAAGCAGGTCACATATACAGAATCTGATACAGCATGCATGAAGTCTACTCACACAATCAATTAATCAATGTCATTACATTTATAAACCATTCACAGTTGACAATATTCGTAATAATTATATGAACAGTAAATTTCAAGCTTAACAAACACAGCATTAATTTTGTCATAGCAATAACTTAAGACTATATATACTGTGGAACCTTTTTGCTGATTCAGTAATCAGGTCTGTTTTTATTTTTGGTAGCTATAACTCAGCTTTCCTCTTATCTATTCCTCACTTTTGAACTCCATGTCAATTACATTTCATATGATGATAATCCACTAAATAAAAACCATTAACGTGAACTAAAAATGGTGCCACAACCTAATAATAATTACTATTGAGAGTTATTTGAGCTATAATCATAAATATCCATGCTATTAATTATTTGTTAATTGATTCCGAGTAATGTATCTATCAAATATTTCCTCTCTATCGTGTTGACGAAACATTCCCTCATCTCTTGTCCTGTACTTGTACCTATTGGCTGCCAATGAGAACAGAATCAAACCGATGAATCCAGTCACACTTGTCAACGCAAGATAGATAAACCCACAATTGGTCACTGGAGGGTGCTCTATCATTTCCCTACTGGCCCACGGCTGCTTCTGGGACAAGGGAATGATGACAATGGAATTGAGGAACTGAAAGAGACCTCTGATGGCAAAGAAGACTCCAACAAGAAGACCTTTCATGGACTGAGGACTCTGAGCTGAAATGAACTCCAAGGTTGTGGCAATGACCAGCATGGGTCCAAGTCCAAGAAGAAGAGTTGGTGGGATTAGAACTCCCCAGTGCATATTATAGAGAGATGGATAAGTGAAGGACCCATTTTGGGATATTGTTGCTTGAAATACACACAGGCTATATATGATCGGAAAAACTATTTCTGTTCAATACATGTCCCATAACATCTGTGATTAGTAAACTCACAACACCCAAGAGACAGAGTGTGATTCCAATGCCCAATCGCACAAACAGCTTTGGTACTTTCTTAAGAAGATAAAATATGATCCATATGTAAGCGGGAAAGAAAATCACTATGGAAACTAGATTCATCGTTGCTCCACTCCCCATCATAAACTTCCAGCCAAATTTCTTCGTACAGTATTCTTTATAGTCTTTGTGATGATTGTATGGAGGTTGTAAATGCAATCCAAAAAGTGGAAAAATAAAGTAAGATGCTGGTACCTCCAAAGCAAATGAAGGTCCAATTGCAAACAAGATCACTAGCATCCGAAGAAATGTCTTGACATTTTCCACTTGCTCTGTTGAGAATGGTCCTCCAAATCTCTCCTTGGCAAAGTCCAGCCTGGATGGAATATGGTTATCATTATGAGTGAAGGCACTGCGTCGGAGAGGGTGTTTGTGGTTTTTTGCAAAATTTATTATATTGTATACCCTCTTGTAAGGATTCTGACGTCCAGGCTCAATATGAAACCACTTACGCTTCAAACAGCCAACCAGGAGTAGTACAATCATCTATATATTGAATAAAACAATTGCTGCTAATGCAACTATCTTACGGCTTGATCGATGATGTGAGCATTGCATGAAGAAAAAAGTGAACATTAATGATAGTAATCCTGATTGAAAGGCCCATATAGCATAATGAATGAAGAGAACGAGATAACGACTTGGTGCTTCAAAGAGTTGGTCTAATCCAAGTTGAATAAAATTTGCCTGATAGCCTGCCAGGCCAATAATGAAAGCAAATAGCGACAGAAAAGCTAAAATGACATAGGACACAGATGGCACTTTGTTATACCTCAGAGCATGATCAATATCAGCTGTGACTATTTCCCCTATTGTCATGCCAATGAATAAGATAGCGAGACAAAGGAAAAGAACAATTAAGCTGATCACAACTGTTTTGAATCGTCCACAGCAGACATCAGCAATAAATCCACTCAGAGGATAGAACATCGTGATGAATGCTAATATGGCGTATGGAAGGGGCTCATAATATTATATTGAGATACGGGAATTAATTCGTGATCTGTCAATTTCTTCCATGGCAGCATAACCCACTAAGATGTTGTACATGGCTCCAACAATGGCTGTCCATAGCAGGATGAGAATGGCCGCCTTTGATGGCAGACAGAGGTGCTTTGGTGGAGGACATGAGATGGCAGCCCTCTGCTGTGGTTGAAGTGGAGAGGAGTCCTCCTCACTTGCAGTGTTAACCAGCAGACGACTATAGATTCAGAGGTATGAACCATCATCACTTGTGACTGTGATCAACTGCAAAAACCTTCAAGTTATTGTACTATTAAATTTTCGTGTGTTGATGGACATGATACATACTATATCTTACTCTGTTTTTGTTACCAGTTCCCCAAACATGCACTGTTGTCACATAATTATAATTGTGCTTGTTAGTTTTAATTAAATATTTGTTCATACTCTGTCTTGCGCTGTTTTTATTATTAGTTTCAGTTTCATCCCCAACAATTATTAATGAATGCACAGGTGTGCAGAACTCTCACCACTGCATGTATGTGAATCCATGGGCAATTAATCTTCAAATCACGGTCAAACTTGTTGCAAATGCATGCAGTCAAAACATATTATTTGACAATGTATTTCAGTTGGGTAATTTTGTCAGTTTTGGACTTCCATAGCTAGCCATGGATTTATTGCATTTTTGCTTACACGTATTTACTTCTAGCTAATAGATGTATAATGCTCGATACATTGCTGGCGGTATGTCTATAGACTTGTCAGTTCAACCACAAGAATTTATAATCACAACTAAAGCCTATAGCTATCTGCTGACAATGCAATAATAAAAAGGCATAGCTTGAGCTTGAGGATGTACTTCACTGTGTGCTGTCACTCACCAGTCTGCACAAGAATAGACTTCAGTGACAGTTTTTACCATTGGGCAACGAGGATAGATAGGAGCATTTTAAATCGGCATGACTATACTCAGTGTGGGACCCTGTACCCATATGCTCAAGCTCCTGAACGTTTTTTTGTTACAGATGATGGTTGTAAGGTATTGCTATACTCAGTGTGGGGCCTTGTACCCATGCTCAAGCTCCTGTCAGTTTTTTTTGTTGTAAATAATGGGTGGAAGGTGTCGCTAAATTGATTAAAGATAGGACCTCCCTCTAGCATAATTATTACTAAGGTATTTAAGTATGGTATTGGGGTGGCCTAACTGGTTGCATGACACAGGATATATAATTCACAAGACTAGCAATAATTATTATACCTTTGCTGGCGTAGGGTTCCCCTTCACCTCACAGCAAGATAGAAGGACTTGACACTGGTATATGCATTCAACTTGTTCTCTCAGGATATCAGATATAGTGTTGTACACACATGCATAGTCGAGCTATATTATGCACACTTCAAAACAGCTGTACAAGCTCCATATTAGTCATGCATACAGTGCCACTGGTATGAAAATACACCCTACAGCTGCATAGTAATGGCGCTTGTGGTGAGGAAACATTTCCTATAATGTGGTTGTGGCATCAGCTCTACTGTGGTTTCCTGACATGTGCATGTGGCTTGTACTGGAATCCCATTACACTACACTCACACTCACAGTACAAATTGTCCAATACCCATGTGTACATACACCTTAATATAGTCACTGCATAATTGTTGAAAGATCAACGGACCCCCTAGCCACGTTGCACATGCTATAACATCCCAGCCCCTGTTCTCTCCTCCTTCACTGCAGCGTTCTCAAAAGTAGCCAAGTGCCAAACAGCTGAACTGGCTGCAGTGCAGCACTATAGGTAGGGTGGACCAGCCACCACAACAGAAGACCCAAGGCACTATATAGGGGGCTTAAGTAAGCTTAGAGTCCTAAAGCACTAGTAACATGCAAAGGTACAAGGTCGTGAAAATTAGCCATGTCCCCAGGCCACTCCCAGCTTTCTGTGAGTAACTTTGAAAACTGGGAGTAGCCTGGGAACGAGGCTAGTGAAGATTGTTAAAGAAAGTTCTTGTCTTATCTGCAGTATGCATGTGTGTCGTGATTATAAAATGACAAAAATCAGAACACAAAGTGGTAGCTACATAGAGAGAACAGCTATACCTTGAAGTACGCGATCTAGACAGCATTATCCACAGCTTGCTTGAGTTCAGTGGCCACCTGACCGAGTTCACTGTGATCAAGGAGCTTGTAGAGACCCTCCCAGGTGGCAGGGTAGTGGCGGGGAGGGTGGTCTAGCCAGTGACAGAGAACAGCAGTGCAGCGAGCCTTGGCATCCTTTTCATTTGCCCATACATCAAGTAGTTGCCTGGGAACCACCAAATCACCAACGTCCCTCCACCTGTGCATGATGGACAGCTTCAGCCGAAACTGCTTCTCCTCTCCTTTCTCATCCCTCCATATGATCAAGGTCATATTAGTGGAAGTGGGCTTGGCTATGTGTGTAAACAGAATGTGTGAGTATGGCCTGTACTATGAACTACATAGCACTGAATACTCACCCATTTGATTTATCTCTTCAGTAGACATGGAGCTGACATCCTCTGGGACACATGGTGCGGGTGGGTTGGAGGCTATGCAGGGATTCATAGATTATCAACTGCTGGTACAAGCCCAATACTATCCAAATGCACACACACATACATTATATTATGAAATCAGCAAACTCTTACACGATATTCAGTCCTTGAGTATTATTCTCTTAGCCTTGTACCAGCTCCCGTTTTCAGTGGAAAACTGGCAATGGGCCTGGGGATGAGGCTACGACTCTCTAATTATTGTACACTTTAGAAATATCGAGAGGAAAATCAACCCCAGGGGTAGTCTGTGCTCCCAAACCCTTTAGAGACTGCCATTATTATTAAAATTTAATAATGTTAGGAGGAGTGATTTACATGTAGCTACTGATAACACATGGATGTTTTGTTACTCTAACTCACCAGAATGGTCTGTGGTGGACTGGGTGGTGGACCTAACTGCCGCTGACTGTGTCGGTGGTCTACCAGAAGGCGTGGACGCTACAAGATGCATGGATTACGACAAGACTGTTAATACGGACACTATCCAAGTGCACATTCATGTACATGTACATAAACATGTACAAAAAATTATGTATCATTACGACCAAATTAGCAAACCCTTACATGATACTGTGTCTTTAGCTGCTCCAGATGATATGGAGATGTACTCTGGAATGTGTGGAAGGTGAGGGGCTGTAGGTGGCAGGTCATAAGGTTAATCACTGTAAGTAGATATTTTCAGTTTCAACTTACTAGAGGAAGTGGTTTGTGCACTGATTGATTGAGTGGGCAAAGATAAACCAACTGAAGTGGATGTACAGGATCCAGATGCTGGAAATAAAAATAATATTGTGTGTGATGACAGTACTTTCCCCTCATTTTGCATGCACCTCACCTTCGGAGGAGGGTGGCTGGGAAGTGGCATACAGACTAGCGGATGAAGCTGAATTGTCGAGCACTACAGAGCAAAAAATTAAAGAAGCGAAGTGGCTTGAAGGCAAGATCAGAAGGCATAGATTCAGCAAAACATACCTTTTCCAAACCAGATGTGATGACAGTTCTCAAGTCGACCGCTGATCTTAGTGTCAACATCGCAGCACCAAAACAGTTCATCTGAGGTGATAGAAGCAGAGTGCAGTTCAGACTGCAGTGAGGCATCCGGGGAACCAGCCTCAGAATGTGGGCAGACAAAGCCAATCTCAGGGTAGGTGTGTGTGTACTTCAGTGCTCTACAAGCAGCAGTGATCCCAGCAAAGATGGACCCCTTCAGAATGGGAAGCAGTCGAGCGCATTCATCGAGTGTGGCTTGTAGGCTGACATCAGCGTGAACTTCAATGAAGGAGTTTGAATCGATCACTGTTACTGTACACGGAGGGCTGACCATGAGATGAAACTTGATGCAGTTTCGGTAAAGAGGCTCTTTGGTGTCCAGCAAAAGCTTCCACCCACAGTAACGAACTAGGTGGACCGCAAAGCAGCAAAACACTCCAGCGCGTCGAGAGGCTTGAGGAAACTTTACCAGTAGGGTAGCTACTGCTGTAGAAGATGTGCGATGCTTTTTCAGCTCAGCATCCGAAAGGGTGACTAGAGAAGCAGGCATTACAAAGTGAGGCTCTGAGTCCTGAGGGGGGCTCGCTGAAGGGGAATCGGCTGGTGGAGGGGAGCTAGTGGTAGCGGAGCTAGTGGGAGGTGAATCTGGCGGAGGCTTTGCCCAATCAGGAGTGGGTATGGGAGCAAAGACCAACGACTCCTTGAGAAGCTCAGAGAGGTCATCGATAGTGAATATTCCAGGGACATAATGACTTGGAAACTTTTTCATCAACTCTGGGCTAAGCACACCGTGGTCTCGAAAGTGCCTCCATTTACCTTCGCCAGGAGTAGAATTGGAACTCGACTGTTCCATTGGTAGATCTCCCCTGAGAAGATAACTTTCTCTGACAAGCTCTGAGACTTTATCGAGTGGAACCTGTGAATCTGCAAAAACGATATTGGGAAGCACTTTGGGGGAATATTTGATGACATTGAGCTTGTCAAAAAACACTAAAGCAGCTTCTAAAGCTTTCTCCTTAAATCCAAGCGTATTTGCAATCTCAAGGCACTCTGCTTTGCTGAGAACCTTTCTTCCTAATCTCTTTGCTAACTCTTGGAGTAGCAGTTCAAAAATGTACCACCAGATTGGCACCTCTACTTCTTGTGCTGGTGAGTTCTCCACAGCCTTTCGGACCACGGTAGCCCTGGCTTTGTCTGTCTCTTCTGGGTTGAGAGTGTTGAGAGGAATCAGTAGCTGCTTCATATCCTTGGAATGGTACACCAGCTGATCGGAAAACTCTGGCTCAAGCATTTCACGTAACTGCTGGTCTTTGTCTTCCAGTGACTCAAAGGGCAAAGAAGCTGCTGACGATCCTTGTAGTTGACTGGATTCACCAACAGCAGGAGTGACAGAAGCCGCCTGCTCAGCTTTCTCCTCCAACAGATCTCGGTGAGTGCCAGCTAGGATGATGCTGGGCTTCTGGCCTTTGGTAGAGAATGACTGAATGGTGTTGACAAGACATCGAATGGTGTCCTTGGCAGAGAGCTGGGACTGCTGAGCAACACCAAGGAGCTGATTCTCACTGTAGTACTCGACAGCTTGAACTTTGTCGAGCTGGTCGGGAAGGCGAAGGACACACAGAGCGGCTGAGATGTGCTGAATGAACAGTGGCAGTAGCTCGTGGTACTGAGGCTGTCCACCGCAATCTGAAAGGTAGACCCAGATGGATTCAAGAAGATTCGTTGTAGCCTGAATGGAGGAGGCTTCTCGTGGCTTTTTATTTCTCAACGTAGTAATAATTTTCACCAGCTTATCCATGATATCACTCACTGCTGTTTGGTAAGTTTCAGAGGGGACAGTAGGCTGTGGGGCTAATGCCACGACTGGAAGATTGGCACCATGGGAATATTCGAGCTGTTGGTGTGTTCGCTTGCGGCTTCGAGTTTTGACCCAGCGAACAAATCTTGAAAGTGGATTCTCCTTTGCCACCTTCTTCACCTCCACTTCACCGCAGCTCTCTGCTTCTCCACCTTGCTGAGGTAGCCCTGCCTCCCTGGTCAGCTCATCACTGATTTTCTGGAATTGAAATCTTTTGCTTTGGGGGTGCTGCTCAGATGCAAGGATGATCATTTGTGCTACAATCTCCAGCATTCCTTCGTTGTCGACTTCTACCCACCGTTCTCCACTAGCTCTTAGTTTGATGTCAGAAATGGCCCGCACTTGGACCTCGATCCTGATAGGTGTCTCGGCACAGATGGTGCTGCTGCGTAGCTCTGGTGGAGGTAGTCCCATCAGGAGGAACTTCAAACACGTCTTCCCCACTCCAGGTAGACCAATGATGATGCAGACGATGTACCTCATCTTCACTGATCCCTCCTTCAAACCTTCTTCAAGAAGTTTTTTATTTTGAGCCTCCTCTGAAAATTCAAAACATGCCATAGTCAGCTATTGCCAGCCTCTCAAGTAACTTTAGTGAAACTACTATCACTGGATAGCTATGAGATTTAACTCAATGCTCAGTGTCATAGGTGTGCACCATTTAAGGGCGATCTTCAAATCAAAAACCTAAGTACATGTACATTGTACATGTAGTTTTATTAAAGGGATATCATATAGACTCCTTTATACCTACATGTTTTAAGTGGTTTCCCTACTATATAATTATGAAAGGGATAATGGGATCTATAAGCCCTGCAGCTACAAATGTATAATTATGCTAAATTTACCTTTCCTGTAGAGAACCTTGCTATGGTACCACCTTACTACTTAGTGGGGATATACATGTACATCCAAAGTAGACAATCGTATCTCTACACATGCATAATAAATTAACTCATCCCCCAAAACTTGTTACGACTGTTGGATGACACTTAAATGGAACTTGTGCCTATGGTGTGTGTTCTTCAGATATTTTTACACAAGTTTAGGATACCCCACACATAATCGATCTGTAGCGTGTGGGCAGCAAGTGTGATGTAACCAGGAAGTTCAAATCACGACCATGTGACATCATCTGTACATCACCAAAATTTAATTGGCCAGACCTTCCCCCCTTTTTGCATGTAACATTGAAAATATGGAATAGGGCTGGGCACGAGGAAGCAGCCAGCAGTTACTACCGTTTATGTTCTAATATAGGCACCACCCTAATTTAGGCGCCCTTTGGGGCCTGTGCAATTTTTTCGGTTCTAATTTAAGGCGCCTTTCCGGACATCAATTATTTTTAGGCGGCGCCTATTTAATTGGAACGTATTGCCACGTGCAATATGGCAATACCGCGGTACCGTACCGTACCATCGATTGATCTATCGAGCTAGCTGTTTAGATGTCAAACTAAGCTGCCTCTTACATTTATATGGACACTTACCGACTGCTTTGATGTCTTTCTGGAGTTAGAAACAATCGTTCTGATGGCTACGGTATCGACAACTCGAGAGTGATTCAGCGATCAGAGTGAAATTTCCAAAAAGAACTGAAACTAGAACCATGTTTTAGTTGTTCTCGTCACCGTCATATTCACTGCCACTAAATAGGACCAGTTAGCTACTGATAGCGCTTGTGCTCTGGCAAAACTTCCAGAACCGTTCTAATTGCAGCTCTTAGGCGCCTCCCTAATTTAGGCGCCCTTTGACCCGCTCGTGAATTTTTTGGTTCTAATTGGAGGCACCTGCGCGATCTGTAATTACCGTAGAAACTGGTTGTTAAGCGCTGCTCGCTGTTAAGCGCATACTTTTTATTAAGCGCATAGTTTTGTGCGAGCTTTACCGCTCTTTGTTAGGCGCATATGCCCAGCAAGCCAGCTAAACAATGAGCGGTCGGTTACATGAGCCCAGAAAGAAGGCTAGAAGTAGGCTGGAGAAGAAAACGTCGAGAATTACGCTCTCTGGTCGCTTCTTGGCCACCGTTGTAGGCCTTTCTACCCTCGACACGTTCTTTACGCACGCCCCACCTACCGTGTTATAGCGCTTTTAATTAAGCGCATGCTTCCTGTTAAGCGCATACTTTTTGTTAAGCGCATATTTTCTTGCTGCCGCGTGTTATAAGCGCATGCGAGTTTCTACGGTATTTTTTGGGGGCGCCTATATTAGAAAGTATACGGTATTCTACTAGGACAGGATACATATACATGTATGTGTATCTAATACTGGAATGGGACTTCGTGTCACAGGCAACCACAGTACATACCAAAAGCTTACCTCATTATGTTGCTACACTAAGCAGCGTCAGATTTTACTTTACACTCAAAACAATATCATACAGTACAGATCACAGCTAACTTGACAAACGAGTGCGAGTAGCGAGGAGGTGACTCGCGTGGCCTGGACGTTCACGTGCGCGTGCCAAAGGCGCCCTCGACGCGCAAGCGCGAGTACTCGCACGCTCGCGCATATCCCCACGCACTCGCGAGTACGTATAGGGCGTGGTCCAATTATTGCACCAACAAGACAATGGTGGCAAGATCGAGATAACAGGCAGTTCGCGCGCTTATCGTACTTTTTGATGAACGCTGGTGAGTTTACTGAGCGAAGAGAGGTAGTAGAAGATTCGCTAGGCATAGATAAGCTTCCTATTCTCCGTATTTTTTCATGACAAGTCTCGAGTACTCGTGAACGTGATCGTGAGCAGCCGAGGCACGAGACTTTTAGAAAGCTTTAGCAGCTTGTTGAGAGAAGAGAGGCAGTAAAACTATACCTAGCTCACAAACGAGCTAGGTTTTTTGCTGTCGAGTCTCGAATACTTGCGTGTGCCCTCGCGAGCGCGTGCACTCGAAACGCGGGTTACTGGGGTACACGCGGTTGCCGGAAATTGACTCGCGAGCACGCGCTTCATACACGCGTGTCACTCGCACTCGTTTGTCAAGTTACCTGTGAGCGGTACTGTATATCAGTATTATGGTAGTGTGGTGTAGTGGTGCAAATCATAACCATTGGAAATTTCATATGGTCACCAATTGAATGCACGTTATTACCCAGCGTGCATGCGCAAGGGGTAAAGTAATCGGTTGTGTCGTCGTTGTCGTTGTTGTAGTTGTTAGCAGAGAAATTGCCATATCTCAAGGTCTAGCCACCTCAGCGACTAGTAAGCACAATGAATCAGTCGAATTTGACGAAAAACAGGCTTTAGTGTGCTTCGAATCGAGGGATATGGTCCACCAGCGTCACAAATGGTGCCTTTTTGTTAGCCTTCGTAACCATGCCTATCGACAGTGCCCACCAATGCATTGTGCATGCAGGCCTTGTGCTTTCTGCTCATGTGCATAACATTCAATATATTATGGACTGGTAAAGGTCGTCAATAACGCTAGTGGCACACGTTAGGCTGGTAAGCTATCCACAGACTGGAATGCAAAGCCCCAGTCTAGATCTGGTGCAGAGAGAGAGAGAGAAAGTGGTGTTTTGGCTGGTCACATGATCACCAAGAGCCCTATAGCTATTATAACCAATGGCTTATGGGGTCTATAAGCTCTTGATGCAACCAAGCAGCAACAAAAACAGATCTATAGATTGTGCAATGTGCATGCGGGGTATGTGCTCTATAGAGCTCTAGTTTTTATATCAGCCATATTATTATATTTATAGTAAAGAAAAATTCATAACTTGTAGTTCCGAATAACCGAACCCACATAACTTATAGTACGCACTGATAGGACAAGACACCACTCAACACAAAACAAACCTTCCTCTTTTATTGTTGACTCCAGCTGCTTGAGTTCCTCTCCATCTCGATTGGCCGCCCCCTCCCAGTAATGCACCTCACTCTTACAGCTCTGAATCGTCCTATCCACCTCCTTCAGTCTCTGTTGTATCCTCTCCCTCTCCCAGAAGCTGGTGGCTACTTTCTGGTCATCTTTAAGTTGAGATTTCTCCTGTAAAATGAACACACATCCACTTTGAGATGTCAGTTCTGAGACAAATGAGGTGGGAATACACAACTGTACATTGGCTTTCTACTATAACACTGGTTGCATCATGCTCACGCTCATAGTCAAGAGGAAGTCATGGAATCAATACACAATCACTCAACAAACAAACCTTCAACTTGACATCATGTACCACTTGCAGTGGTTTCAGTAGTCTACCTTTATGATAGCTAACAATAAGCTAAACTACTCACAGTTGAAGGATGAATGGAGTGGACATGCAATAAATAATTATTATTAGTGAGCTTTGTTTACAACTACTACATTCACACCATGTTCCACCTCCCACACACACCAGTACTCACCAGTTCATGTTCTCTTTGCCATCGCTGTTTGGATGCCACCTCCTATTAGTAGTAGAAGGTAGGGGATGATCATATTATTATTCACATTCACATAATTGGAAGAGTGTAAACACAGGCAATACTGATGACCTTAATTACCACCCCCAGCATGTAATCATGACTGATACAGCTAAGATGTACACTTCATCCTCTATATCACCAGGGAATTATTGAAGCCAGCCTCTCGTGTTCACTCCCCACTGCCAGTACCTACTACCACTGCCCACTACATGGCATACACTATCTCCCATTCTCACTGACTCATGCTTCTCTCTCTTACCGACTTTGAGTTTGCCACTTGTCGTCTTAGCTCGAATATTTTCACTTGTTTAGACTCTGCATTTGTTTCCTTCAGCTCCTTAATTTCCTATAGAAAATTAATATCAGTACTGCTGAGACCACACCCACCCACTCTCACTCATGACTGGTCTAACCAGCTAGACCTTTCACTAATTTCCACACTTGTCATTCATTAAATCAAGGGTGTATTTGGGGGTGGATCAATACAGCCTTGATTAAACACAGTACACTATATGCAGCCTCAGCACTTACACTAACTCATAGCAAATTTAGTACATACCTCCAGCAATCTGTTGTTCTCCTCCTGTGAACAATGAGATGATACAGGCACAATCAGGAGCACATGATAGAAGGAAGGAAAGAAGAGAGGAGGATGAGAGTGAAGTGACCATAGGTTAAGGAAATTTTTATGCATGTACACAATGTCTGTGATTTGAGTTACAGTACTGAATTACTTACTGCTTGGCAATTCCCCTCATCCTGCAACAAAGAGGAAGAGTCAGATCATACAGCTACACATGAATGTACATGTAGCCTCATCTCCAGCTTATAAACACATGATGAAACTCCCTACTACTATTTTTAGAACTAGACAGAAGGAGCCTGGAGATGAGGCTAACACAAACATTGCTCTACTTTCTGCCATGAAGCAGCAGTCACTCATGCTCTTAGTGGCCTATGCTATGACTGACTTTGCTCTATGACAGTTGGTATATTCTTGACGTCATGAGGTGACAGTGTACATGATAACTTACAACAAACTGGTTCCACTTTGGATCTCCCTCACATGCTGCCTGCAAAAGTGGAAACAAGAAACACAGCACATGTTTACATGATCCACATGGTAAATGGAACTGGTATGTATAAACTACACAATCCCCGGACCTCCTCACAAACACCCTATTCCCATATCCATATGCAGTCTTAAGGAGAAACATGCCAGTACACATAAACATCTCAACCTCTACTCAATAGCTATGCTGATATCAAACACATACATCTGACACTCACCCTCAGTCTATGGTCCAGCCCTGACAAGAGGTATTCTCTATTCCATACTATCAAACGTCCACTCATGTTGTCTTTCCCAGTGGTCCCTGTAGTTGTGCACATTCCAATAACTGAATCCCATAATCAGACTACACCCTCTCCCAACATCATGCTCCTGAACAGAGGTGTACCTTCATTAGCTGTAGTGGCCCATTTTAGTACATATATCCTTTATCTAAGCGTGTGTGGGTTAGTACCGTGTAACCTGGGGTTGGTCCAGCTGGGCTGTGTATTCCCCTGTGTGGTTAGTGAGCAAAAGTGAATGTCATTACTAAATTCTTGAGTGTGTGTGTGAACCATGGCATCCCTACACTCTTGCAGAGTTCTCCCAGTAGAAGCAATCGGGTACAATCACCCCTCTCCACCAAGACTGGAGGCAGCAACCCAACAAGACAGAGTTGATAAAATAAGGAGGAGGGAGGGAACACTCCCATAAGCGGCCCTGTGTCCCGAGCTGCGACCGTGGTCAAGAAAGTCACGGGCCAAGAGGCGTGTCCGAGTGTTTGCACATGTTCAGTTAATTAGTGGTCAAAGGGTTAATTAAGAGCAAAAACTCAGTATGGTCAGCTGTCAGGTTGATACAGCACTTTATCATAAAAGTGTCCCCCCCCTCCCCCCCCCCACTCAGTTTACCCACAAATATCATTAAAACTGCCTTAAAACTATCCATGTTTTCCTACATTACAAAGTAACTTTATCATTGGGGTATTCCAGTTTATGCCATTTTAATGAATTCTTGTGGGGTAAAACAGATTTGTACATGTAGATGGGTAAGTCGGAAATCTAGACTGGGTACAGTGAATTAAACTATTATGCAAAAATATGTTTCAGCATATTAATCTTTTTATTGCAAATCTTGGAGGGTTCAAGTCCTCTAGCTCCTAATGATTTCCCGACTATTATCAAAGGGATAATGGGGTCTATAAGCCCTGTAGTTATAATTTACCTTTCCAGGCTGTAGAGAACCTTGCTATGGTACCACCTTACTACCTAGTGGGGATATACATGCAAAGTAGAAAATCATATCTCTACACATGCATAATAAATTAATCCAATCCCAAAATTGTTGGATGGAGGTTGTATGTATGGTGTGTTTGTTTTAGATCATAGATATTATATACATGTGTACATTACACACGTATATAATATATATAATGTTTAGATATTTTATACCGGTACACAAATTTAGGACACCCCACATAATCAATTTGTAGCGTGCATGTGGGCAGCAAGTGTGATGTAACCAGGAAGTTCAAATCACGACCATGTGACATCATCTTTACATTGTACGTCAATTTAAATGGCCAGACCTTCTCCCTTTTCCGCATGTACATGTAACAAATATGGGCATGAGGCTACAGAAAAGCAGCCAGCAGTTAGTCTAGGACAGGATACATGTATGTGTATCTGGAACTGGAATGGGACTTTGTGTCACAGACAACCACAGTACATACCAAAAGCTAACCTCATTATGATACATAAGCAGCACCTACTTTATAATATCACCAAAACCATTATAATAGTGGTGTAGTGGTGCAAATCACAACCATTGAAAATTTTGTATGGTATTGTATCACCAATTGAATACACATTATTAATATTCATACCAGCCATATTATTGTGTAAATTATTTAGTAGAAAATTTCATAAGTATTCACTGACAGGACACCACTCAACACAAAACAAACCTTCCTCTTTTATTGTTGACTCCTCTCCAGCTCGATTGGCCTGCCCCTCCCAGAATTGCACCTCACTCTTACTGCTCTGAATCTTCCCATCCACCTTCCACAGTCTCTGTTGTATCCACCTCCTCTCCTGGAGGCTGGTGGCTACTTTCAGGTCATCTTCAAGTTGAGATTTCTCCTATAAAATGAACACACATCCACTTTGAGATGTCAGTTCTGAGATAAATGAGGTGGGAATACACAACTGTACATTAGCTTTCTACTATAACACTGGTTGCATCATGCTCACGCTCATAGTCAAGAGGAAGTCATGGAGTCAATACACAATCACTCAACAAACAAACCTTCAACTTGACATCATGTACCACTTGCAGTGGTTTCAGTAGTCTACCTTTATGATAGCTAACAATAAGCTAAACTACTCACAGTTGAAGGATGAATGGAGTGGACATGCAAAAAATTATTAGTGAGCTTTGTTCACAACTACTACATTCACACCATGTTCCACCTCCCACACACACCAGTACTCACCAGTTCATGTTCTCTTTGCCGTCGCTGGTTGAGTGCCATCCACTATTAGTATTAGAAGATAGGGGATGATCATATTATTCACATTCACATAATTGGAAGAGTGTAAACACAGGCAATACAATAATACCGTACCTACTACCACTGCCCACTACATGGCATACACTATCTCCCATTCTCACTGACTCATGCTTCTCTCTCTTACCATCATTGAGCGTGCCACTTGTTCCAATATTTTCACTTGTTTAGACTCTGCTTTTAATTTCTTCAGCTTTTCAATTTCCTGTAGAAAATTAACATCAGAACTGCTGAGACCACACCCACCCACTCTCACTCATGTCTGGTCTAGCCAGCTAGACCCCTCCACTAATTTCCACACTTGTCATTATGCACTCAGTAGCAATTTATTTTTTTGCAGTTATTAAGTAATTAAACGTTAATCATGATGAAACCTATGGTGTAATCTATGAGGTAATTATGAGAAAATTCAGGACCTCGATGGAGCCCTTCCGGGACTTGAAATTCAGTGAAATATTATGTAGAGTATCTTGCGCGTGTATCCAGCGAATACCTTACAAGCAGCATGTTGCCTTCTCTGACGAGCAGCGACGGCCGAACTTCACGCGTTCTCAAGCTAGGTTGACGTAATCCTGTGGATATATATAGATAGCCCTGCGCTATATATAACACGCACCATGAGCAGCGTGCCGCCGGACCAATCTAGCTGTACTACGCTGTTGAGTTCTTCTTATAGCTTTGAAACTTTTCACTATCGAGGTCAAGAGCCACTATCAGAGGCTAGTCTGCGACTGAGGCACCAGCATCGTACTGTATAGTACAGTGAACCCATTATATTGACGACCTTTACCACACACAATTTTCCTCTATGCAGCTACTGAGAGAGTTTTTCATTCATTAAATCAATTAAGGGTATATTTGGGGGTGGGTCAATACAGCCTTGATTAAACACAGTACACAACATGCAGCCTCAGCTCTTATATTAATTCATAACAAACTTAGCATACCTCCTCCAATCTGTTGTTCTCCTCCTGTGAACAATAAGATGATATAGGCACAATCAGGAGCACATGATAGAAGGAAGGAAAGAAGAGAGCAGGATGAGGGTGAAGTGACCATAGGTTTTATGTACATGTATGTACACAATGTCTATGATTAGAATTACAACATTGAATTACTTACTGCTTGGTGACTCCACTCATCCTGCAATAAAGAGGAAGAGTCAGATCATACAGCTACACATGCATGTACATGTAGCCTCATCTCCAGCTTACAAACACATGATGAAACTCCCTACTACTATTTTTAGAACTAGACAGAAGGAGTCTGGAGATGAGGCTAACACAAACATTGCTCTACTTTCTGCCATGAAGCAGCAGTCACTCATGCTCTTAGTGGCCTATGCTATGACTGACTTTGCTCAATGACAGTTGGTATATTATTCTTGATGTCATGAGGTGACAGTGTAC
Source organism: Cliona cf. orientalis (assembly GCA_963930775.1). Classification (NCBI taxonomy): domain Eukaryota; kingdom Metazoa; phylum Porifera; class Demospongiae; order Clionaida; family Clionaidae; genus Cliona; species Cliona cf. orientalis. The sequence goes on from OZ005697.1 coordinate 7,136,427, forward strand.
ATGACCAGTGGCGTATCTAGACTTGTAAAGTTACCTGGGCACTTGGTGGACCCAGTAGTGACTTGAGAATTTGAGACTCCTATTGACCTCGATCTCTCCCAATCCAATCAAAACTAGAGCTCTGTAGAGCACATACCCCGTGCGCACATTGCGCAATCTATAGATTTGTTTTCGGTGCATGGCTATATTTTGTGAACTTGAGAGAAATATAAATGGAAATGTTGCTTAGTTGCTCCACCCTCTCTGCACCCAGACTAGGAAGACATGAACTTGTACTTGTAATAATAGTATAGCTATCTTACATACTGATTGGTTCCATGGGGCTTCAGATTTCAGCATAAATGTGATTTCAGTCACTATAGACATCACGAGAATTATTTAGAACATCGCACTATCTTTACCAGTCATACGCTTGTTAGTTGTGCGGATGAGCAGAAAGCACAATTGGCATGCATTTATGCATTGTGGGCACTGTCGATAGGCGTGGCTATGGTGGCCAACAAAAAGGCCCTATTTGTGACGCTCGTGGACTGTATCCCTCGATTTGATGCATACTGAAGCCATTTTTTGCCAAATTTGATAGATTCGTTGTGCTTACGAGACGCTTAGATGCCTACATCTCAAGATATGGCGATTTTTGTGCTAACGACGACGATACAACCGATTACTTTACCCTTTGCACATGCGCGCGGGGTAAAAATCTGACTACATTTATAACAGCTATATACCTCATAGCCAAAACAAGTGGGTTGTTAACCCATAATGTGGGTTGCCTAAGTTGCATGCATACATGCACTACCTTCTCAGTGGTTCTCAAAATAACTCAGTTAATCGTAGTGATTAATGAACTATTCACTCCACTATACATAACTATGTCAAACATATGAGTTTGTCAATAACAAACTGGCATAATATTACTTGCACTTACTATTTAATTGTCCCATGATAGTTTTCAAGACTGGACAAGAAGTATGTGCAAATATGCCAGACTGAAGAATAACGCTTTGGTATGCTTGACATAATTATGTGTAGTGGAGTGAACAGTGTGTTAATTACTATGACTGGATTATGTTGAGAGCTATCATGGGAGAATTAAAACGTGTGTGCAACTGATTCAGAAGTATACTTGATCCTTAAATTGGCTATTTTACCAGGGCACAGGCCAGTTTGACCTTGGCCTATGCCCTGGTAGGCCCTGGTGTAGATACGCCACTGTACATGATAACTTACATAAAACTGGTTCCACTTTGGATCTCCCTCACATGCTGCCTGCAAAAGTGGAAACAAGAAACACAGCACATTTACATGATCCACATGGTACATGGAACTGGTATGTATAAACTACACAATCCCCGGACCTCCTCATAAACACCCTCTTCCCATATCCATATGCAGTCTTAAGGAGAAACATGCCAGTACACATACATGTAAACATCTCAACCTCTACTCAATAGCTATGCTGATATCAAACACATACACCTGACACTCACCCTCAGTCTACGGTCTTTCAGCCGTGACAAGAGCTCTTCTCTACTCCATATCTTAAAACATGTACTCATGTTGTCTTTCCCAGTGGTCCCTGCAGTACACGTGCACATTCCAAAAATTAGTAATAACTGAATCCCATAATCAGACTACACCCTCTCCCAACATGCTCCTGAACAGAGGTGTACCTTCATTAGCTGTAGTGGCCCATTTTAGTACATATTATATCCTTTATCTAAGCGTGTGTGGGTTAGTAGCCTCGTTCCCAGGCTCTCCCCCTCCTCTTTATTTTATACGCGCGATCATATTTACACGAAATTATTGTGCAGAGAGAAGGGAGGGGGAGAGCCTGGGAGGCTTTGATCACGTGCGGACACTGATGACGCGTTCCATATGTCCATGTATGGGAGTCCAAAAGAACGAGAAAGAAGCCCGGATCAGCATGCTAGTAGGCTTTTTAGAGTGCTCTACTGATGGCTCGATCGATGGACAAGACTGCCACCAAACTTTTTGACGCCTCGCGCTCTTGAACCTCTTACAGTGCCAGTGAGTTGGCTGCCATGATCCAATGATGATCGTTCTCAGAGATTCAATATGATCGCGCATATAAAATAAAGAGGAGGGGGAGAGCCTGGGAACGAGGCTAATGGGTTAGTACTGTGTAACCTGGGATTGGTCCAGCTGGGCTGTGTATTCCCCTGTGTGGTTAGTGAGCAAAAGTGAATGTCGTTACTAAATTCTTGAGTGTGTGTGTGAACCATGGCATCCCTACACTCTTGCAGAGTTCCCCCAGTACAAGCAATCAGGTACAATCACCCCTCTCCACCAAGACTGGAGGCAGCAACCCAACAAGACAGAGTTGATAAAATAAGGGGGAAAGAGGGAACACTCCTGTAAGTGGCACTGTGTCCCGAGCCATGACTGTGGTCAAGATACAGTCACGGGGCCAAGAGGCGTGTCCAAACATTTGCACATGTGCAGTTAATTATTAGCGGTCAAAAGGTTAATTAATTAAGAGCAAAAACTCAGTGTGGTCAGCTGTCAAGTTGATACAGCACTTCATCATAAAGGTGTCCCCCCTCCCTCTCTCCATGAGTTCACCCACAAAAATCATTAAAACTGCCTCAAAACTATCCAAATTTTCAATACAATATCCCATAAACTATGAAGGCACTTTATAACTCCAGTCAATAGTGATAGTCCCCATAGAAGAGCCATAATTTGTTCCGAGGGATCTAAGTTTAATAAATTCTTGTGGGGTAAAACAGATTTGTAGATGGGTAAGTCTGAAATCTAGGCTGGGTACAGTGAAGGTGATAGCTAATAATTTATAAATATACTAGTTTTATTGTTGATTTCAGCATATTTTTATTTCAAATCCTGGAGGGTTCAAATCTTCTCTTTAGCTACTTGATTTTTGATGGTTGAAACAGGCTTCGTCAGGGGATAAATTAAATCTTTCATGCGGGGGTGTATCTTTTGAAATAGGTTTATTTCCTTGAAATACAGCCCTATGGACTGCTACCGTTTTTTTTTGTTATTTAACTTGATATTAGGTCCAAGTAAGCAACAGAAACTCAAGTTACACTCACAGACTTACGTATATCAAGTCCGCGAATATTAAAACAAGAAGCATCACCAGTACAGAGCCGACCTCGCCCACAAATGCACAGAATGGAACATAATATATTATTATTAATTGGGGCGAGCCTGAGCGAGCCCCACATAGACGAGATGAACGCTCGCAATCCATATATTATGTTTATATATGTATGGTACGTCCGTCACGCGCGAACCGCCATAGACATTGTACAGCGCTGCGCGGTATATTTCAAAAGGCCGCATGAAAACATTTGCGTCAGCATAGTCTGGACTACGGGCCGTATACACACCGTTCTAATTTAGCGAATTGCAAATTTACACTCGTGCCTGCATGTATTGTTGATCAAGTGGCTAGCTAGCTACGTAGCTACCGTAGCGCTCCGGGCTCCAAAGGAGGAGAGAGCGAGACAGAGCTCGTCGTCAGCTCAACAACGCAAGGATCAGCTAAGAACGCGATGAAGATAGACATATTGCTAACTGGCTGACTCTGACAATAAAGCCAGTAAAATTAAATTTTCTCTAGACTGTTGGTATGTGGAGGGGACTATCATGCAGCTGTATAATAGGCCTACATGGCACTATGAGACTGTCTCAGTGTCTGTCATTGTCTGCTTGGATATATTGTGTCAGTCGATCTATTGTGCTATAGCTTTGTTTAAAGTTTTTGAGTCTCAGCTACTGACAAAATTTCAGAGGCTCAGCTCAGGCTCGCCCCAAACAGGCCCTGCATGACACTAGTAATAATAATATATGGGCCAGTATGATCACATGATTGTACCTCCACTGCACATGCGCAGAGGAGGTTGGACATGCATAACGCGCATATCGCGCATTTACGCTATAGTCACATGACCTTGGTATGCAATTACCGTATAGCGGGAAATTTTCGAGGGAGAAAACTTTCGCGGATCGGTAGGAAAGGAGCATTTCGCGGAGAAAACTTTCGCGGAATGTTAAAACTGGTCGCATAATGGGTGTGGCATGCTTAGAATTTCGTGGAGAAAACTTTCGCGGATGGCGGAAAAATCGCGAAATTCGTGAAAGTTTTCTCCCTCGACAGTTTCCCGCTATACTGGGGTATACCACGCGTTCAAAAGAATGCCATTTGCGAGTGTAGCTAAAATGTTTGCGTTTGTGAACTATGGCCAAATCTAAAGCTGGAACGGAGATGAACCGTGTAGATCTAATGTTGTAACATCGAAAGAAGCCGACTGCAATCGACAAATACTGTTTTTGTTGTTGCCATTCTGAGAAATGAGTTTTCTCGATTTGCAAGAAGTATGAGGGGTGGACGGGCAGGGTATGGCGCTGGATCTTCTTTTTTTCATGGATTTCAACTTACTTTCACTTTTAAAACTGTCTTCAAGGCTTTAGATAATGACTTACATTTTGTACAGTGTTGTTGTATCGCTGTGTCTACAGTGCCGGTACCGGCACCGCAATTTAAGCGTTATAGTGCCGGTAAGTCCATATAAAATACTGTATTCTTACGTAGCCCTAGTCCCCGCCCCCTCCTGCATATGGCAATATAAATTTGTACATAAATTTGCCGGCACTCTAGTAGTCTCGTCCCCAGACCCCACCCCCAAAAGGAGGAAAAGGGTCTGGTGAACTTGGGCTGAATCCTCGGTTCTCGTTCTACGGCGCATGCGCATAATTGCTGACAAGCCCATGCAAACCTTGGTTCTGATTGGTCGCTATGGCTGGGTTTGCATGTGATCGCATGCCCGCAACCGGCAGTAAAGCAAACCTTGAATCTGATTGGTCGGCGAAATTGAATAGCTATACAGTACGGTATAGCGATGTTGCATTCCTGCGGTAAGCTTGTCATATGACTGAGCCAAAGCTACGATCTCATTGGCGCGTGGAAATTCCTCAGCGCAGGCCCAAGGATTCTGCCCAAGTTCACCAGACCCTTTTCCTCCTCGAGGGTGGGGTCTGGGGACGAGACTAGCACTCTAGACACTGCGTTGTCAGAGGAGGTTCGACAGGGTCAAAAGGTCAGCAAATAACCCTCCGTTAACGAGCATTCTTGTACTTTGACCCCGAATTTAGACAGTCCTGATTTATCATGGTGACAGGCGCTGCTTTCTCCAAGGCGGATGATAGACATTTTAGAAGTAATCGGCGGCTTTTCTGTGTCATCATTCTCGCTACAGCAGCTTGCCTTGCTGTTCAAGGTCACAAAGGTCAGCCATATGGTAGCCTAGAAAATCGTTCACGAAGGGTACACGGCTCGAACTAGTATTAGACACGACGAAAACATGATAGAGATACTTTCGTAGCAGGATAGCTGGGGTACAGCGTAGAAATTAATACTCCCATACAAACATATGGGAGCACGTGATTAGCTAATTGTGACCTTTTGACCCTGTCGAACCTCCTCTGCTGCGTTGTTATATCTGGGGCGACACGCCCACTTTTTGTGCGCACGTGATCGTGTCCAACCTCCTCTGGCACATGCGCGCGCATGTTCACTGAGCTGCATGGGGCATGGCCTATAATATGGCTATGCACTAGCTATGTTGATGACCATTTCCACATCTTAGAACCGCATCATGCAATAATGATGTAGCTAGCAATGAAACTTCAAAGTGAGCAGTCAAAAATTAAAATTATAATATCAATAATATGGTGTAGTGATATTAAATCTTACAATTAAATTTTAAAAATCCAGCAATTTATAACGAGCACAAAACACAACACCATTATAATTTTGACACTGTAGACAAGATAAATTACCATGGCAACAATACAATCACAGTAACAATAGATAGAGGACAAGAAATAAAATGACAGACACAGTTGGTAGTATGTGGTGAGTGCTCGATACTGAGCACATTAGTCTCCAGTTTGACTGCAGATCTGGCTCAGAGCAATAGTCCTTACCACAAGCCACACAGGCAGTGGAAGAGTCTTGGAAAGCAATCGCATCGTCTATGTGATAGACATCGATCACAAACTGCCCTCCAAAATAGTTGCCTCGTCCACCGCTGCACGACTGAGACTCCCCTCCTCCGATGTAATCTGATATTTGATTGGAGCCGCTGAAGCATAATATTCCCTCACCAAGGGAGAAGTAGGTGTTGCCTTGGTCCAGCGAGGCAGTGCCACACTTTCTCACCGGCTCTGTTCTACTGGTGGGGCTGTCAGAGAGATCTCTAGTCATCTTCTCATACATCTTTAATCTCGAGTGAGAGAGTCTGTAGCAACCAATGTGCCTCACACCTGAAATCAACAGATAGCCATGATTTTGAAGTTGCATCGTAATTATTAGCTATAATGCTATGTAAGAAAGCTGTGATCTTAATGTGATTTTGCCACCTTGAAGGCAAGTTTCATTGTGACAATGCTGTTCATTGCAGGTTCTATTGATGATCTCTCCGCTGGAGTCTAGTCTCCACTGCACACCACCTCCATGGCACACTCCCTACTGCAGCCAGACCACTCCTCTGTGCCAACAAGAAAAGGTCACTGATCACAACAGCACAATATGAATAGTGTCTGGTTTAACATTATCCTGTGTATATAGGATTGTGGTGCAGTTACCTTCATAGATCAATTTACTGCGATCTAACATCGTGAATAATATTATGCAATCAAAAAAGCTAGGTGATTTCAACATAGTGTGATGGGCTTAGATTTGTGTGTACCACAAGCGATAATGACGTTGCATGGCTCCTCCGGACCTTCTTCACAGGACCAGTGCAGTGGAGGCCTGGGTATGGCATTCCAATACTGACAAAATTGGCAAGCTCAAAAACATGCTCAAACTCGAGTAAGATATATGGTCAAACTCAAATATGTGGTCAAATTTGTTACCGATATATTATGTTCAAAGCCAAATATATGGTCAAATTTTATATTAAATGCAAAATTTATTATATTAACCATAACTTACGTTTGACCATGTATTTGAGCTTGATCACCATGTAGCTATTTGAGCTACTGAATGCCCATATATGGTCAAACATGCAGCAATAATATTATCGAGAATAAAATTAATAATCAGAGACTCATAATCTTGCGAACCACTGAAGCAGTGTTCCCCTCGTTAAAGTAGGTAGCTAATCAATCTCTTTGGATTACTTGCCAAGTTATTGCAACAGTCTACAATGTGGTACTCTGACATGTTAAGGCCGGGGATTGTACACACTATTTGGTCATTATAAATTTTTACTGCTTACTTCCAGGGATGATGTCAGATGAGCTAAGTGAGTGAATCAAAGAGAGTGAGAAGTGACTTTGTAGTCTCCAGCAGCTTGAGGATGTACTTCACTGTATGCTGTCGCTCACCAATCTGCACAAGAATAGACTTCAGTGACGGTTTTTCCCATTGGGAGCTAGGGTAGTGGTTACATTATTATAAAAAGACTACTTTATTCTGCGTCACCTTTGCTGCTGATGTGTGTTGGTTGGTTGTCTTGATGGAGGCCTTGTGTCTCTCCTCCTATCTTTAATTAATTTGGCAACACCTTCCACCCATTATTTATAGCAAAAGAACTGACAGGAGCTTAGGCCTCACACTGAGTATAGTCATGTCGATTTAAACTGCTCCTATCTGTCCTCATTGCCCGTTTCATGAGAAGTGTCTGCGTCCAGGGCTAGGCCACCCCAGCCAGAGAGAGCAGCTGGAGAACCTCTGTAGGAAGGAGAACATCCCTCTAGTATATCATAATTAGGACATAATTAATTCACAAGACTAGCATAACATAATAATATACCTTTGCTGACGTAGGGTACCCCTTCACCTCACAGCAAGACAGGACTTGACACTGATATATGCATTCAACTTGTTCTCTCACGATATCAGATAATATACGGTATTATACACACATGCACATGCACAAAGTCTAGCGAACTATAAGTTTGTACTATGATAAAGCCACACTTCAAAACAGCTGTACAAGCTCCATAATCAGTATTCTCCCCAGCTTATAAGGTATGTCAGCCCAACAAGCCTTCGGTTTATAATTCCCTTTGATGTGGGAATAGTGCTAATCCATAAGTTTTGATGTGGCCACAGTCTCCACCCAAGCTGTGCCCTATTATCATGCCTTAAATTTTGCTTGGGGAGAACACTGATAATATCAACAAAATTTAATCATGCACACAGTGCGACTAGTATGAAAATACATCCTAGCTGCATACAATAGTTATCTGCCAGTAATTGGGGTGCATGAGATGCATGGTCGAACGCACCCCAGGCCCATTACTGGCAGTAACTATTTTGTTGGTAGTTGACCTCTGTTCATCATTGGCCTACTTTATGATGACCCATCCCCTTCCCACAGCCGGCAAATTGCCTATAAAAACTTTGGTTGCTAAGCAACTACCAACAAAATTACTAGTAATGGTGCTTGTGGTGAGGAAACATTTCGCTATAATAACAACGTGTGGTTGTGGCATCAGCTCTACTGTGGTTTCCTGACATGTGCATGTGGCTTGTACTGGAATCCCATTACACCACTCACAGTACAAACTGTACAATACCCATGTACATACACCTTAAATATAACTAACTGTATGATATAGCATAGGTTATAGTTATTGAAAGATTCACATACCCCCTAGCCATGTTGCACACACAATAATATCCCCCTGTTCTCTCCTCCTTCACTGTATCGTTCTCAAAAGTAGCCAAGTGCCAAACAGCTGAACTGGCTGCAGTGCAACACTATAGGTAGGGTGGACCAGCCACCTCAACGGAAGACCCAAGGCACCAAGGGGCTTAAGTAAGCTTAGAGTCCTAAAACACACAAAGGTACAAGGGTCGTGAAAATTAGCGACGTCCCCAGGCCACTCCCAGTTTTCTGCATGTAGCTTTGAAAACTGGGAGTGGCCTGGGAACAAGGCAAGTGAAAATTGTAGAAAGTTCTTGTCTTATCTGCGGTATGCATGTGTGTCATGATTATAAGTTGACAAAAACAGTACACAAAGAGCTACGTAGAGAGAAAGAATAGCTATACCTTGAAGTACATGATCTAGATGGCATTGTCAACAGCTTGCTTGAGTTCAGTGGCCACCTGACCGAGTTCACTGTCATCAAGGAGTTCATAGAGACCCTCCCAGGTGGCAGGGTAGTGGCGGGGAGGGTGGTCTAGCCAGTGAGAGAGAACAGCAGTACAGCGAGCCTTGGCATCCCATTTGTCATTTGCCCACACCTCAAGCTGCTGCCTGGGAACAACCAAATCACCAACGTCTCTCCACTTGTGCATGATTGATTGCTTCAGTCGGAATTTCTTCACCTCTCCTCTCTCATCCCTCCACCTGATCACCGTCAAATTAGTGGAGGTGGGCTTGGCTATGTGTGTAAACAGATTATGTGAGTATGGCCTGCATTATGAGCTACATAGCACTGCATACTCACCCATTTCATTTATTTCTTCGGTAGACATGGAGTCGACGTCCTCTGGGATACATGGTGCAGATGGATTGGAGGCTGTGCAGGGATTCGTACAGGATTATCAACTGCCGGTACTTCAGGAGGGGGAGTCAGACGTGCTCCAGTACCATAGCTTCCCCATGCAGGCCCATTCCCATGCAGCTTACTCACTCCTGTTTTAGTAAAACTGAGCTGGGAATGGGTCTGGGGATAAGATTATGATTCTCTAATATTTGAGAGGGGAAATCAACCTCAGGGGTTGGAAATCCCATCCATCTAAATACTTCCGTGGATTAAAAGATTTGTTTGGAGGAGGTAGTAATTTACTGGTAGAACACAGGATCTATTTTAACTCACCATAATGTTCTATGGTGGACTGGGTGGTGAACCTAACTGCCGCTGACTGTGTCGGTGGTCTACCAGAAGGTGTGGACGCTACAAGATGCATGGATTAGGACAAGACTGTTAATACAGACACTATCCAAATGCACATGCATGTACATGTACATGTACAATGTGCACATGTGTGTCATTACGACAAAATTCAGCAAATCCTTACACAATGTTGTGTCTTTAGCTGGTCCAGATGATATGGAGATGTGCTCTGGAATGTGTGGAATGTGAGGGGCTGTAGGTGGCAGGTCATAAGGTTAATCACATTTATAAGTAGATGCACATGTCTTTTCAGTTTCAACTTACTAGAGGAAGTGGTTTGTGCACTGGTTGATTGAGTGGGTAAAGATAAGCTAACTGAAGTGGACGTACTGGATCCAGATGCTGGAAATAAAATCATAATTATTGTGTGAGATGACAGAAATTTCCCCTCATTTTGCATGCACCTCACCTTCAGAGGAGGGCGGCTGGTAAGTGGTATATAGACTAGCGGATGAAGCTGAATTGTCGAGCACTACAGAGCAAAAGGTATAAAAGTAAAGTGATTGAAGGCAATATCAGATATAGACTCAGTAAAACATACCTCTTCCTAACCAGATGTGATGACGGTTCTCAAGTCGACCGCTGATCTTAGTGTCAACATCGCAGCACCAATACAGTGCGTCTGAGGTGAAAGAAGCTGAGTGCAGTTCAGACTGCAGTGAGGCATCCGGGGAACCAGCCTCAGAATGCGGGCAGACAAAGCCAATCTCGGGGTAGGTGTGTGTGTACTTCAGTGCTCTACAAGCAGCAGCAATCCCAGCAAAGATGGATCCCTTCAGAATGGGAAGCAGTCGAGCGCATTCATCGAGTGTGGCTTGTGGGCTGACATCAGCGTGAACTTCAATGAAGGAGTTTGAATCGATCAGTGTTACTGTACACGGAGGGCTGACCATGAGATGAAACTTGATGCAGTTTCGGTAAAGAGGCTCTTTGGTGTCCAGCAAAAGCTTCCACCCACAGTGACGAATTAGGTGGACCGCAAAGCAGCAAAATACTCCAGCGCGACGAGAGGCTTCAGGAAACTTTACCAGTATGGTACCTACTGCTGTGGAGGATGTGCGATGCTTTTTCAGCTCAGCATCCGAAAGGGTGACCAGAGAAGCAGGCATTACAAAGTGAGGCCCTGAGTCCTGAGGGGGGTTCGCTGAAGGAGAATCAGCTGGTGGAGGGGAACTAGTGGGAGGGGAGCTAGTGGGAGGTGAATCTGGCGGAGGCTTTGCCCAATCAGGAGTGGGTATGGGAGCAAAGACCAACGACTCCTTGAGAAGCTCAGAGAGGTCATCGATATTGAATATTCCAGGGATATAGTGACTTGGAAACTTCTTCATCAACTCTGGGCTAAGCATACCGTGGTCTCGAAAGTGCCTCCATTTACCTTCGCCAGGAGTAGAATCAGAACTCGACTGTTCCATTGGTAGATCTCCCCTGAGAAGATAACTTTCTCTGACAAGCTCTGAGACTTTATCTAGTGGAACCTGTGAATCTGCAAAAACGACATTGGGAAGCACTTTTGGTGAATATTTGATGACATTGAGCTTGTCAAAAAACACTAAAGCAGCTTCTAAAGCTTTCTCCTTAAAGCCAAGCATATTTGCCACCTCGAGGCACTCTGCTTTGCTGAGAACCTTTCTTCCTAATCTCTTTGCTAACTCTTGGAGTAGCAGTTCAAGAATGTACCACCAGATTGGTACCTCTACTTCTTGTGCTGGTGAGTTTTCCACAGCCTTTCGGACCACGGTAGCCCTGGCTTTGTCCGTCTCTTCTGGGTTGAGAGTGTTGAGAGGAATCAGTAGCTGTTTCATATCCTTGGAGTGGTACACCAGTTGATCGGAAAACTCTGGCTCAAGCATTTCACGCAGCTGCTGGTCTTTATCTTCCAGTGACTCAAAGGGAAAAGAAGCTGCTGGCGATCCTTGTGGTTGACTGGATTCACCAACAGCAGGAGTGACAGAAGCCGCCTGCTCAGCTTTCTCCTCCAACAGATCTCGGTGAGTGCCAGCTAGGATGATGCTGGGCTTCTGGCCTTTGGTAGAGAATGACTGAATAGTGTTGACAAGACATCGAATGGTGTCCTTGGCAGAGAGATGGGACTGCTGGGGTACACCAAGGAGCTGATTCTCACTGTAGTACTCAACAGCTTGAACTTTGTCGAGCTGGTCGGGAAGGCGAAGGACACACAGAGCGGCTGAGATGTGCTGAATGAACAGTGGGAGTAGCTCATGGTACTGAGGCTGTCCACCGCAATCTGAAAGGTACACCCAGATGGATTCAAGAAGACTCCTTGTAGCCTCAATGGAGCCTTCTGGCTTTTCATTTCTTAATCTAGTAATAATTTTTGCCAGCTTCTCCATGATATCTCTCACTGCTGTTTGGCAGGCTTCGGAGGGGACGGTAGACTGTGGCTGTTGGTATGTTTGTTTTTGTCTTAGAGTTTTGATCCAGCGGACAAACCTTGAAAGTGGATTTTCCTCCTCCACCCCAACTTCACTGCAGCCCTCTGCTTTTCCATCTTGCTGAGGTAGCCCTGCCTCCCTGGTCAGCTCATCACTGGTTTTCTGAAATTGAAATCTTTTGCTCTGAGGGTGCTGCTCAGATGCAAAGATGATCATTCGTGCTACAATCTCCAGCATTCCTTCGTTGTCGATTTCTATCCACCGTTCTCCACTAGCTCTTAGTTTGATGTCAGAAATGGCCCGCACTTGCACCTCGATCCTGATAGGTGTCTCAGCACAGATGGTGCTGTTGCGTAGCTCTGGTGGAGGTAGTCCCATCAGGAGGAACTTCAAACACGTCTTCCCCACTCCAGGTAGACCGATGATGATGCAGATGATGTACCTCATCTTCACAGCTCCCTCCTTCAAACCTTCTTCTAGAAGTTTTTTGTTTTCAGCTTCCTCTGAAAATTCAAAACACGCTTTAGTCAGCTACTGTCAGCCTCTCAAGTAACTTTAGTGAAACCACCCTCACTGGATAACTATGAAAGTTGACTCAATGATCAGTGTCATAGGTATGCATGCATTAAATTTAAAATGATAATGTAAATTTGGCGACCTTCAAATTAAAAACCCCGCCAAGCCTAAGTGGTTCCCTATTAGTACTATTACTAAAGGGATATCATATGGACTCCTATGGGGTCTATAAGTCCCTCCACTACTAAATTTACTTCTGCTGTAAAGAACCTCTGCTATAATATCACCTCAGAGTCTACTCATGCATAATAAATTAATCCAACTCCCAAATATTGTTACAATTGTGGGATGGCATTTAAATGGAACTTGTGCCTACAGTGTGTGTTCTTCAGATAGTGGAAACCCCACACATAATCGACCTGTAGCGTGTGCATGAGCAGCAAGTGCATGCAATGCAATTAGGAAATTCAAACCATGACCATGTGACGTCATCTTTACGTCACCAAATCTGCCAGACTTTCCCTTGTTTCTGCATGTAACATTGAAAAGATGGAATAGGGCTGGGTACGAGAAAGTAGAAAAGCAGCCAGCAGTTAGTGGTCTGCTAAGGACAGGGTGTATTTAGTACTGGAATGGGACTTTGTGTCACAGGAAACCACAGTACATACCAAAAGTATTATTCTCAACCCCCTTTGCTGGAATAGGGCTGGGTACGAGAAAGTAGAAAAGCAGCCAGCAGTTAGTGGTCTACTGAGGACAGGGCGTATTTAGTACTGCAATGCCATGGGACTTTGTGTCACAGGAAACCACAGTACATACCAAAAGTGTTGTTCTCAATCCCCTTTGCTGTATGCAGTCTATGATAAGTGGTAATGGTAATACTAGATGGGCCATCATGTAAAAATTATAATGATATCACTGAGGGCATTAATATTATGTATTATAGCTTTGTATCACTATTATATCAAGAAACCTTCATGATTTATAGTACTCACTGACGTCCATGATAAGATACCACTCAACACAAAACAAACCTTCCTCTTTTATTGTTGACTCCAGCTGCTTGAGTTCCTCTCTATATCGATTGGCATACCCCTCCCAGTGATGCACCCGACTATTATTGCTCCAAATGTCCCAATCCATCTTCTCCAGTTTCTGTTTTATCTTCCACCTCTCCCAGTGGCTGGTGGCTGCTTTCAGGTCATCTTCAAGTTGAGATTTCTCCTATAAAATGAACACACATCCACTTTGAGATGTCAGTGCTGAGACAAATGAGGTGGGAATACACAACTGTACATTGGTTTTCTACTATAACACTGGTTGCATCATGCTCGTACTCATTGTCAAGAGGAAGTCATGGAGTCAATACACAATCACTCAACAAACAAACCTTCAACTTGACATCATGTACCACTTGCAGTGGTTTCAATAGTCTACTTCTATGATAATATAATATTATAGTTAACAATAAGCTAAACTACTCACAGTTGAAGAATGAATGGAGCTGACATGCAATTACTAATAAGCTTTATTCACACCTACTACATTCATATCATGCATGTTCCACCTCCCGTACACACCAGTACTCACCAGTTCATATTGTCTTCGCCGTCGCTGGTAGAGTGCCACCAACTATTAGTAGTGGAAGGTAGGGGGATGATCACATTATTCACATAATTGGAAGAGTGTAAATACAGGCAATACTGATGACCTTAATTACAACCCCTAGCAAGTAATCATGACTGATACAGCTAAGGTATACACTTCTCCTTTATATCACCAGGGAATTATTGAAGCCAGCCTCTCGTGTTCACTCCCCACTGCCAGTACCTACTACCACTGCCCACTACATGGCATACACTATCTCCCATTCTCACTGACTCATGCTTCTCTCTCTTACCATCTTTGAATTCGCCATTTGTCGTCTTAGCTGTAATATTTTCACTTGTTTAGACTCCGTGTTTGTTTCCTTCAGCTTCTCAGTTTCCTGTAGAACATTAACATCAATACTACTGAGACCACACCCACCCACTCTCACTCATGACTGGTCTAGGCAGTTAGACCCTTCACTAGTCCACACTTGTCATTCATTAAATTTGGGGGTGGGTCAATACAGCCTTCATTAAACACAGTATACAACATAATATAGCCTCAGCACTTACACTAACTCACAACGAACTTAGTACATACCTCCTCCAATCTGTTGAGCTTCTCCTATGAACAATTAATGAGATAATACAGGTACAATCAGGAGCACATGATAGAAGGAAAGAAAGAAGAGAGGAGGATGAGAGTGAAGTGACCATAGGTTAAGGAAATTTTGATGTATGTACACAACATCTACGATTTGAGTTACAATATCGAATGACTTACTGCTTGGCGATTCTGCTCATCCTGCAATAAAGAGGAAGAGTCAGATCATACAGCTACACATGCATGTACATGTAGCCTCATCTCCAGCTTACAAACACATGATGAAACTCAGTACTACTACTATATATTTTTAGAACTAGCTACTTTCTGCCATGAAGCAGCAGTCACTCATGCTCTTAGTGGCCTATGCTATGACTGACTTTGCTCTAGATGTATGACAGTTGGTATACTCTTGACGTCATGAGGTAATAGTGTATATGACAACTTACAGCAAACTGGTTCCACTTTGGATCTCGCTCACATGCTGCCTGCAAAAGTGGAAACAAGAAACACAGCACTTAACATAATATTACAATCCACATGGTACATGGAACTGGTACCGTATGGCGGGTAATTTTCGTGGGGTGCCAATTTTCGCTATTATATTGGCTGACTTGGCAGTCACAAAATTTTCCCACCCACGAAAATTAATGCCTACGGTGATATGGTACTATGTGAGTCCATGATGATGGGCGTGGCCACAAACATCGTGGCAGCGCGGCCAACACTTTCCAGTGTTAGTAAGCAACAGTAGCTAGCCACTGTCATCCAGCTGATAGTGTCTTTGACACTCATATTCTTCTATCTCATGCCTTTTATCCAAGTCTCTATAGGTATGGCTTAGTATTAAAGAAGATCATGAGCGCGTGTATCGATTACATCATCACTTATGCAGCAGTGCCACGCCCCTAGACTGGTTGCTGTCACGAAATTTAAAACCACAAAAAATAATTTTGAGGGCCTTTTAGGACTTTCCACGAAAATTAGATCCCACGAAAATTACTAGCTACCCGCCATACGGTATGTATAAACTACACAATCCCCAAACTTCCTCACAAACACCCTCTTCCCATATCCATATGCAGTCTTAAGGAGAAACATGCATATGCCAGTACACATGAAAGCACTGAAGTGCAAAACACTCTGCACATATTAAAACAGTATATATACAGTTGATGGTCGATATCGCTAAGATGTTGAGTCAAGATTGGTATTAAATGAAATAGTTTTGTGAAGATGACGTTTTCTCGGGGGTGTTCTTACAGTGCTATATACAATATTTAAAATGTGCTGATGCAGTGTGTGGCTCTGAAATGCTAACCAATGAGAGCTGACACTATAATTTAAAACAGCAATGCTGGCCTGGTTGCTAGGTTGCTAGACTGCAGACAGCTACTGCCATCTAAAGATAGCTACATGTACAACCAAGCTTGGCCTCATGCACCACAAAGCTGACAGGATCCTGTAGTCATATTATGGTTATAGACATTAGCTACCACAAGTAGTATACAGAGGGGATTTAACCCTAGTTTACGGTACTGCATGGGAACTGAAAAATGGCTGACTTCACTATGCTAAAAACAAAGAATAAGCTATAAGTCATGAGAGAAAGTTTTTTTAGCAAAGTCTCTAGTTGAAAACCTTTGGAGTTTGGCACAAAATTGGCTGGTGCATTCCAGCATTATATAGCTATGTTGCATAAATGCCCTACACAGGCGGTAGAGTTGTAGTTAGCTAACAAGCACACAATGTCATGCAGACAGAGACAGACTCGTAAACTGACTACTGTAACCCTCAATGACATGTGGATTGATGCGCACCCCATGCTCATAAATGTCTCAACCTCTATTCAATAGCTATGCTGATATCAAACACATGCAATGTCATAGCTAGCTATTAAATATTATTATTATACCTGACACTCACCCTCAGTCTATGATCTTTCAGCTGTGACAAGAACACTTCTTTACTCAACACCACCAAATGTGTACTCATGTTGTCTTTCCCAGTGGTCCCTGTAGCTATACTCTATAGTTGTAGCTACACATTCCAAAAGTTAATTAATACTGACCCCATAATTTGACGACCAATAGCTATTATGTTACACTCACAGACTTATCAAATCGGCGCATACTATCATGTCACCAACGTCAAGAGCTGACCTCGCCCACAAAATGCATAGAAGTATCGCTATAATATTATAATTATTATAGAATCAATGCGGATGCGTTGACAAGCGGTTGTGCCCGCCCAGGGGAATTGATGGGTTTAATTTAATTAAACCGAGTTAGCTACGTAACTGGGAGCGAGCTCGAGGCCGGCGCCGCCGCGCCGAGTTTTGGGCGCGAAGGCGCCGGGCGCCGCTGCGCGGATATACGAGCTCGAGTAGGCCCGGCTAGGCATGCGCGCAGTTTAATACAGGTAGGATCGTTCGATAGTTATGCGTAATGTGATTTGGTGGAATCGTTGGGGTTGCCATGGCGTGTAGGGGTATATAATACTGAAAATTTAATTATGATCACATGATACAAACACCAGTCATTCCAGTCCTACAGTATCTCCTGAGCAACCAGATGATCCCAATTCTCCTGGGTCTACCACAATTACACGTCAGTCACTACCGGAGAGTTCCTCTGACCAAGAAGCCTCGACTGATACAACAGCCGCGACTAATACAGATGCTACCTCCAGTCATTCCCAAGTACCCTCTAATGCTGTTCCGTCCCCTAACAAAAATCACCCATCCAATTCTCATTCTTTTTTAGAGATCACCCAAGTAGCTAACCCACTCCCCTCCCCCGTCAATTTAGTTAATTCCCCATCTTTTGTACATAATGCAAGCATGGAAGGTCATTTTTCTGTTTTGTATTTTAATGCCAGGAGCATTCTGCCTAAGATAGATTTTTTAAGGTACCATTAAATTGCGTGGGCGTGAGGTGGGGATATGACACCTAAACCACATCAAAGTCATTAGTGAGATGCATGTTGTGTAACCACGCCCTTTTAATTGCACAGGTCTCAGGGGTGTGGCTGCTAGAGCCGGAAGTGTTCATTTAATATCCTCCATGGACCGGAAGCCGAACCGGAAGGGAGGGGCCAGGCCACGCCCAAAACAGCCCCACCCTGTTCCCCAAGGACCACCATTCTCAATCAAGTGCCTACTAACCACCGGATGTCCACCGGAAGCCCACAATCAATCCCAATTAAAACACACAGCTTCCTCAAGGCCAAAACACACACAAACACTTGGAGGCCGTTCTGCCACACCGCCCACACAAGAGCTCACCTCATTTCCTGTGTGGGCGGAGTAACAACACGTCATCGCAACCACATCCGCTTCAAACCATCGTCAGCTTCCGTCCAGCCGTACGGGCCCCTCGATCGCACCGCCGTACAGTGCCTCATTAACAGACATGGCCTCACCTTTGACCTCCTGCCACGCCCCCAAAGCCTCCTGGACGGGTTCAAAGGTCACCACCGCATCCGGGACACGCCCACCTATCGCCGCAGCCACGTCCCCGGCCCCGATGTCCAAGCACTGGCCTGTGAAGCCACGCCCAATCGGAAGCAATAAAACCTGCATTAACGCACACGCACACACTCCACACAGTGCCAGGAACACGCCCACATGCTTAATTAGGCCTAATTAGCTTTTTTTTTTTTTTTTTTTTTTTTCAAGGAGACCACACACACTAAGCAGGAAAAAAAATGGTCCGAAAACCACCATATAGTCGAGCTGGATGCATAGTAGAGCCAAATAATGCAAGCAGGCATCCAAATAGCCATACATGCAATGTTTGGTAAAGGGTCGTCAACTTACCCCGCGCGCCCGTAATTTTTTTTATGGGCAAACATTGCAACTGCATGGCTTCCTATGCCAATATAAAGGGTGCTGTATCTCAACACCGAAAGTGAAAATCAAAATTCCGGCTTTAACATCTTTCTAGTTTTGACTCATTCTGCGTGCTCATATAAAAATTATGGCCTGAAGTGGTCCCAGAAGTCTCAAACATTAGATTAATTATTTAAATTCTTTTTTTTTTTCTACTTAGTGTGTAATTTTTGTCGTTGCGGTTAATAGTTAAGCAAGAATGCTTTGATCTTGCTTTGATGTGGGCAATTACCGGCCTTTTCTTCAGGGGCCACTTCCGGTCGCTAATTACACGCGCATAATCATCCCTGGCCGATTCTGGACACGCCCACCTTCGACCAAAAGCACTCGTATGGCCTCTTCGGCCACGCCCCTTCACGATTCGCTAATTGAATTAGCCAATCCTGACGCTCACGCCCACGCAATTAAATGGTACCTTAAATAATTTTCGAACAGACTCTACTGTATTCTCGTTAATATTGCCAGGTGTATTTTTGTGCATTCAATTTTCGCACAAGCCAGGCTGTCTTTAACAAAGAAATATTTGCAATTTACGGTACACCTCAGTATTATTTCACTCCTTAGTATTACAGTTTTATATTGACTCGAATTCTAATTTTTCACTAAGCACTTCATCATTATGCTTGTATCATGTCAACACTTGGAAATGTGAATGGTAAAGGGTCACTACCTACTGTAGCATTAAGACTGGGGATGTATACTGTAGCATGTGAACGTTACCTAATACATGCACATTCTATACATGCTGCTCGCACACTAAGTTTACTCACCTACCTGCAGATGAGGAAATGCCGCTTTTACAGTGTTACAATTATTATATAGTTACGGCCTTTCAAAGTTTTCTCATACGTTTGTGTAGAGAAACTGCAATGTTTTCTGCCCACTTGATACGTAAGGGGCGGAGCCATGTGCACACAAACGTGGTGAGTTTACCAACTTTGATAAAAATTAGAGTATAGGCTGTCTAATTGTATGCCTTTTACTAAGCATCCACCTCAACAGCCATGCATTTGCAATGTTTTCACCCCACGCGCGCACATCCACGTGACGACCTTTACCCGATTTGCTTAAAATTGCTGTATAGGCTGCCTGCTTGCATTACATGGCTCTACTATGCATCCAGCTCAACTATGTGATGGTTTTCGGACAATTTTTTTTCTGCTTAGTGTGTGGTCTCCTTGAAAAAAAAGAATTTATATAATTAATTAATGTTTGGGGGGTTGGGGAGTACTTGGGGAGATAATTTTTATATGGGCACGCAGAATGGGTCAAAACTAGAGATTTGACCTTGGGGAATTTTGATTCACGCCTTAGAATCAAAGTTACGGCCCTTTGAAGTTTCCCCATATTTTTGTACAGGGAAGCCATGCGTTTGCAATGTTTCCGCCCACGCGCGCACATAAACGTGACGACCTTTACCAATTTTTTGACAAAATATGAAATTTAGGCAGCCTGCTTGCATTGTATGGTTCCACTATGCACCCAGCTCGATTATATGGTGGTTTTTGGACAATTATTTTTTTTTTCTGCTTAGTGTTCAGGTCGCCTTGTTACACACTAAGTAGAAAAAAAAAGCAAATTTAAATAATTAAATAAATAATCTAATTCATGGGGGGTTTGGGAGCACTTGGGGAGATAATTTTTACATGGGCACGCAGAATGGGTTGAAACTAGAGATTTGATCCTGGGGAATTTTGATTCACGCCTAAAGTTACGGCCCTTTAAAGTTTTCCCATATGTTTGTATAGGGAAGCCATGCGTTTGCAATGTTTTCCGCCCACGCGCTACGTGAAAAATGGGGAATACCCGTGGTGTGCGTTATTTAGAAACTTTCTCAAATTTGGAGTATAGGTTGTTTTCTTGCTTTGTATGGCTCTACTATGCATCCTAGGTGTATTATGTGGTTTTCAGGACAATTTTTTTCTGCTTAGTGTGCACGCTAGCTTGAAAAAAAAAAAAAAGCTAATTAGGCCTAATTAAGCATGTGGGCGTGTTCCTGGCACTGTGTGGAGTGTGTGCGTGTGCGTTAATGCAGGTTGGCTGGACGGAAGCTGACGATGGTTTGAAGCGGATGTGGTTGCGATGACGTGTTGTTACTCCGCCCACACAGGAAATGAGGTGAGCTCGTGTGGGCGGTGTGGCAGAACGACCTCCAAGTGTTTGTGTGTGTTTTGGCCTTGAGGAAGCTGTGTGTTTTAATTGGGATTGATTGTGGGCTTCCGGTGGACATCCGGTGGTTAGTAGGCACTTGATTGAGAATGGTGGTCCTTGGGGAACAGGGTGGGGCTGTTTTGGGCGTGGCCTGGCCCCTCCCTTCCGGCTCGGCTTCCGGTCCATGGAGGATATTAAATGAACACTTCCGGCTCTAGCAGCCACACCCCTGAGACCTGTGCAATTAAAAGGGCGTGGTTACACAACATGCACCTCTTTAATGACTGATGTGGTTTAGGTGTCATATCCCCCACCTCACGCCCACGCAATTTAATGGTACCTGAAGGAAGTACTGAAGTACCCAGTGACTTTTTAAGTTGGTGCATAGATCTACATGTAGCAATTTACGTGTCCCACGAGTTCAAGTAGCTAGCTAGCCCTGTGACACGTATGTACAGCAGTTGGCCATGCAGTACGTCAGTACAAGCAGGGTACAAGGCATCATTGATTCGATCATCGATCGTGGATTCAGACATAAAAAATTCCCGTACCGAAGGGTTAAATGTGGCCTTTGACCCTCCAACTGCGCCCAAAATCAAAAATCGCTTCTGGCCCATAATTTGTCGAGTGTAGCGAGAACACTAAGTGGAGACAAAGATAATAAAGTGGAGACCTACCTGAAGTGGCCGTCATGGAGAATGGACAACTCGAGTTGAAAATGGACCACCACCAAGGTATGGTGCTCTTCATTATATTTCAGGCCTTAAACTGGGAAATGGATGGCCCCGTTTCACAAGAGGACAGTATCGTTGTTTAGATCCTACTTGTAACAAATACTGTAATCTGATTGGTTAAACTGAAATATCTATCCTTCATAGAAAATCATGTAAGCTCTGTATAGAAATCATGTAAATTTCTTGCCTATGGTTAGGGTTGTTGCTAGGCAGCAGTTTATGTGTCTAGCTTTTGGGCATTGTTCATAGGTGTAGGAAGGGGGGGGGGGTGCTAGGGGGGCTGTAGCCCCCCCCCCCCCCCCCCCCCCCCCCAATATTCCAGGAAGGGAGGCAGAGCCCCCTTTATTCTCCAGCCCAGTATTGTTACAACAGATTTCTCAGTAAACATTTAGGCCACTATTTGTTGAATAGTAGTTTCTCATCAGGGACTCTCCCAGAATTGTATGGGGGGGGGGGGGGTACATTACCATTATGCCATTATTGATACATTCCAGGAAATGTGTTATGTAAACACTTCTTGATCCTTAAAATAACAAAATGCACACACAAAGAAGCAATACAGGAAGTTTGGGCAATCTTGCAAACGGGACTTGACGCGCGCAAGCCCCACATTCTGAGCATGCGCATACTGGCTGTCAATGTGATGGCTGGAGAGACTCAGGGAGGCTCGCTCCATCGTGGAGTTTTTGCCACTGTGATCAATAATCTCCGTGCCCCTGGAGGTTCGCAACCGATTCAGGTTGTCCAATCGGGTCCGGCTACCACTGTAGCTAAGTTGTTGGGAAAACTGTACCTTTTCATGATGAGTGTGCATTTATTAGAGATTATCACAGTGGCTATCACGATTTACTCCAGTGCCTGCTCTCTCCCTTTTCCTTCCTCCCTCCCTCCCTCCCCCTCCCCCCCCCCCCCCTCTCTCTCTCTCTCTCTCCCACCTCCCTCCTTTTGTGCAGCCCATTATGAAAAAATATAGATACAAGATAACCATACTGAATAGTCCTAAGAGAGGGAAGAAAGCAATTACCCGACAATTACATCATTTTGATGGCAAATTCCATTCTGTTACGGATACAAAGGCCCATCTGATGGAAGAACTAGGAGAAGAGGTGCCTAATTCCATCCATTTTGATGTTGGATATTACGAAAAGCGTTCTATCAAAAGTTGGTTAGTCACTTCGGAAGATCTTGAACTTATGCATTCATCTCTGAAATCAGAGGAAATACCACTATGGTGTGATGCTGAGTCTCACGATGATAAGAAATTGGATGGGAAAGGCAAGAAAAGGAGTGGTGGGACATCGTCAAAACTGGAGGAAGAAGATGTTGATGAGCTCTTCAAAACCCTTACTGACAAGCATGGCGATAATTACAGTGTACCACAACGAAGACTGTGGGCTCGAACAATCCACTGTGGGACCCACGATAGTTTCGATTCTCCACCTGCTCTTCCAATGTTTGGGCCACCACCTAAACGCCAGAAGAAGGAATCCTTTACTGATGCAATGGCTAATGTACTTGCAAAAGCTATCAATCCTTCCTCATCTGGTGCTCAGGAGGATTCTGGCTCTCAAGCAAACCAGTCATCTATTGCAATATCCCCGGGAAAGAGTGTGGATTTGCGCATGAAGAATTTGCAACAACTACGTTTTATTCAGCAGTTGTTTGATGACAGCATTTTGTCACAAGATGAATTTCTTGAGCAAAAGAAGAGTATTTTGGAGGCACTGCGTAAGCTTTAATATTTTGGAGGCACTGCATAAACTTGAATGTTAATTGAAACTGTGGACAAAACATTCGGCATTTTATTCTTCAATTGTGTAATAATAAAATTATGATATTAGTGTTAATTATTAATTATTGTACACTGTACTGTCAGATATCCATCCTTGGCAGTCGCTTGGTGTAATGCATGAGAATGCAGCTAAAATATCTGTTTCAAGGTCGTCTTGATAGGTTGTTTCCATGCTCTTGAGTAATGACTTGACCTTTGAGAAGCATTCCTCAATGGGGTTTAAGTCAGGGGAATAAGGGGGCAAGAATTAAATGGACAAGTGCACCGACCTCAGTGATCATGGATGCAACTCCTGACACATGGTGAACCGAGCAGTTGTCTAATATGACAATGCTATTAGGGTTTGTACCATGAGTGTTGGCAATAAATCTCTCTGGATGAAATCCAGAAAGTCATCACCATTGACAGTACCCCGAACAACCTTCATCGCAAGAATGCCTTCCTCGTTCATGGCAGTAATTACAGATACTCTTTCTCCTCTTACTAAGAGCTTGCAAGATCTTGGGGGTTTCCCCCTCAGACCATATCCATACTTCCTCATAGCATCTCGACAATCTGAACCTGTCTCATCCACAAACACTAGCATGTGGGGCTGATACAAGAATACATCAATAGCAAATTGCTCACGTAGCTCTTTATCCTGCTACTTAGCTACAATCTGCATTTCAAGTTTGACGAGTGAAGTTTGATTTCTGGAGGAAAGTGCACAGGGAAGAAACGCTGACACACACACCAGTAAGTATGAACACTTCTGTCTGAAGCTCGCGTAAATATATGCCTGGTCGTTGTAGAACTTCGTGAAGAATGGTGAGCTGCACAGTTTTAGTGAGCTTTTTATTTGGTCGGGCATCCTTGGGATAAGGTCGCTTCTGTACGCTTCCTGTAGATTTGAACAGGGAAACAATTCGGCTCACTGTGGAAGGATCGACCCCTAAGTTGCCAGCTACGGTTCTGAGGCCTAATCCCATCGCTTCCCTCTGCCATACTATTCTCCATCGTAGATCTTCGCTGTAGGCATTCGTTTTCCCGGGATTGATCGACATCGTCGTTTTGAAAAACGCGGTAATTCCCGGTTTCCATTACGCATGCTCAGAACGTACGGATACGTGCGCTCTTGCAAGATTCCATAAATCTCCTGTACTAGCGTGGTCAGATAGTTTGCGAGGCAGATCTGCGCATGCGTAGTAGCATATAATGGCATAATGACGAGATTGAAGCGGGGGCAAAATTCTATGCGGGCGGGGGATGAGAAACTAATTTTCAACCAATAGTGGCCTTACCAGGCCTGATTGTGAGTAAATGTGCCTCAATAGCTGCCAATTCTATTCTACTCGACTTACAATTCATTTTTTCATCGAGAAACTTGTGATAGCATCCTCGATCGTGCAAAAAAATGGGCGTGGTTTAACACAAAGTGGGCGTGGCCGTAAAATTTTCGCACGCGCTTTGCGCGCAGTTGGATATTCAGCCCCTCCAACCCTCAATATCTTCCTACGCCTATGTTGTTGCTAGGATCTAAACATGATAGACACTGCTTAGTCAGTTTCTACGTGATTTAGAAGACCTCAGGGCTCAGTAGAACCCTCGCTTCACTCGGGATTACAGTGGAACCCCTCTTAACGGCCACCCCTGATGAGCGGCCACCCTGTCGATAACGGCCACTCACCTTGGTCCGGATCGCATCGCCATATAAAATAGTACTTAAGAAACCCCTGGTTGGCGGCCACCCCTCTACTCCGTACAACGGCCACGTATTGTGGCCCCAAATGATGCTCACCAATACATATTGACCTCGCACTACGGCCAGCCCCACCCACTTTAATCAAGGTAAAGGTCGTCAACGGCCAGCTCCGCCCACTTTAGTCGAGGTAAAGGTCGTCAATGGGCTCCTTTGTAAATTATGCTTATCACTTCAGCTCTCCTCTCTCGCGCGAGCTCGATGTTCAGATATTAGTGGAAATTCAACATCCACTGACAGGCCTGACCTCCCTTCACTGTGCAAGCCTAAATTCTGCTAGGCAGAGTACTCTCACAGTATGTCACCCTGCTTAAAATATGTTTTTATGCTATAATTCAATCAACTTAGGAAAACCCCCTGAGATAAGGCCACCCCTCTATAACGGCCACAACCTCATTCCCCAATAGTGGCCGCTATAGAGGGGTTCCACTGTATACACAGAGCCCTTCGGTCTTCTAAATCACGTAGAAACCTCCGAAACAGTGTCTAACTATTATATAGTATAGTAAGCTTTGGCATAATTATAATGCACAAAATAGAATACCATACTTAATCTAATACAACGCATGGAAAAAAATAATTTCAATTTTGATTCAGAAGAACGTGTGTTTTCTGGTAAAGGTCGTCAATCTCATATATAAACGTTATGAGAATTTGTAAAAATTTAATGCTAATTTCTTGCATTAGATTGGATTATACATTGTGTTCGATTAACTACGGTAATAATATTACATTTTGTATTCCTTCAGTCGACCGACTCCGCCCGTGAGGCCGAGGTGTCAGATGTCCAACAACATTCCCGGTGGAAGGCCCGCCCTCCACCAAAGCCGCGGCACCGTACTCTCCCAGCACGCTGGAACGAAGGATGGGGGGGGGGGGGGGGGGGGGGGTGGGCGGACCCCCTCAGCATAAGGCTCCGCCCCCTCCCATTGCGAGTCGACAGAGTAAACCCCACTTTTAAATTAATGTCCCAGCCCCTCCCCCTCTGCACCGGACGATGAAGAATGGACTAAATTATGATGTCACATTAGGTATACATGTAATTATTATTGTTAGAGGATGTCAATATTATTGTATATTATGCACCTGCAGTACCTATTGTGTATGGTGCTGATTTGTACATTAAATTTTGTTTTTTTTATTTAGTGTGTGTGTGTTCATTTAAGAGTGTACATGGCATTGTAATAATAATATTGTTTAATTGGTCTCACCGAACATTCTCGTGCGTGCAATACCTATCTCAACAAAACTCACCCCGCACTTACACTAAAGAGATGCCCTTGGTGTCGGGGCCCCGCGCCTGCATTTTGCTTACGTCAGCCCCGCCCCGTCTTCTGCACGTATATTGCCTTCACCCAGCTCAATCCCGGACTTGGTTTTGGGTGAGACAGTTGGGGGAGGAGCACCCCGACTGGGCCCCAATCACTTGTCACAGTAAGAGTACCCTTACTGGAGAGAAATGTTACCTACCATGTCATGCATAGAGGGTGGGAACTGGGATGGGTCGGTTTTCCCACAACTCTCCCGACGCCAACGCTGCTTTTATCACTTCTTTTTCGGTCTGAACTGAGCCGTGCTATCACCACTTTCGCTCACAATTGCTGGCGTTGCACCATGTGCTCGATGACTCCCGCGCATGCGCTAAACCTGACCCATTAACCAGCGTTAATTGTCCCAATTAACCCCTTATTTAATTGGTCTCACCGAACATTCTCGTGCTTGCAATACCTATCTCAACAAAACTCACCCCGCACTTACACTAAAGAGATGCCCTTGGTGTCGGGGCCCCGCGCCTGCATTTTGCTTACGTCAGCCCCGCCCCGTCTTCTGCACGTATATTGCCTTCACCCAGCTCAATCCCGGACTTGGTTTTGGGTGAGACAGTTGGGGGAGGAGCACCCCGACTGGGCCCAGAGGGTTGACCTGCATGGTGCATGGTGCATGGTCACCCCTCACCCAACACCAAGAGTTACCGACCCCCTTCTTATGCCCTATCAATATGAATAAACACTCAGAAATTATTTGCAATTGATCTTATGTTAGATACAATATACATGTGCTTGTTGATAGTCAATCAGGAACTTGTGTCGCTAATGTTTGCGATACCTTGCACAGTGTTTCTCGTGGGGTCTGGATATACAACATATGCGCCGCACTCTCCCAACGGCCGAGTGTCTTTATCAGGGAATCTTGGATGCCACATGCCGCCGCGGTCGTGGCCGCACCGATTCTAAAGCTGTGACCTGAGTAATTTCTCTCGTCCACCCCCATTGTTGTCAAAGCCTCCTTCAGATGAGTCACAAACCGTGCTCTTGTCAGGAGCCTCCCGTCAGAAAATCGAGAAAATCGAAAAAATGGACCGGAGCAGGGGCCACGCCTAACTCTATAGTCCAAAATGGCTGCAACTGGGCAAAGATTGTTCCCTGATGTCCCGATGTATACCGAGACGCCCTTGCGAAAGGGGTCCGTCTTTGAGGCCTTGATTCTGATCTCCAGCCATTTAGGAGACATCAGGTTATCTACAAGTACATCCTCCACCGAAAGGTGGACATTCTTGTCGTACTCTGTGTCGGACGGAACCACAATTTCCCCGGTGCGCAGAAATCCGAAAAAACACATGCAGGACGCGGCCCAAAGCATAGAAGCATTGAACTGATCTGGTGCCACATACCATACTGCCTTCAAGTCGCGAAGGATCTGTACTGTGATCGGAAGTCGAGTCCGAGCGGTCTGGCCAGCCGTCTTTCGCTTCAGTCCCTTAACAACATACTCAAGCTGCGGCATGGCTTTAGCATGGGGGTCCCCCAAACCCAGTGATATCTGCGTGTATCTCACTGACGATAAGTAGGTTTTAATTGTGCCTGCCGTCAGCCCGTGACGGAAGAGCGACGCTGTAAACAATGCAAGAACCGATTCTGTGGCTGGGTAGGGCTGTAGATCATGCTGACAACAAAATTTTTGATACCTCAAGCTGCCTGACCGGTATACCCGCTGCGTGGAAGTTGCTAAGCCAGCAACAAACAGTTCCTGAACAGTTGGCACCAGTCCACTGATGTCCAGTCTGGTTGATGCTCTAGTACCACCGATAGTAGCGTCGGCGGCACTATCACTGTTCCATTGATTGCTCGAGGGACCTGTGTGAAAAGTACGGAAAGATTGTTACGCGAGATAGCATCCGCTAGATCGTTCCCTCTCCCTGGTATGTGTACTGCCCGGAGTGTAATCTGATGATATGCCCGAATAAAAAATAAGCACCTAAGCATGTGCATGATTGGGGGGATCCGGGAGTACCCCGAATTCACTACGGCCACCGCGCCCTCATTGTCACAATGTACGGTTACTGACTTAGTTGCCCATGCTGGCCCCCACACTGCGCATGCTATGACTATGGGCACTATTTCTTTGAATGTGATACTCTCTTGTTTCAGCTTCAACTCGTGTGTTTCATAGGACTGTGGCCACTGCAATTGAAACCACACCTCCCCCCATACTGCTCCACATCCAAAGCCCCCAGATGCATCAGTCGCAAAGTGAATCGATGATCTCTGGCATCCGTGCTGCTCTAGACTGGAAACTCCATTCCAGGCACTAAGAAATGTCACCCACCATTGCAAATCCGACCTAAATTGTCCATTTAAACGAACGTGATGGTGAGGCTGCCTAATTCCGGATAGGAGCTCGAACATCCGTCTGAGAAATGTTTTACCTGGTTTCACTACTCTGCTAGCGAATGCTAGTTTTCCCACCAGAGATTCCAATTCCTTTTTCGTTGATGACTTCTTTCCCTGCCACTGCCTGAGCAAGATTTTTAGCTCCTGTAACTTGCAATGTGGTAAACGGACTTCCATCTTTTTTGAATCTAATTCAAAACCTAAGAATTTCAAGCATGTACATGGTCCCTCTAGTTTTTCTGCTACTGGCAGGCCGAGGCGTTGGAAAACCTCCAGAAGGGATGTTAACGCCTTTTGGCACTCGTCGCAATCGGGTGCCCCAATAATCAAATAATCGTCCAAGTAATGAATAACGAACTGTATGCCCTGCTGCCGTGCAATCCACTCCGCTGCATCCGCGATAGCCGTAAATATCTTGGGCGCTGACCGTAACCCAAATGGTAATGCTGTATCGATGTAAAGGGCCCCGTCCCATAGCATGCCCAACAGATGTCTATCCTCAGGATGGATCGGTATGTTTCGATATGCACTCTGGATATCCACTTTCGCCAGCCGTGCACCCTTCCCATATGTTAGAATACCGCACGTGGCCTCGTCAATTCCAACATATGATAGCGAGCATATTTCTTCTGCTATTCCGTCGTTGACGCTTTTTCCCCGGGGCGACGACAAATCCACTATGAGCCGCCACTTGCCAGGGGTACTCTTAGGAATAATCCCGAACCGACTCGTGTGCGCTTGGGGGTACAATTTTGGGTCTAAGGGTCCTAAGATCCTTCCTAGAGCGCACTCTTGGGCCAAGTAGTCCCTCACCACTTGTGGTTGCTCTCTGACCGACGGTAGATTTTGTCCTGAGGCATGGCACGATGCTGCTGCATAGTTGAAACCTACTCTAAAACCACGGTGAATTCCATCTACGACATACTCCTTAAATCTTCGGTCCGGGTGGTGAGCTAATGCTGACTCCCACTCCTGCCAATCCAGTGGTGTTGCTACGCCATTCAGTGCTTGTGGTAATCTTACTGGAATCTCAGGACGGCACGCGTCAATTCGTTGGAGATCTTCCGTGTATGCATACGAGCCTGCAAACCAGATTTTCCGTTTGTAAATACCAACCCCTGGATACATAAGTAATACCGTTATACCCCGTTCATTTGATCCGTATTATCGATCAACTTTACTCCCTCACCCTACTAACCATACCCAACATGTCATGCGCCAATCCCTCAATTAATATACATGTAATTATGATCATTCAAAATTTTCTAAGCAATGTCCTGTACATCATACCTAGTAGCTATGATGTATGCAGCCAGTCTCAATTCAGTAAGGGTTTCCCCGCTGCGTGGTGGGGTACCTAGCTCCTTGGAAGTTCTGTTGCCCCTGATAGCGGTAATTATTCGGACAGACTATGGCTTGATGGTTTCCCCGGCATTTGCCACACACATGCTCGTGCTTGCAGCGCGGAAAAGTGCATTTATTGTTGTTCCAGAGGCGACATGGTTCCCCTGATCCTCGCACTGGTCCCCCACTTTTACCCTGACCAGCCGTAAGGGCCAGGACTGCAGACTCGATTGCTTTTATGCGTGTCGGTAGCTCTGGGTCCGTATCTCCTTGAAGTCCACACTCCGTCGTTGTGTGTGTCGAGGCAAAGCACAGTTCGCATCTGGTGATGGCGAGAGCCTTCCCGGTGAAACACATCGTGTACAGG
Source organism: Cliona cf. orientalis (assembly GCA_963930775.1). Lineage (NCBI taxonomy): Eukaryota > Metazoa > Porifera > Demospongiae > Clionaida > Clionaidae > Cliona > Cliona cf. orientalis. Next base: position 7,167,125 of record OZ005697.1, read on the forward strand.
GTGGCATTAATACGGGACCACTGCCTATTACCTGTAAGAGCAGCCTGCCGGCGGAATCCAGCATCGTAGCGTTGCCAAGCCAGCCCCGAAAAATCCTGGCTCACTCGGACAATGGTTGCGGCATAGGCCATCAGCTCTGGGATTGCTTCGGGGTACGCTGGTCCCAAGACACTCACGAATGTTGTGAAGCATTGCATCCACGAAAAAATATCGGTTACCTGACGCGGTTTTTTTGTCGTCCATGGCCGTTTCATCGCCGCCTCGTCATCATGTTGTGAAAACTCCGGCAATAGTTCTCCCATATCGACAAATTCCCACCGCTGAATCCTCTGTGCCAGTTTCGGTGCGATTGGTGGCCGACCGTCCCCAACGTACACTCCTTCACCTACCATACCCCCCTTCGCAGTGGATGCCGGTAGCAAATTTGTCAGCACTGACGCGGTGGACCCCGACGACGTTAGCCCCGACGGGCCCGGCGTTGCCCCCGATGAGTGGGTGGGGCCGTTATTCGCCCCGTTGGGCGCGGTCGTATCCCCGGTGGGATTGCTTGTGTCCCCGGTGGGACCGTTTGATTCCCCGGTGGGACCCGCACGGTTGCCGTTCTCTGCTGCTCCCGATCCCGATAGATGCGTTATACGGCCGCTACGACTAATCGGTAGGCCAACGAGGGCTGACGGTGGTGGCATTAAACCGATACCTACAGGAATGTATACCCACCCCATAACTTCCACTGGTAATTACTTTGGCTAGCAGGAATTACGTGAGGTGCCTGAGCACCTCGTCATCCCGAGATGACAAGTCACCTGGGAGAGAGTTAATCGCTTAATTATTATCGACTTATTACATACCTGCTGGCTCCTTTCGAGCCTGCTGAGCCTTTAAGGCGTTGGCCACGAGTGCGTCCACGGTGGACTGTAAATCCTCCAGCCGTACTATCGAACCGGAATCTCGGCTCCCCGTTGCTTCCATGACTTTCTAATCTTCTACTAATCCGACACGGGTCAACCTTCGGTTTTCCCACAACTCTCCCGACGCCAACGCTGCTTTTACCACTTCTTTTTCGGTCTGAACTGAGCCGTGCTATCACCACTTTCGCTCACAATTGCTGGCGTTGCACCATGTGCTCGATGACTCCCGCGCATGCGCTAAACCTGACCCATTAACCAGCGTTAATTGTCCCAATTAACCCCTTATTTAGTAGCAGCAGAAATATTTATACAGATTTCAATTTGAAAAGGGCATAATTACTTGGCTAACTTGCTATGTCACTAATAAAACGCGAGATCTAATTAGTGCACGAAAATTTGCATTGGTTTTTAAGAGTGCGACGACCTTTACCAGAAAATCTTACCAAAAGTAATTATTTTTTTAGCTTGCATTAATTTTACTTAAGACAATGGTATGCTACTTGTGTTTGGTAAATATTTCTCTCTCAGTGTTCTAGCCAGTGGTTTATACCCAGCATCTTTGACTGCCTTGATGATGGCCAGCCATGAAGGAGGTGGATCAATTTGCTTCAGCCATTCCTTCAGCACCTCTCTCAGACATGCCCTACAGTCGCTGGGATTATCCTTTTTGATAATCTCCAGCAGGCCAGGCTCTAGTTGAAGAGAATAACCAATCTCCTCCCACTTGGCTGAAACTCGATTAACGAGTTCATTCAGGAGGGTAGTAAGCCGGGGTGGTTCAGGATGTGCTTGAGGTATGGTCTGAGATTGTTGAAATGTGGCTGCAATGCTTTCTTGCAGTTGGTGACTTTGTGGGAGAAGAGCTGCATGGTAGAACAAAGACTTGTACTGTATTGACCATAGCTTGGATTATTAATGCTAGCTACCACTAATAACTATATAACTCAGTAGCGGATCCAGACAGGTTTCCATAGTTTCCGTGGAAACCCCCTTTGGCAGACTTGAAATACAAGCACATTATGGAGTGGCTTTGATTTTCAGGGAATAGAATCCCCCGCTCTCGCTATACAGACCTAAGAAAACTGCTGCTATGGCTCACCTTAGGATGTGTTAGCCGCAGAGAAGATTCAAGTTGTCGAAAGCAGATCGATTGGGCTGGTAGTTTCGCTCAAAACGATCGAAATGGGCGGGGTTCACTCAAAAATGGGCGTGGCTTCCAAAATTTTGCGCGCGCTTCGCGCGCAACATTATAATAGAAACCCCCTTAAAGAAATCCTGGATCCGCCACTGTAACTGTATACGGAGGCTTTGTTACGACGCAAATGCGATCCTAGCCTCGTCCCCAGGCCTTCTGAGGGGGGAGGGGGAAGGAAGGCCTGGTATCCACTGCATGCGCATGCGCTGTTATTATTCAGATTCTGAATAATCCGATTACGTACGGATACTGTCTAGTATACTTGTCCTTTGACCTTAATGTATCGTGCTCAACGTACCTAGTAATGGCAGGCTTAGACAGTTGGAAGTTCGAGCGAGATTTCGAGATGGCCCGAGCGATATTGTCCATCGATCGACAAAGGCCTCTGAACAGCGTGGGCACGCGTTTAGCGTGATCGCTAGTACAAAGGTCGGGAGGTCATTCCGTATTCTTTAGACACATGGACCGTTTCACTTGTCAGCACGTGGTAGATATTAGTGTACGGACACTTTACGGTAAATTATACGGAAAATGTAGCGCATGCGCATGCAGTGGATACCAGGCCTTCCTTCCCCCTCCCCCCTCAGAAGGCCTGGGGACGAGGCTAATGCGATCCCGACCCGTTCGCGATAAGCCGCCGCCGCCGCGATCGCTGGACGATATGGATGGGAGGGGCTGGGAGGTCAGGGGATGGGTTGCGAATGGTTATATAGCAGGGTTAGTCTCTAGGGTTTGCGTATACGTGGACTGGAGGGGCTGGGAGGTCTGGAGCTGGGTTGTGAATGGTTAGCAGGGTTATAGTGTGGGAGGGGCTGGGTTGTGTAGGGTTTGTCTATAAAATAGTTGAAATAACGGCTGTCGGCAGCAACAATCGTGGTGGGCCGAGTGGTTGGGCTCTTATGTATGGGACGGAATGGAGCGGGTTCGAATCTTGCCGTAAACTTTGACTTTTTTTCTTTTTTTTTTTCCCTGTCGAATTTTTCTAAGTGTTAATTGATAGATCGCATTTTCGTTAGATCGCATTTGGCATTTGCGTCGTAACAGGCTTACCTTCCTGTGATTGAGGAGCTTGAATAAATGTTGAAGGTAATAGTGCAGCACCTTGGGAGTTTTGAACCGAGGTTGTGAGTGGGTCGTTTGGTAAAGGGTTAGGTTGCACTGACAGAATGGAATCTGCATGTGGTAGAATAATAAGCATCATGTGAACAAGTGACATTCCAAGGTACAGCCTAGCAACAGCATAAATTCCAAGTAGATCACTCGAGGTTTTCGTCGGAACTGGCAGCTTCCAAGAAGGGCTCAAATTATATTATGCTAGTTCTGAGAACTTATGATGAATGAGATTACCCGCCCACAGCCTCAATTCCTGGAAAGCGTTCTTACTAAGTTTTCCCTGGCCAAAGTTTACACTTCCGTCATGCTGCATCCAGCTCTTCCAACAACACATTCCAATGGCTCGTATCCTAGTGACGGGGATTTCTCGGTGGCCACCTACGGAATAATGGTATGGGCATGCGCATAAAGTTTAGCTTGCGTATGCATCGAAATCTAGTGTCGATGTTTAAGTTACCTTGCCACCATAGATATTCGAGCGCGCTCTATGTTGCCACAAGGCGAGTTAGGGACTAGACTCACTATACAGTCGACTACATACTAATCTGCATTATGTGCATAATCATGGGATAATGGTGACTGAACACTACTAACGAGCCCCCATGGTTCCTACGCCTATGGTTATCACTCCGCTCGAACGTTAAATCTACCACCAGACCATGACAAAGAGCAGACATCGCCTCTCGCTTCGCTCGAGGCTCGGTAGCCTGCCGAGCAGGCCTGTCGAAACGCGCGGCGCTTTCTCCGCTCGCTCGAGCTCGAGAATGCATCTTTATGGCCCCTAGGCCTTGGCAACGTCGTTTGTGCACACGGCACAACAATTCTGACCAATCGTGAGTCTTCTGAACTTGTAGGAGAGCGCATCTTTTATGCCCTCCAGGTTAGGACACGGACTATATAAGAAAATTGATCGTCTGAAAAATATTTTTCGTTGTATATATACAACCAACACTTTGCTTCCTTCATGCAGCCTGAATATCAAAGCCTAGGATGTCAACATAACTAACTTAATTAGGTAGCACAAGAATTCATGGTTACCATAATAATTAAATTTTAATGATAATCTATAAATAAATTTCCACTTAATTATAGCCTACTATATTATAGGGCTAGCTACATTACTACAGTTTACACTTACAAAATGTGGCAATTGATCTGTGAAAGTCAAGATAGCAAGGACACGTGCATTGACATATGGTTCACTAGCATAATGTGGTCAATCAGCTATAGAAGAGTTACTGTAAGAATAACTGTCTGTAACTGCTTGATCTATATATGTAGCGATCATCAGGGGCGGATCCAGGATTTCCTGGGGGGAGGTTCACTGCTTAGGTACGCATGCGCACTAATTGAAGACCACGCTCATTTCCGGAAAACCACACCCACAAACGGGCAGCAAGTAACTACTGCATGGTGACAAACTGCTAGAGAACCATGAGAACTCAACTTTTCAGGTTGTTTTAGTCTTATTTAGTACAGAATGTTTATCAGATATGTAGTAGCTATAGTTTGTTGGTTTGAAGCCTTGGGTTCATAAGTCAGAAATCTAGCAAGTCATTTGCCATTCTAAATCAGTGATGGCTGGAGGGGGGGGGGGGTTCACAGGCACCCTGTGAACTACCCTAGATCCGCCCATGATCATAGATTTCTTCCATATCATGTTGATGAAATATTCCCTCATCCCTTGTCCTGTACTTGTACCTCTTGGCTGCCAATGAGAACAGAATCAAACCGATCAATCCAGTGACACTCGTCAATGCAAGGTAGACAAACCCACAGTTATAGTCACTGGAGGATGCTCTTTACTGACCCACGGCTGATTCAGGGACAAGGGAATGATGACAATGGAATTGAGGAAATGAAAGAGACCCCTAGCTGATGGCAAACAAGACTCCAACAAGAAGACCTTTCATGGACTGAGGGCTCTGAGCTGAGATGAACTCCAAGGTTGTGGCAATGACCAGCATGGGACCAAGTCCAAGAAGAAGAGTTGGTTGGATAAGAACCTCCCAACGCATGTTGAGGGATGGATAGGTGAAGGACCCATTTTGGGTTATCGTTGCTTGAAATACACAGGCTATGATTGGAAAAACTATTTCTATTCAATGCATGTCCCATAATATCTGCGATTAGTAAACTCACAACTCCCAAGAGACAGAGTGTGATTCCAATACCCAATCGCACAAACAGTTTTGGTACTTTCTTAAGAAGATAATAGAATATGATCCATATTAAGCAGGAAAGAGAATCACTATGGAAACTAGATGCATCATTGCTCCACTGCCCATCATAAACTTCCAGGCAAATTTCATTGTTACAGTACAGTATTCTTTATTATAATAGTCTTTGTGATGATTGTACAGTGGTAGTAAATGCAATCCAAAAGTGGAAAAATAAAGTAAGATGCTGGTACTTCCAAAGCAAATGAAGGTCCAATTGCAAACAAGATCACTAGCACCCGAAGAAAAGTCTTTACATTTTCCACTTGCTCCGTTGAGAAAGGTCCTCCAAATCTCTCCTTGGCAAAGTCCAGCCTGGATGGAATGTGGTCATCATTATAGGTGAAGGCAGTGCGTCAGAGAGGATGTTTGTGGCTTTTTGCAAATTTTACTATTATTGTATACCGTCTTGTAAGGATTTTGATGTCCAGGCTCAATATGGAACCACTTACGCTTCAAACAGCCAATCAGGAGTAATACGATCATCAATATATTGAATAAAAGAATTACAGCCAATAATATAATTATCTTATTGTTTGATCCATGATAAGAGGAGCATTGCATGAAGAAACCAGTGAACACTAATGATATTGATCCTGATTGAAAAGCCCATAATATAGCATAATGAATGAAGAGAACGAGATAACGACTCGGTAGTTGGTCCAATCCAAGTTGAATAAAATTTGCCTGATATATATCCTGCCAGGCCAATAATGAAAGCAACTAGCGACAGAGAAGCTAAAGTAACAATGGACACAGATGGCACTTTGTCATATCTCAGAGCTTGATTAAAGTCGTCAAAATTTAATGTGAATATTTCAAGTGTTAGCATGCATGTTAATGAGCAAGATAGTGAGACAAAGGAGGAGAATGATTAAGCTGATCACAACTGTTTTCAGTCGTCCACAGCAGACATCGGCAATAAACCCACTCAGAGGATATATAGCATCATGACAAATGCTAATACGGCATATGGAAGAGGCTCATATATTGAGATACGGGAATTAATTCGTGATCCATCAATTTCTTCCACAGCAGCAAAACCCATAAATATGTTGTATAGAGCTCCAATAATGGCTGTCCATAGCAGGATGAGAATGGCCGCCAGTGGCGGATCCAGGGGGGGTAAGGGGGGTGCAAGTGTACCCCGCTTTGGGCTGCATCCAACACTAAGAAGTACTGATGATAAACTAAATGGAACCCCCCTTTATGGCTATAGAACTAATGCACCTATCAATGTCATGCCCCACCTACCCTAGTGCGGGCAAAGGGTCGGGATTTGTAAGGGTTTAGGTGGGGAATAGCTGCCCCAGGGGTGGGGAATTTACCTTAGTCTGGAAATCAGCACAGAACTACTAAAAATACCCATACTAGGCTATATATAGTGTCACCATGACGTTAGTACTAGACCTCAAGTAGTAGCCTTGGTTAACACTAATGTGGCTTAAGTGAGTGTTATGTAAACTTGTATGTCTAGCATAGTGCACCTGCACAAATACCTGCATATTCAGTAGTAGGTGGGGATTGGTGCGTCTTTTGATTACAGGAGCTTCCCCCAGGGGTGGGATAATTGATAAAAGTAGTGGTCAAATCCCCACCCTATCCCCACATATGCCCGCACTAGGGTAGGTGGGGCAATACATTGATAGGTGCATAAGAAAACTGCTGCTATGGCTCACCTTAGAATGTGTTAGAAGAAAATTCGTTCGAAAACGGATCGATTGGACTGGTAGGGCTGGTAGTTAGTCTCAAAAACGATCAAAATGGGCGTGGTTTTGCCCTAAAGTGGGCGTGGCTTCTAAAATTTTGCGCGCGCTACGCGCGCAAGAGTGTACTACAACCCCCCTTTTAGAAATCCTGGATCCGCCACTGGCCGCCTTTGATGGCAGACAGAGGTGCTTTGGTGGAGGACATGAGATGGCAGCCCTCTGCTGTGGTTGAAGTGGAGAGGAGTCCTCCTCACTTGCAGTGTTAATTAACCAGCAGACGACTAGATTCAGAGGTATGAACCATCATCACTTGTGACTGTGATCAATTGCAAAAACCTTCAAGTTATTGTACTATTAAATTTTCGTGTGTTGATGGACATGATACATACTATATCTTACTCTGTTTTTGTTACCAGTTCCCCAAACATGCACTGTTGTCACATAATTATAATTTTGCTTGTTAGTTTTAATTAAATATTTGTTCATACTCTGTCTTGCGCTGTTTTTATTATTAGTTTCAGTTTCATCCCCAACAATTAATGAATGCACAGGTGTGCAGAACTCTCACCACTGCATGTATGTGAATCCATGGGCAATTACCGTATTTCTTCTAAAAAGGCGGCCCTTCTAATTATTCGGCACCCTTTACCGAATGATTGAATATAGTCTCTAATTTTTCGGCAAAGGTCGTCATGCGTATTATGGCTATAAACGGGAATGGAATGCGCACGCAGACAGAATGCATGAATATTAACCTCTAAAAATTCGGCGAAGCTAAAGCAATAATATTATTACAGAAAATTAATCACGTAAAGCGGGAACGGAAACGGAAACGGGAACGGAAAACTGGGAAAGGTCGTCTGATGCACTGGTGATACTTGTACTATAATAAGGTATAGCATTAGTAAGCTGGAGTCTTCTTGACCATATTCCTTTACTCCTCCCTTGGGGCGAAAATGAAGAGCCAGTTCATGCATGCATACTATAGTGATTCCCCCTCGATCAGATGTTGTCTGGGCTCATAATATTATGTCCCGTGAGGGGGTAGCTAGTCGGGGCAAATATATGCTCGGAGATCATTAATATTATTATGGGACACATGTAGTCAATTTCTGTGTTAAAATTAATTTTAGAAGATTTCAGGGCTCAGTAGAGAATTACCCTCATGCACCGAGCCCTTCGGTCTTCTAGCTAGCTTCGTCACATAGAAATCTCCTAAATAGTGTATAACCATGCATAGATAATAGGCACTACAGTGCACTGTAAGACTAATATATTAGTGTCTAACTGTATCGTGTTCACATGCACAGCACACCTGTAGCTATATAAAAACTATAATCAACAGTGCACTTCATTCAGTCTTGTGCATTATTGTTGTAGCTACTGTGACAGGTAGCAAGATAGCAGTCTTGGTAATCCAACTAGCTCATGGTATGTGTTGTAGTACATGCATTAAAGATAATGCCCCACTGCTGAGCAATATCATGACTTGACATCAAAATTAATAAATTATTGTGATTTGACATCAAAATTTAATAAACAAGTAATTGTGTGTAAGGGTGGAGCTGCATGTTCCCCTGTTTGTGGTGGCCTGCCGGTGGGTCTATTATTACATTACTACAGCTACCAAGCTACTACAGGCCTTAGAGGTTGCATGTGGAAGGTTCTTAATCCAATGTTAGATACTGTATTTTAACAGGAGTGGTGAGTGCATTCAATTCGGTGGTTTTTCACCTGACGACCTTTTCCATTTCTCGTTCCCGTTCCCGCTTTCCGTGATTTCCATTTGCCCCCAATATTACTATTTTCATGCCGAATTTTTAGAAGAAATACGGTAATACCGTATTTCTTCTAAAAATTCGGCATGAAAATAGAAAACTTGTTGCAAATGCATGCATTCAAAACATATTAGCTATTTGACTTATTTCAGTTGGATAATTTTGTCAGCTTTGGACTTCCATAGCTAGCCATGGATTTATTGCATTTTTGCTTACACATATTCACTTCTAGCTAATAGACGTATAATGCTCGATACATTGCTGGCGGTATGTCTATAGACTAGCCAGTTCAACCACAAGAATTTATAATCACAACTAAAGCCTATAGCTATCTGCTGACAATGCAATAATAAAAAGGCATAGCTTGAGCTTGAAGATGTACTTCACTGTGTGCTGTCACTCACCAGTCTGCACAAGAATAGATTTCAGTGATGGCTTTTGCCATTGGGAGCTAGGGTAATGGTTGCATTATTATAAAAGACTACTTCATTCTGTGGTACCTTTGCTGCTGGTTGGTTGCCTTGATGGAGGCTTTGTGTCTCTCCTCCACCTTGCTACAGAGGTTCTCCAGCTGCTCTCTCTGGCTGGGGTGGCCTACGTAGCCCTGGACACATGCAGACACTTCTCATGACACTCCTGAATGAAACGGGCAATGAGGAGCCATTTAAATCGGCATGACTATACTCAGTGTGGGACCCTGTACCCATGCTCAAGCTCCTGTCAGTTTTTTTGTTATATACAGATGATGGTTGTAAGGTGTTGCTGTACTCAGTGTGGGGCCTTGTACCCATGCTCAAGCTCCTGTCACTGTCAGTCACGTTCTTTTGTTGTAAATAATGGGTGGAAGGTGTTGCTAAATTGATTAAAGAAAGGACCTCCCTCTAGCATAATTATTACTAAGGTATTTAAGCATGGTATTGGGGTGGCCTAACTGGTTGCATGACACAGGATATAATATAATTTACAAGATTAGCAATAATTATTATACCTTTGCTGGCGTAGGGTTCCCCTTCACCTCACAGCAAGATAGAAGGGCTTGACACTGGTATATGCATTCAACTTGTTCTCTCAGGATATCAGATATATAGTGTTGTACACACATGCTATAATATTATGCACACTTCATGCATACAGTGCCACTGGTACACCCTACAGCTGCATAGTAATTGTGCTGGTGGTGAGGAAACATTCCCTATAATGGCAATGTGTGGTTGTGGCATCAGCTCTACTGTGGTTTCCTGACATGTGCATGTGGCTTGTACTGGAATCCCATTACACCACTCACACTCACAGTACAAATTGTCCAATACCCATGTGTACATACACCTTAATAATATAGCTACTGCATAATTGCATGTTGAAAGATCCACAGACCCCCTAGCCACGTTGCACACGCTACAATATCCCAGGCCCCGTTCTCTCCTCCTTCACTGCGGCGTTGTCAAAAGTAGCCAAGTGCCAAATAGCTGAACTGGGTGCAGTGCAGCACTGTAGGTAGGGGGGCCAGCCACCTCAACAGAAGACCCTATTAAGGTACTATGGGGCTTAAGTAAGCTTAGGGTCCTAAAGCACTTGTAACATGCAAAGGTAGAAGGTCGTGAAAATTAGCCATGTCCCAAGGCCACTCCCAGCTTTCTGTGAGTAACTTTGAAAACTGGGAGTAGCCTGGGAACAAGGCTGGTGAAAACTGTTAAAGAAAGTTCTTGTCTTATCTACGGTATGCATGTGTGTCGTGATTATAACTTGACAAAAATCAGTACACAAAGTGGTAGCTACATAGAGAGAACAGCTATACCTTGAAGTACGCAATCTAGACAGCATTGTCCACAGCTTGCTTGAGTTCAGTGGCCACCTGACCGAGTTCACTGTGATCAAGGAGCTTGTAGAGACCCTCCCAGGTGGCAGGGTAGTGGCGGGGAGGGTGGTCTAGCCAGTGAGAGAGAACAGCAGTACAGCGAGCTTTGGCATCCTTTTCATTTGCCCATACATCAAGTAGTTGCCTGGGAACCACCAAATCACCAACGTCTCTCCACCTGTGCATGATGGACTGCTTCAGTCGGAACTGCTTCTCCTCTCCTCTCTCATTCCTCCATATGATCAAGGTCATATTAGCAGAGGTGGGCTTGGCTATGTGTGTAAACAGAATGTGTACATGTAAGTATGGCCTGTACTATCGGAGCTACATAGCACTGCATGCTTACCCATCTCATTTATCTCCTCGGTAGACATGGAGTCGACGTCCTCTGGGACACATGGTGTGGGTGGGTTGGAGGCTATGCAGGGATTCATACAGGATTATCAATTGCTGGTACAAGCCCAATACTATCCAAATGCACATGCACATACATTACATGTATGTGCATGTACATCAATAAAATCGACAAACTCTTACACGATATTCAGTACTCCAAACATTATTTTAAGGAAGTCTTTAGAGGGTTGGGAGCACAGGGCCGGTTTTTCCACCCCCTGAGGTTGATTTTTCCCTCTATATGCTAGTGTACAATTACATGTAGAGAGTTGTAGCCTCATCCCCAGGCCCATTGCCAGCTTTTCACTGAAAAGCGGGAGCCAGTGCACAACATAATATTGAAAAGTTGGAAATGGGCTTGTCATGGGCAAGGCTAAGAGAATAATACTCAAGGAGTGATTTACATGTAGCTACTGATAACACATGGATGTTTTGTTTCTCTAACTCACCAGAATGGTCTGTGGTGGACTGGGTGGTGGACCTAACTGCCGCTGACTGTGTCGGTGGTCTACCAGAAGGTGTGGATGCTACAAGATGCATGGATTAGGACAAGACTGTTAATACAGACACTATCCAAGTGCACATACATGCACATGTACATGCACAATGTATACATGTGTGTCATTATGACAAATATCAGCAAATCCTTACACAATGTTGTGTCTTTAGCTGCTCCAGATGATATGGAGATGTACTCTGGAATGTGTGGAAGGTGAGGGGCTGTAGGTGGCAGGTCATAAAGTTAATCACATTTATAAGTAGATATTTTCAGTTTCAACTTACCAGAGGAAGTGGTTTGTGCACTGGTTGATTGAGTGGGCAAAGATAAGCTAACTGAAGTGGATGTACAGGATCCAGATGCTGGAAATAAAAATAATATTATGTGTAATGACAGTACTTTCCCCTCATTCTGCATGCACCTCACCTTCGGAGGAGGGTGGCTGGGAAGTGGCATACAGACTAGCAGATGAAGCTGAATTGTCGAGCACTACAGAGCAAAAGGTATAAAAGCAAACTGTCAAGCTAGGTGACTTGAAGGCAATATCAGACATAGATTCAGCAAAACCTACCTCTTCCTAACCAGATGTGATGACGGTTCTCAAGTCGACCGCTGATCTTAGTGTCAACATCACAGCACCAAAATAGTGTATTTGAGGTGATAGAAGCAGAGTGCAGTTCAGACTGCAGTGAGGCATCCGGGGAACCAGCCTCAGAATGAGGGCAGACAAAGCCAATCTCGGGGTAGGTGTGTGTGTACTTCAGTGCTCTACAAGCAGCCGCGATCCCAGCAAAGATGGATCCCTTCAGAATGGGAAGCAGTCGAGCGCATTCATCAAGTGTGGCTTGTGGGCTGACATCAGCGTGAACTTCAATGAAGGAGTTTGAATCGATCACTGTTACTGTACACGGAAGGATGACCATGAGATGAAACTTGATGCAGTTTCGGTAAAGAGGCTCTTTGGTGTCCAGCAAAAGCTTCCATCCACAGTAACGAATTAGGTGGACCGCAAAGCAGCAAAACACTCCAGCACGACGAGAGGCTTGAGGAAACTTTACTAGTAGGGTAGCTACCACTGTGGAGGATGTGCGATGCTTTTTCAGCTCAGCATCCGAAAGGGTGACCAGAGAAGCAGGCATTACAAAGTGAGGCCCTGAGTCCTGAGGGGGGCTCGCTGAAGGGGAATCGGCTGGTGGAGGGGAGCTAGTGGGAGGGGAGCTAGTGGGGGGTGATTCTGGCGGAGGCTTTGCCCAATCAGGAGTGGGTATGGGAGCAAAGACCAACGACTCCTTGAGAAGCTCAGAGAGGTCATCGATAGTGAATATTCCAGGGACATAGTGACTTGGAAACTTTTTCATCAACTCTGGGCTGAGCACACCGTGGTCTCGAAAGTGCCTCCATTTACCTTCACCAGGAGTAGAATCAGAACTCGACTGTTCAATTGGTAGATCTCCCCTGAGAAGATAACTTTCTCTGACAAGCTCTGAGACTTTATCGAGTGGAACCTGTGAATCTGCAAAAACGACATTGGGAAGCACTTTTGGTGAATATTTGATGACATTGAGCTTGTCAAAAAACACTAAAGCAGCTTCTAAAGCTTTCTCCTTAAAGCCAAGCATATGTGCAACCTCGAGGCACTCTGCTTTGCTGAGAACCTTTCTTCCTAATCCCTTTGCTAATTCTTGGAGTAGCAGTTCAAAAATGTACCACCAGATTGGCACCTCTACTTCTTGTGCTGGTGAGTTCTCCACAGCCTTTCGGACCACGGTAGCCCTGGCTTTGTCTGTCTCCTCTGGGTTGAGAGTGTTGAGAGGAATCAGTAGCTGCTTCATATCCTTGGAGTGGTACACCAGCTGATCAGAAAACTCTGGCTCAAGCATTTCACGCAGCTGCTGGTCTTTATCTTCCAGTGACTCAATGGGCAAAGACGCTGCTGATGATCCTTGTGGTTGACTGGATTCACCAACAGCAGGAGTGACAGAAGCCGCCTGCTCAGCTTTCTCCTCCAACTGATCTCGGTGAGTGCCAGCTAGGATGATGCTAGGCTTCTGGCCTTTGGTAGAGAATGACTGAATGGTGTTGACAAGACATCGAATGGTGTCCTTGGCAGAGAGCTGGGACTGCTGGGCAACACCAAGGAGCTGATTCTCACTGTAGTACTCGACAGCTTGAACTTTGTCGAGCTGGTCGGGAAGGCGAAGGACACACAGAGCGGCTGAGATGTGCTGAATGAATAGTGGCAGTAGCTCGTGGTACTGAGGCTGTCCACCACAATCTGAAAGGTACACCCAGATGGACTCAAGAAGACTCCTTGTAGCCTGAATGGAGCCTTCTCCTGGCTTTTCATTTCTTAGCCTAGCAATAATATTCGCCAGCTTATCCATGATATCACTCACTGCTGTTTGGTAGGTTTCAGTGGGGACAGTAGGCTGTGGGGCTAATGCCACGGCTGGAAGCTTGGCACCATGTGAATCTTTGGGCTGTTGGTGTGTTCGCTTGCGGCTTCGAGTTTTGACCCAGCGGACAAACCTTGAAAGTGGATTTTCCTTTGCCACCTTCTCCACCCCCACTTCACCACAGCTCTCTGCTTCTCCACCTTGCTGAGGTAGCCCTGCCTCCCTGGTCAGCTCGTCACTGGTTTTCCGGAATAGAAATCTTTCACTCTGGGGGTGCTGCTCAGATGCAAGGATGATCATTCGTGCTACAATCTCCAGCATTCCTTCGTTGTCGACTTCTAACCACCGTTCTCCACTAGCTCTTAGTTTGAGGTCGGAAATGGCCCGCACTTGGACCTCGATCCTGATAGGTGTCTCGGCACAGATGGTGCTGCTGCGTAGCTCTGGTGGAGGTAGTCCCATCAGGAGGAACTTCAAACACGTCTTCCCCACTCCAGGTAGACCAATGATGATGCAGACGATGTACCTCATCTTCACTGATCCCTCCTTCAAACCTTCTTCAAGTAGTTTTTTGTTTTCAGCTGAAATTTAAAACAATATCATGCTATAGTCAGCTACTGTCAGCTTCTCAATTGACTTTAGTGAAACCACTCTCACTGGATAACTATGAAATTTAACTCAATGCTCAGTGTCATAGGTGCATCCATTAAATGGCGATCTTCAATCAAAACTAATTGGTTTCCCTACTATTATTAAAGAGCCCTGCAGCTATATTTATGTTAAATTTACCTTTGCTGTAGAGAACTTTGCTATGGTACCACCTTACTACTTACATACAAAGTAGACAAGCGTATACCGTATAGCTCCAAATCTTCATAAATTTTGTGATTTGACTTCTGATCACGAAAATTAGTATTATTGTGGGCGTGGCTACGTTCTGTGTGCACAGGCACATCGCAAGCGCGATCATGCGTATATATGTACACATACTAGTGAATGTATGAACTGTCTGAAACGAAGTGTTGAATTGCTGCTAACAATGTACGGACTCTGTGCACTTACTTTCACAAACGTTGCCTACCAAATCCACAAGGACCTCTGTCCAAACAACTTCCTTCGTCTTGTATCGAATCCGCCAACAACCACGTTGAAAAGATGGCCAAACACACAATAGCAGAAGGCGCTAAAGGCAGAAAGAGAGGCTCGTATAAGTCTTGTCTAGTTTCTTTCTCTTCGCACTGTACTCTGCCTAATGCCAAGCCACGTGCAATTGTGGGCGGAGCGACAACGTGAATTATCCACATGGGTGCTGTGACACGGTTGAAATCACGAAAAAATGTGGTGATCATGAAAGTTTCAATCATGGGATTTCCAGCAATTAATTTTTACGAAAATTTTGAACCACGAAAATTTGGAGCTATACGGTATCTACACATGCGTAATAAATAAACTCAACACCCAAAACTTGTTACAATTGTTGGATGGCACTTAAATGGAGCTTGTGTATTCTTTAGATATTGTATACATAAGTTTCATAACTTATAGTACTCACTGATATGACAAGACACCACTTAACACAAAACAGACCTTCCTCTTTTATTGTTGACTCCAGCTGCTTGATCTCCTCTCCATGTTCATTGGCAAACCCCTCATAGCGATGCACCGAACTCTTACTGCTCTGAATGTCCCCATTCACCTCCCTCAGTCTCTGTTGTATCCTCTCCCTCTCCTGGCGGTTGGTGGCTGCTTTCAGGTCATCTTCAAGTTGAGATTTCTCCTATAAAATAAACAGACATCCACTTTGAGATGTCAGTGCTGAGACAAATGAACACCATTGGTGCTAAACCCTCGGCGCTGTCAGATTTATAGTAATGATATTATCCTACGCAGGTAGCTATAAAGATGATCGTATATATTAATATTAGGCTGTGACTAAAATTTAGCACTTCGAGTACCGGCAAACTAGCCTGCCTAAAAGCTTATCGAAAGTGGAAAAAAATCCAAGCCAAAGATCTAGCAGGATTCGAACTCATGACCACCACTCCAGCATCACCAGCCATAGTCCGCTCAGCCAACCCAGATCAACGCTGCTCGATGTCGTTTTTTACCAACTTTATATACCTTCATCCATATGTCCCCTGACCCCGCCTTCGTAGCCCTCGCGCATGCGTATATCTATTAGGCCTATGCCGTATACGTATATAGCGCGACACACCCAGCATTCTATTTATACGAAAAGTTAGCTGCCCGGGAGATTGGAGAAGTCAAGAAGCTTAGAATCAGCAAACGACTCCAAAATTAGCGAACAAAGCGTTCTCTACGAAATCCACACAAATCATGAGTTTAGAACGCCATAAGGAACCTTATAACATCGCAATTTGGACTCGCAAACGAGGTATGTAGCAGTTAGCGTGGTAACAGACAGACACACACACACAAAACGACTACCGTAACCCTCGCGCATGCGCCGAGGGTTAATGAGATGGCAACTGTACATTGGCTTTCTACTATAACACTGGTTGCATCATGCTCACACTCATAGTCAAGAGGAAGTCATGGAGTCAATACACAATCACTCAACAAACAAACCTTCAACTTGACATCATGTACCACGTGCAGTGGTTTCAGTAGTCTACCTTTATGGTAGCTAACAATAAGCTAAACTACTCACAGAATGGAGTGTAAATTATTAGTGAACTTTGTTCGAAATTACTACATTCACACCATTTTCCACCTCGATCCCACACACACCAGTACTCACCAGTTCACTTACTCTTTGCTGTCGCTGGTAGAGTGATACCAACTATTAGCAGAAGGTAGGAGATGATCACATTATTTACATTCACATAATTGGAAGAGTGTAAACACAGGCAATACTGATGACCTTAATTGCCACTCCCAGCAAGTAATCATGACTGATACAGCTAAGATGTACACTTCATCCTTTATATCACCAGGGAATTATTGAAGCCAGCCTCTCGTGTTCACTCCCCACTGCCAGTACCTACTACCACTGCCCACTACATGGCATACACTATCTCCCATTCTCACTGACTCATGCTTCTCTCTCTTACCGCCTTTGAGTTTGCCACTTGTTGTCTTAGCTCCAATAATTTCACCTGTTTAGACTCTGCATTTGTTTTCTTCAGCTTCTCAATTTCCTGTAGAAAATTAACACCAGTACTGCTGAGACCACATGTACACCCACCCACTCTCACTCATGACTGGTCTAGCCAGCTAGACCCTTCACTAATTTCCACACTTGTCATTCATTAAATCAAGGGTGTATTTGGGGGTGGGTCAATACAGCCTTGATTAAACACAGTACACAATATGCAGCCTCAGTACTTACACTAACTCATAACAAACTTAGTACATACCTCCTCCAATCTGTCACGCTCCTCCTGTGAACAATGAGATGATACAGGCACAATCAGGAGCACATGATAGAAGGAAGGAAAGAAGAGAGGAGGATGAGAGTGAAGTGACCATAGGTTAAAGAAATTTATGCGTGTATACAATGTCTATGATTTGAGTTGTAGTATCGAATGACTTACTACTTGGCGATTCAGCTCATACTGCAATAAAGAGGAAGAGTCAGATCATACAGCTACACATGCATGTACATGTAGCCTCATCTCCAGCTTACAAACACATGATGAAACTCCCTACTACTATTTTTAGAACTAGACAGAAGGAGCCTGGAGATGAGGCTAACACAAACATTGCTCTGCTTTCTGCCATGAAGCAGCAGTCTTCATGCTCTTAGTGGCCTATGCTATGACTGACTTTGCTCTATGACAGTTGGTATAATTATTCTTGATACCATGAGGTGACAGTGCACATGACAAACTTACAGCAAACTGGTTCCACTTTGGATCTCCCTCACGTGCTGCCTGCAAAAGTGGAAACAAGAAATACAGCACATGTTTACATGATCCACATGGTACATGGAACTGGTATGTATAAACTACACAATCCCCGGACCTCCTCACAAACGCCCTCTTCCCATATCCATATGCAGTCTTAGGGAGAAACATGCCAGTACACATAAACATCTCAATCTCTACTTAATATATAGCTATGCTGATATCAAACACATACACCTGACACTCACCCTCAGTTTACAGTCTTCCAGCCATGACAAGAGCTCTTCTTTACTCTGTATCGCCCAAAGTGCACTCATATTATCTTTCCCAGTGGTCACTGTAGTAGTGCACATTCCAAAAATTAGTAATCTGACTACATCTTCTTCCAACCTCATGCTCCTGAACAGAGGTGTATGTTCATTAGCTGTATAGTGGCCCATGTTAGTACGTATATATCCTTTATCTAAGCGTGCGTGGGTTAGTACCGTTATAAGCTTGTGAGCCGCCCGAAGGGCGGCGAACTGTGTAACCTGGGGTTGGCCCAGCTGGGCTGTGTATTCCCCTGTGTAGTTAGTGAGCAAAAGTGAGTGTCATTATCAAATTCTTGTGAGTGGGTGTGAACTATGGCATCCCTGCACTCTTGCAGAGTTCTCCCAGCTATATAGTATAAACAATCAGGTACAAGCAATCACCCCTCCCACCAAGACTGGAGGCAGCAACCCCACAAGATAGAGTTGATAAAAATATGGGGGAGGGAGGGAACACTCCCGTAAGCGGCGCTGTGTCTAGAGCTGCGACTGACTGTGGTCAAGATACAGTCACAGAGGCATGTCCAAGCACTTACACATAATCAGCAGTTAAAAACTCAGTGTGGTCAGCTGTCAAGTTGATATAGTAGTTTATCATAAAGTGTCCCCTCCCTCCCTCCATGAGTTTACCCACAAAAATCATTAAAACTGCCTTAAAACTATCTAAGTTTTCGCTACAATATCCACAAACATTGGCAGATCTAGGATTTCTTGAAGGGGGGTTCTGTTTACTCTTGCGCGCAAAGCGCATGCGAAATTTTAGAAGCCACGCCCATTTTCGGGCGTTTTTGAGAGCAATTACCAGCCCAACCAGTCCAATTGATCAATATTTGAACAATTTTTCTTCTAAAGCATGCTAAGGTAAGCCATAACAGCAATTTTTTCTTAGTTCTGTAGCCAGAGAGGAGGCGGGTTCCATTATACTTGGTGCAGCCCAAAGGGGGTTCTGTCGAAACCTCCGAAACCTCCCTAAATCTGCCACTGACAAATTACGAAATTAACTTTATCATTGGGGTATCAAGTTCCAGTTAATAGTAATAGTCCCCCACGGAAGAGCCATAATTTGTTCCAAGGGATCTAAGTTTATGTCCTTTTAATGAACTCTTGTGGGGTAAAACAGATTTGTAGATGGGCAAGTCTGAAATCTAGACTGGGTACAGTGAAGGCAATAATAATTAAATTATTGTGCAAAAATTAATTATGTTTCAGCATATCAATTTTTATTGCAAATCTTGGAGGGTTCAAGTCCTCTCTTTACTGACTTGATTTTGATGGTTGAATCAACAATTTACAGGCTTCGTCAGGGGGTACATTTAATTTCAATCTTCCATGCGGGGGTGTATCTTTTTGAAATGGCTAATTTCCTTGAAATACATCCCTATAGACAAAATATGGCTCAATTTAATACTGCTACCGTCTTTCTTTTTTTAATAATTAGGTCCAAGCAGCAATAGAAACTCAACAGACTTACGTATCAAGTCGGCGCATAAACAAGCAGCATCATCTCACCAGCACCCGGTACGGTACCTCCTAGAGCCGACCTCGCCCACAAAATGGCGCCATGATTTGAGATGGCGGGCCAGTGTACATGCAGAGGAGGTTGGACATGACGCGCATTTACGCTATAGTCTGTCACATGACCTTGGTATGCAATTATGCTGCCACGCGTTCAAAAGAATGCCATTTGCGACTGTAGCTGGCAGCTAAAATGTTTGCGTTTGTGGACTATGGCCAAATCTAAAGCTGGAACGGAGATGAGTCGTGTAGATCTAATGTTGTAACATCAGAAGAAGCCGACTGCGATCGAAAAATACTGTTTTTGTTGTTGCCATTCTGAGAAACGAGTTTTCTTGATTTGCAAGAAGTATGAGGGGTGGACGGGCGGGGTATGGCGCTGGATCTTCTTTTCTCATGGAGTTCAACTTGCTTTCACATTTAAAACTTCTTCAAGGCTTTAGATCGTGACTTATAATTTGTACAGTATTGTATATGGGGCAACACGCCCACTTTTTGTGCGCACGTGATCGTGTCCAACCCGTTAACCTCCTCTGGTATATACCTGTTAGTCTCGTGCCCAGACCCCACCCCCAAACTATATACATGTACGTACTGTACAAGAGTAGATTAGCCATACTGTATGATCACATCCTGATCCACTGCACATGCGCGCGCATGGCCTACCGTATAGCGGGAAACTTTCGAGGGAGAAAATTTTCGGTGTCACGAATTTCGCGATTTTTCAGCCATCCGCGAAAGGTTGCATGCCATGAAGGTTTTGCAGTTGATCTGATGATGGTTCATGCCTCTGAATCTAATCGTCTGCTGGTTAACACTGCAAGTGAGGAGGAGTCCTCTCCACTTCAACCACTGAGCAGAGGGCTGCCATCTCATGTCCTCCATCAAAGTACCTCTGTCTGCCATCAAAGGCGGCCATTCTCATCCTTCTATAAACAGCCATTGTTGGAGCTATTTACAACATGTTCAATGGGTTTTGCTGCTGTGGAAGAAATTGACAGCTCACGAATTAATTCCCGTATCTCAATTTATGAGCCTCTACCATAATATGCCATAGTATTAGCATTCATCATGATGCTCTATCCCTTGAGTGGGTTTATTGCCGATGTCTGCTGTGGACGACTGAAAACAGTTGTGATCAGCTTAATCGTTCTTCTCCTTTGTTTCACTTTCTTTCTTGTTGGCATGATAATACTGGAAACAATCACAGCTAATATTAATCAAGCCCTGAGTTATGACAAAGTCCCATTCGTGTTCATTGTCATTTTGGCCTTTCTTTCATTATTTGTTTTTATTATTGGCCTGACAGGATATCAGGCAAATTTTATTCAACTTGGATTAGACCAACTTTTTGAAGCACCAAGTCATTATCTTGATCTCTTCATTCATTATGCTATATGGGCTTTTCAATCAGGATCACTATCATTAAATTTATAATCATTTTATTTTTAATGCTATGCTCACATCATGAATCAAACCGCAAGATATTAGCATTAGCTGCAACAGTTTTATTCAATATATTGCTGATTGTACTACTTTTGATTGGCTGTTTGAAGCGTAAGTGCATGGTTCCATATTGAGCCTGGACATCAGAATCCTTACAAGACGGTATACAATAATATAATAAATTTTGCCGAAAGCCACAAGCATCCTCTCTGACGCAGTGCCTTCACCCATAATGATAACTACATTCCATCCAGGTTGGACTTTGCCAAGGAGAGATTTGGAGGACCGTTCTCAACGGAGCAAGTGGAAAATGTTAAAACATTTCTTAGGATGCTAGTGATCTTGTTTACAATTGGACCTTCATTTGCTTTGGACCGGAAGTACCAGCATCTTATTTTATTTTTCCACTTTTTGGCTTGCATTTATTACATCCGTATCCAATACCCAGTCGAGTAAACAGCTTTGGTACTTTCTTATGAAGGCAACAAAATATGATCCATATGTAAGCAGGAAAGAGAATCACTATTGAAATAGATTCAATATTGTTCCGCTCCCCATCAGAAATTTCAAGGCAAATTCTTTTGTGCAGTATTCTTTATAGATTTTATGATAATCAGAATCACACTCTGTCTCTTGGGAGGTGTGAGTTTACTAATTGCAGACGTTATGGGACATACATTGAATAGAAATAGTTTTTCCAATCATAGCCTGTGTGTATTTCAAGCAACAATATCCCAAGACAGGTTGTTCACATATCCTGCACTCAACATGCACTGGGGAATTCTTATCCCACCAACTCTTCTTCTTGGACTTGGTCCCATGCTGGTCATTGCCACAACCTTGGAGTTCATCTCAGCTCAGAGCCCTCAGTCCATGAAAGGTCTTCTTGTTGGAGTCTTCTTTGCCATCAGAGGTCTCTTTCAATTCCTCAATTCCATTGTCATCATTTCCTTGTCCATGAATCAGCCGTGTGTCTGTAGCTACGTACTCACTTCTTGCTATTGTACTTACATGGATCATAGTAGTGCTTGATAGCTGTCAAATTTTGACACATTGCTGGAGGTATATCTAGATTTATTCAACCACAAGAATGTATAATAATCACAACTAAAGCCCACCTGCTGACAATGCAGTTGTAAAACATCATGGGCCTCCCCCAAATTTATAATGATGTTAAGTTTCCACAAGGATTTGAACAAACCCCCTAATATAGTTAATATCAATTAATGAAAATACTGGCAGCTATAGTTTAGCTATAGACACCTGTTCTGAGTTTTAGAAATAATGAATTTCATTTAATAGCTACAGCATGCAGTGTGTATATATAATGCACTTTTGGATAGCTTAGCTGCTGCAAAACAGAGCTGACATAATTATGGAGCAATGCCTGGTTTTGTGACAATGTCAGGTTGAAATTTCAGTTCATTATAGCTACTGTTCGCATTCCATTCAGCTGACTTTATAGTATATACAAGAATTCATGATAATAGTTATCAATCTATCAGTAATCCATAAGATAAAAATTATTTTCACTTAATATTTATAGCCTTGGGCTACATACATTTTGGGTACAGTGGAAATAAGAGAGAATTATTTAATAAGTAAGATACATAGGGACACAGTACATGCACTAGCAGCTGACATTAAAAGCTTTTGGAAGGTAGTTAGCTAAATGACTTACAAAGCAAACTTCTGCTATCCCTATCCTAAAAGATGATGAACACCAACCAATCCACAACAATGCTGAAAAAGCCGCTCTACTGAACAATAATTTTTTTCTCATCCTGTTTCAACAATGCCCAACCTCCATTTGACGTGGTAGACTATAATGCACTTGCAATTATTGCTATATTATAGCTACATCTGACCAAATCCCATGCCCTGAGCTGTTTATGTGCACCAAAGATGACATTCTGGAAATGTTGCTTGCTCTGGGTATATACTACCAAGTGAAGTGGTCCGGACGGCGTATTGACTGTTAGTATTGCCCTTAGTGTTACTATACAGTACAAGTACAGTGTCCATTGCATTGCATTGCATTTTTTTATTGAACGACCTTTACCTATTTTGGTAAAGGTTGTCGGGCAACACTGCTGTACTGTGTGTGGCCCGTGATCGCTTTAGTTGCAACTTCCCACCCTGATACCCTCCCTTTATTTGCCAGACTTATAAAAGTAGAACCGGGTACTGTACATTTTCCACCAATATTAAACTTAAAGGTGGAATGGTGATAGGCCTAGGACTGATTGGGGTATTCTCCATCATTACAAGAGTATTGAAAATGGCAACAATGAAGGGGCTGGCACCCAGACTACTGCCATCTATTGATAAAGGAAGGAATGTGTAGGTCCCTTCCCAGAGCCAGCAGCACCAACTAGCGAATGTACTGGCATATATCTCCCTAGCAGCAGTGGCACATGCAGGAGCATATGCAGCGGCACATGTAGCAGCACATGCAGCAGCAGCGTGCAAGCAGAGTGGGAGGGCATGACCCTCCCACAGCAGCAAAAGCCCAGTTCTATCATCGTTAATTTTACCAAAATTAATACAACTAGCTAATCGATGTACAGATTGGTATTCCACACTATAAAAAAATTAATTATTGCAAACAGAAGCTAAAGAACGGACTAGAATTCACCACAAGTTCACAGATGTGCATGCTGGCACTCATTTAGATTTGGAAGAGCTAGCATGTATAGGTCAAATGCTATTACACTGACTTCGATAATTATTATTGTCTGAGCTCCACCCATTATTACTAGAATGCCTGAGGGACCAGGGGATCTAAAGTGCATGGGAGAACTCAATGAACTGAATTCTTTTTACTAGAGATGTTGTTATATCATATGCAGGCTAAACTGGGCAGCACTTTTGAGGATGATGACAAAGGAAATCATTCGTCGTTGTCGTCAGAACAGAGATTACGGAACCTAGAATTGGAACTAGCCCAGACCTAACTGGCTTTAGTCGAGTCACAGTGTAAGAACCAAGAACTAGAACACAAAGTCAAAGAAGCGTCGTCCAGTCAAAGAGCAAAGAACTGGCCCTTCTCCATTGACTTTGGTAATAAGAAAAAGTAGAATGATAATTATGAGATCTTTTTTAATAATTGTTATGGTTATTAATGGTGTTAATTTAAATAAATTATCCGTTGGAGACCAGCATGCAGGATGCACGTGTACTTACTCAAGAGCTGTGCAGATTAGCTATATAGATAGATTGTTCTTATCAAATCAACATCTACCAGCATAATCTTGACATCAATAATTTACCAAACTACTCTACAATGTCGTAGCTAAGTTTTGCAGTCTTGACACTTCAACCTGCATGACATTGGGTATATGTATTCTGCCGCTTTATAACAATAATAGATTATTATTTTATCTCCGGGCCCACATTTGAATGTTCCTGGCTCTACAGTCATGTTTAACTTAATACAATATCATGCAGAGCTCTTAGACTATAGTTATCTTGTTCCAGAATAATAATTATTGTTATTATCAATGCGAAATAATACTGAAACAAAACCACACTAATAGCCTAGGCCTATACTGAATGTTATAGATTGTGATAAA
Source organism: Cliona cf. orientalis (assembly GCA_963930775.1). NCBI lineage: Eukaryota > Metazoa > Porifera > Demospongiae > Clionaida > Clionaidae > Cliona > Cliona cf. orientalis. The sequence continues at coordinate 7,191,906 of OZ005697.1, forward strand.
TTTAAAGATTTAGCTCATAGTTCATAAAGTTCATAATAAACAGTGCCAGATGACAATCATGTTATTAATTACTGTGCATATGGAGCCTGCAGCAGCTGCTGGACCGGGTCTTGATTACTATTATTCATTCTGCGCCGCGACCTCTGAGGAGAGTAGAAGAGGACATAGGGAGTGAGCAGCTCAGAACCATCAGGGCCAACTTTTGTGGGTGGCTCCATGTAGGCACGTGCCACAATATTGAATGGCCGGCGTTCACGGATCTGGATTGAGTTTAGGGAAAGATTATAATGTAATTATGATTATTATCCAAAGGCGATGCTCTGATTTTGACTCACCTGATCCAGAGGAACTTCCAGGCAAAATTCCTCACCATTGCATTTCCTTGCCACCTTGTATGCATCTAATTTAATTATTATGATCAAGATAAAGACATCAACTATAATAATAATTATTATTATTATGATTAGAGAAGATAATGACATTCAATTAATTTTATCCTTCAAAAAATTTTGAGATATAAAGTATTTATTATTGCTAATACTACGGCAAGCCTCAATTACGTATAGTCTACTAGAGGGAGTTAAAGGGAGAAGTATTATGGGAAAACTACGAGTGAGCCTGCATGCCTGCTCATACGTACTAATAATCATACACTGTCATGACTAATAAAATTAATTTTAGAGCCCGTGTACAAGGCCACTGAAGTACTGGGTACACTTACAAAACTTGTCTACGCCTGGTACATTCGGTGCATACATTCTGGCACTCCCTCCGAACATGGAATCATCCACAGAGATCACGTTGCCCACTGCAAAATTGGTGTAGGTCGCCTTTCCAGTTGTCACATGATTGACCCCACACACAATGAGAAAAGAATCATCTTCTGCTTCCAACCTATACACCCTTGTGCTGTTGGTATAAAGAGCATCCCTGCATGTATACAAACCAGATAATCATAATTTTTAATCTATAACTTATGCATTTAGGAAGCCTGCACTCAATTGGGTATAATTGTACTTTGTTGTCTGTAATTTAGATTAGCTAAAATTTAATGTTAGTGCTATATTAATTTTTGTGGCTTTAAAAATTTAACTCAATAAATATCTAGAGATGAAGGAGTTCATGCTCACCTAGTGGTGTGCACAGTCATTGACATATTTAGCACTATAATAATGCATACCTGTTATCTCCGAGGCAGTTGGTCAATTCTGCTATGCACTCAAATCCTTCCAAAGGTACCACATTCATCCGATCCCTTGAGACAGTCAATCTTTCATCCATCAGTAGACCATGCTTTGCTTGAACTCTCCTGTCAACCTAGTCTACAAAAGCTGAGAAAGCAGAGCTCAACGAATCTTCTGTGATTCCCGTTCCCCGTTGCCTTAGTGGAGGAGTCGAGAAAGGAAGTGCAGTTTGCTGACGAGGGGCACGGACACGGATTACTGGCCACACTGTATTGATGTAGGCTTGGCCTTCTTCAGGATTCTGGAAAAGAGCCACACGATGGAGCATGGTTAAGGTATCCTTCATGGCTCCTTTCCCAAGTTTCACTAGGCTGGATGGAATGATGTCTGTGTTAAGGGCAGTGGCTTGAACTCCGGCAGCAGTGAACGCATTATGAACAGCACTACTTGTGGTTACATCTGCCGTTGTTGTGACAACAGTGGTCCTTCCGAAAGGACTAGCAACATTCAAGCCAGTGGTATTAACGAGGAGATTGTTGATGGAATCTCCAAGAGAGGCAAACACGATTCTTTGACGAATAGCTACCATTGAAGGTCGAGAAGAGGTAAGAGCGATAGCTGAAGTAGTCTGCAGGAGGTGGTGTGCAGCTCAAGAGGACAATGGCTTCCTTTTCCTCCAGCTGCCACAGTGGTTGTTCACCTTCAAATATGTATACACCGTAAGGAGAGGAAGGATTAGCAAAAAATGCCCCTTCAGGATTGATGAATTTCATAATACCTCTCTCAATAGTGTAACCATCTGTAAGATAATTAAAGTTTACATAAAGTTTGTGGCTATAAAACATAGCTAATAATTATTATTATGATACACGATAATTATTTTAATCTTTGCATTGATGGTTTACATTGTGCAACATGCAGATGTAAGTTATGCATGTGTCACCTCTTTCCAAGTTCATAATTGCATCACGAAGGATCCGGTCGTGTTGCTGAGGTGTGCGATCACACATGAAGTTGTAGGAATTTTCCCCATGTCCAGCTGAAATCCAGATATGGCATAGGCTGAGGGAAATCAGTAGAAAGATTCCGAGATTAGCCATTGCCACTTTGATGGGAATTTGGCTGAAACTGACAATCAAGGAAGGAGCTCTGCTGATAAGGTACAAAACTCGGTGAGGTCCAGTAGATGGCTGCTGAATGTGCTGAGGTATTGGAGACTAGGTATCAATCTCAAGATGCTGATGACTTCTTGCCGAGCTGCAACTTATCATTCCTTTTATACAATCGTCCTTAAGAAATTATCCGTGACCTCAAAGTGGTGAATGTGCACTGTCAGCCGCCTACGAGTCACTCGCCTGCTCTCTGCATCTTAAATATGTTTGTTCTAATTAAAGAGAGCACAATGAGTAGGAAATCATAACAATATTATTTATAGTTCTATATTATGGCAAACCAACTGTAAATTCTTTCAAGGAAGTTCGATCACGCCCCAGCCCATGAAAGCAAGATGGCCCACGGTCACGTCGACCGTGGCTTATGCACATGCAAGCTGGTAAAACTAGTACTGCACGGTTGGGATAAAGTTGGCAGGGCTAGTGTATAGCTAATACTAGCTATTGTAGCCTATGCTGAGTGTGAGAATTCGAAGAAGTTGCCACCAAACAAGGAAATAAATATTATGTCATAATATTATTCTCTAACAATAACATTATTAGTTTACTGGTACCCTACAAAGCATTCTGTGGGATCAGTGTGGCACCAATAATTGATAGAGGATTAAATTTGAGTCTCCAATGATAATTATTCAAGTCTGTGGGTATGGCTACTTTGGCTTATTGAATCAAGCATCAAGGATACTTTTCAGCTTAGCTGCTAGTCTATCTCTGAGTTTGATTCCTGACCAAGCTTCCTGTCTGTTTACAAATCTAATTATGCACAATGTTCCTATTAAAATAATATTACTATTATTTTGAGGGATGCTAAACCCCGTACAGTTCTATTCCCATCCCACACTAGCGCCGGCACCACATGATATCCAGCGTCTATCAACTATGACGCTGCAGGTGTTTGTTCCTGTGGCTACCACAAACTCATGTAACCCTACCACTCCTACAGCCCAACACTCACTATGCACCGGCTTCCTCTTATGCATGGACATGAAGATTAATAGTAAAAAAATGTCAATTATTGATGTCGTGATAATGTAGTCGTATCACTAGTATATACTCGAATACTAACTTGTATAATAGGCTCATTGGTGCCTTGATAATATTATTATGATTCACAGCGGTATGGAGTTTCATGTTGGGTGGACTTGACACAATGTCATGCAATCTGAAGGATCTTCGAATTTCTCCTCAGAGAGTAATAGAATCATGAGTCTAGGTATGCAACACGTGTGAATAGAACTAAGCAGTGAAAAATAATAGTATCAGTGATGTATGCATGCATAGGCCAACGGGGATAATCTATAATCGAGGTGCTGCAAAGAGCCTGTGAATGAAACGACCGTTACCAATGTTTAGCCACAGGAAATAAACAAGCAGGAAGAACATCCGGTGTGGCTTGACACGTGAACCATCAATCAGAACCAGGGCACTCTTCATCGATGATGGCTTCACTGCATTCTGGCTACCACCACGAGCTACTGAGACGATGGCAGTCATCCTCTAGTGCTGCTCTGTCTACTGACTGCTTCATGTACCCAATCTTTGTCAGGTACGTTCCACCCGCCAAAGTCAGTAGGTTGGAGTCCAGTTTGTTAGCCTAGCACGTGTCTACTGTATAATATTATACGATTCTGTAGGATTTCTGCCCCTTGCATATTAATTTTACAATAATTATGCCTGCTATTTCATACACATGTTCAAGCTGGCAGCCCCCCTACAAAAGAAGGAGGGGCTGGCTTGTGATATCCCCCTCCCCACGCCCACATTAATGACTCATCATCCCTATCTAAGGTGTTTGGGTTAGGGGGCAGCATATTATAGGTTCCAGCTGGAGGACAGCAGACAGATTACATACCCAAACCTTCCTTTTCCTTTAACTCCGTATACACAAGGCTTGTACACCAGTCCCTCTTACCAAAAACGGAAGGGCTTGCTTATAATACATACACAATAATATTATTATGCATGATATTATTATGTACACACACACATATACATTGTACATGCATACACTCATGCTCATTCAGTGATAATCCTGATGCTGAGGAGGATATTGGTAGCCTACCAGAGCAGAAAAGGTAACTCAATGGCTCACTAAAAGTATTCTCTATGATTATTGAACGACATGTACAGGTATGGAGTGAATAAGCTTGAATCTGCTCTATCTCCTCTCGTGAAGATAGGGTTAAAATCAGTCCTCATATTCGGAGTACCAACCAAAGCTAACAAGGTCAGCAAGCATGACGAAAACTGGCTCTATTTTGTGGGGTATAAACCTGACGTGCACATGCACACTCACACAAGTGCAATTGAGCACTATGTGACACTTTACCATGTAAATTTTATGCTTACTATTCATCCAATCATTGTTTAGGATGACAGGGGCATTCCCGCTGATGCCGCAGACAACCCAGCCATTCTTGCCGTGAAGAAGATTAGGGAGCTATTTCCAGATCTCCTTGTAGCGTGTGACGTGTGTCTCTGTCCCTATACCGACCATGGTCACTGTGGAATCCTCAATCCTGATGGAACTATCAACAACCCTCCCAGCATTGAGAGGCTAGCAGACGTGGCACTGGCCTACGCCCAAGCAGGTACATGTGTAATACACTGTGCACGTACCATAAATCGCAAATATTTCGTGTCTAAAATTTTTTATGCGATAAATTTTCACGTTAAATAATTTTCGGACAAAACGACCCTGCACTACACTGTCATTAATATTGCGCATGTATCTCGTACGTTTAATTTTCACACAAGCCATGCTGTCTGAAAATATTTTAACATCAAAATATTCACGATTTACGGTATGTGTGCTTAAATCAATGTAATTGGGCAATGTAAGTATATGCAACGTAGACTGTGAATATTGAATTTTTAATAATAATTTTTGCCTGCCATCTTTATAACTTTCACAATGGCATGGTCTATCCTGTAGGCTGTCATGTTGTGGCTCCTTCAGACATGATGGACAACAGAGTGGCTGCCATTAAACGACGATTAGCTGACGCTGATCTCGCTGGTAAGGTGAGTAGACCACATCAAATTGATATTAAACCTTCGGGAAAATCACAGTCTAGGAGTGATGCAGTGGTTTAACATCATTATGATTCATAAAACACATAGGGCTTTTTCAGGAGTGGTGCTGCACCATGCCATTGCTCTTTAGTGACTTCCCTGAAATAGTTATAGTAACAATATTATTATGATTGTTAGACAGCAAACTCACTTCCCCGACGCTCCAATTATATCACATCAATATCCATACTATACTAGAGCATCAAGTCAGCTGAATACTCTCATGATACCAAGAGCAAACACAGCATCATATCAGGCTTCATTATTTTCCAAGAACACTAGCACAATGGAATAAACAAAAAGTCAATACAATATCACAAGCTGCACCAAACTATTAGTAACAGTTACACTAGTAATTATTAATATTAGTGATATAGCTATATAATTGTTTAGGCATACACTTTGAATTAGCATCTTTGCTATTTTGTATGTCTGCTGTATGCATTGTAGCTACAGAAATAAGTATAAATTATATGCTTTCTTTGGGCTGTCTATGTCACTCATTGTTCAATGCCTACATGTAGGTTGCTGTGTTGAGCTACAGTGCAAAATTCGCCTCCAGCTTCTATGGACCGTTTAGGTTAGTACTAAAAATCCTAACACATGTCATTGAGACACTAGTGTATGCATGCCTACTATGCTGATCATTAATTTTAGATTGCCAATTCCACCAAAATTAATGTTCCGAGAGCCTTTTCACTTAACTACTTGCAATACAGATTGAGCTGCAACAGTCAGTAGCTAAGTTTGCTAGCATGGTTACCGTAGTGTTCATTACTACAGCTATAACCTACACTTTACTTTGTATGGGTCTGTACCCTATGCTGCGATTGGGATAAGAGTGAAAAACTTAGAGACTACATCCAGAGTCCCTCATGAATACACCGCCATAAATTTGAACTAGGACACATTGACAAACCGCGCATGCTCCGTATACGCGTACAATATTGGGGCGCGCGGCTTGAGCCGGTTGACCTTCACCTGCCATGTGCTCGATTGAATAGGGAAATCCCCCTGCCCTGAAAGCGAGCTCGCTAGAGAAAGCGAACTGAGAGAAACGCCATAATAGTATCATTGGATAGTCCACGATCTCTTCTACGCTAGGTTCGAATTCTGGGTCCCAACAACCTTTCATGCGCGCTAAACATTTTGAAGCAGTCTTCACCCCAATTTCATCATCATTTCATCACAATTACCTCATCGGTCGGCCAAAGCGATTTGTTGATTGGGACTCTGGACGTAATTACACAATGCCATGAATATTAATAGTATTTTTATGTACTAAATTCTCAGGGATGCTGCTCAGTCTGCCCCAGCATTTGGTGATCGGCGATGCTACCAGCTTCCACCTGGGTCCAGGGGTCTGGCTATGAGGGCTGTGGTAAGTACACACACAGTGTACATAGATCTAACTGCTACCCAGCCGTGGGTGGTAAGGGGTCGTCATTGCTACAATTACGTGTATATGTTATGTTGCATCAATAATTCATGAACTGGAAGGCTGTGTGTGGGAGAATGAAGTTTTCAGATTCTCCATGAAGTGTATCGTGAAATACTGTAGCTTGCAGTTATGATAAATCTTGTCGATATCCTTCATTAAATTTCTGATTTATCTCACCACAATAGTCATACCTCTCTCATATTACCCTCAGTTTGCTTTTATAAAATATAATAATTATTATATTTACAATTAGGATCGTGATGTCCAAGAAGGTGCTGATATGTTGATGGTAAAACCTGGAATGGCTTATCTGGACATTGTCAGGGATGTAAAGAATAAGGTACACAGTAGGCATGAATGCATGCAGGTGTGTACAATCAGTTGGCTAAATCCTTACTAGTAGTGAACTATAGTGTTCATTATAGTATTCATTGTGTATTTCTGCAGCATCCTTATCATCCGTTGGCAATTTACCAGGTAAGTGCTTTGACTGACAACCATTGAATATAGTCCACATCACTTATAATAATACAGTCACAGTGATGTATGTCCTTAGGAGATATATAGACATATGTAATGAAGTTCCATATCATACAGTGCTAGGTCTCCTATTGTGCTTCACTGCTGCGTTACTGTGTAGTCCCCCCAATCCCTTTCCTAGGATACAGCTATTACCAATTGATACATATACATGTACCTCACGTATACGTGTGTGTACACATACCTGTATAAGCAAATGCACAATCATAATATACGCATACTCATTGACAACATAAAGTGTCTCCTGATGTATAATTATTATTATTATTATGCTGCGTTTCAACCAACATACAGTGTATGCTCACATACATGGATACATTCACACATCTTTTAATAGTGTACACAAAAATTCATGTCACTCACGTACGCATACGTGCGCAGGTGTCTGGTGAGTATGCTATGCTGTGGCATGGCAGTGTGGCTGGTGCTTTCGATATGAAGGCCATAGTCATGGAGAGTGTGACATCAATGAGAAGAGCTGGTTAGTAGCTATACCCCCTAATATTATTGAAACCATAGCTGCATAAATCATGGATTTGTAATAACAGGGGCAGATATCATTATTTCATACTACACCCCACGTCTTCTCCGCTGGTTCCAAGAGACCTAAGTGATTTGAATGTTGACTGTGAGGAATAATTACGTTATCCACTTTTTAAGAATATTACGCAATATAATAAGAATCTGTATAGTATTATATTTCCTACACAATAAGTACCGTCATACCATTGCATGACCTTCATATTCCCTTGCTCCTTTAATGTCATGTTCAAGTCCATTGCGGTATTGGGCTTCGTAGCAGGAATTGAAACAGCTACATGTATTTTGTGACAGTTGTACTATAGTATTTTCTAGTCTAAGAGTGTGTGGGTGTTGTATACTGAGTATAAACGCGAGGAATTTCACCATACCACATGAATGGTACAACTCGTACACCTTAGAAGCACTAGTATTATTGCCACTGTCACGTGCCACATGTATCCTACCACTTCTTGTACTTTACTATGCAGCTAGGGTGTATTTTCATACACCCTAGGATATACAAGGTTTTTAGATGTATATATACATGTCCGGTGAAGTATATTATAGCCATGAACATTTTGTGGCAGGAACCATAGTTAATAAAATTAATGATCCAATGTAAATAGCTCGTAGTTTCAGTTTCTGATAGTATGCAGCTATATATTGCAAGTTGAATCACTTTCTGCTTTCTAGAAGTAGCTAAGTACTAAAATTAATAGCTATAAGCTGTAGTGATGTCAAGTCCTATAATTATTAAATTTTATCCGCTGTTCTTCATTGTTGACAATACGTTATCGTTGACAACATTTGATGATCGCTACAATACTAGTGAAAATGATTACTCTTGCATTACTTACCCGCCTTGGTTTACCTACGATAAATCCACCAATATAGATATGATGTCAGTGTGGAAGTGATCTTGGTGGAATAGTGAACTGTGACAATGCAAATACAAAGGTTTACTTCCAATATTGCTACTGTATGACATATGATGATCACTTGGGAACTATTGCTGGTGCCTGTATGACAAATTGTTTCATGAAAAACCAATCACAAAGGGAGTACTTTGAACTCCCCAGCAACCTCTCAGAATTCTGGAATCGAGATGGAAGACTTTGTGGCAAGTGCAAGGATAATTACCATCCTCTTGTTTACTCGTATGATATGAAATGCATGCAGTGTAAGGGGATGAAATATAACTGGCTAACCTTTATCATTGCAGCGTTTGTTCCACTAACGCTTTTCTTCGTTTTTGTTATCAACTGTGGGATGAGTGCTAGCTCTCCACAACTGGAAGCATTTGTAGTATATGCTCAAACCATCGCATCCCCTGCTAATGTTCGTATTATTCTTGCAGGACTCATGACGGATTATAATTACAAAAATGCTTCACTTTTTTGTCGAATTCTTTGTGCCCTTTATGGTGTTTGGAACTTGGATTTCTTTCGTACACTTTTGCTTCCTATTTGCATTAGGCTTAGCACACTACAAATCCTTGCCTTAGATTATGTAATAGCTATCTACCCTCTTCTTCTCATAGCCATAGCGTATATTTTGATAGATCTTTATGATCGGAATGTTTCTTTGCTGGTTTGGCTATGGAAACTGTTCCATAAGTGCCATAAAGTTGATGTTAATATAAAACCAGCTTTCATTAATGCCTTTATTACTTTTCTCATTCTGTCGTATTGTAAGCTTCTCAGTGTCTCCTTTGATCTTCTGGTGTACGTGAACGTCTACAATTCCAGTGGTAACAACACCGGTACTTTCCTGTTTTATGATGCATCGATTGAATACTTTGGACGAGAGCATCTTCCGTACGCCATACTTGCTATTTTTGTGGTAATCATTTTCCTCCTATTACCACTGGTGTTCAGCTTACTGCATCCACTTAGATGCTTCAACGGATGCATAGGATGGTGGCCATCTCTCTGCTTCTGTCTTGACTCATTCCAAGGTTATTATAAAGATGGAACTAGTGGTACTCGAGATTGCCGCTGGTTTTCATCACTTTACCTGGCGGCTAGGATTGCACTCACTATAGCATATGGCTTGATAAAGGAAAGTTTTTATCCATTTGCCTCTATTGTGCTATTGTTCATTGTTGCCTTGATTGTCATTTTTCAACCCTTCAAATCTCAGTACCGAGTGTACAATACTGTCCATGCATTACTTTTTCTGAACCTAGCAGTGTTTTTTATGACTGTTGTCCTTTTGTACAAATCACGACTGACAACGTTTGGCTTAATCTTATCAGTTGCTGTGGCCATTCTTCCTCTTTTCTATATAACCGGCCTTGTTCTTAAATGGATCTATTCAAGGAAATCATGCTATGGGAATTTTATATCCAAATTGTGTTTTTTGCAAAGAAGTGATCATGGTCTTACAGAAACGGACTCAATTGACTCCATTCCTTATCGAATGGAATGTGAACAGAATGGTGAACAGAGTATTGTTATTAATGATCATCACAGTAATGAGTATGGAACTTTTAGCTGACTCAGTATCTGAGCACATGTCACTGAAAATGGATATTGGAGAGTTCTGTGTGTACTGTTACAATAATTGCTAATATTTAATTTATTGATTCAAAAACTCCAAATAGCTGTATAGTTACTAACACACATTCCTGTAATATTGTTTAAGCCACTGTAATATAATTACAAGTATAAAAAACATTTAAATAAAATTGAAGGATGAAGTAGGGATGGCAGTGCCAAAAAGTACACAAACAAGGTTTGTAGAGATAACGTATCACATTCACTATATATCCCTACGCTTGCTTTTCTCGACAATTAACGTCATACACTCCCGATTCAGTATGTAAAGTGTCGCTATATTTTGATATTAATCCATGGGTATACAGTATTGCTTTTCCATTCCTACATGCATGTGCCCCATATATAATACGTGTGTGCACGGCTACTCAAAAAGCAAGCGTAGGGATGTATAGTGAATGTGATACGTTATCCCTACAAACCTTGTTTGTGTACTTTTTGGCACTGCCATCCCTACTTCATCCTTCAATTTTATTTAAATGTTTTTTATACTTGTTACTGTTCTTTTTTTAGTACCCCCAGGGTATTTCATGCATGATAGTCATTAATTTTCATCAATGCCACCTAGCTAACTAATCTCGTGGGGACAGAGGCTGGGCATGAGACTCACCATGGTGACCAGATATTATGGTTTGCCTATTCATCATTATAAAATGCATGGAACTAGCTTCTGGACCTAGCTATATCCAACTGTGTTCTAACAATAATGTAATATTACAATATTATAGGGAATTAAGCAGGTACATCACTGATTCAGCATATCTGTGCGATCCTAGCCTTAGAGTCAGGTAGCTATGGTACCCCAAACACACCGTGAGTTCAAACTTGAATACTCCTGTAAGTTCAAATCCCAGGCAGTCTTTTGATAGCTAGCTAGGACGTCTTCTTTTGCATTACACATTATTGAGCACGCATCAGTGGGGTTCTCGAGACAACTCAGTGACGTGCGATTGAAGCCACGCCCCTCGTTATCTTGATCCTGGAGCTGGCTAGATCGGCAAACTTGAAAGTTTAGAAGGCTGTTTAGAACCAAGTAGCGACGAAAATCTTCCGTTTCGGGAGCGTATTTTGTAGGCCAGTAAGTGTACTGTTGGTAATAGCTACCATAAATTAATCGACGGTTGATCAGCTGAGCGCTTGAGCAGGTCCTGGCTCAATCGTGGATGCGCCGGCGCATGCGCACCACTGACATCGGTCACATGACTTCACCATGGCAACACCTTATGAGCATGCGCATTTTATGACAAAATGGCTAATCAGACACACCCACTCGCAAAATGCCCTGTACACACCCACAATTAAATCGCTGTCCTGATAACACAAAACGAGCGTACCACAGACGTGCGCGCTCCAAAATGGAGTGGATTTACACTCGAACTAAGGTGAGCGGTCATGGTAGTCTTGAGTTAGCCCAAGAAAACAGAAAGAAAGAAAGAAAGAAGAAAGAATGAGAAAAGGCTATTTTTTTGAACATCTGGTTCTGGCATATACAATTGAGTTGATGAATGGTCTTGGTCTTGTTAGATCGATAATTTGCTGTAGATTCTGATTTTGACACTTAGAAATCTCACACAGTTACCTGTTTTGAGATATTTGGATGTTTGTAATGTATTATATATATGGAGTATCCGTGCCATCCCTACTTATAGAGTCTACCGACTCTATGATTATTTAGCTATTAGCTATTATTATACCCGATCACCACTAATTACAATGTCTCTTAAGTGACGAAGCTTGATTGCTTTATACTGAGCGACTGTGTGCTAGATACATGTATTTGGTATGCGGAAGGTCTATCATACAAAAGTAGTGCACGCTAAACTAGAGATACTCACTCAACTACGTAAGATATAAAGTATAGCTACTACTCAATGTTACACACAAACGATTGTTCGGTAATAAGTTCGTCAGCTATTATGGTGTACTGCAGTTACTCAGCAATGCTAGCAATTTGAACCATCTTTTTTGTTGATGGCTGTTTCCTTGTGCTGGTGTACATTGAGTGCTTTCGCTTTGGTGTTGTAGTCTTGAAGGGCACCATTGTGGTTACCCTTCGAAGTTTTCTGGCCTGAGGTTGCAGTGGCTGGGGATTATTGAGCTCTTCCAGTTTCTCTGCTACATCTCTTGGCATGTACGGTGCATCCAGGAGTGATTTGTACTGTGGTGTCCCCTCTGCTGAACCTATAGAAGGGCAGTATCGATGACCGTACTGAGAATCAGTATCCTCAATTGTTTGCTGGTATAGCTACATAATAATGTTATTTTGCTCTCAGTCTGACAGTATTATCAATGATTATTATCTATAAACTAATTTTGGGGACCTTGGCATAATATTGATTATTAGTGGTGAAATAGGGTTTTTCAATAATTATAGAAAGCTACAATTTACTTTCAGAGAGAAGCAGGACATATACTCCCCTACCAGCAAACACAGATCGTGCATTTTCATATGAATTTGAATGTACTCCTAGGTCAATTAGCTGACATCCTTCATCTATGACAGCAAGTTGATCTACACCATAATGGAGAGAGTCTCAGAGATATGCATAGCATTTACCTTCTTCTTGGCAGTTACATCGATGTTTCTTTATTAGCAACAGGAGATAGCAGTCTGAATTGAATACTTGTTGATTATCAGCTGGATAGAAAAAGTGTAATGGTACTTTGTCTATTCAATTTGGTGGTAGAAATTCATAGCTTTGCTCAAGTTTAGTAGCCTATTCAAAGGCTTACCTCCAAATTTTATTGTAAAAAAAGAGGCTGCTGCAATTGACCCTGTCATAGTGTAGCTGGCATTCTTGAAGTAAATTCAGGGGTGCTAAAGTTTGATACCCTAAAAATATGACGGGAAGTTTAGAAGCTTTGATCGACTTCACCACTCCACCAGATCAAAGACATGCAATATTCAATTGAGTCTAAGTATAGCCTTTTGTCCACTATTTACAGATACAGGATATATATGAAGCCTACATGCATATTCAAAGTACTCAACATTAGTTTTATAATAATATCGACATTGTGTATCAGGTTGATGTTCGTGATGGGTTCGACATTAAATTTTTATGAAAATATCAGCTTAAAATTTCCCCTTATCTATAATAATATCATTATATTCCTCACTTTGACCTCAATGTCAATGACATTTCATGTTATGATCAGGAGCTATCATGATTCCACTAAATACAAGCCATCAATTTAACGTAAAGTAAAAAATTCAATGGTATCATGCACTACCTAATAAAATTGAGTACTAAGCTAGCTATTTTGAGCTGTGGTCATAGATATCCACACTATGAATTACTAGCTATTTCATTCTGAGTAATGTATCTATCAAATATTTCCTCCATATCGTGTTGACGAAACATTCCCTCATCCCTTGTCCTGTACTTGTACCTCTTGGCTGCTATTGAGAACAGAATTAAACCGATCAATCCAGTCACACTCGTCAATGCAAGATAGACAAACCCACAGTTAGTCACTGGAGGATGCTCTATCATTTCCCTACTGGCCCACGGCTGATTCAGGGACAAGGGAATGATGACAATGGAATTGAGAAATTGAAAGAGACCTCTGATGGCAAAGAAGACTCCAACAAGAAGTCCTTTCATGGACTGAGGGCTCTGAGCTGAGATGAACTCCAAGGTTGTGGCAATGACCAGCATGGGACCAATTCCAAGAAGAATAGTTGGTGGGATAAGGACTCCCCAGTGCATGTTGAGTGCAGGATAGGTGAGTGACTTGTTTCGGGATATCATTGCTTGAAATACACACAGGCTGTGATTGGAAAAACTATATCTCTTCAATGCATGTGTATGTCCCATAACGTCTGTGATTAGTAAACTCACAACTCCCAAGAGACAGAGTGTGATTCCAATACCCAGTCGAGCAAACTGCTTTGGTACTTTCTTACGAAGATAATAGAATATGATCCATATGTAAGCAGGAAAGAGAATCACTATGGAAACTAGATTCATCCCTGATCCACTCCCCATCATTAATTTCCATGTGAATTTCTTGGTACAGTATTCTTTATAGTTTTTGTAATGCAGTAGATGCAATCCAAAGAGCGGAAAAATAAAATAAGATGCTGGCACTTCTAAAGCAAATGAAGGTCCAATTGCAAACAGAATCACTAGCATCCGAAGAAAAGTCTTAACATTTTCCACCTGCTCTATATTAAAAGGTCCTCCAAATCTCTCCTTGGCAAAGTCCAGCCTGGATGGAATATAGTCATCATTATAGGTGAAGGCACTGCGTTGGAGAGGGTGCTTGTGGCTTTTCGCATAATTTATTATATTGTATACTGTCTTGTAAGGATTCTGACGTCCAGGCTCAATATGGAACCACTTACGCTTCAAACAGCCAATCAGGAGTAGTACAATCATTAATGTGTTAATTAAAATAGTTGTAGCTAATGCTAATGTCTTGCGGTTTGATTCATGATGTGAGCATAATATTAAAAAATAGAAGATTCTCAATGATACTGATCCTGATTGAAAAGCCCATATAGCATAATGAATGAAGAGAACAAGATAACGACTTGGTGCTTCAAATAGTTGGTCTAATCCAAGTTGAATAAAATTTGCCTAATATCCTGCCAGGCCAATAATGAAAGCAATTAGTGAAAGAAAGCCCAAAATGACAATGGACACAGATGGCACTTTGTCATATCTCAGAGCTTGATTGAAGTCGTGAAATGTGGATGTTTCCAGTATTAACATGACAACGAGTAAGATAGTGAGACAAAGGAAAAGAACGATTAAGCTGATCACAACTGTTTTCAGTCGTTCACAGCAGACATCAGCAATAAACCCACTCAGAGGATAGAGCATCATGATGAATGCTAATATGGCATACGGTAGAGGTTCATATACTGAGATACTGGAATTAATTCGTGATCTGTCTATTTCAAGCAAAGCAGCAGAACCCATAAAGATGTTATACATAGCTCCAACAATGGCTGTCCATAGCAGGATGAGAATGGCCGCCTTTGATGGCAGACAGAGGTGCTTTGGTGGAGGACATGAGATGGCAGCCCTCTGCTATGGTTGAAGTGGAGAGGAGTCCTCCTCACTTGCAGTGTTAACCAGCAGACGACTAGATTCAGATGGACGAGCCATGGCCATCACTACTGTGACTCTAATTGCAAACTTGAAACCTTTCAAGGTATAAAAATTAGTGTATTTGCTGTTGACGTACACAGTTGATTCAACACAAGACTAAATGTTTACTATTATTCCTATCGTCACTTTCACATAGCACATAAAAACATGTACCTTTAGAAATGAATGCTTGTATAATAGTATCTAATGTGTATACTAGCTGCTGAACATATTATGCACCATTTCATTTAATTATTATAAATAGCTAGATCTGGCACTAGCTCAGTTCCAGATTCCCCACTGTTTTCAATTTAAAAAGAACAGGGAGTGCCATGCAGCAGGCGGCAAAGCTATAGATAGTCTCATATCTTGCACAGCTTTAAGATTTATAGCGAAAGAAACTGATCATGATTCGAGACTCAAATCCCCATGCAATGTGCAATCTCTTAACACGCCATCTCCTAAGAGAATCAAATCCCCAATGTGCAGTCTCTTAGCACACCGGGATTTAATCCCCAAAGTGTACCCTTAGCACACCATCACTTAAGTTTAGAGATTGGAGATAGCAAATCCCCAATGTGCAATCTCTTAGCACATGCACCATCTCCTGTGATATAAGGGATTGGTGGTTCAGGATTCAAATCCCCAATGATTATGTGCAATCTCTTATCACAGTAGTGCTAAGAGATTGGAGATTCGAGATTTGAATCATCAATGTGCAATCTCTTAAGAGATTGGTGATTGGGGATTCGAGTTGCCAAGAAGCTTAGAATCAGCAAATGACACCAAACTGGCAAACGAAGTGTTTTTGATGAAATTCACACAAATTATGCATTTGGAATACCATAAATTGGACTCGCAAGCGTGATAACATACAGATCTAGACAGACAGAACGACTACCGTAACCCTCGCACATGTGCCAAGGGTTAATAAAGTAGGGATGCAATTAATGCCTATTTATGACAGGAATTAAATACATTGATAATAATTTTACAGTCAATCAGAAGAGTTACAGTAACTAACTATAAGAATAAATGTCATACTCTGCTTGATCAATAGATTTTCTCCACATCGTATTGATAAAATAGCTCATCCCTTGTTCTGTACTTGTACCTCGTAGCAGCCAATAAGAACAGAATCAAACCAATCAATCTAGTCACACTCGTCAAGACAAACCCACAATATTATAATTAGTCACTGGAGGATGCTCTATCATTTCCCTACTGGCCCACGGCTGCTTCAGGGACAAGGGAATGATGACAATGGAATTGAGGAAATGAAAGATGGCAAAGACAATCTTTTATGAACCCCTTGGTTGTGGAAAGAATAAGAGTTGGTGGGAGAAGGATATGTTGATACGGCCACAGTACTTGGAAAATATTATATTGACAAAACTTTTCCTATTAAGCACATGCCCCACAACATCAGTGATGAGTAAACTCACAATTCCTAATGACAGAGCAAAATCCCAATACACAATCGTACATAAAGTTTCTGTAATTTTCTTTGAAGATGATACAAAACTTGATCCATAATATTATAAATTGTTATTGCAGTCATCGTTTTCCAGTTTCAATCATTATACCTACCAAATAAATTTGTGCAGTACTGTTTGTGATAATAATGTGTATTGGTGAAGTGAATGCATACTAAATAATGGAAAAATAAGATAGGAAACCGTTACTTCTAAAACAAACGCAGGTCCAAGTACAAAAAGAATTAGCTATAGTAATATATCCTAAAGAATGTCTTAACATTTTCCACCTGCTCTGTAGTGAATGGTCCTCCAAATCTCTCCTTGGCAAAGTCCAACCTAGATGGAATGTAGTCATCGGAGAAAGTGAAGGCACTGTGTTGGAGAGGATGCTTGTGGCTTTTAGTGAACTTCAGAATTCCATAAACTATCTTGCAAGGATTCTGGTACCCAGGTTTGATATGGAGCCATTAAATTTTTCTTTTATACAACTGATTAGAAGCAATGCAACCATGAACAAGACAAGCAGAAGAGCACTAAGCTCTTGTTCAATTCAATAATATGTGAGCGTAGCAAAAGAAAATAGTGGTATAGGCGACAGTGCTCCAGACTGGAAAGCCCACGTATAGCATATTGCATGCATGAGACCTATGTTCTGACTTGGTGCTTCAAAGAATTTGTCTAACCAAATTGAACGTAGTGTGCCTGCATGGTATCCCACAAGGTCAATAATGAAGGAAAATAATAATATTATAAGAAATGCAAATAGGGCAATTAAAATAATTTCTATGTCCTATGATTTGATCAAAATAGTATCCCCAAAAGTATTCCAATTAGCAGAATGGTAAGACAAATGCGAGGAAGGCCCAGGCAGGGGTAAGGTTTGTTTTGTGTTGAGTGGTGTCCTGTTGTGTCAGTGAGTACTATAATTATAATTTGCACAGTATTGCAGGTGTAAAAATTACAATAATGATGATGCCTCCAATGTTTATGATTTTTACCACTACACCACTATGAATGAATCACCACTATGAATGAATGAATGATGCTGTTGGTGATGCCATGTGATATTTTACTCCATGCCTTAGCAACTTTATGATCCTAGCTCCATCTTATATTTTGGGTGTAATATAATATGTACATGCAGCTTAGCAGTGGGATTGTGGTATGTACTGTGGTTGCCTGTGACACGAAGTCCCATTCCAGTTCCAGATACACATACATATATCCTGTCCTAGTAGATTACTTACTTCTCTGCACTATATACATACATCCAGAGAGCCAACAGTTGCTTGATGAAGCCTTAAAGCAGGGTTATCTGTTAATGAGATTCATGATCTGCCTAATGGTGGGGCCACCTGGAGTGGGCAAGACTTGTCTGAAGCACCTCTTGCTTGGAAAGCACCCTCCCCATCCTTGTGAGCGCTGTAGCACCATCTGTGCCGAGCATCCAATCAAGATTCGATCGATATCTTCATCCAAGATTCAGACAATGTTTGGTAGATGGAGGGAGGTTAGTCCCGAGCAGCTGCTGCCATCGATAGGCAGATTCATCCGTAGAAATGCCGAGAAGCATGGAGTGGCTATACCCAATGAGCTCAAAGAGTACCTTAAGCAGCTAGAGGCATCTTCTGTTGATACAGATAGTGAAAGTGTGGCCTCTAGCTTATCACTTTCTAGTAGTGATGACCTGACAGAAGACAGTCATTCATCACAGGCTTATGATGAAGGGTTGCTATCTGTCGATGAGTCTATTATTGGATCTCAGTCTTCCACTTCTCAGGATGAGGCAGCTGCTTTGAAAGTGACCATTGAGTCAGTCTTTGCCACATTACAGAAGGTGATTGCAGGGGAAGAGCTTAGCGAGGAAGAGATGGAAGAGCTTTTTAGTTCCGATTGGGTCTTGCTCACTGATTGTGGAGGCCAGCCTCAATTTCATGAGCTCCTTCCTCTCTTCATTCAGGAAATTACATCTCTTATTATTGTGTCTCGTCTCTCGGACAGGTTGGACGACTGTCCTCCTGACGAGTACTACCAGCAAGGGGAGCTAGCTGGTGAGAAATCAGCCACTCACCTCACAACAGCAGAGCAGGTCATGTATCTTACCCGTTCCTTGATGTCCCGTGCAACTGAAGGCAGTTGTCCGGATATCATTATGGTCGGTACTCATCGTGACATGGCTAGCAACTGCCCTGAGAGCATAGAGCAGAAAAATGAGAAACTTCTTGAGATGTTTGGGCCAGACCTTGAGGAGCACCTAGTGTTTTATGATGGTGTAAAGGGTTTGCTCTTTCCTCTCAACACTCTCTGTCCTGAAGAGCAGGATAAATCGATAGCTGGGTTGATTCAGATAAGAGTTGAGACGTCAAGATTAGTCAAGGAGGTGAAGGTTCCCATCTGCATGGTGGTTCGTCCTAGAGCTTCTCATGCAAGGGCTGGCTAAGAATCTAGGGAAGAGGGTGCTTAGAAGGGAGCTATGTGTTAGCATCGCTAATGCTCTTAACTTCACGGAGAGAGCTTTCGAAGCTGCTCTCAAGTTCTTTGACAAGCTAAATGTCATCAAGTATTCCCCTGCTCTTCCTGAGGTGGTCTTTGTAGATTCCCAGGTCCCTCTCGATAACATCTCTGATCTAGTTCAGGAGGGATACTTGCTACGACATGGTAGGCCTTCTTCTTCACGGAGGGGCAACTGGAAGCGCTTTTGTGACGAAGGTGTGGTCACCCTAGAATTCATGGATGGCGCTTGCAAGCATTTTGAGAAGGGTATCTTTGAGTCTCCACAGCTTCTAGAGCTGCTCAAAGATCAGCTAGCAGTAGTTCCTCTTGAGCCTTTGACAGACATCCCCAAAGTAGATGAGTTTTTCATGCCAGCTCTCTTGGATATCTTGTCCCGAGAAGAGCTAGAGAAGCAACGAGTCTTCACCTCAGCAGCTGCTCCTCTTCTCTTTCGATTTTCTCACGGCTGTCGACGTGCTGGAGTCTTTTGCTGTCTTGTAGTCCACCTGATGAAGGAGAGCAAGTGGAGTATTCAGCATCAAAACAAGAAGCTCATTCTGGTTGCTCGCAATTGTGTGAGCTTTCGAGTTACTAACGACAATGGCAGGTCTTGTATTGTCACCTTGATTGATGGTTTCTACTTCTTCGAGGCCCACATTTCAGCTGATACCCCACTCTCTCTTTGCCAAAAGGTGTGCCCCACCATTCGAAGGGAGATCATCCTTACCGGAATCAGGGCTGCTTGTGAAAAGCTGCGCTACGTTGACGACCAACCCCAGCTTGCCGTGTTCTGCCCTTCCTGCACCAAAGAAGCCCCACCCCCTTCTGATGGTGACCGTCGCCATGCTGCAGCACTGGGAGAGAGTGGCTGTGAGTGTATTGAGACATCACGACATGCACCTCTCACTGATAGACACACTATCTGGTTAGCAGAAAAAGGTCAAGGTAAGACACAGCTGAATGCTTTGGAGATTAGAGGTTTACAAAATGTATGGATGTTGTTTTACTCACAGGGATGTGTGCTTCTTCAGTACTTTCTTCTACACTGCAAACGGGACCCATTGAAGGTGTGCAGAAACCATGTTGTGCATATTTGCTATTAAGGTTCATTTCGACAACTTCACCCACAGCTGCTACGGCTATTGTGCCTTTAACTCAGCCAGGCAACCTGGCGCACGTAAGTTGCCATGTATGCAATAGCTATGTTTGAATTCTCTCTCTCTCTCTCTCTCTCTGTTATAGCTACATGTATTAAAATTTAATTTTTTTATCCCCAGCTGCTATTTCATCTATAACTGCTATGCCAGCACCCTTAGCTCAGCTAATTCAAGCTCTTTCTACTCAGCAACCTGGTGCATGTAAGTTACTATGCAACGAAGTAGCTATGTTCGAATGCTCTCTCTCTCTCTCTCTCTCTCTCTCTCTCTCTCTCTCTCTCTCTCTCTCTCTCTCTCTCTCTCTCTCTCTCTCTCTCTCTCTCTCTCTCTCTCTCTCTCTCTCTCTCTCTCTCTCTCTCTCTCTCTAGCTACAAGTGCTGCTTTTGTCTCGGCTGATAGAGAACAATTAGGTCATGACTCTCAAAATTCTCAACATCCATCATCATCTGGTGAGTTTAATAACCAGGAGTATAATCGCTTCATTAAAATGTCCATAATATTATTATTGTTGGACGGAGTGCAGCCTTCACAAGGGCCTGGGCATGAGCTAAAATTATTTGTAGCCCGGCTTGTATTAAGTCTCTGCTGCCAAACTTCTTAGCTTTATAAAGCGCTGTTTAATAAATGTGCTTAATGTCATTTTTGCAGATTCACAGGTTCCACTCGATAAAGTCTCAGAGCTTGTCAGAGAAAGTTATCTTCTCAGGGGAGATCTACCAATGGAACAGTCGAGTTCTGGTTCTACTCCTGGCGAAGGTAAATGGAGGCACTTTCAAGACCACAGTGTGCTTAGCCCAGAGTTTATGAAAAAGTTTCCAAGTCACTATGTTCCTGGAATATTCACTATCGATGACCTCTCTGAGCTTCTCAAGGAGTCGTTGGTCTTTGCTCCCATACCCACTCCTGATTGGGCAAAGCCTCCGCCAGATTCACCTCCCACTAACTCCCCTCCCACTAGTTCACCTCCACCAGCCAATTCCCCTTCAGCGAGCCCCCCTCAGGACTCAGGGCCTCACTTTGTAATGCCTGCTTCTCTGGTCACCCTTTCGGATGCTGACCTGAAAAAGCAACGCACATCTTCCACACCAGTAGCTACCCTACTGGTAAAGTTTCCTCAAGCCTCTCATCGTGCTGGAGTGTTTTGCTGCTTTGCGGTCCACCTAATTCGTTACTGTGGGTGGAAGCTTTTGCTGGACACCAAAGAGCCTCTTTACCGAAACTGCATCAAGTTTCATCTCATGGTCAGCCCTCCGTGTACAGTAACAGTGATCGATTCAAACTCCTTCATTGAAGTTCACGCTGATGTCAGCCCACGAGCCACACTCAATGAATGTGCTCGACTGCTTCCCATTCTGAAGGGATCTGTCTTTGCTGGGATCGCTGCTGCTTGTAGAGCACTGAAGTACACACACACCTACCCCGAGATTGGCTTTGTCTGCCCACATTCTGAGGCTGGTTCCCCGGATGCCTCACTGTAGTCTGAACTACACTCTGCTGCTATCACTTCAGACGAACTGTATTGGTGCTGCGATGTTGACACTAAGATCAGCGGTCGACTTGAGAACCGTCATCACATCTGGTTAGGAAGAGGTACGTTTGCTGAATCTATGTCTGATATTGTCTTCAAATCACTTAATTTGCTTTTATACCTTTTGCTCTGTAGTGCTTGACAATACAGCTTCATCCGCAAGTCTGTATGCCACTTCCCAGCCACCCTCCTCCGAAGGTGAGGTGCATGCAAAATCAGGGGAAAGTACTGTCATCACACACAATATTATTTTTATTTCCAGCATCTGGATCCTGTACATCCATTTCAGTTAGCTTTCTTTTCCCACTCAATCAACCAGTGCACAAACCACTTTGTCTGGTAAGTTAAAACTGAAACATATCTACTTACTGAGATTAACCTTATGACCTGCCACCTACAGCCCCTTACCTTCCACACATTCTAGAGTACATCTCCATGGAGCTGCTAAAGACACAATATTGTGTAAGGATTTTCAGATTTTTGTCATGAAGACACACATATGCACAATGTACATGTACATGTACATGTACATGCATGTGCACTTGGATAGTGTCTATATTAACAGTCTTGTCCTAATCCATGCATCTTGTAGCGTCCACACATTCTGGTAGACCAGTCCACCACAGACCATTCTGGTGAGTTAGAGTAACAAAACATCTAAGTGTTATCAGTAGCTACATGTAAATCACTCCTCCAAACATTATTTTAAGGAAGTCTTTAGAGGGTTTGGAGTACAGGGCCGGTTTTTCCACTCCTGAGGTTGATTTTCCCCTCTATATGTAGAGAGTTGTAGCCTCATCACCAGGCCCATTGCCAGCTTTTCACTGAAAAGCGGGAGCCAGTGCACAACATGTTGAAACGTTGGAAATGGGCCTGTTATGGGCAAGGCTAAGAGAATAGTACTAAATTACCGAACATCGTGTAAGAGTTTGTCGATTTTTGTGATGTACATGTAATATAGAGTACCAGCAATTGATAATCCTGTATGAATCCCTGCACAGCCTCCAACCCTCCCACACCATGTGTCCCAGAGGATGTCGACTCCATGTCTACCGAAGAGATGAATGAAATGGGTAAGTATGCAGTGCTATGTAGCTCATAGTACAGGCCATGCTCACACATTCTGTTTACACACATAGCCAAGCCCACCTCTGCTAATATGACCTTGATCATATGGAGGGATGAGAGAGGAGAGGAGAAGCAGTTCCGACTGAAGCAGTCCATCATGCACAGGTGGAGAGATGTTGGTGATTTGGTGGTTCCCAGGCAACTACTTGATGTATGGGCAAATGAAAAGGATGCCAAGGCTCGCTGCACTGCTGTTCTCTCTCACTGGCTAGACCACTCTCCCCGCCACTACCCTACCACCTCTGGGAGGGTCTCTACAAGCTCCTTGATCACAGTGAACTCGGTCAAGTGGCCACTGAACTCAAGCAAGCTGTGGACAATGCTGTCTAGATCGCATACTTCAAGGTATAGCTGTTCTCTCTATGTAGCTACCACTTTGTGTACTGATTTTTGTCAATTTATAATCGCGACATACATGCATACTGCAGATAAGACAAGAACTTTCTTTAACAATTTTCACTAGCCTTGTTCCCAGGCTACTCCCAGTTTTCAAAGTTACTCACAGAAAGCTGGGAGTGGCCTGGGGACATGGCTAATTTTCATGACCTTCTACCTTTGCATGTTACAAGTGCTTTAGTACCCTAAGCTTACTTAAGCCCCAAGTGCCTTGGGTCTTCTGTTGAGGTGGCTGGTCCACCCTACCTAGTGCTGCACTGCAGCCAGTTCAGCTGTTTGGCACTTGGCTACTTTTGAGAACGCCGCAGTGAAGGAGGAGAGAACGGGGGCTGGGATATATATATTATAGTGTGTGCAACGTGGCTAAGGGGTATGTGGATCTTTCAGCAATTATGCAGTAGCTATAATTATTATTAAGGTGTATGTACACATGGGTATTGGACAATTTGTACTGTGAGTGTGAGTGTAGTGTAATGGGATTCCAGTACAAGCCACATGCACATGTCAGGAAACCACAGTAGAGCTGATGCCACAACCACCACATTGCCATTATAGGGAATGTTTCCTCACCACCAGCACCATTACTATGCAGCTGTAGGGTGTATTTTCATACCAGTGGCACTGTATGCATGACTAATGTGGAGCTTGTACAGCTGTTTTGAAGTGTGCATAATAATATAGCTCAACTATAAAAATTATGCATGTGTGTACAACACTATACACTACTGGAGAGTGTGGTCTTAAAGTAGTCTTAAAATAGTCTGGATTGTGTCTCTGAAAAAGCATCTGACATAAAAAGTCTGAAAAGTTTCTCAATAGTATATGAAAATGGTATGAAATTGGTCTAAAAATTGGGCCCAATTTTGACTTAAAAGGGTATGAAAACAGACTGACGAAAAGTCTAAAAAGTTCATGAGAAGGTACTGAAACTGGTCTTAAGTATTGACATGCACAAATACTAGAGGTATCTTAAAGCAATCTGATATTGGTCTAAAAAGATTATTAATTATTTGTGCCACATGAATGGAATGTGCAATTAATTACAAATTATTGTAAGAATAAAGAATAAAGAATAGCAGTTGGAATAAACAATAAGGATTAACATTAAAGTTAAGGATAAAACCACAAAATTAAACAAAGTATAAAATACTAAAGTCAGCACTATAATATAATATACATATACATGTACATTAAACTTAATCCTAAGAAAATTCCTTACTAGAGTCTCATTATTTGTTTTCTCTCAAATTTCTTCTTTTCTTTATTTTTCAATTTTCCAATCTGTTAGCCAAAGATAGAATCCAATAAGTTCCACAGTAAATTTACAGAGGAAGTTGTATGAACATTCAATGTGTAGCTACCTAGCCTCGTACCCAGGCCCGGAAGGAGGAGGAAAAAGGTATTGCACGCACATATGCTAACTACCCCAGGAAAACCTGGGATGCCACAAATGATTGTACACTTTTTGCCCTCCTCCTGCGGCCTAGAGTACGAGGCTGCACCGATATGACATTGCCTTGTACCCTTGCCCATGGGAGAAGGGTGAAAAAGCATACAGTTGATTGCAGCAACCCAGGTTTTCTTGGGGTAGTTGGTACATATGCGTGCAATCATACATGTACATGTAGATATTATTGACTACGTAAACGGGATTGGAAACGCTCATGTGAGCAATAGAACGTACGTATCATAGAGTCGGTAGACTCTATAAGTAGGGATGGCCCGGATATGCCATATGTGTAATACATTACAAATACCCAAATATCTCAAAATAGGTAACTTTGTGAACTTTCAAAGTGTCATAATCAGAATCTCCAGCAAATTGTGCATCTAGCGAGACCAAGATCATCCATCAATTCAATTGTATACGTCAGAACCAGATATTAAAAAAATAGCCATTTGTCAAGGTTTCTTTCTTCTTTCTTTCTTTCTTTTTCATTATCAGGGCTAACTCAAGACTGCCTTAACCTCTCATATTAGTTTGGGTATAAATCCACTCCATTTTGTAGCGCGCAGTGCAGTGCATGCTTTATCATGAC
Source organism: Cliona cf. orientalis (assembly GCA_963930775.1). Classification (NCBI taxonomy): domain Eukaryota; kingdom Metazoa; phylum Porifera; class Demospongiae; order Clionaida; family Clionaidae; genus Cliona; species Cliona cf. orientalis. The sequence continues at coordinate 7,217,719 of OZ005697.1, forward strand.
AGTTACGTAATGGTGGGTGTGTACGGTATACACAGTAACGAGTGGGTGTGTCCGGTACGCCATTTTGTGATAATAATGCGCATGCTCAGAATATGTTGCCATGGTGAAGTCATGTGACAGCGCCTGGCCCTAGGCGCCGGCGCTGCGCGGCCTAGGCGAGCTAGCTAGCTACGCGTACATCACTAGCGCTAGCGCGTGCAAAGGCGCACTGGATCGATCATGGATATGAAGGTTCAAGGCTCGAGGAGCGGTAAGGCGCTAGGCATAGGCGAGCTATATACTTGCTAGCGCTTGCAGCGCTAGTGCTACACAGGATCGATCATAGATATTAGTACCATCATACGAAGGTACAAGGCTCGAGCAGCGGTATTAAACGTATAGATCATAAAAATATGCCGGGTAGCTAGCTGCTGCCAACAGTAAAACTTAGAACTTGGTTTTCTCCCTAAGCGGAAAAGTCTCATCACTACTTGGGCCGCCTAAAGCAGCCTTCTTTGTCATCCTATTCATCGTCACTGCCATTGAAATAAACGCAAGTTAATGAGGGGCGTGGCAAAGAATTTTGCGCACCTCCCATCTTCCACTTAATCAGAAGTTGTAAGCAAACCATGTAAGATGGCATTAATAAATTACACTAGTGCAATAAAAAAGAACAGAAACAAGTATAAAAACAATTGAATAAAATTGAAGAATGAAGTAGGGATGGCAGGTGATCAAAAAGTACACAAACAAGAGATAATCGCATCTACTATACATCCCTACGCTTGCTTTTTGAGGGGTGCAAAAATATAGCCAGTAATAATGCGACTGAATCAAAACTGATAAACCCGAACCATCGTTACAACTAGGGAACAACCTGCACGAATGTCTCCCACATACCGCACTCAACAAACATATCAACCATGATTAATAGGTGCACAATAGTCGAGAAAAGTAAGCATAGGGATGTATAGTAGATGCGATTATCTCTTGTTTGTGTACTTTTTGATCACCTGCCATCCCTACTTCATTCTTCAATTTTATTCAATTGTTTTTATACTTGTACATGTACGCACACTCCATGTTATAGTTTGCATTCTTGGATGGACCCGTTGCTATGACAATTTGAGCAAAAAATGGCCGAAAATGGCGACCGCAGTGCACTTATCGACTAATAGCAGTGAAGTAACAGTAGTTTCGAACTTGAACTAGGCTTATTCCAGTAAGGAGTCCCTACTCTAAATATAAACGTGGCTAGCAAAGTTGAATTTCCGAAGTCTCTCTGGTCTACGCTACAGTCCCACAAAGTCCAAGAAGCAAAAAATGGCTGATCAAGAACAGTTGAAAACTGTTTATTTCAGTATATCGGTGCAGTGGCTTTGCCCTTGCCACCATTTCGGGATGTGCTGTCTTATTTATGACAGTTTTAACACTGATTTGCTGTCTTCTGTGAGAAAGCAGGCCGTGAAAAGGGCCAAAATCGGCCATTCTTGCTTCTTGGACTTTGTGGGACTGTAGCGTAGAGCAGAGAGACTTCAGAAACTCAAACTTACTGGCCACGTTTACAGTAAGGACTCCTTCACTGAAATAAGCCTTGTTTAAGTTCAAAACTACTGTTTATTTCGCTGCTATTAGTTGATAAGTGCACTGCGGTTGCCATTTTCGGCCATTTTTTTGCTCAAATTGTCATAGCAACAGGTCTATCCAAGAATGCAAACCATAACATGGAGTGCGTGTACACGTTCTATTGCTCACGTGAGTGGTTTCCAATCCCGTTTACGTAGTCTATAATATCTATGGTGCAATAGGTACAAGGCCCTTTCTCCTCCCCTCAAAGGGCCTGGGTATATATGAGGTTAGTAGCTACCAGACCCTTCTCTTTCCCCATCCACTTAGATGATAATACAGTATGCAATTTACCTTCAGTTGGTATCACCTTCCTCATCAAATCATTGTCGTCACATCATAATTAGTGCCACTGCAATACATTTTCCCAGCAGACATTCCTTCATTCCCTACAAGATAAAAAAATTAATGTTATTAGTCAGAGAACCAACTTAGCCTTGTATCCAGATCCTTTGAGGAGGATAAGGAGAAAGGGCCTGGTACACACTGTACGTGCATGTGCAAAATTTACAGAGGATTTCCTAGTACAATTCGCTGTATATTATCACTACCATGCGGTCAGACACGTACGAACAAGGTATACTAAGCATCAAAAGTCGGTGAAGTCTAGACATGTCCTTCTCGTAGCTACTTTATTGTTCATTTGTCGATATTGCTCACTTATGATAGGTAAATTGGTCATAACAGCCAAAAACACTGACAACAAATGATTTTTAGGCTTATTTCTTAGGTCAAGGACAAAACTACGAATTCCCAGCTTTGCTGGGAAAATAACGCATGCGCACACAGTACTTATGAATCAGACCCTTTCTCCTCCTCCTCCTCAAAGGGCCTGGGTGGTATTCCATCACAAGAATTAAAGCCAAGGAAAGCACACCGGGGAAAAGAGAGAGAGGGAGCAAGGGAGGGAGGGGGGCACTAATTAGAAAAACAGAGGACAAAGTATAACGAATTCGGAGCTGACTGAGGATTGTTAGCGTATTTACGTTACTTACTTACTTGTTGGCTTGTGACTGATGATGTCAACGTTGATTTCGGTCCAGAGCCTTCTTATCACCCAGCTAAATCAACCTCCTAGAAGCTGAGCAATGATCGACCGTCGACTGCGCTTTTTATCTGTATCGGCTGGACAGTTTAATGAAACTCTTGAGGCTTTCGACGCTTATTAGCGTCCATTTCTTCACAGCCTTCTTCAAACAGTCCGTCATAATGCACCTATCAATGTCATGCCCCACCTACCCTAGTGCGGGCAAAGGGTCGGGATTTGTAGGGATTTAGGGGCAGTCTCTATTCAGTGGACTGGACCACTGGACTGGACTACTGGACTGGAATACTGGACTCGCCTTTGACCCCAAAAATAGCATACAAAAGGCTTCATTTAGCCCCCTATAGCTTGGTGGGGCGAGTGGGATTATAGAATAAGACGGCCTAATGGCCTTTGGTTGTGGCTTTATGACCAAATGGCTAAGCAAGCAATTTATCTCCATTTGAGGTGGGATAGCATGTCCCCAGGTCTCTTCCTGGGAATGATCTGACACTGAATGAATATTAAACTATCCGATCAATGAAAAGAAATTATAGCATAGACACACATGCACTCGTTGATCATGCTGGTGCAATTACAATTCTTCCGACATAAGTAGTCCCCATAACAACAGTACACGACAGTCAAGTCCAACTTAACGTCAGTAACATGTTTGTGTCTACATGATAGGGTAACTCTATTAAATTAGCTACATACTTGCGATTATCGTACAATAATAATTAATATTACATGTAGCTATCACGACTGTACATCTTATTATCAATTTTGTGTCACTTTGAGTGTAGTGTCATAGCTACTATTAGTGTCATGTATTCAAAACGATACAAGTACAATGTATGTTTCTGACGTTAAGTTGGACTTGACTATCATGCACCTGAACTAGTCTGGGGTATATACCAGCCTGCGAAGGGGCTGGTACCCCACAGTACACCTGGACAGGATACCGTTGTTATGGGGACTATTTATCTCGGAAGAATCTAGCTAATTGCACCAGCTCAGCATGATTAAATGAGCGCATGTGTACCTATTCTTTTCATTGATCAGTTAATATTCATTCAGTGTCAGATCATTCCCAGCAAGAAACCTGTGGTCATGCTATCCCACTTCAAATGGAGATAAATTGCTTGCTTAGCCATTAATTTTGGCCATAAAGCCACAAGGCCAAAGGCCATTAGGCCGTCTTATTCTATAACCCCACTCGCCCCACCAAGCTATAGGGGGCTAATTGAAGTTTTTTTGTATGCTATTTTTGGGGTCAAAGGCGAGTCCAGTATTCCAGTCCAGTAGTCCAGTCCAGTGGTCCAGTCCACTGAATAGAGACTGCCGGATTTAGGTGGGGAATAGCTGCCCCACGGGGGTTATATACAATCGCTGGACTGGACTGGTGGACTGGACTAGTGGACTGGACTACTGGACTGATAGATATTCATTTAAAACGCACATTTGGAGGCTCTATAATGAGGTGCAATGGAGGCAAATAGCTCCACCTGTAGAAACACTCGGACTGTCTTGGTTTATTGGCCCCGCCTATCAACCACGCCCACTATCGTGGTTCAAAGCACACTAGAGGCAAATGAGACTGAGTTCTTGTTGTATATTTATAGTGGCTTCAGCCTCAACTGAAACAGTTTATTTGCTGATACCAGTAGCTGTATGATATCTGTCTTCCAGCCTTGTCACCAGAGCTCCCTCCTCCCTCAACTTCGCGCAGTATGCCAGGCTGGGTGGCCCTGGCATAGACTTGAAACTTTGGGCAAGCCGTAGTACTTTCTTTGAGTAGCTATCCTGTCATACGTGTACGTGTAGTATGCCATAGTACATGCAACTTGCATGCATTGATAGATAATGTCAAGAGCGGTAATGTGACAGAGAATCTAGGTGTCATGATCCAAGACACTGACCCCTATCTGGTGTAGCCTAGGCTAGGCGGCTTAGATACAGATACACTGGACCCTAGTACGTAATTTCCTGAGTGATAGGTACTGGGCCAGGGGTATTTAGAAGACATTTTTATTGTGATAATCTGAGCCTTATGCATGCATGCCATCTATGGTAGTACTGTAGTCCATACCCCTGAAAATAACATGGTAAAGGTCGTCATACTTATTGAATAGTCGGCACCCTAGCAGTATAGGCTAGAAGCTTCGAAGATCGTGTTACCCAGCATGCTAATCGACCACAGTGGTACTTTGGGTAACATTATGGAGCATCTCCGTGCACTTTAAATGAAAATCTAGCAGTCCAGTAGTCCAGTCCACTAGTCCAGTCCACCAGTCCAGTCCACCGATTGTATACAGCCCCCCAGGGGTGGGGAATTTACCTTAGTCTGGAAATCAGCACAGAACTACTAAAAATACCCTTACTAGGCTATATATAGTGTCACCATGACGTTAGTACTAGACCTCAAGTAGTAGTCTTGGTTGACACTAATGTGGCTTAAGTGAGTGTTATGTAAACTTGTATGTCTAGCCGCATAGTGCACCTGCACAAGGACCTGCATATTCAGTAGTAGGTGGGGATTGGTGTGTCTTTTGATTACAGGAGCTTCCCCCAGGGGTGGGATAATTGATAAAAGTAGTGGTCAAATCCCCACCCTATCCCCACATATGCCCGCACTAGGGTAGGTGGGGCAACACATTGATAGGTGCATAATAGCTACCCAACCGCTGTTCCATGTTCAAAACTTCCCTCCTCACGTGATACTGGCGCCGCGCCACGCACTATAATAATAATTATTATCAAAAAGTCAGATATTTTTCAGATGCTTGCCATTCAGACTTCTTCAGATTGGCTAAGACTCTTTTAAGACTATATCTTAAATTAGCATTAATTTCTAACAATTTCAGGTCTTATTCAGATTGCTATGATTTTCTATCCTTTTTCAAATTCAAGCGTTTCAAGTTTCAGATTCTAAGACTCTTTTAAGACTACATCTTAAAATACCATTTTCAACTTCAGACTTTTTTCAGATTGCTAAGACTCTTTTAAGACTACATCTTAAAGTAACTCAAGACCATGCAGAATTTTAAGACTCTTTCCAGAGTCCTAGTCGGAGACCTTCATACTCTTTTTAGACACTTTTCAGTGAGATCATTTTCACAGACACATTTTAAGACACACATAAGACATTATCAAGTTGCTTTTCAGATTATTCTAGTCCAGTAGTGATATCTGATATCCTGAGAGAACAAGAAGTTGAATGCATATACCAGTGTCAAGTCCTTCTATCTTTCTGTGAGGGGAACCCTACGTCAGCAAAGGTATAATACGTTATGCTAGTCATGTGAATTATGTCCTGTGTCATGCAACCAATTAGGTCACCCCAACACCATGCTTAAATACCTTAGTAATAATAATATTATTATTAACTAATGTGGTATCTCCTGAACATGATGAAAGTCATAAACTTAATTGAGTTGAGGATTCAATCCGTAGATTTTGATCACTTTGCTTCCCAGCCCTTAATTCCTCATGCATGAGCTCGATGACTAGGGGTAGGTAAATTATGCTGGCATAATTTTGAGCATAATAGGTGTGTGTAAGCATTTGAGAATTATGCTAGCATTATAGGCATCAACTGGCATAATTTTGAGAATTTTAGGGCACACAATTGCAAGGACCTGTTAATTGACCTTTGTCACAACGTCTGGACTACTTATTATGGACTCGTAAGGGTTGATCAATCAGCTGGTACCAACTTTCGAATCCAAACACATGTAAAATTGAAAAGGCTGCACTCTATGATAGTGTAACTGAGTCTCCTCATGTCTCATGCACATCGATTTTTGTTAACATTATAGTCAGTTCAACTTGAGCATATATGGGCAAATGTTTTGGGAATTATAGGTGCACTTCTGGAGCATTATTGGGGATTTTTTGAGTATTTGAGAATAGCATTATGAGCCAAAAAATTAGCATAATTTACCTACCACTATCGATGACCTAGTGTAGCAATTCCTTAATATCATTTTTGTGGTCTTACATGTCAGATTCTACACTCTTTGTATCACATCACGTGATTACTGACTGTTTATGCATGACAGATGAATAATTATTGAGATCAAGAAAGTAGAGTCTAGATTTAGTTACCCATCTAGCCTACACTAGTATAATATGATTCCATTGGGACTTGATTATTGAGTGTCATTATCTGTCAGTTCCAGCTGTTCCTAGCTGGGGTCCCTGGTCAGAGTGGTCTGGCTGCAGCCACACATGCGGTGGGGGAAACAGACTCAGACTCAGGAGCTGCTAATTGGATGGCGACTTCTGCGAGGGAAATAGCACAGATTATGAGGAGTGCAACACTCAGGAGAGATTGTCTCCCAGGCCTCCACTGCACTGGTCCTGTGAAGGAGGAGGAGCCATGCAACGTCAACATCACTTGTGGTACGCACAAATCTAAGACCATCACTGTGTTGAAATCACCTACTAGCTTTTTTGGTTGTCAAAATTAATAGTACCACATTATTATTATAATAATTATTATTAATATTCACAATGTTAGATGACAGTAAATTGATCACTGCACCACAATGTTATGCACAGGATAATGTTAAACATTATTATTCTATTGTGATCGATGATCTTTTCTTGTTGGTATAGAGGAGTGGTCTGGCTGCAGTAGGGAGTGTGGAGGTGGTGTGCAGTGGAGACTAGACTCCAGCAGAGAAATCATTAATAGAACCTGCAATGAACAGCATTGTCACAATGAAACTTGCCTTCAAGGTGGGCAAAATCACATTAACGATCAAGGCTTTCTTACACAGCAGTAGCTAATATAATAATAATATTATACATTTACTTCAAAATCATGGCTATCTGTTGATTTCAGGGTGTGAGGCACATTGGTTGCTACAGACTCTCTCACTCGAGATTAGAGAACTGAAGATGACTAGAGATCTCTCTGACAGCCCCACCAGTAGAACAGAGCCGGTGAGAAAGTGGGGTGATGTACCATATAATCCATCACGAAATGTTCATTGTTCCATAAATATACGGTCTATAATAATAAATATTGCTCAACAATTATTAGATTTGTTTAGTAAAAATTAATTTTGTAAAATTTGTGCTTCTCCAATAAACTTTCGAATCTTGAGTATTCCTTGTTCTCCAGTTCTCCACGTACTCCACGTTTCTCTATGTTCCCCAGCACAATCCTTTTGCCGAATGCTCCAGACTAGTATATTCCTTGTTAGCTAGTTCTCTATGTGCTCTACGTTTTCCACTGTTCTCCAGTACAACTTCACAAATGCAACCCAACTATTTACGTTCTCCAGTTCTCCATGTGCTTCATATTCTCCACTGTTTTCCAGCGAAAATTTCAAATGCAACCCAACTAGCTAGTATTCCATGTTCTCCTGTTCTCCATGTGCTCTATGTTCTCCAGCGTTAACCTCAAATGCAACCCAACTAGTTAGTATTTACGTTCTCCAGTTCTCCATGTGCTTCATGTTCTCCACTTAGCTGTTCTCCAACGAAAATTTCAAATGCAACCCAATTATCTAGTATTCCATGTTCTCCTGTTCTCCATGTGCTCTATGTTCTCCACTGTTCTCCAGCGTTAACCTCAAATGCAGTCCAACTAGCTAGTATTCCATGTTCTCCAGTTCTCTATGTGCTCTATGTTCTGCACTGTTCTCCTGGACCAGTGCTAACTAGCTATATACTTGGGTTGCATTTGAAGTTTGCACTAGAGAACACTAGAGAATTATAGAGAACTGCTACTTGGGTTGCATTTGAGGTCAATGCTGGAGAACAGTGGAGAACATGGAATACTAGCTAGTTAGATTGCATTTGAGGTTAACGCTGGAGAATAGTGGAGAACATAGAGCACATGGAGAACAGGAGAACATGGAATACTAGCTAGTTGGATTGCATTTGAGGTTAACACTGGAGAACAGTGGAGAACATAGAGCACATGGAGAACAGGAGAACATGGAATACTAGCTAGTTGGGTTGCATTTGAAATTTTCGCTGGAGAACAGTGGAGAACATGAAGCAAATGGAGAACTGGAGAACGTAAAATACTAACTAGTTGGGTTGCATTTATGAAGTTGTACTGGAGAACAGTGGAAAACGTGGAGCACATAGAGAACTAGAGAACAAGGAATATACTAGTCTGGAGCATTCGGCAAAAGGATTGTGCTAGGGAACATAGAGAAACGTGGAGTACGTGGAGAACTGGAGAACAAGGAATACTCGAGATTCGAAAGTTTATTGGAGAAGCACAAATTTTACAAAACTAATTTTTACTAATAATTGTTGAGCAACATTTATTATTATAGACCGTATATTTATGGAACAATATTTCTATTTAAAAGAACATTTCGTGATGGATTATATGGTACATCACCCAGAAAGTGTGGCACAGCCTCGCTGGACCAAGGCAACACCTACTTCTCCCTTGGTGAGGGAATATGCTTCAGCGGCTCCAATCAAATATCAGATTACATCGGAGGAGGGGAGTCTCAGTCGTGCAGTGGTGGATGAGGCAACTATTAATTTTTGGAGGGCAGTTTGTGATCAATGTCTATCACATAGACGATGCGATTGCTTTCCAAGACTCTTCCACTGCCTGTGTGGCTTGTGGTAAGGACTATTGCTCTGAGCCAGATCTGCAGTCAAACTGGAGACTAATGTGCTCAGTATCGAGCACTCACCACATACTACCAACTGTGTCTGTCATTTTATTTCTTGTCCTCTGTCTATTGTTATTGTGATTGTATTGTTGCCATGGTATTGTCTATAGTGTCAAATGGAATTGTTTTGTGCATGTTTGTTGTAAATTGCCGTATTTGTATTAAATTGTAAGATTATCACTACACCATATTGAAAGTTATAATCGACTGCTCACTTTCATAGCTACAACAGGGGTTCTAAGAAGATGTGGAAATGGTCATCAATATAGCTAGTGCATAGCCAATGAACATGCGCGCGCATGTGCAGTGGAGGTACAATCATGTGATTAGGCATTTGTGGGCGAGGTCGGCTCGATCTAGGTGATGCTGCTAGTTTATTCGCCGACTTGATAAGTAAGTCTGTGAGTGTAACTTGTGTTTCTGTTGCTTGTTTGGCCCTAATTAAGACGGTACTAATAGTTGAGCCATATTTTATCTATAGCCCGGCATCATTTCCCAACACATGAAAAAGATACATCCCCATGGAAAATTTAATTCACCCCCTGTTGATTCAACCATAAAAAATCAAGGGACTTGAACCCTCCAAGATTTGCAATAAAATATGCTGAATTTTGCACAATAATCCCCCACTAATTTTATTATCAGCCTTCATTGTACCCAGTCTAGCCTGATTTCAGATTTACCCGACCCATATTATACAAATCTGTTTTACCCCACAAGAATTCATTAAAATAGCATAAACTATTAACTGGAATACCCTAATAAAATTTAATTACTAGTTTTGAGGCAGTTTTTAATGATTTTTATGGGTAAAATCATGGAGGGAGGGGGGGGGACACTTTTATGACAAAGTGCTGCCAGTATCAACCTGACCGCTGACCACACTGAGTTTTTGTTCTTAACCCTTTGACCGCTGATTAACTGCACATATGCAAATGTTTGGACACGCCTCTTGGCTCCGTGACTGTATCTTGACCACAGTTGCAGCTCGGGACACAGCACCGATTACAGTGTGTTACAGGAGTGTTCCCTCCCTCCTCCTCATTTTATCAACTCTGTCTTGTGGGGTTACTGCCTCCAATCTTGGTGGGGAGGGGTGATTAATCACCTCTCCCAGTAGAAGCAATCAGGTACAATGTTGTACCTGATTGCTTCTACTGGAAGTCTGCAAGAGTGCAGGGATGCCACGGTTCACACAAGAATTTAATAACGACACTCACTTCTGCTCACTAACTACATAGGGGAATACACAGCCCAGCCGGGCCAACCCCAGGTTACCCGGTACTAACCCACACACGCTTCTGGGATATACGTAATAAAATGGGCCACTACAGCTAATGAATGTACACCTCTGTTCAGGAGCATGTTGGGAGAGGGTGTAGTCAGATTATGGGACTCAGTTATTACTAATTTCTGGAGTGTGCACAACTACAGGGACCACTGGGAAAGACAACATGAGTTTACGTTTGGTGATATTGAGTAGAGAATACCTCTTGTCACGGCTGACAGACCATAACCTGAGGGTGAGTATCAGGTGTATGTGTTTGATATCAGCATAGTTATTGAGTAGAGGTTGAGATGTTTATGTGTACTGGCATGTTTCTCCTTAAGACTGCATATGGATATGGGAAGAGGGTGTTTGTGAGGAGGTCCGGGGATTGTGTAGTTTATACATACCAGTTCCATGTACCATGTGGATCATGTAAACATGTGCTGTGTTTCTTGTTTCCACTTTTGCAGGCAGCATGTGAGGGAGATCCAAAGTGGAACCAGTTTGTTGTAAGTTATCATGTACACTGTCACCTCATTACATCAAGAATGTGATAGAGCAAAATTAGTCATAGCATAGGCCACTAAGAGCATGAGTGACTGCTGCTTCATGGCAGAAAGTAGAGCAATGTTTGTGTTAGCCTCATCTCCAGGCTTCTTCTGTCTAGTTCTAAAAATAGTAGTAGGGAGTTTTATCATGTGTTTGTAAGCTGGAGATGAGGCTACATGTACATGCATGTGTAGCTGTATGATCTGACTTCTCCTCTTTATTGCAGGATGAGGAGATTCGCCAAACAGTAAGTCAATCGATATTATAACTCAAATCATAGACATTGAATACTGTACCCTCATGAAAGAGGGCCCACTACGGAATATTGGCCCACGGTCTAATGTTTACTTGAATATGCACCCATGTGTAGCTGCCCTTGAAAACGCACCTCAAATGGCTGGTTTATGAGGACTGAACGTTGAATAGTCTATGTAAGATCGATAAGTAACCTGCCAAACAGCCATAAAACTAAGCCCAGTTAACTTTATGCCGCGTTTCTGAAATTCAGCAAAAACGAATGATCGTACACGGCTGGCGATTGTAACCATGCCCACTTAATACAGCTGCCGTCAACTACATACAGTGAAGTATCAGCCCGATAGCCGACCGCCTTCGCTCTTGATTGGTAATCGTGGTTGAATAAGGCTAAAATCAATGGTTGCCGCTGCTACTATTCGAATTATAAAGATGTCCATGGGCCCTATTTCACGAGGGTATGGTACTTGCATAAAAATTTCCTTAACCTACATGTAATAGTATGGTCACTTCACTCTCATCCTCCTCTCTTCTTTCCTTCCTTCTATCATGTGCTGCTGATTGTGCCTGTATCATCTCATTGTTCACAGGAGGAGAACAACCGATTGGTGGAGGTATGTACTAAGTTTGTTATGAGTTAGTGCAAGTGCTGAGGCTGCATGTTGTGTACTGTATTTAATCAAGGCTGTATTGACCCACCCCAAATGCACCCTTGATTTAATGAGTGATAAGTGTGGAAATTAGTGAAGGGTCTAGCTGGCTAGACCAGTCATGAGTGAGAGTGGGTGGGTGTGGTCTCAGCAGTACTGATGTTAATTTTCTATAGGAAATTGAGAAGCTGAAGAAAACAAATGCAGAGTCTGAACAAGTGGAAATATTGACGCTAAGACGACAAGTGGCATACTCAAAATGGGTAAGAGAGGGAAGCATGAGTCAGTGAGAATGGGAGATAGTGTATGCCATGTAGTGGGCAGTGGTAGTAGGTGCTGGCAGTGGGGAGTGAACACGAGAGGCTGGCTTCAATAGTTCCCTGGTGATATAAAGGATGAAATGTACATCTTATCTGTATCAGTCATGATTACTTTCTGGCGGGTGGTAATTAAGGTCATCTGTATTGCCTGTGTTTACACTCTTCCAATTATGTGAATATAAATACCGTATAGCCGGAAAATTTGGCGGTTTGGCGGTCTATGTTATAACTGCCAAATTAAAGATCCGCCAAAATTTCCTACTCGTATGTATACGTACGCCGATCCTGTACTGAACCGCCAAATTTAAATCCACTTAATATTCTTGCAATAGCGATTTTGGGCTCAACCACCAAATTTAATTCCCGCCAATATTTCCGGCTATATGGTAATGTGATCATCCCCTACCTTCTACTACTAATAGGGTGTGGCATGGTACCAGCGACAGCAAAGAGAAAATGAACTGGTGATTACTGGTGTGTGTGGGAAGTGTGAATGTAGTAGTTGTGAACAAAGCTCACTAATAATTTATTGCATGTCCCCTCCATTCATCCTTCATCTGTGAGTTGTTTAGCTTATTGTTAGCGTAGACTATTGAAACCGCTGCATGTGGTACATAATGTCAAGTTGAAGGTTTGTTTGTTGAGTGATTGTGTATTGACTCCATGACTTCCTCTTGACTATGAGTGTGAGCATGATGCAACCAGTGTTATAGTAGAAAGCCAATGTACAGTTGTGTATTCCCACCTCATTTGTCTCAGCACTGACATCTCAAAGTGGATATGTGTTCATTTTATAGAGAAAATCTCAACTTGAAGATGACCTGAAAGCAGCCACCAGCCACCAGGAGAGGGAGAGGATACAACAGAGACTGGAGGAGGTGGATGGGAAGATTCAGAGCTGTAAGAGTGTGGTTCATCACTATGAGGGGGAGGCCAATCGACATGGAGAGGAACTCAAGCAGCTGGATCCAACAAGAAAAGAGGGTTTGTTTTGTGTTGAGTGGTGTCTTATCAAGTCAGTGAGTACTATAAGTTACGAGATTTTCTTTACTAAATGAAAACTTGACCATGTCCTCAGTAGCTGCATAGTTGAAGTGGTGTATGTGGTAAAGGTCGTCATTATAGTAGGTACACAGTCTACGGTCGCTCATGGTGTGTGCTATATATAGTGCAGGGCTATCTATAATATAATATATCCATGGGATTCTGTCAGCCAAGAGAACGCGTGAAGTTCGGCCATCGCTACTCGTCAGGGAAAGAAGCACACAGCTTATAATGTATTCGCTGGATACAGGCATTTGATACTTTACATACTTACGGATCAAGTCTCAGGAAGGCTCCACCAAGGCCCTGAATTTTTGCATGATTACCTCATAGGGTACATCATAATTTCATCATAATTACCTAATAATCGCAAGAAAGTAAATTGCTACCAAGGATATAATAATTTTGCAAATAATATGGCTGGTATGAAAATTAATAACGTGCATTCAATTGGTGATACAATACCATACAAAATTTTCCAATGGTTATGATTTACTCCACTACTATAATGCTCTTAGTGATAATAATTATGATAATATATTATTGTTTTGGGTGTAAAGTACATGTAGATGCTGCTTAGTGTACAGTCCAATCTCGATTATCCGAACCCCTTTGGCCAAGGGGAAATCTCGAACCATTTGGATAAGCAAGGAGTTCGGATAACGTTGACCATGCTCAAGCCACACCCACGAAATCGATCATGCATGTAAAAACGTATATATGACAGACTTATCGACATTTCGACTCATCCTCGATTGATAGAACACTTACCTTGTGTTTCTTTTACTTATTTGAGCATTAGAACTACATTTGATAGCAGCACAGCAGCTGGTTCTCGTGTGGTAACTACGCGATGTAGGTTTACTGCGCATGCGCATTCTGGTCACGTAGTCACAATATGTACTTTGACCCTGCATTTTCTTTGGATCTGGAGTTCGGATAATCGAGGTTGGACTGTATCATAGCATGCAACATAATGAGGTTAGCTTTTACTGTGGTTGCCTGTGACACAAAGTCCCATTCCAGTACTAGATTCACATACATGTGTATCTAGTGCTGGAATGTATATCCTGTCCTAGCTGCTCATGTTACAGGGGAAGGTCTGGTTGATTAAATTTTGGTGATGTAAAGATGATGTCGCATGGTCGTGATTTGAACTTCCTGGTTATATCACACTGACTGGCCATGTGCACGCTAGAGATCGATTATGTGTGTGTGTCCTAAACTTGTGTATAAAATATCTGAAGAACACATACCATACACACAAGCTCCATGTAAGTGCCATCCAACAGTCGTAACAAGTTTTGGGGGGTTAAGTTGATTTATTATGCATGTGTAGAGATACGATTGTCTATTTCAAATCCACTAAGTAGTAAGGTGGTACCATAGCAAGGTTATCTACAGCTAAGATAAATTTAACTTAATTTAGCATAATTATAGCTGCAGGGCTAATAGACCCCATTATCCCTTTAATAATAGTAGGGAAACCACTTAATACATGTAGGTTTTTGATTTGAAGATTACCATTAATTTTAATGTATATATACATACCTATGATACTGAGCATTGAGTTAAATTTTATAGTTATCCAGTGAGAGTGGTTTCACTAAAGTTACTTGAGAGGCTGATAGTAGCTGACTAAAGCATGTTTTCAATTTTCAGAGGCTGAAAACAAGAGACTTCTTGAAGAAGGTTTGAAGGTGGGATCAGTGAAGATGAGGTACATCGTCTGCATCATCATTGGTCTACCTGGAGTGGGGAAGACGTGTTTGAAGTTCCTCCTGATGGGACTACCTCCACCAGAGCTACGCAGCAGCACCATCTGTGCCGAGACACCTATCAGGATCGAGGTGCAAGTGCGGGCCATTTCTGACGTCAAACTAAGAGCTAGTGGAGAACGGTGGGTAGAAGTCGACAACGAAGGAATGCTGGAGATTGTAGCACGAATGATCATCCTTGCATCTGAGCAGCACCCCCAGAACGAAAGATTTCAATTCCAGAAAATCAGTGATGAGCTGACCAGGGAGGCAGGGCTACCTCAGCAAGGTGGAAAAGCAGAGAGCTGTGGTGAAGTGGGGGTGGAGAAGGTGACAAAAGAAAATCCACTTTCAAGATTTGTTCGCTGGGTCAAAACTCAAAGACGCAAACAAATATACCAACAGCCACAGCCTACCGTCCCCTCAGAAGCCTGCCAAACAGCAGTGAGTAATATCATGGATAAGCTGGTGAAAATTATTGCTAGGCTAAGAAACGAAAAACCAGGAGAAGGCTCCATTGAGGCTACAAGGAGTCTTCTTGAATCCATCTGGATATACCTTTCAGATTGCGGTGGACAGCCTCAGTACCACGAGCTACTTCCACTGTTCATTCAGCATATCTCAGCCGCTCTGTGTGTCCTTCGCCTTCCCGACCAGCTTGACAAAGTCCAAGCTGTCGAGTACTACAGTGAGAATCAGCTCCTTGGTGTTGCCCAGCAGTCCCAGCTCTCTGCCAAGGACACCATTCGATGTCTTGTCAACACCATTCAGTCATTTTCTACCAAAGGCCAGAAGCCCAGCATCATCCTAGCTGGCACTCACCGAGATCTGTTGGAGGAGAAAGCTGAGCCGGTGGCTTCTGTCACTCCTGCTGTTGGTGAACCCAGTCAACCACAGGGATCGTCAGCAGCTTCTTTGCCCTTTGAGTCACTGGATGACAAAGACCAGCAGCTGCATCAAATGCTTGAGGCAGAGTTTTCCGATCAGCTGGTGTACCATTCCAAGGATATGAAGAAGCTACTGATTCCTCTCAACACTCTCAACCCAGAAGAGACAGACAAAGCCAGGGCTACCGTGGTCCGAAAGGCTGTGGAGAACTCACCAGCACAAGAAGTAGAGGTACCAATCTGGTGGTACATTTTTGAACTGCTACTCCAAGAACTAGCAAAGAGATTAGGAAGAAAGGTTCTCAGCAAAGCAGAGTGCCTCGAGGTTGCAAATATGCTCGGCTTTGAGGAGAAAGCTTTGGAAGCTGCTTTAGTGTTTTTTGATAAGCTCAACGTCATCAAATATTCCCCAAAAGTGCTTCCCAATGTCGTTTTTGCAGATTCACAGGTTCCACTCGATAAAGTCTCAGAGCTTGTCAGAGAAAGTTATCTTCTCAGGGGAGGTCTACCAATGGAACAGTCGAGTTCCAATTCTGCTCCTGGTGAAGGTAAATGGAGGCACTTTCGAGACCACGGTGTGCTTAGCCCAGAGTTAATGAAGAAGTTTCCAAGTCATTATGTCCCTGGAATATTCACTATCCATGACCTCTCTGAACTTCTCAAGGAGTCGTTGGTCTTTGCTCCTATACCCACTCCTGATTGGGCAAAGCCTCCGCCAGATTCACCTCCCACTAGCTCCCCTACCACTTGCTCTCCTCCACCAGCCGATTCCCCTTCAGTGAGTCCCCCTCAGGACTCAGGGCCTCACTTTGTAATGCCTGCTTCTCTGGTCACCGTTTCGGATGCTGAGCTGAAAAAGCATCGCACATCTTCCAAAGCGGTAGCTACTCTACTGGTAAAATTTCCTCAAGCCTCTCGTCGCTCTGGAGTGTTTTGCTGCTTTGTGGTCCACCTAATTCGTCACTGTGGGTGGAAGCTTTTGCTGGACGCCAAAGAGCCTCTTTACCGAAACTGCATCAAGTTTCATCTCATGGTCAGCCCTCCGTGTACAGTAAAAGTTATCGATTCAAACTCCTTCATTGAAGTTCACGCTAAAGTCAGCCCACAAGCCACACTCGATGAATGCGCTCGACTGCTTCCCATTCTGAAGGGATCCATCTTTGCTGGGATCGCTGCTGCTTGTAGAGCGCTGAAATACACGCACACCTATCCTGAGATTGGCTTTGTCTGCCCGCATTCTGAGGCTGGTTCCCCGGATGCCTCACTGCAGTCAGAACTGCACTCAGCTTCTGTCACCTCAGACGCACAGTATTGGTGCTGCGATGTTGATACTGAGATCAGCAATCGACTTGAGAATCGTCATCACATCTGGTTAGGAAGAGGTACGTTTTGCTGAATCTATGTCTGATATTGCCATCAAATCATTTTGCTTTTATACCTTTTGCTCTGTAGTGCTGTCTACCGAAGAAATGGGTAAGTATGCAATACTATCATACATGTAGCTCATGCATGTCATTCTGTTTCACTGTGTCCCAGAGGATGTCAACTCCATGTTTACTGAAGAAATGAATGAAATGGGTAAGTACATGTATGGTGTAGCTCCGATAGTACAGGCTATACTTACACATTCACATAGCCAAGCCCACCTCCACTAATTTGACGGTGATCAGGTGGAGGAATGAGAGAGGAGAGGTGAAGAAGTTCCGGCTTAAGAGCTCCATCATGCACAAGTGGAGAGACGTTGGTAATCTGGTTGTTCCCAGACAGCAGCTTGAGGTGTGGGCGAGAGAGAAGGATTCCAAGGAGTGTTGTGAGGCTGTTCTCTCTCACTGGCTAGACCACCCTCCCCGCCACTACCCTGCCACCTGGGAGGGTCTCTATGAACTCCTTGATGACAGTGAACTAGGTCAGGTGGCCACTGAACTCAAGCAAGCTGTCAACGATGCCATCTAGCTAGCAATAGAATAGCCTCGTACCCAGACCCTTTCTCCTCTTCAAAGTGCCTGGGTACTAGGCTACAGATCTAATATTTCTTCTATGTCCAGTCCTTTTTGTCAGTATCTAGCCTAGCACAAAAATCTCGATATTATGTGAGTCCAATTCCCAGACAGGAAATCGTGATGGGAATGAAACAGGATCCTACAGTTCTCCAATCTTGTGAGCTGGGAACGGGACTAGTACGGGCCCTCCAGATTCTAGAACTAGAATTAGAACGAGACGTAGACGCATGTGGGTCACATGATATACGCATGATTAATAGCTAATTTGCAACGTCAGCAAAGAGTGGAAAACCAAGGAGCTAAGGAGTGAAAGAATACTGAATACTCTCTCACCGAAAAGGAAGTACGACACAACCACTCGCTTTCAATACCAGGCTGGCCATCTGGATTCAATATGAAAATTTTGTTCCAATGCTATGCATGTTAAACGTTGTTAACGTTGTAGTTGTGATATGAAACCATTCTTGTTGGCACAGAGGAGTGGTCTGGCTGCAGTAGGGAGTGTGGAGGTGGTGTGCAGTGGAGACTTGACTCCAGCAGAGAGATCATCAATAGAACCTACAATGAACAGCATTGTCATAATGAAACTTGCCTTCAAGGTGGGCAAAATCATACTAAGATTTCTAATTACGGTGCCAAAAAAATAATTATTATTTAGGACACGGTTTTTGGCAAGCTCAAAATTATATATGGTCAAACTCAAATATGTGGTCAAAATTATTGTTGCCGATATATGCTCAAAACCAAATATATGGTCAAATTTTATACGATCAAACTCAAATGCATGGTCAAATGTAAATTATGGTCAAATAATATAAAGTTTGCATGGTAAATTATGGTCAAATATTAAATAATAAAGTTTGCATTTCACCATGTATTTGAGCTACTGAATGCCCATATATGGTCAAGCATGCAGCAGATATATGGTAAAAATTCAAGAAGATAATGGTCACGGATATGACGTATCGGTTAGTTAATTGGACCGACGTGACGTCAACAGAATCACAGACGGATGCCGGGCCGGGCCAGAATCCGCGATCGCGCGCGCACAACGTACACCCACGATTCTTACCTTATGCGGTCTCGTTCATGGACCCGCCCCCTTTAGGGTGGAGTCTGGGGACTTGACCCCTGCATGTGAGGGCTGGTGCTCCAGACTAGGTGCAATCGGACATTGCAATTGTATTGTATGGAATTAAAGCAGTATGGTAAGCATGAATGAAACTGCTAGCTATTCATGTACTATAATATCTACACCTGGTGTGTCTTACCTGGGCGATATCCCCAGGCCCTCTCTCGATCTCCCAGCATTTATTATGGAAGCATAGATAATAGAGGAGGGAGGAGGGATTGGAAACGCGCATTGAAGCCTGTAGTGACATCACGGCGGATGCTCGACACGGCACGCCCCCTTCGCGATGATAATACAGACAGTACACTACAGTATAGTAGGGCCTTATATGGCGTCTTATGGCCTTGTAGCCGTGACTAAACCTAGATCTATGGCTAAACCAAGCGTGGGGAGGAAAACCAAGAATCGAAACGCGATTTTGAACTGTCATTTTTAGGGTTCTACCTCGTATAAAACTTTGTGGGATTTTCTTTCGCTATCGGCGAGAAAACTGGAAGTGAGAGCGATTGGGCAGTATCTATGGCTGCCTACCATGTGCTTTAGAAGCATCCGCGAGCTTTCTGGGGATAGCACTCGGGTCTGCGAGCTTTATTAATTAGCTCCTTAATCGATCTTTCTACTCTTCGCTAGCTTGCAAACCATGGAGTCACATATCATGTGACCCATAAGTGTCTACATCTCGTTCTATAAGGCCACACAAACTTGAATGTTAGTTTCTCGTCACCTCCCGCGTCTGTTTCAACCTACCGCTTCTGCCTTCATTATTGCCTTGAAACACCAGCCACACCTCTTTTTTGCTAATTATTTGGGCGGTTCCAGGAAACCATACCCTCAAAATGCCATAATATTGAATAATGAATAATGAATAATGATCGCCCGCCCGCATAGAAATATAAAAACGGGTGGACGAGAAACTAATAATGTAGTTTGATTGGCCTAATATATAGCTCTAAAACCAGCTCGGACTAGTCCTGTTCCCAGCCTCCAAGACCAAAAAACATGAGAGAAGTGTAGGGTGCGCACTGTCTCATTCCCACGATTTCTGGTCTGGGAATTGGACTCAGACATATCGACTTCAGCTAAGATACTGACAAAAAAGACAGAACATAGAAGTATAGGTTACATCACGAGGTGAAGGTCTCTACGGGATTTACACACCGAGGGCCGGAGGCCCGAGGCGCGTAGAGACCGAACCGAGTGATGTAACCGACTTGTACCATGATGGGCTACGTGGTCCTGACAACCTATCTACGGCCTAGCAACTACAGCGCCGGCCATAAAAGGCTCGAGCGCGTACCTAGCAACAGTTCAAACCATCGTTGTCGATCGAGTCGACGCTGGACATCGATGCATAGTGAGCCGACGCCGTTTTCTGTCCAACTCGAGCTTCTTCCTTGACATTCAGAACCACAATACTATCGTCTCTGCGTATAAAAGGCCGGCCATGTCATCGCTGTCTTAAGGTACCATTTAATTGCGTGGGCGTGAGCGTCAGGAATGGCTAATTCAATTAGCGAATCGTGAAGGGGCGTGGCCGAAGAGGCCATACGAGTGCTTTTGGTCGAAGGTGGGCGTGTCCAGAATCGGCCAGGGATGATTATGCGCGTGTAATTAGCGACCGGAAGTGGCCCCTGAAGAAAAGGCCGGTAATTGCCCACATCAAAGCAAGATCAAAGCATTCTTGCTTAACTATTAACCGCAACGACTTAATTACACACTAAGTAGAAAAAAAAAGCAAATTTAAATAATTAAATAATCTAATTCATGGGGGGTTTGGGAGCACTTGGGGACATAATTTTTGCACCGGCACGCAGAATGGGTCGAAACTAGAGATTTGACCTGAAAGAATTTTGATTCACGCCTTAGAATTAAAGTTACGGTCCTTGAAAGTTTTCCCATATGTTTGTATAGGAAGCAATGTTTGCCCATAAAAAAATTACGGGCGCGCGGGGTACGTTGACGACCCTTTACCGAATATTGTGTATATGGCTATTAGGATGCCTGCTTGCATTGTATGGCTCTACTATGCATCCAGCTCGACTGTGTGGTGGTTTTCGGACCATTTTTTTTTCTGCTTAGTGTGTGGTCCCCTTGAAAAAAAAAAAAAAAAAAAAAAAAGCTAATTAGGCCTAATTAAGCATGTGGGCGTGTTCCTGGCACTGTGTGGAGTGTGTGCGTGTGCGTTAATGCAGGTTTTATTGCTTCCGATTGGGCGTGGCTTCACAGGCCAGTGCTTGGACATCGGGGCCGGGGACGTGGCTGCGGCGATAGGTGGGCGTGTCCCGGATGCGGTGGTGACCTTTGAACCCGTCCAGGAGGCTTTGGGGGCGTGGCAGGAGGTCAAAGGTGAGGCCATATCTGTTAATGAGGCACTGTACGGCGGTGCGATCGAGGGGCCTGTACGGCTGGACGGAAGCTGACGATGGTTTGAAGCGGATGTGGTTGCGATGACGTGTTGTTACTCCGCCCACACAGGAAATGAGGTGAGCTCTTGCGTGGGCGGTGTGGCAGAACGGCCTCCAAGTGTTTGTGTGTGTTTTGGCCTTGAGGAAGCTGTGTGTTTTAATTGGGATTGATTGTGGGCTTCCGGTGGACATCCGGTGGTTAGTAGGCACTTGATTGAGAATGGTGGTCCTTGGGGAACAGGGTGGGGCTGTTTTGGGCGTGGCCTGGCCCCTCCCTTCCGGCTCGGCTTCCGGTCCATGGAGGATATTAAATGAACACTTCCGGCTCTAGCAGCCACACCCCTGAGACCTGTGCAATTAAAAGGGCGTGGTTACACAACATGCACCTCACTGATGACTTTGATGTGGTTTAGGTGTCATATCCCCCACCTCACGCCCACGCAATTTAATGGTACCTTAATTTCAACTCGAGGTAGTCAGAGTGCAGCTCAGTTTTTACTACTGCTGACTTGGCAAATCATTCGCTCCACCCATTCAATTAACGCTGTAAGACCTGCCCACTAATCATCTGCATAGAGTACTCTGCATAGCACTAGAGCTCTGTACTTTATCTCTTTCACTAACAAAAGATGCTGTAACTACCCTAGCGGGCATGATCATGTAAAAATTTCATAGCCTCAGAGGTAGGTGTCTATCTAGATAGACACCTCCTAGGAGGTGTCTATTTTATTTAGACACCTCCTATAAATCAATCTGATTGGTCAGAATGTTACAACCATGGTACAAGAAATATTATTGTATGTGCAGGCCCGTACCCAGGGGGGGTTCGATCGAATCCCCCTTTTGGATCAGTCCATGCATACAATTAGTATAGTCTACCATAGTGGCATAGCACAGAGCACACGGGCGAGCAAAGGAAAGGCATCTGAGTCTCTTGAACTACCTTAGGCCGATCAGAATCGATGATGCCAAGTGGAGCAGCGAGGAGCAAGCAGTCTTGTCAAAGCGAGCACGCGTTTTCAGCTAGTTCGACTTGGTGGGTGTGGTCAATAAAAGTGGGCGTGGTCGCAAAAATTTTCGCGCGCGCTTCGCGCGCATATATTCAAACCACCCTCTACAAAGTCCTGGCTACGGGCCTGATGTGACACTGATAAAAAAATGTCTGTAGCCTCATAGCTACCCAGGCCCTTTGAGGAGGAGGAGGAGAAAAGGCCTGGATATATACAAGCCTATTCTATTCTAGGTATAGCTAGATGGCATTGTCAATGGTTTGCTTGAGTTCAGTGACCACTTGACTGAGTTGACTGTCATCAAGGAGTTCATAGAGACCCTCCCAGGGGGCAGGGTAGTGGTGGGGAGGGTGGTCTAGCCAGTGAGAGAGAACAGCTTCACAACACTCCTCATCATCCATTCTCTTAGCCCACACTGCAAGCTGCTGCCTGGGAACCACCAAGTTGCCGATCTTTCTCCACTTATGCATGACGGATTGCTTTAGCCAAAAATTCTTTACCTCTCCTCTCTCATGCATTCCTCCACCTGATCACCGTCAAATTAGCAGAGGTGGGCTTGGTTTTGTGTGTATAAACAGAATGTGTAAGTATGGCCTGTACTATGAGATAGCATTGCATACTCACCCATTTCGTTCATCTCTTCAGTAGACATGCAGTCGACATCCTCCTCCTCTGGGACAAAATTAATTGTGCGGGAGGGTTGGAGGCTGTGCAGAGATTCATACAGGATTATCAGTTACTGGTATAAGCCTGATACTATCCAAGTGCATGTGAATCAACATTCTGATAAAATCCGCAAACTCTTATATACAGTCGAGCCTCTGATAACGGATCCTCCGAGCCTGAAGCGGACAACCTCTCTACGCGGCGGACAAGTGCCGTGTTACCGATTGAATTTAGCATAGTTATAGTATATTAGCAAGTTTCTCGATTCCGGACAGCGGACAAGATCCAAGCTCCCAACCGTCAACGTGACTTTTCAATGCAAAACTGCCTCTAAAATTAATAGTAGGCATATTACATCAAAATTTTAGATTGTTCTTTACACTTTCTTTACCACACATAATAATAAAGGAGGCTTCAAGATGCAATTTAGTCTTTGTTCCGTAAAATTTCATTGAGTGGTTGCGGAGATATGGCTGTTTTAATATTTCTAAACATCACAATTTTTCTGCCAGTAACATGTTGATTGCTTTTAAATTAGAGGCATAGCTATAACTCAAAAACTACACTACTGATTGAATCCTGTAGCATGTAAGTACCTCTCTACTTATTCTACTGATGAATTTAACATGCCTTAATGAATAAAAAAAGTTTGGTGTGCATACATGTTTGGCTGCTACTGTAGCTAACACTTCACCGCCTCAGAATTCCAGAAGCTGACTTCATGCTGATTTTTTGAAATTTCTAGTTTAGATGTCCACTCAAACACATACATAAACTCTCACAGTGGTACACACATATGTTCACACATGTACATGCACATTATGCACATACGTATTAATATTAAAGTGTAAGACAAGCCCCAAGTTCCTTAGAAGCAGCAAGGAGTTTAAAGTGCGTGTACTTTCTATGTAGCATATTTTTTGGCCGAAATAGTCTAACTAGAGGTAGTTTGAGCCAAAAATTTCATTTTTCATATTTTCAACACATTTTCTCGTATGCACACATGTTATTTTACACAAAATAAAATGCTTATTGAGCTCTTTTCAATCGAATACTTCAAAAATGGTTAAGTCTACTAAAATCAGCACCTTGAGTTACCCCTAGAAGCATAAAATGCTCTGGAGAAGTGAGCACCATGGAGCAAGTTGAAGTTATCCATTAGCAATATTTGTGTGCCACAGTAGTTGAGTATGTGGTATTTATGGAGTTTCCCTGAAGCCCTGCAATGCCGGAAGTGGTTACAACCCAACACTTTGGATACTGTAGTGTAGTGCTATCTTTGCTGAAGCCTGTGGTGCAAGTTTGGTGTTCGTAGCACATTGTAGTGAGTAGTTATGATCCCTGAAACTTCGTAATATTTACATGTGTGCAGGTTTTTTACAGGCAATTTTTTGGGGTTCTGACATGCCTATTAATAGCGGACATCCGGAAACCACGCCCTTAAATTAACGATGCCCCGCCCACCTTTGCCGCAATCTAGGCGGTCGCGATATTATGCCGCATGCGCGATAATAATATTAGCCCTGAATCCAGATAAGCCAGTAGCTACTTCAGAAACAAAAAATTTTATGTTGATACTGAAAACAGAATTAACATACCAACCACTTGATTATTATCTCTACTGCTCTTATCATGCATTTCAGTGCATTTACTAACTTGTAAAGGATAATACAATCAAAATGGGTTGAAAAATCATGAACCTCCGAGATAGGGACAACCTCCGAGCAAAGGACAAGAGGCCCGTTCCCAAAGTGTCCTTTGTTTGGAGGCTCGGCTGTACATGATATTTATTATTCTCTTAGCCTTGCCCATGACAGGACCATTTCCAACTTTTCAACATTGCACCGGCTCCTGTTTTCAGTGAAAAGCTGGCAATGGACCTGGGGATGAGGCTACAACCCCCAAATTTATTCCAATTAGCAAAATAATAAGACAAAAGAGAAGAATAACCAAGCTAATGATAGCTATCTTCAGTCGTCCACAGCACGAAACCCGCTCAGAGGATAGAACATCATGACTAGAGCCTATATGGCATAATAATTAATCATATACAGAGAAATTAGTACCATAATATTATTATTTTGACTTGTATATTATTTCAAGAATTACAGCCAGACCCAAGAAGACATAGTAGATAGCTCCAACAATGGCTGTCCATAGCAGGATGAGAATGGCCGCCTTTGATGGCAGACAGAGGTGATTTAGTGGAGGACATGAGATGGCAGCCCTCTGCTGTGGTTGAAGTGGAGAGGAATCCTCACTTGCAGTGTTAACCAGCAGACAACTAGATTCAGATAGATGAGCCGTGGCCATCACTATTGTGACTCTAGCTAATCGTAAAGTTGAAATCTTTTAAATTGTCAAAATCTATTTTGCTATTAATGACCACTGTTGATTCAATACAGAATCATAGTTGATAGTAATTATTGTTTATCTTAATATTCACACTAGTTATATCTTGTATTATCAGTTTCCCAAAGATGCACTGCCATATGGTATCATGTTTTTCAAAGAGAATTTTGCTTGTTAGTTTATCAAGTTTCTATTCCGTGTTTACACTCTTCCTTGCTCTATTTTTGCTATTACTTTCAGTTTAACGGGTCCCAGCCAATGATTCACATTATTTCTATATCCCTTGTTTATACTCGGAGCCCAGAGGGATTCAACCTTAATTGGAGAGGACGCCTATGATTTTTGGAAACTCTACATTAATAACTAGAGCTCTCTCGAGCACAAAACCCTCGGCGCGCTTCATGGCATTAGCTACATGCTTCATCAGTTGCATGCAGAAAACGGGGTAGCTAATTATAAAGGGCTGGGGCCAGGGCGAGACAGGGATGAGGCTAATGTTAGGCCACACAAACTAAATTCACTGTTAAGGTACCATTAAATTGCGTGGGCGTGAGGTGGGGGATATGACACCTAAACCACATCAAAGTCATTAGTGAGGTGCATGTTGTGTAACCACGCCCTTTTAATTGCACAGGTCTCAGGGGTGTGGCTGCTAGAGCCGGAAGTGTTCATTTAATATCCTCCATGGACCGGAAGGGAGGGGCCAGGCCACGCCCAAAACAGTCCCACCCTGTTCCCCAAGGACCACCATTCTCAATCAAGTGCCTACTAACCACCGGATGTCCACCGGAAGCCCACAATCAATCCCAATTAAAACACACAGCTTCCTCAAGGCCAAAACACACACAAACACTTGGAGGCCGTTCTGCCACACCGCCCACGCAAGAGCTCACCTCATTTCCTGTGTGGGCGGAGTAACAACACGTCATCGCAACCACATCCGCTTCAAACCATCGTCAGCTTCCGTCCAGCCGTACGGTCCCCTCCATCGCACTGGCGTACAGTGCCTCATTAACAGACGTGGCCTCACCTTTGACCTCCTGCCACGCCCCCAAAGCCTCCTCGCGGGGTTCAAAGGTCACCACCGCTTCCGGGACACGCCCACCTATCGCCGAGGCCAAGTCCCAGGCGCCGATGTCCAAGCACTGGCCCGTGAAGCCACGCCCAATCGGAAGCAATAAAACCTGCATTAACGCACACGCACACACTCCACACAGTGCCAGGAACACGCCCACATGCTTAATTAGGCCAAATAAGGCTTTTTTTTTTTTTTTTTTGTCGTTGCGGTTAATAGTTAAGAAAGAATGCTTTGATCTTGCTTTGATGTGGGCAATTACCGGCCTTTTCTTCAGGGGCCACTTCCGGTCGCTAATTACACGCGCATAATCATCCCTGGCCGATTCTGGACACGCCCACCTTCGACCAAAAGCACTCGTATGGCCTCTTCGGCCACGCCCCTTCACGATTCGCTAATTGAATTAGCCATTCCTGACGCTCACGCCCACGCAATTAAATGGTACCTTAAGCGTCACCGCCCGCATGCTATTTTGAAGATCCAGCAAAATTTTCATTATTCATTATTGATCACATGAAAACTGCACAAAACCTTCAAATGTTCGACATATATGCACAGCACATCCAAAGCGTTTATTTCCCTTCTATAACGACACACTAACAAGTAGAAAACTTGCCTTAGACTCGCTGTCCTCAACGGAATGCAACGAGCATGCATGACCTTTAACCTTAGCATTGCCCGTTAACGGTAAACCACGCCCCTTTAGTGAGGGGCGTGGCTCGCAATGATAAAGAAAATGGACAATGAATAATGAATAATGACCGCTCGCCCGCATGGAAAATAGAAAAAGTGGTGACGATAAACAGCGAATTTAGTTTGTGTGGCCTTATACTTGCACGTGCACAGCAGTGTTATTCAAGACGGTTCGACAGCTCATAGCAGCAACAACCCTATAGCGTATTACGGTATCGAACTCCACACTGTGGTGTCGACATCAACTCAATCTTCCTCACTGTAGCCTAACCTCCAATTCTTGGTGACTTAGCTAGCTACATCTTAACTTGAAGGACTATGGTGCAAAGCCTTGGCACAAATGCAAGACTGAAGTAGCTACACTGAGCAATATTGCATGTCCAATATTTTAATAATAATTCAACTCACTTGGTTTCAAGCACTGTAATTCCATGCATGCATACAAGCCAGAGAGTCAAAGGCTAGCTAGCTACCACAAGAATACAGGCAGCTAAACCTTAGAATTGAAAAGAAGCCACGATGATCAAAAGCTCGCTGGTCCGCGCATGCGCTGAGGGTTTTAGACGTATATAGCGCGCAACCTATTAAAATTTGTCAGTGCTATCGCTAGCTCAAAGTCAAGAAGCTTAGAATTGAAAAATGACGCCAAAACTGGCGAACAAAGCGTTTTCGGAGAAATCCACACAAATCATGAATTGGGAACGCCATAAGGAACCTTGCAACATCGCAAATTGGACTCGCAAACGAGGTAAGTAGCAGCTATAGCGTGGTAACAGACAGACAGACAGACAAACCAACTACCGTAACCCTCGCGCATGCGCCGAGGGTTAATGATCCTCTCCCTATTCCTATTCATATTGTCCAGACACAATCATAATAATATTATTAATTTTATGGTACTGAGCTAACACCATGCGTTACAGGCCGATCTTGATCATGACAGTGCCTCCAAGTATACGGATTTGTCAGTATTTTTACTGAATTCTGACCATAAATACTGATAAAATTTCAAAAATACTGAAAACCGGGGGAATTCAGTACATACATCATATATGGAGCTCTTTGTAAAATACTGAAAAATACTGAAAATGCATGCAAAATACTGAAAAATGGGAATATTTATACTGAAAGACAGGAGAACAGCTTGGAGGCACTGTCATGATCAATGACTATTCGCATAGCACCCGCATATTATAGATCGTAGAGAGTGAGGCTTGTGGTCGTATAGCACACACACATAATAATTATTATAACATTATGCATGTATCCACAAACTACACCCCCCCCCCCCCCCCAAACATTATCAGATTATGTAACTAGTAACTCATTGACAAGATCATTGGGTTCTTCTCATCTGTTTTCGATTCTTCTGTGGATAAAAATCTAGTTGACTGTAATAATATTACTATGCATCCTTCATGAAGTTAAGGGGATAATTAATTATTATAAATATACTATGAAGTGTGATGCAATATGAGGGTAATTACTCTGCTATGCTAGGTGCTGGGTTGATCTTCTTCATGGGTGATCTCTTAGAAATTGGCACTGATGGTCTTCGTTTCTGAATCTGTTTGCCGAGTGCTGATGATCCCATTGTTGCCCTTCGAGTGCGGCTTTTAGGACGACTTGGGTTAGAATACTCGTCTAATTTTTCAGTCAGTTCTCTTGATAAGTAAGGTAAATCCAGCAGCGACTTGTACTGTGGTTTCTCCTTATCTGATTCTACAGTGCACGGCAAACAAAATCAATTTCTTTCTCTCTTTCCCCCACTCTCTACCTCTCATATACGCACACTAACTAGCTAATCTTGTTCTCAAGCCACTCCCAGTTTTTCGAATTCAATGTTGAAAAAGAGCAGGCAACGTGGGGACAGGCTACACACACACATCATAGGTAGCTACATGCATCAACCTCATTGATGAGGCTAGCTATATTATGTAATCGAAGAGGCTAAATGCATTACAGTGCATGTTAAGTTCCTCATCGATGAGGCTAGCTGACACATGTAATCAATGAGGCTGATGCATGTACCCATCATGTGCATGCATGTGTGTGCATCGTATGTCCAGGCCAAGGGACACGGATAACACACATACACACCATTACACTGCCATGACAGCTGGCTCTCCTCTGGAGTAGGAAGTGCTCATAACTGAGCATGGTTTGCACTTAATGGCAGCAAAGGTGCTCACAAAGGTGAGCTATATATATGCCTGGAGGTAAGTCAAAACAAACTTGAAAGGCTAAGACTCGGATGGACACAGGCACAATGATGGGTCATAGATCACTGGGAAAGCCCATTGGGCTGAAGGTAGGCCCACTCCAGAAAAAAAGATAGCCTGCCACGTACAACTGGGCCTAGCTACCTTCAGCCCAATGGGCATTCCCAACGGTCTATATATGACCCATCATTGTGCCTGTGCCCATCGTAGCCTTTGACTTACTTCCAGGCATATCATAGCCAGGGGCGGCTGAGGGTAGGTCAGTTTGGGGGGGCAGTCAGGCACCCAAAAGTTTTGTAACAAATGTCATAATATATTTAGTACAGTTCAGTAAACAGAGCTTGTAGCTAGCTAGTTAGGTCCGCCTTCATGGCTGTTACATAATTTTTAGAATTTTGGTTCAACGAACTTGAATTGATGATAGTAGGTGAGTTAATTGCCAGAAATATAGTGTACATGCATCATAATAATAATGTGGGCCTAACTATAGCCATCCAGTTTGGGGGGGCAAGGCCCACTGATCTTAACTTGGGGGGGGGGGGGGGGGGGGCGATTGCCCCCCCTGCCCCCCCTGTTCCGCCTCCCCTGATAGCTCACTTATGTGAGCACCTTTGCTGCCACATAGCTAATGAACTTACTATCAATTGACAGTAAGACATAGGAGCCTCTGCCGGTGAAAACTGATCGCCCATTCTCTAAAGATTGTGAAAACTGTGCTAGCTCAATAATTGAGTATCCTGCTTCATCCACTAGCGCTAGCTGATCATGACCTGCAAGTATTGAGCAATTCTATTATAATAATTATTAGCTATGCTTGTCAGTCATAATAATAATAATAATATTATTATCATTATGGTTCAAAACCTACCTTCAACGTAATCCTCACAGTTGCACTTGCTCATGATACTATTGATGAGCAACCTCAGATAGCAGTCAGAATTAAACAGCTGCTGGTCGTTAGCTAAAATTAATGATCAAAATTAATAATTATTATAGTATACAGTCAGATCTCTGTATAGCCAATACTAGTGCCAGTACAAGTCTAGTGGTCACTAGTACTTTACAGCCACTTAGTCAAGCTCCCAGTGGTATAATTATTATACCATGGCAGCATTACACACCTCGAGCTCTTTAACACACCCACCTCTCTATTAGCTACACTTTTTAGAATTATATTTAGCAAGCTATCATGCCATGATGAGCATTGACCATTATAGATAGGTTCCTCTATAATCACTTGCTGCCCATATAATATTATACACCATGGGTTGACTTACCTCCATATCTAACAGTGAAAAAAGTTGCAGGCTGCGGTGTCACAGCTGTCATCCTAGAGCTTGCACAATGTGCATACACAGTAAATAAAGAGGCTATAGCTGGTTGATTTCAAATTTTGCTGAGCAGGCTACAAATTCCTATATTATATGAATACACTATCGGATATTAATATCGTGAATATTAGAACATTGACAGGAACAGTTTGGGGGTGGGGCTCTACATGTACACTTAGATATCTCTAAAAGATTATCTCAACTGAACTGCAAATTGCGTAATTAAATTAATTTTTAGGTGATTGTATTACACAATGATTCATCTCAGAGACACATAGTTATCAATGATAGTCTGTGTTACGTCAAAAGCTTCTCTGAAAGTATCTTCTTCACAGCCATATTTCTCATACCAGTGAAGGTAGGCCCGCTCCTTGTGCATTAGTCCAGCTTGATGCACCACTGTCTCTAAATAGTCACACACAATTGAACCGTTCACGAGAGCAGTTGCAAACTTTCTATCAACGAGTTGAATTTCATGGCTGAACCAGAAATCAACTGGAAATGGGTTCCATTTGACGGTGTTGTAAACCTCTTTTAGTCTATCTTCGAGAGTGGTCAAATTTGATCCTTTGATGAGAGAATTGTTTATGCTGTTGGGGCTGCCCCTAGCAATTAGCACTAACGATAATGTAGAGCCTTTCTGATACTCTCCTGTCTCAGTGTTTTTTCTTCGCATTAGACTTGGGTTGAGGAGGTTGGTCGTGGCCTGCTCCCAGGTGTAGCGGGAGGACTCGGTGTGGATTGGGGTGATAAATTTGAGGTTTGGATCTGGACAGAGAGAGCGCACCAGCTCCCAGGGTTCTTGGCAAGCATAGCTTGGTGAACTGCAGGTTCAAGAAGGAAGAGGAGTAAAATACGGAGACATTTTATTCAGGATCCAGTTCTTATGTTAACATGTAGTGAGCAAAGACAAACATGCTTTTATTGCACTAAAAGATGTACACTCCTTTATGGAGCTAAATGTTGTACTCTGATGGCAACCAGGTGTACAATTGGTACATGTAGTTGCATGCTCCTTTGATAGTTCATATTATACTCCTGCTATTGTCTCTCATCTCACCTTTGCTTGACACTCCAAATGGGCATGAGAGAGTTACACAGTACTTGTGATATGCCCTTATTCATATCGTCCAGAGACACAGGTCCATCGAGGAGCTCCCTCTCTCTCCCTCCACCCCCTCCTCCTCCTCCAGCGCCACCGCCAACTGAAACCCTCTTTCCGATCCCCCGGCTAGCCCCTCCCCCTCCTCTGCTCCCCTTCCCATCCAGTAACAGCTGTTGGGCGTGCTGGAGTACGATATCATTCTGTATCAAGAGCACAGCGTCGCTGTAGCTCTGTAGCCATGACAGACAGAGCAGGCTGTTGTAGTGCTGCAGAGGGGTGTCTCCAAGGCTGAATGGGGCTATGGGGATGGACAGGATGTAACCAAGAGGGTAGTTATCTCTGATCCTCTCCAGAAGGGCAGAGCTGAGACCTACATATGTACATGACATTGTGATATAAATCATACTACAGTTCAGTTAGGATTCCAATAATGTGTAACTGTACACACATTAATTTTATTTTTTTATGTATGTATACATGGTCAAGGCTTCATCCATATATACCAGCTAAACTTCAACCATAGAACTAATATCAAGTAATAAAGTACCATTTCAGATGAATAAATATTAGAGAGAAAGAGAGAGAGAGGGGGGGGGGGGGGTGGGAGGAGCCCCTTTAATCAAGACCCACTCACCAGCTCCAGTTCCGCCTGCCAGACTGTGCATCAACACAGTTCCTCCAAAGCGGTCACACCTCTCCACTAGCTTCCTCATCCTCTCCTCCACTGACTGAAGCGTCGGATGATGACAATCTCCATCTAAGACAGGTATATCTAATATTACCGTAAAAGCTCTAATTACAGCGCCACTCTAATGTTAGCGCCACTTGGCATTATTGTTATTCTAATTATAACACAAAGTACAGTCAGAGATATGAAAACTGGTACCTTAAATAATTCGTAAACAATGAGAATGCCAAGTGCATTTTTTTTGGTTTTTTTTGGCGCTGTAAATAGAACTTTTTAATACGGTAATGAGTTACTCAACCATCAGCTTCATGTACCAATTGTAGGGAGAATTTTATGTAGTCAATCAAGGGCTTATAGACCCCAAGCCCTTGGTTCAATACAACTCCTCACCACTATTTGCTCCTTTCTTTCCATGGTATCCGTAAGCCCAGTTGCTTCCTCTCCCAGAGCCCTCTGGTAACACCACACAGCAGTCGCTGGGAACCCTCTCCTTCAGTGCAGAACCAGTTCTCGACTTGGAGCCAGCTCTGATGACCTTGGAGTCCGTATCTACCCACAGACACGGCAGGGTCCCATTGATGAGAGAGTAGGGGAGGTATCTCGACTTTGTTGAGACTCCAGGCTGGTTCGTGGTGCCGGTCTGGGTTCTGAGTCTCTGAGCTGAGCTGGTGGAAGAGAGGGAAGACGGCCTGGATTGCGTACCTTTGAAGGTTCTCGCGGTCCATTCTTCGACCTCTTGCCAGAAACACTGTCCCAGTTGATTGCCACACTGACCAATGTTCAAGAACACAGCAGACATTTCTGATGTGTCTCTGCACCAGGCTCCTGCGCGATCTCAAATTTTCAATATTTCATGGGTGGAGCTAGCCAGTGTTTTCAATATGCCGGTACGGATATTTGGATAGTGCTCACACTGACAGGAGCTAGCTGCACTTTCGAGTTGGGTTGACAGTCCGCCCCAGTTGAGTGTGAGTGTTGTGCGATCGCAGCTGATTTATAGCAGACTCAGGCAAAGATGTCCAGAGCAAATTACCAAGGTATGTTCAAGTTCTGTATTGAGCAAATTCGTTCTCTTCATGCTATTCAGTGTAAAGAAAAACTTTTATAGTGATAATGATTCCATAGTATTGAATTTCAATATACATAGCTGCATATCGCATGCAGGCTCTAGTCAGTTGGGAAAATTACGTTATCTGTTTATGAGATTAAGCTGGTGTTTATTGAACAAGTTTTCTATGTGATAGTTTACAACCAATCAAATCTCAAGTGGTATTGGAGTGTATATATAGCAACAATTGTCTATTCAGACGCCTATCAAAAACGTCATATTAAAATTTAATAATAAATAGCCTGTCTGTGTTGTTCTGACGTGTACTGCAGAAAACGTTGATGATTTGTTTTTGTAATAAAGTGGCAATGACAGCAAATACATGTATTTGACGATCACCAAATTATAAATGTACGGCACAATTGTGGACCTATAGATTAGGCTGAGCATTCAGACCAGCAAATTTAAATGCTGCCATACTAAATTAAATTAGGGCCATTTCGCCAAATTTAATGCTCGTCGAAACTACCTGCTAAACAGCATTGGCTTATGTCTTTATTTAATATACAATCAACTGACAAATGTATAGATCTAGGTAGCCCCTGTAGTATTGCACTATTTTCAAAATTATTGTGAAAGTTTTAAATTATCCCTAGATAGTTTCGGATGTATTTAATTCTCCAGATGGCTGCATCAGTGGGCCCCACTGAGCTATGCCAGGAATCTACTACGTGTTTACTACATAAGCTATCATGTTAATTTCACTCCCTAATTAACGCTAATACTCCGCTCCAGTGCACCACCATCCCAGCCTACTGGCGTTGAAATACCATAGGCTATACTTGTATTACCACCAACTCTACTGTTATGTCCCTTGCTACTTAGCTAGACTTACCACATACTTGCATGCACTGTAGCTTTGGGAAAGCACTTATCTCGTTTGCACCTATCACATAGAAGGTGCAAACCACACATCTATACAGGATTGCTCATGCTTCATCACTATTTGTACACAGTGTGTAACACGTCACTGCTCTTTTGTGTGAAGTGGCTCATGTTCTCACTAATTGTTATTGGCTTTGAGTGACAATTACTAACTGATCTGTTGATAGAAGTGTAGTAGATAACATTCTCTTTCATTTCCATTACGTGGCTACAGAGCATGGTACTAGAATCTGTGTATACACACACATAGCATTTGGTGAAGCCCTATCCCCAGGTATTCATTGTCCCATAGTACCTCTTCTCTGACCACCCTTGTGTGGGCTCTGTAGCTACACTAGTTGAAGGGAAAGAGCATACAGCTTGAGCAAAGATCTCAGTGTGCCTATGCAGCAGTGATTGTGGACAATTATGGTCGAGAGCACGATTGTGCCCAAGTGTCTAGTGTCAGTGGTTTGACCTTTTATGTCCAAGCAGTGCAGATTGCTTTGCTGTAGGTAATGTATGATTATGGTTGTCTGAAGGCTGCACCCTCTACATCTTTGGTCATTGGTGATTGCATGGTGTGTGTGTGTGTGTGAGAGTGTGTGTGTCTGTTTGTGTGTGTGAGCTACAGTAACTGCTGCTAAGTGGACAATTATGGATTCTTCCATTGTTGTGTGGTTGTGTGTGTGTGTATACATTGTTCATGAATTGTTTGTGACTTCTGTCCAAGAGTTATTATAAGATATATTGTACACAGGTGCTGTTTGATAAAGTAAATCTCTCTCTCTCTCTCTTCTCTCTCTCTCTCTCTCTCTCTCTCTCTCTCTCTCTCTCTCTCTCTCTCTCTCTCTCTCTCTCTCTCTCTCTCTCTCTCTCTCTCTCTCTCTCTCTCTCTCTCTCTCTCTCTCTCTCTCTCTCTCTCTCTCTCTCTCTCTCTCTCTCTCTCTCTCTCTCTCTCTCTCTCTCTCTCGCTCTCCCTCCCTCCTTTCTCAGGTGGCAAGGCCTTTGGTCGACTAAAGCAAGAACAAGAGGATCAGCTGGATGAGATCAACAGGGTATGCATCACTGTCCCATGTGGGTTCTGTTATGAACTTCCTAATCGATGTATTAATTGGATTTGCCACATATACCCATGCAGGCCTTAACTAAGTTTCTATAATTATTACACATGAAGGAAGGATTCCGTGTGACAATAATGAACATGGGGGAAGAGCTGGGTGCATAGCACTATCATTATAGTTAGTGCATGTCCCATAGGATAGCAGTATTAATTTACTATTATAGATCAGTCTTATAGTGTTTATGATGGCCTGATATAAATGAAGCCTCAACACTCATCCATGTCTGTGTTCGTATACATGTACATGTATCCAAGCATCACAGACCGGGACCCTCCATTCACATGGATGTAGATAGCAGCTGAACTGTACTAGAGCACCACAGTATTCATGGTGTTGGGTTTGTTCTATACTTTGACCTTGATAAGGAGCCCACCTTACCTCCCCTTTATGAATCCTGTTTGTACTATACTGCAGTCGTTCATTAACAGTGGTGACTACGATGATCCCGATGATTATCCTGACCTGACTGAGAGGCTTGAAGCTTACAAACGTGAGTCAATTATCAGTGGCTGAGAGCAGTGAGCAGAGTATGACATGCCTGTACGCTGTGTGTCTGTTTTTGAGCTACTGCAGTTACAAAATACATGTACACAACCCCATGATGATACTGATAGTATTATGGGACACTGAGATTTGCTACAAAGGGGAGAGCTCCTGTACATGTCTCAGTCTGCATGGCAATAGTAAAAAGCATGAAGCGAAGCATAGCATTACTGTGACTGTAGCACCCACCCACGTCTATTTCATGTGGATTGAAAAAGATCGGGGAGGCTAGGGATGAGGCTGGATGTTTCGTACATGTGTGACTAGGTCAAAGGCAGTGATACCCTACAAACACTTCACACTGTTCACAACAAGTGGGGAATTTCTGTAGTCTCATACAATACATCAAAGCAACTATAACAGTATCTCAGAGAATTATTATTTATGAAAGTATCAGTGCATGTATTCATTGTAAGGTTGTGGATACTGAGAATGATGATAATAATATTATGTGAACGTATACATTTTGTAGTGAATATGAAAGTGTAGCAGCTTATGTGATACTCTAACTATTTTTTCCAACACAGAACAGTTTATGGAGTTCGATGAAGACAACTCTGGAGATATTGGTAACTGTTTATTGATGTGTACTTTCATTGTTACTTTAATGTGGAAGTAGTATTATGATTACCTTCGCCTTGTGCAGCATATATGCACTCAGTGTAATTCGGAACTCTCTCCCCTCTCTCTCTTCTCTCTCCATTTCTCTCTCTCTCCCTCTCCCTCCCCCCTCCTCTCTCTCTCTCTCTCTCTCTCTCTCTCTCTCTCTCTCTCTCTCTCTCTCTCTCTCTCTCTCTCTCTCTCTCTCTCTCTCGCTGTCTCTCTCGTACTCATATATGTGCACCTCTTTACTCCCCATCCCTCCATTCTCTTTCATCTCTGTCTCCCCTCTCCTTCCCGCCTTCCCCCATATTCCCCTCCTGTGCCCACAACTGTTGATTGGTACAGACATCATGGAGCTGAAGAGAATGATGGAGAAGCTAGGTCAGGCTAAGACTCACCTCGAGCTCAAGAAGATGATAGCAGAGGTGGACACCAACAACTCGGGTAGGTCTACATACATAACAGTGCTGTTTAGCATAGGGAGTCCCATGCACACATACAAGGTCATGTATGTGTGTGTACCCCATGCTCGCCACAGTACATAACCACTTCCTCACAAGTGTCTACAGCTAGTGTATCCTGTAGACTCAACCAAGACTTAAATATATTATTTCAGGATAAATAATTATTGTGCTGGGCAAATTTCCATGTATGGCATAAAAGGTACTATGTATGACCATATGTGGGCGCTCAGAGTAGAATTGGAACATTGCATTAGCTTGGTTATTTTTTGAAAAAAGCGCCTAAAGTTTTCATATATCTGGCTACCAAAGGGTTAATGATCTTGCCCTCAACTTTTGCATGTCCACCTTAGATGCATGTAGAATGTTTATAGTGGTATAGTTGTCACGGTAACGGGATCACGTGACCGACCACATGACTTGATGTTGTGTAATGGCGCCATGGCATGGGGTCAAGTAGTACTGCTCAGTGGAGAACCGATCCTCTATGTACCTCTAAGGTGAGATGAAAGTGCTAACTATTGTGTGTAAGCTATAAAAGGTTCTTATATCTTCACATTTGGACTTTGTAGCCCAATTTTCCTGTAAATTGTATCTGCTGAATTGCCAATACTCACTCAGACCCTGTGCATGCCTTCGGAAGGTCAAGCTGAATACCCTACACCCTAGAAAGAGGCTAAACGAGTCATTTAAGGATGCACATGAAGATATTTCAATGAAAGAAATCACTGAATACTGTTTAGAGTGCTTTAAATAGGTTTACTTGCTTGTAGTATATGTGACTATGCAATATTTATGTATATCGTGTATGATAAATGTGAATAATCAGCCTGTCATTGGGTAGGGGTACAACATATTGACTCAAACATCTACCAGAAAATTTCTACCCCATATTGGTATAAATCTATGTAGAAAACTTATTATTGACCAAGTTAATGCAATGTTCCAATTCTACTCTGAGTGCCCACATATTATGACATTTATAGTGAAAGCATACAATGGTTGGGTTATGTACTTCAAGTTTGGTTCAATAATAATTATTATGTATGCATGATTGTGTAACAATAGTGCGTGTGTATCCATAGGCACCATTCATTACAATGAGTTTCTCACTATGATGCTGGGAAAGAAGTCAACCGTGCTTAAACTGTAAGTACCGTAAATCCTATACTCTTCTCACTAGGAATCTAATTTTGCTCTAGTGCATCACCCAAAATTCTTCCTTTGATGTGTGGGTATATAGAGACAGGCTTAGAACCATAAGCTTTAACGTTGCCTTCTCTGTAGGATCTTGATGTTTGAAGAGAAGAAGAAAGCAAAGGAGGTACCGAAAGGTCCGCCCCCAAAGAGGTCGCTGGGTGACCTGCCTTGAAGCAGCCAGCCACAGCAGCTGCTGCTAGCTAGTCTATCAGAGACTCTAAAAGAAATCCATGCACTTTAGCAAATAATATAATTATTATTGTGTCTAGTCAATTTGATTATAATATAGTTGCTCCATCTTATGGTATTATGTCATTATTAATAATTATTAACATTAAGTGATATGGATGGTTATTAATTTCCATGTACGGTACAGGTGCATGTACAGAGTGAGAATGTTAACAGTTTTATAATAATATTATAGCGGATCAAATATCACCAAGCTGTTCCTATAATATTATTTTTATACATGCCGTGACCCATTTGGCCGTGGATATCAATAATAAATATACAGCACCACATATCATAGCATGCATGGTTGGCTAATCCTGTTGTACGTATAATCATCTGTTGCAGGAATGTTTCTCTGTATAGCGTGTGAATTACATTATTATGCTCCTGCTAAGAAAGATTATGATATTCAATGCTAAGGGAACTCAAAGAAGGCACAATAATTATTATTAATTGACTCAGCATAATGTAGTGTATAATGTACTATACAAAAAATCAATGACCTCTGTATCAAGAGTGGGGGTATATACATGACAATAATCACATACATAACAGATAATAATATTATCTGCAATAATAAGTATTATTATTACTATAAAATGAAACTAATAGAAGTGGCCATAATACACTATCAGGGTAGGAAAGAGGCGTTATACACACAAATAAGATTAGCATACAGTGATAATAATCCCGTAGACCTGTAAGAATAAGCTATAGATTCTTAGCCACAGACAATAATAGTACAGTACAGATATTCTCTCTCTTACATGTAATGTTATCTTTCCTTATCAAAGA
The DNA here is from genome assembly GCA_963930775.1 of Cliona cf. orientalis. Classification (NCBI taxonomy): domain Eukaryota; kingdom Metazoa; phylum Porifera; class Demospongiae; order Clionaida; family Clionaidae; genus Cliona; species Cliona cf. orientalis. The sequence goes on from OZ005697.1 coordinate 7,257,347, forward strand.
AGATATTCACGTCACCTTGCAAATTCTAGTTTAAGTATAGGCTTCAGGTGCACCGTCATTGATGGCGCGTCCGGGAGATAACAGCTTCTGTTTCTCCGAACCCTCCTCGCCAGGTTCACCTTCTATGGTCAGCGCCTTCCTCCAGCCTGCCCGTACCATTGCCCAGCGAATGCCTGGCATGATGATTAATAGATACAAGTTCCGACGAATAGGATGAAGTAGCCAACAGGCTGGAGAGGCTCAAACTCTTGCCAACCGACGGCGAGAGAGAAAACCCAGATGAAGATTGTACGCACGCTGTCGAGAACCATCCTTGTCGTAGCACTCATGGTCTGTGTCACGGTAAGTCCAGAGAAATTGAAGAAAGCAATGCTGATGATGACGCCGAGTGTCGCGAGAAGCAGGAGGGGGCTATTGAAGATCTGGTGTAGTCCATCAACCGAGTCTTCGAAACGTCTGGTGTCCTGCCAGAAGTCCTGTGAGGCTGGAAGATGCCACGGGATGAAGTACATCGGGAACAGGAGGATAACGAGAACGGAGAACCCGAATATACCCTCCCAACCCACTCCCTGCAGCGGAGGGACCTGGTACTTTTTGATAATCTTCTCTTCCACGGTCATCTGAATCGCCACAATGCCCTGGGCTAGGATGATGAGCAGATCGCCGGCTAGGACATACTCTTTGGTCAGCCCCTGGCCGCCTTTGAAGAAGACTACGTCGCCCACTCCGACAACGGCAAGACCGACAATGACCGTTACCATGCCAACCCAGTGATGGATCTTGAGCTTGTTACCAAGAAATGCAACAGAGAGAATCCCTGTGAAGATTATCACGCTGCCACGTAACATCTGGAAGCTGGCTGCGTAGGTCCATGTGAGGGCCAGGTACATCGTTGAAGTTCCACAAAGATCACACAGGGCAGGAATTGCCCAGACCAAGGGGATGAATTTCTGCGGTCCGAAGACGGAGATGTCCTGCTTTCGACAGACCTTGTAGTAGTACCAGATCTTGAATACAAAGTAACAGCTCATTTCACCGATAAACATCATCACAGCCTGGGGAGGGGGGGGGGGTGAGAGGACATGTACATGTATGTGAGCACAAATAAAATGAATGAGAGGGTACGAGGGGAGTGTGTGTCATTGTACAGTGCATGCCATTGTTCCAGACTATAGCAGATGTTCTATAGAGGCCTCATGGAGCTCACGTACATGTATGCATGTACGCCATGGAAATACTAGTACAAGGCCCCGAAGACTTTTACTAACAAATATTTCTAGTACTACACATGTACAGTATGACACCCCTTGGCCCCACATGTAAAGTGCACCTGCATATATACGCCAGATGGTGGTCACTGCCAGTCTGGTGGTATTACTGACCTGTAAGTATGGATGAATGAATACATGCTCTGGTTTAGGATTGGTCCCTTCAGACGGAAGGCGATCGGACCACCTGGATACGTAAGAGTGTGGATAAATGAGGGTAAGAGAGAAAATGAGAGGGAGGAATGGACGAGGGGAGAGAGTGAGGGAGAGAGAGAGGGAGGAATGGACGAGGAGAGAGAGAGGAATGAAGTGTTCTCCCCAGCGTACATAAGGTATGTCAGCCCAACAAGCCTTCTGTTTATAATTCCCTTTGATGTGGAAATAGTGCTAATCCATAAGCTTTGATGTGGCCACAGTCTCCACCTATTATCATGCCTTAAATTTTGCCTGGGGAGAACACTGGAATGGGGCAGAGAGAGAGGAAAGAGAGAAGATACACAAGTGGGTGGGATACACACATACACATGTAGAGGGTACATGATCCAACCCTAATCTGATAAGAGAGAGTGTTGTGGTCACAAGGGCAGTGGTGGTACCTCCCACAGAATCAACTCCACGGAATGGGTGAGCATAGCAAATACACACTGTGCCAGGCACAAAGGAATTATACCACCACTTATGGCTAGACTCAGTACCCTGTCACTGTAATTATACGGTAGGCCATTGTGCACAATAAAATCGTTACACAAACTAATTAATTGCCACTACAATGTACACATGAACATAAATTTGATATAATATTATTATGTATGTACATGTACTACATTATTGAGTACATGTAAATGATGATTTGAAGGCTCTTGGATCATGAAAGTCTTAAGCAGAACAGAAATATACATGTACAACGATTCTTAACATGCCTACAAATGATGTTTGATTGACTGTGACCAACACTGACACTCAAATAATACATATTATACTCTACCACAGTGGGTGTTGTTTATCCAGGAACACATTCAGTCAAGATGGCCACTGCACACTAGTAAAACCAGTAAGCCTCTGACTTCCTCGTTTACTTGCGCACCACAGTTGACACAGATAAATTACTTCCCAACATTGATACATAGCTGGTGGAGTACACACTCGTCGTATAGCTATAGTTCGGTCATACAAAACTCAATGGGAATTTCATCATCCACTTAACTGAATTAATATTATGACTAGATAGCAGTACTCTCTGGAGAATCAGTACATGGTATAGATCCATCATTCCCAATAGCCATAGCACAGCAAAGCAAATACACACCAGTACAACCTACACGTACATGTAATGTAGGCCTAGCATTCCCAAGGACACCTGGACAGCACATAAGTTAATCCAAACAGTGGGCACTTGAATAAACCCGGCATACAATTCCATTATTCCCAGTAGCACGGCTCAATAGCATTCCAACTATTGCTATACAGCCACCCGAGCAAAAGAGACCTCTGAAAAGATTTCCCTTAAAAAATTCCAACTTCCACAAAAGAGGAGCTACATGTATAATAGCGTGTAGACCATCATACGGTGGATAGGCTATTCCCCCCCCCCTCCCTCCCCGTAAGGAAAGTAGCAGTCATCACGATTTCTTGACTGATAATCTTTCGCAACTTCTTGTCTAAACATATGGCACAAGTGTATAGCTACGCCATAGCTACAGGAGGTCATACACAAGGTTGTGTACAGCTATAACGTTTCAATGTTTACCACAGTGCACAAGTACACATGCACTTTTATGCACACAAGGCACTCTACTGGTCCTTCAGTCAGCCAGTATGGAGGGTTTTGGGTTTCAGAGGGCCCCGAGGGAGGTATCCAGGAATTACCAATACTCAACTTAATCCCCAAGCAAAATTTGTTGTACATTGTACATGTATGTCATCGTTAATTTTGACCAGAGAACAATAAAACTGTGTAGTGAGTGATTACCAACTTACTTTGCTGCTAGAGTGTTGATGGTTCCTGTGCTGACCATGACCACTGCTATGATGATGTGGAAGGCCAGCATGGCCATCGAATGAGTGCTCATTGGTACTGCCATTGTTGATCCTCACCAACTCTCTCCTTGGCTTCTGCTACTGGGAATATAATCCACAGCCATGAATGTGCCAATGCATGTGTGTGTGTGTGTGTGTGTGTGTGAGAGAGAGAGAGAGAAAGAGAGAGAGAGAGAGAGATCATACAAATTTATACTACTTTCATTGGTAGTTTACTAGTGGTATTAAAGTGATATGATAGGGCATGCCAGTGAGCTCTATTTAGAAAACTAGAATAAGAAGATCTGTGGTTTAAACACCAGAGCTCTTGCAGCTAGCACCTTTAATACTACCCTACTCACAAGGTCACTATGTCGATATGAAAAACAGCCCTTCCTAAAATCCAAATTCGAACTAATAATCTGAATACGCAAAATAAAATACACAGAACAGATCTAGATCCCACGGTACAAAATTAACTGAGTTTATAATTGATCACAACTCACTCAACTTTCCGTGACTTTGGATGAGCCCCTTTTCAAGCTCTGACACAGAAATCGGGGCGGCTAGTTGGTTGTGACAAGGAGCACGAGGTCACGGTTCGCGGATCGATCGCGGAGCCTTCATGTCACATGATGCGAATGACATGACATGTTATTCGGTACGTGTAGCCCCGCCCATGCGTGGGAGACAGCAAGGTCAAAGGTCAATCTGATGCTATTATATTTGCCCACCTGGGCAAAATTCTCTGGTGGGCACCTGCATTGGTCCTGCAACTCAAGCTCGTTGATCGCGATCAGCTCCACAGGTGGACATCATCAGGAGCAGTAAGCTTATTTAAACGTAGCTACTAAAGAAAGAAGTCTGAGAAGCTGAACTCAAACCAAGCTACCATGTTACGATATTATTTGGACACTGCTGCAAATTGTGCTCGGCATATCATGACTGCCATGCGCCCTCTCAGCCTCAGGGGAGTTGCTACCCGGTCAGCGAGCATGAGTCATCTTTATAACCCATACTCACGGATCCCACATCATGGCACAGTGACTCAAAGACCACTAGCACTTCATCAGTGTATGCCATACAGTGTGGCCACACCCCAGCCGCAGCCGCAGCCTAAAGGTCACCCAGCTACTGATCACACTCCAGACCAAGCTTCCGACACACCCGCAGACTTTGCTACAGCTAAACCATTCAGTGCCATTCCTTCACCGAAAAGGATCCCCCTGATTGGTATGAGCCGTGACTTTATGAAGCAGTCACCCACTGAGTCTGTCCGTAACGTCCGCCAAAGGGTGGAGGAGCTGGGGAAAATCTATCGAGAGAAATTGGTACCTGGCTTGCCTGAGTTTGTGTTTGTGCTTGATCCAGAGGATGTGGCCAAAGTGTTTCGTGCTGATGGGAGGCATCCTCAGAGGTTTCCGATTTCAGAATGGACAACCGTCAGGAAGGAGCTCAATATTCCCATTGGTCTCTTCCTATCGTAAGTGATTGTATTGCCCCTCTCGTCTCCTCTAAACGAACTTCTTTCCGAACATTTTCACGTATATTTTTAATGGGCTGTCTCACTTTCAGGAGGATTTTACCCCTATAGCTAGTCTGTGAAATAATGTTATTAACCCTTTAGGTACAGAATAATTTTTTCCCCTCGCTCTACAGGAATGGAGAGAGTTGGGAAAGTCAACGGAAGCCAATATCAAAATTTATGTTGGTTCCTAGAAAGTTGGCAGAGTACCACGAATCCTTCAATGAGGTGGCTCTAGACCTGATTGATGTACTCAGAAAGGAGAGGGGAAGGGATGACGTGTTTCTGGACGTACCAGGCACGATGAATCGATGGTCCTTTGAATGTGAGTTTTCAAACTATCGTTGAGTTGTGATACATTATGATCATCTATGTACACTACCCAGCAATATTGTTTGATGGTCCGCACTAGATAATTGTGAAAGACATTGCTATATACCTCTGGCCATGCACCTTAACATGATGTTTGATTTTTAGACTGTATACCATAGCCATTTTGAAGGGGAGGGTTTGAATTTGTACATATATAGCATTATTATAATACTCTCAATTGTCAGCTTTAGTTGTTTTTATCTCTAGCTATTGGTGTTTTTGTTCTTGGAAAGCGACTCGGTTGTCTAGAAGAAGAGGTACCTGCCGACTGTCAAGTGTTTATCGAGGAGCTACATAATTTCATTGTAGTCACCCAGGATCTTCTCTTCAATTTCCCCTTTCATAAGTTCGTTACTACCAAAAACTGGAAGGCTCTTGCTCATAGCATAAAATGTGTCTATGATGTTGCCATGAGCCATATTCAAGAGAAGGTAATTTGAAACCAATGTTATGTTAATAATTGCCATAATGAGCTCTGCAAGATTAATCTATAATCACTGGACCGGAATGGAGGAATGGAATGGTAGAATCGCAAATTCTGAAATTCTGATATGGTGAATACTGCTGCTGTAGGTATAGTTGCTGTCTTTATGCAGGTGGCACAGGTGACAGAGGAAGACAAGAGACTGCTAGAGGAAGGAGGGGAAGATGATGAGCCGCCAGTTGGTGTGGACTTTGTCACCTTTATGATGCACGCCGGGAAGATGGACTTGGAAACCATAGCTACCAATGCTGTTGACCTCATGGCTGGAGGAGTGGATACGGTGAAGCCTACTTAGATTGCTGGTTGTATCTTATTGGGGCAGTCAGGGGTAGGGGTTGGGAAGGAATGCTGACAATATTGCTGATATCTACATGTATTATTTACATGCACAATTTCTTGTTTGGCGTTGAAAGAATGCATATACATGTACACAATCTTAGGCTGTCAATAAAGAAGTATTTGCTTACACCAGTTGTATATAGCTAAGCTATTGATAAACATCTAGCTACTAGTATGAAACACCACCTATGTGACAATTATGAAGGCTAAACTATTTTAAATGGTAGTGGGATAGACATCATAATATTGTACAGTATTCACCCTGATGCCGTGTACACGAATGTGCATTTTGGTGTAAACTTGATACTATTACTTTTTAAGCCATCATCACTAATAAGAATTATTTCATAGATGTATACATGTATGTGATGTAATGTTTCCACAGACCTCCAACACTCTCTCTTGGACCCTGTACTGTCTTGCCACTAATCCTGGTGCTCAGGAGAAGCTGAGGCGTGAGGTTGAGGAGGTGGTCGGATCAGACAAGCTGGTCACTCCTCAGCACATTGCGAGGATGCCCTACCTCCACGACTGCATCAGGGAGACTCAGAGGTATATACTAGAATATTCTATGTTTCATAAATGGTACAAGTCAACAGGGCTGTATTTAGGGGAATGCCCCCCCCTCCCCCCCCCCCCCCAAAAAGATTTATGTATGGCTTTGTATAATAAATGTATGTGTTTGCCTCCCCATAGTAAGGTGGAAAAGCCCCCCTCCATTATTTGAATGAAATTCTAAGTATAGCCCTGATCATGATTCTAGTTCTGTAGTCCTATATTATTATGCATGCACCTAATTTGAGTGCACGGCTTTTTTCCACTACATGTACAGATGAAGTTGGCTTTATTCTTAGCTACCTCTTTCCTCAGGAGATTTCTATAGGAGAAATCATTGAATAGGGTCCAAAATCTAATGTGTATGCTCCTTGAAGTATAGATCTTACATAATATTATGACATCTGCATGGTCAGTATCAATATTTTGTACATTTACACACAACAAACAGATTTTACCCCATAGCTCCGAATAACTCAAGAATACTAAACGAGGATGTTGTTCTATCAGGATACAAGGTCCCTGCTGGGGTAAGTCTTACCACCTGCCATTGGAAGCAGCAAATTTAGGCACTGTTTCAATAGCCAGGCTGCCTTGAAAGCCATGCTTGAGCTGCTACCTATAATGAATTAATTAATGGTTTTGTTCTAGCTATTTTTCTGTTGCAAAGGTGCTTGAATCTGCTGTACATGTTAATTATCAATAATCTTGCATGCATTAGCTAACTTGAACGCTCCACCACCTACATGTACATGTATACTATTAGACACATATAGTTATGCCAATCAGAGTTGCTGGTACACTACCGGATAATTTTCCCGATCCTGATGAGTTCAAGCCAGAGAGATGGAGTCGAAAAAACAAGGACGCCGTCAATGTCTTTGGGTCACTTCCTTTTGGCTTTGGAGTTAGGATGTGTGTAGGTAAGCAGCAGCTAAGAGTAGAGAGTGTACAGCATTGGTGGCATGGTATAGAATACATAGTTGTTATGCATTGTGTATTGTACATTTCATATTGCACTTAAGCTTCTTCTTAATGGTCTCTAATTATCATTACTATATCAGATTCTATTTGAAATTCCTGGTTGAATGGTATATAATTCATGAAAATTTTTGGGTCTGATTCAATATGTTTTACAGATAATTATCTAACAACCCACAAAGTAGTTATAATTAATGATAATGATAACCTAACACTCTAAATTCCAACCATCGATGGTACCTTATGGATACCGTATAGCCGGAAATATTGGTGGGAATTAAATTTGGCGGTTGAACCCAAAATCGCTATTGCAAGAATATTGGCGGATTTAAATTTGGCGGTTCGGTACGGGATCACCATACGTATATATGTGAGTAGGAAATTTTGGTGGATTTTAATTTGGCGGTTGTAGTATATATACAGTGCGCTAAACCGCTAAATTTAATTCCCCGCCAAATTTTCCAGCTATATGGTATTTTTAAACATTATAGCCCACTACAATAAGTAGCTAGTGTCAACTTAGCTAGTGTACCTACAATCAATGAATGTGGCACTATGACTGCAACTTGTTGGCCTGTAGGTCGGCGTATTGCAGAGCTAGAGATGCATATTGCACTTGCTCAGCTGATAAGGAATTTCAATATTGAGTACAGAGATGAACAGCCTCTGAATTTCATTCAGAAGTTATTCGTGTATCCGGAAAGACAAATGGATTTGGCATTTGTCGATCGAAAGTGAACTACTGTAACAATGTCATGTGTATGATATTATTAACATATAATCATTGATTTTACTACTGCATGTTGTCGATACCATGTACATGTAAGTACAAAGAATACATAACATGTTAAACTATGATAGTGCTAATTAATTTTTATCCTATTATAAACTAGCTATGTGTACCTCAATTTATTGTTGTATCATGTCGTATTAACCTACTAAATGTGCGTGAGCTCTGCTGTTAATAATGGAGCAATATGCTATACTAATCAATATGCTGTCTTGTCTGTGTGTTCAACTGTTCCATACTGTGATAAATTAACATTTGTATTATTTGTAAGGAGTGGTTCATCGTGCTCCATCCGATGTGGCAGCGATTCACTAAAATCAGAATCTTGAGGTTGATCATGATCCTTACTGTGCCACAATTGGCAATGATCAAAGCACTTCTTGAAACACTTTTGAAATAGGCTTTGTGAATGCATCCATTTGATCACTAAACCTGTGATGTAGAACAGTGGTAGGATACAAGCTACTGTAGATAGAATTATGGAAAATGTCACAGATGATGCCTGCACGAAGGCAGTATTGAGACACGTAACAGTTGAAAGCAACATGGTGAGGTCAAGAATGAGTAAAACATGGATTGAGTTGTATATTCCAAACTGTTTCTTAAATGGCCTAATCATAACAATCAGCATGACAAGACACAGCAGAAATATCGGTGCAATGCTATAAAATTCCTCTCTGAACAAAGCATAGATGACAAAGAGAGTGATGCGAATAAGCAAATACAGACCAGAAAAGAACCGACAGTCACGAGTGCCTTCAGTGCCATCTTTGTAGTAACCTTGGTAAGAGTCCAAGCAGATTCGAAGGGCCGGCCACTTGGCTGTACACCCTCGGAAGCACCTGAGGGGATGTAGTAAAGCAAAGAGAAGTGGCAAGATGTTGAACAGGAGGGTTATTACGATTGCTAGTATGGCATACGGAAGATGATCTCTGCCAAAATACTCTATTGTAGCATCATAGAATAGGACGTAACTTCCAACTTTGCCATTTGGAGTATACGCTCTTGTGTAAACCAATAAATCAAAAGAAACGGTTAGAAATTTACCGTAAGAGAGAAGAAGGAATGTACCGAAAGCATTTAAAATGGAAGATTTGATGTTCACGGTATCAGTAATTGACTTGAGACATTTTTTGAATGGTTTCCATATCCAAACCAGTGCCATGGCCACAAGCGTCTGTCGTAAAGATCAACCAAAATGTATGTGAACACAATAAGAAACAAGGGATAGAGGGCTATGATGTAGTCCAAGGCAAGAACTTGAAGTGTGTTAATCTTTAGGCAGTTATCTGGCAATAGTGTACGAAAGAAATCCAGATTCCATATGCCATATATTGTAAAAAGCACAAAGATTGAGTAGTTATAGAATGGATGCATGTAGACTTTTGAGTTAAGCCATTCCATGACTATTCGAATATTTGCTGGAGTTGAAATCATTTGAGCAACTATGATGAACGTATCGAGTTGAGGAGAGTAGGCCTTAACTCCAAAAACGAGAATAAGAAAGAAGAAAAATGTAAGAGGAACAAAAGCAGAAATAACAAACTTAAACCAGTTATATTTTGCATTGGCACACTTTATACATTTCATGTTGTATGAGTATACCAAGGGGTAGTAACCATCTTTACACTTGCCACAAAATTTTCCATCTCGATTCCAGCGTTCTCCACACATAACCTCATTTAAGTCACTGTGATTCATTGGAACTCTGAAATACAACTTGAATGACATGCTTGACTTATTCAAAAAACAGTTAGTGAAACAGCTTCCAACTGTCACCCCAGTCTGGTTATCGTAGGTCATGCAATAACATCTCATGACGTATGCCCTTTGTTCTTCATTGTCGCAGCCTATAACTCCACCAAGATCATCTCCGCAGATACATTGCTGGCTTGCATTATTGTATGTGAACCAGACTGGGCACAAAAGTCCATGATTCTGGCTCAGTGACGATGATAGATGGTCATTGTTAGACAAAGGATACTCCTTCGAACTATTGAACTGAACTGCAGTCACCGATAAAACAAGAAATGAAAAATTCAGTATTACTAATTTTCTCATTTTGATAAAACTGATCATTGACAATGGTATCGATGTTGGTATAATATTGATATTATAATAATAATATTATTATTAATTTAGTAGCAATCATTCACTTTTATTAAGCCTGCTATATTTTTTAGTCATCTATGGGTAATAACCACTACTGAGTCACGTTTCTGCATTATCCTCGTACCGTTCCATAGATTCCATGGGTACACTGTTAAAAAATGGGTACTCTGGTAATACCTTTAGGGGACTTCAAGGTTATGTTTATCGTTAATACCCTAGGGGTATTACATTCAATACCCTTTGGGGTATGGCTCTAGTACCCTTGGGGTATTGGCTCAAGTACGGTGGAGTACTACTCCAAGTACTCTAGAGGTACTGTCACAGACATGTATGCACCATGGTGGTACTACAGCAGGTATCACAGTTGACGAAGGCATAGGGTTGCTAGCATTGATCCAGTGCATGCATGTGCAAATTGTTGTAATTACAGTTTCCACCATGTCATAAAATACGACCTCATAACTCACACAAATCATAATCATTAACAAAAAGAAAACTTCATAAACAATTAACTAAAAAAAAAAACAACAACTAAAAACCGGAAAAATGAGATATGAAGTGTTTTACAATGTGAGATGCTCTGAAAAGTGTTCACAGTTTATCAAGACAACTAATAAACCGAACTAAAGCTTGTGGAATAACATCTTCCTTGATGGAGTACACAAAATGCTGAATAAAAGTCAGTGGTATGTTCAGTGGCTGGGGATACTGTATATCAAATACATAATAGCATGCCATCATCCCTCCCATAGCTTTGAAAAAGCTACTTGTCGTAAGTACCACTAGCCGCTCTGTTACAACAAAGAAAGAGAGTGAATCATCGTTTGCTACTACTCCTACATAGGGATGATTGAGCTTGACTTTCTCAGCCTCTTTTTCGACATCAGAAGGATTCTACATGCATGATAAAGAAAATTAGTGGTTAATCACATGTATACCTTCAAAACACATGCACGCACGCACACGTACACAAAGAGAGTGGAGGAAGAGAGGATACACACGTACACACAAAGATACCAATGCTACAGAGACATAGAGAAGACAGAACAATATACAGTGGAACCCCTCTACAAGGAATTAGGACACCACCCATGGTCTCAGCGACATAGAGACACGTACAACAGTACCCCTGAAATGAGGACATAATCAGAACACACACATAATATACAGACTTACACTCGCACAGAAAGACAACACACATTCACACAGAGGGGAAGCAGGAAAGTCACTAAAGCAAAATCAAAGAGCGGTGCTGTGATTAAACATCAATGGGTGTTTGTGGTTAAAAACTACATTTAATGCAAAATGACATTTTGAGAGTGGCGTTGCGCCGCTCTACCGCTCTTTAATGACTTCCCTGGGGTAATAGAGAGGATACACACACATACAGAGAGAGAGGGAGAGGAGAGTGAGAGACACACATAGTGAAATAGACGGATAGTGGCACACCAACTCACATCAAAATAGTGTATCAGGGTACACTTTGCCTTGGGTGCAAGTAGACTACAAAGGTACTTCAGTCCATACACTTGTTCCAGCTGACGCACTGCATATTATGTAAAATTAATCCTTGCAGAATACAGGTATATACACCAATGAACACTTACATGCATTTTCATCAGGATAAAGTAGCTTCTCTTCCTCGTGTTGGTCTCTCAGTTTTTGCAAATTTGACTTGCTTGCCTCAATCTCCACCTTTCGGTTAATTTTCTCGAGGAATTTTCTCCATGTACTCTTGATTTCGTCATCCTCTGGCAAGTCACTTTTCACAACTGCTGCAAGCTCCTTTTGAAGCTAAATAGGAAAGAAATTAAATAATTATGTGTGTACAAGTGTAGTCATGTCTAATTCCACAACGTACGTAAGATGATGACATCTTCAATGGTGGGAAATTCTCTAAAATCTCGTCAACAGTAGGTCCCTCTTTATCGATCCAATTACGCCGAATTGCCAATGTGTCCTTCATGAGAGCCTTGACACGAGTCTTGCTTGGTTTGTCTTTTGCACACTCTTCTTGAAGAGATTTGACATCGTGTTTGTACTTCTCCTCTTCTTCTTCAGTGACTTCAATATCGCTATTCTTAAACAATTTCCTCTTCTTTGATGGCTGGTTAGGTGGAGGCTCTACATTGTTCTCCTTGTCCTCATCCCTTGTCCTTTTTTGTTTGACTGATGGAGGGGCTCTAAGATTTTTGAATTTCCTCCTGATTTGTTGCTTCCAGGAACCCTGTATGAACGTAATAGATACAGAGTTGGAGCAAGAGAGAAAGATATTTAGTTAAAATTTATGTATTATAGCAAGTATCAAACCATAACGAAGTGTAGTTGCTCCAGTTCTCTCACTCACTTTCCCTTTCCCATACACACACAGACACCAGCGAGACACGCAACACGTGCACCCAATTTCATACACAAGCACACTCATGCATACACACATAAATCAGAAGCTAAGCGAGTGTAACTTACATAGCCATTTCCAGTTGAGTCTTTCAGAACAGGATATTTCTGGACCAGTTGTTGACAGACTGCTGTGTACTCCTCCCTACTGGGGTATTCGCACATCTGGTACCACGGGACACAAATTGCACTAACAATTTCACACCTCAGACCGTCGGTGATCTCCCCTTTGTCCAAGCGCTCCATAGTAGCTCTAGAAAACCGATCTGGAATCTTGAAATGGCTCAATGAGTTCTCACAACCACCAACTGGTTGTAGTGCACTGAGAACAGCCTATAAAAATTATAAAATTTTAGATATACGCAAATGCATGAAATATTGTTTTGAGTCAACACTAAACATACATTCAACATTATTGGTCTAGCATATTAGGTATGGCTTACGTGGTGAGGTTGAGGTTGTGGTTTCAGGCTTGCAACAATTCTTTGTACAGCTTTTCTATCGCCGAACAATGAAAACAACTCTTTAAGATCGTCGTCAGAGAGGTCAACAAAAGTCTTCCCATTCACACGATTGGTTTCTATTGCAGTTATGATGTCCTCAGTAATGTCCTCTTTGCCTTCCAACCAACTGCAGAGTTCCGTCACTGTGAACTTCTGGACCTCGTCGTAACTTTCCACCATGACTCCAAATTAAACTGGGCCAACAAATACAAGTGCATGTAAAGAATAGAGTTTTCCTAGAAGCACAACTAATGCTATCTATCAGAAAGAGTAAGAAAGTTATAGTAAGTTTGTTGCCTGTGGATTGACACCTTCGTTTAGTATTAAAATTATGTTATTATTATTGTGGTCAACTTACATCCACTCCTTCTTGGTTGTTCAGTGAGGGACGCGAGTACGCACAAGACTTCAGCCAACGCCAGAAAGAGAGAGAGCAGGGATAGTACAGCGTCTTCACATAGACAGAGATCGAGGATCAGCTTTCTCACGTACACTTCAATGTGTCAGAAAATCACGTGCACAGCTACTACGCGTACGCGTGCATGCGCGTGTACGTACGTACGTGCAACGTATATCGCTTACGCGCGCGCATGCTCGAATGCTGAGCAACTAGACACAAGGGGTTAAATTTGAAATTGTTATTTGAGTGGACTCTGCTGCTCTGACTGGACTCGACTGCTTCCCCACGCCGCCACACTACCAGTAAGCAAGCTTTTAGCAAAATTATAGCGTCTATTAAATATTATTATGCTATAATAAATTATACATCATTGTGATATTAAACACATGGAAACTCATAGGTTTGTACATATCTATAGGTGTGATGTCTTTGATTTGTCCTTTGTGTGGTGATGTTACTGTGTCTAAGCATTCACAGTTGATGACACACATCAGGCTCTTACACGCTGATGATCCAAATTTCATGATTCAGTGCAATCGTCAAGGATGCAAGAGAACGTTTCGGAAATTTACCGTTTACAGAAACCACGTTTATGCTTTTCATGGCACAGCACTTGATGAAACCACCGTAACACCACATTCATGTGGAGAAACAAGTGGAAATCCTCCAGTATCAGGTATTATAACAACCATTGATTGTTTCTCACCTGGTAAGGCCAAAATAAGGACAATAATGTTCAAAACAGGCATATCTGGCATAAATAATATGATACAACCCCTATACTCGTGTACATTCCGATGCACGATGCAAGTTGTGTCTAATGAGTGCTATAGTTGTTCTCAATCTGTTATTCAGGTGATTCTTTTGACCAAGATGTGAGTGAGATGCGTGTGTCTATCACAGAAGAGGATCTAAAGGTGGCAGCAGCTAAATGGATTTTGAAAAACCGAGAAGGCCATCGGATTCCTAATTCTGTTATGGAATCCATTGTATCTGGAGCTAAGTTTCTGTATGAAACAGCCTTGTCAGAAATTCAGCGACAAATAGTGGACGAGATGAAGGAAGCTAATATTACTCCCGACACCATTACTTCTGTATCACGTGTGTTTGATGGTGAAACGCAATACACGAATGTATTCAGGGGATTAGAAACAACTTACCGCCAAAATTCATTCATCAAAGACCACTTCAGATTTGTTGTATGTCTCTAATTCAATGAAGTGATACGTATAGTGTTCTCCCTAGCATACATGTTCCTAAGACATGTTGGCCCAACAAACCTTCAGTACAGAGTTTCCTTTGATGTGGGAATAGGGATAGTCCATGTGCTTTGTTGTGGTCAGAGGCTCCACCCAAACTATTCCCTCCCGTCATGTCTCGAGTTTAGCTTGGGGAGAACAATGCATAATATACAATGTACCACTCAATAATAATAATTATCATTGTCTATCCGTCTTCCTTCCATGTAGGAACCTGTTCAAATACTCCTTGGTACCCGTTCCCAACCCGGCAAATTTCTCAAGGATGGTAGTGTTAAACAAACCAGGGACACCATGATCTATATTCCCATTCTTAAAACCATCCAAAACCTTCTCCAGAATGAAACAGTGCTGTCAGAGGTATACTATGCAGTTTGTCATTTGTGTCTATGGGCTTCTTGTATGCATAAGTGCAATGTACATGTACATGCATGTACTTTACATATATGTGTGTACACACATGTACACGTGCGATAACAACCATGTGTCCACACATTCGTTATATAGATTGAGAGGGGGCATCGTACGAGAGATCCTGACGTGTTGAAGGATTTCTGTGATGGCCATGTTTTGAACAACCACAGACTTTTCTCAGTACACAGGAATGGATTGCAGATTCTATTCTACTTCGATGACATAGAGGTGGTTAATAATCTGGGCTCACACAAAAAAGTCCATAAATTGGGTAAGTTGTAGTATAGAGCACTGACAACATTAAACTAAGTATTCATATGCACAGGTGTGTTTTACTTCACACTGGGAAATCTCAGACCCAAATACCGTTCACGATATTCAAGCATCTATCTGTTGGCAATTTGCAAGAGAAAGCTAATTACTTTGTATTCAATGTCTACTGTTCTTCAACCAATCGTTGAAGATATCAAGATTCTTGTAAGTTACACATGTACATGTATGTATTATTTAATTTGTGTACTTTCGTGTGTATTAGGAAAAAGGCCATGTCTTTGAGGTTAGAGGTGAAACGAAGACCTACTATGGCACAATAGCTGTTGTTTCAGCTGACAACCCAGCTAGTAATGGTCTTGGTGGGTTCAAAGAAAGCGTTTCTGCCACCAGATATTGTCGACAGTGTATGGTAGACAGTCAGACTGCCCAGCAGGAGGTATGATCACTTGATACACAGTAGTGCTTTGATTTTCATTGATCCATTTTTTGTGTGTACATGTAGTTTGATGAAGATTCTCTTATTTTGCGTACCCGAGAGCAGCACCTTCGTAACTGTGACACCCTTGAAGCTGACACCATTTCACGTGCAGCAACCTCAACACAGCTGGGAATCAACTACCGCTCAATCTTGTTTGAGCTGCAACACTTCGAAGTGGACGTGTTGGTTCCGGACGTGATGCACGATATACTGGAAGGGACGCTTCAGTTTGAAGCCAAGCTTGTACTTCAGCATATTGTGAGGGAGAGGTATGTTTCCTATTCCATATTTGCAGGTGCTCTTGCTCGACTAGAGCTAGGGTACATGGAGGCTGACAATAAACCTTCTGAGATCTCTTCAGCTACTCTCTCATCATCGGATAAGACTCTGGGACAAAAAGGTTGGGAATTCATTTCATTGTGTGCATGTATGTGCCATGTTTAATCATACGTACACCCTTATCTTTTTAATATAGCTGCTCAAATGTGGTTGTTGGGAAGAGTGATCCCATACCTGATTGGAGAAAATATTCCAGAAGGAGATATCAACTGGAAGAATTACTTACAACTTTTGGAGATTGTAGATCTGCTGATGGCCCCAGAGATATCTGAGGACGAAGTTGGTGAACTAACTCTACTTATCTCTCAACATCACACCCTGTTCTCTCACCTATACACGAGTTCTAATGTGCTACCTAAGCACCATTTTATGGTGCATATGCCCCGTCTTATCCTCAAGTAAGCGTGTGTGTGTGTGTATTCGTGTTGTGTAAGTGTATAATACGTTTGTGTGTGTACGTGTATATATACTGTAGAACCCCAGTTATCCGACCTGCTTGGGACCAAACCTAAATGCCAGATATGTGAATCGACCATTACATACATGTACTTCTAGTATATGTGATGCAATCGGAAAGTGTGCGTTAATTAGAAATTTAGAGGTACATGTATAGAGGCACAGATAAGAGGTTCCACTGTACATGTATGTGTGTACATGTACATGTACAATAATAATAATAATATATTATGTCATGTGTGTTTGTGTACATGTGTATGTGTATTGTTGGTAGTTGCTTAGCAACCAAAGTTTTTATAGGCAATTTGCCGGCTATGGGAAGGGGTTGGGTCATCATAAAGTAGGCCAATGATGTCAACTACCAACAAAATAGTTATCTGCCAGTAATTGGGGTGCATTCGACCATGCATCTCATGCACCCCAATTACTGGCAGATAACTATTATGTGTTTGTGTGGTGTATGTGTGTACATGTGTGCATGTGCTTGTGTTTATGTGTGGTATGTGTGTAAGTACTAGTGCTTTTGGACTATTACACGTATGTACATGTAAATGCACAGGTATGGTCCACTTGTCCGTCAATGGACGATGCGATATGAAGCCAAGCACAACCATCTGAAGAAGCTTGCTCAAAATATTGGCAACTTTATCAATATCGCATTGACCTTGGCAACAAGACACCAGTACTGGCAGTGCTACAAGTGGCAAGAAGGAGATTTGATGGACGATGAGCCAGAAGTTGGGCCAGGTATTATATTAAACATTTTTTATACCGTGTACAAGATTCATCTTCATGCATCTGCATCACTGTTTAAGGCACTGTGTTTTATCCTTTCAAATATGCAGGTGATTTGGTTGCCACTAGGGATAGGCCACTGGAGCTAGCCACTATTGATACCTGCTACAAGTCAGTTTTTCTTTGCACTATGTGAACCTGGTAATAATGATTGTTTTGTTCGGTTATAGGACCAAATGGGCTATAAAAGATGGTATTCTGTACAAGGTTCCCTGTGTGCTTACTGTTGAGATAGACGATGACTACCCACAGTTTGGAAGAGTAGAGAGTATATACATTGCAGATAGTAACTCTGTGTATTTTCACCTGAGAATGATGAACACAGTGGACTTCAACATTCACCGGCACTTCTACATAGTTGAACTTTCATCTAACTATAAAACAGTGCGTTTTACTGATTTGTACTATGTCTTCCCCCTACACCTGAGAAGATCTGTAGTCAACAATTCCAGTTGTTTATGTATCATTCCGAAACATCACATTCTGCACTCATTACAACAATAATAATTATTTTTAATAACATACAATGTAAGCTGAATTTATAATAATAAATTATTGGAGTAATGATTGTGAATTAGCCTTATTGTAACCAGACCTGGTGATCATGTACTGTTTCAGGTGTAGAATCAGGAGAACAAGTCCATTTTCATGGGCGATCAAGTGTTCTTGTCGATGAGGGGTGACGTACATGGGTCATGACACTTACTGAATTCGGTACAATTTCAAAACGTGTTGTGGTCTCACCAGCTCATACTTTTGTTTCTGTCAACCAGACCTGGTTATCATGTACTGTTTCAGGTGTAGAATCAGGAGAACAAGTCCATTTTCATGGGCGATCAAGTGTTCTTGTCGATGAGGGGTGACGTACATGGGTCACGACACTTACTGAATTCGGTACAATTTCAAAATGTGTTGTGGTCTCACCAGCTCATACTTTTGTTTCTGTCAACCAGACCTGGTGATCATGTACTGTTTCAGGTGTAGAATCAGGATAACAAGTCCATTTTCATGGGTGATCAAGTGTTCTTGTCGATGAGGGGTGACGTACATGGGTCACGACACTTACTGAATTCGGTACAATTTCAAAACGTGTTGTGGTCTCACCAGCTCATACTTTTGTTTCTGTCAACCAGACCTGGTTATCATGTACTGTTTCAGGTGTAGAATCAGGAGAACAAGTCCATTTTCATGGGCGATCAAGTGTTCTTGTCGATGAGGGGTGACGTACATGGGTCACGACACTTACTGAATTCGGTACAATTTCAAAACGTGTTGTGGTCTCACCAGCTCATACTTTTGTTTCTGTCAACCAGACCTGGTTATCATGTACTGTTTCAGGTATATAGAATCAGCTAGGATATTTAGTGCTTGTATGAGCCATATTATGGGTATTGCTAGAGTACTCTAGGGGTTTTAAAAGTGCTAATTGGAGATCATTAGAACATTCAGGGTATTGCAGCATGCTTAGGGTACCATGGTAATACCCCCACGATACTGTCACAATACCCCTACTGTTTTGTCCATAGGTTGGGGTATTGACACAGTACCCCAATTTTAACAGTGTAGCTACAAGACTATAATCATGAATAGAAACAGAAGCACTATTATTACTACAAATATTCAATTCTTACTGCTTGGCTACTACTGAATAATAACAAGAATGATTTTCAATATGGAAGTTGAAAAGTGCATGACACTGTTACAGTACTGCATGAGCTGGCATGCAGAAAAATTAATAATACACGGATAGGATCATTGCTACTGCCGTACAGTGTGTATATAAGTAATCACTCTATAATTAGGGGGCATACAATAAGTTCCCCAGGAAGATATTTACCCTAATTATTATTATTGTGCTTGTTTGTATAATACACGAGGCTATAAAATAATGTAAACATTGAAACTGGCTACCTATAATAGAGGTTTATGCAACATACTTCTTCCCAAAAATTATACCATGCATGTTCGCTCAATCTGATAGCTACTACAGCTACTCAATTATATTTATTTCATTGCCCGAGTTTGTTCGAGAGCAGCAACTTTTTCGTTCAGTAGTTCTGGAGGTGTGGCGACCAGCGACTGCATGATCGAGCAAATACGATAGTCTGGAGTTGCTTGCTATAATTATTATATGCTTTAGTTTCTAGAGTTACAATTGTAACCATTAGCTATGTGGATTCTGATACAAAAGTTCTTTTATCTACAGTACCTATTTGGAATCATACTAGTGTCTTCTAATGTTTATGTTCTTCATGGTATTGATGATTCTAACATTAATCATGGTTCTGGCGAGAATTACTCACTTAGCACTGTTTCCTTAGAATGCATCACAGATAGCTCCTGTCCAACGTGGAACTACTGTAGCTCAGGGCGTTGCCATAGATCGAGTCTACCACATTTTTCCGAGAACCATTCTGTGTGTAATTGGTTCAACAGGAAGGGGCTGCTCTGTGGTGAGTGTGAGGATGGCTTTAGTCCTTTCGTTCTCTCCTATCATTTCAGCTTTGTTAACTGTACAGATGGTTACAAAAACTGGTGGAAGTTTTCCGTGATTGCGTTTGCTCCCGTGACTTGCTTTGTAGTAATCTTCCAAATCAATGTGACATCTTCTCATCTTCACGGAGTGGTCTGGTTTAGCCAGACTATCTCCATGCCACCTCTAATGCGGTGGTTTGTGATGGTTGAGCTCGCAAAAGATTATCCACAAGTGTTAACAGTAGTTCGAGCTTTTGTATACCACTGTATAGCATGTGGAACTTAGATTTATTTCGTTCTGTTATTCCAGACACTTGTCTTAATGTGAGTCCTTTACAAGCCTTAGCGTTAGAATATGTGGTGGCATTTTATCCATTGCTTCTTTCTTACTGTATGATAGTGCTCTATGAGGCTAAGGTCACACCAATACGTATCATTTGGACTCCGTTTCATAAATTTTGTACTCTTTTTCGTAAGACATGGGATGTCCGCACATCGCTTATTGATTCATTTGCTTCTATTTTTTGACATTCTTTTCAATCAATTGGTATTCTCTTCGCATTTATGTCGACTCCTTTCAAGGTTGCTACAAAGATGGAACTGAACCTGGTACATTTGACTGTCGATGGTTTTCGGCACTAATGCTGCTTACCAGGTCTTTCTATTTCGTTATCTATGGCTTAACTCTGTCAATGATGAGTTTTGCTTATGTACTTATTGTTATTGCCACAATTCTGATACTTCTTATTAACATTCAGCCTTACAAAAAGACCGCTGTCCGCTATCCTTCCACTGACACCACTTTTTTCGTCTTGCTTGCTTTGCTTGATTCTGCTATTCTTGGGATGGGCTTATCCTTTATTAAAAGTAACAATTATCCTGATTTTAGTTATCATTTGTGTCATATCAGCATGTGTCCCCCTCTTCTATATTACTATTTTCATCTTCTTCTGGCTAATCAAGACAAAGAGACGGAACAATGCTTGATCTCTTTCTTCAGTATAATAATTCTAGTGGTGTTGTATTATAAATACTCTTCTAATTCCATTGTGTCATACATTAGTATATATATTATTTTTGTATACCTGATTGTCAAAACTGCTTTCGAATAAGCGCTAAGAATAGCTATAATAATATACCAGTAATATTATTATGGTACCGTAGATTTCCTACTCAACCGTAGCTTATTGATCCTCGAAACATTAACCCACTATAATAATGTAGCTACCTTAAGTCAACTAGGGTATACCTACTGTAATAATCATTAATATGGCAATGCCACTTGTTGGACTGTACACCGGACTGTAGGTCGCAGTGTGTTGCAGAGATAGAGATGCATATTGTCCTTACTCAGTTGATAAAGAGTTTCAATATTGAGTACAGAGAATATTTTCATTCTGAAGTTATTCGTGTATCCAGAAAACAAATGGATTTGGCATTTATTGATATTACAATGTCATGTGTATGATAATATTATTAACATGGGCATTGATGTTATCGATGCCATATAAGCACAAAGAATACATAAAATGTTAAGCTATGATATATCAATTTATGGTTGTGCATTGTGTAGCTATAATGACATACTAACCTATTATTAGAAGACGTGACTTCTGCGGTTAACAATGGAGCGATTCTATACAAATAATCAATATGCTGTGTTATCTGTGTATTCAACTGTTCCATACTGTGATAAATTAACATTTGTATTATTTGTAAGGAGTGGTTCATCGTGGTCCATCCGATGTGGCAGCGATTCACTAAAATCAGTGTCTTGAAGTTGATCCTTAGTATGCCACAATTGGCAATGATCAAAGCACTTCTTGAAACACCTTTGAAAAAGGCTTTGTGAATGCATCCATAAAATTTTGATCACTACACCTGTGATATAGAACAGTGGTAGGATACAAACTATTGTTGATAGAATTACGGAGTACATCACTGTTGAGGCCCGCACTACTGCAGTACTGAGGCATGAGATAGTTGAAAGCAACGTGATAAGGATGAGAAGGAGTAATGCATGGATTGAGTTGTATATTTCAAACTGTTTCTTAAATGGACGAACCATAACAATCAGCATGACAAGACACAGCAGAAATGATGGTGCAATGGTATAAAATTCCTCTTTGAACAAAGCATAGACGACAAAGAGAGTGATGCGAATAAGCAAATAAAGACCAGAAAAGAACCGACAGTCACGAGTGCCTTCAGTGCCGTCTTTGTAGTAACCTTGGTAAGAGTCCAAGCAGATTCGAAGGGCCGGCCACTTGGCTGTACACCCTCGGAAACACCTGAGGGGATGTAGTAAAGCAAAGAGAAGTGGCAAGATGTTGAACAGGAGGGTTATTATGATTGCTAGTATGGCATACGGGAGATGATCTCTGCCAAAATACTCTATTGTAGCATCATAGAATAGGACATAGCTTCCAGCTTTGCCGTTTAGAGCATATCCTCTTGTGTAAATCAATAAATCGAAAGAAACGGTTAGAAATTTACCATATGAGAGAAGAAGGAATGTACCAAAAGCATTTAAAATGGAAGATTTGATGTTCACGGTATCAGTAATTGACTTGAGACATTTTTTGAATGGTTTCCATATCCACACCAGTGGCCACAAGCGTCTGTCATAAAGATCAACCAAAATGTATGTGAACACAATAAGAAACAAGGGGTAGAGGGCTATGATGTAATCCAATGCAAGAACTTGAAGTGTGTTGATTTTTAGACAATTATCAGGCAATAGCGTACGAAAGAAATCCAGATTCCATACGCCATATATTGCAAAAAGCACACGAACCAAGCAGCCATAAAATGGATGTATGTCGAGTTCTGAGTTAAGCCATTCTATGACTATTCGAATATTTGCTGGAGTTGAAAAGATTTGAGCAAATATAATGAACGCATCGAGTTGAGGAGAGTAGGCCTTAACTCCAAAAACGAGAATAAGAAAGAAGAAAAATGTAAGAGGAACAAAAGCAGAAATAACGAACTTAAACCAGTTATATTTTGCATTGGCACACTTTTTACATTTCATGTTGTATGAGTATACCAAGGGGTAATAACCATCTTTACATTTGCCACAGAATTGTCCATCTCGATTCCAGCGTTCTCCACACATAACCTCATTTAAGTCACTGTGATTCATTGGAACTCTGAAATACAACTTGAATGACATGCTTGACTTATTCATAAAACAGTTAGTGAAACAGCTTCCAACTGTCACCCCAGTCTGGTTATCGTAGGTCATGCAATAACATCTCATGACGTATGCCCTTTGTTCTTCATTGTCGCAGCCTATAACTCCACCAAGATCATCTCCGCAGATACATTGCTGGCTTGCATTATTGTATGTGAACCAGACTGGGCACAAAAGTCCATGATTCTGGCTCAGTGACGATGATAGATGGTCACTGTTGGACAAAGGATACTCCTTCGAACTATTGAACTGAACTGCAGTCACCGATAAAACAAGAAATGAAAAATTCAGTATTACTAATTTTCTCATTTTGATAAAACTGATCATTGACAATGGTATCGATGTTGGTGTAACATTGATATTATAATAATAATATTATTATTAATTTAGTAGCAATCATTCACTTTTATTAAGCCTGCTATATTTTTTAGTCGTCTATGGGTACTAACCACTACTGAGTCACGTTTCTGCATTATCCTCGTACCGTTCCATAGATTCCATGGGTAGCTATATACAAGACTATAATCATGAATAGAAATAGAAGCACTATTATTACTACAAATATTCAGTTCTTACTGCTTGGCTACTACTGAATAATAACAAGAATGATTTTCAATATGGAAGTTGAAAAGTGCATGACACTGTTACAGTACTGCATGAGCTGACATGCAGAAAAATTAATAATACACGGATAGGATCATTGCTACTGCCGTACAGTGTGTATATAAGTAATCACTCTATAATTAGGGGGCATACAATAAGTTCCCCAGGAAGATATTTATCCTAATTATTATTATTGTGCTTGTTTGTATAATACATGAGGCTATAATAATGTAAACATTGAAACTGGCTACCTATAGTAGAGGTTTATGCAACATATATATACTTCTTCCCAAAAATTATACCATGCATGTTCGCTCAATCTGATAGCTACTACAGCTACTCAATTATATTTATTTCATTGCCCGAGTTTGTTCGGGAGCAGCAACTTTTTCGTTCAGTAGTTCTGGAGGTGCGGCGACCAGCGACTGCATGATCGAGCAAATATGATAGTTTGGAGTTGCTTGCTATACTTATTATATGCTTTAGTTTCTAGAGTTACAATTGTAACCATTAGCTATGTGGATTCTGATACAAAAGTTCTTTTATCTACAGTACCTATTTGGAGTCATACTATAGTGTCTTCTAATGTTTATGTTCTTCATAGTATTGACAATTCTAATGGTTCTGGCGAGAATTACTCACACGTCACTGTTTCCTTAGAATGCACCACAGATAGCTCCTGTCCAACATGGAACTACTGTAGCTCAGGGCATTGCCAGTGCGGAGAGAATCATCATGACAATATTCTTTGTAAAGATGAGAGCAACATCTCCGAGTCAGGTGTTTTGGACTACAATTGTGTGACCTATGATGAAGCTACTGGGTGCACATTTGTTGGTGAATGTTTTTACTATTGTATGAATAATTTTAACATACACATAGATCGAGTCTACCACATTTTACCGAGGAAACCAATGGAGTTGGTGAACCATTCTGTGTGTAATTGGTTCATTGACAACAGGAAGGGGCTGCTCTGTGGTGAGTGTGAGGATGGCTTTAGTCCTTTAGTTCTCTCCTATAATTTCAGCTGTGTTAACTGTACAGATGGTTACAAAAACTGGTGGAAGTTTTCCGTGATTGCGTTTGCTCCCGTGACTTGCTTTTATTTGTTTGTAGTAATCTTCCAAATCAACGTGACATCTTCTCATCTTCACGGAGTGGTCTGGTTTAGCCAGACTATCTCCATGCCACCTCTAATGCGGTTTGTGATGGTCGAGCTTGCAAAAGATTATCCACAAGTGTTAACAGTAGTTCGAGCTTTTGCACCACTGTATAGCATATGGAACTTAGATTTATTTCGTTCTGTTATTCCAGACACTTGTCTTAATGTGAGTCCTTTACTAGCCTTAGCGTTAGAGTATGTGGTTGCATTTTATCCATTGGTTCTTGTCCTTCTTTCTTACTGTATGATAGTGCTCTATGAGGCTAAGGTCACACCAATACGTATCATTTGGACACCATTTCATAAATTTTTTACTCTTTTTCGTAAGACATGGGATGTCCGCACATCGCTTATTGATTCATTTGCTTCTATCTATCTTCTGTCATGTGTCAAGATCTCGAATGTATCTATGGATCTGTTGATTCCCACCAAAATTTACAAACTCAATTCAAATGCTGTAATGTATGGACTTTAGTATTTGCCGAGTATCCCATATTTTGGTGGTTATCATCTACCTTATGCCATATTGGCTTTAATGTTGCTTTTTATATTCATAGGAGTACCAACAGTGATTCTTTTGCTCTATCCTTTTCAATTTTTTCAAAAAATTTTGACATTCTTTTCAATCAATTGGTATTCTCTTCGCATTTATGTCGACTCCTTTCAAGGTTGCTACAAAGATGGAACTGAACCTGGTACATTTGACTGTCGATGGTTTTCGGCCATAATGCTGCTTACCAGATCTTTCTATTTCGTTATCTATGGCTTAACTCTGTCAATGCAGGGCCGGGGGAAGGTAGAAAATTATGGTGAGGCTAAAGTGGCAGCATAGCTACTGATGTGCAAGGGGTACGGGGGGGGGGGGGGGGGGGGGCTAATTCTATTGTCTATTGTCCAATATTCTAGCATCTCTTTCCCCCAGAATTATATTTCTGAGATGGACACTTTCAGCTGTATTAACTCTCAGTTCATGGATGATATTTGGTCACTAAAATCTCTAAGACCAGCTGCAGGACTACAGATGCTATTATAATGGTAATTGCACGTGCATGTTGCTCGAACGTGCACTTAAGCGCTTGCGCAGAACACGCGGTAGGCGTGGTTCATAGTTTCAGCATTGCAGGAACGCCCAACTAGCACATAGCTACGAAAATCAGACCTAATATTGCTCAGGCCATGGCCTGAGCAGCCGGAGCGGCTCCCCCGGCCCTGCAATGATGAGTTTTGCTTATGTACTTATCGTTATTGCCACAGTTCTGATACTTCTTATTAACATTCAGCCATACAAAAAGACCGCTGTCCGCTATCCTTCCACTGACACCACTTTTTTCTTCTTGCTTGCTTTGCTTAATTCTGGGATGGGCTTATCCTTTATTAAAAGTAACAATTATATCCTTATTTTAGTTATCATTTGTGTCATATCAGCATGTGTTCCCCTCTTCTATATTACCATTTTCATCTTTTCCTGGCTTATCCAAACCAAGAGACGGAACAAAGCTTAATTGATCTTTTTGATCAGTATAATTATTAGTGTTATGTTACAAAAACTATGTTCTATTGGCTATGTCGTACATGATATTGTATTATGTTATAGTTAATACACCCCTACTAGTGCTGTATGGAATATAATGCACGAGTGCATTATTCCATACAGCACTAGTAGGGGTGTGTTAACTGGTTTGTATCCCCACTGTTGTAATAGCACTACAAGTGTGGTGTCTGAGTCTGACCACTGGGCCAGGTACCTGTAGTAGTCAGCTGTATACCACAGGGCAATATCCAGTATACTGCCCTGGCGGTAGCTTTGATTTACGTCATAGGTGGGATACAAATATTTTTGTATGCCTGAATGATGTCAAAACTGCATGCTTCCGAATAAGCGCTAAGAATAGCTAAAATAATTATAATTATGGTAAATTTCCTACTTGACGGTAACGATAGCTTCTTTATACTCGAAACATTAATGTTACAGTATACCTGCCTTAAGTCAACTAGTGTACCTACTGCAACGATCATGAATATGGCACTTTTATTATTAAATACGGCCATTGATTGTAATACTGCATATTGTGGATATCATGTAACTACAAAGAATACATATTAGCTAACATGTTAAGCTATGATAGTGCATATTTTTATCCTCTAATAAACTATGAGTATCTCAATTTATGATCGTGCATTATGTATAATTGCTGTACTAATGAACAATATGCTGTCTTGTCTATGTTTTCAATGGTTCCATACTGCGATAAATTAATATTTCCTGTTTTTGCAAGGAGTGGTTCATTGTGGTCCATCCGATGTGGCAGTGATTCACTAAAATCAGAATCTTGAGGTTGATCATGATCCTTAGTGTGCCACAATTGGCAATGATGAAAGCACTTCTTGAAACACCTTTGAAATAGGCTTTGTGAATGCATCCATTTGATCACTAAACCTGTGATGTAGAACAGTGGTAGGATACAGACTATTATAGATAGAATTATGGAAAATGTCACAGTTGATGCCTGCACAAAAGCAGTATCAAGGCACGTAACAGTTGAAAGCAACGTGATGAGGTCAAGAATGAGTAAAGCATGGATTGAATTGTATATTCCAAACTGTTTCTTAAATGGCCTAGTCATTATAATCAGCACGACAAGACACAGCAGAAATATTGGTGCAATGCTATAAAATCCCTCTCTGAGCAAAGCATAGATGACAAAGAGAGTGATGCGAATAAGCAAATAGAGACCAGAAAAGAACCGACAGTCACGAGTGCCTTCAGTGCCATCTTTGTAGTAACCTTGGTAAGAGTCCAAGCAGATTCGAAGGGCCGGCCACTTGGCTGTACACCCTCGGAAGCACCTGAGGGGATGTAATAAAGCAAAGAAAAGTGGCAAGATGTTGAACAGGAGGGTTATAACGATTGCTAGTATGGCATACGGGAGATGATCTCTGCCAAAATACTCTATTGTAGCATCATAGAATAGGACGTAACTTTCAACTTTGCCATTTAGAGTATACGCTCTTGTGTAAACCAATAAATCAAAAGAAACAGTTAGAAATTTACCATATGAGAGAAGAAGGAATGTACCAAAAGCATTTAAAATGGAAGATTTGATGTTAACGGTGTCAGTAATTGACTTGAGACATTTTTTGAATGGTTTCCATATCCAAACCAGTGGCCACAAGCGTCTGTCGTAAAGATCAACCAAAATGTATGTAAACACAATAAGAAACAAGGGATAGAGGGCTATGATGTAATCCAAGGCAAGAACTTGAAGTGTATTGATTTTTAGGCAGTTATCTGGCAATAGTGTACGAAAGAAATCCAGATTCCATATGCCATATATTATAAAAAGCACAAAGATTGAGTAGTTATAGAATGGATGCATGTAGACTTTTGAGTTAAGCCATTCCATTACTATTCGAATATTTGCTGGAGTTGAAATCATTTAAGCAACTATGATGAACGCATCAAGTTGAGGAGAGTAGGCCTTAACTCCAAAAATGAGAATAAGAAAGAAGAAAAATGTAAGAGGAACAAAAGCAGAAATAATAAACTTAAACCAGTTATATTTTGCATTGGCACACTTATTACATTTCATGTTGTATGAGTATACCAAGGGGTAGTAACCATCTTTACACTTGCCACAAAATTTTCCATCTCGATTCCAGCGTTCTCCACACATAACCTCATTTAAGTTACTGTGATTCATTGGAACTCTGAAATACAACTTGAATGACATGCTTGACTTATTCATAAAACAGTTAGTGAAACAGCTTCCAACTGTCACCCCAGTCTGGTTGTCGTAGGTCATGCAATAACATCTCATGACGTATGCCCTTTGTTCTTCATTGTCGCAGCCTATAACTCCACCAAGATCATCTCCGCAGATACATTGCTGGTTTGCATTATTGTGTGTGAACCAGACTGGACACAAAAGTCCATGATTCTGGCTCAGTGACGATGATAGATGGTCATTGTTAGACAAAGGATACTCCTTCGAACTATTGAACTGAACTGCAGTCACCGATAAAACAAGAAATGAAAAATTCAGTATTACTAATTTTCTCATTTTGATAAAACTGATCAATGACAATGGTATCGATGTTGGTGTAACATTGATATTATAATAATAATAATTTATATAGTAGCAATCATTCACTTTTATTAAGCCTGCTATATTTTTTAGTCGTCTATGGGTACTAACCACTACTGAGTCACGTTTCTGCATTATCCTCGTACCGTTCCATAGATTCCATGGGTAGCTACAAGACTATAATCATGAATAGACACAGAAGCACTATTATTACTACAAATATTCAGTTCTTACTGCTTGGCTACTACTGAATAATAACAAGAATGATTTTCAATATGGAAGTTGAAAAGTGCATGACACTGTTACAGTACTAGTACTGCATGAGCTGTCATGCAGAAAAAATAATAATACACGGATAGGATCATTGCTACTGCCGTACAGTGTGTATATAAGTAATCACTCTATAATTAGGGGGCATACAATAAGTTCCCCAGGAAGATATTTACCCTAATTATTATTATTGTGCTTGTTTGTATAATACATGAGGCTATAATAATGTAAACATTGAAACTGGCTACCTATAGTAGAGGTTTATGCAACATACTTCTTCCCAAAAATTATACCATGCATGTTCGCTCAATCTGATAGCTACTACGGCTACTCAATTATATTTAGTTCATTGCCCGAGTTTGTTCGGGAGCAGCAACTTTTTTGTTCAGTAGTTCTGGAGGTGTGGTGACCAGCGACTGCATGATCGAGCAAATACGATAGTCTGGAGTTGTTTGCTATTATTATTTATTATATTATGCTTTAGTTTCTAGAGTTACAATTGTAACCATTAGCTATGTGGATTCTGATACAAAAATTCTTTTATCTACAGTACCTATTTGGAATTGTACTAGTGTCTTTTAATGTTTATGTTCTTCATGGTATTGATGATTCTAACATTAATCATGGTTCTGGCGAGAATTACTCGCACGTCACTGTTTCCTTAGAATGCATCACAGATAGCTCCTGTCCAATGTGGAACTACTGTAGCTCAGGGCATTGCCAGTGCGGAGAGAATCATCATGACATTATTCTTTGTAAAGATGAGAGCAACATCTCCGAGTCAGGAATTTTGGACTGCAATTGTGTGACCTATGATGAAGCTACTGGGAGCACATTTGTTGGTGAATGTTTTTACTATTGTATGAATAATTTTAACATACATATAGATCGAGTCTAGTACCATATTTTACCGAGGAAACCAATGGAGTTGGTGAACCATTCTGTGTGTAATTGGTTCAACAGGAAGGGGCTGCTCTGTGGTGAGTGTGAGGATGGCTTTAGTCCTTTCGTTCTCTCCTATAATTTCAGCTGTGTTAACTGTACAGATGGTTACAAAAACTGGTGGAAGTTTTTCGTGATTGCATTTGCTCCCGTGACTTTCTTTTATTTGTTTGTAGTAATCTTCCAAATCAACGTGACATCTTCTCATCTTCATGGAGTGGTCTGGTTTAGCCAGACTATCTCCATGCCACCTCTAATGCGATTTGTGATTGTTGAGCTCGCAAAAGATTATCCACAAGTGTTAACAGTAGTTCGAGCTTTTGCACCACTGTATAGCATATGGAACTTAGATTTAATTTGTCCTGTTATTCCAGACACTTGTCTTAATGTGAGTCCTTTACAAGCCTTAGCATTAGAGTATGTGGTTGCATTTTATCCATTGGTTCTTGTCTTTCTTTCTTACTGTATGATAGTACTCTATGAGGCTAAGGTCACACCAATACGTATCATTTGGACACCATTTCATAAATTTTTTACTCTTTTTCGTAAGACATGGGATGTCCGCACATTGCTTATTGATTCATTTGCTTCTATCTATCTTCTGTCATGTGTCAAGATCTTGAATGTATCTATGGATCTGTTGATTCCCACCAAAATTTACAAACTCAATTCAAATGCTGTAATGTATGGACTTTATTATTTGCCGAGTATCCCATATTTTGGTGGTTATCATCTACCTTATGCCATATTGGCTTTAATGCTGCTTTTTATATTCGTCGGAGTACCAACAGTGATTCTTTTACTCTATCCTTTTCAATTTTTTCAAAAAATTTTGACATTCTTTTCAATCAATTGGTATTCTCTTCGCATTTATGTCGACTCCTTTCAAGGTTGCTACAAAGATGGAACTGAACCTGGTACATTTGACTGTCGTTGGTTTTCGGCACTAATGCTGCTTACCAGGTCTTTCTATTTCGTTATCTATGGCTTAACTCTGTCAATGATGAGTTTTGCTTATGTAGCTACTTATCGTTATTGCCACAATTCTGATACTTCTTATTAACATTCAGCCTTACAAAAAGACCGCTGTCCGCTATCCTTCCACTGACACCACTTGGGATGGGCTTATCCTTTATTAAAAGTAACAATTATATCCTGATTTTAGTTATCATTTGTGTCATATCAGCATGTGTTCCCCTCTTCTATATTACTATTTTCATCTTCTTCTGGCTAATCAAGACAAAGAGACGGAACAAAGCTTGATCTCTTTCTTCAGTATAATAATTCTAGTGGTGTTGTGTTATAAATACTCTTCTAATTCCATTGTGTCATACATTAGTATATTTTTGTATACCTGATTGTCAAAACTGCTTTCGAATAAGCGCTAAGAATAGCTATAATAATATACCGGTAATATTATGGTACCGTAGATTTCCTACTCAACCGTAGCTTATAATTATTGATCCTCGAAACATTAACCCACTATAATAATGTAGCTACCTTAAGTCAACTAGGGTATACCTACTGTAATAATCATTAACATGGCAATGCCACTTGTTGGCCTGTACACCGGACTTTAGGTCGCAGCGTGTTGCAGAGGTAGAGTTGCATATTGTCCTTACTCAGCTGATAAAGAGTTTCAATATCGAGTAGCTACAGAGAATATTTTCATTCTGAAGTTATTCGTGTATCCAGAAAACAAACGGATTTGGCATTTATTGATATTACAATGTCATGTGTATGATAATATTATTAACATGGGCATTGATGTTGTCGATGCCATGTAAGCACAAAGAATACAAGCTATGATATATCAATTTATGGTTGTGCATTGTGTAGCTATAATGACATAGCTATTAACCTATTATTAGAATATGTGACTTCTGCTGTTAACAATGGAGCGATTCCATACAAATAATCAATATGCTGTGTTGTCTGTGTGTTCAACTGTTCCATACTGTGATAAATTAACGTTTGTATTATTTGTAAGGAGTGGTTCATCGTGGTCCATCCGATGTGGCAGCGATTCACTAAAATCAGAGTCTTGAGGTTGATCCTTAGTCTGCCACCATTGGCAATGATCAAAGCACTTCTTGAAACACCTTTGAAATAGGCTTTGTGAACGCATCCATAAAATTTTAATCACTAAACCTGTGATGTAGAACAGTGGTAGGATACAAACTATTGTTGATAGAATTACGGAGTACGTCACTGTTGATGCCCGCACTACTGCAGTACTGAGGCACGAGATAGTTGAAAGCAACGTGATAAGGACGAGAAGGAGTAATGCATGGATTGAGTTGTATATTTCAAACTGTTTCTTAAATGGACGAACCGTAACAATCAGCATGACAAGACACAGCAGAAATGATGGTGCAATGCTATAAAATTCCTCTTTGAACAAAGCATAGACGACAAAGAGAGTGATGCGAATAAGCAAATAAAGACCAGACTGAAAAGAACCGACAGTCACGAGTGCCTTCAGTGCCATCTTTGTAGTATCCTTGATAAGAGTCCAAGCAGATTCGAAGGGCTGGCCACTTGGTTGTACACCCTCGGAAGCACCTGAGGGGATGTAGCTAGTAAAGCAAAGAGAAGTGGCAAGATGTCGAACAGGAGGGTTATTACGATTGCTAGTATGGCATACGGGAGATGATCTCTGCCAAAATACTCTATTGTAGCATCATAGGACATAGCTTCCAGTATTGCCATTTAGAGCATATCCATATCCTCTTGTGTAAATTAATAAATAAAGAAACGGTTAGAAATTTACCATATGAAAGAAGAAGGAATGTACCGAAAACATTTAAAATGGAAGATTTGATGTTCATAGTGTCAGTAATTGACTTGAAACGATTGCAGTAACCCTCCGCCTACGCTTTGCGGCGAGGTTTAACTAGAGCCTAGGACCAGTCCAGTGGGTCGTTTGCTTGCATCAGTGATATTAGACCTTGTGGGCTACCTGTTTGCTATTAACTGTTAGTTTCAATGCCGTCATCTAGTCTCGTGCAGCCAGACTCTTACACCTCGGGAGGGGGAGGGTGGGAGTCTGGTAAAGTACCATACATCGAGTTGTCCCAGCCGCCTGGTACGAGGCGCGACCAATCAGATTGCATCTTTATGGCATTAGCTACATAGTTTGCGGTGGCGTATCCGACTGTGAACGGACGAGATAACTCGATGTAAGGCACTTTACCAGACTCTCTCCCTCCCCCTCCCGCGGTGTAAGAGTCTGGCTGCGCGAGACTAGCCGTCACCAGCATCTTTCAGTTGAAACTTTTGTAATACCAATATTATTTTACCCAGATTTTCACTTATTTAGATAATAAATAGTTTGAGGATGTTTATGCGCCGCAGCGCGATCGAGGCCAGGGGTAAGTATGTGACAGGGGTAGCTAAGTATGTGAACTAGCTCGAATCATAGATAATTAAGACTGATACGCAGTCTTAATTATCTATGCTCGTATCGAATGGGGGTCCACGGAACCTAGAATCATTGGACCTGTCATGCTATGAACGGTCCCCCCGGACCGTCCGTGGTCGAAACTAACGGTCCCCCGGGACCGTGCGAATTTTTTTTTTTGGGCCCACTTTCGCAGATTCCAGGGTTAGAGGTCATGGTGGGTGAGTTTAACCCTTTGCTGATGGAAGTGCACCTGCAGCATAAACTTCGACCTTGCATTAAATTGACTACATAAATTTAATTTGGTACCTCTGATTTAGCAGCAGGAAAGAAAGGAAGGATTTATATAGATCTCTGATCTTATCTCATCATTTACCTTGTACTTACACTGTGTGTAGACCTTCCTATGCCAGTGCACACTTGCGACTAGTTTATACCACCAACACTCGTAGCTAGCTATATCTATAGAGCCTGGATTGTCATGTTGATTCAATGTAGGGGCGGGCACCCGGACTAATACGTTAATACTAGCTACTTCAACTATATCAATCACGATAATTTCTATGGATAATTTAGCAGATGAAAAAAATAATTGAAAAGCAGCTACTATACACTATCTCACCTTCAACATAAGGCCACACAAATAAAATTAATTGTTTCTCAGGCCCGCCCGCCATGATCGGATTTTCCACCCCGCATGGGGCTTTTTTTTTAAGGGATTGGTGTACAATTTGTCTGGTAAAGATCATCATAGCCACATGTAAGTACTATAATTGGCGCGTGGCATCACGTACATGTACCTCGCACTATTGAACCCATTATCCTTGGCCTTCGAGGCGACCCATCCTCTGCAGCTACAGTTTCACCAGAGTATTAAATGGTAAGGTTGAACTTAACTTGTAATAACCCAGTAGTACCATACTACTCGAATGAGTGTTTTGAGGATATCTGTGTACACTATGCTTGCTAGACACAGTGTACTATTGCCAGGAAACTGAGCATAACTTAATGACTGAATTGTGTTTATATCAGACTCTTTTGTAGTTAACTCTTAATATGTATGTCTTTTCCGGAACTTTCTATGTACATTCAATGTTTGAAAAAAAAAAGAAATCCAATTAAAAAAAAAAAGCCTCATCCCCTCATCGATTTAAGGAAAAATATGCCCGAGAAACAAGTAATTTTTTTTGTTCGGCCTAATATTTATACTTTATTGCCAACCATTACTTTAGACATTTGGGTGGAGATACATTCATTCAATGTGGATCTGTTTAATACCAGACTGTTTTAATACACTTCCAACTAGGGGCATCATATATAGTAAAGCAATGATATAATAATATTATAGCAAGTTGCATTGACAGAAGCAGCAAGAAGACAGCAAATACAACATGAGAGTGTACACGAGAAATGCAAGGCAATCCTCAGTGTAGCTATGCATCTAGTGACCAAGTCTCGCAGTGCCAGCCCACAGGTGTAAAGAGCCACTGGGTAGTGATGTGCATCCAGGTACTAGACTTCCGATAGTCATCACTTCTGAAGAGACATTTTAATGGCGTGATGTCAAGTTTTCCTTGTATAAAAATCTACATGAATAATGAATTATTCAATCAGTGAGGCTTTTGCCCCTGCAATTTGCATCAGTAACATAAAGGTTTAATATATGAACTTGGCTATCAACTGTCAGATAACCGGCATGCATATATCTCAGAGGCTGATCCAGGGGGGTGGATAGGGTGGCTAGCCACCCCCCTCTAGTTCTTTTATGCAATGTAGTATAGGAGACGTCCACCACTGTTAACCAGCCACCCCCTTGCACCAGTACAGTTTACTATGGGTAGCCACCCCATCAGCCACCTTCCATGCATTGGAAATTTCTTGGCCTATAAAAGTGAGTCCAATCACCCCCCTCAAATTTAGGACCAATGCTTTAATTACTTGAGGTGAATTTCAACCAATACTCACTTAGCTAAGCCAGTCCCACACAGCGTGAAAAAGCAGCCATTTCGTGTCTTTGAGCTGATAACTCGAGTCGAGGTGAAAGTTCATACAGCTCCCCATGTTTGCACTGAAGTCAGCAAAGGGTTAAACGCACCGATTTAACCTTTGACCCTGAAGTCCGCGAATCGTCTAAGTCGAAAGTGGGCCCAAAATAAAAATTCGCCCGGACCGTCCGTGGCGGATAGATGCCATCGATAGGCGGAAATTAACAGTTCGGGGGGACCACTGAGCGCGGGGGACCAAAGACCCGTGCCTCATCCTAGTAGGTCCCGGGGTCCCGTATATAGCGGGGGGGGGGGGGGGGGGGGGGGGAGGGGGCCGGGGGGTCCAGTCATACTGCAACACCGGGGTTAATTTGGCCGTAACGATTGGACAAGCAAATCGTAACATGGCTTTCAGACTTAAGCCTGATTGGCTACTTCATGTAAGTCTGTACATATTTAATAAATAATACCGATATCGTTATAATGTACTTGGATAAGCAAACCTTCTGTCGCGGAGCATACGCGGAAACTTGATGATCATTTTGAAACTCCGCAGGAAATTCTGAAAGTACAGTAATAGTAGCTATAGACTATCTGCGCCAGACCATATCCTTTAATATAGCCAAGTATGGCAAGCGCCCAAATAACATCTGCACGTCAATTAAAAGAGTGCTTTGAGTCAAGGGACTTTCCACCCCCAACATAGCTACACAAAACCAAAGGCATAGAGGATCTAGGAAGCCTGAACTATTAGTAAAGGTTCAACTCATAAAACTATAACAGAATGAGACTACAGCATAAAACTTTGTCTTTAATTAATATAGGGATAAATCAAAGAAAAATCGGCTCTCCTATACATAGCGTAAAGTGCCAATTATCGACATACGATTTTCTCCCGCGTGTGCTGTTGCTTAGGAACATCGCCTGAACTTCGAACTTGGACCAAAACGTAGGGCGTTGCCAGGGCTACAAGTACCTAAAGTCTCAGGGGGGTGCCGATCAAAATACGTCTGCAATGGCAATTTTAGCTTGTAATTGCGAATACCAGTTATCAACAGTCGGTATGTATTATCGGCACACCATATACTTTCAATAAAATCAATTATCGTCACTTGGAGCTTTATCATCACAGTGCATGCAATCCAAGAGAAAGAAAATTATATAAAAAATACTAGCAGGTGCATAATCATGAGCTCTAACTACTGAGACAACTTCATGTTCATAGGTGAGCTTGTTCGATCTTTATCATTTTTTAATCTTGGCAGAAGCGCCTCGGGAACAGCACCATCGCGTCTTTGCCCCTGTATTGAGAAAGTAAGACACTGTGAGGGTTAGCTTATCACAAATGGAGCAAAACTTACCTTCAAAAGTCCAGCCTGAAGCAGAGAAGCGAGTCGCGATCGACCACGCGAAGCTATTATTAAACGCATCACGCCCACTGCCTATACTAAGGCCCTATGTCGATAATCGATACCCATATTTCCGATAGTTGGCACCTGTCGGTAATTGGCACATTATGCTATATAGGACAAGGCCATGTCGAGAGGGGTCAGGGGTTGGGTTTCGGATAAGATTATTTGTCAGGGTTAGTCTCCAGGGTCTTGTTCGTTCTTTATAGGAGATCCGAAAAATCTAGACTATATCTAAGAATGAAACTAACCATTCCGACATAATATAGCTGATCAATAGAAAAAGAAATAAACGATAAGTGTTCAAGTTAGCCCGAGTCACTGCTTGAAGCAAGTGTTATGATTATTTACTATGGACATACGTGAGTGCAGGAATTTCTTCGCTCAGCGCACAAGCAAATTGGTTAAGGATCGATGCTATTATGCTTAGATAGAGACTAATAGTACACTAGTGACAATGTCATACATAGTGAGTTGCACCACACCCCACAAGGTAGGCCGGCCGCATCAGTGCCATCTGAGTGCTGGGTGGGGCTATAGAGTAGCCTCATGCTTTGCACATGCCAAAGCATGTGACCGATGGGGCAAGGTTACATCATTGAATCAATTACAAGTCGGATGGTGCTAAAATCTTTGCGTTCTATAGATCTATTTGGCTGTCTCTGGCGAGGTGTTAGTTAAGAGTAGGAGTTTGAAAGTTTAGTATTGGATAGCAATCAACCTTTGACATCTCCTGTGTTTGTGAAAGAGCTGACAAAGAGACTACAGCATATGTGTGAATAATTCCATAGACGCAATATTACACCCACACAGTAAGTCCAATGTTTAGCTATGTCAGTTTGACATGTTCAAAGAGTAGGCCGATTGTCAGCCAATCTGTGAGTAGTAATGAAATGGGGCCAGGGCCACAACTATGACAGTGGAGTATGGGCTTTAAGGGTGGCAAACAACTGGTACATACATGTACACTTAAGCAAGATGAAGCATAGTAGGTTAGCAATCTGATCAACAATTGATAAACCGCAAAGGCTGGTCTGTGATGCTCTGGTGGCCGAGAGCGAGATTTAGAAATTTGGGAATCCATATAAGTGCAATCAGGGCCTGATTGGGAACCTTGCTTCACTCAGAATAATTAATGAGCACATTAGCATGTTGATCACACATGTACTGTAACATGATGTTGTCTAGCACAATGTGGCCACATAATAGGCGCAGTTAACTGCGCCTATTATGTGGCCACGTGTCATGAGTAAACATTAATTGCACTAGTGATTCAAGGTTCATTAGGCATGTAGTACACCCCCACGTGCACCCAGCTGCAGCAATCGTGAGTTGTAAACAGCGCATGTATGCAAATTTGAACGTGAATCTGTGTGTTAAGGATGTCCTGCAAGCCTACTAGAACTAGAGTTTACCATTTAGACCTATGGTTTATCAAACCAAGGTGCTCAGCTATCCAGTGAAAAAAGTGAATGAAAATTTGTGTGTTGACCAGTCAACAATAAGACGGACATTGAAACTGTTTGACACCACTGGTTCTATAGAAAAGAAAATGTACCCTGATGGCCATGCAAGTCCCAATCTAAGTAAAGCGGATCAGATGCACATCCTAGAAGTAGTACTAGAGAACCCTAGCATTTATCTTCACGAACTTAAGTTTGAACTTCAAGCATAGGGTACTCATGTACACGAGTCAACCATCTGTAGGGTCCTACAACGAGCAAATTTTACTCTCAAGAAAATGAAATTGATAGCTATCCAACAAAATGAGGAGTTAGGGCTAAATATGTTGCAGAAATATCACAGTACAGTCCCAATATGCTGGTATTTGTGGATGCAACGGGAAGTACTAGAAAGGATATGCCATCAGAGAGTTTGGATATAGTCTTAAGCCCCATTTACACGTAGGCCTTAACTCGGGTCAGGATCCGCGTTAAACTAACTCGCTTATGTGTAAACGTGCTAATCCACTTGTAAACCGAATTAGTTGACCCGGGTTGTAACCCACATCCTGATGTGGATTAGAAGTGGGTTACGTGCATAGTAGTGGGCTATGAATATCTCAACTCGGGTCAAGCACGTGCGTGTAACGCGGTTTAATCCGGTTCAGTTTAAACTGGTTTGGTACATGTAAACGGGGCTTTAGAGTAATGCCCTGTTACAGCTCTAAGCTACTAGCGAAAGGGAAACGTATGTCTGCTATTGCTGCCCTATCCTTGGAGGGAGTGGTGGATGTGATGTTTCTTCACGGTAGTGTTGATGGAGACACTTTTGCTAATTTTATTGAACGGTCCCTATTGCCTCATTTGCTTCCACTCATCAACCATAACAGTGTTGTAGTAATGGATAATGCCTCTATCCACTACAATGCACTTGTCTAAAGACTAATATTGAGTCTCAGTATTGGAGCATTACTGGTCCACCCCCCCCCCCCCCCCCCCCCCCCCAATGCTGCCCCGACCTAAACCCCATTGAGGAATCATTTTCGGTAGTGAAGTCATTTCTGAGAGCACATGAGGTCTTGGCCACCACACCAAAGGACATTGAACATAATATGTTATTGATGGCATTAATTTTGCTAGTGTATCTCTAGAGGATTGTTATGGTTGGTTTAGCCATTCAGGTTATCATAATAGTTACATGTAATCATTCTCACTCAAGCAAGTGCATGTAGTAATAATAATAATGTCATAATAATAATTAATCATCACTACACAATGTCACATGCTACACAGTTTCTATTAATTTATTTAAGGTCACTGAGTGTCTGTAGGATAGTATCTTAAGTTTTTCAGCTTGAAATTCATCAGCAGTGAGCACATTTTCATTGCATAAGTTTTGAGTTAGTTAGGATACTGTGATCGCAACTGTACCTTCTTCCCAGGAGATATTCCATCTGCAGTGCTGGCATGTGCAACTGGCCACAGGAGATTTGGGTCGTGCATTAGGTTGTAAAGCATTGATAATAGCTACAGCAGCAGTAGCAAAAGTGTCAACAACATCAGTTTTCCCCTTGCGTCCAGCTTTCCCTCGAATCATTGGTAGCTAGGTTTGGTGGAGTGTCTTTGTCCTTCCATTGTCTGTTTTTTTTATCATTCTAGCTCAAATCTTGTATTCACCATAGTCATGTTTGTCTCCATGTATTTCTTGCAGCTCACTAACATGTTTTTCAAGCTCTTCCTCTTCTGTAGCAAAGCTAGTAGAATGCTTGCTTGAGCTAGGCATGTTCTTTTCCTCTCTAGACAGATTTTTACGCTTACGTCCAGTGGATGAATCCTTTCCGTCACACCATAGCAAGATATCCTTGTCACGAGCACTAGCATACATTGCTTGTAAGTCCTCTTCAGCGCCACGTGTTGCACGTGGATATGAGTAGGAGCCAACGGGTAGGGCTGAGCTGTTGAGCCTGAGGCTGATACAGCCCAGGATGGGGGTAGAAAGGCGAATCCATACCACTGAACGTTATTAGACACTCAGATCAGCTAGCTGCAGAACTCTGACATTAATTGGCTTATTGTGGTGCCAAATAAGCATTTTGACCTTCGAACCCATGTCAATGTTTATATTATTAATCACAGCACAGGCATCCTAGTCTGGCGTAGCAACCCTCGCAGGAAGAGGAGGGTCTGGTCTAAAGCCTATACTATTCTCGTGCAGGACAGTCAAAATCTGACTGTCCCTGCAAGGATATAAATGTGGGTGATAAAATAAACTGCCAACTACTATGACGTAAACAGTAGGCACGCGCGAGAGCGAGAGTATATGCACGCGCTCGCCCTGTGCGCGGGCGCATGGCAATGATGTATTTGCTGCGTGTGGTGGACACATACTTAATACACGCCATAGACCCTCCTCTTCCTGCGGGGGTCAGACTACAGGCATCCGTCTGTCGATTGAGCAGGCAAAGATGGCGCAACGCGCTGTAACATGTCGATCATAAATGAATAGATAGCTATTTACTGTTATCATCATGTTGATACAATTTGACCTAATATTCTTGTCCCATTTACATTTTGCAGAGAGAGCAGAAACAGTTTGATGTAAGTCTCTTAATAATAATAATATTATTGTACACTTGATTGAGGATGCTCGACAAAATTAATACGTGTGCAGTATGTATGTGTGAGGGAAAGGGGAGCTGCAATTTTATATGCAATGACAAGATAATGAGTATGCAGCAAAGTGAAATAACATCGGGATGCTTGCATGTGTACAGAGATAAAATTATTAGAAATGAGCGGCTTATTATTACATTAAATTTAAAGATAATGACAGCAGGGAGAGTATTATCTCCCATGACCAGACATAGTTTACATGTACAGTAGTGATGAAAGTGGAAATTACATCTTAATTACGTGTTAACATGTGTCCCTTATCTTTGTTGTTGCAGGATGAGGCAGCTCGCCATAAGGTAAGCCAGTGTTGTGTGCATGTGTATGTTACATGTACAGTGGACTCTCTATTAACGGACTTCTACCCAATAACGGACACTGCTATATGTACCAACCGATGTCTCCATATATTTAATACAGTAGCAGCACCTGAATAGCGGACAACCTCCGAATTCTGGATAACGGACACAGCAGCTTGCTCGAAGTAATACAGTACTATATAAAAAAATGTTCTGACTAATGGACTGGGTGGGTGCGGCTAACCCCACCCACGACCTTCTTACATGCAGGTCATGGCATTATTAACAATCTGTACAAAAATAATAAGACGGCAATACATGTACACGCGCTAAAGTAGTCGGACTACTTTAGCGTCCTTTGTCTAGTAATGACTGTACTATTTCTTGAATTCTGTGAATATATGGCTGAGATTCATACAGTCTGTAAATACATGGAACCTCCAAGCCATGCCCAGCACCACGGTTCACACTGCTTCCAGTAACCTCCACAAAAACTTTGTTGAAATACAGACTGAATAGTGCAATACAATGTCATGTAAACACTTGAATATGTCATGAATTTCTTTAATTATTGGTTCTAAAATATTATTAATATTAGATGAAGTGGTGGGTGACTAAAGTAAAACACCCCAATAAAGGATATACCCCGAATAAAGGAGAGAAACCTATATACCAAGGTGTCTGTTATTCGGAGAGTCCACTGTATGTCGTATGGTGCTATATTATATGCTATGTGGTATGGACTAAGCATTATCTAATTAATGTAGTGTCTCATTATTTGCAGAAGGAAAGGAACAGGTTGGGAAAGGTATATCCTGACTGACATTGAGTGGGTGTGGCTCATCTCATGTGATACGATACTCCACAGGAACTGGAGGAGCTTCAACGCCAGTTCCAGGAAGCAACTGGTGAAAGCACAAAGAAACAGCTCCAGCAAGATATATCTATAACACAAGCTAAGAGGGATGTTGCAGAGGCAAAAAAAGTAAGATAATTATGACTAAGTTCAGAATCATCATAGACTCTAGATCTTTAGGAGATTCTCAAGCCTCACTAACACAGACATGTACATCTGTACGCCTCCTAGTTGTAGCTGCCACACAGCATGTGGAGTATATATGTGCTCTAAAGAGACAGTTACCAACTTAGAGGAGGGAAATATCATGCATGTGGGGAGATGTGGGGTTGTGGAGGGGTGGGAAGGGGAGCCTATTGGGAGGGGGGCATCCCCTGATCCTTCCTCTAATATACATTACATATTCAAGTTAATACAATGCACCATATACTGTACCTGTACAGCTAGAAATTTTTAGCAGGAGAAAATTTCACCACCTACATGAACTTGCAATGGGTGAAACTTTTATCCTGCATTTTTTTATGATGATGTGCATTGGCGAAAAATTATTGCACCCAATGTTTCTGTAATGCAAGGGTAGCTGAGCTTGGCAGGCTAAACATTACCCACAATACCTATAGTATTGATCAAGTTCATATCTATTTGCATAGAGCAAAGTCAGCATATATACCACTCTGAAACACTCCAGATGATGTGATTTATATTGGCATAAACTTTTCCTTGTATAGAAATGGTAAATATGTGCTTACATGAATTTGTCTGAGTGTTATGAAAAACTTGACCACATCCCCAGTAGCTGCATAGTTCTAATGGTGCATGTGGTAAAAGGTGTCAACGTAGTACAAGCCACATTGCTGCCGGCACCTCAATTGCAGAGATGGAGTCTGAGACAGACTCTCGACCTTGGCAGGGACACGTTTCGATGCTTCAGTCACAGGAGATGAACTCGACAGCGCAGTATAGCTTCTGAACTTCAGATCGGTCATGGCATGATGCATGCTATAATATAATATTATAATTCAAGGCTAGCTTTATTTATCCACAGAATCACGTCAGCCAAGAGAACGCGTGAAGTTCGGCCAGCAGTACTTGTCAGAGAAAGTAGCACTCAGCTTTAAATGTATTCGCTAGATACAGGCATCAGATACTCTACCACTACATACCAATTTTCATGTCTCAAAAAGGCTCCATTGAGGCCCAGAATTTTCTTATAATTATCTCATAGTTACCTAAGAGATTACACCATAGGTTTCATCATAATTGCACCATAGGTACCTCACAACCACAGAAACGTAAATTGCTACTGGGGATGTAGTAAATAACTACAGTGAGGGAGTATTCAGGTTTAGCGTCTTTCATACTTTCTCCCCATTATGATAATTTGATGTTTGTTTTATTGTTGGTACCTTCTCTCTCTCCTATTCCTCATAGGGAAAGGCAGATGCTCTGGGATGGCTAAGACATTATGAGTGGGTGAGTACTTATGTGTAGATATGGTATGTATATTCCACTGATGTGGTGTGGGGAACCCAGGTGGAATCTATCTGTATCATTGTTAACCCTTGGTGCATGCGCAAGGGGTACAGTAGTTGTTCTCTGTCATAGGTGCAGGAAGACATTGAAATTTGGGTTATGAGCTTTTTTGGGGGGGGGGGGGGGGGAGGGTGATGAAAATATACCGTATTTATTCGAATAGAAGCCGCACCCCGAATAGTAGCCGCCCTCGAATAGTAGCCGCACCTGGAGGTCCACCAAAGATATAGTAGCCGCCCTTGAATAGTAGCCGCACGCATGCGTGAACACAATGAAGTGGGTGTGGCCACGTTCGCACGCCATAAACGATCGTCAGTTCGAGGCCAAAGCATGACAGAAGACGTCCCTAGCTTGGTTCTGCTGCTGTTTTTCGATCATAATAACTCGTCTATTCGAAAAGTAGTCCTGAAAATCAGTCCATCACAACAAGATACCACCGGGTCGGCGCAAAGGTATTCCTCCGAAATAAATAAAAGCCGTCCTCGAATAAGAGGCGCCCTCGATTAGTAGCCGCACTCCAGCAAGGCTGAAATTAATAGTAGCCGTGGCTACTATTCGAATAAATACGGTACTTGTATATTAAGTACCCGTGAAACTTTTATGATCATGCCTACTTCGTGTCTGGCCATGCCCATTTTGTACAACTGGTCCCCGCCAGTCTAATGTTCTCCAAGAATGCAATTATTATAGCTAGCTACTTGCCACCCGCCATACAATGTACATGTGTACGAATTACATGCTGGTACATTGCAACAATAACAGCTTATTAACCCTCGCAGCAAAGCATAGGTGGAGGGTTACTGCAATT
This sequence comes from Cliona cf. orientalis, assembly GCA_963930775.1. Taxonomy (NCBI): domain Eukaryota; kingdom Metazoa; phylum Porifera; class Demospongiae; order Clionaida; family Clionaidae; genus Cliona; species Cliona cf. orientalis. The sequence goes on from OZ005697.1 coordinate 7,302,241, forward strand.
ATTAGGCAATTTTGTCCGTCTATCCGAAATCTCCTGTGCTAAATGGTAAGGGTCATCTGAGAGGAAGTACACATTAGAGGTATACCCAGCATAAATGAATAGTGGTCATGTTAAGTGGAGTAGTAGTGTGCAGCTGTTGCCAGTCTGTGTTTATATGGCACCTACCTCAGCTGATTGCCATTCTGTGCTTCACAGGTCAGATGTCAATGCAAGGAAAGTATAAACAGTCTTTGTCTCTCAAGTGCATAATTACCCCGCGCGCATGCGCAAGGGGTAAAGTAATCGGTTGTGTCGTCGTTGTTGTCGTTGTTAGCACAAAAATCGCCACATCTCGAGATATAGGCGTCTAAGCGACTCGTAAGCACAACGAATCAATCAAATTCGGCGAAAAACTGGCTTCAGTGTGCGTAAAATCGAGGGATACGGTCCACGAGCATCACAAATAGTGCCTTTTTGTTGGCAACCGTAGCCACGCCTATCAGCAGTGCCCATCAATGCATGATGCATGCCCATAGTGCTTTCTGCTCATGCGCACAACTAACACGCGTATGACTGGTAAAGATCGTCGATGTTCTAAATAATGCTCGTGATGTGACATCTGAAGCCCCATGGAACCAATCACTATGTAAGATAGCTATACTATTATCACAACAAAATGTAGGTACACTGAAGTTCATATCTTCCTAGTCCGGGCTAGGTCTGGGTGCAGAGAGTGCTGTTTCATGTGGGCCAGTGTCACCAGGACAACTAAGCAGCATAATTTTCCATTATTTCTCTCAAGTTCACAAAATTAAAGCCATGCACCGAAAGTAAATCTATAGATTGCGCAATGTGCGCGCGGGGTATGTGCTCTACAGAGCTCTAGTTACATTTTAGTTTACATGTACATTTAGGTAGAAGCTTTCAGTTTATTTGGTACCAGTTACCACAGCAACATAATTTTCAATTCTGAATAGTGGGATAGTTAGAGGTGATAGCGGATCATTAGGTTAGTAGTGACTGCTACCAAAATAGTTAGATGTTGGTTTCATAATTCTATTCGCGGCTTTGCTGCTTCGTAGGATATGCAAAACCAACATCTAACTATCATATACCGTAGGACGGGTTTTAATTGCGTAGTTTAATAATTGCGTTCTAGTCAAGTCAGGCCAAATTGCGAATCCAATAATTGCAATGGACTACCCCGTACCGTACTGTAGTATGCGTGAACGTTTATGTTTGCGAATCTATTAATAATTGCGAAACGTAAAAAAACTCGCAATTCGCATTTAATAGATACTCGCAATTAAAACCCGACCTACGGTAGTGACATAGCCAGGTAGTCATAAATCATGCACTGAATCCCAAGGGAACAGGACCATCTTACCATAACCATGTTCAGGTGCAGGGTATGTTGTTCAATTCTCCTGATATTGAATAAGAATACGCAGTGAGCCATGCTATACATGTGCATGTGCGAATCATGCATGCATGTAGCGGTGAGGGTTCTTCACTCCAGTACATTCATTTTCTGTCTAACTTCAAACGACGGAAAATATTACACATTTGAGGGATGATTTCTCTGCAGAGGATGGGAGCCCTGCCCCCCAGCTCACTGCACTTAAGGACTGTCTGGAATCGAAGAATTCGAAGTTACAATTTTTAGTCACATTCAAGGACTCCTTTTAAAAGTATCAGAGGCTGATCAGGGCACCATATGAAAGACAATCCAAGCACCGTTTGAATATATAATTATTAACCACAACCAATTAACTAATTAGGCGTGGCAGCGCCATTCAGCCACGCCCTATAAAATGCTAAATCGAGCTATCCGGAATTTAAGCGGCCACTTCTACCGAATCTTAGTTACACAAACGGAGGCTTACTAGGATGATCTAACATAATATCATTGGACGGATTGTTGACAAAACCCTCTGCAAAAAACTAGATATGGGGGGGGGGGGGGGATCCACAGCATGATGTTTCGTATGTAGCTCCGAACTGAAAGCAGCCATCAACAATCCGTCTGATAGATCGTCAGCATCGATCGTAAGCTTTGGTTTTCGATCATTGTGCTGCGAAACCATGAGCGCTACAATTCCGGACGGCATTTGCTCGATGAAGTGAGCTCAAAATTATGGCTGTGCGGCCTTTTGCCATGGCCTTAACTGCACTGAGAGTGGCGTTCCACTCTATAGCATGTAATCAGCACTAGTGTGATCAGTTGGCCTTGGTGACTCTGTGTTGGATATACGTTGCATTTGCCATAGGAAGTTGAAATAGGTGATGATGAGAAATGGATAGAAAAGTACAAGAAGGAAGCAAAGGAATGGGAAGATATATTGAAGAGGAATGAAAAGCATCTAAAGAAGCTGGAGTCTGAGAAGGAGAGGGAGCAGCATGAAGGTGAGTTGCATGAGAGTGGTCCTGCAGGGTTTCATTTAGGGGGAGGGGGCTGCCCCCCCTTGAGAATAGCAACCAACCATATGTACAATACATGTATATGTAAAAAGTTTAAATGATGAAAGTGTCCAATACGGCAGTTTGCTCATATTTAACCTACAAACTATCTGAAGCTTCGCGTTACGCGTGTTAGGAAACACATTCCCCATTCAACATTTGACTATTAAATTAACAGGAGGATATAGCCACGGAAAACAGTCTTAGAGGTTGTAGAGTTAAAAAGTTTCCTGGGGTAGCATCTCTAATGTACTATTTTACATTATAATATTCTTTTTGGATCAAAAAACATGAAGCATTACTATAGTCCTGCCCCCCTTTAACTCCGCAACTGTCATGTTTGCCCCCCCTTGACGAAAATCCTAAATGAAAGCCTGGTCCTCTACCACACAGGCTGAGATAGATAGAGAGACCAGACCAGTACAGTGTTAGTCTCCATAGCTGCATGCTACTAATGCAGTGCATGAGTTTTCACATGTATCAGTTCTGCAACAGTATTTTAGTTCATAATTGCAATATCGACAGTAATTGGTACTATTATTTCTGTATAACTGAACAAGTCAATTATCATCACTTAATTGTACTACACTGCGTGGGTACATCAAAGGCACCACCAGACAAACTACACACTACTGAGGTTATCACACATGCTCTCGGTGGGGCAAACACAACCCTACATGTATGTCGATAGTAATTTATTAACCCTTGGTGCATAAGGTTTTTATTGTGTGGCTTTTGCTGAAAATGCTTTGTTCAAGAGTTCTGGCATCATTTGCTGGTCACCGCTACCTTCCTCACTGAGCTTTTGATAGACATAAGAGATGGCAATGGCTTCTTTAAAAGTATATAATATGGTTAGCCATAGATCCAACAACCTGACTGGCTCTTTACTGATCGTAGCACACTGGCAGAGAAGCTTCTAGGCTGTGCATGCTGCAAACTGCTGACACAGCGCCGCTGTATGGCACATCCACACTTTTGAATATTACGCAATTGCGTGTAATGTGCATTCTTGTGACTACTCCTAGCATCCTTGACTTTAACTAATTATAATGATGTCCATGTAGGCCAATAATATTGGACATGCAATATTGCTCAGTGTACTTGCCCTGAGATTATATGCACCATGGTGCTTTATGTATCGACACGTCGATGTTGGCATTGCAGTGCAGAGCAGTTGTTGTTGCTGTGAGCCGTTAAACCTTGCATGAACAACATTGCTGTGCTATATACCATTGTTACAGTAGGCCCGTACGCAGCCTTTCTCAAAGGGGGGTTCCATAGAGATGTGTCGATTATAACAACTGTGCACTGCAAAAAATGAATCATTATTTTAATCATAACAGGTTGTTATCTCAGTTTCATGTCTTGTTTCTAGATCATTACAGTTAATTTTACTCCTCTGCATTAACTAATGTTCCAGAACTTAAATTAAGAGCTCATTAAGTTGTTTACAACTTGGAATCTGGAATATTCAGACCATGAGGTTTCCTCATGCTAATGATTAATGATCTATATAGAAACAAGGCATGAAACTGAGATAACCACCTGTTATGGTTAAAATAATGATTCATTTTTTGCAGTGTGGGTATCAAACCATAGCCTACTTAGGGGGTGTGGGGGCATGCTCCCCCGGTTCTTTGAGGGCGATTCTGAGGCATTCTGTTAGTTATTAGCCATTGCATCACTCTTTGTAAGGCTCACTACCTATGCTGTACTATATACTGTTTATACTAGCTCTTAACTGTACTGCCATAGATCTATGAACCTTGTTGATGGTACCAGTGATAGTGTATGCCGAAGCTGGGCTCACAGGTAGTAGAGGTATAGCCTCAGGTGTACCAGCAGTACGGGTATAGGCCTTTTTAGGATCACCCTCGGACGCTCGGCCTCTGGCGCCGAGGGTGCCTAGTTTCCTGGAAGCCTTCCTCGTCTTGCACAGCCCCTTTGGTAGTGTCCTTCTTGTCCACACCTCCTACAGATAATAGGGTTACTGCTCTTCGGTGGACCATCAGCAGGGGCAGGGGCAGATGGTTTGGGTGGTTGGCGCACGGTCTGGTTGCTTTCCAGCTTCTCTACACGCTCAACTAGCTTCTGTATCATATCCATCATGGTCTCCTGTTGACTCTAGAATGCTGCTACTACCTCAGCCACGCCTTTCTGCCCTTCCTCAGCGATTGCAACATGAGATGCCTTTGGGCTGAGATACGATTCTAGTTCAATAGTGGCACTGGCTGCATCAGCTAGATTCTTGGGGCTCCTTTGTTTTACATTAAATGCAACTTGCAGATTATCCAGGTGCTCCAGGAAGTGGTTTAGAGCGATACGTTCACGCGCCTCCTCCTGGAGGTCCGAGTAGGCCTTGTCGGCGAGCACTCGAAGTTCATCTGCATAATCGGCCCAATCCTCAGTTTTCTTCTTGCATCGGGCACGGAATTCGGCAACATACAACTCTCGCTTGCTCTTGGGTTCGAATCTTTCACGCAGAGCTTTGACTGAGTCCGCATAGGCCTTTTGAGCATCGTCGGATAGACGCTTATACGCAGTCTGGGCCTTTCCAGTCAGTCATACCCGTAGCCACAAGGCCTTGGCGGCGTCGTCCCAAGAGTTCACAGCTGCCACGCTCTCAAAGTGCTCAATCCAATCCGAGAAACAACCATCACCTGAGAATGGCTCGGGCAGCACCAAGGGTCTGGGCTTGGCCGGCGTCGATGTAGCGCTTGTTGGGCCCGCAGGTGGGTCCTCGTCTGCCATCACAGTGATATTCACTTACTACTGTTTCCAACTTCCGATTCGGTAGTGTGGGTGCTCGCGGGTCGATCCTGCCGACTACACCAAATGTCACGGGAACTCGGTTGATAGTTACTTGTGAATTATAATACAACTTGATTCAGAATAACAGCTGACAGCACAGAGAATAAAGATGCATACACACAATCATTGATAGTGCACACACAACAAAACTACATGTAACAATCTGATTGGTTGACATGACAATCATATGACATACAACAGAATCACGTGCAATCACAATACACACATACACTATAATACTATAGTCACTGTTATACTAGCAAGCAGCACTTGTTTTTTAATCATTTCTCTATACAGTGGAACTAGCTAGGTACTTACAGCCACAGAAACTGATTTGAGTTTATTATATAGTAAGGCTTCGATTTATTACTGATGCACCATTTATGCCAAGCCAGCAGTAGAACCAGGTATTCCTAAGCACACTGGAGCTTTAGTGTATATAGTGCACATGCTCAATTGATGACATTAGGATCGACGTGTATGATTGCAAATTTCTCTTTGCGTGCCCTATCCTTAGAGTAGTATTATTTCCTGGAGATTCCCAGTTATATATCAATCCCATGCATCACTTGCATCACCTTCTCTTCCGAAGTTGTATTATGCGTACCTGCATGATTTCTTTCTAGTTAAGGTTACGGGATAGTATTCGACGCACAATTTATAAATGATTGCGCACGGACACAATTCACGTATGTTTTAATGTGGTTTATTTGGAAACACGAACGAACGTCGACCATTTCCAGATGTAAACATAGTCCAAGTTTCTGCGTCAACTTTTGAAGACCAGAGACTCAAACGAACTGACTTTGCTGTCGTTCACGATAGTCCAGCGATCGGAGCAGGGCCAAGTATAGCGCTTTTTCGAAAACTCTAAGATGGTGAGTCGTCAGACAAGATTTTTTCCTGAAGGGCCGCTATTAAGCGAGTCACATGGCAGCTGAGTAGTTAATTTTTATGTTTGCTTTCTGTTCGTATAACTCGACAGAGTTCAAACGCTATACTTGGCCCTGTAGAGACTTGTAAGCTATCGTTTCGTTTGTATGTCATTGCATAGAGGCTGTTTCCCTTGGCAAAAACTGACGCAGAAAATTGCAAGATTTACCCGCGCTTGCAGACAGATAGTGGCAGGTTTGCTTTTTATTTTTGTTAACCATGCGGCAGGCATCAGGAGAGCTACTTACCTGTGCCTTGATTATACAAAGAACGTGGACAAAAACTGGAATATAACTGTCTCATTTATTATTCATATAAACTTTGACCATGTGTGGGCGGAACACTACCCCGTAACCTTAAATGTAACCCTTATTGTTTGCACATCTCTCTTGGCTTGGAATTGTTATCTTTGCTAGCAAGACCTATAGACTGCAGTATCTGCCTGCTTAGCGTATATGCTTGCAATTACAAGCTATTGCAGTTGCGCAGTGTTTGGTCCATTAACTTAATTATTATACATAAAACACCAAACATGATATTATTATACTTGCAATCTATAACATTTCTATTTTGTGTTGCTGCACTTGATCAGTTGCCATAGTCGTACCAACCCAGAGTTATACACAACAACTATAGAACCCATGATACTGGAACTAGTGTAGATATTATATGTAGCACTAATAATTAAATTTACGTTCCGTGTGCATGGTCTTATGCAGAAAAGCAATTCGAAAAACGATCAAAGAGGCTGCTCAATGAAGCATTAAAGGATGGCTTTGTGGAAGTTATCATTGTTGTGTGCATTGTGCTGGGCCAGCCTGGAGTGGGGAAAACACATCTCAAATATTTGCTTTTAGATAGGCGACCGCCTCACCTTCGCACCAGCACCATCTGTGCGGAAACTCCAGTCCGGGTTGAAATTCGAACAGTCTCAGGAACAAAAGTTCAGAACATACGAGGGCAGTGGAAAGAGGTTAGCGATGAAGACATGCTGGATATTATATCAAAGATGATTCTTCTAGCTGAGCCTCAACTTCACCAGAAATCAGAGCAGAGCATTGTTACCAAGGTGGCCAACCTACTCTCGTCACAAGATCAAGGTGCAGCTGGAGCAAAGCTGCCCTCCTCGAAGCAGGCTCGCAAAAGAAAAGAATTTAAGCAAGGAGATTCTGAGCCCACACTATCAGAGAGCTGCCAAAAAGCCTTGAACTCAATCAAGGAGAAGATAGTGCAGCGGATTTCAAGACTGAAACGCGATGGTTTTCCAAAAGGAGAGGCTGATTGTCAAGATGGTTCTTCAGAGCAGTTACAGTCTATTGGTGAAGTCATTCTGAAGTCCAAATGGGTCTATTTCACAGATAGCGGAGGACAGCCTCAGTATCATGAGCTTTTGCCACTGTTTGTCCGTAGCATCTCCTCTGCCTTGTGTGTCACTCGCCTCACTGACAAGCTTGATGAAATGCAAGGTATTGAGTACTACAAAGATGGAAAGCAGATTGGAGTAACTCAAGAATCTCAGTTTTCAGCCAAAGACACAATCCAGTGTCTCGTCAGCACCATCCAGTCCTACTCCGCTCAAGACCAGCCACCCAAGATCATTATGGTTGGTACTCACCTTGACAAACTAGAAAAAATGTCAAAAGTACAGCCCAGTGTCACAATTGAAAATGTGGAAGAGAAGGATAAAAAGCTGCTTGATATGCTGAAACCCGAGTTCGGTGATCAGCTTGTCTTCCCTTCAAATGACATGAAAACGCTTCTCTTTGCTCTTAATGCACTCAACCCAGGTAAAAGGGAGAAGGTCATGTCCGTGAGGCCATTGAGGGCTCTGGGGCCAGAAAAGTGGAGATACCCATCTGGTGGTACATCATGGAGCTGTTGCTCCAGGAGCTAGCTAAAGAGCTAGGTAGAGGAGTGCTTAGCAGGGCAGAGTGTCTGGAAATGGCTCGCTTGCTTCACATCCGTGAAGATTCTTTTGATGCTGCTCTGGAATTCTTTAATGAGCTTAATGTCATCAAATACTCCCCAGATATCCTTCCTGATGTTGTTTTTATTGAGTCACAAATTCCACTTGATAAAGTGTCTGAGTTGGTTTCCCATAGTTTCCTGCTCAGACAGCCAAAATCAGCCAGGAGCTCTTTGCCTTTGGAGGGTGAGTGGAGGCACTTTAAAGATCGAGGCATAGTCAGCAAAACCGGCCTTAGATCAAAGCGCTTTAGTCGGCACTACTTCCCTGGTATCTTCTCTGTTGATGACCTTTGTGTGCTTTTAAAGAAGCTCCTTGTCTTCGCTCCCGTTCCAAATCCAGCCTCTGCACATAAGGTTGTTCCAAATCCCCCCAGCACACATCAAGATGACCGCCAGTCCGACAAGGAGGAAACCCACTTTGTGATGCCAGCTGCTTTGGAATCCATACTGGAAGCAGCTCTTGCTCAATATAGAGAATTATCTTCTGAAATTGCTCCTCTTCTTATTCGGTTCCCTAAAGGTTCTCGTCGTGCTGGAGTATTCTGCTGCTTTGTAGTCCACCTCATCAATCACTTTGGGTGGAGTCGTATTCTTGATGACAATCAGCCACTTTATCGCAATTGCTTTAAGCTGCATCTTCCCACTAACCCTCCTTGCTCTGTCACACTGATCGATTCCAACACCCTCATTGAAGTGCATATCAAGCTTGCAGCTGGAGCTGTACCAAGCGAATGCTCAGCTCTTCTGAATGTCATCAAGAATGCCATCCTCGGTGGCATTGATGCTGCTTGTATTGCCCTCAACTACAAAAAAACAAAACCAGAGTTCACCTTCCACTGTCCTCACACTCAACCATCGTCTCAGACCTCACCCGCTGATCGACTCCAGGAACTCAAACCACATACTGCTACTCTAAACGACAAGAAAACTTTCTTGACTTGCGACATAGCTCGTACTAATTCATACCCACTCCAAGCTGGCCACCTGGTATGGTTTGGACTTACTAAAGGTTTGTTGTTATAGCTAGTAATAGTAATCATGGTGGCTAATTACTGATAATAATATGGTTACTTATTTTAGCTTCTAGCACAGCACAAGAGAGCAAATGCCCTGATACTGTTACAGAAAGCCATCCAAGTTTGTGTGAGTTGACTATGCATGCATGTGCGAGTCCTCTTTAGGGGTAATTCACAATAATGTTATCTTATTACAGCCAGTGGTATATCTGTACCTTCATCGCCTTATTTATCAGCCATCTCCTCAATACCTACTGCTCAAGCTACTGGTATGTCATATTGAGTCTGCAATTTAAGTGCTAATGCAATACCCTGTAGTTAAAATGGTGCCTTGATAATTTACATTTACATGACATTGTAGATGTAGCTGCTCATCTGCCGCCTGTGTTAGAGTACGTTGCAACATCTTCTAATGAAGCAGCAGACAGATTTTCCAACACTCGTAAGTAAAAATATTAATAATAATATTTTTATTATCTGCATGCACGTATAGCTATATACTCATTTGGAGATTGTAAAGGCATGACAATCGTTATAAGCTTTTGTTTTACCAGGTATCACCAGATCATTGACGTCTACCCAAAATGTAGCAACTGTTGACGTTTCTTCTCCAGGTATATTATCTTACAACTTAACTGAATAGAACAACACTACGTATAATATTATTGGCATTGCCTGCTTTTTTCATAGTAACTATTGCCAGTGACATAAACTCGAGTGCTTCTGCTACTCCTCTGACTGTGAACTTACCTCTTCCTGAAGGTAAGTATTGATCAGCAGCAATATGTTGCATTTCAGAGTGGATGGAAATTTTTCATTTGACTATGCATAATAGTATTATAATTATGGTCAGCTACGAAAATTATGTGATGTGCGGGAATAAATTTAACTTATACATGTATATGTCTATTTGTATATAGACCTTACAGGTTGTGTTACGTTCAAGCATCTAACCCTAATCAAATGGAAGGATGACAGAGGAGAGGTGCAGCTCTTCTACCTCAGAGAAAACATTGCCTACAAGTGGCGGACCATTGGAGAGCTCCTCGGTCTAAGCTATCCTAAGCTACAGAGTCTGGCTCAAACGTATCCGAACCAACCACAAGAGTGTTGTCGAGAAGTGCTAGGCCTGTGGTTAGAGAATCCCCCTACAGATTACCCCACCACATGGCAGGGACTGATTGACCTCCTAGATGACAGTCAGCTGAGTCAGGCAGTCATACAACTAAGAAAGGCTTTGAGCAAAGCTATAAATCTATGAATAATTACACCATTTGTAGTGATTATATTATTGTGATTAGCATTAATAACAATATTATTTCTTGTTGTAAATTTACTGTTAGCTACCCCTCATGTTTCTGTGGAGCATCAGAATCTTCTTCAATACTGTTTAAGTAATCTGAATTTAGAATGAGGTGTATATGCCTCATTGCAATGTACAGTGGACTCTCCGAATAACGGACACCTTGGTACATAGGCTTCTGTCCTTTATTCGGGGTATGTCCTTTATTGGGGTGTTTTACCTTAGTAACCCCCCGCTTCATCTAATATTAATTTTATAGCCAATAGTTCATTGTTATAAAGAAATTTATGACATACTCAAGTGTTTTCATGACATTATATTGCACTATTCAGTCTGTTTCAAGGAAGTGATCTACTAGACGAGTGTCAAGGGGATCGACTAAGTTCACCCTGTTTGAAACGGTTACGTCATTGGCCCCACCCACTTCACGCGGCGCAGCGCATCGTTGGTACTTGCACTCTGAACCACCCATATTAAACAGCCATCACCAAAGATGTCAGAGTTTAATACAGCTAGGGAAGGTTGTGTCTGCTTGTGCCATGGCCTGAAGAAGACGTAGTAGTACAGCAGGGATGTTCAAGCCTGGAGGAGCTTGGATTGTTTCCATGTAGCAGACCTACTGCAAAGGTACATGCTCTCATAAGCCTCGTACCCAGGCTCAAGAGCTGAGTCATCTTTATTAAAATTAATAGTAAAGGTACTTGTAGAGGTGCAGATTCTACAGTATACGTAGCAGCTTGCTCTGTTAGTCAGTTGGTCATAAATCAATGGTGAAAATTACTAATACCGTAGACTCTGGTTAATAAGCGCATGCGCTTATAGCGGTAAACGGAATGATAGTATGCGCTTAATAAAGGATATGCGCTTATATGGCACATAACCACGCCCACAAACGTTTGGGCACGTGATGGATGCGAGGCCCGCTAGCACTAGCGCTCGATAGATCGAGCTCTTTCACGTTTACAGTTGCCGCTCAAGATGACGAGTACTGGCGATTTGTCGATCTTCTTGCATGATAACGTTATTCGTGGCCATCATTTCTCCAAAGATACCTGACTCCAAATACTTTCCAGCCGGTCAAACTCAGGTTCATAGAACGCCACGCCTATTAAGCGCATGCGCTTAATAAACAATAGCTTATGACAAGAAGAGGGCATGCGCTTAATAAATAATGTGCGCTTAATAGCGAGGTGCGCTTAATAACCAGGGTTTACGGTAACTTAATTAGCTTTGTAGTCCACAAATCCGCAATTGCATATCGACATCGAGCTCTCCCTTGTGTACACATCTTCACTGTACAAAACTATGAAACTTTGAAGTTATATAGAAACACTAAGTTTATTATACTGATTGGTTTGACTGGTAGTTACATATGTCACTGTGTCAAGGGACTTCAAAGGAATGGTACCTGCTATGAAGGATAGGATACCTTCACGAGCTGCTCTCATCACATGCAAAGGCAACGTGAGTAGCTATGGTACACACGTACGGTAGACCATCAAAATCCAGGTCTGGAATAACCTTGTACCCAGGTCAATTCACAAGGCTAGGTCTAGAAATACATTGTCCGTAGAAAAGAGAATAATATTATCAGTACATACACACAAATTAAAATTTAATAATGTAAAAATACAGTTATATAAATAGAAAATAGTCATGCACTTTGATGTTCACTCTTTGCCAAATATGTCCTGTACAAAGGGGAAATATTCCTCTATACAATACAGAATTTAATTTTGCTTATGGAAGGTGCGTTAAAACATTGGAAACTATATGGACAAACATTCTGAATAGCCAATTGCTACATGTACAACAATGTATGCACACACACACACGTACACATGCACATACACAAGTACATACATACAGTGTTATTATCCAATTACAGAGTACCCAAAGTGGTCAGGAACATGAACCCGTGTACTTACGTTTTTCATAACGTGGGTACGTTTTCCATAATGCAGCTGGGACCAGAAAGAGGAGTGGGTATGGCGATTGCAAAGGCTGTGGCTACCAAGCAACAGGACTGTGGCACCTGCATCAATTGGGAAATTGTGTACTTAAATCTTTGATATATTCAAGTATTAAAGACACCCTATCACCGTTGATTCATGTTCAATTAGGCATTCACTTGACTAAGAGAGCAAACTGCTACTGTAGAACCTGCACCTTCACCTTACCTTCACCATTAATTTTAATAAAGGGCTATTACAGATAATAGGCGTACACCCCTATGGAGGAAGAGATAGATGTTCATTACCCTAAATACCAATAATTAAAGTGCAAAAATAACCATCAAGACTAATCAATTTGCTCATTTTACCCTATAAAACTAATCAACAATCTTGATTTCACCCTACAAAACTAATAGTAATTCCTCCATACCCTGACCAGCTACTCCATCAAATTATACTAATCATTCACTACCATGCCCCCTCAATACTTTACTATCTACAATGGTGCCTACAATACCTCATTAAAATCCATAAAAATGCCCTCAATACTTTCTTAAATCTTGATCCTACAATACTAATCAACCTTCCTCCATAGGAGTGTATCCTCATTATCTGGAATAGCCCAATGATGAGTGCACGTATGTACCTTTGCAGTAGGTCTGCTACATGGGAACAATCCAAGGCACGGTCCTCCAGGCGTGAACATCCCTGCTGTACTACTACCTCTTCTTCAGGCCATGGCACAAACAGACAGACACAACCTTCCCTAGCTCTAGCCTTGACTTCTTTGTAGATGGCAAAATTAATTTTGGTGATATGGGTGGTTCAGAGTGCAAGTACTAGCGGCGGCCAACGATGCGCTGCGCCGCGTGAAGTGGGTGGGGCCAATGACGTAACCGTTTCAAACAGGGTGAACTCAGAGGAGGTTCGACAGGGTCAAAAGGTCACAATTAGCTAATCACGTGCTCCCATATGTTTGTATGGGAGTACTAATTTCTCCGTTGTACCCCAGCTATCTTGCTACGAAAGTGTCTCTATCATGTTTTTCGTCGTGTCTAATACTGGTTCGAACCCTGTACCCTTCGTGAACGATTTTCTAGGCTACCATATGGCTGACCTTTGCGACCTTGAACAGCAAGGCAAGCTGCTGTAGTGAGAATGATGGCATAGAAAAGCCGCCGATTACTTCTAAAATGTCTGTCATCCGCCTTGGAGAAAGCAGCGCCTGTCTCCATGATAAATCAGGACCGTCTAAATTCGGGGTCAAAGTACAAGAATGCTCGTTAACGGAGGGTTATTGCTGACCTTTTAACCCTGTCGAACCTCCTCTGGGGTGAACTTAGTCGATCCCGAGTGTCAATTGCGTCATGGTGGACGAATGGCTAGCTACTTGCCATTTGAGCAAGTAAAGCAGTGGCTGTTGTCATTACTATAGCTAGACAAAGTACTATCGTTTTTTAGTGTCTACATGTATTGCCGTCTTATTGTTTTTGTACAGATTATTAATAGAGAGTCCACTGTACATGTATTTTATATACACAAGGGTATGACTGCTGTACGCTCTACTAAAAGTCCGTCAAAGTCACTGATCCACACCACCAATATCCAGCTAACGAGCAACAGATTGCCCTCATGATGGCCAGGGCAAGCCAAGGGGTAACCCTGGAACTAGTGAGGTTGTTACCAGGGACATAGACGAGGGAGACGGAGGTGTCAGTGTGTGTAGTGGGAACGGGAATGGATGGGGTCCACGTGGTAGTGGTATTGGAGTAAGTACATCAACCCTGCAATAATGAACGTAATAGTACACGAGTTTGACTTTGTTCCGTCTCTTTGTTTTGATTAGCCATGCAGGAGAAGATGAAAATGGTAGTATAAAAGAGGGGATAGAGTGGGTACCTCCCTTAAAGCCCACACTCCATCCAGTTGTGGGCCCCATTTCATTACTACTCACAGATTGGCTTACAATCGGCCTACTCTATCCCCTCTTCTGTATTACCATCTTCATCTTTTCCTAGCTAGTCAAAACAAAGAGACAGAACAAAGCTTGATCTCTTTCATCGGTATAGTAGTGTTGTGTTACAAGATTTAATGCTGTTCTAAATCCATTATGCCATACATAACATTGTATTTTTGTATGCCTGAATGATGTCAAAACTGCTTCCGAATAAGTGCTAAGAATAGTTATAATTATAATAATGATAATAATAATATTATGGTAGATTTCCTACTCAACGGTACCGGTAGCTTATTCGAAACATTAACCCACTATAATAATGTAGCTACCTTAAGTCAACTAGGGTATATCTGCTGTAATAATCATTAATATGGCACTTCTAGCTACTTGTTGGCCTGTAGGTCACAGTGTGTTGCAGAGCTAGAGATGCGTATTATTGTTCTTACTCAGCTGATAAGGAATTATAATTATTGAGTATACAGAGATTAACTTCATTCAGAAGTTATTCATGTATCCAGAAAACAAATGGATTTGGCATTTATTGATTGAAAGTGAATTACAATGTCATGTGTATGATAATAATTTATTATTAATTGATTGTAATATTACATGTTGTGGATATCATGTAATTACAAGATAGTGCATAATTTTATCCTATCTAAACTATGCGTGTCTCAATTTATGATCGTGCATTGTGTATAATTGCTGTACTAATGATCAATATGCTGTCTTATCTATGTTTTCAATGGTTCCATACTGCAATAGATTAATACTTCCTTTTTTCGTAAGGAGTGGTTCATTGTGGTCCATCCGATGTGGCAGCGATTCACTAAAATGGATGCATTCACAAATCGGAATCTGGAGGTTGATCATGATCCTTAGTGTGCCACAAGTGGCAATGATGAAAGAACTTCTTGAAACACCTTTGAAATAGGCTTTGTGAATGCATCCATTTGATCACTAAACCTGTGATGTAGAACAGTGGCAGGATACAGACTACTGCAGATAGAATTATGGAAAATGTCACAGTTGATGCCTGCACGAAGGCAGTATCGAGGCACGTAACAATTGAAAGCAACGTGATGAGGTCAAGAATGAGTAAAGCATGGATTGAGTTGTATATTCCAAACTGTTTCTTAGAATAATGGCCTAATCATTATAATCAGCACGACAAGACACAGCAGAAATATTGGTGCATTGCTATAAAATCCCTCTCTGAGCAAAGCATAGACGACAAAGAGAGTGATGCGAATAAGCAAATACAGACCAGAAAAGAACCGATAGTCACGAGTGCCTTCAGGTGCCTTATTATTATTGCAATCATTCACTTTTATTAAGCCTGCTGTATTTTTAGTCATCTATGGGTACTAACAACTACTGAGTCACGTTTCTCCATTTTCCTCGTACTGTTCCATAGATTCCATGGGTAGCTACAAGACTATAATAATGAATTGAAACAGAAGCACTACTAGTACTACAAATATTCAGTTCTTACTAGCTACTTGGCTACTACTGAATAATGATTTTCAATATGGAAATTGAAAAGTAGATGTTAAGCTTCGATGTTAAGTATCGTCACCCAAGGATATTCCATAAGAGAAGCTTAACATCTATTAGTAATGTAATCGGCACCAAGAATCAGCACTTGTATACCCTTCCTCCCCACCATCTTGCTCCCAGGGGCTTGGTAGCTCAACTGGTAGAGCATCACACTGGAGATGTGAGTGTGTGGGTTCGATCCCCACTGAAGTCCTGAGATTTTTTCCTACGAACAAATCTTAGGGCTTGTATACAAGTGCTACAGTTAAGTTGAAAAGTGCACAACGCTGTTACAGTACTGAGCTGGCATGCAAAAAATAATACACGGATAGGATCATTGTTACTGCAGTATAGTGTGTAAGTGATCACTCTATAATTAGGGGGCATATAATAAGTTCCCCAGGAAGATATTTACCCTAATTATTATTATTGTGCTTGTTTGTATGATACATGAGGCTATAATAACGTAAACATTGAAACTGGCTACCTACAGTAGAGGTTTATGCAACATACTTCTTCTCAAAATTTATACCATGCATGTTCGCTCAATCTGATAGCTACTACAGCTACTTATTTCATTGCCCGAGTTTGTTCGAGAGCAGCAACTATTTCGTTCAGTAGTTCTGGAGGTGCGGCGACCAGCGACTGCATAATCGAGCAAATACGATGTCTGGAGTTGCTTGCTATAATTATTATATGCTTTAGTTTCTATAGAGTTACAATTATAACCACTAGCTATGTGGCCATGGATTCTGATACAAAAGCTCTTTTATCTACAGTACCTATTTGGAATTGTACTAGTGTCTTCTAATGTTTATGTTCTTCAAGGTATTGACGATTCTAACATTAATCATGGTTCTGGCGAGAATTACTCGCACGTCACTGTTTCCTTAGAATGCACCGCAGATAGCTCCTGTCCAACATGGAACTACTGTAGCTCAGGGCATTGCCAGTGCGGAGAGAATCATCATGACATTATTCTTTGTAAAGATGAGAGCAACATCTCCGAGTCAGGTGTTTTGGACTGCTATTGTGTGACCTATGATGAAGCTACTGGGAGCACATTTGTTGGTGAATGTTTTTACTATTGTGTAAATAATTATCACAGACACATAGATCGAGTCTACCACATTTTACCGAGGAAACCAATGGAGTTAGTGAACCATTCTGTATGCAGCTGGTTCAACAGGAAGGGACTGCTCTGTGGTGAGTGTGAGGATGGCTTTAGTCCTTTCGTTCTCTCCTATAATTTCAGCTGTGTCAACTGTACAGATGACTGGTGGAAGTTTTCTTTGATTGTGTTTGCTCCCGTGACTTTCTTTTATTTGTTTGTAGTAATCTTCCATATCAACGTGACATCTTCTCATCTTCATGGAGTGGTCTGGTTTAGCCAGGCTATCTCCATGCCACCTCTAATGCGGTTTGTGATGGTTGAGCTCACAAAAGATTATCCACAAGTGTTAACAGTAGTTCGAGCTTTTGCACCACTGTACAGTGTATGGAACTTAGATTTACTTCGTTCTGTTATTCCAGACACTTGTCTTAACGTGAGTCCTTTACAAGCCTTAGCGTTAGAGTATGTGGTGGCATTTTATCCATTGGTTCTTGTCTTTATTTCTTACTGTATGATAATACTCTATGAGGCTAAAGTCACACCAATACGTATCATTTGGACACCATTTCATAAATTTTTTACTCTTTTTCGTAAGACATGGGATGTCCGCACATCGCTTATTGATTCATTTGCTTCTATCTATCTTCTGTCATGTGTCAAGATCTTGAATGTATCTGTGGATCTGTTGATTCCAACAAAAATTTACAAACTCAATTCAAATGCTGTAATGTATGGACTTTATTATGTGCCAAGTGTCCCATATTTTGGTAGTCATCATCTACCTTATGCCACATTGGCTTTAGTGCTGCTTTTTTTATTTATAGGTGTGCCAACAGTGATTCTATTACTCTATCCTTTTCAATTTTTTCAAAAGTTTTTGACACTCTTTTCAATCAATTGGTATTCTCTTCGCATTTATGTGGACTCCTTTCAAGGTTGCTACAAAGATGGAACTGAACCTGGTACATTTGACTGTCGCTGGTTTTCGGCACTAATGTTGCTTACCAGACCTTTCTATTTCGTTATCTATGGCTTAACTTTGTCAATGATGAGTTTTGCTTATGTACTTATCCTTATTGCCACAATTCTGATACTTCTTATTAACATTCAACCATACAAAAAGACTGCTGTCCGCTATCCTTCCACTGACACCACTTTTTTCTTCTTGCTTGCTCTGCTTAATTCTGCTATTCTTGGGATGGGCTTATCCTTTATTAAAAGTAACAATTATATCCTGATTTTAGTTATCGTTTGTGTCATATCAGCATGTGTCCCCCTCTTCTATATTACTATTTTCGTCTTCTCCTGGCTAATCAAGACAAAGAGACGGAACAAAGCTTGATCTCTTTCTTCAGTAGCTATAATGATTATAGTAGTAGTGTTGTGTTATAAATGTTCTTCTAATTCCATTGTGTCATACATGTGATGTATATTTTTGTATACCTGATTGTCAAAACTGCTTTCGAATAAGGCTAAGAATGGCTATAATAATATAATAATATTATGGTAGATTTCCTACTCAACTGTATACCTTATTGATCCTCGAAATATTAACCCACTAGACTATAATAATGTAGCTACCTTAAGTCAACTAGGGTACCTACTGTAATATGGTAATGCCACTTGTTGGCCTGTACACCGTACAGTAGGTCACAGCGTGTTGCAGAGCTAGAGATGCATATTGTCCTTACTCAGCTGATAAAAAGTTTCAATATCGAGTACAGAGAATATTATTTTCATTCTGAAGTTATTCGTGTATCCAGAAAACAAATGGATTTGGCATTAATTTTATTGATATTATGTATGATAACATGGGGATTGATGTTGTCGATGCCATGTAAGCACAAATAATACATGAAATATTAAGCAATTATAGTGCATAATTTTATTCTCTTTAGAGTATAATATTATGTACCTCAATTTATGGTTGTGCATTGTGTAGCAATAATGACATAATATTATTAACCTATTATTAGAATACGTGACTTCTGCTGTTAACAATAGAGCGATTCTATACAAATAATCAATATACTGTGTTGTCTGTGTATTCAACTGTTCCATACTGTGATAAATTAACATTTGTATTATTTGTAAGGAGTGGTTCATCGTGGTCCATCCGATGTGGCAGCGATTCACTAAAATCAGAGTTTTGAGGTTGACCCTTAGTATGCCATAATTGGCAATGATCAAAGCACTTCTTGAAACACTTTTGAAATAGGCTTTGTGAACGCATCCATAAAAGCAGTTAGTGAAACAGCTTCCAACTGTCACCCCAATCTGATTATCGTAGGTCATGCAATAACATCTCATGATGTATGCCCTTTGTTCTTCATTGTCGCAGCCTATAACTCCACCAAGATCATCTCCACAGATACATTGCTGGCTTGTACTATCGTACACGAACCAGACTGGGCATAAAATTTCATGATTCTGGCTCAATGACCATTAATAGATGGTCATTGTTAGACAAAGGATACTCCTTTGAACTATTGAACTGAACTGCAGTCGCCAATAAACCTAGAAATGAAAAATTCAGTATTACTAACTTCTTTCTCATTTTGATAAAACTGATCATTACATGAATTAGCAAACAAACTGCTAGTACTAGCATGTAGCCAAGTTACTGAAATAAAACAAAACACATGACAATAGAGTTGGTTCAAGAATTTCTTAGATGGTATTTAAATGCTGTTATTGTAGAGGCAGATGCAAGACTCTCTGGTAGGGAGTTCCAGCTTTCAACAGAGCTAGGGAAGAAAGAATTTTTGAACTGAGAAGACCTAGCATGGAGCGGGATTAATGAACGGCTGTGGACAGATCTACTGGGGTACATAGTCTCTCTGGGTTGAACAGGAGCTTGTGGGTAGAATGTTGTACCATTGATAATTTTGTAGAGCTGACAGAGTTTTGCATGCTGACGTCTAGTTTGTAGGGTAAGGAGACTGGCCTGCTGTAATAATTCTTCATAGCTGCGGTTCCAGGACTTAGTGCACACCTTCAGTCCAAATTTCTGCACCCCCTCCAGCAGTTCAATGTCTCTCTTTAAGAACGGATCCCATACAGCAGTGGCGTATTCTAAGTGAGGTCGAACGAAAGAGCTGTACAGTTTCAGCATGGTCGACGAGGAAGAGTGTTTGTAAAAACTTTGGTACAATATGCCAATCAATTTTCTAGTTTTGTTGCATATTTTAACAATATGATCGGACCACATAAGGTCAGAGGTAATCTGCACACCGAGGTACTTATAACTTTGAACATGGTTCAATTGAGAGCCATTCAGCGACAGACAAGGTGGGGGGAATGAGTGGAGCTTTTTGCGTGACAAGAATAGATAACAGCATTTTTTTGGATTAAGGGTGAGAAGCTTAGCCTCAAGGCAAGCTGAAACAGCATCAATGTCTGTCTGAAGATATGCGTAGTCCTCAGGGGATCTGATCACCCTATACATGGCTATGTCATCTGCATAAAGGTTTGCTTTACTATCTGCAGAGATACAGTGGACTACATCATTTAGATAGAGGAGAAAAAGAAGAGGGCCAAGTACGGACCCCTGAGTAATAGATAAACTATGGTTGCCCATGATATACCGTTCATATACCACCCTGAGCTCGAGGGCATAGCCCGAGAGCGAAGGTGGTATACGAATAGTCTATCCTGGGCAAACATAGTTTATCTGTTTAATATCTTGACCGTGATTGGTCAGTGTAATCAGCAGACTGTTTACTTTTTCATATTTGCAACTTGAAGAGTTGGAATATAGTAGGTAGCTAGATTCTATCATAATGACAATCTGTACAATAGTTAGTCTATCAAGCTGGAACCCTCCTCAGCTAGTGATTGTATTATGTGTGGGAGCTACTGGCTATAGCTAGTGAAAAGCTAGTAGCTACAACACAAACATATAGCATGCCAGTGCAACTGTGTTATTGGACTATTGTCAGGGGTAGGGAGTTATAATGCCTGAGGGCTGGGGTATATTATGAGAGTTATACCATGGCTGGTACCTATACTATAGGATACAAGGCTAAGTCATGATATTATATTATTTGTAGCTACATTACTTGTGCATATACCTATAATCCATACTTAGTCTAGCTAAACTGATGAGCGTTATAATATTATAGCTACAATGCATGAATTTTTAAGTGATATAGGGAGACTTAATTTGTTATAGAAACATTAGGTGGATAAATTGCAAGTTGAGAATGGCCTGGATAACTTTCTTTGGCATGAATTAAATAAATATTTGTGGTAAATGATCAATGACATGCAAGGTATCAGTTTGCATGGCCTTCAGTACTAAAAATGGCAGTGTCACACTGCACATGTGAAGTATGCAATGCATCAATCAATATATAATTGAAGGTGTGTGATTTGTTGATTAGAAAGAGATAAAGTAGATCTATTACGTTGTCGGAGTGCTGCCTGTCCCCCCGTTTACAGTGTTCCCCCCCCCGACACTCTGCACTAGAGCCACGTGTCCCCCCAGACGTGCAGCCCTAGAGTCAAACGTCCTCTCCAGTGTTACACGTCCCCACACGGAGAAATGTTTGGGGGGGGGGGGGGATGAGCCAGCCCTGCAAAGCTAAGTTCCCTCCTTTTGGAATACAAGTTAGCCTCGTACCCAAGCCCTTCAAGAGGAGGAGGAGAAGGGCCTGCATGGGTACGAGGCTAGAATAATGAGTATACTTTTTGCATTTCATTACACTATCAAACTACTCTCATAAGCACTTGCTGCATGACGGTCAAAAATGTCAAATTCTCCTGTGGGAGCATGCTGTCAGATTATTCTTCAAGCCTGAGCCCAGCCTTGCATGTAGCTACAGCAGCCTCCGCCCTTGTCAAAGGTGATCACAGCAGGGAGAAATGGGAAGAGAGACCAAGAGAGTACCTTGTTTAATTTCATCAATTCACCAAGTTTATTTCATTAGCTATGTTTGAATATTGACAACAACCAATCAGCAATTTTTGTGATCATCAATTCAAGTTCCTGCTTATCTAGCTAGCTACCTAATCATTTATGCTGTGAAGGCTGAAGTTTACTAGCTGACACTGTATGGGGAGATTACTAGGCTGTGGGGACACATGCCCTAGAAAGGACATGTGACTCTAGACTAAGTGTCCAATGTCCCAAGGAGACACCCTACTCTAGTACCTCCCTGGGGACAAAGCTACTGTGCATTCATTATGCTTTTGTTTGTAATAATAATACATGAGGCTATATATGTTGTAAACAGCTAGCTATAGTAGAGGATTATGCAACATATACGTCCTCCCAAAAATTATATACTGTGTTTGCTCAATCAGGCACCATAACTATTATAATATTATATATTTATTTCATTGCCTGAGTTTTGTTTGAGAGTGCATGGCTTTTTTCACTCAGTATACTTCTGGAGGTGCGGCGACTATTAGTAATCCATAGCAGCGCCTGATCGAGCAAATGCGATAGTCTGGAGTTGCTAGCTATTTATTACTATGCTTTAGTTTCTATAGAGTTGCAATTATAATCATTAGCTATGTGGATTCTGATACAAACGTTTTTTCATCTACAGTACCTATTTGGAATTGTACTAGTGTCTTCTAATGTGTATGTTCTTCACGGTATTGACGATTCTAACATTAATCATGGTTATGGCAAGAATTACTCGCACGTCACTGTTTCCTTAGAATGCACCGCAGATAGCTCCTGTCCAACGTGGAACTACTGTAGCTCAGGGCGTTGCCAGTGCGGAGAGAATCATCATGACATTATTCTTTGTAAAGATGAGAGCAACATCTCAGGTGTTTTGGACTGCAATTGTGTGACCTATGATGAAGCTACTGGGAGCACATTTGTTGGCGAGTGTTTTTACAATTGCGTGAATCACATTAACATAGATCGAGTCTACCACATTTTGCCAAGAAAACCAACTGAATTAGTAAACCATTCTGCATGTAGTTGGTTCAACAGGAAGGGACTGCTCTGTGGTGAGTGTGAGGATGGCTTTAGTCCTTTTGTTCTTTCCTATAACTTCAGCTGTGTGAATTGTACAGATGGTTACATAAACTGGTGGAAGTTTTCCGTGATTGCATTTGCTCCCGTGACTTTCATTTATTTGTTTGTAGTTATCTTCCAAATCAACGTGACATCTTCTCATCTTCACGGAGTGGTCTGGTTTAGCCAGACTATCTCCATGCCACCTCTAATGCGGTTTGTGATGGTTAAGTTAGCTAAAAGTTATCCACGTATATTAACAGTAGTTCGTGCTTTTGCTCCATTGTATAGCATATGGAACTTAGATTTACTTCGTTCTGTTATTCCAGACACTTGTCTTAATGTGAGTCCTTTACAAGCCTTAGCGTTAGAGTATGTGGTGGCATTTTATCCATTGGTTCTTATCTTTCTTTCTTACTGTATGATAATACTCTATGAGGCAAAGGTCACACCAGTACGTATCATTTGGACACCGTTTCATAAATTTTTCACTCTTTTTCGTAAGACATGGGATGTCCGCACATCACTTATTGATTCATTTGCTTCTATCTATCTTCTGTCATATGTCAAGATCTTGAATGTATCTGTGGATCTGTTGATTCCAACGAAAATTTACAAACTCAATTCAAATGCTGTAGTATATGGACTTTATTATGTGCCGAGTGTCCCGTATTTTGGTAGTTATCATCTACCTTATGCCATAATCGCTTTAGTGCTGCTTTTTTTGTTTATAGGTGTGCCAACAGTGATTCTATTACTCTATCCTTTTCAATTTTTTCAAAAGTTTTTGACGCTCCTTTCAATCAATTGGTACTCTCTTCGCATTTATGTCGACTCCTTTCAAGGTTGCTACAAAGATGGAACTGAACCTGGTACATTTGATTGTCGTTGGTTTTCAGCCATAATGCTGCTTACCAGGCCTTTCTATTTTATTGTCTATGGCTTAACTCTGTCAATGATGACTTTTGCTTATGCACTAATCATTCTTGTCATACTTCTGATACTTCTTATCAACATTCAGCCATACAAAAGGACCGCTGTTCGCTATCCCTCTACTGACACCACACTTTTCATCTTACTTGCTCTGTTTTTTTCTGCTATTCTTGGGATGTCTGCTTTAGAATGGAGCATATATGGCCTGACTTTAGTTATCATTTGTGTCATATCAGCATGTGTCCCCCTCTTCTATATTACCTTTTTCGTCTTCTCCTGGCTAATCAAGACAAAGAGACGCAACAAAGCTTGATCTCTTTCATCAGTTTGTTAACAAATTAATAACTACAAGTTTAATATAATTATAGTAATATTATATAGTGTTACAAACACTGTTCAAATTCCATTATGCCATGCATGATATTGTATTATATTTTTTTGTATGCTTGCATGATGTCAAAATTGCTTCCAGATAAGCGCTAAGAATAGCTATATATGGCATTAAGCATCATTTTCCATATTATGCATGCTTAATACTTATAGTCTTGCTATTAATTCAAAATGACGTATACCCACATAATATATATTATATTATATTGTTAAGAGTTGTGCAAACAGAAAATGTTTTAAACTACTATGTAAAATAGCAGTGGTTCACAAACATAGCAGTTCTATCACCTCTGTCTTATCAAATGATCCACAGCAGTGCTATAGTATTAATTTTAATATTTGATATAAGTTTACAATAACAATAGTTACTGGATAGAGAATGAGTGAGTGAAATAGATGGTATATCTTAGTAAAGTCAAATTATGAATTCTATAGCTATTAAGTGCAGAGTGACTTTCATTCTGCTAACATGTAGCTTAACTTCCATCGCATCTGTTAGTGATAAAATGGATGAGGTTTATTGCAACTACACTGCTGAATCTAACAGCTACACATGTAAGGATGATAGTTCTTGTCCAACATGGTTTTTTTACTGCAACACTGAAACCGGTAAATGTCAGTGTGGAGAAGGTTACCACAGAATGATAGCATGTGATGAAGCCACAGGAAGAGCTGCTGTGTCCAACTGCCACTGTGTGACCTATGATAATGTCACCAAGGAAACTCAGGTTGGCTCTCAATTGCTACTATATATAACTGTGAGAACACTGCCCACAAAACTCTATACGACAGAGTCTATTATCCACTACCAATAAATGCAAGTGAGTTAGTTGCTAAAATGCGTGGGCGATTCAACAGAGCAGGGACACTGTGTGGTCAGTGTGCACCTGGACTCGGTCCTTTTGTCCTCTCATACAATCTGAGCTGTGTTGAATGTCCAGATGGAAATAAAAATTGGTGGAAGTTTGTCTTAGCTGGATTTCCACTAACATTCTTCTACATATTCATTGTAGTGTTTAACATCAATATCACCTCATCGCGTCTTCATGGGGTGGTCTTATTCAATCAAGCTATTTCAATGCCAGCTTTAGCTCGTATCCTTCTCTTGATGTTTGTGACTCGACCTGATACTTTGAAAGTTGTAAAGTTAGCATTTCCTCTCTTTAGATCACGATAATTATTAACCCATCGATATCTATTTTCGTTGTATGACATCAAAATTGTGGTAGCTAGTTAAGATTTAAACCCATGCATCATGAATACTGAAAATAGAATATATAATGTACTAGTAGTCAATAATTATTGTATTGTATGTGTGCAGCTGTACATGTGATCAAGTGTGTATACGCACACCATCATTAGTGATGACTATAATACATGAATGATACAACATGCAACTTGATGAATTACATTAACTGGGCTGACAGCTAGCTATAGCATCTACCTATGTAGGCATCCGATCGAGAGTTTATTATACTCTTGCTAGTGAACATGTAGCTATCAGATTCTGATGTCTCTTGACAAACATGACGTTGATCGTTAGTATATTTTACGTAGCTATGTTTATCTGTCACTTTGATTTGTACAATACATTCATAAGATTAGTCACTAGATAATTGTCACCACATGTTGAAACTATAACTGTGATTGAGTACACAGTATCATACCATTTTGTTTATCAGCCCTCACCTCAAAGCGTAGATGGAGGGTTACTGCTATCGTTGGTTATTTTTGTCCGTCCGTCCGTCCCAAAGCTCCTTTGATGGTAAGGGTCATCTGAGAGAAATACTTAATACATATGCATTCAGTAGAATAGTGGTCATGTTAAGTCCTACTCATGCAGTTGAGTAGTATACGTAGTGTGCAGCTGTTGCCAGTCTGTGTTTACATGGCACCAACCTCAGCTACATGACTGATTGTCATTCTGTTTCACTGGTCAGTTTTCAATGCATGAAATGACAGTGTAAAGAGACAGTGGGTGTAAAGTGCATAATTCAGTTTAGATATGTCACAAATTAAGGCTTTCAGTTTATAATATAGTGACATGGCCAGGAGCCTAATTTACCCTACTCCTAGATCATGCAGCACTGACTCTAAAGAGAATGGTACCAGAACCTGTTCAGGTGCAGGGTATGTAGTCCAATATACTCCTGATATTGAACCATCATACACATACACATACTGTAACAGTCACATGTACATTAATATTGGGCTATGCTATACACGCATAGGAGTCGTGCATGCATGTATAGCAGTGAGGATTCTACACTCCTGTGCATTTATTGGAAAATTTATTGAATCAGATGTTGATATAAATTCACTCATGTAATGGGACATGTATACGTAGCACTAGCAAGCACGTGTTAATGACCAAGAATAGATACAAGGGTTTGGTAGCTATTTAAATAAAGAACAATAAAATTCATTTCCATTAACTAGGAACACTATATATTATTGTTAGCTATTCCCTAATTGATTCCAAAATAATGTCACAGAACTGAATAAATCTCTACTACATCTTCTCTGAGTGCATATCCAATGGAGTATAATGTATAAAATATAAAGTATATAGTAGCAAAGGGAGAGAGCAATGCAATAACATTCATAACCGGGAGGTACGCATGTTGTTCCATACTTCCAATATTAATTCCAAGTATGGAAGTGTAGAAAAGACTTATAAATACAATCATGACTGAATCTATAATGTTGGTAGTTATGTACACTCTTCTTGGAGGGGTTCACATTGACCAAAAGTATCAACCAAAGTACTGTACTACACAAGCCAATATTGCTTAGATAAAGAACATGGATGTCAGAGTTAGTGCGTAAATGACAAAAAGGGTCAGCCTTATAAATAGACCCAATTGTGCAAATATCCGACAATCAACAGTCCCAGGTTCAGTACCGTCTTTGCAACAGTAGTTCGAGCTTTTGCTCCATTGTATAGCATATGGAACTTAGATTTACTTCGTCCTGTTATTCCAGACACCTGTCTTAATGTGAATCCTTTACAAGCCTTAGCGTTAGCTATTGAGTATGTGGTTGCATTTTATCCATTGGTTCTTATCTTTCTTTCTTATTGTAGTATAGTACTCTACGATACTATAAGGTCACACCAATACGCATCATTTGGACACCATTTCATAAATTTTTACTCTTTTTCTTCAGACATGGAATGTTCGCACATGACATAGCTGTTGATTCATTTGCTTCTCTCTATCTTCTGTCATATGTCAAGATCTTGAATGTATCTGTGGATCTGTTGATTCTCACGAAAATTTACAAACTCAATTCAAATGCTGTAAAATATGGACTTTATTATAAATTATGTGCCGAGTGTCCCGTATTTTGGTAGTTATCATCTACCTAATGCCATATTGGCTTTAGTGCTGCTTTTTAGCTATATGATCCTTAGTGTGCCACAATTGGCAATGATGAAAGCACTTCTTGATTCTTTAATTTTGCTCTATCCTTTTCAATTTTTTTCAAAAAAATTTGACACTCTTTTCCTTCGCATTTATGTCGACTCCTTTCAAGGTTGCAATTGCTACAAAGATGGAACTGAACCTGGTACATTTGATTGTTGATGGTTTTCTGTACTAATGCTTTTTACCAGGTCTTTCTATTATGTTATCTATGGCTTAACTCTGTCAATGACGAATTTTGCTTATGCACTTGAGAGCCACTGCCTGTTTATACTGTCACTACATTGACAACCGACCAGCAAGGCACCGAATGGCAACCACAGCTGCACACTACTACACTATACACCACTGGGCAGGACTTAACGTGACCACTCTTCCTGCCTTGATACTTGCGTGGATAATCCTCGGATGAATACTTTCTCTCAGACGACCCTTACCATACGTACGGACGGACGGACAAAAGTCGCCAAACGATTGCAGTAACCCTCCGCCTACGCTTTGCGGCGAGGTTAATAATGTATGCCCATGCATGCACCTTAAATCAACTTGTGTACCTACTGTAACAATCATTAAAATGGCACTTATACTTATTGGTCTGTAGGTCGCGGCATATTGCAGAGCTAGAGATGCATAATATTATTAACCCTCGCCGCAAAGCGTAGGCGGAGGGTTTTTTTTTTTTTTTTTTTTTTTTTTTTTTTCAAGGAGACCACACAACAAGCAGAAAAAAAATTGTCCGGAAACCATGATATAGTTGAGCTGGATGCTTAGTAGAGCCATACAATGCAAGCAGGCAGCCTATACTCCAATTTTGGCCAAATTGGGTAAAGGTCGTCAAGTCTATGTGCGCGCGTAGCCCCGCCCCTCACGTAGCGCGTGGGCGGAAACATTGCAAATGCATGGCTTCCTATACAAACATATGGGGAAACTTCAAAGGGCCATAACTTTAATTGTAAGGTGTGAATCAAAATTTCCCGCCATCAAAATTCTAGTTTTGACCCATTCTGCGTGCCCATGTAAAAATTATCTCCCCAAGTGCTCCCAAACCCCCCATGAATTAGATTATTTAATTATTTAATTATTTAAATTTGCTTTTTTTTTCTACTTGTTGTGTAATTTCAAGCAGACCACACACCAAGCAGAAAAAAAAATTGTCTGGAAATCACGACATAGTTAAGCTGGATGCTTAGTAGAGCCATACAATGCAAGCAGGCAGCCTATACTCCAATTTTGGCCAAATTGGGTAAAGGTCGTCAAGTCTATGTGCGCGCGTAGCCCCGCCCCTCACGTAGCGCGTGGGCGGAAACATTGCAAATGCATGGCTTCCTATACAAACATATGGGGAAACTTTAAAGAGCCATAACTTTAATTGTAAGGTGTGAATCAAAATTTCCCGCCATCAAAATTCTAGTTTTGACCCATTCTGCGTGCCCATGCAAAAATTATCCCCCCAAGTGCTCCCAAACCCCCTATGAATTAGATTATTTAATTATTTAATTATTTAAGTTTGCTTTTTTTTTCTACTTGTTGTGTAATTTGTCTATAATACTTCATGTACTATAATATGTACATAGGATACATGAATAGCTGAATAAGCTAATTTAGAACACATACCCTTAATAATAATATTATTATGATGATAAACAAAAATAAGTGCTATTACTGTGATAATATGGTGGTATTATAAGCTCTCTTAAATGATGTGGTAGAGGTAGCTGACACCACCTCAGAGGGTAAACCATTCCACAGGCGAGGTGCTTGACAAAAAAAATGAGTTATATAGGTATTCCGTACGTGCAAATGGCACATTCAGGGTGAGGCTGTGCGATCTAGTGGCACACAAGTTTGGTCTGAAAGTGATAGGGGAGTTGGGAAAGTCAACCAAATTGTTTACGAGTTTGAACAGAAAAGTAAGTTTCAAAAACTGCCTCCTTGCCTGGAGTGTTGTCAGATTCAATGTTTGAAGCCTCTCACTGTAGTTGGGTTACTGCAATCGTTTGGCGATTTTTGTCCGTCCGTCCGTCCGTCCGTTTGTCCGTCCGTCCGTCCGTATGGTAAGGGTCGTCTGAGAGAAAGTACGCATCTGAGGATTACCAGGCATCTGGTCACGTTAAGTCCTGCCCAGTGGTATAATAGTGTGCAGCTGTGGTTGCCATTCTGAGCCTTGCTGGTCAGTTGTCAATGCAGTAACAGTGCATGTAAACAGGCAGTGGCTCTCAAGTGCATAATTAAGTCACGGAGGCTTTCAGCTATTATAGTGACATAGGCAGGTGCCTTCCCCCTAGCCTATATCATGCACTGACTCTGAAGAAAACTGGAGTACCTCAAGTGCAGGGTATGTATAATATTATAGTATTGAACTAGATACATACTACCATATCATGGTAGTATTGTATCTAGTTCAATACTCCTTATATTGAGCAGGCATACACACTGAGATATGCTAGCTATATACTATAGATCTACATGTGCATGAGTCGTGCATGAGTCATGCATGCGTGTAGCGGTGAGGGTTTTGCACTCCTGTGCATTCATTTAATACTTACTCAGCTGATAAGCAATTATAATTATTGAGTATACAGAGATTAATTTCATTGAGAAGTTATTCATGTATCCAGAAAACAAATGTATTAAAATTTTGGTATTTATTGATTGAAAGTGAATTACAATGTCATGTGTATGATAATAATAAATATGGGCATTGATTGTAATACTGCATATTGTGGATATCTTGTAACTACACTAAGTCTTAAAGAATACATAACATGCATGTTAAGCTATGATAGTGCATAATTTTATCCTATATAAACTATTCGTGTCTCAATTTATGATCGTGCATTATGTATAATTGCTGTATTAATAATCAATATGCTGTCTTGTCTATGTTTTCAATGGTTCCGTACTGCGATAAATTAATATTTCCTTTTTTTGCAAGGAGTGGTTCATCGTGGTCTATCCGATGTGGCAGCGATTCACTAAAATCAGAATCTTGGGGTTGATCATGATCCTTAGTGTGTCACAATTGGCAATGATGAAAGCACTTCTTGAAACACCTTTGAAATAGGCTTTGTAAATGCATCCATTTGATCACTACACCTGTGATGTAGAACAGTGGTAGGATACAGACTACTGTAGATAGAATTATGGAAAATTTCACAGTTGATGCCTGCACGAACGCAGTACCGAGGCATGTAACAATTGAAAGCAACGTGATGAGATCAAGAACGAGTAAAGCATGGATTGAGTTGTATATTCCAAACTGTTTCTTAAATGGCCTAATCATAACAATCAGCATGATAAGACACAGTAGAAATATTGGTGCGATGCTATAAAACCCCTCTCTAAATCAATAAATCAAAAGAAACGGTTAGAAATTTACCATATGAGAGAAGAAGGAATGTACCGAAAGCATTTAAAATGGAAGATTTGATGTTCACGGTGTCAGTAATTGACTTGAGACATTTTTTGAATGGTTTCCATATCCAAACCAGTGGCCACAAGCGTCTGTCGTAAAGATCAACCAAAATGTACGTGAACACAATAAGAAACAAGGGATAGAGGGCTATGATGTAATCCAAGGCAAGAACTTGAAGAGTGTTGATTTTTAGGCAATTATCAGGCAATAGCGTACGAAAGAAATCCAGATTCCATATGCCATATATTGCAAAAAACACACGAACCAAGTAGCCATAAAATGGATGCATGTGGAGTTTTGAGTTAAGCCATTCTATGACTATTCGAATATTTGCTGGAGTTGAAAAGATTTGAGCAAATATAATGAACGCATCAAGTTGAGGAGAGTAGGCCTTAACTCCAAAAATGAGAATAAGAAAGAAAAAAAATGTAAGAGGAACAAAAGCAGAAATAACGAACTTAAACCAGTTATATTTTGCATTGGCACACTTTATACATTTCATGTTGTATGAGTATACCAAGGGGTAGTAACCATCTTTACACTTGCCACAAAATTTTCCATCTCGATTCCAGCGTTCTCCACACATAACTTCATTTAAGTCACTGTGATTCATTGGTACTCTGAAGTACAACTGAAATGACATGCTTGACTTATTCATAAAACAGTTAGTGAAACAGCTTCCAACTGTCACCCCAGTCTGGTTGTCGTAGGTCATGCAATAACATCTCATGACGTATGCCCTTTGTTCTTCATTGTCGCAGCCTATAACTCCACCAAGATCATCTCCACAGATACATTGCTGGCTTGTACTATCGTACATGAACCAGACTGGGCATGACATTTCTTCTGTCTGGTTCAATGACGATAAAAGATCACCGTTAGACAAGGGATACTCACTCTCCTTGGAAATATTTAATTGAAGTGCAGTCACCGATAAAAGTAGAGAAGAGAAATTCAGTGACAGTAACGATTTTCTCATCTTGATGTAACATTATAATTGATCAATGATAATGGCAGTGTTTGTGTAATGTGGATATTAGTACCTACATAATAGCTATGATCATTCACGTTTATAATATTATATCAAGTCTGCTATAATAATAATATTATATTTCATTGTAGCTACTTGACATGTATATCTGATTCAGTCTTTGTTACTAACAACTACTGAATCACATTTAATTTCCTTTGAAGCTGTATTTCTGCTTACTACAAAATATTCAGTTCCTTACTACTTAAAAGTCTAGCTTAAAAACAAGAACAACTGTCAACAAGGAAGTTGAAAACTGCATGACACTCTATTATAATATTATAATACATGCATACTGATATCCAGTATTAATATAACTGCCTCATTGCATCAGTGAATATCAGCATCAATTAAGAGAAATAGTATAATATCGTGTGTACTCAAAAAGCATACACAACTAAAAAGAATAACTATGATTAAAGTTGTCTAATAATTATTTACGGTTTAGTCTTGGATGTTCACAATCACCCAGTATAGTATAAAACATGTAGACAACTATTAGATCAAACTATATCATACGCAAACTTAAGTTGAAAATGTGGTACAGGTGTTTCGACACTCTTTTTAATTGGTATTCTCTTTGCATTTCATGATGCAGACTCCTTTCAAAGTTGCTACAAAGATGGAACTGAACCTGGTCCATTTGACTGTCGCTGGTTTTCAGTACTAATTCTGCTTACAAGGCCTTAATTTCTATTTCATTATCTATGGCTTAATTAACTCTGTCAATGATGAGCTTTGCTTATGCACTTAATATCCTTATTGCCACAATTCTGATACTTCTTATTAACATTCAGACATACAAAAAGACTGCTGTCCGCTATCCTTCCTCTGACACCATTTTTTTTACCTTTCTTGCTCTGTCTAATTCTGCTATTCTTTTCTAACTCCATTATCATGTCGTACATGACATTGAATTATATATTTCTGTATGCCTGAATGATGTCAAAATTGCTTCTGAAGAAGCGCTAAGAATAGCTCTAATATAGTAATAATATTAATAATAATTATGGTAGATTTCCTACTCAATGGTACCGGTAGCTTATTGATCATGATGCTCGAAATATTAACCCACTATCTTAAGTGTACCTACTGTAACAATCATGATTATGGCCCTGCAACTTGTTGGGCTGTATAGGTCGTGGTGTATTGCAGAGCATATTATTGTATACTTACTCAGCTGATAATATCAAGTACATGCAGTGATTAGTTTCATTCAAAAGTTATTCATGTATCCAGAAAACAAATGGATTTGGCATTGATTGAAAGTGAATTACAATATCATGTGTGTAATAATTATTATTAACATGGGCATTGATTTTAATACTGCATGTTGTAGATACCATGTAAGCACAAAGAATGCATAAAATGTTAAGCTATGATAGTGCATAACTTTTAATGTACCTCAATTTATGGTTGTGCATTATGTAGTTGTAATGACATTATTATTAACCTATTAAGAATACGTGACTTCTGCTGTTAATAATGGAGCAATGCTATACAAAATTAATAATCACCATGCTGTGTTGTCTGTGTCACGGTTTAACTGTTCCATACTGTGATAAATTATGGAGTATATATGTAACAGTTAATACCTACACGAAGGCAGTATCGAGGCACGTAGCAATTGAAAGCAACATGATGAGGTCAAGAACGAGTAAAGCATGGATTGAGTTGTATATTCCAAACTGTTTCTTAAATGGCCTAATCATAACAATCAGCATGACAAGATACAGCAGAAATATTGGTGCAATGCTATAAATTTCTCTCTGAATAAAGCATAGACGACAAAGAGAGTGATGCGAATAAGCAAATAGAGACCATTACTGACACTGTGAACATCAAGTCTTCCATTTTAAATGGTTTTGATACATTCCTTCTTCTCTCATATGGTAAATTTCTAACCGTTTCTTTCGATTTATTGATTTACACGAGGATATGCTTCAAGTGGCAAAGCTGGAAACTATGTCCTATTCTACAATAGAGTATTTTGGCAGAGATCATCTCCCGTATGCCATACTAGCAATCGTAATAACCCTCCTGTTCAACATCTTGCCACTTCTCCTTGCTTTACTACATCCCCTCAGGTGCTTCCGAGGGTGTACAGCCAAGTGGCCGGCCCTTCGAATCTGCTTGGACTCTTACCAAGGTTACTACAAAGGATAGCACTGAAGGCACACATGACTGTTGCTTCTTCTCTGGACTTGAGACATTAAATTTTTTTGAATGGTTTCCATATCCAAACCAGTGGCCACAAGTGTCTGTCGTAAAGATCAACCAAAATGGATGTGAACACACATGTCAAGGGATAGAGAGCAATGATGTATTGCATTAAGGGGTTCTCTCCGTCAAAAAATTTGCCAACGTTTTTTTCTCCAATACCATAATAATGTTATAGAGGATAATATACAAGGGAAAAAATATACCATTGTAATGAGTTCTTTCTAAAGAATATCTGATTCAGCCTTTTCGAAACAAATAAATTTTTATTTTCAGATTTTTTTCCTGTTCCCCCCAGAAATGAAAACTCAATGTCATAAGTATTGTAGTACTTGAAATAATGGACACTTTGGTGCAAGTTTTACCTCCGTAGGGGTGCAGAAGCTGAGATATTGATATTCTAGAACAACAAAAAATAATTCTAAAAAGTCCATTTCTAGGACATCAATATCTCAGCTTCTACACCCCCTACAGACGTGAAACTTAATTGCACCAAAGTGTCTATCTTTCCAAGTATTACAATATGACATTTATGGGGGTACAGGAAAAAAATGTAAAAGTAAAAGTTTACCCCACTTGTTTTGAAAGTGTGTTCTTTAGAAAGAACTCATTGGGAGGATTACAATGTAGCTGTATTTTCCCCTTGCATATCCTCTATGGTGTTGGAGAAAAAGCATCTGCAAATTTCCGGGAAGACCACCCTTTTATGCATGCATAATACTTGCTATTCAAAATGACATACACTGCAAGGGTGTAGACACCCCAGATTTTCAGCTTTACATTATATTTTATTGGGAACAGTTATTGACTTTTATCAGTCTAAACCCCCCCAAATTGTAATTTTACACTACCAAATTCACGAGAATTTCTCCTCAAAAGTGCAATTTTATGATAGTTTCAATAACAGAGCAAAAATTTTCGTGCGCTTTGCGTGCAATAATCATTAAGCCCCCCCCACATTGTAAGCTGCATGTGTCTACGCCCATGTACACCCATGCATATGGATATTGTTAGCAGTTGTACAAACTGAAAATATTTTGAACTACTATGAAAAATAGCAGTGGTTCCCAAACATAGCAGTACTATCACCTCTGTCTTATCAAATTATCCACAGCAGTGTTATAATAATATTAATAGTAATTAATATGTGATATAAGTTTACAATAGCAACAAATACTGGATAGAGAGTGAGTGAGTGAAATAGATGGTATGACTTAGTAAAGTCAAATTATGTATTCTATAGCTATAAAGTGCAGATTGATTTTCATTCTGCTAACATGTAGCTTAACTTCCATTGCATCTGTTAGTGATAAAATTGGTGAGGCTTATTGTAACTACACTGCTGAAACTAACAGCTACGCATGTAAGGATGACAGCGCCTGTCCAACATGGTTCTACTGCAATACTGAAATTGGTAAATGTCAGTGTGGAGAAGATTACGACAGAATGATAGCATGTGATGAAGCCACAGGAAGAGCTGCTGTGTCCAACTGCCACTGTGTGACCTATGATAATGTCACCAAGGAAACTCAGGTTGGCTCTTGCTACTATAACTGTGAGAGCACTGCCCACAAAACTCTATACGACAGAGTCTATCATCCACTGCCAATTGACCCTATAGAATCAACTGTTAAAATTTGTGGGCGATTCAGCAGAACAGGGACACTGTGTGGTCAGTGTGCACCTGGACTCAGTCCATTTGTCCTGTCATACAATCTGAGCTGTGTTGAGTGTCCAGAAGGAAATAAGAATTGGTGGAAGTTTGTCTTAGCTGGATTTGGTCCACTCACATTCTTCTACATATTCATTGTAGTGTTTAACATCAATGTCACCTCATCACGTCTTCATGGGGTGGTCTTGTTCAGTCAAGCTATTACAATGCCAGCTTTAGCTCGTATCCTTCTCTTGACATTTGTGACTCGACCTGATATTTTGAAAGTTGTAAAGTTAGCATTTCCACTTTATAGCTTTTGGAATCTCAACTTTTTTCGTACGATAATTCCAGATAGCTATTTGTATGAATGTTAGTACATTACAAGCTCTTGCTTTGGACTATGCCATTGCTGGTTATCCATTATTCCTCATTACAGTTTCATATGTACTTATTGTACTTTATGATCGTGATATAGGACTCTTAGTATATATGTGGAGGCCATTTCATAAGGTATTTGGTATCTTTAAGAGAAACTGGGACATCCGTACTTCAATAATAGATTCATTTACAACATTCTTTTTGCTTTCTTATGTGAAAGTTCTGAGTGTGTCTAGTGATCTGCTTATTTATGTTCGTATTCACAGTTTAGATGGCAAGAGTTCAACACGGCTTTTCTATGATCCAACATTGCATTACTTTGGTGAGAGACATTTACCATACGCTATTCTTGCTCTGATCTTTCTTGCAGCATTTGTTGTTCTTCCTACTCTTGTATTGACTCTTTATCCATTTCAGTTTTTTCATAAGTTTCTTTCACTTTTCCCCTTACGCTGGCACTTTCTTCATGCTTTTGTTGACTCATTTCAGGGCTGTTATAAAGACGGTACTGAACCAGGGTCTGTCGACTGTCGCTATTTTGCACAATTGGGTCTGTTTTTTAGGCTTACCCTTTTTGTCATCGATGCACTAACGCTTACCTCCATGTTCTTTGTTTATGCAGCAGTAGCAAGTACATTGTGGCTAGCATTAATAATCAACGTAAACCCCTTTAAGAAACATGTGTCTTCATACTTACTAACAGATTCGATGTTTCTTATGTTTATAAGCATGTTCTACATTTCTGTTCTTGGAATTAATGTTGGAAGTATGGAACAACATACCTACCTGCCACTTATAAACATCTTTGTTATGTTATCCCCATTTGCTGCTATGCTTTATATCCTGTATGTTATGCTGCACTGGATGTACTCTCGAAGAAGGTGGGGAAAAGAACTCTTCAGAACAGTTTTACTATGAAACTTTATAGCGGTATTTAAAGAGTAGCTATGCATAAAACACCACGGCACGCATTGATCAGTAATAATTATTAATGAGTACTTTGTCACTGACATGCTCTGTTTAGATTACGATACTAACCCATCGATATTTAATTTTGTTGTATTACATCAAAATTATGGTAGTTAAGATTTATACCCATGCATTGTGAATACTGAAAATAGAATACATAATGTACTAGTAGTCAATAATTATTGTATTGTATGTGTGCAGCTGTACATGTGATCAAGTGTAGCTATATACGCACACCATCATTAGTGATACATGAATGATACAATATGCAAGTTGATAAATTACATTAACTGGGCTGATAGCTATAGCATCTACCTAGAAATCTGATCGAGAGTTTATTATACTCTTGCTAATGAACATGTATCTATCTGATGTTGCTTGACAAACATGACGTTGAGTGTTAGTATAATATTTTACGTAGCTATGTTTATCTGTCACTTTGATCTGATTTGTACAATACATTCGTAAGAGTAGTCACTAGATAATTGTCACCACATGTTGGAACTACAACTGTGATTGAGTTCACACAATATGCCATTTTGTTTATCAGCCCTCACCTCAAAGCGTAGATGGAGGGTTACTGTAATCGTTAGTGATATTTGTCCGTCCGTCAGTCCCGGACCTCCTTTGTTAAATGGTAAGTGTCATCGGAGAGAAAGACTTATTAATAATAGGTATGCATTCAAGGAGAATAGTGGTCATATTATGTCCTACTCATGCAGTAGTGTAGTAGTAGCTATGCAGCTGTTGCCAGTCTGTGTTTCCAACCTCAGCTACATGGGTCTACATGTGTACTATTGGTCCAATCGTTTTTTGTTGTTAGACTTTGTGAGTGACCGATCAGTAATATGGCACTTTTTTGTCTTATGAGGTTTGGTAGCATGGTAGCAACCAGATATCCAAGTCTACTTCATGCGTTATACTTGATCCAACAACAAATCATAATATGGCACTATGTCATGGCAGTAACAATACTAGAGCTCTGTAGAGCACATACCCTGCGCGCACATTATGTAATCTATAGATTTACTTTTGGTAGCTACATGGCTATAATTTTGTAAACTTCAGAGAAATAGAAATCAGTACTGCTTAGCCTACTGGAGGTTCCGGTGACACTTGAAAAAGCGCTCTCTGCACCCAGACCTAGCCCAGACTAGGAAGATATGAATTTCTATCTAATCCGTGTAATTATTAATTTTAATAACAGTGAGGTCTTTATAGGTACTCTTTTCAGCTTGGTGCAAACAAGCATCGGTGGATGCATATTGCTAATGGATATGTTTATAAAAGCATTGCATTAATTTTGTGACTGCAGATAGTATGAGTGTAATAGGCACTATTCCATGCATGCAGGCAGTCTTATGCACAATACTTGTTAGTTTTGTGGCATGCAGTGTAATACCGCGATAGACTAAATAAACAATAATGCACCCCCGTTCATCACTGTAGCTATAAATGTCCCCCCCCCCCTTAACTTGGACTTTCACAATTTGTGCCACTAAAGCGATCAATACAGGTGCACAGTATTAGGTACAAAACATGCATGAATACAAAGTTGAAAAATGGTCCGGGTAGGATACAAATCGTTAGCAGAGCTTAATTGGCCAGTATCATGGTCGTGGCATTAATTGTGTTTTGACAATAATATTTTCTATGAAGTTTATTTTGTGTCAAAATAATGATACTCAATGTGACCTGCAAACAACAATGTAACCTCCTAACTTCAGTTTTTACTGAATGTGAAAATTTGTGCAAATTTTGATGCAATGTGACCCCCAAACATGAATATAATCTGCAAACATAAGCTTAGAATGAATGTAGCATTTTGGGCCATCTCTGCTGTGAAATTCACTGCAAATTTTTCTAAATTTTGAGTTGACATTTAGCAAACTTTAATGATCTTTCATGTAAACTTCAATGCCTCTCATAAAAACTTTGTGTAAACATCAATATGAAATTCCATGCAAACTCTTATGTGAACTTTCATGCAAACTTTATTGTGATATTGAATAAATTGAAGAATGAAGTAGGGATGGCAGGATCAAAAAGTACACAAACATGAGATAATCGTATCTACTATACATCCCCACGCTTGCTTTTCTTGACTATTATGCACCTATTAATATCGATGTGTTTCAAGGGTTGTTGCGGTACGTGGGAGATATTTAGGTTCTTCCCTAGTTGTCATAATGGTTCGAGTTTATCAGTTTTGATTCAATCACATTATTACTGGTTATTTTGTACCCCTCAATAAGCAAGCATACATTGTATTATATACAATGCATGAATTTTTAAGTGTTAGGGACACTTAATCAGTTATAGAAATATTAGGTGGAGGAACTGCAAGTTGAGAATGGCCTGGATAACTTTCTTTGACATGAATTAATGATTTGTGATAAATGATCAAGGTAAAAGTTTGCATGGCCTCCAGTACTGGAAATGTCAGTGCCCCAATGCAATGCACCAATCACTATTGAAGGAGTGTGGTAAAGTTTGCTTTGTGGATAAGAGATTGTAGCACAAACAACTGCCAAATGGTGATGTAGACATGACATTGTAGAAAATAAACCAGGTCCTGTGATAGAGATAATTATTATTGAAATGTTGACTGTGTTTTCTGCATATTATTATCATTACTCTAAGTGACCTGTATTCTTATTTTCATGTTACTGGATGTTGAATTGATTTCTCAGTAACTGTTTGCATAATTGGCTATATAACGTAAAACGTTGCATATGAAATTTGCCTCACAATAATAGCTGTTGCGTTCTTTGTATAACCATGAATTCGAGTTAACTGAGACTCACCTGCATACTTTCATACTGTGACATGTACTGAACTAGCACAGAAACGTTACAATACATAACGCAGGGAGCCTAGAACAATAGAGCCTGCATGCTTGCACAGGGCGCTCTAAAATTAAAGTAAACGAATTACAATATAGGAAAAGAATATTATAGAAACAGGAAGTAAACATGAAAAACATAACAAGAGCCATAAATATTATGCTTGCTTACATGCATGAGGCTTTTATAATATTGAAACTAGCTAGCTGTAGTAGTAGGTTTATGCAACATACTTCTTCCCAAAAATTTTACCATGTTTGTTCAATCAGATACCGAGGCTACTATTTATTTCATCGCCCGAGTTTGTTTGAGAGTGTCAACCAGTACTTCAGGAGGTGTGGCAACTAATGGACTGCATGATCGAGCAAATACAATAGTCTGGAGTTGCTAACTATAATATTATATGCTTTAGTTTCGCAATTATAATCATTATGTGGATTCTGATACAAAAATCCTTTCATCTACAGTGTCTATTTGGAATTATACTAGTATCTTCTAATTTGTATGTTCTTCATGGTATTGAGGATTCTAACATTAATCATGGTTTTGGCGAGAATTATTCGCACGTCACTGTTTCCTTGGAATGCACCACAGATAGCTCCTGTCCAACGTGGAACTACTGTAGCTCAGGGCATTGCCAGTGCGGAGAGAGTCATCATGACATTATTCAGTGTAAAGGTGAGAACAACATCTCAGGTGTTTTGGATTGCAGTTGTGTGACCTATGATGAAGCTACTGGGAGCACATTTGTTGGTGAATGTTTTTTCAATTGTGTGAATAATATTAACATACACGTAGATCGAGTCTACCACATTTTACCGAGGAAACCAATGGAGTTAGTGAACCATTCTGTGTGTAGTTGGTTCAACAGAAAGGGGATGCTCTGTGGTGAGTGTGAGGATGGCTTTAATCCTTTTGTTCTCTCCTATAATTTTAGCTGTGTTAACTGTACAGATGGTTACAAAAACTGGTGGAAGTTTTCTTTGATTGTGTTTGCTCCTGTGACTTTCTTTTATTTGTTTATAGTTATCTTCCAAATCAACGTGACATCTTCTCATCTTCATGGAGTGGTCTGGTTTAGCCAGACTATCTCCATGCCACCTCTAATGCGGTTTGTGATGGTTAAGTTGGCAAAAGGTTATCCACATGTGTTAACAGTAATTCGAGCTTTTGCACCACTGTATAGTGTATGGAACTTAGATTTACTTCGTTCTGTTATTCCAGACACTTGTCTTAATGTGAGTCCTTTACAAGCCTTAGCATTAGAGTATGTGGTTGCATTTTATCCATTGGTTCTTGTCTTTCTTTCTTATTGTATGATAGTGTTCTATGAGGCTAAGGTCACACCTATACGTATCATTTGGACACCATTTCGTAAATTTTTTACTCTTTTTCGTAAGACATGGGATGTCCGCACATCACTTATTGATTCATTTGCTTCTATCTATCTTCTATCGTATGTCAAGATTTTGAATGTATCTATAGATCTGTTGATTCCCATAAAAATTTACAAACTCAATTCAAATGCTGTTATATATGGCCTTTATTATGTGCCAAGTGTCCCATATTTTGGTAGTCATCATCTACCTTATGCCACATTGGCTTTAGCGCTGCTTTTTTTGTTTGTTGGTGTGCCAAATGTGATTCTTTTGCTCTATCCTTTTCAGTTTTTTCAAAAGTTTTTGACAATCTTTTCAATCAATTGGTATTCTCTTCGCATTTATGTCGACTCCTTTCAAGGTTGCTACAAAGATGGAACTGAACCTGGTACATTTGACTATCGTTGGTTTTCGGCACTAATGCTGCTTACCAGGCCTATCTATTTCGTTATCTATGGTTTAACTCTGTCAATGATGAGTTTTACTTATGGACTCATCTTTGTTGCCACAGTTTTGATACTTCTTATTAATATTCAGCCATATAAAAAGACCGCTGTCCGCTATCCTTCCACTGACACCACTTTTTTCATCTTGCTTGCTCTGTGTTTGTCAGGTATTCTTGGTATGGACTTGTCCACTATTGAAAGATGCATATATAGCCTAATTTCGGTTATCATTTGTGTCATATCAGTATGTGTTCCCCTCTTCTATATTACCTTTTTCATCTTCTCCTGGCTAATCAAGACAAAGAGACGGAACAAAGATTGATTTCTTTTAAATTATCAGTTTGTAAACAA
Organism: Cliona cf. orientalis; assembly: GCA_963930775.1. Taxonomy (NCBI): domain Eukaryota; kingdom Metazoa; phylum Porifera; class Demospongiae; order Clionaida; family Clionaidae; genus Cliona; species Cliona cf. orientalis. Next base: position 7,344,692 of record OZ005697.1, read on the forward strand.
ATTATGAGCTACAAGTTTATAATAATATAGTAGTGTAGTATTACAAATACTGTTCTAATTCCATTATGTCATACATTATAATATCGAGTATACAGAGATGAATTTCATTCAGAAAACAATTATTGAAAGTAAAATTAGAATGTCATGTGTATGATATTAACATGGGCATTGTTTTTAATATTGCATGTTGTCGATACCACGTAATGTTCCAGTTATGCTCTCAGAACTATTGATTATTAAGTGGTATGTATTAATTATTGATGATGTAATGTTGTGTAATACATATTGAGTTCCTCATACTATTCAGTGTGTATGATCATGAAGTGTCTGACCAGTTGAGTTTTGTTACCTATGTCTTTGTATTTGTAGCTACCTTCTTCTAAATAAAATATTATTAATTGACTATTTAGCGATCTAAAGACCCAGAAGCGATAATCGTGTAGCTAACAACAAGGAATACATAACATTTTAAGCTATGATAGTGCATAAGTACATATACCTCAATTTATGGTTGTGTATTAGCTATGTATAATTGCTGCATGTACTGATAATCAATATTATACACTCTTGTCTATGTGTTCAGTTCCATACTGTGATAAATTAACATTTCTAAGGAGTGGTTCATCGTGGTCCATCCGATGTGGCAGCAATTCACTAACATCAGAGTCTTGAGGTTGATCCTTAGTATGCCATAATTGGCAATGATGAAAGCACTTCTTGAAACACCTTTGAAATAGGCTTTGTGAATGCATCCATTTGATCACTAAACCTGTGATGTAGAACAGTGGTAGGATACAGACTACTGTAGATAGAATTATGGAAAATGTCACAATTGATGCCTGCACGAAGGCAGTACCGAGGCACGTAACAATTGAAAGCGACGTGATGAGGTCAAGAATGAGTAAAGCATGGATTGAGTTATATATTCCAAACTGTTTCTTAAATGGCCTAATCATAACAATCAGCATGACAAGACACAGCAAAAATATTGGTGCGATGTTATAAAATCCCTCTCTGAGCAAAGCATAGACGACAAAGAGAGTGATGCAAATAAGCAAATACAGACCAGAAAAGAACCGACAGTCACGAGTGCCTTCAGTGCCATCTTTGTAGTAACCTTGGTAAGAGTCTAAGCAGATTCGAAGGGCCGGCCACTTTGCTGTACACCCTCGGAAGCACCTGAGGGGATGTAGTAAAGCAAAGAGAAGTGGCAGGATGTTGAACAGGAGGGTTATTACGATTGCTAGTATGGCATACGGGAGATGATCTCTGCCAAACACTCTATTGTAGCATCATAGAATAGGACATAGCTTCCAGTATTGCCGTTTGGATCATATGCTCTTGTGTAAATCAATAAATCAAAAGAAACGCTTAGAAATTTACCATGATATGAGAGAAGAAGAAATGTACCAAAAACATTTAAAATAGAAGATTTGATGTTCACAGTGTCAGTAATTGACTTGAGACATTTTTTGAATGGTTTCCATATCCAAACCAGTGGCCACAAGCGTCTGTCATAAAGATCAACCAAAATGTATATGAACACAATAAGAAACAAGGGATAGAGGGCTATGATGTAATCCAAGGCAAGAACTTGAAGTGTGTTGATTTTTAGGCAATTATCTGGCAATAGCGTACGAAAGAAATCCAGATTCCATATGCCATAGCTATATTGCAAAAAACACACGAATCAAGTAGCCATAAAATGGATGCATGTTGAGTTCTGAGTTAAGCCAGAGGAGGTAGGACACGCTTGACCTTTGGCTAATAGTTCACTAATTAAATCGCTAGTATAGGCTTTTGTGAAGGTTTTTAGAGAATATCGTTGTGTTTTTTGAACTCAGCGCTATTGATTTAGTGGGGGAGCCCCTCTTAGTTAGCACTATTAGAGCAATTTTTAGGTCTTTGGAATGATTAGCCGCTTTGATTAACATTCCAAAGACCTAAAAATTGCTCTACAGTGCTAACAAAGAGGGGCTTAGTACCTACATGCATAATAGCTAGCTATCATTCACTTTTATAATATTATATCAAGTCTGCTATAATAATATTATTTTTCATTATTCTTGTATATATCTGATTCAGTATTTGTTACTAACAACTACTGAATCACATTTAACTTCCTTTGAAGCTGAATTTCAGCTTACTACAAAATATTACTACTTAAAAGTCTAGCTTAAAAACAAGAACAACTGTCAACAAGGAAATTGAAAACTGCATGACACTCTATTACAGTGCCTCCAAGTATACGGATTTATCAGTATTTTTACTGAATTCTGACCATAAATACTGATAAAATTGCAAAAATAATACTGAAAACTGGGGGAATTTAGTACATACATCATATATGGGGTTCTTTGTCAAATACTGAAAAATACTGAAAACGCATGCAAAATACTGAAAAATGGGAATATTTATACTGAAAGATAGGAGAACAGCTTGGAGGCACTGCTATTATATTATACATGTATACTGACATCCAGTATTAATAACTGCCTCATTGCATCAGTGAATATCAGTGAATATCAGCATCAATTACAAGAAATAGTATAATATCGTGTGTACTCAAAAAGCATACACAACCAAAAAGAATAGGGGTGTAGAAGCTGAGATATTGATATATTCTAGAACAACAAAAATCCATTTCTAGGACATCAATATCTCACCTTCTACACCCCCTACAGACGTGAAACTTGCACCAAAGTGTCTATCTTTCCAAGTACTATACATTTATGGGGATACAGGAAAAAAAATCTAAAAATAAAAATTTACCCCTCTTGTTTTGAAAATGTGTTCTTTAGAAAGAACTCATTGAGAGGATTACAATGCAGCTATAATATTTTCCCCTTACATATCCTCTATGGAGTTGGAGAAAAAACGTCTGCAAATTTCCGGGAAGACCACCTTTTTATGCATGCATAATACTTGCTATTCAAAGTGACATACGCCCATGTGATATTGTTAGGAGTTGTGCAAACTGAAAATGTTTTGAATTACTATGAAAAATAGCAGTGGTTCCCAAACATAGCAGTACTATCACCTCTGTCTTATCAAATGATCAACAGCAGTGCAATAATATTATTATTAGAGCATAAACTAATATGATATAAGTTTACAATAGCAACAGTTACTGGATAGAGAGTGACATGAGTGAGTGAAATAGATGGTAGCGTATAAGTAAAGTCAAAATTATGTATTCTATAGCTATTAAGTGCAGAGTGACTTTCATTCTACTAACATATAGCCTAACTGCCATTGCATCTGTTAGTGATAAAAACTGTTGAGGCTTATTGTAACTACACTGCTGAAGTTAACAGCTACACATGTAAGGATGACAGCAACTGTCCAACATGGTTCTACTGCAACACTGAAACCGGTAAGTGTCAGTGTGGAAAAGGTTACGACAGAATGATAGCATGTGATGAAGCCACAGGAAGAGCTGCTGTGTCCAACTGCCACTGTGTGACCTATGATAATGTCACCAATGAAACTCAGGTTGGTTCTTGCTACTATAACTGTGAGAACACTGCCCACAAAACTCTTTACGATAGAGTCTATCATCCACTGCCTATTGACCCTAAAAAATCAACTTCTAAAGTTTGTGGGCGATTTAACAGAACAGGGACACTGTGTGGTCAGTGTGCACCTGGACTCAGTCCGTTTGTCCTCTCATACAATCTGAGCTGTGTTGAGTGTCCAGATGGAAATAAGAATTGGTGGAAGTTTGTCTTAGCTGGATTTGGTCCTCTCACATTCTTCTACATATTCATTGTAGTGTTTAACATCAATATCACCTCATCACGTCTAAATGGGGTTGTCTTATTTAGTCAAGCTATTACAATGCCAGCTTTAGCTCGTATCCTTCTCTTGACATTTGTGACTCGACCTGATATTTTGAAAGTTGTAAAGTTAGCATTTCCACTTTATAGCTTTTGGAATCTCGACTTTTTTCGTACGATAATTCCAGATATTTGTATGAATATTAGTACATTACGAGCTCTTGCCTTGGACTATGCCATTGCTGCTTATCCATTATTCCTCATTACAGTTTCATATGCCCTGATTATACTTTATGATCGTGATATAGGACTTTTAATACGTATTTGGAGGCCATTTCGTAAAGTATTTGGAACTTTTAAGAGAAACTGGGACATCCGTACATCAGTAATAGATTCATTTACGACTTTCTTTTTGCTTTCTTATGTGAAAGTTCTGAGTGTGTCAAGTGATCTGCTTATTTATGTTCATATTCACAGTTTAGATGGCAAGAGTTCAACACAGCTTTTCTATGATCCAACATTGCATTACTTTGGTGAGAAACATTTACCATACGCTATTCTTGCTCTGATCTTTCTTGCAGCATTTGTTGTTCTTCCTACTCTTGTATTGACTCTTTATCCATTTCAGTTCTTTCATAAGTTTCTTTCACTTTTCCCCTTACGCTGGCACTTTCTTCATGCTTTTGTTGACTCATTTCAGGGCTGTTATAAAGACGGTACTGAACCAGGGTCTGTCGACTGTCGCTATTTTGCACAATTGGGTCTGTTTTTTAGGCTTGCCTTTTTTATCATCTATGCACTAACGCTTACTTCCATGTTCTTTATTTATGCAGCCGTAGCAAGTACATTGTGGCTAGCATTTATAATCAGTGTAAACCCCTTTAAGAAACATGTATCTTCATACTTACTAACAGATTCGATGTTTCTTATGTTTATAAGCATGTTCTACATTTCTGTTCTTGGAATTAATGTTGGAAGTATGGAACAACATACCTACCTTCCACTCATAAACATCTTTGTTATGTTTTCTCCATTTGCTGCTATGCTTTATGTTCTGTACGTTATGCTGCACTGGATGTACTCTCGAAGAAGATGGGGAAAAGAACTCTTCAGAACTATGAAACTTTTTAAAGATTATAGCAGTGTTTAAAGAGTAGCTATGCATAAAACACCATGGTGCACATTGATCAGTAGCTAATAATAATTATTTTGTTATTGAAATACGCTCTTTAGATCATGATATTAATCCATCGATACCTTTTTCGTTGCATGATATCAAAAATATGGTAGTTAAGATTTAAACCCATGCATCAATTCATGAATTCTGAAAAGAGAATGTGATCAAATGTGTATACGCATACAAGTTGACACCGTTACTATATTATACATGAATGAACCCTTGACCACATCCCCAGTGGCTGTACAGTTCTAATGGTGCATGTGGTAAAGGTCGTCAATACACACATCGATGTCAGGGCCTCAATCGTAAAGATGGAGTCTAAGATCAACTTTCGACTTCGAGTTTCGATGCCTCTATCAAAGGAGATGAACTCGACAGCACAGTACAGCTTCCGAACTTCAGATCGGTCGTGGCATGACGCGTGCTATAAATAGCGCAAGGCTAGCTTTATTTATCCACAGGATTACGTCAGCCAAGAGAACGCGTGAAGTTCGGCCGGCATTACTTGTCGGAGAAAGTAGCACTCAGCTTTTAATGTATTCGCTGGATATGTATGTAAGTTAATATATGATTCTGTGGATTTTCAGGTCTCAGAAGTGTTCTGTAAAGGCTCTGAATTTTAGCGCTATGACGACATAGGTTACATCATAATTACATCATAATTACCTAATAACCGCAAAAAAGTAAGTTTATACTGGGGATGTAATGATACAATATGCAAGTTGATGAATTATATTAACTGGACTGATAGCTAATGCATCTAGCCATGCAGGCATCTGATCGAGAGTTTATTATACACTTACTAATGAACATGTAGCTATCTGATGTCGCTTGACAAACATGATGTTGACCATTTGTATATTTTACGTAGCTAGCTATATTTATCTGTCACTTTGATTTGTATAATACATTCATAAGACTAGAGCTCATAGAGCACCGTGATACCCCGCGGGCCATTACAATATCACCCATGGCCATGCCTTTTCTCTGAGACCTCTGTTCTTTGAAGTTTAGTCTCTTGCTACTCATAAACTGTTTCGTTCCCTTCTGAGATCCATGATCAAAAATGACATTAAATTTGTGCTAGGGAGAGTATGCTGTAGAGCAGCGCTAGCATGCACAGTAGACTCCCAGAGAAGCTCAAGCATATGCAATAGACTTCATGAGGTACTAGGTGGGCGTGTCCAATGTAGGTGTGTCCGACATGTTCGCACAATTTCTAGCTTCCTTGGATTTCTTGCTACTCTTGAAACTTTTCGTTCCCTTCTGATATCCATGATCACATAATATAACATTCATTTTGCGCTAGAAGCATGCTGTAGAGTAGCTTGAGCATGCGCAGTAGACTCCCTAGAAAACAGTGAAGCAGCTCGAGCATGCGCAATAGACTTCTAGGTGGGTGTGTCCGATGTAGGCGTGTCCGACATACTTGCACGATTTGTAGCTTCCCTGGGTATTGCCTAGGGATAAGAATGAGACAGAAGGTGTTTTTTCACGGTTTTACACCATTTTGTCCCATTTATTGACCCTACTTTTGCTTGAATGTTGAGATTTGCCGATTTTTATGCTGACAGACGACAGACAACAGACGATAGACAACAAACAAACTGATTGCTTTATCCCCTGCTGCGCATGCGCATGCACGCACGCGGGGTAATTCGTCACTAGATAATTGTCACCACATGTTGGAACTACAACTGTGATTGAGTACACACAATATTCCATTTTGTTTATTAGCCCTCACCTCAAAGCATAGATGGAGGGTTACTGCAATCGTTGGTGATTTTGGTCCGTCCGTCCGTCCCGCCAAACCTCCTTTGTTAAATGGTAAGGGTAATCAGAGAGAAAGACTTAATACGTATGCATTCAACTTGGAGAATAGTGGTCATATTAAGTCCTACTCACGCATGCAGTGGTGTAGCTAGTAGTGTGCAGCTGTTGGCAGTCTGTGTTTACATGGCACCAATCTCACCTATATGAGTGATTGTCAGTCTATGTTTGGCTTGTCAGTTGTCAATGCATGCAGTGACAGTGTAAACAGGCGGTGGGTGTAAAGTGCATAATTCAGTTTAGATATGTCACAAAGGCTTTCAGTTTATATAGTGACATAGCCAGGTGCCTAATTATTCACCCTGCTCCTAGATCATGCAACAATGACTCTAAAGAGAATGGTACCCGAAATTGTTCAGGTGCAGGGTATGTATAATTCAATACTCCTGCTATTGAACAAACATTTACATACACACAGGGGCGGACCCAGGACATCTAGTTTGGGGGGGGGGGGGTCATATACTAAATAATCGCGCGCGAAATTTTTGGCCACGCCCACATTGTTGCCGCGAACGAGACAAACAGCCTGCGAGATGTCAATGGAACCCGACTTCTCACCGTACAAAGCTATATTTTGTGTCATATCAAGGTTCATTAGTTGAAGGGAGGGTAAAGCTGGCTATTTAGCCAACACAGGAAGGGGGTAGCTACAAGATATATTCAGCCCTGGAACAATGTGGAAGTGGGGGTCATCTGCCCCCCATGACCCCCCTGGATCCGCCCGACACATGTACATTAATATTGAGCTATGCTATACATGCACAGGAGTCGTGCATGCATGTAGCGATGAGGATTCTGCACTCCTGTGCATTCATTGAAAAATTAATTGATGTTGATAATAATTCACTCGTGTAATGAGGCAGTGTAACTCATAACTTTTATCTATAATATGTCTTATATACATGTAGCTATATGTAGCGTTAGCTAGCACGTGTTAATGACCAAGAATATAGAGACGAGGATTTGGTAGCTATTTAAATAAAAAAATAGTTCATTTCCATTAACTAAGAACACTATTTATTATTGTTGTTCCCTAATTGATTCCAAAATATAATGTCACTGAACTGAATAAATTTCTACCACATCTTCTCTGAGAGCATATCCAGTGGAGTATAATGTATAAAACATAAAGTATAGTAGCAAAGGGAGAGAGCAATGCAATAACATTCATAATCGGGAGGTACACATGTTGTTCCATACTTCCAATATTAATTCCAAGTATGGAAGTGTAGGAAAGACTTGCAAACACAATCAAGACTGAATCTATATGTTGGTAGTTACGTACACTCTTCTTGAAGGGGTTTACATTGACAAACAGTATCAACCAAAGTACACAAGCCAATATTGCGTAAACAAAGAACATGGAAGTAAGTGTTAGTGCATAGATGACAAAAAAGGCAAGCCTAAAAAACAGACCCAATTGTGCAAACCACCGACAATCGACAGTTCCTAGTTCAGTACCGTCTTTATAACAGCCCTGAAATGAGTCAATAAAAGCATGAAGAAAGTGCCAACGTAAAGGAAAAAGTGAAAGAAACTTTTGAAAGAACTGAAATGGATAAAGAGTCAATACAAGAGTAGGAAGAAAAACAAATGTTACAAGAAAGACTAGGGCAAGAATTGCATATGGTAAATGTCTCTCATCGAAGTAGTGCAATGTTGGGTCATAGAAAAGCCGTACTGAACTCTTACCATTTAAAGTGTAAGCATAAATATACATAAGCAAATCACTAGACACACTCAGAACTTTCACATAAGAAAGCAAAAAGAATGTTGTAAATGAATCTATTATTGAAGTACGGATGTCCCAGTTTCTCTTAAAGATGCCAAATGCCTTATGGAATGGCCTCCACATATATATTAAGAGTCGTACATCACGATCATAAAGTACAATTAGTGCATACGAGAGAGTTATGAGGAACAATGGATAAACAGCAATGGCATAGTCCAAGGCAAGAGCTCCTAATGTACTAACATTCATACAGATATCTGGAATTATCGTACGAAAGAAATTAAGGTTCCAAAAGCTATAAAGTGGAAATACTAACTTTAAAGCTCTCAAAATATCCGGTCGAGTGGTGAATGTTAAGAGAAGAATGCGAGCAAAAGCTGGCATCGTAATAGCTTGACTGAACAAGACCACCCCATGAAGACGCGATGAAGTGATATTGATGTTAAAAACTACAATGAATATGTAGAAGAATGTTAGTGGACCAAATCCAGCTAAGACAAACTTCCACCAATTCTTATTTCCATCTGGACACTCAACACAGCTCAGATTATAATATGAGAGGACGAACGGACTGAGTCCAGGTGCACACTGACCACATAGTGTCCCTGTTCTGTTGAATCGCCCACAAACTTTAGCAGTTGATTCTATAGGGTCAATTGGCAGTGGATGATAGACTCTGTCGTATAGAGTCTTATGGGCAACGTTCTCACAGTTGTAGTAGCAAGAGCCAACCTGAGTTTCCTTGGTGACATTATCATAGGTCACACAGTGGCAGTTGGACACAGCAGCTCTTCCTGTGGCTTCATTACATGCTATCATTCCGTGGTAACCACTTCCACACTGACACTTACCGATTTCAGTGTTGCAGTAGAACCATGTTGGACAGGAGCTGTCATTTTTACACATATAGGTGTTAGACTCAGCTACGAAGATGCAATGAGCCTCACTATAGAGAAAAGAGGCCTCGCCAACTGCATAATTAATAGATAATGTGGCAGTTAAGCTACATGCTAGCAAAATTAAAGTTACTCTGCACATCTTTAACATTATGTCTTGTCTTTGACTAGCTATAATACGGTCTATATTTCACTAGCTTTCTTTTTGAATTTTGTCCTTTATAAATATAAAGCACTGCTGTTTATTCTAGTAGCTAGGTCACTACATTTTCAGTTTGCCAAACTTCAAATGTAACTGCATATGTTCTAGACAATAAATGTTATGACAAACGTGATTCATATCCAACATCAGGCCATTATAAATCCATCAAATGGGAATAATGCACCTGTCAATGGTATGCCCCAAACCACCAACAATCGACAGTCCCACGTTCAGTACCATCTTTGTAACAGCCCTGAAACGAGTCAACAAAAGCATGAAGAAAGTGCCAGCATACAGTGAGCCATGCTATACACACACAGGAGTCGTGCATGCCTGTAGCGGTGAGAATTCTGCACTCCTGTGCACTCATTGGAAAATTAATTGATGTAGATATTAATTCATTCATGTAACAAGGTAGTTTTTAACATCAACTCTTAATCAGATTTCTTATGTAAACTTGTATACGTAGCAAACACATGTTCAGGCGCTGATCCAGAAAATTTGCATGGAAGGTGGCTGGCGGGGTGGCTGCCCATAGTAAACCATATACTGGTGCTTAGGGGGTGGCTGGTTAATAACGGTGGATATCTCCTATACTACGTTGCATAAAAGAACTGGTGAAGGGGGGTGGCTAGCCACCCCATCCACTCCCCTGGATCACCCCCTGATGTTAATGACCTACAGTAGACTCTTACATGAAGTATTAGCCTTTGGTAGCTATTTAAATTTCAAAAAATTCATCTCCATTAACTAGCAACACTTTATTATTATTATTGTTCCCTAATTGATTCCAAAATATATAATGTCACAGAACTGAATAAATCTCGATCTACCACATCTTCGCTGAGAGTATATCCAGTGAAGTATAATATTATATAAAACATAAAGCATAGTAGCAAAGGGAGAGAGCAATGCAATTACGTTCATAACCAGGAGGTACACATGCATGTTGTTCCATACTTCCAAGTAGTGCAAAGTTGGGTCATAGAAAAGCCGTGTTGAACTCTTGCCATATATTAAAAGTGTAAACATGAATACTTAAGCAAATCACTAGACACACTCAGAACTTTCACATAAGAAAGCAAAAAGAATGTTGTAAATGAATCCCCCCTCCCCAGCCCCAGCCCCCCTGCTTCTTACGCCAGTGCTGTCATCATTCATGATTAGCTATATAATTTATATATACACTTATTACAGAACCGTGATAACATGAGATAATTAGAATATTTGACCTCATCTGGTAGTCCTCTACTGACCTATGAAAAACCAGTTGCATGTACATATTATATTTAGTTAGTTGGAGGTATCTACAAATTCTGGTCAATTGTATAGGCATAGCTACCAGGTCGTCAAGGATGCATCTAGTCCAGCCTCATCCCCAGGCCCTCCTCAGCTTAAAACTAGGCAGGCCATGACTCTCATGCGTGCTACCAGCATGTTACTAGCTACCCACCCCTGGCTTATTAATGATTACCTATAAAGTTAAATCATCTGAGAATATTATAGACATCCGATTCCATGTCAGATAGCTATAGCTACCTGGCTAATCAGCTAGCTATAGCCAAAATACCAAGACCAGAAAGGTCCTACCAGACTCCAGACAGGCTAATGTTCAGTGCATATCAGCCCAGGATCCTGGATATTTAATATAGATCTAGCTATAGCTCAAATGAGCAGCTGACAGTGTTATATATATTAGACAACTGTAACAGTTGCTTGGTTAACTCCAATGATTAATATTGTCATCCATGCATGACATATCCATGTACTTCATCTGTATGCAATATTGGCGCGTGTACTTTGGTTGCTGCTTTTGGTCAATGCAAACCGAGTGTATATATACCTCTACCAATAATTTTTTTGTGTTTTTTTGTCTCTTAAAGAACGTCATGCACCCAGGCCATTCTCAAGTTGCAGTTCTTCCAGCATATCGACTATTATAATAGGACTATATACTTTGTGGATAAGATATTGCAGCACTTATAATAACTGCCAAATGGGGATATTAAGGCATGTAGAAAATAAATCGGGTCCTGTGATAGATATAGTAAGGGACCTTGTCCAAAGTCCTTGTGAAAAAATTAATGTCATTTTGACGTTAATAACATTTTACCCCCCTCCCCCCTCTCTTAATGTCACAGCATTTCTGCATACATTCGATACTGAAACTCTGATTCTGCTCTTGCCATTTAGCCTACACATTCGATATTAACTTGTATTCTACAGTGCTAGCTATGTCTTCATGGATTCATTGCATGCTTGTGCTTCTTTGACAGTTTCTTGCCTGCCTTTAGCTATGTAGTGCTTGATACAGCTGTCAACACTGCTCAACCACAAAAATGCATAATCACAACTAAAGCTAAAATTTCAGCTGACAATGCAGTTGTAAAACGTCATGGACCAAGACCCCCTCCCCGCTAATGTCATAATGACAATTTTTCCATAAGGACTTTGGACAAGCTCCCTAACAGTAATAAATAAATTCAAGAACTAGGTTTATCTGACTATAACATTGTATATAGTTTCTATTTCCATAATTTAGCTAAGTCTTACTGATCTGTATTCTTCGTATGTATAATAATATTAATTATTTATTGAATTGCAGCAGAATTTCTCATAAATTGCCTGTGCATACATACACAAAACAAAATAGCTGGTACAATAATAATAATAATATATTATTATGCTTGTTTACTATCACATGAGGCTATAATATAAACATTGAAACTAGCTAGCCTCTTCCCAGAAATAAAATAGTCTCAAATTTCTAGCTATGCTTTAGTTCTATAGTGTTATAATAATAATAGTCATGTGGATGCAAATTAAAAGTTCTTTTATCTACAGTATCTATTTGGAATTGTACTAGTATGTTCAAATGTGTATATTCTTCATAGTATTGAAGATTCTAACGTTAATCGTGGTTTCGGCGAGAATTACTCACACAGCGCTAATCCATTAAAATGCACCACAGATAGCTCCTGTCCAACACGGAACTACTGTAGCTCAGGGCGTTGCCAGTGCGGAGAGAATCATCATGACATTATTCATTGTAAAGATGATATTGAGAGCAGCATCTCAGGTGTTTTGGACTGCAATTGTGTGACCTATGATGAAGCTACTGGGAGCACATTTGTTGGTGAATGTTTTTACAATTGCGTGAATTACATTAACATAGATCGAGTCTACCACATTTTACCGAGGAAGCCAATGGAGTTAGTGAACCATTCTGTATGCAGCTGGTTCAACAGGAAGGGACTGCTCTGTGGTGAATGTGAGGATGGCTTTAGTCCTTTCGTCCTCTCTTATAATTTCAGCTGTGTCAACTGTACAGATGGTTATAAAAACTGGTGGAAGTTTTCTTTGATTGCGTTTGCTCCCGTGATTTTCTTTTATTTGTTTGTAGTTATCTTCCAAATCAATGTGACATCTTCTCATCTTCATGGAGTGGTTTGGTTTAGCCAGACTATCTCCATACCACCTCTAATGCGGTTTGTTCTGGTTATGTTGGAAAAAGGTTATCCACACATGTTAATAGTAGCTCGAGCTTTTGTACCACTGTACAGTATATGGAACTTAGATTTATTTCGTTCTGTTATTCCAGACACTTGTCTTAATGTGAGTCCTTTACAAGCCTTAGCGTTAGAGTATGTGGTTGCATTTTATCCATTGGTTCTTGTCTTTCTTTCTTACTGTATGATAATACTCTATGAGGCTAAGGTCACACCAATACGTATCATTTGGACCCCGTTTCACAAATTTTTTACTCTTTTTCGTAAGACATGGGATATCCGCACATCACTTATTGATTCATTTGCTTCTATCTATCTTCTGTCATATGTCAAGATCTTGAATGTATCTATGGATCTGTTGATTCCCACGAAAATTTATAAACTCAATTCAAATGTTGTAGCGTATGGACTTTATTATGTGCCGAGTGTCCCGTACATTGGTAGTTATCATTTACCATATGCCATATTTGCTTTAGTGCTGCTTTTTTTCTTTGTAGTTGTGCCAAATGTGATTCTTTTGCTCTATCCCTTTCAATTTTTTCAAAAAATTTTGACACTCTTTTCCATCAATTGGTATTCTCTTCGCATTTATGTCGACTCCTTTCAAGGTTGCTACAAAGATGGAACTGAACCTGGTACATTTGATTGTCGTTGGTTTTCGGCACTAATGCTGTTTACTAGGTCTATTTATTTCATTATCTATGTCTTGACTCTGTCAATGATGACTATTGCTTATGGACTCATCCTTAATGCCATAGTTCTGATATTTTTTGTCAACATTCACCCATACAAAAAGACTGCTGTCCGCTATCCTTCCACTGACACCACTTTTTTGATCTTACTTGCTCTATTTTTTTCTGCTATTCTTGGGATGGACTTGTCTATTGAAAGTACCATATATGGCCCGATTTTGGTTATCATTTGTGTCATATCAGCATGTGTCCCCCTCTTCTATATTACCTTTTTCGTCTTCTCCTGGCTAATCAAGACAAAGAGACGCAACAAAGCTTGATCAGTCTATGAACAAATTAATGGCTACAAGTTTACCGTGATTCTTATGTGTAGTGTTACAAATACTGTTCTAATTCCATTATATCATAATTTTTGTATACCTAATGTCAAAATTTTTTCCAGATAAGTGCTAAGAATAGCTATAGATCCTCACAGTAAGTCATATAGCTAATATATGGCAGATACCCAGGCGGCTTCTGCATGCAAGCAACTTTATAGCTATTGATATCCACTAACTAAGTAGTTATTTAAAGTCTCTTAATTATAAGTTCAAAGGACTCTACTCAAAAACATTTTCTTAAGCCACTGTAGCTATTGTACATTATTCTGAATCATCAATTTTCAAGTTTAAGTGTTATTTTTCGTGTAATATGCATGCATAATACTTGCTATTCAAAATGATGTGCAAACTGAAAATGTTTTAAACTACCATGAAAAACAGCAGTGGTTCCCAAACATAGCAGTATTGTCACGTCCATATTATCAAATGATCCACAGCACACTGACATTATTTTACTGGTTTTGTCATTTTTACATGTACAGCTGTTAGATTCAGCTGTGAAGTTGCAGTAAGCCTCACCGATTTTATCACTAACAGATGCAATGGCAGTTAAGCTAGCTATACCGTATTAATAGCGGGAAACTTTCGAGGGAGAAAACTTTCACAAATTTTGTGATTTTTCCGCCATCTGCGAAAGTTTTCTGCACGAAATTCTAGGCATGCCACACCCATTATGCAACCAGTTTTAACATTCTGCGAAAGTTTTCTCTGCAAAATGCTCCTTTCCTACTGATCCGAGAAAGTTTTCTCCCTTGAAAATTTCCCGCTAGACTGTCGACTGTCGGGCATTTGCACGATTGGGTCTATTTATAAGGCTGACCCTTTTTGTCATTAATTTTACGCATTAACTCTGACATCCATATCTTTTTCTATGTAATACTGGCTTGTGTACTTGGTTGATACTTTTGGTCAATGTTAACAACCCCTTCTAGAAGAGTGTACATACCTACCAACAAATAGATTCAATCTTGATTGTGTTTAAAATTGTTAGTCTTTTCTGCGTTTACATACTTGGTATTAATAATGGAACTATGGAACAACATACGTACTTCCCGGTTATGAACATAATTGCATTGCTCTCTCCCTTCGCTACTAGCTATGCTTTATGTTTTATATATTATACTCTACTGCATAATATGCTCTCAGCGAAGATGTGGTAGAGATTTATTCAGTTCTGTTGTATAATTTTGGAATCAATTCAGGAATAACATAGTGTTGCTAGTTAATGGAGATGAAATTTAAATAGCTACCAAACCCTCATATCTACTCTTGGTCATTAACACATATTTGCTACGTATACATGTTTATTTAAGAAATGTTGTAGATAAAAGTTGTGAGTTACACTTACCCATTAGGAGTTGGTGTTACAAACTGCCCCAATCGTTGAGTGAATTATTTATCAACATCAATTAATTTTCTAATGAATGCACAGGAGTGCAGAATCCTCACCGCTACATGCATGCACGACTCCTGTGCATGTATAGCATGGCTCAATGTGTATATTTGTTCAATATCAGGAGTACTGAACTAGCTACATACCCTGCACCTGAACAGGGTTCTGGTACTATTCTCTTGAGTCAGTGCTGCATGATCTAGGAGTTGGGGAAAGGCACCTGGCTACGTCACTATATAAACTGAAAACCTTTATGACATACCTATACTGAATTATGTACTTGAGAGCCACGTACTGCCTGTTTACATGCATGCACTAGATGTCACTGCATCGAAAACTGACCAGCGAAGCACAGAATGGTATAGTCATTCATGTAGCTAAGATTTATGCCATGAAAATACAGACTGGCCACAGCTGCACACTACTGTACAACTGCAATGGCAAGATGATAGCTAGCTATATCCTAGTCAAGTTAAAAATTATGTATCCTATTACGTGCATGCAGAGTGACTTTCATTCTGCTAGCATACCGTATCCCTGGTTCAGTGCCGTCTTTGTAACAGCCCTGAAATGAGTCAACAAAAGCATGAAGAAAGTGCCAACGTAAAGGAAAAAGTGAAAGAAACTTTTGAAAGAACTGAAATGGATAAAAATCAATACAAGAGTAGGAAGAATAACAAACCGTGGCTAACGAAGAAGATTGTACAGGCAATGAAAAGAAGAAATATGTATTACAAGCGAGCTAAACTTTCATTAAACTTCACGAAGTATAAGTGCCAGCGCAATAAAGTTACTTCCATGCTCAAAGAAGCTAAGCGGAATTTCTTTGAGAGAATCAACCCACACCACCCAAAGGAGTTTTGGAAAGCTTGTAAAATGCTCAGTGGGTCACCTACATCCATCCCAACCCTGCAAACAAGCTCTGACACTGCTCAAACCAACGATGAAAAGGCTCAGCTCTTGAATAAATTTTTTGTCTCCTGTTTTAATGCCTCTTGCACTCCTCTCAACAACAATGATTTCCTATCTATCCAATGTCCTGATACTATTCCTGAGAATATTCTTTGTGATGAAGACCATGTCTTGCCTCCTTGAATGTTTCAAAGTCCAATGGTCCGGATGATATATCAGCTAGGATGCTCAAAGCGACTTCAGCTAGTATTGCACCCTCCGTTACTTCTCTATTCAACCAGTCTCTCAAACTGGGCAGAGTGCCTATGAAATGGAAAGAATCCAGGGTTGTACCAATCCCCAAGGTGCCAGCTCCCAAATCTCCAGATAACTACCGTCCTATCTCTTTGTTAAGTGTGCTTAGCAAGGCACTCGAGAAGCATGTATATAGGCTAATTGCCAACCACCTTGATGCAATCCCACTTTCTGACTCACAATGGGGATTCAGATCTGGGCGCTCGACTGTCTCGGCTTTACTCGCGATAGTTGATGACTGGCTGAAACTGCTCGAGGAGGGAAAAGAGATTTGTGCTACCTTCTTTGACTATCAGAAAGCGTTCGATTCGGTCCCACACCGTCCACTGATGGAGAAGCTATTATCTCTGGATTTAAATCCCTACATCTCCAGATTATCTCACTTGTAGATCACAGCAGGTTGTAGTTGATGGTGCAACATCGAGTGCCATGCAGGTTCTTTCTGGAGTCCCTCAGGGATCGATACTTGGTCCTCTTCTGTTCCTAATCTATGTTGATGGCATTACCGATGTATCCTTATCTCAGGGTTCACAACTAAGCCTATTTGCCGACGATGTGCTTCACTACAGGGCCATCTCTAAGGAGGAAGATTTTGAAACAACTCAGTCAGATATTAACACTATAGCTAAATGGTCTGATGACAATTTTCTCAAACTCAACCCCAAAAAATGCAAATTTATGATCATCTCCAGGAAAAGGCAGCATTCAATCACTCCTCCACAATTACTTTTGAATGGCCATCCCCTTGACAAAGTCAGCACCTTCAAGTATCTAGGAGTCCTGCTCAGCAGTGATATGTCTTGGTCATCCCACATCTCGGCCATCTATATAAAAGCACGCAAGGTGATTGGGCTCTTGTATAGAAGATTTTATTCAATGTCTAACACGGATACTCTTATGTATCGTTAGTACGTCCACACCTTGAGTATGCGTGCTCTGTATGGGCCCCAGCAAGTCGCAAAGACATTGATTCTCTTGAAGGACTACAAAAGTTTGCTTTCAGAATGGCTACGCACAACTGGAGTCTAAACTATCAGGAGCTTCTGTCACTTGTGGATCTGCCTACTCTAGAAAGTAGGAGACTACAATTGAAATTTGGTCATTTATTTAAAATAGTTCATGGTCTGTGCTTCTTTCCCTCTGGTATTGTATCACTTAGAGAGCAATCTCATCACAGTTGTCGCTCCATTCATCCTCTAACTCTCCAGCAGCCCTTTGCCCACACACAGGCTTATTCTCAATCATTTATTCCCCACACATGCTCACTATGGAATTCTCTACCCTATGAAGTTGTTTCTCAACCTTCATTTGTTTCTTTTAAACGTTGTATACAAAATTATTACTAATATTCTTTTTATGTCACTTTTGTTGTCATTAATATAGAATTACTATACTTATTTTTTGGGTCCACTTTTATTAGCCCTGCTAAATGTGTATCCCATGCATAAACTGCATAAACTTTTATAGACAAAAAAAAAAAAAATGTTACAAGAAAGATTAGGGCAAGAATTGCATATTATAATTATGGTAAATGTCTCCAACCGAAGTAGTGAAAAGTTGGGTCATAGAAAAGCCTTGCTGAACTCTTGCCATCCAAAGTATAAACATGAATATGCATAAGCAAATCACTAGACACACTCAGAACTTTCACATAAGAAAACAAAAAGAATGCTGTAAATGAATCTATTACGAGTCTCTTAAAAATGCCAAATGCCTTATGGAATTGCCTCCACATATATATTAAGAGTCGTACATCACGATCATAAAGTACAACAATTAGTACATACGAGATAGTTATGAGGAATAATGGATAAACAGCAATGGCATAGTCCAAGGCAAGAGCTACTAACGTGCTAACATTCATACAAATATCTGGAATTATCGTACGAAAAAAATTAAGGTTCCAAAAGCTATAAAGTGGAAATACTAACTTTACAGCTCTCAAAATATCAGGTCGAGTCGCGAATGAGAAATATGTCAACTAACCAAATTGAAACATTTTGTAAAGGAATAATAATATGCAAGTATAGCTATAGAGCAAGAGGATTGGCACACAATGCCATATAAAATACATTATAATAATAAAAGCCAATGTGACATAATTAAGGTAGATGATTCTTACCAAAATCAGGGACACTCAGTATACAATGAAGTCGATGCATACATGTATAATATTATATATAGCATTTACCTTTGGTGTATTCATATGAATTTCCCAAACTCACAATTTGGGGTAGCTTGTAAAAATCATCAAGATGTATTGCTGTTAACCAGTAATACTGTAATGTTTTCTAACTGGTTCCAACATAACGTCAATAACTATCAACCACATCTCCTCTGAGAGCACATCCAGTGAAGCACAATGTACAAAACATAGAGCACAGTGGCAAATAGGGAAAATAGTATAATTAAATATATCTCTACAAAATTTATGTAGTCGAGAGAACACAAGCTGAAAACAACACCCACTAGCCATAATATAGCTACTATAGAAATTATATTGAGAAGGCCATAATAATTATGTGGGAGTGACAGCTAGAAGCTTAGAGTGAGGCATTATTTATTCCAGATGAGTATACACAATGCATGATTATGATATTAGGGACACTTAATAATGAAGCTATAATGTAAACATTGAAATGGAAACTAGCTGCTTCCCAGAAATAAATAATCTCTAGTTGCTATAATATTTGGTTCTATAGTGTTATATGATAGTCATGTGGATGCAAAAGTTCAGTATCTATTTGGAATATTGTACTAGTACCTTCTAATGTATATAATTCATGGAGTTGAAGATTGTAATATTAATCGTGGGTTTGGTGATGATTAATCATACAGTGCTATTAATTTCATTAGAATCCACCACAGATAGCTCCTGTCGTTATATGTTTTGCTGATCAGTTGTCAATGCATGCAGTGACAGTGTAAACTCATGTTCAGAACTATAAAGTTGATCCGTGCAAGTTAGAAATAGAGTGGCTACTAGCCTCGTAGTATAGTACCAGCTTAGAAATATACGTTTTGAAGAAATAGTATTTGGAAAAAATTAGTTTGAGAAAAATCAAGTTAGAAATATACGTCTATAGAAAAGTCAAGTTGGAATTGAGAAATCACGTCATAAGTGGCAAGGACGGCCCTTCTCGGCCACCGTAGTAAATAGGCAGTGGTTGTAAAGTGCATAGTTCAGTTTAAATTGGGTATGTCACAGAGGCTTTCAGTTTATATAGTGACATAGCCAGGTGCCTAATTCACCCTACTCCCAGATCATGCAGCACTGACTCTAAAGAGAATGGTACCAGAATCTGCTCAGGTGCAGGGTATGTAGTTCAATGCTCCTGATATTGAACAAACATACACATGAACATCGAGCCATGCTATACATGCACAGCAGTCGTGCATATATGTAGCGGTGAGGATTCTGCACTCCTGTGCATTCATTGAAATATTAATTGACGTTGATATTAATTCACTCATGTGATGGGGCAGTTTTTAACACTAACTCCTAATGGACCAGTGTAACTCACAACTTTAATGTATAATATTTCTAACATAATATAGCAAGCATGTGTTAATGACCAAGAGTAGATGTATACAAGGGTTAAATTTTCTAAAATGTATTTCATCTCCATTAACTAGCGACACTATATATCGTTGTTCCTTAATTGATTCCAAAATAATGTCACAGAACTGAATAAATCTCTACCACATCTTCGCTGAGAGCATATCCAGTGAAGTATAATATATAAAACATAAAGCATAGTAGCAAAGGGAGAGAGCAATGCAATAACATTCATAACCGGGAGGTACACATGTTGTTCCATACTTCCAATATTAATTCCAAGTATGGAAGTGTAGAAAAGACTTAAAAGCACAATCAAGACTGAATCTATATGTTGGTAGTTATGTACACTCTTCTTGAAGGGGTTTACATTGACCAATAGTATCAACCAAAGTACACAAGCCAATATTGCATAGATGAAGAACATGGATGTAAGAGTTAGTGCATAGATGACAAAAAGGGTCAGCCTTATGAATAGACCCAATTGTGCAAATACCCGACAATCGACAGTTCCTGGTTCAGTACCGTCTTTGTAACAGCCCTGAAATGAGTCAATAAAAGCATGAAGAAAGTGCCAATGTAAAGGAAAAAGTGAAAGAAACTTTTGAAAGAATTGAAATGGGTAAAGAGTCAATACAAGAGTAGGAAGAATAACAAATGTTGCAAGAAAGATTAGGGCAAGAACCGCATATGGTAAATGTCTCTCACCAAAGTAGTGCAAAGATGGGTCATAGAAAAGCCGTGTTGAACTCTTGCCATCTAAAGTGTAAACATGAATATACATAAGCAAATCACTAGACACACACAGAACTTTCACATAAGAAAGCAAAAAGAATGTTGTAAATGAATCTATTACAGAAGTACGAATGTCCCAGTTTCTCTTAAAGATCCAAAAAATCTTATGGAATGGCCTCCACATATATATTAAGAGTCGTACATCACGATCATAAAGTACAATTAGTGCGTACGAGAGAGTTATGAGGAACAATGGATAAACAGCAATGGCATAGTCCAAGGCAAGAGCTCCTAATGTACTAACATTCATACAGATATCTGGAATTATCGTACGAAAAAAATTGAGGTTCCAAAAGCTACAAAGTGGAAATACTAACTTTATAGCTCTCAAAATATCAGGTCGAGTCACAAACGTCAAGAGAAAGATACGAGCTAAAGCTGGCATCGTAATAGCTTGACTGAACATGACCACCCCATGAAGGCGCGATGAGGTGACATTGATGTTAAACACTAAGATGAATATGTAGAAGAATGTTAGAGGACCAAATCCAGCTAAGACAAACTTCCACCAATTCTTATTTCCCTCTGGACACTCAACACAGCTCAGATTGTATGAGAGGACAAAAGGACTGAATCCAGGTGCACACTGACCACACAGTGTCCCTGTTCTGTTGAATCGCCCACAAACTTTAGCAGTTGATTCTATAGGGTTAATTGGCAGTGGATGATAGACTCTGTCGTATAGAGTCTTGTGGGCAACGTTATCACAGTTGTAGTAGCAAGAGCCAACCTGAGTTTCCTTGGTGACATTATCATAAGTCACACAGTGGCAGTTGGACACAGCAGCTCTTCCTGTGGCTTCGTCACATGCTATCATTCCGTGGTAACCTTCTCCACACTGACACTTACCGGTTTCAGTGTTGCAGTGGAACCATGTCGGACAGGAGCTATCATTTTTACACGTATAGGTGTTAGACTCAGCTATAAGGATGTAATGAGCCTCACTATAGAGAAAAGAGGCCTCGCCATCTGCATAATTAGTAGATAATGTGGCAGTTAAGCTACATGCTAGCAGAATTGAAATCACTCTGCACATCTTTAACATTATGTCTTGTCTTTGACTACAGTCTATATTTCATTAGCTTTCTTCTTGAATCATGTCCTTTGACATGCAGTACAAGTTGGTGATGATATAATAATATTATTGTTGATTGTAGAGCACTGCTGTTTATTCTAGTAGCTAGTTCACTACATTTTCAGTTTGCTAAACTTCAAATGTAACTGCATATTCTAAACAATAAATGGTATTCATAATCAACATCAGGCCATAAATAATTATTATAAACCCATCAAATGGGAATATAAACAGCTAAGTTAAACTCTGTCTGATGCATACCAAAAAGTGTTTTAGACACATTTTTGATAGAGGTAAAGCCATAGAAAATGAATAATGGACTTATCAACATCATTATAGAGCTGAGAATCAACAATGTACCAGGTTCAGCCTTGTCAATCCATCTTTGTAATAAATGCAACATTATAAAGCTAGTATGGCATAAGGGAAATGAATCTTACCAAAATCAGGGATACACAGTATACAATAAAGTTCGTGTATACATGTGTAATTATTATTGTAGCATTTATCTTTGGTGCGTTCATATGAAATTCCCAAATTTAATCAATTTGGGATAGTCTGCAAAAATCATCAATTTGAAAATGTATTGCTATTAACCAGTAACCGTGACTGTTATTTATCTTTAAGAACCGGGAGGTACACATGTTTTTCCATGCTTCCAATATTGATTCCAAGAATCTAAATGTAGAAGAGAGTTATGAACACAATAAACACGGAATCAATTTTATTTTTATTGATGGATAAATATACTCTTCCTGAGGGCCTCCAAACTGGATGGCTATACTTAGATCTACATTATTATTATGATGCATGTACACTGTATTTCTGGCAACTCACCTGTCATCAATTCAAGTTCATTGAACCAAAATTCTAGTGTAATCATAGCCAAGAAGGTGGAACTAACTAGCTAGCTACAAGCTCTGTATACCGAACTGTACTAATTATTATGACATTTATATATTTTCTGTTGTTTGAACGCAGTGAATTAGAAGGAAAATATTCTCTTATCGTTTCTGTGTATGCATGCATGCATTGTGTCTGGGAGATAATTGTTTGTCGTCATAGTGGAGACGCTGGGTTGTGTGTTTATGTTACATGCATGGACGGTTTGGCTCAGCTGGTGGGTATTTAAAGTGGATGCTTTGAGTAGTAGTTACTCTCTCGGCAACTCCTATTCGCAGTGCAGAGAAGTTTTTGCTGGCGATTTCAATTCGCAGTGCATCAAACAGCTTAGTTTCCATTGGCTAAGTTCATCCTATCCTCTAATTCCGACGATGACCGTTCCAGCTAATCAAGCTTCTGGTTCCGGTGCTGCTGCTCCAGCCCTATCTGCTGGCCAGCTCTCCCAGGTCCTTACTTCAGAGATGCAATCATTAAAGAGGGAGCTATCTCAAGAGAGGGAAGCAGCAGATGATAGGCTCGTGAAAAGGATGAGGATGGAGAAAGGTCCTACTTTCAAGAAGAAATCTCATGAAAAGCAATTCAAATTCAATGCTACCGTCATGGATAAGACGGAGGAGGCAACTGCAGCATTGCAACAGACTCCACCGGCAGTGGAAAAGGCCAACACAAGCCTAGAGGAAGGTATGACTTCTCTTAAAACTAGGCAAAAGCATATTAGAATTGCTGATAGGTCAGAGTATGGTTGGGCTGCGGTGGAGGAATATGTAGAGGATGAGCGGGCAGCGGTTTAGTGGAGCATTACCTTAAAAATGATCAAGCAGATGATATTTGCCCCAAAGATCAGCCCTTGTCAGTGCAGGGAAGATTGCGGGAGCATTCCAGTTTTTTGGGAACAGGATCTAGAGGCCTCACAATTTGTGCTGGACATAATCACCAGTGGTTACAAGTTGCCTTTCATTACATATCATCCGCAGCTGATGATTGCAAAGAATCATTGCTCAGCAGTTAAGCATGCTAAGTTTGTTGAAGAATCCATTGGTGATTTAGTTCATTCACGTTGTGCACGGGAATCGATGTCCTGTCCAACAGTGTGCAGTCCGCTCCTTGTGTCAGGAAGAAAATTTATCTTGTCTGTGTACTCCCTTTTGGCTTATCTACTGCTTGCTATGTGTTTACCAAACTCCTTAGGCCTTTAGTTAAGCGTTGGAGATCAATGGGGCTACGTGCAATTGTATACATAGATGACAGTATCTGTGCATCTGCCTCTGAATCTGAGGCTGAGAAAGCCAAAGACGTTGTGGTGTCAGATCTTGATAGGGCTGGTTTTGTGCTAAATATCATGAAGTCGCAGCTCAGTCCAGTGCAGGTTATTGGTTGGCTTGAATTTACCTTAGATTTAAGAGAGGGCTGTTTTAGTGTCCCACAACTCAAAATCGATCGGCTTAAGTCAGCCATAGCACATGTTTATATGTTGCATGCAAGTATTGTGGGTCAAATCAGTCTGGCTATTGGGCCAATAGTTCGCCTACGAACTAGGGCACTTTATGGGATCATTAATCAGCGGATTTTTTGGTCAGATAGGCTTGCTCTCTCTATTGAAGCCCGGGATGAGCTTAATTTTTGGCAGCATAACATTGTTCAGCTTAATGGGCGTGCTATTCGGTTCTCTCCTAATGTAACTAGGGGGTTGTTTATTCTGATGCTAGTGGCACAGGTTGTGGTGGATATGTGGTTGAGCTAGGACCAGAGGTGTCTCACGGCCAGTGGTCAGTTGACCAGGCTACTTGCAGCTCTACATGGCTAGAGCTTAGGGCGGTGGATCATGTTCTATGCTCCTTAGCTCCTAAGCTCAAGGGTCACACTGTCAAATGGCTGTTTGATAATCAGAATGTTGTCCAGATCATCCAGTATGGCAGTAAAAAAGCCTCATTAATTTACAAGATGGTGCGATGAGTATTTTTGAGACATGTTTTCAGCACTCCATTAAGCTAGTGATGAACTGGGTTTCCAGGAGTGAAAATGAGGTTGCTGATTATATCAGCAAGCTTAGAGATTTTGATGTATAGAGGATTAGAGGATAGGATGAACTTAGCCAATGGAAACTAAGCTGTTTGATGCACTGCGAATTGAAATCGCCAGCAAAAACTTCTCTGCACTGCGAATAGGAGTTGCCGAGAGAGTAACTACTACTCAAAGCATCCACTTTAAATACCCACCAGCTGAGCCAAACCGTCCATGCATGTAACATAAACACACAACCCAGCGTCTCCACTATGACGACAAACAATTATCTCCCAGACACAATGCATGCATGCATACACAGAAACGATAAGAGAATATTTTCCTTCTAATTCACTGCGTTCAAACAACAGAAAATATATAAATGTCATAATAATTAGTACAGTTCGGTATACAGATGTCCTACGGTAAAGAAAGAGCCTATTATGCCTGAGATTCTGTCAAACGCTGGTGTCCAAATTTGGCCAGCAGGATGCATCGTTGTCTGATATTTGCACTTTATGTGCCTGTCTGCTTGGTTTTGCAGGATTTTTTCGATTCGATGAATTAGCTAAACTCTGTGAATCAGATATTGTCGTGCATAAAGAGCATATCGAGATATTTACCGAGTCTAGCAAGACGGACCAACTCAGAGATGGTGCCTGGGTAGTGATTGCGCGTACTGATTCACCACTATGCCCAGTCGCTATGTTGGAACGCTACATGTATATGCGCATGGCTATTGTTACTGGTGCTTGTGAGAAATACCTATTCAGAGCAATAGTGAACACAAAGAATGGCCAGAGGCTAAGGGAGTCAGGTGGTGTCAGCTACACCAGAATGAGGGAATTGGTCCTCAAAAAGCTATCTGCAATAGGCTTAGATCCCAAAAGAATTGGCCTGCACACCCTACGCTCTGGAGGAGCCTCTGCAGCTGCAAATGCAGGAGTACCTGACCGGATGTTCAAATGGCATGGCAGGTGGCGCAGTGAGAATGCCAAAGATGGTTATGTGAAAGATTCACTGAAAGATCGGCTACCAGTATCTCAACATTTGGGCCTGTGACCAAGACACTTTCTTTGCGTCTCTGTCGCCCGATACCCAATTATAATTGATTGTGAACATGTTGGTGAGTGGTTGCATGGAGTGCCATGCATGTAGTGGGATTAGATAAGAGATATATTTTCTGTCGTTTGAACGCAGTGAATTAGAAGGAAAATATTCTCTTATCGTTTCTGTGTATGCATGCATGCATTGTGTCTGGGAGATAATTGTTTGTCGTCATAGTGGAGACGCTGGGTTGTGTGTTTATGTTACATGCATGGACGGTTTGGCTCAGCTGGTGGGTATTTAAAGTGGATGCTTTGAGTAGTAGTTACTCTCTCGGCGACTCCTATTCGCAGTGCAGAGAAGTTTCCCCCAGGTATGTACATGGATGCTATATATCAGTGCATTGACTGCTCCATGTCTGTTTGTTTGAGTATCACATGCAGCTCTAATTGCAACTTACTGACGGAACAGAGCTAAGCAGAGATCCACCTGACCGGACTAGATCCATACTCTAATGGACAGAACTCACCCCTTTTTTGTTACCAGGGATGTTGTAATTCTTTTTTCTTTCCAGGCTTTTCCTCTCTCACAGTTTTTCCTTAATCAAAGGTTTTTTATGTGTGAGAGGTTTTTTCCCATGGGTATAGTTGGCCGCATACCCTAAAACTGTGTACAGTCTGGTACACAATTATGTTTTCATTGGCCCATCCCTGCTTATTCCAGCTAGTCATTTTATGTAGCTGTTCGTATGTGATACTGTGTTGATGTGGTTGTTGTGTTGTTGTGTGGCGGACTTTTTCTGCACTCACTGTCGCCCGATACCCAATTATAATTGATTGTGAACATGTTGGTGAGTGGTTGCATGGAGTGCCATGCATGTAGTGGGATTAGATAAGAGTATATAAAAATTGTGGGTGCCTGACTCCCCCCCAAAACTGACCTGCCCTCAGCATTAACTAAAGGCATAAAGCCAAGATTACATATAATAATAATATTATTATAGATGAAGAACATGGTTGTCAGGGTTAATGCATAGATGACAAAAAGGATCAACCTTATGAATAGACCCAATTGTGCCAATCTGAGTTTCCTTGGTGACATTATCATAGGTCACACATTCTGTTGTAACCTTCTCCACGCTGACATTTACCGGTTTCAGTATTGCAGTAGAACCATGTCGGACAAGAGCTGTCATCCTTGCATGTGTAGCTGTTTGATTCAGTGGTGTAGCTAGTTGCAATAAGCCTCACCAAATTCTTCTCTAATTGATGAGATGGCAGTTATGCCTGTTATATATTATATAGCAGAATAAAAATGGCTCCATTCATTTCCAATGCTTATGTGGTTTTCACCATTATACATGCAGTTATTGCTAGTCTTAGATGTTAGAGCATCTAGCTACTGAATGAGCGTCTAAATATATTATATTGATTGTGTTAACTTTAATCCGTTATAAAATCACAAGTACATAGCTAATAGAATTTGAAACTTGAGTTAATTTGACAGTGTGTGGATGCAAAAGTTCTTTATCTACAGTACCTATTTGGAATTGTACTAGTATCTTCTAATGTATATAGTTATTGTTATTCTTCATGGTATTGAGGATTCTAACATTAATCGTGGTTTTGGCAAGAATTACTCACACAGCGCTATTTCCTTAGAATGCACAGCAGATAGCTCCTGTCCAACGTGGAACTACTGTAGCTCAGGGCGTTGCCAGTGCAGAGAGAATCATCATGTCATTATTCGTTGTAAAGATGAGAGCAATATCTCAGGTGTTTTGGACTGCTTTTGTGTGACCTATGATGAAGCTACTGGGAGCACATTTGTTGGTGGATGTTTTTACAATTGTGTGAAAAACAATTACATAGATCGAATCTACCACATTTTACCGAGGAAACCAACAGAATTAATGAACCATTCTGTGTGTAGTTGGTTCAACGGGAAGGAACTGCTCTGTGGTGAGTGTGAGGATGGCTTTAGTGCTTTCGTTCTCTCCTATAATTTCAGCTGTGTGAATTGTACAGATGGTTACAAAAACTGGTGGAAGTTTTCTTTCAAATTGATTGTGTTTGCTCCCGTGACTTTCTTTTATTTATCAACGTGACATCTTTTCATCTTCATGGAGTGATCTGGTTTAGCCAGACTATCTCCATGCCACCTCTAATATAGTTTGTGATGGTTAAGTTGACTGACCGTTAACATATTAATGACCCTCTACCACCTCCAACTATCCCATAATTTGGGATTGGAAATATGTTGCTATGGTAACTGCTACCCAACGGAAATGGCAGAGGTTTCCAGCTGGTATACTGATCGATGAGTGTTATACACAATGCATGATCATTATGAAATATTAGGTTCAAAAAATGGCATGGGTAACTTTCTTAATTTTGGCATGAAATAATTTGCTGTAAATGATTAAGGTAAGTAACAGTTTGCATGGCCCTCTTGTGGTATTTCCAGCACTGGAAATGTCAGTATCACACTGAATGCATGTGTGACGTATGCAATGCATCAATCACTATTGAAGGAGTGTGGTAAAGTTTGTTGATTAGGATATGTCCAAAGGGTAGTTGCCAATGGATATTGTAGCACGAAAACAAGAAAGATTTTATGGCATATCCACTATAGAGATAGCTGTACTTTGTGGATATACCATATTTTGGGTTATTTCTGTTCAAAAATTATTCAAATTTTAAATTTTCATGTAAAGTAATTTTCGTACGCGGTGACCCCTTACCGTATACATTAACGTTATGAATACGCATGCGTTTACATTTCGTATTTATAATTTTCGTTTGTGTTATGACATACGAAAATAAAACGATGACGGAAATAACCGAAAATACGGTATTAAGAGATTTTAGCACTAATAACTGCAAAATGGAGCTGTATATATAGGCATATAGAAAATAAACCTGTAATGGATACGTAATAATCATAGACAAATTCAATAGCAACAGGTAGTTTTATCTATAACACAGACTGTGTTTTCTGGATGCTCTAAGTGGCCTGTTTTCTTTGCATGTAACTTTAAGTTATTGTATGCCGGGATCCGGAATCGCAGCAAAATTTCTCAGTAATACGACCGAGGAACACACGGAAATGTCGGACGAGGAGTACAACTTGTACGCCATCAAGACACCTGCCGCAAAGAAGTCATTGACGATACCCGTAACAATTGAGACCCAACCCTTGGAAATGGAGCTGGATACTCCATGGGGCTGACATGTCCCTGATTTCCGAAGAAACTTACCTTAGACTCTTTAAGCATGTATCCCTCCAAGAGTCGAGAATCTCGCTGAGATTGTATTCGGGAAGTGTGATTGGCGTGAAAGGTAGAATGGATGTGAATGTATCATATGGAGATCAACACAAGCGATTACCCTTGCTGGTGGTGAGTGGAAAAGGGCCATCATTGCTGGGAAAAGATTGGTTAGATGAAATTAGACTGAAATGGAAGGAAATATTCCATGTGCAAGAAGACACACTAGGTGCTGCAGCAGGAACATGGTGAAGTATTTCAGGATGAGCTTGGTACGCTGAAAGGATTTCAAGCAAAGATTTATGTCGATCCCAGTGCACAGCCGAAATTTTGTAAGGCACGTACAGTACCATATGCCATGCAGATGTTAGTCGAGAAGGAACTTGACCACTTAGTGCAGTTGGGAATCCTGGAGCCTATTCAATTCGCAGAATGGGCAGCACCGATTGTGCCTGTAGCTACTCAAGAGCGACAAAAAGAATGTGCGCATTTGTGGCGATTTCAAGCTTACAGTCAACCAAGCATCGTGTCTGGATTGTTATCCAATCCCGAAAATCGAGGATCTGTTGGTAAGGTTATCCGGTGAAAAAATTTTCACGACCCTTGATATGAGCCAAGCGTATCAACAACTGCTGTTGGATGAAGAAAGCAATAAGCAGTATGTGGTAGTGAATACCCCCAAAGGTCTCTTCAAGTATAACCGTCTGCCTTCGGAGTGTCCTCAGCGCTGGGGATTTTTCAAAGAGTGATGGAGAGCATATTACGAGGGATCCCAGGAGTAGTTGTCTATATTGACGACATTTTTGTTACTGGAAAAACAGAAGCAGATCACCTAGCAGCTCTGAAGGAGGTACTAGCATGGCTGAGGAAAGCTGGGCTAAGATTGAAGAAGAACAAATGCGAGTTCATGCAGCTGTCAGTGAAGTATCTTGGATACAGAATTGATGCAGAAGGTGTACACCCAGTTGAAGAAAAAGTGAAAGCAATTCGAGAGGCCCCAATTCCGAAGAATGTCACAGAGCTGAAATCGTATCTGGATCTCCTTTCCCACTACGGAAGATTCTTGCCGCATTTACCATCTGTATTGGCACCATTGTACAAGCTGCTACGTCACAACACCCCATGGCATTGGACATCGAAGGAGAAAGCCTCATTTGCCAAATCGAAGGAGCTGCTCACATCTTTGCAAGTTCTGGTACACTTCGATCCCGAGCTAGAACTCGTACTAGCATGTGATGCATCCACCTATGGGATTGGCGTTGTATTGGCACACAAGATGCCAGATTGATACGAAAGACCAATTGGATTCGCGTCGAGAACCTTGTCTGAGGCTGAAAAAAAATATTTGCAAATCGAGAAAGAAGGTCTCCCGTGTGTATTCAGGGTGAAAAAGTTTCACTCATAATATGTGTATGGCCGCCATTTCTCGCTTGTAACAGACCACAAGCCACTACTCACATTGTTCAACGAACGACAAGCAATTCCTCCACAAGCTTCAGCTCAAATTCAACGGTGGGCATTGACTTGTCAGCGTACGAATATACACTCTCCTGCAAATCGACTACAGAGCACGCTAATGCAGATGGATTGAACAGACATCCGCTCAGCGATTCACCTCAAACCACTCCACAACCGGCTGAATTTGTATTGCTGCTGAAATGTCTTGATGACTCACCAGTCACTAGTAAGCAGATAAAAAACTGGACATCAAGAGATCCAGTTCACTCTCAAGTATTGACGTACATGCAGCAAGGCTGGCCCGATGTCTATCCTCAAGAGGAGCTAACGCCATTCTGGAATCGGAAAACAGAACTTGCATCACTGGATGGCTGTATTATGTGGAATTCTCGAGTGGTGATACCAAAGCAAGGTCAGCAACAAGTACTTCAAGAGTTGCACGATGGACACCCGGGCATATCGAAAATGAAAGCTCTCGCCTGCTCATTCGTGTGGTGGCCAGGAATAGACAGTCAAATTGAAGCACTTGTCAAGAAATATGACAACTGTCAACAGATTCGACCATCCCCTCCCGTTGCGCCATTGCATCCATGGTCATGGCCTGCTCGACCTTGGTCACGTCTACATTTGGACTATGCAGGACCGTTTCTCAACCGTATGTTTTTGATCCTGATTGATGCACACTCAAAATGGATAGAGGCTTTCCAGTGAATTCAGCAACATCTAAAGTCACCATTCAACATCTGAGAACTGTCTTTGCTCAGTTTGGAATTCCAGATTGCATTGTAACGGACAATGGAACTTGTTTCACAAGCGGGGAGTTTGAAGAATATTTGGTATCTCGCACAAGAAGTCGGCACCTTACCATCCTGCCACTAATGGAATGGCAGAAAGAGCAGTTCAAATCCTGAAACAAGGTCTCAAGAAGAACACCAAAGGTTATCTGTCAGACAGGATTGCCAAGCTGTTATTCACGTATCGCAGATCACCGCACAGCACAACAGGTGTTTCACCAGCAAAACTGCTCATTGGAAGAGATCCTAAGTCGCGTCTGGACCTGCTCAAACTAGACATTTCATACAGAGTCAAAGCCAAGCAGCAACAGCAGAAGTCAACTCACGATTCGCATGCTCATGCTCGACAATTCAGTGAGGGAGAGGAAGAGTATGTTCGAAACTTTCAACAACAATCAGGATAGTCATGGATTCCAGGGATAATTTCAAAAGCCACTGGCCCAGTCTCATACCAAGTAGAACTTGAAAATGGTCAGATCATTCGCCGACATCAAGACCATGTACAAAAGAGAATGGCTGTAAGTGAAGAGCTGACTTTGCCAAACCTGGATGTCCTTCAGCAAAAGAACGATACTCCACCTATCAATAATGATGCCGATAGTGACAGCGAGCTCGAGTCAACCAATAGCGACATCACGCAACCACCTGATAGGAGGTACATGTATCCCTCTCGCTCACGTCAACCTCCTGATCGGTATGAACAGAACCTTTGAACACTTGCTAACTTTGAACACTTATATGTTTAGTTTAAGAGAGGAGGAGTTGTAGTGTATGTATGCATGATGTAATACCTGTGTTGTAATGTCTGAGCATGTTCAGTGAGTTATTCTAGAATGTTCTGGAAGTGTTAGGCCACGTGTTGAGTTTTGTTTAGCTATATACTTTGTACATGCACGAGTTGTTCAGTCTGTAATACTCAGTGGCGTAGCCAGGGGTGTAGTAATGCTTATACTACTTAACCGTTGATCGTGTCAGCCCTTCAATTCTATGAGAACGGGCAGAAATAATCCAGATTGTGGGCTAAAGATTGAGATTCAGCAGTGTTAATTTGGGGTGTGGTCAAATGTAGCGCTACAAGTGACCATTAACCATATTTGTGCCCTACCAGACTCTTAGCTCTAGCTACGCCACTGGTAATACTGTGATCATCTCTTATCAATTAAAGCTACGATTATTACACTATTCAAAATGACTTACACCCACGTGTATGGATATTGTTAGGAGTTGTGCAAACTGAAAATGTTTTGAATTACTATGAAAAAAGTAGTGATTCCCAAACATAGCAGTACTATCACCTCCATCTTATCAAATGATCCACAGTAGTGATATAATATCTAATATGTTATATAAGTTTACAATAACAACAGTTACTGGATAGAGAATGAGTGAGTGAAATAGATGGTATAGTAAAATTATGTATTCTATAGCTATTAAGTGCAGAGTGACTTTCATTCTGCTAACATGTAGCTTAACTTCCATTGCATCTGTTAGTGATAAATTTGGTTGTAACTACACTGCTGAATCAAACAGCTACACATGTAGGGATGACAGCTCTTGTCCGACATGGTTCTACTGCAACACCGAAATTGGTAAATGTCAGTGTGGAGAAGGTTACAACAGAATTATAGCATGTGATGAAGCAACTGGAAGAGCTGCTGTGTCCAACTGCCACTGTGTGACTTATGATAATGTCACCAAGGAAACTCAGGTTGGCTCTTGCTACTACAACTGTGAGAACACTGCCCACAAAACTCTATACGACAGAATCTATCATCCACTGCCAATTGACCCTATAGAATCAACTGTTAAAATTTGTGGGCGATTCAACAGAACAGGGACACTGTGTGGTCAGTGTGCACCTGGACTCAGTCCGTTTGTGCTCTCATATAATCTGAGCTGTGTTGAATGTCCAGAGGGAAATAAGAATTGGTGGAAGTTTGTCTTAGCTGGATTTGGTCCTCTAACATTCTTCTACATATTCATTGTAGTGTTTAACATCAATATCACCTCATCGCGTCTTAATGGGGTGGTCTTGTTTAGTCAAGCTATTACGATGCCAGCTTTTGCTCGTATCTTTCTCTTGACATTTGTGACTCGACCTGATATTTTGAGAGCTGTAAAGTTAGCATTTCCACTTTATAGCTTTTGGAATCTCGATTTTTTTCGTACGATAATTCCAGATATTTGTATGAATGTTAGTACATTACAAGCTCTTGCCTTGGACTATGCCATTGCTGGTTATCCATTATTCCTCATTACACTTTCATATGTACTTATTGTACTTTATGATCGTGATATAGGACTCTTAGTATATATGTGGAGGCCATTTCATAAGGTATTTGGCATCTTTAAGAGAAACTGGGACATCCGTACTTCAATAATAGATTCATTTACAACATTCTTTTTGCTTTCTTATGTGAAAGTTCTGAGTGTGTCAAGTGATCTGCTTATTTATGTTCATATTCACAGTTTAGATGGCAAGAGTTCAACACGGCTTTTCTATGATCCAACATTGCACTACTTCAGTGGGAGACATTTACCATATGCTATTCTTGCCCTGATCTTTCTTGCAACATTTGTTGTTCTTCCTACTCTTGTATTGACTCTTTATCCATTTCAGTTCTTTCATAAGTTTCTTTCACTTTTCCCATTACGCTGGCACTTTCTTCATGCTTTTGTTGACTCATTTCAGGGCTGTTACAAAGATGGTACTGAACCAGGGTCTGTCGACTGTCGCTATTTTGCACAATTGGGTCTGTTTTTTAGGCTTGCCTTTTTTGTCATCGATGCACTAACGTTTACCTCCATGTTCTTTGTTTACGCAGCAGTAGCAAGTACACTGTGGCTAGCATTAATAATCAGTGTAAACCCCTTTAAGAAACATGTGTCTTCATACGTACTAACAGATTCGATGTTTCTTATGTTTATAAGCATGTTCTACATTTCTGTTCTTGGAATTAATGTTGGAAGTATGGAACAACATACCTACCTCCCGCTTATAAACATCTTTGTTATGTTATCCCCATTTGCTGCTATGCTTTATATTCTGTATGTTATGCTGCACTGGATGTACTCTCGAAGAAGATGGGGAAAAGAACTCTTCAGAACTATGAAACTTTTTAAAGATTATAGCGGTGTTTAATTAAAGAGTATGCATGAAACACCGTGGTGTGCAGGAGCATTGATCAGTAGTAATTATTAATTGTATTGTCATAGTCAATATTATTGTATTGTATGTGTGCACCTGTACATGTAATCAAGTGAATATACGCATACAAGTTGACACCGTGACTATAATACATGAACAAGGGTGTAGATAATGGGGGGGGGGGGGGGGGCTAGGGGGGGCTGAAGCCCCCCCCCCCCCCCCCCCCCCCCCCCCAGATTTTTCACCATAAACTATTTACAATCAAGGGCTTATCGAGCCATGGCTCGATAAGCCATTTCATTTTCGCAAAAAAGAGACGAGCCACTTCATTTTTTTATAACACCACTGCTAGGGTGATAATCTAATAAGTAGGAGTGGTCACAAAATTGGGCGCGGCAACACAAGCCCCCCCCCCCCCCCCCCACTATGAAAAAGTTATCTACACCCATGATGAATGATACAATATGCAACTTTATGAATTACATTAACTGGGCTGATAGCTATAGCATCTACCTAGGCATCTGATCGAGAGTTTATTATACTCTTGCTAATGAACATGTAGCTAGCTATCTGGTGTCGCTTGACAAATATGACATATGACTGTTAGTATATTTTTTGTACGTAGCTATCATGTTTATATGTCACTTTGATTCGTATATAATACACTCATAAGATTAGTCACTAGATATTATTATCATCACATGTTGGAACTACAACTGTGATTGAGTACATACAATATTATGCCATTTTTGTTTATTAGCCCTTGCTGCAAAGCATAGGCGGAGGGTTACTTCAATCGTTGGTGATTTTTATCCGTCAGTCCGTCACAACCCTCCTGAGGGTCATCTGAGAGAAAGTACATATGCATTCAAATGCAAGGAGAATAGTGGTCATGTTAAACCCTACTCATGCAGTGGTGTAGTAGTGTGCAGCTGTTGCCAGTACATGGCACCAACCTCAGCTACATGACTGATTGTCATTCTATGTTTGGCTGGTCAGTTGTCAATGCATGCAGTGACAGTGTAAACAGGCAGTGGGTGTAAAGTGCATAATTCAGTTTAGACATGTCACAAAGTCATTCAGTTTAATATATAGTGACATAGCCAGGTGTCTAATTCACCCTACTCCTAGATCATGCAGCACTGACTCTAAAGAGAATGGTACACGTGACATAGCCAGGTGCAGTGGTGTCACCAGGGGGTGCTTGTGGGTTCATTTGCACCCAATCCATGCACCTGTGCACCCATCCTATGCATATTGTTTACCTACATGTATAGCTTGTCACAGTATGCATGTTTTGCTACACTATTATGGTCAGTAATATAATATTATACACTATCTTACACAGCTAGTAGTACCAGGGTTTCATCTAGCGACAAAAATTTGGGGTGGAAGCACGATTAATGAGTGGGTATATTTAGCACACAAAGTTCCTTGAGACGTATTTCAGGAGAATTCCTCCAGATTGTTTCGGGTAATTTTTGATCAAAAACAAATGCTAATCGGATTTGATTTGGTGACTTATTGTGATATTATGATGCTTAATTTAATTAAAGTAATTTTTAGGGAGGGGAAGCTTCCCCCCTGTCCCCCCTACTGGATGAAACCCTGAGTACTTAGATTATTACATTATTAATAGTACTACATGTATAGTACACTTCCACTAGCTTTATGCATCCATCTGTGCAGTTACTTTTGATAACTTGCACCCAGTTAAACAATTGCCTAATTTAAAAGATGCCACCGGCCAGGTGCCTAATTCACCCTACTCCTAGATCATGCAGCACTGACTCTAAACCCAAACCCAAACAGAATGGTACCATGGCAGAACCTATTTAGATGCAGGGTATGTAGTTCAATACTCCGTACTCCTGATATTGATTCAGAATAAACATACACATGCATGTACATTGAGCTATGCTATACACACAGAGGAATTGTGCATGCATGTAGCTAACGGTGAGGATTCTGCACTCCTATGCATTCAATTGTTGATGTTGATTATATTAATTCACTTACGTATTGGGGCAGGTTTTAACACTAACTCCTAATGGGCTAGTGTAACTCACAATTTTTATCTATAACATAAACATGCAGGCATACGTAGCAAACACATGTTAATTATCAAGAGTAGCTAGGTACAAAGTTTAATTTTTGGTATCTGTTTAATAAAATACATTAACTAGCAACATTGTATATTGCTGTTCCCTAATTGATTCCAAAACAATGTCACAGAACTGATTAAATCTTTACCACATCTTTGCTGAGAGCATATCCAGTGGAGTATAATGTATAAAACATAAAGCATAGTAGCAAAGGGAGCGAACAATGCAATTACGTTCATAACTGGGAGGTACACATGTTGTTCCATACTTCCAATATTTATTCCAAGTATGGAAGTGCAGAAAAGACTAACGAACACAATCAAGACTGAATCTATTTTTTGGTAGGTATGTACACTCTTCTTGAAGGGGTTTACATTGACCAAAAGTATCAGCCAAATTACACAAGCCAAGATTGCATAGATAAAGAATATGGATGTCAGAGTTAATGCGTAAATGACAAAAAGGGTCAGCCTTATGAATAGACCAAATTGTGCAAATATCCGACAGTCAATAGTCCCTGGTTCAGTACCGTCTTTGTAACAGCCCTGAAATGAGTCAACAAAAGCATGAAGAAAGTGCCAGCGTAAGGGGAAAAGTGAAAGAAACTTTTGAAAGAACTGAAATGGATAAAGAGTCAATACAAGAGTAGGAAGAATAACAAATGTTACAAGGAAGACTAGGGCAAGAACTGCATATGGTAAATGTCTCTCACCAAAGTAGTGCAAAGTTGGGTCATAGAAAAGCCGTGTTGAACTCTTGCCATCTAAAGTATGAACATGAATATACATAAGCAAATCACTAGATACACTCAGAACTTTCACATAAGAAAGCAAAAAGAATGTGGTAAATGAATCTATTACTGAAGTACGAATGTCCCAGTTTCTCTTAAAAATTGCAAATGCCTTATGGAATGGCCTCCACATATATATTAAGAGTTGTACATCGCGATCATAAAGTACAATTAGTGCATACGAGAGAGTTATGAGGAATAATGGATAAACAGCAATGGCATAGTCCAAGGCAAGAGCTCCTAATGTACTAACATTCATACAAATATCTGGAATTATTGAACGAAAAAAATCGAGGTTCCAAAAGCTATAAAGTGGAAATACAAACTTTACAGCTCTCAAAATATCAGGTCGAGTCGCGAATGTTAAGAGAAAGATACGAGCTAAAGCTGGCATCGTAATAGCTTGACTAAACAAGACCACCCCATTAAGACGCGATGAGGTGACGTTGATATTAAACACTACAATGAATATGTAGAAGAATGTGAGTGGACCAAATCCAGCTAAGATAAACTTCCACCAATTCTTATTTCCATCTGGACACTCAACACAGCTCAGATTGTATGATAGGACAAAAGGACTGAGTCCAGGTGCACACTGACCACACAGTGTCCCTGTTCTGTTGAATCGCCCACAAATTGTAATAGTTGATTTTGAAGGGTCGATTGGCAATGGATGATAGACTCTGTCATATAGAGTCTTATGGGCAGTATTCTCGCAGTTATAGTAGCAAGAGCCAACCTGAGTTTCCTTGGTGACATTATCATAGGTCACACAGTGGCAGTTGGACACAGCAGCTCTTCCCGTGGCTTCATCACATGCTATCATTCCGTGGTAACCTTCTCCACACTGACACTTACCGGTTTCAGTGTTGCAGTAGAACCATGTAGGACAGGAGCTGTCATTTTTACACGTATAGGTGTTAGACTCAGCTATAAGGATGCAATGAGCCTCACTATAGAGAAAAGAGGCCTCGCCAACTACATAATTAAGACATAATGTGGCAGTTAAGCTACATGCTAGCAGAATTGAAATCACTCTGCACATCTTTAACATTATGTCTTGTCTTTTACTACGGTCTATATTTCATCAGCTAGCTAACTTATCCTTTAAGTTGGTGGTGATATAATAATATTATTATGGTTATGATTATAAAACACTGCTGTTTATCCTAGTAGTTCACTACATTTTCAGTTTGACAAACTGCATTTAATGTAACTGCACGTTCATGTATACATACATCAATATGAAGATCCATTTAGCTATGGCAGGTATATGTAGCTAAAATATGTATTATAAGTGATTATAAACCATTATAATATGATACTATCATGGACACTAAGCTCCCATGGATGCTCTAATAAACTCACGATAATTATTATATCCTGGGTGCCGCTACCTGGTATACTCAGCACTTCTATAATATACTATAATCATTACTATTGACACTACTTTACTACAACAATTCTGAATCAGTAGTTTGTTGCTGATAGAATCAATATTATCCACAAACTTAACTTGAAAGTATTTAAGCTCTGGATTATCCCTTAGCCATATTGAAGGGTGACATTTATTATAAACAATAAATGTTATGTCAAACATGATTCATAACCAGCATCAGGCCATTATAAATCCATCCCATGGGAATAATAGCTAACTCTGTCTGAAGACATGTCAAGAGAATATGCAGGATTTATCAGTGGAGGGATAGAGAATAGCTGCATTTTAGGTATGGCTAAATGTACAATGAGATGGCATACCAAAAAGGGTTTCAAACACATTCTTGATAGATATGCGGCATAGAAAATAAATAATGGAATTATCAATAAATATATTATAGTGCTGAAAATCAACACTGTACCATGCAGGTTCAGTTCAGTCAATTCATATTTGTAGCAGCGAGTATGCAAACAGAATACCAACTAACGAATTAAACGTTTTGTAAAGGTATAATGATATTATAGCTAGCTATAGAGCAAGAGAATTGGCATACAATGCCATGTAAATAACAAATGCAACACTATAAAGCCATTAGGGCATAAGGTAGATGATTCCTATGCCAAAATCAGGGACACTCAGTATACAATAAAGTCCATGCATATTACATATCCCAACAACTGATTTACAGCACCACAAACTAAGAACTTCAAATACATACAGAATTTGATAAATAACAGTCGCTCTCTGATTCACCATAGGCATGAGCCTGGACACAACGAAAGATGGTGTATACCGTGTGTGTATGTGCCTATAGTACTCCATTGCTTCTGCATTCCAATCCATTCCATTCCACCATTCCTGGCATTTCATCGTTCCAGTCCACCATGGCCAAATCCAAACTGTTACACCCTTCCATTACCATAATTTTAGTTAAATTTGGGTCTGCTATGGATGCTATCGTTATCTCAAAGTGATTTATATCCGCATGTATAATACCGGTAACTTCATGTTATTGGAATTGCGTGAGAATTTTCTCAATAGCTATTACATAAAATTGCCCGTGTATATACATACATACAGTATTGTACATGAAATTTACCATACAGTTGTACATAATTCATTGAACATGCATAGTATCATACACAGTGAGCCATGCTATATAATATTATTATGTATGCATGTAGCGGTGAGGGTTCTACACTCCTGTGCATTCATCTGACTATAGTTTCCATACATTTCCATAATTTAGGTCTTGCTGATTTACATGTATTCTTCGCATGTATATATAACTTTATGCTATTGGAATTGCAGCAGAATTTCTCAGAACTGTTACATAAATTACCAGTGCATACCTACACGAAATTTGTCACACAATAATAGCCGGCACATGCAATAATAATAATATTATTATGCTTGTTTACTAACACATGAGGATATAATGTAAACATTGAAACTAGCTAGCTTCTTCAAGGTCCCAGAAATAAAATAGTCTCAGGTTGCTAGCTATATGCTTTAGTTCTAGAGTGTTATAATAATATAGCTAATGGTCATGTGGATGCAAAAGTTCTTTCATCTACAGTACCTTTTTGGAATTTTTGTTCTAGTGTCTTCTAATGTATATATTCTTCATGGTATTGATGATTCTAACATTAATCGTCGTTTTGCCATTGGTAAGAATTACTCGCACGGCACTTTTTCCTCAGAATGCACAGCAGATAGCTCCTGTCCAACATGGAACTACTGTAGCTCAGGGCGTTGCCAGTGCGGAGAGAATCATCATGACATTATTCTTTGTAAAGATGAGAGCAACATCTCCGAGTCAGGTGTTTTGGACTGCAATTATGTGACCTATGATGAAGCTACTGGAAGCACATTTGTTGGTGAATGTTTTTTCAATTGTGTGAATCACATTAACATGCATATGGATCGAATCTACCACATTTTACCAAGGAAACCAACTGAATTAGTCAACCATTCTGTGTGCAGTTGGTTCAACAGGAAGGGGCTGCTCTGTGGTGAGTGTGAGGATGGCTTTAGTCCTTTCGTTCTGTCCTATAATTTCAGCTGTGTGAATTGTACAGATGGTTACAAAAACTGGTGGAAGTTTTCTTTGATTGCGTTTGCTCCCGTGACTTTCTTTTATTTGTTTGTAGTTATCTTCCAAATCAACGTGACATCTTCTCATCTTCACGGAGTGGTCTGGTTTAGCCAGACTATCTCCATGCCACCTCTATTGCGATTTGTGATGGTTGAGTTGGCAGATGGTTATCCACACGTATTAACAGTAGTTCGAGCTTTTGTACCACTGTATAGCATATGGAACTTAGATTTATTTCGTTCTGTTATTCCAGACACTTGTCTTAAAGTGAGTCCTTTACACGCCTTAGCGTTAGAGTATGTGGTTGCATTTTATCCATTGGTTCTTACCTTCCTTTCTTACTGTACGATAATACTCTATGAGGCTAAGGTCACACCAATTCGTATCATTTGGAAACCATTTCATAAACTTTTTACTCTTTTTCGTAAGACATGGGATGTCCGCACATCACTTATTGATTCATTTGCTTCTATCTATCTTCTGTCATATGTCAAGATCTTGAATGTATCTATGGATCTGTTGATTCCCACGAAAATTTATAAACTTAATTCAAATGCTGTAATATATGGACTTTATTATGTGCCGAGTGTCCCGTACTTTGGTAGTTATCATCTACCTTATGCCATATTGGCTTTAGTGCTGCTTTTTTTCTTTGTAATTGTGCCAAATATGATTCTCTTGCTCTATCCCTTTCAATTTTTTCAAAAATTTCTGACACTCTTTTCCATCAATTGGTATTCTTTTCGCATTTATGTGGACTCCTTTCAAGGTTGCTACAAAGATGGAACTGAACCTGATACATTTGACTGTCGTTGGTTTTCGGCACTAATGCTGTTTACTAGGTCTATTTATTTCATTATCTATGGCTTGACTCTGTCAATGATGAGTTTTACTTATGCACTCATCCTTAACGTCACAGTTCTGATACTTTTAGTCAACATTTACCCATATAAAAAGACCGCTGTCCGCTATCCTTCCACTGATACCACTTTTTTGATCTTACTTGCTCTGTTTCATTCTGCTATTCTTGGGATGGACTTGTCCACTATTGAAAGCAGCATATATGGCCCGATTTTGGTTATCATTTGTGTCATATCAGCATGTGTCCCCCTCTTCTATATTACCTTTTTTGTCTTCTCCTGGCTAATCAAGACAAAGAGACGGAACAAAGCTTGATCTCATTCATCAGTCTGTGAACAAATTAATAGCTAAAAGTTTATAGTAATTCTTATGTAGTGTTATACAAATACTGTTCTAACTCCATTATGTCATACGTTTTCTGTATAGCTACCTGATGTCAAAACTGCTTCCAGATATGTACTAAGAATAGCTATAGCAGATGCCCAGGCAGCTTCTGCATGCAAACAATTTATATCGATATCCACTAACTCAGTGATTAATCAAGGTGTCTTAAGTTCAAGAGACTCCACTCCAAAACATCCTCTTAAGCCACTATAGTGTATACTATTCTGAATGATCAACTTTCAAGTTTAAGCGTTATTTTTCGTGTATGCATGCATAATACAAAATGACGTACACCCATGTGTATGATGGATATTGTTAGGAGTTGTGCAAACTGAAAATGTTTTGAACTACTATGAAAAATAGCAGTGGTTCCCAAATATAATAGTACTGTCACCTCGATCTTATATCAAATGATCCACAGCACACTGACATTTACCAGTTTCAGTGTTGCAGTAGAACCATGTTGGACAAAAGCTGCCATTTTTGCATGTATAGGTGTTAGATTCGGTTGTGAAGTTGCTATAAGCCTTACCAATTTTATCACTAACAGATGCAATGGCAGTTAAGCTACATGTTAGCAGAATGAAAGTTACTCTGCACATAATAGAATACTAGGATATGCTATCTATTTCACTCACTCACTCTCTATCC
This sequence comes from Cliona cf. orientalis, assembly GCA_963930775.1. NCBI lineage: Eukaryota > Metazoa > Porifera > Demospongiae > Clionaida > Clionaidae > Cliona > Cliona cf. orientalis. The sequence continues at coordinate 7,387,866 of OZ005697.1, forward strand.
AGTAACTGTTGTTATTAATTTTTAAGCGTACATAGGTTACCACAGAATGATAGCAATGATATTAATTATTTTCTATGTAATATGCATTCATAATACTTGCTAATCAAAACTTAATGACGTATGTCCATGTGGATATTACATGAGTAAACTGAAAATGTTTTGATCTACTGTGAAAAATAGAAGTGCTTCCCCTATAGCCGTACTGTCACCTCCATCTTATGAACTGATCCACAGTAGTGCTATAATATAATTATTATTGATATAATAGCTAGTAACCGTTACTACCATCAGTAGATAATATTATGGAGTGAGTGAGTTAAATAGATGGTATACTAAAACTATGCATCATAAGTGCAGAGTGATTATCATTCTGCTAGCATGTAGCTTAACTGCCATCATATCTGTTAGTGTTGAATTTGGTTGCAACTACACTACTGAATCTAACAGCTACACATGTAAGGATGTCAGCTCTTGTCCAACATGGTTCTACTGCAATACTGAAACCGGTAAATGTCAGTGTGGAGAAGGTTACCACAGAATGATAGCATGTGAAGAAGCCACAGGAAGAGCTGCTGTGTCCAACTGCCACTGTGTGACTTATGATAATGTCACCAAGGAAACTCAGGTTGGCTCTTGCTACTATAACTGTGAGAACACTGCCCACAAAACTCTATATGATAGAGTCTATCATCTACTGCCAATAGATCCTATAGAATCCACTGTTAAAGTTTGTGGACGATTCAACAGAACAGGGACACTGTGTGGTCAGTGTGCACCTGGACTCAGTCCTTTTGTCCTCTCATACAATCTGAGCTGTGTTGAGTGTCCAGAGGGAAATAAGAATTGGTGGAAGTTTATCTTAGCTGGATTTGGTCCACTAACATTCTTTTACATATTCATTGTAGTGTTTAACATCAATATCACCTCATCGCGCCTTCATGGGGTCATCTTGTTTAGTCAAGCTATTTCAATGCCAGCTTTAGCTCGTATGATTCTCTTGACATTTGTGACTCGACCTGATATTTTGAGAATTGTAAAATTAGCATTTCCACTTTATAGCTTTTGGAATCTCGATTTTTTTTGTACGATAATTCCAGATATTTGTATGAATGTTAGTACATTACAAGCTCTTACCTTGGACTATGCCATTGCTGGTTATCCATTATTCCTCATTACATTTCATATATACTTATTGTACTTTATGATCGTGATATAGGACTCTTAGTATAGTGGAGGCCATTTCATAAGGTATTTGGCATCTTTAAGAGAAACTGGGACATCCGTACTTCAATAATAGATTCATTTACAACATTCTTTTTGCTTTCTTATGTGAAAGTTCTGAGTGTGTCAAGTGATCTGCTTATTTATGTTCATATTCACAGTTTAGATGGCAAGAGTTCAACATGGCTTTTCTATGATCCAACATTGCACTACTTCAGTGCGAGACATTTACCACATGCTATTCTTGCTCTGATCTTTCTTGCAACATTTATTGTTCTTCCTACTCTTGTATTGACTCTTTATCCATTTCAGTTCTTTCATAAGTTTCTTTTACTTTTTCCCTTACGCTGGCACTTTCTTCATGCTTTTATTGACTCATTTCAGGGCTGTTATAAAGATGGTACTGAACCAGGGTCTGTCGACTGTCGCTATTTTGCACAATTGGGTCTGTTTTTTAGGCTTGCCCTTTTTGTCATCGATGCACTAACGCTTACCTCCATGTTCTTTATTTACGCAGCAGTAGCTAGTACACTGTGGCTAGCATTAATAATCAATGTAAACCCCTTTAAGAAACATGTGTCTTCATACGTACTAACAGATTCGATGTTTTTTATGTTTATAAGCATGTTCTACATTTCTGTTCTTGGAATTAATTTTGGAAGTATGGAGCAACATGCCTACCTGCCACTTATAAACATCTTTGTTATATTATCCCCGTTTGCTGCTATGCTTTATATTCTGTATGTTATGCTGCACTGGATGTACTCTCGAAGAAGATAGGGAAAAGAACTGTTCAGAACTATGAATTTTTTTTAAAGATTATAGCGGTGTTTAATTGAAGAGTATGCATGAAACACCATGGTGTGCAGGAGCATTGATCAGTAAATTTAAATAATTATTATTAATGAGTACTTTATCGTAGAGATGCTCAGTTTAGATTACGATATTAACCCATCGATAATATTTACTTTCGTTGTATGACATCAAAATTATGGTAATTAAGATTCAAACCCATGCATCGTGAATACTGAAAATAGAATACATAGACTAGTAGTCAATAATAATATTATTATTATTGTATTATATGTGTGCACCTGTACATGTGATCAAGTGTACATACGCATACAAGTTGGCACCGTGACTATAATACATGAATGATACAATATGCAACTTGATGAATTACATTAACTGCGCTGATAGCTATAGCATCTAGCCAGACATCTGATTGAGAGTTTATTATACTCTTGCTAATGAACATGTAGCTATCTGATGTCGCTTGATAAACATGACATCGACTGTTATATAGTGTATTTTTTTTACGTAGCTATCATGTTTATATGTCACTTTGATTTATACAATACATTTATAAGATTAGTCACTAGATAATTGTCATCACATGTTGGAACTACAATTGTGATGGAGTACACACAATATTATGCCATTTTGTTTATTAGCCCTCGCTGCAAAGCATGGGCGGAGGGTTACTTCAATAGTTGGTGATTTTTATCCGTCAGTCCGTCACAACCCTCCTGAGGATCATCTGAGAGAAAGTACATATGCATTCAAGGAGAATAGTGGTCATGTTAAACCCTACTCATGCAGTAGTGTAGTAGTGTGCAGCTGTTGCTAGTCTGTATTTACATGGCACCAACCTCCGCTACATGACTGATTGTCATTCTATGTTTGGCTGGTCAGTTGTCAATGCATGCAGTGACAGTGTAAACAGGCAGTTGGTGTAAAGTGCATAATTCAGTTTAGACATGCCATAAAGGCTTTCAGTTTTAATATTATATAGTGACATAGCCAGGTGCCTAATTCACCCTATATACTACTAGATCATGCAGCACTGACTCTAATCAGAATGGTACACGTGACATGGCCAGGTGCAGTGTAGCCTCGTTCCCAGGCTCTCGGAAGGAAAGGGGGAGGAGAGAGCCTGGTACTGACTGCGCGCGCATGCGCCAAGTTAATTCAAATATTTGTCATTTATTGCGTAGCGCTACGCATGACACGTATGCGTTTACGTTTGCACGCGCGCGCCTCGCGAACATAAATGGATTCCCGGTACCGCGTACACCATCCCACATCCAACCTCGAACACGTGTCGGAGTTTACACAGACATGGCCACTCTTCCTTCTTTTGTATGCCGTGTTTGCATGGATAAGGCTTCCAAGAATCATTACTCATCTCTCTTCAGCCCTGGGGCTTACCAAAAGAAGATAAGTTCAAGACTTGGTAGCTTGTTGGAGATGGAGGTAGATGCCCAGGATGGCCTGCCATCAATAATTTGTGACAAGTGCAAAAGAAGATTTGAGGCCTTGGAGAAAGCCATGCATGATCTCACTGAGTTTCGGCAAATGGCAAAAGCTTCTCTCGTTGCTTTTAGTGTTAGGGGGCCCTTAAAGCGCAAAAAGGAATGCAGTGTTCAAACTGGGGTGTCGCCAGATATTGCCAGGTCCAGACCTCCTTTGAAAAGAATTACTGTGAGGAGGCTACAGTACACCAGTATGTTAATTAAAGCAACAATAACAATAAATTATTAAAATTAATATTAATTTTTGTGTAGAAGAGTCCTGTGGTATAAATGAAACAGCCAATCCTGGACCAGTATCCCCAGCTGCTGTAGCTCATTCCCCCATTCTTGTGACTAGTCGGCTTCCTACAAGAGAAAGAGCAGGTATGCATAAGCAACACCAACTCACTGTACATTTACACAAAATAATAAACTAGATGAGAATTCTATGCCTCTAACAACACAACATGCAAGGCCACACTCCCCAGCCCCTATCTTCAAAAAAGAAGTCACAGTAAGGCTATAATTATACTATTGGCTAAGAATTAAGATATTAATTACCAGATTGCATGTGTACGTCTAGGTCACTGTAACCACCCCAAGCAGAGTTATCCCATGGACAACAGTACTACCACAACCTGAGACAAAGATTGGACGAGCTCTTGCTGGCGGGCACCTCCCATCAATAGCTAAGAGCATAATGGGTCATAACTTACGTGAATTGCTGTTCAAGCAGTTTGTAGCCCAGATTGATTCAGAATGTAGCCGATTATGTCAGCGCCAACCTAAGTCTTCAGTGTATCGGAAAATACTACAAGCTCCGCTAGCTGATTTTGATTGGAAGGTTTTTGTAGAAGATTTGCAGAACAAGGCCCCTACTTTCTTTCAGCTCTTGTCCATAATTGCTTCTCATGGTGATCACCGAAACAAAACCAAAGTAGGAGATACACATAATCCAGGCATCTGCATGGCAGCAGCAGTGATCCTAAAGGAGAGAAACCGGGAAATGAATGGTGTGCAGTCCATTTTATCTCTTCTTTTGTTTACTTCACATGTGAACAAACAGGTACACTGGTACATGTACAAACAGTGATAATAGAAAAAGATTAGCATATACTAAACTGCTATACATTTCCACCACTAATAGAAATGTGTACATACATGTACTGTACATTTGTGTAGCAATATAGTAAATACCATATTTCTTTTAAAAATTCGGCCCTTCTAATTATTCAGCACCCTTTACCGAATGATTGAATATAGTCTCTAATTTTTCGGCAAAGGTCGTCATGTGTAGATATAATTATGCTATAAACGGGAATGGAATGCGCATGCAGACAGAATGTTGAATATTAACCTCTAAAAATTCGGCGAAGCTAAAGCAATATTGTTATTTTCATGCCGAATTTTTAGAAGAAATACGGTACACATTAATTAAAATTGTTACAGGTGTACACACGCCTCAATCACTTGAACGTATGCCTCAGCTACAATGCTACACTCACACTCATTCAAGATATCAGCAAGGATCATACACTACCACTACAGCAGTGGATAGCAGAAGACATCGTTTTCAAATTTTGGGGTGATAATGTGGACAAGAAGAGAAGGGTCCGTGATGTACGCTCTAATCACCAAGGTGATATGCTGCACATGTACAGCATCCTTGCAGGAAAAAGCCGCACACCTGAAAAATCACTTTCACGAACAGGAACAGTTGCTAACTTAAAATCACTACATCCAAGCTCATTTTTGCCAACTAGGGAAGACGTACTGATTGTGAAGAGCAACTTAGTAATACTAGTCAGTCGTATCCTAACTCAGTACATCCAAAGTCTTTCTTGCTTAGCTAAGGCTGTCCCACAACATATTGGACACAAGTACTCAAAGGAAATGTCGATGAAATCTGAGGTCATTGTTCTAGATGTTTTGATGAAAAACGAAAACTGCCACAGTGATATGGTGGAAATTATGGCTACCATGCAAGACTATCTGGGAAAAGAGTACCCTAGTGACAGGAGAGTTGCATCTGGTGGTGATCATCTCACCTGTGAACGCCAACTTGGAGCGCAACGACACATGATGGATGGTGACACTCCCAGAGATAGACTGGAACTACTTGAACCGCAAGCAGAAGACTGGCATTGCCTTGTGTGTGTGCTTGGAGTAAGTAGCAAAACATTAACATTAGTTCATGACTGTGTGTGTGTGTGTGTATGTGTGTGTGTGTGTGTGTGTGTGTGTGTGTGTGTGTGTGAGAGAGAGAGAGAGAGAGAGAGGGAGAAAGAAAGTGAACAACAGCAGAGCAGGGGGTAGGTGTCTTCTTGTCAGATGATGTCCCAAGTAATGATACCTGCAATGAACATGCATGTGCATGTGTGCATATGAGTAGGAGGGAGGGGGTGGTCAATGTATGTGTATATACCATATGGCGGATAATTTTTGTGGGGTCTAATTTTCGTGGAAAGTCCGAAAAGGCCCTCAAAATTAATTTTCGTGGTTTTAAATTTCATGACAACAACCAGTCTAGGGGCGTGGCACTGCTGCATAAGCGATGATGTAATCGATACACGCACTCGCGATCCTCTTTGTTACTAAGCCATACCTACAGAGACTTGGACAAAAGGCATGAGATAGAAGAACATTAGTGTTGAAGACGCTGTCAGCTGGATGGCAGTGGCTACTGTTGCTTGCTAATACTGGAAAGTGGCCGTGCTGCCACAATGTATGTTTGTTTGTTTCGTGGGTGGGAAAATTTCGTGACTGCAAGTCAACCACGAAAATAATGAAAATTAGCACCCCACGAAAATTACCCGCCATACGGTATATGAGAGAGTACATAATATCGCTTAGCCAGAAATATTGGCGGGAATTAAATTTGGTGGTTGGGCCCTAAATCGCCATTGTAAAAATATTAGCGGATTTAAATTTGGCGGTTCAGTAAGGGATGAAGTATTGGCCGATATTAATTTGGTGGTTGCAGGCTAGACCGGCAAACTGCCAAATTTAATTCCCCACCAAATTTTCCAGCTATATGGTAATTATAATATTTCTCTCGCTTGATTCTGGATGTTTGCATACACACAGGTTATATGGAAAAGGTTATACAACCAGACTTCAGCAAGGGATCATGGAACTCTTGGTTTTTTTCGGAGCAAGCTCAACCGAATAACAGTGACCAAGGATGTAAAAAAGGATGTAAATGCCACACTTGATTTCCTACTAACAGTGGTCAAGGGCCATTTGCTAGCTATAGCATGTGAGATACTTGGGATAACAAAACTAGACTCACATGTACCACTTCCTCCCATTGTCAAACATGGCCAGCCATGTGACCAATATGCATATGTAAGGAGTATAGCTTCTCAAGTAGTGGAACGTTGTACACTTATTGAGGAAGCTTTCTTCGATGAAAAGGTGGAAAACACCAAAGATGCCAAATACAACTATGCTAGAGTACTATGCCATTATGGTGCTCTCCTTATGGAATTCCTCGACACATGGGGTGCAGGTGATGGAGACCGTGATTTTCGTTGTTGGAGATTATTTCTACCCCATTTCCATGCATCTGGTAGAACAAAATACTCCTTACAAGCCTTGCGATTACAGTTTCAGGTCAAGTCCATGTTGTCCCCTCAGCTAGCACATGAAGTGATGTGGCACAGATTTGTAAATACTAGAGGGGGCGTGGGGAGAAACATACCTTGCGACTTGTACAACGAGCACGTAAACAAGCTTCTAAAGGAGATCATTGCAAACATGGGATCAAATCTAACTAAAGAGGCTTTACAGCGATCAGCTCGCTCCGTGAGTACACTACAGGCACTGTGCTCACAATTTGATCAAGTCAGTGGTGTACCTGTAGGAACTAGTGCCCATTCTACATACAGTGATAAAAAGGACATTGAGAAGGTAGTAACTACTGTATTAGAAAATGACCTATTGTCAGTATCTGCAGTGAGAAGAACACATGCAACCTACTCAAGAATTCATTTCAACCCCCTGAATGACTGGAACAAAGGCAAAACCAAGCAATGGATTGAACAAAAAAAATTGGATTTTATGAAATTCAAAGGTTCAATGGATGAAGGTGACTCAAACAGTGACACAGACAGCGAAACAGATCAAAATTAAAGTACACACACACACACACACACACACACACACACACACACACCGAGTCTTATTGTTGTTCTACATCTATTTGTAAGTCTACAGATTTTGTACATATGTCACAGCATAAAAGTTTGTCATCACCAGACCCAGCAGTGGATGGGTCAAAAAATTCAAGCAACCACTTGCGACGACATATAGTACTATTTTCTAGATACTTCCTTACGTCAGCTTGTTCCCGGTCACGAAGACATGAAGGCTCTTTTTTGACTGGACAGTCAATAGGTTTCCAAAATACAATGGAACGTGCATATTCTCCACTGCGTCCTCCTCTTCCACTTTCTTGAAAATAATCATCTATACTATGAGGCGCGCCATAATGAATAATTAAATTTACATCCTTAATGTTCACCCCCATTCCTAAAGCTACAGTGGCAAAAACTACACGTACAACACCATCACTTCGTGTCAGACTCCTTAGAATGACCTCTTTATTATGTTGGGGAGTGCTGGAGTGGAACATTCCAAACAAACGATTATCACTTATTCTGACTGCTCCATCAGGAAAGTATGCATTCTCCCCAAGCTCAAAGTGGAAATAAGCATAGAGATCGGCACAGGTATTCAATGAACGGCAGTAAACAATAGCTCTAGGAGCCTGGTTTCGCAACTGTTTCAGACTATCAAGCAAAAAATGCAGATTATCACCAATCTCAGTGCGTGGCTGGACCTCGTAGTAAATGTTTGAACGATCTGGTGATGTCATCACTGACTCACAATTGTACATCTCAAGACTAGAAATTACCTCTTGCTTGATACTTCGTGTTGCGGTAGCAGTACATGCAATAAATGGTGTTCCATGTGGCACTAGAGCTCGTAGTTCATGAAGCCTCCCATACTCCGCTCTGAAGTCTTTACTCCTGTAATTATGTACATGAATAATGTTAACTAAACACAGAATTATTATTCTACTCATTACATCACATGCACACACATGTGTACATGTACACATATGTGTACATGTACGTTCATTCATCATTCATACATACAGTTAGAATTAGCTTGTTATTGTTGCAAATAAATATTGCACGTACTTGCACATGTACATGTATATGCACATGTATATGTATGTTTCCTATACCTACTAAGCAGTAAGTACATGTACACGTCACTTATGCTGATACTACTACAAACACATGCAAGGTCATGTGTGTACATTTAGTCCTATCACGCTAACACATACACACGTAAACGGATCTACAAGTACACACTAAAATGGCATACACATATGCATCACCCATTCACACAAGTAAAATGCAATCACTAACCATTTGGACACACAGTGTGCTTCATCAATTACTACAGCAACTATCCGTTCTGCCACTTGACGACAATCCATTGTTTCTCTCCACTTGGAAGTGATCAGTGCTTCGGGAGAAGCGAAAAGGAAGCTACACATACGCAGGTCATTCTCAGTAGCTAAGAAACTCTTATCAATACTTGCACATCTAGATGAAAGCATAGCTGCTCTGGCTCCCCTGCGTCGAAGACAATCCACTTGGTCTGCCATAAGAGATATCAAAGGTGACACGACAATTACCAAGCTTCTCGTGCCAGTATCCACTCTTTCCAGTTTATAATCAAAAAGAAAAGGCAGCAGCTCATAAATGATTGACTTCCCAAATCCAGTGGGGAGAAGAATAAACACATCTTTGCCATCCCACACCAAATTTACAGCTTCTTTCTGCTGTGGCTTAAGAACGAGGCCACTGCTTTGTAGACATCGTAGTGCGAATGATACAGCGCTTTCAAAGTTGTCTGTCTCAAGACTGACTTGACTTCCATCACATGAAGGACCTTCAATCGCTTCGTCGTCTGCTCGAGTAGCCATCACACGCAGTTAGTCTTGCGGTACCCGTCCTTTGTGATCGATCTAGCGCGCGTGTGGCGCGCCTATTGGAAAATAATAGCGCAAGCAGCTTGGACGTGACGTCACAGCATCTACGTGATACGGAAAGTGTACGGATGGTATACGGTAATCCCGGAATGCTGGGATTATTTTGCGCATGCGCGCGCAGTCAGTACCAGGCTCTCTCCTCCCCCTTTCCTTCCGAGAGCCTGGGAACGAGGCTAGGTGCAGTGGTGTCGCCAGGGGGGTGCTTGTGGGTTCATTTGCACCCAATCCATGCACCTATGCACCCATCCTATGCATATTGTTTACCTACATGTATAGCTTGTCACAGTATGCATGTTTCGCTACACTATTATGGTCAGTAATAATATTATAGCTACACTATCTTACGTAGCTAGTAGTACCAGGGTTTCATCTAGCGACAAAAATTTGGGGTGGAAGCACGATTAATGAGTAGGTGTATTTAGCACACAAAGTTCCTTGAGACGTATTTCAGGAGAATTCCTCCAGATTGTTTCGGGTAATTTTTGATCAAAAACAAATGCTAATCGGATTTGATTTGGTGATTTATTGTGATATTATGATGCTTAATTTAATTAAAGAAATTTTAGGGAGGGGAAGCTTCCCCCCTGTCCCCCCTACTGGATGAAACCCTGAGTACTTAGATTATTACATTATTAATAGTACTACATGACATTGTATAGCTAGTACACTTCCACTAGCTTTATGCATCCATCTGTGCAGTTACTTTTGATAACTTGCACCCAGTTAAACAATTGCCTAATTTAAAAGATGCCACCGGCCAGGTGCCTAATTCACCCTACTCCTAGATCATGCAGCACTGACTCTAAACCCAAACCCAAACAGAATGGTACCATGGCAGAACCTGTTTAGATGCAGGGTATGTAGTTCAATACTCCGTACTCCTGACATTGATTCAGAACAAACATATATACACATGCATGTACATTGAGCTATGCTATAAACACAGAGGAATCGTGCATGCATGTAGCTAACGGTGAGGATTCTGCACTCCTATGCATTCAATTGTTGATGTTGATTATATTAATTCACTTATGTATTGGGGCAGGTTTTAACACCAACTCCTAATGGGCTAGTGTAACTCACAATTTTTATCTATAACATAAACATGCAGGCATACGTAGCAAACACATGTTAATTATCAAGAGTAGCTAGGTACAAAGTTTAATTTTTGGTATCTGTTTAATAAAATACATTAACTAGCAACATTGTATATTGCTGTTCCCTAATTGATTCCAAAACAATGTCACAGAACTGATTAAATCTTTACCACATCTTTGCTGAGAGCATATCCAGTGGAGTATAATGTATAAAACATAAAGCATAGTAGCAAAGGGAGCGAACAATGCAATTACATTCATAACTGGGAGGTACACATGTTGTTCCATACTTCCAATATTTATTCCAAGTATGGAAGTGCAGAAAAGACTAACAAACACAATCAAGACTGAATCTATTTTTTGGTAGGTATGTACACTCTTCTTGAAGGGGTTTACATTGACCAAAAGTATCAGCCAAATTACACAAGCCAAGATTGCATAGATAAAGAATATGGATGTCAGAGTTAATGCGTAAATGACAAAAAGGGTCAGCCTTATGAATAGACCAAATTGTGCAAATACCCGACAGTCAATAGTCCCTGGTTCAGTAGCGTAAGCTGCCAATTATCGACCCGCTTATTTCCACCGCGTGTGCCGTCTCGTAGGAACGATTCCTGGAGTTCTAACTTGCACCATCGGATTCCTCGCTATTTTCTGGTCCGGTTCCGCTAATATTGTATGGAAAATTCTCTAAGCGCTTCGAGCGCTGACGCGGACAACAGTTTTTCGCGGAAATCAATTATCGCCACCCCATATATAGTAATACGCCAATTATCGACATCGCGAACTTTAGTCGATAATAGCTGCGACACTGATGGTGCCAAAATTAGTGCACTTTACCAGATTATGTCTGAACATATTCTTTCCACCTCCAGCACAAAAAATTCCAAAAAAATTATTCAAAACCATGCAAGGATTTTTTGTTTAATGCTGCATCCGAAGTCAGTAATACGTAAATAGTATTATAATGATCATACACAACAAAAAGGGCACAATAATAATTCTTCTCCATTGGCATCTGTAGAAATATCATATGAAATGCAGTCTTCATGGAGCCATCTTCCACACACACACTCAACCCACTCCAAGCCTGTGCCTTCTAGAATATCTTCAGAATACGTTCGGAAGCATACACAGCACTCGTTAGTGTCGATCTCATCACTTGTAGTTGCACCACTGGAGGTAGAAGCTCTTGACGTTGACGGTTGATTCTTAGAGGATTCGGATGCTATTCTTGCCTTCTTTTTTGGTACAGGAGCCGAAGTCGAAGCCACCCTCTTCTTCTTGGATCTCATTTCTCTCTTTTTTGCCAATTCCTCTGCCTTTTTTTGCTTTTTCAGCTGCCTTCTTTTCCCGTTCTTCAGCCCTTTTCTTCATTGCTACTTCTCTCTCCTGTTTCTTTTGTTCTCGCTCTATCTTTTGCTTCTCCTTCTCTTCTTGTTCTTTCTTTTTTTGCTCCTCTCGCTCCTTGAGAATGGTGACACACTGCGCACTAGTAAGAACTCTTGCACCAGATACTCTTTGTGCTGAGGCAGCAGGCTTAGCCTTTGGTGTTGCAGCCACATATTGTACCAAATACTTAGAAGTATACTTCAGCTCACCAGTACCCGGTGGTTGATTTGATGATCCAGGTGTGCTAGAGCCAGAAGAGGTGATTGATCCGCCAGAGCCAGGGGTGCGGGGTGGTGCGGCAGAGCCAGAAGAGGTGAGTGATCTATAGAGGCAGGGGTGCAGGGTGGTGCGCCGGAGCCAGAAGAGGTGAGTGATCTAGAGGCAGGGGTGCGGGGTGGTGCGCCGGAGCCAGAAGAGGTGAGTGATCCGCCAGAGCCAGGGGTGCGGGGTGGTGCGCCAGAGCCAGAAGAGGTGAGTGATCCACCAGAGCCAGGGGTGCGGGGTGGTGCGGCAGAGCCAGGAGAGGTGAGTGATCCAGAGGCAGGGGTGCGGGGTGGTGCGCCGGAGCCAGAAGAGGTGAGTGATCCGCCAGAGCCAGGGGTGCGGGGTGGTGCGGCAGAGCCAGGAGAGGTGAGTGATCCGCCAGAGCCAGCTCGAAGTACTGCTTCATCTTCTCAGGTGTCAAACAGTCCATCCGCACATTAGCTGTGGGATCACCCTTTCTCAACGGCAGATGAGATTGTCTTTCCATGAATCTTCTGTACCATCCATCACTTATCTTCCTGTATTTCAAAACATTCTTTTCACGAGCCACATTTTCCGCTATCCACTTAATATCTCTCCTCGATTTTCCATATCCAGCTTTTGCTACATCCACTAAAAGGCCAGCTAGTTCAACTTCCTCGGCGTTTGTTAAATACGGTACAGGTCCAGGGTTTGTGCCATGTTTCACATTTCCAGCAACTCGGTCCCTTAGAGTAGATCAAACAGTCTAGCAGCACGCTTCACAGGCATACCACGTTCAACTTCCTCCATCGCAGACACCATAGCGTCATTTGATCACTGCTTACGTTTTATTTTTTTGGTAGGAGTGCGAAGAACAGCAGGAGCTGATTTTGAGCGTGGTCTACCGCGTTTTCGGGGAGCCATGATGAACTTATCGATCACATTTCTGTAAAATGATAAAAATGAGAGAACGATAGGTTTATTGTTACTAAAATATGCCAAAATTTACCGAGATCAACACTGCAGAAAGGCTGGCTAGTTCCTTCGAGGATCAACACGCGGTCGAGCGAAACGAAGGTCCGTAAATTTCCGTGCATGCCCGTTTATCCCTCCGTTCACGTTGGGGTCGATAATCGAGCCGCCCGGTGTCGATAATAGGTACGGGTCGATAATTGGCAGCTTACACTACCGTCTTTGTAATAGCCCTGAAATGAGTCAACAAAAGCATGAAGAAAGTGCCAGCGTAAGGGGAAAAGTGAAAGAAACTTTTGAAAGAACTGAAATGGATAAAGAGTCAATACAAGAGTAGGAAGAATAACAAATGTTACAAGAAAGACTAGGGCAAGAACTGCATATGGTAAATGTCTCTCACCAAAGTAGTGCAAAGTTGGGTCATAGAAAAGCCGTGTTGAACTCTTGCCATCTAAAGTATGAACGTGAATATACATAAGCAAATCACTAGATACACTCAGAACTTTAACATAAGAAAGCAAAAAGAATGTGGTAAACGAATCTATTACTGAAGTACGGATGTCCCAGTTTCTCTTAAAAATTGCAAATGCCTTATGGAATGGCCTCCACATATATATTAAGAGTTGTACATCGCGATCATAAAGTACAATTAGTGCATACGAGAGAGTTATGAGGAAGCAATGGCATAGTCCAAGGCAAGAGCTCCTAATGTACTAACATTCATACAAATATCTGGAATTATTGAACGAAAAAAATCGAGGTTCCAAAAGCTATAAAGTGGAAACACTAACTTTACAGCTCTCAAAATATCAGGTCGAGTCGCGAATGTCAAGAGAAAGATACGAGCTAAAGCTGGCATCGTAATAGCTTGACTAAACAAGACCACCCCATTAAGACGCGATGAGATGACGTTGATATTAAACACTACAATGCAGGGCCGTAGCCACGAAATTTTGAGTGATCAGGTAATTTAAGTGGGCGTGGCACTAAAAATGTGCGCATGTGCAAGGGGCATGCTTCCCCTTTTCATGACTTTTAGACCTTCTGAGAACGTTTCTGATTCATCCTGAAGGTAAAATTAAAGTCTAGATGCATGGCGATCTCTATCGTAGTATGATCGGAATAACCAGGAACAGTTGATGTCAAATATGATTCAATTTGCCAGCGAGGCGAGCAGGCTCCGCACATTTTGAATCGGTAATCGTTCAGGAAGCCTGAAGAAAAAGTGGTCAGGTAGATACCTAAATACCTGACCGGTGACTACGCCCCTGCAATGAATATGTAGAAGAATGTGAGTGGACCAAATCCAGCTAAGATAAACTTCCACCAATTCTTATTTCCATCTAGACACTCAACACAGCTCAGATTGTATGATAGGCATATCAAGAAGTTGGTGATCATTTGCTCAAGCTCACACTTTTTCACACAAATGACACATTCAGTCAATGTATTATCTCTATGGAAATAGATTTGTTCTTTGCCATTTTCTGCTTCCAGGTGCACCATATAAAAAAAATAGGCCAGCATCACTTTCTTTGCATCACTAGCTATGCACCAATACCAAACATACAAGTAGGAGGAGCTTTGTCTCTCTGCCGATTTTGCGCAAAAATTTAATATTAGCATATATGGAAAAATCGGGAGTGTCCCGCTTTTCCGCGTTAATATCTCGAGTACAGAGGCTTGCAAGAAAAAAAATAGGGCACCATCAGGAACCTGAAAGAACGGAGATTTACAGGGAACAGGAGCGGTGATCTCATCTATTATGGCCTTTCTGCCGATTCTTTCAGAAGCTGGGACATTCGAAAATCTTCCTTCGTAATACAATACAGTGGAGGATACGTAGAACGGAGGCGTCAATCATAGCCAGTCACGCCTACTCACACCATCTTTATTGTGTTAGCACACTAGTAAGCATGATCACTGGTAGTACAAAACTTTTTGATATGACAAAAGGACTGAGTCCAGGTGCACACTGACCACACAGTGTCCCTGTTCTGTTGAATCGCCCACAAATTGTAATAGTTGATTTTGAAGGGTCGATTGGCAATGGATGATAGACTCTGTCATATAGAGTCTTATGGGCAGTATTCTCACAGTTATAGTAGCAAGAGCCAACCTGAGTTTCCTTGGTGACATTATCATAGGTCACACAGTGGCAGTTGGACACAGCAGCTCTTCCTGTGGCTTCATCACATGCTATCATTCTGTGGTAACCTTTTCCACACTGACATTTACCGATTTCAGTATTGCAGTAAAACCATGTTGGACAGGAGCTGTCATTTTTACACGTATAGGTGTTAGACTCAGCTAGCTATAAGGATGCAATGAGCCTCACTATAGAGAAAAGAGGCCTCGCCAACTACATAATTAAGACATAATGTTGCAGTTAAGCTACATGCTAGCAGAATTGAAATCACTCTGCACATCTTTAACATTATGTCTTGTCTTTTACTACAGTCTATATTTCATCAGCTAGCTAACTTTTTGAATTATATCCTTTAAGTTGGTGGTGATATAATAATAATATTATGGTTATGATTATAAAGCACTGCTGTTTATCCTAGTAGTTCACTACATTAAACTGCAAATGTAGCTAACTGCACGTTCATGTATACATACATCAATATGAAGATCCATTTAGCTATGGCAAGTATATGTAGCTATATGTATTATAAGTGATTATTAACCATTATATTATATGATACTATCATGGACACTAAGCTCCCATGGATGCTCTAATATAACTCATGATAATTATTTTATCCTGGGTGCCGCTACCTGGTATACTCAGCACTTCTATAATATACTATAATAATTATTATTGGCACTACTCTACTACAACAATTCAGTAGTTTGTTGCTGATAGAATCAATATTATCCACAAGCTTAACTTGAAAGTAATTAAGTTCTGGATTATCCCTTAGCCATATTGAAGGGTGACATTTATTATAAACAATAAATGTTATGTCAAACACTGTTCATAACCAGCATCAGGCCATTATAAATCCATCCTATGGGAACTCCGTCTGAAGACTCCCCCATGTCAAGAGAATATGCAGGATTTATCAGTGGAGGGATAGAGAATAGCTGCATTTTAGGTATGGCTAAATGTACAATGAGATGGCATACCAATAAGTGTTTCAAACACATTGTTGATAGATATAAGCCATAGAAAATGAATAATGGAATTATCAACAATTATTATTATAGTGCTGAGAATATCTCATCGATAGTCCACGATCTCTTCTACGCTAGGTTCGAATTCTGGGTCTTTCATTAGCGCTAAACATTTTGAAACAGTTTCACAGCAATTTCATCATCATTACTCATAATTACCTCATCGGTCGGCCGAATTGTTCTTTTCTAATTTGGACACGGGATGTAATTATTATGCATGCATGTAGCTGTGAGGGTTCTGCGCTCCTGTACATTCATCTGACTATCATTTCCATTCCATAATTTAGGTCTTGCTGATCTGTATTCTTTGCATGTATAATATATAACTTTATGTTTGTTTTTTTTCAAGGAGACCACACAACAAGCAGAAAAAAAATTGTCCGGAAACTACGACGTAGTTGAGCTGGATGCTTAGTAGAGCCATACAATGCAAGCAGGCTGCCTATACTCCAATTTTGGCCAAATTCGGTAAAGGTCGTCAAGTCTATGTGCGCGCGTAGCCCCGCCCCTCACGTACCGCGTGGGCGGAAACATTACAAATGCATGGCTTCCTATACAAACATATGGGGAAACTTCAAAGGGCCATAACTTTTATTGTAAGGTGTGAATCAAAAATCTGTCCGGTCAAATCTCTAGTTTCGCGTGCCCATGTAACCGCCCAAGTGCTCCCAAACCCCCCATGAATTAGATTATTTAATTATTTAATTATTTAAGTTTGCTTTTTTCAAGACCAGAACACTAAGCAGAAAAAAAAAATTGTCCAAAAACCACCATATAATCGAGCTGGATGCATAGTGAAACCATACAATGCAAGCAGGCAGCCTAAATTTCAATTTTGCCAAAAAAGTTGGTAAAGGTCGTCACGTTTATGTGCGCGCGTGGCCCCGCCCCTCACGTAGCGCGTGGGCGGAAACATGCATGGCTTCCCTGTACAAACATATGGGGAAACTTCAAAGGGCCGTAACTTTAATTGTAAGGTGTGAATCAAAAATCTGTCCGGTCAAATCTCTAGTTTCGACCCATTCTGCGTGCCCATGTAAAAATTATCTCCCCAAGTACTCCCAAACCCCCCATGAATTAGATTATTTATTTAATTATTTAATATGCTTTTTTTCAAGGAGACCAGAACACTAAGCAGAAAAAAAAATTGTCCAAAACCACCACATAGTTGAGCTGGATGCTTAGTAGAGCCATACAATGCAAGCAGGCACCCTATACTCCAATTTTGACCAAAACAGGTAAAGGTCGTCACGTTTGTGTGCGCGCGCCTAACGGGGATTCCCCGTTTTTCACGTAGCGCGTGGGCGGAAAACATTGCAAACGCATGGCTTCCCTGTATAAACATATGGGAAAACTTCAAAGGGCCGTAACTTCAATTCAAAGGCGTGAATCAAAATTCTTTCAGGTCAAATCTCTAGTTTCGACCCATTCTGCGTGCCCATGTAAAAATTATGTCCCCAAGTACTCCCAAACCCCCCATGAATTAGATTATTTAAATTTGCTTTTTTTTCTACTTAGTGTTTGTTTAAGGTACCATTTAATTGCGTGGGCGTGAGGTGGGGGATATGACACCTAAACCACATCAAAGTCATTAGTGAGGTGCATGTTGTGTAACCACGCCCTTTTAATTGCACAGGTCTCAGGGGTGTGGCTGCTAGAGCCGGAAGTGTTCATTTAATATCCTCCATGGACCGGAAGCCGAGCCGGAAGGGAGGGGCCAGGCCACGCCCAAAACAGCCCCACCCTCTTCCCCAAGGACCACCATTCTCAATCAAGTGCCTACTAACCACCGGATGTCCACCGGAAGCCCACAATCAATCCCAATTAAAACACACAGCTTCCTCAAGGCCAAAACACACAAACGCTTGGAGGCCGTTCTGCCACACCGCCCACGCAAGAGCTCACCTCATTTCCTGTGTGGGCGGAGTAACAACACGTCATCGCAACCACATCCGCTTCAAACCATCGTCAGCTTCCGTCCGGCCGTACAGGCCCCTCGATCGCACCGCCGTACAGTGCCTCATTAACAGACATGGCCTCACCTTTGACCTCCTGCCACGCCCCCAAAGCCTCCTCGCGGGGTTCAAAGGTCACCACCGCATCCGGGACACGCCCACCTATCGCCGAGGTCAAGTCTTAGGCGCCGATATCCAAGCACTGGCCCGTGAAGCCACGCCCAATCGGAAGCAATAAAACCTGCATTAACGCACATGCACACACTCCACACAGTGCCAGGAACACGCCCACATGCTTAATTAGGCCTAATTAAGCTTTTTTTTTTTTTTTTTTTTAAGTCGTTGCGGTTAATAGTTAAGAAAGAATGCTTTGATCTTGCTTTGATGTGGGCAATTACCGGTGTTTTCTTCAGGGGCCATTTCCGGTCGCTAATTACACGCGCATAATCATCCCTGGCCGATTCTGGACACGCCCACCTGCGGCCAAAAGCACTCGTATGGCCTCTTCGGCCACGCCCCTTCACGATTCGCTAATTGAATTAGCCAATCCTGACGCTCACGCCCACGCAATTAAATGGTACCTTAATCTACTCTACTTAGTGTTTAATTTCTACTTGTTGTGTAATTTTTTTATGGAAACATGTTTATGCATAAGCAAAGGTCATAAGAAGGTAGCTATGTACATAAAATAGCTAATATTAATCTTTGACCCTACATGACAACAATAATAACAACAAAAGACAACAATAACAAGGAACTAAGTAAATTAAATATGCATAGACAAAAACTAAAGAATACAATAATTATTAGTAATTACAATCGTAAGTTACAAGCAGAAACACATCACTAGGAGAGATGTTTATTTAATGCATGCTTAAATGATGCCAGAGAATTAATGGGGTTGATATCACAATTTAATGAGTTCCACAGGGCAGAAGTTGACGGGAAGAATGAATTTTTGAAATTATTTGTTCTAGCGAACGGTACAGATAGCTGAATGGTGTTAGCATGACGATTGGGATAGAAGGTAGCTATCCTTTCCAGTGGTTTATCAGGGTAGGTGACCCTATCAGTTAAAATGTTATACAGTTGGCAGAGCTTTTGAAATTTTCTTCTATCTGATAGCGAAGGTAAGTTACATGACTTCAGAAGTGACTCGTAATCTGCGTTCCAGGTTTTTGAACATACTCTCAGTGCAAATTTTTGTACGTCTTCTATCAACTTGATATCTTTTGCAAGATGAGGGTCCCAGACTACGCTAGCATATTCCATGTGGGGGCGAATTAACGACTTGTATAATTTTAAAAGTGTTGAGGGATCAGAGAATTGATAAAAGTTCCTATAGAGCAACCCTATTTGTTTTCGTGTTTTCTTACATACTGCATTAATGTGGTGTGACCAGGTAAGATCAGTCGAGAAATTGACACCAAGGTATTTGAAATGATCTGTTTTATTGAGAGCATGATTTTCTCCGACATAGAGTGGAGAATCTGGTAGGGATGGATGATGCTTTCTAGAGAAGATCATATAACAACATTTCAAGAAGTTCAAGATAAGATGATTATCCACTATCCAGTTGCATATTGAAGTAATGTCTCCCTGCAGCAACGTGTAGTCCCTAGGATTTCTAATGATTTTGTAAAGAGCAATATCGTCAGCATATATTATAGTAATCTTACAGTCAGTTGCAGAGGCAGAGACTCCATTTATGTATATCAAGAAGAGCAGTGGCCCAAGCACTGACCCTTGTGGGACACCAGATACCACAGATAAAGAGGTAGATTGAGCTCCTCCTAATACAACTGTCTGAGTTCTGTCGGTTAGATAATTGCTGACCCATCTTATGAGAAAGGGATCGACATTAAGTTTAGAAAGTTTGTGTAAAAGTTGCTGATGGGGGACAGTATCGAAAGCTTTACTTAGATCGAAAAACACTGAGCAAACCTCGTTCCCACAATCAAGAGCTTCCTGGCAGTCGTGAGTGAAGGAGGTGAGGGCTGAGGTTGTTGATTTCCCCGAAGTAAAGCCCCATTGATGTTGTGATAATGGAGAGTACATGTTTAAGTGGCGAGATAAGAGATCATGCAGGTGTTTTTCCAGAAGTTTGCTCAGAATAGGTAAAATAGATATTGGTCTATAGTTTCCTGGATTTTCAGGGTCTCCTCCTTTTGGAATTGGAACTATTCTCGCAACCTTCCAGTCAGAGGGAAACTTCCCACTCTTTAGAGATGTATTAAATAGGTTGGTGAGGCTCTTCACTATGTATGGAGCAGTGGATTTAAGCATTTTGGCAGAAACACCATCTGCTCCCGTAAATTTGGTAGTATCTAGGGAAGTGATTAGAGAAAGCATCTTGTCCTCTGTGCACAGGAATTCCTCAGGAAAATTAGATGGGCTGAGGTTTTCAAAGTTATAGGTGATACTACTGTCCCTAAGTGAGGAGGTTGCATGATTGAAGTTACTGAAACACTGATTATTAAGAATATTAGCTTTTTCCATGTCGTTACACACGGGACCAGTGTCAGGCATTCGAAGCACTGGGATCGAGGATTCCTTTCTGGTTACAATTTTGTATAGTTTCCAAAACGTTTTGGCATCAGAAGATTGTAATTGTTATTGGAATTGCAGTGAAATTTCTCAGAACTGTTACATAAATTGCCTGTGCATACCTACGACATTGTACACAAAATTTATCACACAATAATAGCCAGCACAATAATAATAATAATAATATTATGGTTGTTTACTAACACATGAGGATATAATGTAAACATTGAAACTAGCTAGCTTCTTCCCAGAGCTCAAGTTGCTAGCTATAATATGCTTTAGTTCTAAGAGTGTTATATAATAGTCACGTGGATGCAAAAGTTCTTTCATCTACAGTACCTTTTGGAATTATTGTTCTAGTGTCTTGGTTCTTGCCTTTCTTTCTTACTGTATGATAATACTCTATGAGGCTAAGGTCACACCAATACGTATCATTTGGACACCATTTCATAAATTTTTTACTCTTTTTCGTAAGACATGGGATGTCTGCACATCACTTATTGATTCATTTGCTTCTATCTATCTTCTGTCATATGTCAAGATCTTGAATGTATCTATGGATCTGTTGATTCCCACAAAAATTTACAAATTCAATTCAAATGCTGTAATGTAAGGACTTTTAATTTATTATGTGCCAAGTGTCCAGTATTTTGGTAGTTATCATCTACCTTATGCCATGTTGGCTTTAGTGCTGCTTTTTTTCTTTGTAACTGTGCCAAATGTGATTCTTTTGCTCTATCCCTTTCAATTTTTTCAAAATTTTTTGACACTCTTTTCAATCAATTGGTAGCTATTCTCTTCGCATTTATGTTGACTCCCTTCAAGGTTGCTACAAAGATGGAACTGAGCCTGGTACATTTGACTATCGCTGGTTTTCGGCCATAGTGCTGCTTACCAGGCTTTGTTATCTATGGCTTAACTCTGTCAATGATGACTTTTGTTTATGCACTCATCCTTCTTGTCATACTTCTGATACTTCTTATCAACATTCAGCCATACAAAAAGTCTTCTGTCCGCTATCCTTCCACTGATACCACTCTTTTCATCTTACTTACTCTGTTTTTTGCTGCTATTCTTGGGTTGGACTTGTCTGCTTTAGAAAGTGCCATATATGGTGTGACTTTACTTATCATTTGTGTCATATCAGCATATTATGTTCTCCTCTTCTATATTACCTTTTTTGTCTTCTCCTGGCTAATCAAGACAAGGAGATGGAACAAAGCTTGATCTCTTTCATCAAATTAATAGCTACAAGTTTAATATAATTGAAGGGGTCAGGGATAAGTCATATTTTAGTACTTTTGAGAAAATATGCATTTAAGTATGGACATACATTGTTGCCTGTATCTCTGTTTTGGAGTAATAATACTTTTTAAACACTGTTTTAGACACAGAGCATTGCACACACAGTATTTCAGTGTTGTAAGATTTTCAATCCGTTTTCGAATATTTGGAAATGGTCGTCACTTGCATAAACGCGCTGCGGGTAAAAATTACGCGATTTTGAAAAGTTTGCGTTCAAATAATTATTGCGGATCACCCAAAAGATTGCGTGTGCGTGCTTAAAAAATTGCGTGCAAATAGTTACGGTGGCCCAGAAGTGCACTTGTTTCGGTCCTCAACTCAATCCTGACTCTGATTCTCTGACTTGATTTTGATTTTGATTCTGATTCTCCGATGTGATTCTGTTCTCCAATTTGATTTTGATTTTAAATGAACACTTGACCATCTCCCCAGTAGTGTAATGGTGCATGTGGTAAAAGGTCGTCAATAGAATGCGTACACATCGATCGATGCTGGCCCCAGAAATCATGGAGATGGCGTCTAAGATCGACTCTCAACCTTGATAGCGACAAGTTTCGATGCTTAAATCACAGAGACAAACTCGACAACACAGTATTCTTTCCGAAGTTCAGGTTGGTCACGCTGCTGCAGTCGCGCGCGGGCCAGCCCCTTGTGGCAGTGATGCGTGCTATATATAGCGCAAGGCTAGCTTTATTTATCCATGGCATTACGTAAGCTAAGAAAACACGTGAAGTTCAACCAACAGTACTTCTCAGAGAAAGTAGCGCTCAGCTTGTAATCTATTCGCTGGATACACGCGTAAGATACTCTACATATTTACTGATTTTCAAGTCTCAGAAAGGCTCCAGCGAGGCCCTGAATTTTCTCATAATTACCTCATTAGCTACCTCATAACCACAGAAAAGTAAATTGCTACTGGGGAGATAATTTTGATTCTGATTCTCTGACTTGATTCTTGTTTTAATAGATCCTTTGTAAGTGGATTCTGATTCTCCAACTTGATTCTGATTTTTGATTTTTGATTTTGATTCCTTATTCTCTGACTTGATTCTTATTTGTAGCTAAGTGGATTTTGATTCTCTAACTTGATTCTTATTCTCAGTGACGTACAAGCTAGTGGTGACTCAAAATAATAGCTATCTGTCCTTTCAGAATGGCAGCTGGATTAGGGCCACAAGCAGCGTAAGGGTGCATCTCCCCCCCCCCCCCCCCCCCTCCTCAGCCCTCCCCTTCAGTCAGTAGCCAACTTAAGTTTGGGTTACTAGTGGTGATAAAATCATCTGTGTGGGGTGAGCCTTCATGCAAGTCAAAAGATTCATTCGAGGATTCATCATGCTCATGGTGCTATAGACTACCATCATGATCACATGCATGCCATATCGGCGGCACGGGGCTGGTGCAGTGGTGTCTCTAGGTAGTTTCTACCTGGGTGCAAGTAAACAAAGAAAGTGAATGCACAAGGGTAACAGATATTAATTTTACAACAGCATAACATTTCCTACTGCAGTAATAGCGTAAGAGGTACTATTCCATGTAGACAGGTATGTTACTGTTTACGGCAGTGGAGTAAAATCTTACGGAAAAAGAATCATGTACCATGAGTGGGTTAATATCTTAATTGCATGTATGTCATTGAAAAACATTAGTTTAAGATGGCTTGCTTTGCTAAAAACTAGTAATGGGCTTTTCCATTTAATATAGGCATACACCCCCTGCATGCATTGAGGATTCCCGATTGACAATTAGTACATCCAGAGGGGGCTTTTCTAAACAATTTAATGAGTTTCTTGAGGATCCAGTTGGCAATAATTAATTGGTTCTATGGGCCTCTTCTGACAATTTTAATTATTCTTGGGGGGGGGGGGGGGCATTAAAATGTTCCCTATAGCTACAGGTCCTTTAATTATTATTAATGGAAAGCCCAATGAGAATCACATTAGAGAATCAGAATCCACTTACGAAATCGAAGTAAGAATCTAAATAAGAATTGAATCAGAGAAATAAAATCAAAATCAAATTAGAGAATCAAAATCAAAATCAAGTTGGAGAATCAGAATTAAAATCAAAATTAAGTTGGAGAATCAGAATCAAGTCAGAGAATCAGAATCAAAATCAAACTCAAGTCGGAGAATCAGAATCAGGATTGAGTTGCGGACCAAAAGGAGCCAGTGCACTTCTGGGCCACCGTAAATAGTAGATGAGTTGACCTTAGTAACAGCATCCAAAACTCCATTTCATCAAAAATATGACTTATCCCCTTTTTCCACTGACCCCTTCAAAATTTTAATTTAATTTAATTTATTATTATAGTAGTGTAGTGTTACAAATACTGTTCTAATTCCATTATTTCATACATGATATTGTATTATATTTTTGTATGCCTGCATGATTTCAAAATTGCTCCCAGATAAGCACTATATATGGCATTAAGCATCATTTTTTTATATTATGCATGCTTAATACTTGCTATTCAAAATGACTTACTCCTTCATGTGTATGGATATTGTTAGGAGTTGTGCAAACTGAAAATGTTTTGAACTACTATGAAAAATAGCAGTGCTTCCCAAACATAGCAGTACTATCACCTTCATCTTATCAAATGATCAATAGCAGTGCAATAATATTATCATTGAATAATTAATATGTTGACAATAGCAACAGTTACTGGATAGAAAGTGAGTGAGTGAAATATCTTAGTAAAGTCAAAATTATGTATTCTATAGCTATTAAGTGCAGAGTGACTTTCATTCTGCTAACATGTAGCTTAACTGCCATTGCATCTGTTAGTGATAAAATTAGTGAGGCTTATTGTAACTACACTACTGAATCTAACAGCTACGCATGTAAGGATGACAGCGCCTGTCCAACATGGTTCTACTGCAACACTGAAATTGGTAAATGTCAGTGTGGAGAAGGTTACCACAGAATGATAGCATGTGACGAAGCCACAGGAAGAGCTGCTGTGTCCAACTGCCACTGTGTGACCTATGATAATGTGACCAAGGAAACTCAGGTTGGCTCTTGCTACTACAACTGTGAGAATACTGCCCATAAGACTCTATACGACAGAGTCTATCATCCTCTGCCAATTGACCCTATAGAATCAACTGTTAAAGTTTGTGGGCGATTCAACAGAATAGGGACACTGTGTGGTCAGTGTGCACCTGGACTCAGTCCGTTTGTCCTCTCATACAATCTGAGCTGTGTTGAGTGTCCAGATGGAAACAAGAATTGGTGGAAGTTTGTCTTAGCTGGATTTGGTCCACTAACATTCTTCTACATATTCATTGTAGTGTTTAACATCAATATCACCTCATCGCGTCTTAATGGGGTGGTCTTGTTCAGTCAAGCTATTACAATGCCAGCTTTAGCTCGTATCTTTCTCTTGACATTCGCGACTCGACCTGATATTTTGAGAGCTATAAAGTTATTATTTCCACTTTATAGCTTTTGGAATCTCGATTTTTTTCGTACGATAATTCCAGATATTTGTATGAATGTTAGCACGTTGGGAGCTCTTGCCTTGGACTATGCCATTGCTGTTTATCCATTATTCCTCATAACTCTCTCGTATGCACTAATTGTACTTTATGATCGTGATGTACGACTCTTAATATATATGTGGAGGCCATTCCATAAGGCATTTAGCATTTTTAAGAGAAACTGGGACATTCATACTTCTGTAATAGATTCATTTACAACATTCTTTTTGCTTTCTTATGTGAAAGTTCTGAGTGTGTCTAGTGATTTGCTTATGTATATTCATGTTTACACTTTAGATGGCAAGAGTTCACCACGGCTTTTCTATGACCCAACTTTCCACTACTTTGGTGAGAGACATTTACCATATGCAGTTCTTGCCCTACTCTTTCTTGTAACATTTGTTATTCTTCCTACTCTTGTATTGACTCTTTATCCATTTCAGTTCTTTCAAAAGTTTCTTTCACTTTTCCCCTTACGCTGGCACTTTCTTCATGCTTTTGTTGACTCATTTCAGGGCTGTTACAAGGACGGTACTGAACCTGGGACTGTCGACTGTCGGATATTTGCACAATTTGGTCTATTTATAAGGCTGACCATTTTTATCATTTACGCATTAACTCTGACATCCATATTCTTTATTTATACAATATTGGCTTGTGTACTTTGGTTGATACTTTTGGTCAATGTAAACCCCTTCAAGAAGAGTGTACATACCTACCAAAAAATAGATTCTATCTTGATTGTGTTTGTTAGTCTTTTCTGCACTTCCATACTTGGAATAAATATTGGAAGTATGGAACAACATGTGTACCTCCCAGTCATGAACGTAATTGCATTGTTCGCTCCCTTTGTTACTATGCTTTATGTTTTATACATTATACTCCACTGGATATGCTCTCAGCAAAGATGTGGTAAAGATTTATTCAGTTCTGTGACATTATTTTGGAATCAATTAGGGAACAGCAATATACAGTGTTGCTAATTAATGTATTTTATTAAAATTAATAGATATCAAAAACTAACCTTTGTATCTAGCTACTCTTGATCATTAACATGTGTTTGCTATGCATGCATGTTTATGTTATAGATAAAAGTTGTGACATACACTAGCCCATTAGGAGTTGGTGTTAAAACCTGTCCCAATTCATGAGTGAATTAATATCATTAACAATTAATTTTCTAATGAATGCACAGGAGTGCAGAATCCTCACCGTTAGCTACATGCATGCACGATTCCTCTGTGTGTATAGCATAGCTCAATATACATGTGTATTTTTGTTCTGAATCAATATCAGGAGTATTGAACTACATACACTGCACCTGAACAGGTTCTGGTACCATTCTCTTTAGAGTCAGCGCTGCATCATGTGATCTAGGAGTAGGTGAATTAGCTAGGCACCTGGCCAGTGGCGTCCTTACACCTGGGTGCAAGTTATCAAAAGTAACTGCATAGGTGGATGCATAAGGCTAGTGGAAGTGTACTATACATGTAGTACTATTAATAATGTAATAACCTAAGTACTCAGGGTTTCATCCAGTAGGGGGACAGGGGGGAAACTTCCCCTCAAACTCCTTAGCTTCCCCCCCCCCCCTAAAAATTTAAATTAAGCATCATAATATCACAATAAGTCACCAAATCAAATCCGATTAGCATTTCTTTTTGATCAAAATTTATCCGAAACAATCTGGAGGAATTCTCCAGAATAGCTACATCTCAAGAAACTTTGTGCGCTAAATACACCCACTCATTAATCGCACTTCCACCCCAAATTTTTGTTGCTAGATGAAACCCTGCAGCACTGACTCTAAAGAGAATGGTACATGTGACATAGCCAGGTGCAGTGGTGTCGCCAGGGGAGTGCATGTGGGTTCATTTGCAATCCATGCACCTGTGCACCCATCCTATGTATATTATTGTTTACCTACATGTATAGCTTGTCACAGTATGCATGTTTCACTAAACTGTTATAGTCAGTAATACACTGTCTTACATAGCTAGTAGTACCAGGGTTTCATCTAGCAACAAAAATTTGCACTCCTGTGCATTCATTAGAAAATTAATTGTTAATGTTGATATTAATTCACTCATGAATTGGGGCAGGTTTTAACACTAACTCCTAATAGGCTAGTGTAACTCACAACTTTTATCTATAACATAAACATGCATGCATAGCAAACACATGTTAATGATAAAGAGTAGCTAGATACAAAGGTAAATTTTTGGTATCTATTTAATAAAATACACTAACTAGCAACATTGTATATTGCTGTTCCCTAATTGATTCTAAAATAGTGTCACCGAACTGAATAAATCTTTACCACATCTTCTCTGAGAGCATATCCAGTGGAGTATAATGTATAAAACATAAAGCATAGTAGCAAAGGGAGAGAGCAATGCAATTACGTTCATAACCGGGAGGTACACATGTTGTTCCATACTTCCAATATTTATTCCAAGTATGGAAGTGCAGAAAACACTAACAAACACAATCAAGACTGAATCTATTTGTTGGTAGTTATGTACACTCTTCTTGAAGGGGTTTATATTGACCAAAAGTATCAACCAAAGTACACAAGCCAATATTGCATAGATAAAGAATATGGATGTCAGAGTTATGACAAAAAGGGTCAGCCTTATGAATAGACCAAATTGTGCAAATACCCGACAGTCGACAGTCCCAGGTTCAGTACCGTCTTTATAACAGCCCTGAAATGAGTCAACAAAAGCATGAAGAAAGTGCCAGTGTAAAGGAAAAAGTGAAAGAAACTTTTGAAAGAACTGAAATGGATAAAGAGTCAATACAAGAGTAGGAAGAATAACAAATGTTACAAGAAAGACTAGAGCAAGAACTGCATATGGTAAATGTCTCTCACCAAAGTAATGTAAAGTTGGGTCATAGAAAAGCCGTGGTGAACTCTTGACATCTAAAGTGTAAACATGAATATACATAAGCAAATCACTAGACACACTCAGAACTTTCACATAAGAAAGCAAAAAGAATGTTGTAAATGAATCTATTACAGAAGTATGAATGTCCCAGTTTCTCTTAAAAATGCTAAATGCCTTATGGAATGGCCTCCACATATATATTAAGAGTCGTACATCACGATCATAAAGTACAATTAGTGCATACGAGAGAGTTATGAGGAATAATGGATAAACAGCATTGGCATAGTCCAAGGCAAGAGCTCCTAATGTACTAACATTAATACAAATATCTGGAATTATTGAACGAAAAAAATCGAGGTTCCAAAAGCTATAAAGTGGAAATAGCTACTAACTTTACAGCTCTCAAAATATCAGATCGAGTCGCGAATGTCAAGAGAAAGATACGAGCTAAAGCTGGCATTGTATTAGCTTGACTAAACAAGACCACCCCATTAAGACACGATGAGGTGATGTTGATATTAAACACTACAATGAATATGTAAAAGAATGTTAGATGACCAAATCCAGCTAAGACAAACTTTCACCAATTCTTATTTCCCTCTGGACACTCAATACAGCTCAGATTGTATGAGAGGGCAAAAGGACTGAGTCCAGGTGCACACTGACCACACAGTGTCCCTGCTCTGTTGAATCGCCCACAGATTGTAATAGTTGATTTTGAAGGGTCGATTGGCAGTGGATGATAGACTCTGTCGTATAGAGTCTTATGGGCAGTATTCTCGCAGTTATAGTAGCAAGAGCCAACCTGAGTTTCCTTGGTGACATTATCATAGGTCACACAGTGGCAGTTGGACACAGCAGCTCTTCCCGTGGCTTCATCACATGCTATCATTCCGTGGTAACCTTCTCCACACTGACATTTACCGGTTTCAGTGTTGCAGTAGAACCATGTAGGGCAGGAGCTGTCATTTTTATACGTATAGGTGTTAGACTCAGCTATAAGGATGCAATGAGCCTCACTATAGAGAAAAGAGGCCTCGCCAACTACATAATTAAGACATAATGTGTCAGTTAAGCTACATGCTAGCGGAATTGAAATCACTCTGCACATCTTTAACATTATGTCTTGTCTTTTACTACGGTCTATATTTCATCAGCTAGCTAACTTATCCTTTAAGTTGGTGGTGATATAGCTAATAATATTATTATGGTTATGATTATAAAGCACTGCTGTTTATCCTAGTAGTTCACTACATTTTCAGTTTGACAAACTGCAAATGTAACTGCACGTTCATGTATACATACATCAATATGAAGATCCATTTAGCTATGGCAGGTATATGTAGCTATAATATGTATTATAAGTGATTATAAACCATTATAATAATATTATGATACTATCATGGACACTAAGCTCTCATGGATGCTCTAATAAACTCACGATAATTATTATATCCTGGGTGCCGCTACCTGGTATACTCAACACTTCTATAATATACTATAATTATTACTATTGACACTACTTTACTACAACAATTCAGTAGTTTGTTGCTGATAGAATCAATATTATCCACAAACTTAACTTGAAAGTATTTAAGCTCTGGATTATCCCTTAGCCATATTGAAGGGTGACATCTATTATAAACAATAAATGTTATGTCAAACATGATTCATAACCAGCATCAGGCCATTATAAATCCATCCCATGGGAATAATAGCTAACTCTGTCTGAAGACATGTCAAGAGAATATGCAGGATTTATCAGTGGAGGGATAGAGAATAGCTGCATTTTAGGTATGGCTAAATGTACAATGAGATGGCATACCAAAAAGGGTTTCAAACACATTCTTGATAGATATGCGGTATAGAAAATAAATAATGGAATTATCAATAATAATATTATAGTGCTGAAAATCAACACTGTACCATGCAGGTTCAGTTCAGTCAATTCATATTTGTAGCAGCGAGTATGCAAACAGAATACCAACTAACGAATTAAACGTTTTGTAAAGGTATAATAATATTATAGCTAGCTATAGAGCAAGAGAATTGGCACACAATGCCATGTAAATAACAAATGCAACACTATAAAGCCATTAGGGCATAAGGTAGATGATTCCTACCAAAATCAGGGACACTCAGTATACAATAAAGTCCATGCATATTACATATCCCAACAACTGATTTACAGCACCACAAACTAAGAACTTCAAATACATACAGAATTTGATAAATAACAGTCGCTCTCTGATTCACCATAGGCATGAACCAGGACACAACGAAAGATGGTGTATACCGTGTGTGTATGTGCCTATAGTACTCCATTGCTTCTGCATTCCAATCCATTCCATTCCACCATTCCTGGCATTCCATCGTTCCAGTCCACCATGGCCAAATCCAAACTGTTACACCCTTCCATTACCATAATTTTAGTTAAATTTGGGTCTGCTATGGATGCTATCGTTATCTCAAAGTGATTTATATCCGCATGTATAATAACTTCATGTTATTGGAATTGCATCAGAATTTTCTCAATAGCTATTACATAAAATTGCCCGTGTATACATACATACAGTATTGTACATGAAATTTACCATACAGTTGTACATAATTCATTGAACATGCATAGTATCATACACAGTGAGCCATGCTATATAATATTATTATGTATGCATGTAGCGGTGAGGGTTCTGCACTCCTGTGCATTCATCTGACTATAGTTTCCATGCATTTCCATAATTTAGGTCTTGCTGATCTACATGTATTCTTCGCATGTATATATAAATTTATGCTATTGGAATTGCAGCAGAATTTCTCAGAACTGTTACATAAATTACCAGTGCATACCTACACGAAATTTGTCACACAATAATAGCCGGCACATGCAATAATAATAATATTATTATGTTTGTTTACTAACACATGAGGATATAATGTAAACATTGAAACTAGCTAGCTTCTTCCCAGATCTCAGGTTGCTAGCTATAATATGCTTTAGTTCTCGAGTTTTATATATAAGTCATGTGGATGCAAAAGTTCTTTCATCTACAGTACCTTTTTGGAATTATTGTTCTAGTGTCTTCTAATGTGTATGTTCTTCATGGTATTGATGATTCTAACATTAATCGTGGTTTTGGCAAGAATTACTCGCACGGCACTTTTTCCTTAGAATGCACTGCAGACAGCTCCTGTCCAACATGGAACTATTGTAGCTCAGGGCGTTGCCAGTGCGGAGAGAATCATCATGACATTATTCTTTGTAAAGATGAGAGCAACATCTCAGGAGTTTTGGACTGCAATTGTGTGACCTATGACGAAGCTACTGGGAGCACATTTGTTGGTGAATGTTTTTACAATTGCGTGAATTACATTAACATAGATCGAATATACCACATTTTACCGAGGAAACCAACAGAATTAGTGAACCATTCTGTATGCAGCTGGTTCAACAGAAAGGGGCTGCTCTGTGGTGAGTGTGAGGATGGCTTTAGTCCTTTCGTTCTCTCCTATAATTTCAGCTGCGTGAATTGTACAGATGGTTACAAAAACTGGTGGAAGTTTTCTTTGATTGTGTTTGCTCCTGTGACTTTCTTTTATTTGTTTGTAGTTATCTTCCAAATCAATGTGACATCTTCTCATCTTCATGGAGTGGTCTGGTTTAGCCAGACTATCTCCATACCACCTCTAATGCGGTTAGTGACGGTTATGTTGGCAAAAGATTATCCACACGTATTAACAGTAGTTCGAGGTTTTGCACCACTGTATAGTGTATGGAACTTAGATTTACTTCGTTCTGTTATTCCAGACACTTGTCTTAATGTGAGTCCTTTACAAGCCTTAGCGTTAGAGTATGTGGTTGCATTTTATCCATTGGTTCTTGCCTTTCTTTCTTACTGCATGATAATACTCTATGAGGCTAAGGTCACACCAATACGTATCATTTGGACACCATTTCATAAATTTTTTACTCTTTTTCGTAAGACATGGGATGTCCGCACATCACTTATTGATTCATTTGCTTCTATCTATCTTCTGTCGTATGTCAAGATCTTGAATGTATCTATGGATCTGTTGATTCCCACAAAAATTTACAAATTCAATTCAAATGCTGTAATGTATGGACTTTATTATGTGCCAAGTGTCCAGTATTTTGGTAGTTATCATCTTCCTTATGCCATATTGGCTTTAGTGCTGCTTTTTTTCTTTGTAACTCTGCCAAATGTGATTCTTTTGCTCTATCCCTTTCAATTTTTTCAAAAAATTTTGACGCTCTTTTCCATCAATTGGTATTCTCTTCGCATTTATGTCGATTCCTTTCAAGGTTGCTACAAAGATGGAACTGAACCTGGTACATTTGACTGTCGTTGGTTTTCGGCACTAATGCTGTTTACTAGGCCTATTTGTTTCATTATCTATGGCTTGACTCTGTCAATGATGACTTTTGCTTATGCACTCATCCTTAATGCCACAGTTCTGATACTTTTTGTCAATATTCACCCATACAAAAAGACCACTGTCCGCTATCCTTCCACTGATACCACTTTTTTCATCTTACTTGGTCTGTTTTTCTCTGCTATTCTTGGGATGGACTTGTCCACTATTGAAAGTAGCATATATGGCCCAATTTTGGTTATCATTTGTGTCATATCAGCATGTGTCCCCCTCTTCTATATTACCTTTTTCGTCTTCTCCTGGCTAATCAAGATAAAGAGACAGAACAATTAAAGTTTGATTTCTTTCATCAGTCTGTGAACAAATTAATAGCTACAAGTTTATATAGCTAATATTATTATAGTAATCTTATGTAGTGTTACAAATACTGTTCTAATTCCATTATGTCATACATTTTTGGTATACATGATGTCAAAACTGCTTCCAGATAAGTGCTAAGAATAGCTATAGCAGATGCCCAAGCAGCTTCTGCATGCAAGCAACTTTATATCAATATCCACTAACTCAATAGTACATTAATTAAGGTGTCCTAAGTTCAAGAGACTCCACTCCAAACATCTACTTAAGCCACTGTAGTGTACATTATTCTGAATGATCAACTTTCAAGTTTAAGTGTTATTTTTCGTGTATGCCTGCATAATACAAAATGATGTACGCCCATGAGTATGGATATTGTTGGGAGTTGTGCAAACTGAAAATGTTTTGAACTACTATGAAAAATAGCAGTGGTTCCCAAACATAGCAGTAGCTACTATCACCTCTGTTTTATCAAATTACCCACAGCAGACTGATATTTATCGGTTTTGGTGTTGCAGTAGAACCATGTTGGACAGAAGCTGTCATTTTTGCACATACAGGTGTTAGATTCGGTTGTGAAGTTGCTATAAGCCTCACCAATTTTATCATTAACAGATGCAATGGCAGTTAAGTTACATGTTAGCAGAATGAAAGTCACTCTGCACGTAATAGAATACTAACTGTTGCTATTAATTTTTAAGCGTACATTATTACCGATAATATTGGAAGGTTACCACAGAATGATAGCAATGGTATTAATTATTTCCTAGTATGTAATATGCATGCATAATACTTGCTAATCAAAACTTAATGATGTATATACATGTGGATATTGCATGAGTAAACTGAAAATGTTTTCATCTACTATGAAAAATAACAGTGCTTCCCCAATATAGCCGTACTGTCACCTCCATCTTATGAACTGATCCACAGCAGTGCTATAATATTATTATAGATATAATAGCTAGTAACCGTTACTACCATCAGTAGATATGGAGTGAGTGAGTGAAATAGATGGTATACTAGTACAGTTAAAATTATGCATCATAAGTGCAGAGTGATTTTCATTCTGCTAACATGTAGCTTAACTGCCCTCACATCTGTTAGTGTTGAATTTGGTTGCAACTACACTACTGAATCTAACAGCTACACATGTAAGGATGACAGCTCTTGTCCAACATGGTTTTACTGCAACACTGAAACTAGTAAGTGTCAGTGTGGAGAAGGTTACCACAGAATGATAGCATGTGACGAAGCCACAGGAAGAGCTGCTGTGTCCAACTGCCACTGTGTGACCTATGATAATGTCACGAAGGAAACTCAGGTTGGCTCTTGCTACTATAACTGTGAGAACACTGCCCACAAAACTCTATACGATAGAGTCTATCATCCACTGCCAATTGACCCTATAGAATCTACTGTTAAAGTTTGTGGGCGATTCAACAGAACAGGGACACTGTGTGGTCAGTGTGCACCTGGACTCAGTCCTTTTGTCCTCTCATACAATCTGAGCTGTGTTGAGTGTCCAGAAGGAAATAAAAATTGGTGGAAGTTTGTCTTAGCTGGATTTGGTCCTCTCACATTCTTTTACTTATTCATTGTAGTGTTTAACATCAATATCACCTCATCACGCCTTCATGGGGTGGTCTTGTTTAGTCAAGCTATTTCAATGCCAGCTTTAGCTCGTATGATTCTCTTGACATTTGTGACTCGACCTGATATTTTGAGAATTGTAAAATTAGCATTTCCACTTTATAGCTTTTGGAATCTTGACTTTTTTCGTACGATAATTCCAGATATTTGTATGAACGTTACTACATTACAAGCTCTTGCCTTGGACTATGCCATTGCTATTTATCCATTATTCCTCATTATACTTTCATATGTACTGATTGTACTTTATGATCGTGATATAGGACTCTTAATATATATGTGGAGGCCATTTCATAAGGTATTTGGCATCTTTAAGAGAAACTGGGACATTCGTACTTCAATAATAGATTCATTTACAACATTCTTTTTGCTTTCTTATGTGAAAGTTCTGAGTGTGTCAAGTGATCTGCTTATTTACGTTCGTATACACAGTTTAGATGGCAAGAGTTCAATAAGGCTATTCTACGATCCAACTTTCCACTACTTCGGTGGGAGACATTTACCGTATGCAGTTCTTGCCCTAGTCTTTCTGGCAATATTTATTGTTCTTCCTACTCTTATATTGACTCTTTATCCATTTCAGTTCTTTCATAAGTTTCTTTCACTTTTCCCTTTACGCTGGCACTTTCTTCATGCTTTTGTTGACTCATTTCAGGGCTGTTACAAAGATGGCACTGAACCTGGGACTGTTGATTGTCGGGTGTTTGCACAACTGGGTCTATTCTTCAGGCTTGCCTTTTTTGTCATCTATGCACTAACACTTACTTCCGTGTTCTTTGTTTATGCAGCAGTAGCAAGCACACTATGGCTAGTATTTATAATCAGTGTAAACCCCTTTAAGAAACATGTGTCTTCATATGTACTAACAGATTCAGTGTTTCTCATATTTATAAGCATGTTCTACA
The DNA here is from genome assembly GCA_963930775.1 of Cliona cf. orientalis. Classification (NCBI taxonomy): domain Eukaryota; kingdom Metazoa; phylum Porifera; class Demospongiae; order Clionaida; family Clionaidae; genus Cliona; species Cliona cf. orientalis. Next base: position 7,423,804 of record OZ005697.1, read on the forward strand.
TTTCTGTTATTGGAATTGACATAGGAGGTATGGAACAACATACCTACCTTCCACTCATAAATATCTTTACTTTGTTATTCCCATTTGCTGCTATGCTTTATGTTCTGTACGTTATGCTGCACTGGATATACTCTCGAAGAAGATGGGGAAAGGAATTGTTCAGAAGTATGAAATATTGGAAACTTTTTCAAGAATATTATAGCAGTGCTCATTAACTATAAAAAGCCATTGCACAAAGGAATACGGATCAAAAATTACTTTGATCATGATGGCTATTATTGACCCAATGATATTATCTGTTATACTAGTTGTACGATATCAGCTAAGATTTATATCCATGAATCATAATAATAATATTATTATGGTCAACATAATGAATTAGTACTAGTAGTCAATGCTTATTGTTACAGTATTGTACGTGCACTTTTAATTAAGTGTATAGCACATACAAGTTGACACTATCACTATAATGTATTGTTGATGAATTGCATTAATTGGTCTAATGGCTATATAGCATCTAGCCAGCTATAGGCATCTATTCAAGACTATAATAAACATGTACAATGTCATGTATCTAATATGTCCAGACATTGACAAAATTAATATGACATTGACTAGCTGTTAGCTAGTGTATGACACAAAAATAATCATTATGTAGCTATATGCTTATCTGTCCCTTGATATTAATTTTGTATAAAACAACGAGATTGGATAATTACAATCACATGTTGAAACTACAACCGTGATTGTCAATATACTACTTGAAGTTCCTTTTAATCGATGGTGATATTTACTCATGCAATGTGGCAGTTTTGAACATCAACTCCCAATGGACCAGTGTAACTCACAATTTATCTATAATGATTCTTGTATAAGCTTATAGTAAACATGTGCTAATGACTTACAACCCAGGAGTAGAATCTGATATTATTATGATAATTGAGTGTCTGAGGTGCTGTTGGGGAGAGGCACCTGGCTAATAAACTGAAAGCCTCTGTGACGTACCTAAACTGAAGTATGCTCTTGAGAGCCACTGCCATAATGACAACTGACCAGCACAGAACAGAATGGCAATTATGCAGTCATGCAGCTGAGTAGAACTAGGTGCCATATAAATGCTGACTGGCAACAACTACACACTACTACTGGACATACCATTGAATGCGTTTATACTTTCCCTCAGATGACCCTTGCCTAACTAGTTAATAATACTATTACATGAGGGTTGGGACGGACAGATGGACAAAAATCATCGAACGATTGCAGTAATCCCTCTGCCTATACTTTACGGTGAGGCAAAATAATTATTACTACAGATGATGTTTGAACATCAATGGGGCAAGTCTTGAGCTGCAAACACCAAACAAGTACAAATTGTCAAGTAAAAGTCTATTTGGGATGACTGACTGTATATCTCTCTACTTGGCTAGTGGCCTCATAGTATGAGCTTGCTCCCGTTCTACGTTGTTAGGAATTTTTAACTCTCCAAGGGTATAATACAAGGCTTTTGCTACTTTCAGAGACTTTATACTGTATAATTTGCACTGTCGTCTATGTTAACTTATGTGTCTTAACGCATGTGCACTGAATGAAAGTTGCAGATCGTTGCATTAATTAGAAGACTGGTATGATGGACGGCAGATATGTACAAACCGAACATCTCAATTGATATCACTTGTGTATGGATAAAAATGAATTTCCTAATCAAGGTAATCTAATAAACATTTTCATAACATTAATCTCTATAAACTATAGCAACAAAATAATAAAATATTACAGTAACTATTTTCTACTTGGTTCCAACATAATGTAATATTATAGAACTGAATAACTCTCGACCACATCCTCTCTGAGAGAATATCCAGTGGAGTATAATGTACAAAACATAAAGCATAGTAGCAAATGGAGAGAATAATGCAATTACATTTATAACTGGGAGGTACACATGTTGTTCCATACCTCCAATATTAATTCCAAGTATGGAAATGTAGAAGAGACTTACAAACACAATAAACACTAAATCTATATGTTGGTAAGTATATACACTCTTCTTGAAGGGGTTTACATTGACCAAAAGCATTAACCAAAGTACACAAGTCAATATTGCATAGATAAAGAACATGGATGTCGGGGTTAATACATAGATGACAAAAAAGGTCAATCTCATAAAAAGACCCAATTGTGCAAACCACCGACAATCGACAGTCCCAGGTTCAGTACTGTCTTTGTAACAGCCCTGAAATGAGTCAACAAAAGCATGAAGAAAGTGCCAGCGTAAAGGAAAAAGTGAAAGAAACTCATGAAAGAACTGAAATAGATAAAGAGTCAATACAAGAGTAGGAAGAACAACAAATGTTGCAAGAAAGATCAGAGCAAGAATAGCGTATGGTAAATGTCTCTCACCAAAGTAATGCAATGTTGGATCATAGAAAAGCCGTGTTGAACTCTTGCCATCTAAAGTGTAAACATGAATATACATTAGCAGATCACTTGACACACTCAAAACTTTCACGTAAGTAAGTAAAAAGAATGTTGTAAATGAATCTATTACTGAAGTACGGATGTCCCAGTTTCTCTTAAAAATTCCAAATGCCTTATGGAATGGCCTCCACATATATATCAAGAGACGTACATCACGATCATAAAATACAATGAGTAAGTATGAGATAGTAATGAGGAATATTGGATAAAGAGCAATGGCATAGTCCAAGGCAAGAGCTCCTAATGTGCTAACATTCATACAAACATCTGGAATTATCGTACGAAAAAAGTTAAGATTCCAAAAGCTATACAATGGAAATGCTATCTTCACTACCATTAGGAAATCAGGTCGAGTTACGAATGTCAACAGAAGAATACGAGCTAAAGCTGGCATTGTAATAGCTTGACTGAACAAGACCACCCCATTAAGACGCGATGAGGTGATATTGATGTTAAACACTACAATGAATATGTAGAAGAATGTTAGTGGACCAAATCCAGCTAAGACAAACTTCCACCAATTCTTATTTCCCTCTGGACATTCAACACAGCTCAGATTATATGAGAGGACAAACGGACTGAGTCCAGGTGCACACTGACCACACAGTGTCCCTGTTCTGTTAAATCGCCCACAAATTGTAACAGTTGATTCTGAAGGGTCGATTGGCAGTGGATGATAGACTCTGTCGTATAGAGTCTTGTGGGCAATATTCTCACAGTTGTAGTAGCTAGCAAGAGCCAACCTGAGTTTCCTTGGTGACATTATCATAGGTCACACAGTGGCAGTTGGACACAGCAGCTCTTCCTGTAGCTTCATTACATGCGATCATTCTGTGATAACCTTCTCCACACTGACATTTACCAGTTTCAGTGTTACAGTAGAACCATGTAGGGCAGGAGCTGTCATCCTTACATATGTAGCTGATAGATTCTGAATCAGCAGTGTAGTTGCAATAAGCCTCACCATAGACAGAAGAGACCTCTCCAATTGCAAAATAATTAGTAGATAATGCGGCAGTTAAGCTACATGCTAGCAGAATTAAAGGCCCTCTGCATATTTTTAACATTATGTCCAGTCTTTTATACTACGATCTATATTATATCACTAGCTTTCCATCCAATTGATAATATAGTATACTAAGTTATGTCATTTGAAAAGTTGGTGGCGAAACTATTATGGGTATGATTACGAAACACTGCTGTTTATCCTAGTAGCTAGTTTATAATATTCAGTTTGCAAAATTGAAAATATAACTACATATCATGATAAAGATCCATTTAGCTATGGCGAGTACGGATGGCTATAGCTAGCTAAGTAATTATTACGCATGTACCGTACTATTCTCAGTATACTATGTAACTCCCATGAATGCTCTTAGACTATCATAACTCAAGAATTTATCTAAGGCTCTTGCTACCTGTATGGTATAGCTACTGACCATATTATTATAAGATCAGAAATTTTGTCTACAGACTTATGTAAGTAAGCTCTGGACTATCCTTTAGTGATAAAAGATAACATATTATAGACGTTGTAAATAAATATTATGACAAACATGATTTGTAATCAACATCCGGCCATGCATTGTCAATATCGTGGAAAAATCCATCCCATGGCAAGAATAACAGACTGAGTCTGAAAACAAAAGAGATTGTATCCCACCATGACGTAGATCGAAGCTGCCGCCAGAGCAGTATAATATTGGCTGGATGTTGCCCTGTGGCTAGGGCAATGTTATGATATTGCCCTGTGGTACAGCTGACTACTACAGGTACCTGGCCCAGTGGTCAGACTCAGATACCACACTTAATTGTTACAACAATGGGATATAAACCAGTTAACATACCCCTACTCGTGCTATATGGAATAATGCACTTGTGTGTAGCCCTCGGGCTTTGCCCTCATGCATTATATTCCATACATGCAGCACTAGTAGGGGTGTGTTAACTAAAACGTATGCAAGATTAAGATAGTGATATAGGTGGAAGGATAGCAAACAGCTAAATGGCTAAATGTTAATAATGAGATACATACCAAGAAGCATTTCAAAATTTCATTGTTGATACAGGTAGCTAAGCCATAGAAAATGGTATTGTCAACAGCATTAGTGCTGAAAATCAACAATGTACAAAGAAAATACCAACCTAGCCAATTAGTGGAATTAAGTTGATAATTAAAGGCTAATATAATTACCATAAGTCTGACAAGGCAGGTGTTCAAACAGGCGATTGCATACCTACCAACCGTCCCTATTTTGGAGGGACAGTCCCTATTTTTGGTGCACTGTCCCGCTTTTTCTTTGCTTAAAGTAAGTTTTGTTCCTATTTTTTGTGACTTTTTTGTGCACTTTTTTCCTAACAAACTTGGTAATTTTGGCTATTTTTGCCAAGTTTCTTAGTAATGTCCCACTTTCAGGCCAAAAATCCCAAGATTTTGTCCCACTTTTAGGTTTTGATAGGTTGGCAGGTAGCTATGCGATTGAGATAAGAACGAAGAGAAAAATGTCAGGACTAAGCCGGGATTTAAACCCAGGACCTAAAATCAGGTCTCAGGTTCAAATTACGAGGCCTAAAATCAGGTCCTGGGTTAGCTACAATTCCAGCTTAGCTACTCCTGATATTTCACTAGATTTCCTGGTATAATTATGCCAGTTGACAAGTTGGTGATGAATAATACAGTTAATGTAAAGCACTTAAGCAGTTGCTGTTTATCCTAATAGCTACACTTTCAGTTTGCCTAACTGCAAATTGCTAATAATATAACTGCACGTCCATATATCATTATGAAGATCTTAGCTATGGCGACTACTAGCTAGCTATGTATTATAACAATTCAACAGCTGCAAGATTGAGGTAGTGATACAAGTGAAAGGATTGCCAACAGCTTTCATTTTAAGTATGGATAAGTATTTCAAAACACATTATCAATAGAGTATGGATAAGTATTTCAAAACACATTATCGATAGAGGTAAGCCATAGAAAATGGAATAATAATACCTAGTATTGTCAATAGCCTTAGTGTTGAAAACTAACAATGTACCAGGTTCAATTCGGTCAATCCATCTGCAGCCAGTATGCAAAGAGAACAGCTAACAACTATCCAATTGAAAAGAGGGGTAGTTTTTGAGAAGATATAATAATAAGAATTAAGAGAATTAGCTACTGTTGGCACACATAATAACTTTTATAATAATTAAATGTACCGCTATGAAGGCAATAATATGGCGTAAGGTATGTACGTGATTCCCATCAAAATAAGGGACACTCGGTACAAAATAAAGACACAGTAGTTCTCCTTCGTGTATTCATACGAATTTCCCAAACTTAATCAATTTGGGATAGTTTTCAAAATCATAAGGATATTTACTATTAATAATTATTAGTAGCTAACACTGTTTGTTAATGAAATATTATTATCTTTAATGTTTCTAACTGGTTCCAACAGAATGTCAATACCTCTCGACCACATCTCCTATGAGAGCATATCCAGTGAAGCACAATGTACAAAACATAGAGCATAGTGGCAAATGGAGAAAACAATGCAATTACATTTATAACCTGGAGGTACTCATGTTGTTCCATGCTTCCAATATTGATTCCAAGAATAGAAATGTAGAAGAGAATTATAAAAACAATAAATGCGGAATCAGTTTGTTGATAGATAAATGCACTCTTCTTGAAGGGGTTTATATTGACTAAAAGCATCAACCAAAGTACACAAGTCAAGATTGCATAGATAAAGAACATGGTTGTCAGTGTTAACGCATAGATGACAAAAAAGGTCAGCCTCACAAATAGACCCAATTGTGCAAACCACCGACAATCGACAGTCCCAGGTTCAGTACCGTCTTTGTAACAGCCCTGAAAGGAGTCAACAAAAGCATGAAGAAAGTGCCAGCGTAAGGGGAAAAGTGAAAGAAACTTATGAAAGAACTGAAATGGATAAAGAGTCAATATAAGAGTAGGGAGAACAACAAATATTGCAAGAAAAACTAGGGCAAGAATTGCATATGGTAAATGTCTTTCACCAAAGTAGTGCAAAGTTGGGTCATAGAAAAGCCTTACTGAATTCCTGCCATCTAAAGTGTAAACATGAATATAGATAAGTAGATCACCTGACACACTCAGAACTTTCACATAAGAAAGCAAAAAGAATGTTGCAAATGAATCTATTACTGATGTACGAATGTCCCAGTTTCTCCTAAAGATGCCGAATACTTTATGAAATGGCCTCCATATGTAAACTAGGCACCCTACATCACGATCATAGAGTTCAATTAATACATATGTAAGAGTAATAAGGAATAATGGATAAACAGCGACGGCATAGTCCATTGCTAAAGCCTCCAATGTACTCACATTCATACAAATATCAGGAATTACTGTTCGCAAGAAGTCGAGATTCCAAAAGCTATACAATGGAAATGCTATCTTCACTACCATTAAGAAATCAGGTCGAGTTACGAATGTCAAGAGAAGGATACGAGCTAAAGCTGGCATTGCAATAGCTTAACTGAACAAGACCACCCCGTTAAGACGAGATGAGGTGATATTGATGTTAAACACTACAATAAATATGTAGAAGAATGTTAGTGGACAAAATCCAGCTAAGACAAACTTCCACCAATTTTTATTTCCATCTGGACACTCAATACAGCTCAGATTGTATGAGAGGACAAAAGGACTGAGTCCAGGTGCACACTGACCACATAGTGTCCCTGCTCTGTTGAATCGCCCACAAACGTTAGCAACTAACTCAGTTGCGTTCATTGGAAGTGGATGATAGACTCTGTCATATAGAATTTTGTGGGCAGTGTTCTCACAGTTATAGTAGCAAGAGCCAACCTGAGTTTCCTTGGTGACATTATCATAGGTCACACAGTGGCAGTTGGATACAGCAGCTCTTCCTGTAGCTTCGTCACATGCTATCATTCTGTGGTAACCTTTTCCACACTGACATTTACCAGTTTCAGTGTTGCAGCTATAGAACCATGTTGGACAGGCACTATCATTCGTACATGTGTAGCTGTTAGATTCAGCAGTGTACTTATAATAAGCCTCACCAAAATCATCCTTAATTGATGAGATTGTAGTTAAACCTGTTATGATATATAGCAGAATAAAAGTGACTCCACTCATTTCTGATACTTATGTAGTTTCACCATAAAATAATTATTACTGCATACATACACGCAGCTAGTTATTGCTAGTCCTACATGTTACTAGTTAGAGTATCTACTGAGTGATCATGAACGTAACTATGTTATTATGTTAAACTCTAATCCATTATAATGACTATAATCAATGACATTATGAAAGTGCATAATTATTATATAGACTTGGTTGGGAAGAATCAAAAGTTTTCATTAGAGAATATCAGTTTGCATAACACAATTATCAGTAATTTCTGCATCCATATACAAACATGCTTGATTTGCATTCATATTATAACAATACTCGGCATAATAATATTGTTGTGTGACCAATAGCTGCTACTACGCCTGGAAATATTAATCTTGATTATTACACAATAGCCGTAAACAAGAACAGATGATAGTGGCTATGAAACATACTATATACTATCATCTATTCTTGTTTCACTGCTAGCTACTGTATAATATTATCATCTATATACTTCGAAGTCAAAATCATGAAAATTGATGGTTCTCTATAGCTATGAATGTAGACAAGTGATAGCTAATAACATTATACTTGTATGTAGGCACAAACATCAGCGGATTTACGTGAACACATGCAGTAGCTCCATTATATTACTCGGTACTCCACATGATAACTGAAAGTCATAGCTAAGTACGTAGCTAGTCCCATTTCTCACAGCTGGTCATGTACATGTAATAGCTAGCTATAGCCAAATGAAGTTAAAGTAGAAAAATTCACAGAATATCTAAATAAAAGCAATGCTATATACAAACATTTTCTCCCACAAAATTTCAAGATCATAATGGATACAATGCCAGGCCACAAGGCATTCTTGGAAGCTTGATCACTTGCCCACAAAATTTGAGCAGAATTTGGCAAAGTACAATTATTAAGTATACATTTAGGCTATGGTAGCTCAAACAGCCATGTGCAAGGATAGCTAGTATAACAGCACTTCAATGCATATTATTTTGGTACTCATAGCAGGGGCGTAGCTAGCCCATGAACATTGGTGTGGCTGAAGTGGGGGTTGATGCTTAATTTTGTATACAGCCAAGATATAGGAGCTGATATTTTAATAGCATTATTTGCACAAGCTCAAAATATGTAATAATCTTATGAAGATTGGTGTGGCGAGAGCCACACTCTGCCATACCCTGGCTACGCCACTGCTCATAGTGATACAAGATTAGGTGTTGATCCCCATACAATTCTTTTTCAAGCAAGCCGACACCGTGACTAAGCTGAAAAAAACAATTATCCCATAGCTAGTAGCTACATCCAGATTGCATAGTAGAGCCATAATTATTATAATGCAAGCAGAATGGCTCAAATTATGAACTTTGATCGAGAGACTTTTTTGATTCACACCTTTAAATTAAAGCTAGCTACTGAGCATTAGAGCAGAATGGCATGCCATTCTAAATAACGCACATTAGGGCTCAGTGCAAACATTGCAAATGCATGGCGTCCCTATAGCTATACAAACATAATTATGGGAAATACTCTAATAGGCATAGCTTTTATTCTAAGGTATGAATCAAAAAAGTCTCTCAATCAAAGTTCGTGATTTGAGCCATTCTGTGTGCGCATATAAAACAGAGTCCCAGTAGCTAGCTAGCTAGCTAAATGGAAATCTTTTATAGCTATAGTTCTTCCTTCATGTCATAATAATTATGACAATAGATGCACAAATAGCAGCTAATACAAGTGTACACCCTGACTAATAATTAATAAGATTAACATTGATAAAATTAATGTTAAATTCTCTCTCAACAACTTTCTTAGTGATTTAGATGATATCACTTGCTAGGGCAGACTATTCCGGAATTTGACAAAAAAGGAGTTTTGGAATGAATTTGTCCTTGTAAATGGGACATAATAATATTATACAATGTTTGAGAGTGGGAGCGTGATTCATATGAGGTGGTGAATGAATGAAGAGGGGAATTGGGAAAGTGTATCAAAATCCATTCAGTACTAATTTAAACAAGTAACAGGAATTCAAGAATCTCCTGGTTGTAAGGTGCAACTGTTTTAGACAGTCCTGATAACTTACTCCATGCCATGACTTTGTATAGATCTTGGAGGCTAGTTTCTCGCACCGAGGTAGCTAGCAGTAGCTCTGGATCGTATCGAGTGCAGATCAAGTTATTAATGGAGATTGGTGGCAGACTGGAATTACATTTTTTCACATTGAGGGTCAGTTTGTGGCCAACCAGCTACTTAGTAAGTAGCTAGCTAAACCACTGATACCAGTCAAGATAATCTTGTACACAATAGTTGGTTTTGTGCAGGAGCAAATTGTCTGCAAATATAGATAGACTTCCGCCACTCAACTGGAAACCATCATAATATAAATTAGGAAAACCAGTAGGATCAATTTGAAAATGGAACCTTGAGGGACTCCAGAAATAACATGCTGAGAGGAAGACTTAATTTACTGTAATTGCCCCTTTTACTCCTATAATCTGAGAGCGATTATAGAGGTAGCTAGGTGCTAATCCGCTATTCAATATGTGGATATAGCTACAACATGCAGCACAATGTTCTTGTTACAGAGAAAATTGTAATTATATCAGTTACAATCAACCCAAAACTACAATAAGTGATAGCTACATAATAATTATCATGATGATGCATATGGAAAAAATGAAACTTATTTATCGAGAATTGTTTAAAAATTATAAATTATTCTTTTTAGTATTACTAATCCCCATGCATCACCTCTGCGAATAGATCCAGTGCATAATAAGAAATGTAATGTAAGTGATTGGGACAAATGCTGTCAAAAGCCCAAGGATAACCATTACTGAAAGGTATGTATGCTCCAGCATACTCTCTGTGTTGGTGCCGACAACCGATATGTACATTATGCAAATGAGAAGCAGAAATACAGGATCCACAGAGGAATACCAAGAAACAGTTGTCCTCTTAAAAGGCTGAACATTAACATGCAGCACTGTCAATGAAATAATTATGATAAGAGCATACGGAAAGTACATTGATGTCAATGTAGAAGCATAAACCAAGAATAATGCAAGCCTGATGAACAGACCAAACTGTGCAAACCAACGACAATCGTAAGTTCCTGGCTCAGTCCCGTGCTTGTAAGAACCTTGAAAGGAATCCACAAAGGCATGAAGAAAATGCCATTGTATGGGAAAACAAGAGAGTAACTTTTGAAAACACTGAAATGGGTAAAGAGTCAAAACAAGGGTGGGGATTATGACAACAAATACAAGAGAAAAGACGGCAAGTATGCCATATACCATATGCTCCTTTCCAAAGTATGTTACACTTGAGTCATAATAGAGTGCACGATATACACTGCCATTCAAACTGTGCACAGACGTGAACATAAGCATATCACTAGAGACACTTAATATCTTAAAATAGATGAGAACGATAAAGGTTGCGGACGAGTCGATGACTGATGTACGGATGTTCCAATTCTTCGAAAAAAGGAAAGGATCCAATGAAATGGTTTCCATAAGTAGACTACGCACACGACATTGTGATCATATAGCTCAATGAGAACATATGAGATTATTATCAGAATAATTGGGTATACAGCGACAGCCTAGTCTAGTGCTAGAGCTTCCATAGTGCTCACCTTCAGGCATATATCTGGTATAATAGAGCGAAAAAAGTCCAAATTCCAAAAGCTATAGAGTAGATACACAGCCTTCGTTGCTTTTAGTACTTTGTGCTGATATTCAATTGTCAGTATGATTATGCGAGCCATCTGAGGTACCGACAAAACCTGACTGTAGAGTACAACTCCACGCAAATGTGAGGAAGTGATGTTAATATTAAACAGCATAATAAAGATATAAAAGAAAGTCAGTGGAACAAAACCGGCTAGTATAAACTTCCACCAGTTCTTGTGACCATCTGGACATTCTACACAAGTAAAATTGTAGGAAAGCACAAAAGGATACAGTCCTTTGTTACATTTACCACACAGTACTCCAGTTCTATTGAATCGTCCACACATAGCAGAGTTTAGATCTTTAGCTGGATTCATCGGGAGAAGGTGATACACTTTATCATTCATTGTCATTTGGTGATCACTGTCACAGTTGTAGAAGCATAAACCAGCTTGAGAGCTATTAGACTCTTCATTGTATGTCACACAGTTACTGTAGCAATTCAAGATGTAAGCAGCTCCATTCTCTTCATCACACTTTATCATTCCACGGTAAGTCTTTCCACACTTGCATTGCTTTGTGGCATTGTCACAAAAATACCACGTTGGACAGTGGCTATCACTAGTACAACTACAATTGTATGGAAGTTGGTCGGAAGCATTCTTGTGATCAGTAACTTTTGAAGCCAGCGAAGAGAAAACTAAATTTGTAGTAGAGATGATTACTAAGAGTAAGCAGACTATGACAGCCATGATCAAATGAAACGAAGTACGTTGCAGTAGCTAGCTATCAAGTTCATAATATTGAACACTAACTTGCAGGGCTGCTTCAAGAAAAATGCTCTGTATGGCAAGCCAAGATGTTTATTACCTACTACATATCTGGCATCAAAGCATGCATGTGTCAAAACTGTACCAGATGCATGTCAGTTTCAATATAGAATTGAACAGTGAACATAGAGCGGCTGCTAAGTTTAATAGTTATCCAATCGACACAATCAGTTAAATAACACTCACTACAAGTTTCACACAATAGGCTATAAGAGTAGGTATGTCGCACTGGACTAAAAATCAGATTTCCAATCCTAGGAAATGTGCAGTGTAGGGCAAAAGTTCGTGTAGACTTTTCTGAAACTGAAGGAAATTTTGCCCTATGCTGTACAATTTCCTTTACATTTCCTTCAACGCAGATTGAAGGAAATACAACGTTTTTTCTAGTGTCATATCCAATATTCTAGCCAAACTTCTATGTGTATGCCGTTTGATAAGTAAGATTGAAAAGATGCATCTTCGAAAAAAGAAAAGAACGTATTACATTTTCTTCTAGCTATATGCAACCCATAGGTGTGGGAACCGTGGGGGCTCCGAGGGGCTGGTGCCCCCCTATGTCGTCTGATATATTTATAGTTGCATAATCTATGGCTTATGTGCATATCACACAAGCCCTTGCCTATAGATCCATAGAGCCCCCCTATATAGAACTATCTTCCTACGCTTATGCAACCACAGATTAGTATTTTTAATTCTGCATGTCCTTTGAAGGACATGCACAGAGAGCCTAGATCATATTAAGATTAATATAGTCTAACATGGTGACGTGATGTTACGCAGTGGCTAAAATATTAACTAGCTACTTTGAAGACCCATAACAGTTGATTTTAGCTATATACATGATTTTCAATATGTGGTTGTGAGTATGGATAATTGTTTGTATTATACACATAATTATGCGTAGTAATAAGTTAGTCAAATTTCATCGTAAAACCTTCCAATATGCAGCTACATATTATAGGGATTCAGTGTTGCACTAAAAATGTATTGAATCAGATTCTGCATGTAACAGCAGCATGACTTCTATATAGGTTTACCGAAATTTCTAGCCGATTTGTAATCTAGCTTGTGCTTTAGACCATCTATGAATATTAAGAGCTTAGTCTATAGCTATAGCTATCTAAAAATTTGCATTGTAATCAAAGCATTGAAAATGAGTGCAAAGATATTTATTCTACTTTTAGTGACATACTCTTGTACCTCTGGCACCTTGTGTATCAGTGAAAGGTTTAGCACTGCTTATTGTAAGTTTGTTATAGAATCTAACAATCACACATTGTCGTATAGCTAATAATAACTGCTCCTGTCCGACATGGTTCTACTGCAATACTGAAATCGGTAAATGTCAGTGTGGAGAAGGTTACCACGGAATGATAGCATGTGACGAAGCCACAGGAAGAGCTGCTGTGTCCAACTGCCACTGTGTGACCTATGATAATGTCACCAAGGAAACTCAGGTTGGCTCTTGCTACTATAACTGTGAGAATACTGCCCGTAAGACTCTATACGACAGAGTTTATTCACTGCCAATCGACCCTTTAGAATTAACAGCTAATGTTTGTGGACGATTCAACAGAATAGGGACACTGTGTGGTCAGTGTGCACCTGGACTCAGTCCTTTTGTCCTCTCATACAATCTGAGCTGTGTTGAGTGTCCAGATGGAAATAAGAATTGGTGGAAGTTTATCTTAGCTGGATTTGGTCCTCTCACATTCTTTTAATTATTAATTGTAGTGTTTAACATCAATGTCACTTCATCCCATCTTCGTGGGGTGGTTTTATTCAGTCAAATGCTGACAATGCCTACATTAACTTGTATACTCTTTTTGGCATTTGTGACTCGACCAGATTTTCTGATAACACTGAAGATAGCACTTCTATTATATAGTGTTTGGAATATTGACTTCTTTCGTACAATAATTCCAGGTATTTGTTTGAATATGAGCACATTAGAAGCTCTTGCCTTGGACTATACCATCGCTGTTTATCCAATATTCCTCATTATTCTCACCTACTCACTTATTGAACTCTATGATCGTGACATAGGGTTCTTAGTTTATATGTGGAGGCCATTCCGTAATGCATTTAGCATTTTTAAGAGAAACTGGGACATTCGGACATCAGTTATTGACTCATTTCCCACATTCTTTTTGCTTTCGTACGTGAAAGTTCTGAGTGTGTCAAATGATCTGCTGATGTATATTCAAGTTTACACATTAGATGGCAAGAGTTCAACACGGCTTTTTTATGATTCAACATGGCATTACTTTGGTGAGAGACATTTACCATACGCTATTCTTTCCCTGATCTTTCTTGCAGCATTTATTGTTCTTCCTACTCTTGTATTGACTCTTTATCCTTTTCAGTTCTTTCATAAGTTTCTTTCACTTTTCCGCTTACGCTGGCACTTTCTACATGCTTTTGTTGACTCATTTCAGGGCTGTTACAAAGACGGCACTGAACCTGGGACTGTCGATTGTCGTTGGTTCGCACAATTGGGTCTGTTCTTCAGACTTGCTTTTCCTCTTATCTACACCCTAACTCTAAACTCGTTGTTCTTCGTATATACAGCAGTAGTTAGCACACTATGGATAATACTTTTGATCAATGTAAATCCTTTTAAGAAACATGTATCTTCCTATCTATTGATAGATTCGGTGTTTCTTATGCTTTTGAGCATGCTCAATATTTCTCTTCTTGGAGTAGATATTGCAAGTATGGAAAAACATGCATATCTCCCTATTATTCACATACTTGTAGCATTCTCCCCATTTGCCACTATACTTTATGTTGTGTATGTTATGCTCCATTGGATGTGTACAGGGAGGAAATGTTGTAGACAATTAATCAGATCTGTTACCTTCTGGAAGTAACTTAAGACTTTGTGTAGATGGACATTAGCATAGAATTACTTGTGTCACTAGTGACTCTATTAGCTACTATTTAAAGTTTGTAATGCTTTACTAGTAAAGATTGAATTCATTATTAATTTTGTAAAGAAGGTAGCTATCTATCAATAACGATGCTTACTATGAAGTCCTTGTACTTAGCTACACATGTATCTGTACTATTATTCGTAAAACATATCCATATATAGGCAGCTACACAATAACTACATATTATTAGATCTGTATAATATAATAATACTCATACAAGTTTACAGTATCACTACACATAATGCCCATGACAGTAACTGCTGTACCAGGAACATTAACTAACCTACATGTATAGCTACAATAATTCTGAAAATAACTAAACTATACAGTAATACATGCATAATATAATAAGTATCTCTTGTTATAGTGTCAATATGCTGTTCCTACAGCACTCTGCAACTGTGTACTTTGCTTGGCAATCTGACTTCTTGCAACGCTACAATCGTCATACGTGGCAGGATCGATCAATCGATGAGGGAGTGAGCTATCATCGTCAGGGTCATCAATAACCCTATATCCATACCTCCATGCTCTGTAGCGACTAATAATTTGCATGTCCCATTTCTTTTGGGAGTGAATGGTGTAAAAAAGTACACCTGCAAAATAAATGAACGGCACTATGCCAAAGATGACAGCAAGTATGAAACAAGTTTCAATGTGACGGTGGCCCTTGATGGTGGCGATGTTGATTCCAAGGAAAATGGTGCACATTATCACAAGAAGGAGTAAGAAAGTAGCATCGATTTTTGTATAGTGGGAATAAGCGTTCTTGTGAGGTTGTACTGTGATCACAAGCAGAGTGAAAAGTAGGAAAATGGCAGCAGCGAACGCAAAGAATATTGTGCCGAGAGTTATTCCATACACTATGAAGAGTAGGATCCTTACAATCAGATAAAAGGCGGCAAAATAGCGATAGTCTCGAGTACCTGACTCTGATCCATCCTTGTAGCATCCTTGAAAAGCAGTGACAAATGTCTTCAGGCATTGGCGATGGAGTTTGAGAGTGGTCAAACACTTTCGACAACAGCGGCATGGATACAGCAGCAAAATTAACACAGGGGGAGTGATAAAAAATACAATGAATACAAGGCCAAGAATACCATATGGTACCATGTGTTCACGGTGAAAAAATCTAAGGTTTGCATCATTGTAGACCACTAGCTGGTTGTCATGTGAATGAAGCTCATAAAGTCTGGTTGGAGCAAGCAGGTCAAAGGTCACATTCAAAACCTTACTGAAGGATAAAAGAAAGAGTGTTGCATAAGCATCAACAACTGAGGTTTGCATGTTCCAATTTCTACACAGACGAGTGAATAAGTTGTTAAACGGTTTCCAGAAGAAGACAACTGGCTTAAAATTTCGTGCGTGGAGCTGAACTAAGACATACGATATCAAGATAAGTACCAATGGATACAGTGCTACGGCGTAGTCCAAGGCTATCGTCCCAAGTGTGCTAGTATTGAGACAAAATTCAGGATACAAAGTACGAAAAAAGTCAAGGTTCCATATACCATACACGGACAGGAGAATTTTGGCTGGAAGAGTGTATTGAGGCTTTTGAACTACTGCCAGGAGTATAAAGCGAATATTAGTTGGCATAGCAACAGCTTGGCTATAAAACACGAAGCCATGAAGTGAAGATGAGGTAACATTGACCTTGAAAATGAAAATGATGAAGTAAAACACTGTCAGAAATGAGTACGCAGCACCAAAATATTTCAGCCAATTTTTGTATGAAACTTGTTCAGGGCACTCTATACACTTGAGATCATACGAATAAGCCACTGTGCTGTAGTTCTCTTTACAACTTCCACAAAGCATCCCTGCCCTATTCAAATCACCACAACTGAAATTATTCACCCAACCTCCAACATTCTTATGTATGGTCTTGTTTATGACTATCTCACTATAGACAGGATCAAATAGTTCGCCGCTAAACTCATTGGCACAGCGGTACACACAAGCACCAACGTACGTTGCGTTGTTATCTTCGTCGTATGTGATACAGTGGCAGCTAAGAACAGCAGATATGTACCTCTCTGGATCACATAACATGATTCCATTATGCTCGTTCCCACAAGTGCAGCACGTCCCATTACAGTAGTACCAAGGGCGACAGTCACTGTCATTAGCACAGTCTTTACCAGAGAACATAGAAGTGAGAGAATCACCATAGTTGTCATCGACATGATCGAATTCTTCCATAGTATGCGTCATTCGTGAAGCAAGTTTGTGATCAACTTTAAAGAGAGTCTCGACCTCTTTTGAATAGGGCAGATCCATTTGACTCGCCAGAGTAGCTGAGGATGCCATTATGAGAAGGAACAGGCATGATATTAGTGTACAGTGACACACAAACTGTAAACATGTTTCAGACATAGCTGATGGAGCTATAAGTAGCTATGTGTACTGTGGTAGCTAAAATGTTAGCTTTCTTAACTCACTCACAATCGCTATAATATATCTTACTGATTGTGTATTATAGTATGTAGTCATGTATGCTACATTGCTAGTGATGCCATAAATGGTCCCAAATGTTGATACTGAAAGCATTTTAGGATGTTAGTTTTCATAACAGTCGTACATAAAACCCAGTAGGAAAACAGTTGCATCAATGTTTACGTATCACAAAAAAGCACCAAACCGAGTTAGAATTGGGAGTACCATAATATTGTTATTATACTTACATAATAGTATAATATTATAGCTATAGCTCACTAATCATGTATGAGAATAGTAAATATAGCTATATATTATGACAGGCACCTGCATCATTCTCGTTACCTCAATCTAAAATCTTGATTATACCTACAAGCTATTAAGATTAATATAACGCAAGAATCTCAAGTTGCATGTAGCTATTAGCTTATAATTTTGGTAGATACATTGTAGCAGCTAGCTTATAACACCAGAGTTGGATGGCTACGTATTTATGCATATCTTTAGTGTGTGATTTGCTTATAACATTATTATAATATAGTTAATAGCTATTATCTTCCTAGTGGTAGATTATTAATTTTTATCATACATCTGATTTTGTAGCAGCACAATAATAATGACTTAGGTTTTCCTCTCTAAATCAATTAGTTCAATGTTATTAGGGTATATGTAGTATTTGCAGAGTAACTGTTATGTCAGAGTTATTAAAGCTAGTCTCCTAATTCACACAGGAGCAAAATTAATGTTATTGATCTATTGGAACAATGTACCACGGAGTTATTGCGTAAGTTTTGAAGTGGGAATTTCTCATAGTGAAGGTTAATTGGAGCTAGACGCGTATGGAACACAATCTCCTTCAGTGTATACATCAACTAATTTTGGCTTATATTATGTACACGCAGCAAATATTATTATAGAAATGTATCATATTATATACTGTCATGTCTAGAGCAGCTAATTAGCTACACTCAAGTTATGATAGCTATTCATAACTTATGTGTAGCTAATTAGCTGCTCTTTGTTCAAAAAATATAGCTTTAGTGAGAAGCAGACTATAATAATAATAGTCTGCTTCTAGCTAAAGCTACATTAACTTTTAAACAAAGCATAGCTAAAATTTAAGTTAATTAGCAGGGCTATATAGCTAGTGTCCAGGATCTGGATCATAAAACAGATTTATAACACTATGACAGTAGTACAAAATTAACGTGCATCATAGCTACTCTGAGATACATGCAGCTCTTAAATCTGGAATAAATTTAATGGCCGAGAACCATAGTGGGTTAACCCCAAATTAAACGTGGGGAATTGCCTAAAAAGCCCAAAAATGGACTATAAACCATACATTGTACTCTACCAAGTTACTAAAATTTTCAGAAATTTGAATTTTCTGTAGCTCATGAAATACATTAATTATTTTTAATCGGGGGGGGGGGGCTAATTCAACATTTGTGGGTTAATTAGCCCACTATATATGGCTCTCAGCCCTTCTGGGTACGTCTCCACTTGTTTTATACTATCGCTATGCTAGATTGTGAAGAAACGTGAAGGCAGTTATTATAGCAATCGAGTTTGAATTTAGCTAACTTGCTGTGCAGAAGTCAAGCAAAAATGACATCACCACAGTCGCCCTAGCTCAATAATATATATTATTAGAATTATGGCATTGCTGTTAAAGGGTATGTACTTATACCCAGTCAGTGGAAGTACATAAACTGCTATAGCTAGCTATATTATAGGTCCAACACAATTGTGCTGTGGTTTATTATATGCAAACATACAAAGTTCCATTCTCATCAGTTCAGGTGCATGGTAGTAGCAGCACATTTTTAAATAATAATTATTATAGACCTAATTGCTTATAGCCTACAAGTTTGACACTATTTTGTATGCCATGCAGTTAATTAAATCAGACAGTAATAATTGTAAGTGAAAATAATAATATTATAATTATTATAACAGTGTCATAATAATTTTATTATTATTGTGAGCTGAGGTGTGTTGTGGATTACAAAATGCGAGTAGCTACACAGTCTCATTCCCAGTTCAGGTACATGTAGCTGGTATTGTATATTCTCTATGGGAGAGAACGTTACAGTGTAGTGAATCTAGTGATGTCTGTTAATATCCATTAGTTCAGGTGAATATACGTAGTGACATGGATCCGAATGTGTACTCAAAAAAATTATTATTAATAACTGTAATAATTGGGAATACCATAATTACAAATACTGTGCATTGTGATCTCACGCAAAATTAATATTATTCTCTTTGAAAAAAGTATCAATTATCGAACAAAATTAAATAGAATTGTTGACTGCGTTTCGGAGTTCGGTGGCTACTTGACCAAGTTCGCTGTCGTTGAGTAGTTCATAGAGACCCTCCCAGGTGGCAGGGTAGTGGCGGAGAGGGTGGTCCAGCCAGTGAGAGAGAACAGCCTCACAACACTCCTTGGCATTCTTCTCTCTTGCCCACACCTCAAGCTGCTGCCTGGGAACCACCAAGTTGCCAACATCTCTCCACTTGTGCATGATGGAGCTCTTTAGCTTGTACTTCTTTTCCTCTCCTTCCTCGTTCTTCCATCTGATGACAGTGAGGTTGGCAGATGTGGGCTTAGCTGTCGCTATAGAATGTTAAATATTGGTGAAGATCATTCCACAATCACACTAATTGTAACTAACAATGCTCACAAGTACCCAAGGCAATTTCATCTTTGGTGCTTCCAATGCACCTGTACTCGGCAATGTGGGGCAAATAAGAGCCTGCAATAACAAAGACAAATCTCAGTATAAAAGTACGCTATAACTACATAAATTTATAATAGTATCTCACCAGCTGTGATCTTAGCGTGACCACCAGAAGAAGATGATGAAGCATTTGAAGCCGACTTGCATGAAGCTGTTTGAGGACACAGACAATTATTATATAAACCGTCAATAAGATCGATAATATTGTTAGTTCAACATACCTTCAAACAAGACAATATGATGTGGTTTAAGTGCATCAGATAATCGAGGATTGAGGTCACAGCGCCAGTACCGTCTGTCAGGAGTGAGAGTGGCTGTGTGCTGTTCGGTCCCTTCAGGATGACCAGTGTGAGGGCAAAGGAAGGTCAGTTCGGGAACTGTCTCCTTGTAGCTCAGTGCAACGCAAGCAGAGTGGATACCATTGAGGATGGCCTGCCTGACGAGAGTGGTTGCGCCGGTGTACTCTGAGGAGGAGGCTTGAGCTGTGATCTCGATGTGGACCTCGATGTAAGTGTTGGAGTCGATGACTGTGACCGTGCTTGGTGGGCTGGTGAGGAATTGCAGCTTGATGCAATTGCAATAAAGAGGCTCTTTGGAGTCGAGAAGCAGCTTCCACCCGTAATACCTGATGAGATGGACCACAAAGCAGCAGAAGACTCCAGCACGTCGAGAGCGGTCTGGAAATCGAATAATGAGGGTGGCTATCGAAGCAGAAGAGACTCGATATCTCTCAAGCTGGGCCTCCAAGAGTGTCTCCAGAAGAGCAGGCATCACGTAATACTTTTGTGGCTTGGAACGCTGGACATTTACTGGTGGAGGGATTTCAGCAAACACCAGTAGGCTCTTTAGGAGCTCGGAAAGATGCTCCTTGGAGAAGATGCCAGGAAAATAGTGTGCTTGGAACTCATCTAAGCACTCTTCACTGACAACACCTTGATCTCGAAATAGCTTCCACGTTCCATCCACTGGTGAGATAGAGGAGGAAGACTCTGATGTGGCAGGTTGTCTCAGCTTGTAACTACGCTGGACAAGCTCGGAAACTTTACTCAGAGGGATCTGGGAATCCACAAAGACCACACCCGGCAGGACGTCTGGAGTGTACTTGATGACATTGAGCTTGTTGAGAAACTCCAGAGCTGCATCAAAGGAGTCTTCCTCAATGTTGAGCAAGCGAGCCATCTCGAGACACTCTGCCCTGCTGAGGATACCTCTACCCAGCTCCTTAGCCAGCTCCTGGAGTAGCAGCTCGAGGACATACCACCAGATGGGTACCTCCACCTCCTTAGCTCCTGACTTCTCTACGGAGTGCCTGACTGACTGAGCAACACTCTCCTCACGTTTGCCTGGGTTGAGAGCATCGACAGTGAAGAGCAGCTTCTTGAGGTCACTGGAGGAGTAGACCAGCTGATCCGAGAACTCGGGCTCAAGCATCTCCAGCAATTTCTTATCCTTCTCTTCCAGTGTTTCGATACCACTGGACGTTGGCTGAGCACATGCTTCGCCAGATGCTGCCTTTGGTATCTGCTTGAGCTGTTTCTCCAGGAGGTCAAGATGAGTGCCAACCATAATTATCTTAGGTGGCTCTTCTTGAGTGGAGTAGGACTGGATGGTGTTGACAAGACACCTGATTGTGTCCTTTGCAGAGAGCTGGGAGTGCTGAGATGCTCCAACCTTTTTGCCGTCTTGGTAGTAGTCGACCACCTGGACCTCGTCCAGCTTGTCTGTGAGGCGAGTGACACATATAGCTGACGAGATGCTGCGAACAAACAGTGGTAGCAGTTCGTGATACTGAGGCTGCCCCCCACTATCTGTGAAGTAGACCCAGATAGTAACTGGTAGAGAGCTAATGGGACTGGCTGACTGTTCTCCACTCCTCAATTTATTGATTCGATACACTAGCTTTTCCATGATTTTCTTCATGGCCTTCTGACAAGCTTCAAGGGAGCCCGGTGATGCCATCTGTACTGATGCCACTGCCACAGATTTCTCTTGTGGCGTAACTCTTTTTATAGCTACTTCTTTATCGTTGCGCTTTGTGATCCAGTTCATAATCCTTGAAAAAACACCTTCACTCTTTCTCGTCTTCTGCTTTGAGGTACCCTGTGCTTCACTGGAACGGTTTGGTCCTAAAGGTTTTGTCTGGTCTGGTTCGACTGAGAGGATCATGGTGGCAATGACATCCAGCATTCCATCATCATCAACCTCCTTCCACTTTCCCTGCTCGTTTCTAACTCTCATTCCGGAAACTGTTCGAACTTCGATGCGTATGGGAGCTTCAGCACATGGGGTGCTGCTTCGAAGAGCCGGAGGCACTGGTGGCTTACTCAAGAGAAGATTTTTCAGTAATGTCTTTCCGACACCAGGTAGACCGAGGATGATGCAGACGAGTGTGATGACTCTTACGTAGCCAGCCTTCAATGCTTCACTAAGGAGACGCTGAGATCGCTTGGACAATGACGATCCTGGAGTTATATTAATTAAGTAGCATGCAATTAATTTAGAATAATATAGGTACAGGTGAGTCACTAGTACACAATCTAAGATGTTATACTTAAAACATCTTCATGTGGTTAAAAATATCATACCTCACAAAAGAGGGCCCATGGACAGTGCACCTTACATTGGGCCAAGATTGGGGATATTCAAGCTATCAGTATCACATTTAGATATGAAAGAGCGCCCAGGTAAGTTACCCATGCTATCTTCATAATATAAATTCGAATAGTAGCAGTCGCTACTATTGATTTCAGCCTTATTCAAGCACGGTTACCAATGGAGAGCAAGGGTGGCTGGCTATCGGGCCAATAATTCACTGTATGTTGTTGACAGTAGCCGTATTAAGTGGGCATGGTTACGATCGTTAGCCGTGCACTATCATTTATAATTTGTCCTGAAACACGGTATAAAGCTAGCTAGGCTTAGTTTTACGACTGTTTGGCATCGAAATATTCGAAGTTCGGTCCTCATAAACCAGCCATGCATTTGAGCTAGGACAGATACACATGGGCGCATATTCAAATAAACATTAGACCTTAGCAGGAAATTGAGCCCAAAGTGGGGGGTGGGCTGACATTCAATAGTGGGCCCTCTTTCACGAGGGTGCGGTATGAATAAGAGATATCTATTCTTCAGTGACTTCTACTGTATAGCAGATGGAGGGTTTACCTACATATGTATTCCCACCACATGAATGCACAGCCATAGTCTTTGCCGAGACATGTGATTTATACGGTGGCCGAGAAGGACACTGCCGTGGCGGCCCAAGCCGCGTTGGGGCCGCCAGAAAGCCGCCGTTGGCCGCCAAAGGGCCGCCCATCGGCTGCGGCTGGCCGCCGCGGCTCAGCCGCGCCCGCCAAAACTTTAAAATCGATATTCAGTTCACTAATGGTTAACTGGACAACGTTAGGTGAGGTCTAGATCATTGCGTTTACTCGGGAATTCAGCCCTCCGCGTGTTTGTCAGAAAAATAAACGCTGCGGTGGGGGTAATCGAGAGGGAAAGGTTTATGTGACGTCTACCACCCTTTCTTTATCAGTATTGATCGTTCTCGTGCCTAAAGCGTGCGCTTAAACGCTGCGGTGGGCGTGGTCTGGTAAGTTAGTTCCGCGTGCGCATGGGCAGAAAGCACGCGGTTGATAGCAGTGACCAACAAGCATTTTAGCCCCTGTACCCAGTATCGATCGAATCCAAACGAGGCCGAGTCCGTTTCTTTGTTGTACTTGATCGCCGTTCTGTGCCCAGATGCCTATGCATATCGTGCGGACGATGACAAAGACAGACCGACAAACTGACCGCTTGCGCATGCGTGTGGGATAATAGTCTAGTTAACCAGTCGTAAGCTAGAGAATCAATTTTCAAACAGATTGGCGGGCGCGGCTGAGCCGCGGCGGCCAGCCACAGCCGATGGGCGGCCCTTTGGCGGCCAACGGCGGCTCTCGGGCGGCCCACGGCGGCTTTGGCCGCCGCGGCAGTGTCCTTCTCGGCCACCGTAGATTTAGCTTCTTGATTCGTAGTGAATGGGGAGGAGGGAAAATGGCAAAGAGAAAACATGTCCGCTACGAACTGTAGGGTGCATTATATGTATGCTATATTTAATAATCATCATGTGCAATAATATAATCATGATTGGTTCAGTATGCATGATGGGCTGCAACTCCGTGTAATCAATACATGTATGATTGGTGACCTTTACCTGTGGTATAACAGTGCAAGCTAATCAATGGAGCAATCAACACCCCCAGGGATCATAGGGAGCATTATTAGGCTTATTATCAAGCACTCAGTTTGATATGGTATTCATTGTACATGTATAATTATATCAAAAACAAACCTTGGTTTAATTTTGCTTCTTGTTCATTTGCTTGAGTCTCATGCTTCTCGACCCTCTCCTTCCACTTCCGGATTCCTTTCTCAGCATCCTCCACCTCAGATGTTGGGGCGTCAGTAATCTGCCCCAACATCTCAAGCCTCTGTTTAAAGAGAACATGAACACATCACTACCACTTCAACAACTACCATCATAACACAATCACTAATGGGAGGGCCAACAAATTTAATTAATACACTAACGTATGTACATGTCCACTGTACTGTATTCCTCCACTTGAAACAGCAAGCACCACAATACACACACAGACAAACTGATAAGAGTGTTTGTATGGGATACTAAAATGGAGAGTAGCTAACGTGCACAGAGCACAGGGATGTGTGTCTATTGTAGGTGCAGCTGGTTTCAAGCTGAGCATGTACTCCATTACTCCAGCTAGCACAGCTGGTAAAGAGCACCTACCATACATACTGCAGGCATAAGGTGACAACTACAGAGCTAGCCACCGTCACTGGAGTCAGTCATGAAGGAGGCTAGGAGACACCTCTGCACTTTGCTCCCTACATGCTTTGTATATGGTCAATATATACATGTATGAATTTAGACTAGTTGTGGTTTTATGTTCGAAACATAAGTAGCTTTTCTATTAATTCTGACGATAACATTGTGTCAGTGGTATCAGTGGATCACTAGTTCACAGACTAACAGTCCCTGACAACATACAAGGTCTAAGATGTTGTATAATAATTTAGTGCAACAAGCATGACACAACATACTCAAATGCACGCTGACTGACACACTACAGTTTATCTCAAACCTACCCCGGCCATGCATGTTGTGGTACATTTCACAACCCAACCCTAATTCAGGTAACAGTTGAATGGGAGTCAGTGAGCACCAATTAGGACACACTTAGTGCATGGCTTCTCAATGTTCACAACTACCATACATACACTCCACAGTCTACCTCACACACCAGTACTCACCAGTTCATAGGCTCTTTGGTCTAACTGTGCCTCTGCCTTCAACTGTGAGCAATGAGAGAGAAAAAGATCAAGTATGAATGATAATTTGAAGGTTGACCAAAGTAGCTACTAGATGTAACTCCATAACTGAGGTAAGATCAGTAGCTAGTGCGGTGGCTTTACCACTTATTTCATGGCATCAATTACATCATGGACACTTCCATGCAACAAGAGACATCCAACCATGTCTTCCCAGGGGTGGATCTAGGATTTTTAGTATGGTGGGGTTGTAGGTTTAATTGCGTGCGAAGCGCGTGAAATTTTTGCGACCACGCCCACTTTTAATGAGCCACGCCCACTTTTAGTCGCCCCAGATGACCTAGTAACACTGCAGTAACACTGTAGACATAGAGCTTTACCACGCCTAGCACCACAGCTGACTCTTGTGGTCTATAGTAGATTATTCATAGCTGAAGCCACGTTCAGGGTGTACCACTAACCACCGTGCACCACCTGTTGGTTTGAGGCCAATTATGTACTACACAGCTTGTCTGCTGCTAAACATACAGTGGCAGCTACTGTGTCAAGCTATAGTAAGCCTTGTATATAAGTGGGAGGGGCTGCTCAAAATCATTTGGGGGGGGGGGGGTTGCAACCCCAGCAACCCCCCCCCCCTAGATCCGCCCCTGCTTCCACGGGTAAGCAACTGGAGGTACATTATATTACTAAATTGACAAGCTTTGTGTATTTATAATCTGATAATTATATGGGAAGGTACACATACATGTAAGTCAACTAGCTAGGAGAAGATTAAACCTACTAGTGATCATGTACACCCTAGTAGCAGCCATTTTTTCATACAGATCTGTACATATAATACATACAGAGGGGTGTGGTTTGTTAATTATCAATAAAGTGAGTGCTAGCATGAAATAGGGGAATTCCCCTCCCACACTCTCCAACATGTGACTGGTCCAAATCAGCCATAATGGTTGGTGAGGGTGTGAGATGTTAATGACCAGAACACAGCCTCCCACGGATTACCACACACCTAATGCATCCATAATCACAACAGCGGAGTAGACACACATGGAATATTAATGTAAAAACGCATCCACTAGTTTATACTATAAAATTGATACAGTGGAACCCCGTTTAGCCGACACCCCTCAATGGCGGACACCTGCGATATAATGGATAATTCTGAATGTCCGGATTGTATTTCCATAGACTTCAATACACCCTCAACAGTGGACAACCCACTATTCCGTATAACAGACACTTATTTTGGTCCCGTTTGAGCCTGCGCAAATAGTGAACAACCTCGCCATAATGGACAATTAGGCCACACCCACCATTAAAATCGGTTGGTTTCAGCGACCAGTAATTACAGTAAAGCCTAAATATGTTTCATATTCTTGCTTAAAAGCTGTCAGTTGACAGATCTCTCATCAATACGGTCTTCATCGTCGTCCACAGTAGTGCTTTCTCATAGCTGGCCGCGATTGTAGGAGGGGCGTGGTCAACCACTAACCCCTGAGCTAAGGACACCTCGCTATAACAGATAAAATTTTTGGTCCCAATGGTGTCCACTTTAGAGGGGCTCCACTGTATGTGTTATTAAATAAGAATGTAACCATACCGCACTGCACTAATGCTCAGTTCATGGCAAACAACAGCTTGGATTAATATGATCACCACATTTAATTCCTCTGTCTTACCTGTCTTGAGGCAGCCAGATCTCTCTTTATCTGAGTGATCTCCAGCTCCTGGGAGAGCACACTCCTCTCTTCTTCATTACTGGCCCGGCTCAGTTTACCCTCGAGTTCACGTGCTTGCTGCATATGAGGATTGCAAGAACCACACCCACCCACTCTCACTCATGACTAGTCTAGCCAGCTATAGACCCCTCCAGTAATTTCCACATACACACACTTTACAGTCCTCATAGTCAAAAAACTCAAACAAGACTAGCTCATCAACAACTTACATACCTGACGCAATCCTATCCATTCATCCTGCAAACAATGAGATAGACTACAATCATCACTCTGATCACAAATTATCAAGTAAGTACATTACATAGCAGCATAGGAATACACAACATTAACACTCTACACACATGAACAGTGTTAGGCCTACAACTAGGCATTCAGCCTCCCCAGCCAATAATCTCAACACCAACTACAATGGAGGCCAACTGACTAGCTACTTAGTTAGGACAACAATCTGACTTACAACATGGTGCAGAACTTTCTCCTGCAATGAGAGAAATAGTCACAGGCATAATACATGTACACATTTTATACACATAAACGGATAATGCCATGATACATGTAGCTAGTCATTGTTGAGGAGGGCCTTTACTCATGCACCCAACTGTTTATGCACGGTGTGACTAGGGTGGATACACCTCCATGGAGGAAGAGCATTATGCCCTAATTAGTGATGCTTTAGGGAAACCTTATTAATGTCCAAACATGTAGCCAATTAAATCCTAGTGATATTGAAGAGGGTGAATAATAAAATATGCTGACCCCAAAATATCCAATTATATTTGCACAATTTTGTATTTACATGCAAGAGGTAACTAAATTCATCAATACTTCTTGATCACAAAGTATTCCGTAAAAATTAGTAGCTAAATAAATGGTGGTGTATCCTTGTTCTGAATTTGCACATGTGGTCAATATGGGTAAAACTAGTCATAAAACACCAACGTCAAGAGATGGAGGGGTTGAAAGAGCACAGTGAAATAACAAAGCACATGCTACATGGCTCATTAAAACCCCTCCCTCTGATAAAGACGCAATTCTTAGCGTCATGACTAGGTTGAGTTATGCCACTCACAACAGCCAATGTACTAAACAAAACATGTCCCTCATCATAAATGTGGAGCATAATCACTTTGACCCATTAAGAAGCACTGTGTATCATAACAATATCTTACCACATGCTGCTTGCACTCTGGATCATTTGGATACGCTTCCTGCAAAAGGAACAAGAAACACAGCACTCATGTCAGTGTCAGCTGAAGGCATCTCTAGCTACACACACACACACTCTGGGGGGCCAGCCCCTTCACAAGAGAGAGGAAGGGTCTGGTGTCATGACTATACGCCAGTTGTTCCAGTGCATAATATTATGCAATACATGTACTTTTTACACGGTGTGCAAATCACACTCATGAAGCTCTAGCAACTGGTTGGTCAGAACAAATGGTATGTACAGTCCAAATAAATGATTGAGTCTGTCACCTGGTTTGTCAGCCTGTGCATTTGGGTCAGCCACATAATAATATTGGTGATGACGTGGAGCAATCTGATTGGGCAGTGCTCCTGGCTGCAGCAGTACAACTCAGGCATAGTCATGACACCAGCAGACACAAGCACAATATGCTGGCATTGCTTTGGGCATAATAGGTGGTTTTGTTATGCCAGCATAATGCCGGCATAATAGGGTTGAAATATGAGGTAGCTAGTCAGGTAATCAACCGAGTACATAGTACTCTTCTATTATTAATTTTAGAGAGTAGTGTAGTCTAGTATGGCTGTAGTTTATCTTTTCTGGGTAGTTATGTGAATAAAGCTGTCATAAAGTGTAAGTTTCCAAACGAATTATCACAGATTAATATGCAAAATATTAATCTGTGAGAGGAATTAAGAGCATAATAGGTACAAAACAATGAGCACAATTGGCTTGGTTTTGGCATAGCACAATTAAAAAGCATAATGTGCGTGTGCCTAGACACCAGACCCATCCTCTCTTATGAAGGGGCTGGCCTGCCAGACTAACACAGACAGTGGTGAGTTGAGCCTCAGGCCTGGCACTTCACTCTGGCTAGCCTGGGCGGCCACCCCACAGCTAGGAATCAGCTACAGCAACCTCTTCTAATGCAACTAGCTACTCTGACACTGGAAACTGCACTCATGCAGCATGTGGTAGTACTAGATGGAGATTGTTATTAGCCAGCCATGGTCAGTTGCCAGGCAGATTTCAGTGACTTCTGCCATCACGAACTCATACTGATGATACATAGGCGTAGGAACCATGGGGGCTCCGGGGGCTCATGCCCCCCTTTATTTTTAGGAGTATGCCTTATGTTTAAGTACTACATTATTTAGGTCCTTTCCTGCAGAGTCCCCCTTTGCAAAATCATGTTCCTACGCTTTTGTGATAGCTACATGTAGC
This sequence comes from Cliona cf. orientalis, assembly GCA_963930775.1. Lineage (NCBI taxonomy): Eukaryota > Metazoa > Porifera > Demospongiae > Clionaida > Clionaidae > Cliona > Cliona cf. orientalis. Next base: position 7,453,534 of record OZ005697.1, read on the forward strand.
TATGTATAGTGTAATATGTAGGTGATAATTTATAAAAATTAGTTCAATAACTCACGTTGAATCTTGCTTCAAATGCCTTCTTGTCCCAAGAAGATGCCATACTTCTGGATCTCGGTCACGCCCTTCTTCTTCTCTAATAACCCGAATCTCCTAGTAAAATTGAATATTCATGTTCAACTCGGAACGCGCTCCGTGAGTGTTTGTGTGCCTGTGTGTCAGCGAAGGCCTCCCTGGAGTGCTCACAATGCGGCCAAGGTCAATCTCAACTCCGTGAACTATTCACTACTTTATATTCTCTCTGTCTTGTCGCCCTCACGCATGATATACTGTTTGCATTGGTTTACGGTTGGCAATGTCAAGGGTGAGGAGCAGGTTGATTTCCCTACTCTAAATCATGCATGTACATAAAAGAACAGCAGTAAAACATAAAATTTGAATTACCGTATATCTGATTGCCCCCTTTTGAAGAACGATATTGGCAATCGTCCATAATTTTTAAAAATTGTATATACGTTTAATTTTTGTAAATTATTCAATGTATGTCTCCCTACAGGTTGGCTGTGGTGGCACATTTAGTGCCTGGATCTTAATTTCTCTTCAGTAGAACTTTAAAGAGATTGTTGTGACAAGTGAGCTAGGGTGAACTGGAGTGAGGTAGGTTGAATAAAAATTAATGAAACAATGATTTTGGATGATGTTAGGTGTCAGCTATTCTCCTCTGCTCTACCAGTCCACTGGTGGAGGGGGAGGAAGGTATACTAAATCTTTCATTACAAGACTAGCTGGACATTCCTTCTAATTATAGCCAATTACAAGCTACTATCAGCTGCAGATTTACACCTACGGACTTTCCTACACTGTGGCTATGGTTTATCAGCTACTATAGAGATGACTCTTAGCTGATGCTTACTTCGGTAAATAACTCGTTTTTGGAGTTACTATTGCCAATGGTATGATTTTCTACAGAATCAAGTACCATCTAAGTACCTGCACACCAAGATCCGTAACATAATTCCTGCCGCAAGTCTGTGACATTTAAGCTTATTCATAGCTTGTTCTGATACTCCCTATATTATATACAGTACAGCTATTGAGCATGCTCAGGAGACGGAGGGGTAAAACCCACAATAACTCCGTCATTATTTGCTCTATTTGAACGGTACGGACAATATTGAAATCAGCAATGTTCAAGCTTTTCAGCGATACCAAACACGATAGGGATAGTAGAAGGTTTACCCGCGACATTTGGTGCAGCGGTCCGCGAGAATGTCGACGACTGTCAAGATCAATAAGTAAGTCCCACATTAACTCATTTTTATATGGATAAAAAGATCATCAAGGCCGGGGGGGGGGGGTGGAACTATGAACTTATGATCGCGCGGAGCCCATGCATACTACACCTTCCTTCCCATTTCCCACCCTCGCCTGCCGGGATGGTCTCTCTCTCTCTCTCTCTCTCTCTCTCTCTCTCTCTCTCTCTCTCTGTACTCTTGCTCACAAACATGATCTTCGTTTAATACATACGCAGCTACCTGCTATACACTCTCAATCACCAGTATACTGTATCCAGCACTGATTCTGATCAGGTTATTAGTGAGAAGGATGAACCAACCCCCTTCGAGCATAGACTGGATACAGTGATTTCAAAAGCCGTCACACAGTCGTCCCATCTAAAACCTATTGTGAATGATCGACTTCGTTCAATCATCAAAGTCAAACTTTGGCGCATGAAGAAGGAGCTTTCTAACCGTAACAAACGACATTAGGAAAATTGTGTAGTGCTCTAGGGACATTCCATCAATAATTGCCCGCGTTTATTTTTGTGCAGGTACCCGTTGATGACGTCACAACGTATGGGTCGATCATGTCAATTTATTGCTAGCTAGCTAGCTAGCTAGTATAGTATATAGCGCTGTACTGTGCATGCTCGAGGCTGGAGAGACTCATGTCACAATCAAGGCTGAGAAAGAGACCAGCGGTGAACTACCTGGATGATTTACGATTACCTAGGGTCCGAAGAACAAAAACAAAAGCTGCATCACCAGATCGTCTTTACCCGTTACGAGTTGTGGACGAAGATGAAGTACGAGAGCTGGTTAAAGTTCACTACGAGGGCTACTCTACAAGCTACGACGAATGGAGGGCAAAAGACGACATCGTAGACTTACACTCTGGTGATGAAACTGGCCATGGAGATGGTGATACGTTCGGTGAGAACACGCCGGAGGCTGGCTCACTAATCAGTCCATTTAATCTCTATCGCGAGCTAGTAGTGGGGATTAAGGCTTCCCTCACCAGTGGCAGAAAGAAAAGCCCCCACATCAGACTAAGAATGCCTTTTGACAGGCTAATATTCGATGGTGGATTAAAGGCCAGAGCAGTGGAAGCAGGAGGAGGGAAGTATACCATCAAGCAGTACCAAGATCTACAAGATATCTTGGGAGAAGGATGGTATTACAGAGGACTCAATGAACATGGAGATTTCTGCTTTGTCATACTCCGATCGATACGCTTCCACCTATACCAAAGACGACCTATTGCTGATTATCAACCCTTAAAGGAGGGTGACGAAGTATGTACAAAAGCAGTACACCACCCAGGCTACATGCTTGCCTTTGATTTTGTCCGAGGTGATGGCACAAGAGAAGATTTTCATCACCATGATCATGGTGCTTTTTTGCCACCAGACGACTAGCTGCTAGTGTATGGTAGCTACTATGTATATCAATTTTTATTATAGATTCATTATTATGACATTAAACCAAGTTGAATAATAATATAATACACAAAGTAGCTAATATTATTACAGGTGAGAGAGTGGGTGTGTGCATGAGAGAGAGAGTGGAAGCAAACAACTGAGTTGTGTATGTACATGTAGCTACTTGGTATGGTGGGTTGCAGCTTGTAACGATTAATCTGTGGTATACTGACTCTGTGAAGGTTCATTGCTGACAGCTGTCATTTCCTTATTTGGGCATGTTTTTTTGTTGTGGCCACTTTGTTTGCATATTGAACAGGACAAGTTCCTCTTTTGTCTGATATTCCCTTGGTCTTCCAGTTCTTCGATGCGGTTCCTTTTGAGGAGCAGTTGATTGAGGGCTACAGAGTCTTTCTTTCGATGGTTTGTTGCTCTGAAGTAGTACTTTGTGGAGGTATCATTGAGCTTTTCCATGCCCTGCTGTGTAAACTGAGTGAGATTGCCATAAAGGGTTAGGAATTCAGGAACGTGACATATGAATGAATGCATATATGGCGTCACATGACGACTTTGGTAGACAGCAAGAAAGATAGACATCCATTGCTTGAGGTCAGCTTGTAGGTGGTCGATGTCGTCCTTAGAGAATGATTCTGCACAGATCTGTTTGTATAGGTGGTAGAACTGAGTCCAAATTTCTTGCCGTTCTTCTACTTTGCTGAGTTCTGGGAAGAGAGTTGGAATTGAAATCCTCTGTAGAAGAACATGCTTCTCAGGACCCATCAAATCTCTCCATTTAGCTTCTTTTTTCTCATTGATCATTATTTCAAATGGAATGCCACAATCAGTGTTGAGGAAGGCTTGAAATTTTGCCATATAAGGTAGCTTGGAAGGGTCAAACACCTTGAGATTGAGTTTTTTAAGTTCATCGTGCCGTTCCAAATCAGCTAAGAGCAAATTCATGAGTACATCACTGATCCTCAGTAGGAGATGTAGTGTATCAATAACTACATGGCTGATTGAAATGGAAGGGAACAAGGGTTGCTCCACACAGCCATACTTACTTCCACGTCGCCTTTTACTAGCCATTTCTTTGATCTCGGATATTGTCCTTGCTCCCTTTTCTGGATCAGTCACTGACCATAACTTAGAAATGTCAAAGCGCTGGTGGGAGGGACATTTGCACCATATGCAAGCGTATTCGCCATTTGCTGAGTTTAGTCCACAAGCCATGAGAAGAAATTTCATGTCACCACCCAGGAAAAATTCTATCATATAATTCTCCCCATCTACCTCCAATGTGGAAGTTGATTGGACCTCTTTGCAAACTTGATCAAGGCCACACTTGAGATGCTCATACTTTTCAGGTGCCTGTAGGATCGCAATTAAATGATTTCCAGAATCAGCTCGAGCCTTTTGTCCTTCATCCAGCAGAGTAAATGTGATATTTATTACATGTAGCTTTCTTCCAATCCTTGTCCCATCTGCACTGAGTTTGACACGTATGTGGTTATCTAGTGTTTGTTGCTGTGACAACCTTGCTTGCTTCAGAACACGAATTCGTGCATGCAATCTTGAACGCAAGGACTGTTGGACACCGACTGTGCCATCGGGTGTTGGAGAAATTACAAACTGGTCGTTGAGCTCAAGTTGGCGCTTCTTTAGCTCACATGAGCGAGGCATTGATGATGCTAGCATGCTCAATTCATGATAGGCTTTATCAGATATCCCATATTTCTCTTTCACATAGAGTAGCATGTCTGTTAAGGATTTCTCTGATTCGTCATCCCGTTGAAATCTGCTACTAGTAGAACATTCAGCTGCATGTCCATCACGCGGGTATGTAACCGTCAATAGCTCCCTAGTTTCCTTGTTCTTGAAGCTGATAGCAGTAGCTTCAAAGTGATCGTCAACATCCAATAGCCTGGCACTTACACGTTCTTTGAGTTCTTGTCTTTTTCGTTGCTGTTGTTTACCTGAATAGGATGTCCAATTTTTTCTCGACGTGCTTCGTCTAGTGGTATCCTGAGTAAGTATGTTCACTGTGTCTTTGAGTACTTCATTTTCCTTCATTAACTCCTTGTTTTGTTGATCCAGCTTAATTCTTTTGACAGCCTCTAATGCCAATTGATCATCCTTTCTCTTCAGCATGCTGTGAATGGTTTGCTCGTGTAGGTCAGATCGATCCAATAGCAATTCCCACTGCTCGTTCTCCCACCTCTTTAAGATTGCAGATCGCTGATTTCCTCCTCGGTGCTTATCAAGTAGCTGGCCCATTCGCCACAGCTTTGATTTGAACCGGCCATATATCTTTTCAGTGATGTTCACACTCACACCGTGATGTGAAAATGTTTTAAGAGCAACCCGGCATATTGCTTTTTGTACAGGGGTTGAATCTCCAGTGAGTTGATCTTCGTCAACATCACCCGTCAAATCAGTTGATGGGATTCCACTCTTGTTTGGATGGGATATTGTAAACAGATAATGGCTGTGGACAATTAACGAAAATGTTATAGCAACATAAATTAATGTACACGCGCGTAATACACATAGCAGCACATGCATAACATAAACATATGATATACAAATCAATAGTAATGCATGCTCATTGTAGCCACATGTTATAATCGTTCATAATGGGCATCTCCTCACACGCAATTATTAATATGCACTACACATGTACACAAGCAATTTTATTTTAGCTTGGCAGCATGCATACCAGCTAATGACATATAAATTTAAACAGCTGCTGTAGCCACAATAATATCATGGTATATACCCTCATTAATATTAATAAGTGAGATATACTGCATTATACATCTTCTTACTTATTTATTGACAGTCGAACTGTATTCTCTTGATCGATAGTGTTTAGTCTTGTAGTATTTGCTTCGGCCATTATGCATGGATGTTGTTTACTATGCTTACACCAACTAGTTAGCTATATTTGAGATTAAATTCTCAGTGGTGTCACCTCTTGCCCTCCATTCGTCGTAGCTTGTAGAGTAGCCCTCGTAGTGAACTTTAACCAGCTATCGTACTTCGTCTTCGTCAACAACTCGTAACGGGTAAAGACGATCTGGTGATGCAGCTTTTAGTTTGACTCTTCGAGCCCTCGGTAATCGTAAATCATCCAGGTAGTTCACCGCTCGTCACCTTGACTCGTAATAGGTAAAGACGATCTTGTGACGCAGCTTATTTTTGCTCTTCTGCATGCATGAGTAGATATAGCTATCCTCGACAGATTCCCTCCAGTTGCCCGCGCTACACACATACATGCATGCATAGCTATTGTACATGATATTATTGTGTAAGATAAATGCCGCGTCACAAATTATAGCAGTGATAACAAAAAATTAATATTCAAATAAGCGGCTATGGAAACCGCAATGCAGAGAGCTCCAAAGTAATGCACTGTATAATGTCCAATTTTACACAACTTTGTCCCTTCCGGAATTTAACATCCTGGATATCAATATGAAGGGGAGACCCTACTTATTAAAATGTGACCCGTACTGAACGCGACCGGGCATTCCACAAGCTGATGATGTCATTGCAAGTTGACACACCCCCTCATGTCAATAGTGTCAGTGTAATAATCGAAGATCGACGATTTTACACAGCTTATCCGCCGCTTTGGCCGAACCTCCTCGCTGCCAAAGCTTTCTTAGTCCTTATACTCTTCTTTTCAGACCGTACTGAATCGGATTATCTCTGAGAGTCTCCGTTCTGAAAGAAAAGGTAGATTTTTAACGGTCAATACGGGTAGCGCAATCTATTTTTTATCGCGAAATGTCCCCCCAATTGTCATAATGACAAAGGGAACAGATTTTTAATAAATGGAAACAAAGTACATGGGAACTGAGGTTAGAGGCTACTGAGGTACGATCAGCTCTGTGTGAAGAAAATGCTAAGCTTACCTGTGAACAGGAAAAACTGGCAGTGGACAAAAGCAAACTTCAAAATGAATTATTGTCGATGAAACAAGAGAAGGAATCTCTGCACTCGGAACTATTACAAGAAAAGCAACGAATAGTTGAGTTAAACAGTCAACTTCAATATGCACAAGAAAAAAGTGAGCAGCTGACAATTCAAAAGGAGCAAAAAATTATCGAGCTAGAACATGCACTATCACTGGAAAAAGAAAAAGCCGAAAACCTCAAAAGAGAATTGCCTTCACAGAGTACAGCATGCACCAATGCAAAAGGGCAGAAGCGAAAAAATTGGGATGAATATTCATCAAGGCATAAGAGATGAAAGCTTGAGGATGTCAGCAACAAAGCAAAACGAGCACTAAATGATGATCAATTTCAAGTTGAAGGTGTAACATTGAGAAATAAGGATACCGGTATAGTTCAATTTGTTGAAACAAGTATTGCAGCTGAGACTGAAAACAAAGAGAATAATCCTGGATGCCTAGAGCAGGTGTTATACACAAAGGAGAGATTTGGAATATCAGATGCAGCGTACCACGAATTAAGTATGGTTACGCCACAACTGCCCAGGTCATGGAAATTGAAGCAGCAATCCAAATCGCTGAATAAGCAGCGGGATGTAAGTCCAACTCCTGACTGCACAACAGGTGTACAACAATCACTCCGATCACGTTTGGTTGAAAGAGTACAGCATCTATTATTGTCAAGTGGTGACAAGTCATTTGAGAAGAACAAACTACTCCGTGTTAAACTATCGGGTGACGGAACGTACCTTGGATCACTTCACGTTGTCACCTTTGGATTCTCTCTTATCGACGAAGGGTGTGTGGCCAAGTCTGCCACTGGGTATCATGTTCTGTGCATCCTAAAGGAGACTGAATCGTACGAAAGCATTTTTACCGGGCTTCGTGATGTAATCGAAGAAGTTTCAATGATCTCCCGTACGTGATGGTATTACCGTTCAAGAATGTCATTACGCTGTGAAATTTTATCTCGGAGCAGATTGGAAATTCCTGGCTATGGTATGCGGTATCGATTCTGCCAATTCCAAGTACGCATGTATATGGTGCACATGTCCGAAGGAAGATCGTCATGACACGACGAAAGAATGGTCAATTACCGACGTAAAAAAGGGGGCACGGACCATAGAATCGATTTCTCTAGCATCAAAACTTCCTGCCAAATCACCAAAAAAGTATAATTGCTCACGAATGCCGCTGTTCGAGGATATACCTATTCTCATTATCGATGTTTTGCACCTTTTCTTAAGGATTGCAGATAATCTCATCAACCTCCTCATCACAGAGCTTCGAAGAATGGATGGTATTGATAGGTGCACATCCTTAGATAGAACTAAGGCTCGCAATGTCACTGAGTATGAGTTCTTTTTGCAAAACACATGCAAAATTCCATTTCGATTCTATATTTGCCAAGATTCACGTTCCTTGAAGTGGCGTGACTTATCTGGACCTGAGAAATACAAGTTATTTCGGAATGTTGATCTCACAAACCTATTTCCTAATCTTCCCAATGTGGAAATAGTACAAAGAATATGGACACAGTTTTTACTGTTAAATGAGTCGATTCGGTCGGAAAGCTTATCGCCTGCAGAGATATCTGTCTTCGCTTCAGATGCAAAGTCATGGCTACAACTTTTTCTGCAGGTGTACCAAACCAAATGTGTGACGCCATATATGCATGCATTAGTGTCACATATGCCACAATTTCTGAGCATTCATGGTGCTATAAACCCCTTCACACAGCAGGGTGTTGAGAAACTTAACGATATGTACACTCACTACTATTTTCACAGCACTAACCACCGAGAAAGCGATTCGCTTAAGCAGCTGCTTTTAAAGAAAAATCGATTGGAATACCTTGCCGATAATGGGTTTGAGCGTTCTAAGGAAAAGAATGTTTGTTCTTCATGCAAAAAGTCTGGACACAATAAGAGAACCTGTCCGTTGACTCAGCATGCATGATCGTTGAGCACAACCACTTTGACCCGCTCATTCTCACTTCATCATGAACTAGCCTTGAAAATGAATTATTGTTAACCAACCAGTATTGTTAAATAATCGTGTGTATTATTATAGTTATATTAAATGTTACTGTAATGTTGAAGAAATTATCTTGCATAGAAATGTTATAATAATAATAATAATATTATTATCACTGTAAAGAATATATTTTATGGAAGTCAGAAACCACACCATCACCACGAATAAAACTAAAAACTAGGGAGTAACCCTGAGAATATACACATTTTTTAGGTGTAGTGCTGTCGTTCGTAGGCTTATACTCCACTAGAGGTCTCCTAGCTCTAAGATAGAAGTGAATTGTATCCAAAATTGCATAACAAAAGTCACCATTTTTATTGAAGCCTCGTACAAACCACTTTTGTCCAAGTAGGTCGTCTAAATCTGCATATTTAGTTATAGTATAGATTTCCAGTCCTCTCTGTACCTTTTTAATCTGTCCACGTGTCTTTAAGCCACCATCATATAACACTTTATCAAAATCCATTTCAATCCGAACTTCTGGGGAAGATTTCTTTATATTTTGAAGCGAACGTTTTATTTTCAACACTAGTTCCTGATGAAGTGAGAATGAGCTTGTTAAAAGTGGTTGTGGAGGAGTAAGATCGACAATGTCTCCAAGGTCTCTCCACTCATCGTCGTTGCTGGAGTATCCACAGTAGTGAATCTTCACTCTTTCCGCATTTGTATCCCTTTCCACAATCTCTATTGGATACAATTCATTCTTTCTTGCCCTTTTTGGTCTGGGGAGCTTTACAGTAGTTCCCTCACTCAGTAGCTTGTAATTGACGCGTTTCCCCCTGGTGTTGTACACCTTCAGAGCAGACTCAGCCATTACTCAATGATAGTACAGTTTGCAGCTGTCAGAGAATACAATATCATGCAAGGTCAAAGGTGTGCACTTATCATTTGCATATTAATTATAGTTAATTATTATTCACCACAAACAAATTACAAGCAATTACAAGCTATGTCTCTTGCTTCTATGGGGCATGTTTTGTAATGTTGCTTGAGGGGAGAAGGTTGGGTTGATTTCAATAGAGAGCACTGCCATGCCCCACTTCCTACCTCATTCACTCTAATTAACTCCCTTGTTTGTTCTGTCCACAGCAGCTGTCTCAGTGAAGATAGATCTGATGTGATCGTACGCTATCCTTTGGTGGGGATGAAAGAGCTCCATTCCACCAGCGGATGTGACTGACCACTAGTGTATTAGCTGGTGATTGTACATGCTTACATGTAGCCTACAATGTTTTGTATGCCATGGCCAGTTAATCAATGATTCTCATCAACTCATTGAATAATACCAGAGACAATTATGGCATTACTGTGGTAGCTATGGGTAGTTTACCCAGTGAGTGGAAGTACATTGTACAACACATGTTCTGTGGTGTGTTGTGGTCTACACAATGCAAGCACACAAAGTCCCATTCCCAGTTCAGGTACATGCATGATGCAGGCATTGTATGTATAGAGGTAGCTACCTCCTATTAGATTGTACTACGGTAGCAATAATAATTATTAATGATATGCAAGCACACGAGGTCCCATTCCCAATTCAGGTGCTTTATGATCGTATTAGATAAATTCCATTCGAGAAGGAAAACAAATCCAGATTGCTGGCTTGAGCCACCAACATCAGTACTAATTTTGTTAGAGAGAATGTGGGGGTTGTAGCTAGCTCGGTGGTTAGGGTGCTGATGGCTTAAGCCAGCAACCTATACATCTCGCTGCGAAGTTAATTTTGACGTAAAAAATAGAATTAAATTTTATCATCAACTAGAAACAAGTGCATAAAGAGAAAAATAGAAGTGAATAAGGTTTTTTTTCTCGAATCATAAGTAATTATAGCAGAAAATTATAGGTGATACAAAATGGAGACATGCACACTAATCACTCTTAAGATGCTGACAGTGCACTTCGAATATCTTTAGCAAGAACTACCTGGTCTAAATCGTCAAGTAGTTTAATGAGAGTGTGCCATGAGCAAGGACTTAAACCATTTCCATTGAGCCAATGCTGGAACATGGCACGGCAGCAATCCACGGGATTAGTAGGATATTCGGCCTTGATCAGTGCCAGCCTTGAACCGCTCTCGTCAAAGTCTAGCTGGTCACCAAGTCTCTGCCAGAATGGAGCAACTTTCTCAATGATCTTGATCTTCTTTCCCTGGGCAGCTGGCAGCAGAGACAGCTTTGCAAGGCTGGGCTTGGCATCTGAGTACAAAACATAACCATTATTAATTTATGCACACCAGAATTTGATTGTTGCAACTGACCTAGATTTAAGGTACCACTAAGTCTTGTGGTTGAACTAGAAGCCTCTTTATGTTGATCTGTTGAAGCTAAAGGAAAGAGGAAATCCATGAAGATCAGTCAATATACCTACTACTACCCATGATTTTGTATGTGGCTACTACAACTTCATTGTATTAATAATATTATTACAAAATTAATGTGTGCAAAGTTGCAAATACCTATTTGGTACCAGAGTTATGTAAATGCAAACCCAATAATAATATTATTTGTTATAATAATAATTATTATATTGTTGACTAACTTTCATTAGGAACAGTCTCTATGTTGGCTGGAAAAGTAGCAGGTCTTGGTGATGAAGCAGAAGCACCTCGTCCTGAAAAAAAATTTATGTAACTAATTTAAAACTGATTCAACCTAGCAATACGACGTTGTAAGACTAGAGAGTGGGTGGCAGCTTGGCCATAGTACTAACAGCCTACCTCGTGGTGGTGAAGTTGAGGGTCTAGTTGAAGTCACAGATTGACCAGTGGAGGGCGAAAGAACCATAGCTACAAAATCAGACAACAATAGACAGTTAAATCCGTACATTAATGATCCAAGCAATCATAATCATTATACCTTCACTGGGCAGAGACGGAGAGACAGCAGCTGAATCAGCTGAAGACAACAAAGCCATCGCTTCTATAAAAGTAAAAACACAACGTAATATCACAACACCAGTAGTAAAAATTATTGTGATATTGCGGTATCATGGTTTCATACCTTGGTCAAACCAGATAGTTGATCTTTCATCAAGATCGTTAGTCACCGAGGTTTCAACACACATGCAGGTACTGCCCGTCCCACTCTCCTGCACTAGTGCAGCATGGCGGTCACTCTGAGGCAGCGAAGCAGGATCTCCATGGCAACGGCAAAACACACCCACTTCCGGCTGGTCGTTTGAGTAGCGAAGCTTTTCCGAGGCAGCCTCTATTCCAGCTAGGATCTCCTTTCGAATGATGGGGCAGACCTCCCGGCAGACTGAGGCTTTTGTTTCTGCTGCAATGTGAACCTCAAAGAAATAGAACGCATCGATCAAGGTGACGAGGCAAGAATGCTTGGGAAGACGAAACGTGACGCAATTGCGAGCGACAAGAATGACCTTCTTATTCAAGTGCTGAATGCTCCACTTGGACTGCTTCATCAAGTGAACCACGAGGCAACAGAAGACTCCAGCACGTCGACAGCCACAAGGAAAGCGAAAGAGAAGAGGAGCAGCTGCTGAGGAGAAGACTTGATGCTTCTCAAGCTCTTTTCGGGACAGGACATCCAAGAGAGCTGGCATGAAATACTCATCCACCCCCGTGACCTCTACTAACAAAGGCTCAAGAGGAACTACCACTAGCTGATTCTGCAGCAGCTTCAAAAGCTGTGGAGACTCAAAGATGCCCTTTTCGAAATGCTTGCAGGTGCCATTCATGAACTCTTCGGTGACTACACCTTCGTAGCAAAAGCGCTTCCAGTTGCCCCTCCGTGAAGAAGAAGGTGTGCCATGTCGTAGCAAGTAACCCTCCTGAACTAGATCAGAGACATTATCGAGAGGGACCTGGGAATCAACAAAGACCACCTCAGGAAGAGCAGAGGAATACTTGATGACATTCAGCCCATTGAAGAACTTGAGAGCTGCATCGAAAGACCTCTCAGTGAAGCCAAGGGTGTTGGCTATTTTAACACACTGCTCCCTACTAAGCACCCTCTTCCCTAGCTTCTTGGCTAGCCCTTGAATGAGAAGCTCTAGGATGAACCACCAGATGGGAACTTTCACCTCCTTGCCCAGCTTAGACGTCTCGACAGCCACACGAATCTTCTGGGCAACTCCCCTGTCGAAGTCGTCAGGATCGATTGTGTTGACGGGATGGAATAAACCTTCCACACCTTCGTAAAACACTAAGTGAGGCTCAAGCTCAGGGCCAAAGATCTTGAGAAGCTTTTCATTCTTTTTCTCTATGCTCTCTGGGCACTCGTGGACTTTATCGTGATGAGTTCCAACCACGATGATGTCTGGAACTTCATCACTCAATCGAGAAAGCAAAGAGCTGGTAAGGCACTTGATCTGCTCAGTGGTGGTGAGGTGTGTGGAGGACTTCTTGCCCACACACTGGCCATCCTGATAGTACTCATCGGGAGGATGGTCATCCAGCCTGTCAGACAGCCGAGACACAATGATGACCGAGGAGACATCGTGAATGAAGAGTGGAAGTAGCTCGTGGAACTGGGGCTGCCCTCCGCTGTCGGTGAAGTAGATCCACACTGAGCTCATGAGCTCATCTTCCTCCTCCTCAGTGAGCTCTTCCCCTGCAATCAGCTTCTCGAGTGAGCCAAGCAAAGACTCTACCATCTCATCTAAAGCAGCTGCCTCATTCTTGGAACTAGAGGACCCAAGCTCGCCCTCGGCCTTGCCACTAGAAGATGATTTGCCTGCCATGGCAGCTAACCTGCTTGTAGCAGTAGAGCTGGTAGCTACCATTCCAGCAGCTGCAGCTGTCATGGACTCCTCAAGGAGCTCAAGATAATCATTCAACTCGGGAGGGATTTCCACTCCGTGCTTTTTGGCATTTTTGCGAATGAATCGGGCTATCATAGGAAGCAGCTTGTCGGAGCTCACCTCTTTCCACTTCCCACGCAGCTTGTGAAAGAGAGATGAAGAGACGGACCTAATCTTGATGGGGTGCTCGGCACAGATGGTGCTGGTGCAGGCGTCGGGTGGCTTCCTGCCCATCAGAAGACACTTCAAGCACGTCTTTCCCACTCCTGGAGTGCCCACCATAAGGGCCATGAAATTGTTGAGCAAGATGTAGCCCTGCTTTAGGGCATCTTCAAGGATTTTTTGAGCTTCGATTGCTGCACAAGTTAATTGAGATGGAGAATTGTCGTCAATTTATGAGTGTGTAGACCACAACATAGCTACTTATATACACATCAACCAACCTGTCCAAATTATGCGAGAAATAATCTTAAAAAAAGTGGAATTTTTGGTCCAAAATATGATAAAGACTACCTCTCTCTAAAAATGGGAACGTCGGAGAGTATATCCATTTCTATCGTGGGTAGCTATCAATTACTGAAAGTGGGAGAAAATCTTCCAAAAAATAGTAATTTGGGTTAGAAATCGGGATATTCATAGAACAATTATCAAGTTAAGAGGCAAAATTTATATCCTTGAAGGGTACATACACCTCATTTGTTATTACAAGACTATCCTAAAACAAGAAGACTACTTATGAAGAGATAGAGAGAGAGGAAGGGACAGGAATTCCTGCTTACCTTCTTTGTCAGCTGCTTCTTTCTCAGCTGGTGGCTGCTCGTTTTCTTGTGTCACTGCAAGGTATACAATATTATTACTGTGGTAAATTATAACACCGTTTCACTTAGGATAGATCATTTGTAAAGTAATATTGTACAGAGGTAACCTTTGAACCTTGCTTTGTGTGAAATTTGTTAATACGGAAATGGTCATCAACTGAACAAAGCAAGGCATGTGCGGTACATATTGGCAGGAACCAAATTTGGTAATTAACTAAAATAAGAAAGCCACTTGTAAAGAGAGAAAGAGAGAGAGAGAGAGAGAGGAAGGGGCGGGAGTTGCTGCTTACCTTCTTTGTCAGCTGCTTCTTTCTTGGCTGGTGGCTGCTCGTTTTTTTGTGTCACTGCAAGGGTATACAATATTACTGTGGTAAATCATAATACTGTTTCGGTCAGTACAAAGTAAAGTACAGAGGTAACCTTTGAACCTAGCTTTGAGTGAAATTTGTTAATACAGAAAATGGTCATCAACTGAAAAAAAGCAAGGAATGTGCGGTACATATTGGCAGAAATCAAATTTGGTGATTGCGTCAAAAATCACTGTAATCAAGAGCTTTTTTAAGAGCGTGCTCCATTATTTACAAGGGTGTTCCCCCCATGGCCGTCCATGGCTACTACTATTCTACCATCTAACGTAAACCCCATCCCAATACAAACTCATTGATGTATGATTGGTGACCTAATGGTAGCATACTGTGGTACATGTATAATAGCACAAGCTAATCAATTGAGCAATCAACATCCACAGGGATCATATAGGGAGCATTATTAGGCTTATTATCAAGCACTCAATTGGATATGGTATTCATGATTGTATATATCAAAAACAAACCTTGGTTTAATTTTCCTTCTTGTTCATTTGCTTCAGTCTCAAACTTCTCGACCCTATCCTTATACACCCGGATTTTTCCCCTTGCCTGCTCCAGTTCAGATGTTGGGGCATCAGTAATCTGCCCCAACATCTCCAGCCTCTGTTTAAAGAGAACATGAATGTATCACTACGTACAACTTCAACAACTACCATCATAACACAATCACTATAATATTATGGGAGGGCCAACAAATTTAATTAATACATTAACGTATGTACATGTCCACTGTACTGTATTCCTCCACTTGACTAACAACTACACCACAATACACACACAGACAAACTGACAAGAGTGTTTGTATGGGATACTAAAATGGAGAGTAGCTAATGTGCACAGAGCACAGGGATGTGTGTCTATTGTAGGTGCAGCTGGTTTCAAGCTGAGCATGTACTCCATTACTCCATCTAGCACAGCTGGTAAAGAGCACCTACCATACATACTGCAAACATAAGGTGACAACTACAGAGCTAGCCACTGTCACTGGAGTCAGTCATGAAGCAGTCTAGTCAGGCTAAGAGACACCTCTGCACTTTGTTTCCTACATGCTTTGTACATGGTCAACATGTATGAATTTAGACTAGTTGTGGTTTATGCATATATGTAAGTAGCTTTTCTATTAATTCTGACGATAACATTGTGTCAGTGGTATCAATGGATCACTAGTTCACAGACTAACAGTCCCTGACAACATACAAGGTCTAAGATGTTGTATAATAATTTAGCGCAACAAGCATGACACAACATACTCAAATGCACGCTGACTGACACACTACAGTTTATCTCAAACCTACCCCGGCCATGCATGTTGTGGTACATTTCACAACCCAACCCTCATTCAGGTAACAGTTGAATGGGAGTCAGTGAGCACCAATTAGGACACACTTAGTGCATGGCTTCTCAATGTTCACAACTACCATACATACACTCCATAGTCTACCTCACACACAAGTACTCACCAGTTCATAGGATCTTTGGTTTCCCTATGCAACTGCCTTATTCTGTGAGGAATGAGAGAGAAAGAGATCGAGTATGAATGATGATGTGTAGGTTGACCAAAGTAGCTATGTAACTCCATGATTGAGGTAAGGTCAGTAGCTACTGCGGTGGCTTTACCACTTATTTCATGGCATCAATTACATCACGGACACTTCCATGCAACAAGGGACATCCAACCATGTCTTCCATGGGTAAGCAACTGGGGTTCGTACATTACTAAATTAACAAGCTTTGTATATTTACAATCTGATAACTATATGGGGAGGTATGCAAGTTAACCACTAAACAAGGAGAGGATTAAATCTACTAGTGATCATGTACACCCTAGTAGCAGCCACTTTTTCATACCAGCCGTTAAGCCAGCGGTCCAATTGTTGCAGATCCAGGAAGTACATCCGGTGGCACATTCCAGTGCATGCAATTTTTGCCGTTTTTTATCTATTTTTCTCACCTGTTCTATCTGGACCATCTTTCACTTCTAGGACTCCAAACAAAGACCAGAAGACAGAGCAACTCTTCTACTTTCAGCTCGTTCAAGTCCCATAACCCGGAGACATTCATAAGCTCCGCGGCGATCGCTTTTGTGCATGCTGTTTGTAAGCGCTCACAAAAGTGCCTCGCGCAAAAAGTGGTACGTTTTGGTTCCCTAGGATGGATTCCCATGATTCAAGTACCATTCAATAGCTCTTGTGTTGCTCTACAATATGAGACTGGAACGAAGTTTTTCCATCGAGCGGTTCCAGAGTTACACGGCATCAAAAATCAGAAAATTTCTGTACAACCGCGTGGCATTTTCCATATCTTCTCAAGGTTTTATCGAGTGTCTGACCTTCTGACCATCCAAGAATGAGCTATAGGCTTAGTAGCGCTCATTATGAAGCTCCACGTTTCTAGGGAGGAGGCATCGTCATCCAGATGGATAGTATCTTTCTGTGCTCACAATTTCAAGAACTGAAGGTTGGTGTCAAGTGTGTGCGAGGCCAAGTAGCTAGCTAGCTATTGAACTACGTATACTTACCAGGCAAACAATAAAGCCCAGGGATGAGGGCGAGCCTTACCAGCTAAAGAACAAGCAACACAGAAGAGTCTCACTGTTGTGCCTATGCCATTATGAATGTTTACAGTAAAGCCGAAAAGCACGAGTTCCAAGGGGTGGGCAACTAGCTCATTTCCCTAACAGCTCTCTCTCTCTCTCTCTCTCTCTCTCTCTCTCTCTCTCTCTCTCTCTCTCTCTCTCTCTCTCTCTCTCTCTCTCTCTCTCTCTCTCTCTCTCTCTCTCTCTCTCTCTCTCTCTCTCAACCCACCCCATGTACGTACACAATTCATTAGGTGATTAGCAGCTATTGATGTCGGAGTAGGGGGCAGAAATGGAGTTCCACAGCCTAGAGAAGGGGCTGCCTAGGCCTCAGGCTGTAGCTATGTAATGAAGCTGACTTCTGAGGTGCTGAGAGCCTACTCCATCAAGTTTACTGAGGTCCTCACTCGTACCGTCTCTGCAGCTGATCGAGTACTTTCCCTGTCAACCATAGCTTTTATGATGCCAGATGGCATAGGAAACTGGTTGTGAAAGCTTTAACAACCTTCAGCAAACCTTTAAGAAGACATTTGGTAGCTAGAAATCTTTGTAGTACCTAGATAGTGCTGTGTTATTATTAGTTTGTACGTATTCATTCAATATTTGTATTGTGAAATATCAATTTTTATACTGTTTTTAACAGCGTGTAACTCTGGAACCGCTCGATGGAAAAACTTCGTTCCAGTCTCGTATTGTAGAGCAACACAAGAGCTATTGAATGGTACTTGAATCATGGGAATCCATCCTAGGGAACCAAAACGTACCACTTTTTGCGCGAGGCACTTTTGTGAGCGCTTGCAAACAGCATGCACAAAAGCGGTCGCCGCGGGGCTCATGAATGTCTCCGGGTTATAGGACTTGAACGAGCTGAAAGTAGAAGAGTTGCTCTGTCTTCTGGTCTTTGTTTGGAGTCCTAGATGTGAAAGATGGCCTAGATAGAACAGGTAAGAAAAATAGATAAAAAACGGCAAAAATTGCATGCACTGGAATGTGCCACCGGATGTACTTCCTGGATCTGCAACGTTTGTACGTGTTTTGGACCGCTGGCTTAACGACTGATACATATCTGTACATAATACATACAGAGGGGTGTGGTTTGTTAATTATCATAAGTGAGTACTAGCACGAGATAGGGGAATTCCCCTCCCACATTCTACAACATATGACTGGTCCAAATCAGCCATAATGGATGGTGAGGGTGTGAGATGTTAATGACCAGAACACAGCCTCCCACAGATTACCACACACCTAATGCATCCATAATCACAACAGCGGAGTGGACGCACACAGAATATTAATGTAAAAACACACCCACTAATTAATATTATAACATTGACATGTAAAACTAATTAACTATGTATATCTAAATAATCACTGCACTAATGCTCAGTTTAAGGAAAATAATAGCTTGGATTAATACTAGAGCTCTGTAGAGCACATAGCTACCCCGTGCGCATATTGCGCAATCTATAGGTTTACTTTCGGTGCATGGCTATAATTGATATTTGAAAAAACGCTCTCTGCACCCAGACCTAGCCCAGACTACAAAGATATGAATTTCTATCTATATTTGTTGTAACAATAGTAGTATAAGTATCGTACATGTACATAATGTAGTTAAGTCTATAGTGACTGCCCTATGGAACTCATAATTTATGAGTTCCATAGGGCAGTCACTATAGACTTAGAACATCGACAATCTTTACCAGTCATACGCTTGACCACTTAGTTGTGCGCATGAGCAGAAAGCACAATTGGTACGCGCATAATATGCATATGCATTGATGGGCACTGTCGATAGACGTGGCTACGATGGCCAACAAAAAGGCACTTTTGTGACATTCGTGGACCGTATCCCTCGATTTGACACACTGAAGCCAGTTTTTCGCCGAATTCGATTGATTCCTTGTGATTACGAGTTTCTTAAACGCCTATATCTCGAAACAAGGCGACAACGACAACGACAACAACAACGACACGACCGATTACTTTACCCCTTGCGCATGCGCGTGGGGTAATAATCACCACATCTAATTTATCTGTCTTACCTGTCTTGAGTATGCCAGATCTCTCTTTGTCTGAGTGATCTCCAGCTCCCGGGAGAGCACCCTCCTCTCTTCTTCATTACTGGCCCGGCTCAGTTTACCCTGGAGTTCACGTGCTTCCTGCATATGAGGATTGGAAAGAACCACACCCACCCACTCTCACTCATGACTAGTCTAGCCAGCTATAGACCCCTCCACTAATTTCCACATGCACACACTTTACAGTCCTCATAGTCAACAAACTCAAACAAAACTAGCTCATCAACAACTTATATACCTGATCCAATCTTCCATATTCACCCTGCAAACAATGAGATATACTACAATCATCACTCTGATTACAAACTATCAAGTAAGTACATACATAGCAGCATAGGAATACACAACATTAACACTCTACACACATGAACAGTGTTAGGCCTACAACTAGGCATTCAGCCTCCCCAGCCAATAATCTCAACACCAACTACAATGGAGGCCAACTGACTAGCTACTTAGTTAGAACAACAATCTGACTTACCAATTGGCGGCTCCATTCCTCCTGCAATGAGAGAAACAGTCATAAGCATAATACATGTCACAGTACATACTTTATACACATAAGCGGATAATGCCATGATACATGTAGCTAGTCATTGTTGAGGAGGGCCTTCACTCATGCACCCAACTGTTTATGCACGGTGTGACTAGGGTGGATGTGTGTGGCAAATCCAGGCCTAGTCCACATAACAAAGATACACCTCCATGGAGGAAGAGCATTATGCCCTAATTAGTGATGCTTTAGGGAAACCTTGTTAATGTCCAAACATGTAGCCAATTAAATCCTAGTGATATTGAAGAGGGTGAATAATCCAAAATATCTGATTACATTTTCGTATTTACATGCAAGAGGTAACTTAATTCATCAATAATTCTTGGTCACAAAGTATTCAGTATTCAGTGAAATTAATAGCTAAATAAATGGTGGTGTATCCTTGTTCTGAATTAGTCTCACTAGCCACACCCTTCAATCTCGAGAGAAAGAGGGTCTGGTGACCATGCGTACAGCTAGTTGTTCCATCGGAATGCAATAATTACAAAACACGTCACGGATAACCGCAAGCAACGCGGGGCCGACTATATTGCGCGCGCGCCGCCTGTAAAGCGTTGCCAAGCAATAAATTCAAATCTCGAATCTCATTGGACGCGACCAAATCCTGTCACCTGAACAACTCGTTGTATGCACGGTCACCAGACCCCTCTTTCCCTTGGATTGGGGGTTATGGCGCGCGAGACTAGTTCTGAATTTGCACATGTGGTCAATATGGGTAAAGGTAGTCATAAAACACCAACGTCAAGAGATGGAGGGGTTGAAAGAGCACAGTGAAATAACAAAGCACATGCTACATGGCTCATTAAAACCCCTCCCTCTGATAAAGACATAATTCTTAGCGTTATGACTAGGTTGAGTTATGCCACTCACGACAGCCAATGTACTAAACAAAACATGTCCCTCATCATAAATGTGGAGCATAATCACTTTGACCCATTAAGAAGCACTGTGTATCATAACAATATCTTACCAAATGCTGCTTGTACTCTGGATCATTGTCCCTCACTTCCTGCAAAAGGAACAAGAAACACAGCACTCATGTCAGTGTCAGCTAAAGGCATCTCTAGCTACACACACACACACACACAATCCGGGGGGCCAGCCCCTTCCCAAGAGAGAGGAAGGGTCTGGTGTCATGACTATATGCCAGTTGTTCCAGTGCATATGCAATACATGTACTTTTTACACGGTGTGCAAATCACACTCAGGCCACACCAAATTGATTACCTGTTTCTCGGATCCAGCGGGTCCCTTTTTGTAGAATTCAGCAAAAAAAATAAATTAGTGGGTGTGGTCATATTTATGGGCGGTGCGCATGCGCTATACGGATTGTGGAATGCTCGTGGGCGTTAATTGGAATTCCTGGTATTCTCCTCATGGTGAACTGAACTGATGGTGCAGAAAGTAGGGCTACCTTATCAGCCTGGCTAAGCATATTGGTTAAGCATGGCCTGGAAATCATTAAACTGCAAACAGTTGTCAAATGCCTGTGGGAAGATACATTTGGAGAAGTTGGATGTGACGGATGTCAGTGTTGAGAAGGTCGCGGCAAATAGCTTCAAATAGCTGTGGTTAAAAAATTTTTAATGAGATTCATTTTTTATTTATTTTTTTATTTCTGCCATCCGGGTCACTATTTCTGGCTGGTCTGTCCAAGAAAAATGGTAATCAATTTGGTGTGGCCTCATGAAGATCTAGCAACTGGTTGGTCAGAACAAATGGTATGTACAGTCCAATAAATTATGATTGAGTCTGTCATCTGGTTGCATGGTCAGCCTGTGCATTTGGGTCAGCCACATAATATTGGTGATGACGTGGAGCAATCTGATTGGGCAGTGCTCCTGGCTGCAGCAGTACAACTCATAGGTGTAGGAAGATGCTATACATGTAGGTTGTGGGGGTAGAATATTGGGTTGCGCGCATAGCGCGCGAAATTTTTTTTATCACACCCACATTACTTTCAAATCACGCCCATTTTTGCACTATCACGGCTGTGGCTTGTGCCTATAGGGAGGCAGGCAAGTATTTCTGGCTGTAGCGACTGAGATTCAGTGCGAAGTAAGCCGTAAGATAAGCAGAGCATACCCTATAGCTACACTTGTTCATAAAAATCTTGTGGTGTACCAATTGCCAGGGCTAATACAACAAATACTGGATGGCTCTGGCTGTGGGGGCATGCAACTCAGGCGTAGGCATGACACCAGTAGAGACAAGCACAATATGCTGGCATTGCTTTGGGCATAATAGGTGGTTTTGTTATGCCAGCATAATGCCGGCATAATAGGGTTGAAATAAGTAATCAACCGAGTACATAGTATACCTTTCTATTATTAATTTTAGTGAGTAGTGTAGTCTAGTATGGCTGTAGTTTGTCTTTTCTGGGTAGTTATGTGAATAAAGCTGTCATAAAGTGTAAGTTTCCAAACAAATTATCACAGATTAATATGCAAAATATTTTAATCTGTGAGAGAAATTAAGAGCATAATAGGTACAAAACAATGAGCATAATTGGCTTGGTTTTGGGAATTAAAGCATAGCACAATAGGAATTTTAAAAAGCATAATGTGCGTGTGCCTAGACACCAGATCCATCCTCTCTTATGAAGGGGCTGGCCTGTCAGACAAACACACACAGTGGTAAGTTGTGCCTCAGGCCTGGCACTTCACTCTGGGCCGGCTAGCTACTGAGGCCTCTTGATCAGCCACAGCAACCTCTTCTAATATGCAGCTAGCTACTCACTGGAAACTGCACTCATGCAGCATGTGGTACGATAGCTAGATGGAGCTATGGCTGGCAAAACATTTTCAACATTTAATAACAATAATACTAGCTAGCAATCTGCTATAGCTATATCGTGAACTCATCACTGTATACTATGATTATAGTCTATGGGTGATAATTGCGGAACTTGATTTTATTTATTTACTGAGCTGGTCATTCAATAACTCACTTTCCATCTCGCTTCAAAAGCCTTCTCGTCCCAAGAAGACAATGTGTTCGCCATAGCTAGCTACTTCTGGATCACAAGCTCTGTACCTTGGTCACGCCCTTTTAATACCAGTAAATTTGAATATTCATAGTCAGGGCACTCGGCTGAGTGGGCGGCTCAATTATTCCACTCATGCACTATTCTGACATCTCTGGAGGCATGTTTCCTGTTATGGTCCCAATGACCTTATCACAAGATCGTATTGTGAGTGAACCAGCTAGCACATAGTGGCATCAAGCAGAGCTATCACGTACAGTCTCTCTCTCAGTTTAGTATTCAAGTTCTCTGTGCAGTGGCTTGAGTGGGTGGCTTGCTTCAGTAAGGAGCTACAAGGAGATGATTCCGGTATCATTCCAAGCCAACCATCAGTTGCTCTAAGAGCAAATTATTGGAAAAGGCCTTAGACGACTCAAATTTAAACACTGCTCTTGTACACCAGACAGGCTGTGAGTATTCATACCTGAGTTACGATCCGCTGTTCTTGTCTTGTCGTTCAAGTTGATAGCTACACCGCAATATTATATGTAAGCACATTGTTTTATGACAATGAATCTTGAGTATTATTAGTCTAGTTCGACATTACTTCTTTTGTTTCATGCAGGCTCCGTTCTCCAACTTCGATACTGCATGTATGTGAGGGGAAGCTTGGTATTAAACTACCAGTGGTTGACTTTTACCCATGGCACCAGGGGCGGATCCAGGATTTATCAGAGGGGGTTCTTAGTCTAATAGCATGCTCGCGAAGCGCGCGCGAATTTTTAAGCCACGCCCATTTCTCGCTAGATTGCGTGTTCGAGGTCTTGTGATGCGCTCCAAGACTTCAAATCGACCAAAATTAAGGTACCATTTAATTGCGTGGGCGTGAGCGTCAGGAATGGCTAATTCAATTAGCGAATCGTGAAGGGGCGTGGCCGAAGAGGCCATACGAGTGCTTTTGGTCGAAGGTGGGCGTGTCCAGAATCGGCCAGGGATGATTATGCGCGTGTAATTAGCGACCGGAAGTGGCCCCTGAAGAAAAGGCCGGTAATTGCCCACATCAAAGCAAGATCAAAGCATTCTTTCTTAACTATTAACCGCAACGACAAAAAAAAAAAAAAAAAAAAAAAAAAAAAGCTTATTAGGCCTAATTAAGCATGTGGGCGTGTTCCTGGCACTGTGTGGAGTGTGTGCGTGTGCGTTAATGTAGGTTTTATTGCTTCCGATTGGGCGTGGCTTCACGGGCCAGTGCTTGGACATCGGCGCCTGGGACTTGGCCTCGGCGATAGGTGGGCGTGTCCCGGAAGCGGTGGTGACCTTTGAACCCCGCGAGGAGGCTTTGGGGGCGTGGCAGGAGGTCAAAGGTGAGGCCATGTCTGTTAATGAGGCACTGTACGGCGGTGCGATCGAGGGGCCTGTACGGCTGGACGGAAGCTGACGATGGTTTGAAGCGGATGTGGTTGCGATGACGTGTTGTTACTCCGCCCACACAGGAAACGAGGTGAGCTCTTGCGTGGGCGGTGTGGCAGAACGGCCTCCAAGTGTTTGTGTGTGTTTTGGCCTTGAGGAAGCTGTGTGTTTTAATTGGGATTGATTGTGGGCTTCCGGTGGACATCCGGTGGTTAGTAGGCACTTGATTGAGAATGGTGGTCCTTGGGGAACAGGGTGGGGCTGTTTTGGGCGTGGCCTGGCCCCTCCCTTCCGGCTCGGCTTCCGGTCCATGGAGGATATTAAATGAACACTTCCGGCTCTAGCAGCCACACCCCTGAGACCTGTGCAATTAAAAGGGCGTGGTTACACAACATGCACCTCACTAATGACTTTGATGTGGTTTAGGTGTCATATCCCCCACCTCACGCCCACGCAATTTAATGGTACCTTAATATTCACTAAGAAACGTCCAAGTAGGTGAGCTAAAGACAGAGGCTTTAGTACTGTAGCTAGCTAATTTATAAGGCATGGGGGGTTCTATGAAGCCTAGATTTTACACTACTATACAGGCTAAGTACTAGACAGCTAGTCAGAAAGCGGGGTTCGTCCGAGCCCATCGAACCCCCTCTGGATCCGCCCCTGGGCACCCGTCCCTCTCCTCCATTTCCTGGGCTGCTCTTCCCAGGAGCATCAAGTAGCTACGGCTTGAGGATTGTTCCTCAGATGGCAAAGCTTCGATCAACCCACCACTTTGTCTGGTGGCGGACTACTCTGCCGGATCGATGAGATGCCAGAGAGGGAGAGACAGCTAGGGTCAGTATGACTGCCATTGGTAGCATTGACTAGAGCAGCTGCTTCTCTGTGAGGATCGATCCTTTCAGACAGAGATGAACTCCAGGACATCATGCTACAAAACATATCAAACTCTGCAGTGAGTACACACTACATGGACATGACCTAATGCATATGATAGAACCTTTGCCCCCATAATACATGTACATGTAGCTACAAGAATTGAAAGGTTGACTGCTATTACAAATTTTCACTATTAAAGAAATTCACATTAATTTCTGAATAAGAACATGAACGTACCTAGCAAAATGTGTAATGTTTTGTTTATTACAATTTTAATATTAATGTGATTGAAGATGTGGCTCACTTGAAGTGTGTGACAGTGGATTGATCATGACCTCTCCTTAAGATAACACTGGCTTCAACAAATGGCTTGGGTTCTAAGCATAGAATTATAGTATTATGACATTGCATCTCAAACTCTTGTATGGAGAAATCTCTAGCAGTCTACCTGTAGCTGAAGCAACAGTTGGTGGAGGAGGAACTGGATAGAGCACTTGAGGGTAGACGGAAAAGGGTAGTTGGTTATCAATCTATCCACAAAGAGGTAGCACTAGTCAAGTGTATAGTACAGGTGGTGGAGATTGTTTCATGCTGAACAGACCTGTACGTAGCCAATCTTGGCATGGACTGAGAAGTCTTTCTCGGACATGGCAAACTTTAAGAATACACCATCATAGTGGGTCCTGCGAAGCTTGCCTTTGATGGGTTCAAACATCTCCACTGTCTCAAGGTTCACCTATATATATTAAGTATCTAATAATCACTTCACTTTCAAGTATACGGATACTAGACTTACAGAGAGATTCTTTCACTTGACGTCCACACTCTTGCCTTGGTAGGCCTCCTCCAGCACCAAGTTAAGTGAGTTACTGACATTTTTCCACACTTTCTTTCCTTTATTGATCTGCCAAATTACCCCTGACCTAGTTTTGTGTCAGAGAACTAAAAATACACCATAATTGGGGCGAGCCTGAGCGAGCCCCACATAGACGAGACAAACGCTCGCAATCCATATATTATTATTTTATATGTATGGTACGTCCGTTACGCGCGAACCGCCATAGACATTGTACAGCGCTGCGCGGTATATTTCAAAAGGCCGCATGAAAACATTTGCGTCAGCATAGTCACGTGTTTTTTTGACACATTGAATTATTTCAGTGAATTTCGCCACTTTTTTGGCCACTTTATTACGACTATACTTGTTCTTTGCTACTGTTTTAGTATGAGTTCTACTAACACTCAATCTGCTGCTTCTACTTGTATGATCGAGCAAGCTACCGTATGGCGCCGTACAGAAGTAGCTAAGGCTCCAAGGAGGAGAGAGCGAGACAGAGCTCATCGTCAGCTCAACAGCGCAAGCACCACCTAAGAACGCGATAAAGATAGACGTGCTGCTCACCGACTCTGACAACAGAGGCAGCTAAAAATTATTCTGTTGGCACAAGCACTATGAGACTGTCTGTCATTGAGCCTGCATGGCCTGCTTGGATCTGTATTAGTGGTCTTCAAGATAGCTATTTGTGCGGCTATGACTTTATAATTTAAAGTTTTCAAGTTGCAGCTACTGACAGAGATTTTCAGAGGCTCAGCTCAGGCTTGCCCCAAACAGGCCCTGCATGACACTAGTAATTATGTACAGCTGAACTCCTGGATTGCTGACCTAATTAACGCGTACAGCCTAGGCTGCGAGGTGCGAAATTCCGATGGCAGGTAGGCACTCTCGTATAACCTAACCGTGAAGATCAATAGCGTAAGACCTCGATTACCGGCCGACCTCGATTATCGGCTGAACGCACATCGATTATCGACCTATATTTTACGGACATTTACGCGTTTGTACGGAAAAATTTACAAAGGTGATGCGGAGCTCCGTTTATGCTCGAAGAATGGATCAGAGGTTTTAGACTCGTTTGAAGATACCAGGTAGGCTTAACTTACTTCTACAACGAAAATACAAGGGAGAGAAGGGTATAGAATGGTGTTGAACCAATTTGAATGGGCGTGATATGGCGTACTGAATGGTGGCAGATCGTGAGGGCTGGAAGCTAGCTACATGGCCTAATCTGATATTAGACACTTTACTTACTTTTTTCCAGATCAGAAGGAAGGAGACAGTACTCATATGAACCCCAGAAAGCATCGCCGAAGTTAATATTAGCATTTATATCATGCCATTATCAATCATAAAATGTATTGTATACAAATTATGCAGTAATGATTATTCATAGCTCGTTTTCATTGTATCTCAGCAATGCTGCATAAGAACGAGCTGTTGTAATTGGTAAAGGGTAATCACACCTGCTGGTTTCAGTGCTGTTGACCAGAAGTGGCAATTTTGAACAGGTAAGTGTTGACAGACTAAAAGGCTCGATTTGGCCGATAATTGCTGCATTCATGCGGTATGAGTGACCGATAACAAATATCCGTGGACGGTAATCGAGGCCCGACCATCGGGATTTGGAGGACTATAGTGTCGTCTCTGATTGTCGTATAATTTGTCTTGATCTGGATATCCTCTTGTAGAGGAGGTGAAGATCTGTCTGTAGAACTTTGAAGCAAGGTCTGGAAGTGTTCCTAAGTCGACTTATGAGCCGAACTTATAACTCGGCCGATAGTCGAGGTCTTACGCTACCCGCTGAAGACCATCGACGAAAGATTTCCAATATCCTCTGAACGAACATAAAGCGACCACAAGTAGGTGTATATATACAATACACTCAAAATAACAACACAAAAAGACACTATGTAGGATGACATCAAAAGTTACACATACAATACTCAGATGTAGGATGTAGTACAGTTAATGTTCTACGAACCTGTAGCTACCAGAGCTCCGACTATCGGCCTTTATAGTGGAAGTCATACTGAGGCTGGCAGTTCCTGAAGAGAGGGAGCTCTCCTCACTATCGTCATCTTGGGGAGTTCCAACGAGATTCTCTGACAGAGATTCATCAATGGCCAACCAGTCTTCAGAAGCAACTATACACATATTATAATAGAATATTATTCTATCATACTATAGCTATATTATACTAATTAAGAGTCACTATTGTCAAGTTACGACCAAAACTCTTTTTTAAATACCTTGGGAAGAAACATGGAAGATAGACTTTGACATGGATGCAGTAGGATCATCTGATTCAGCACTTGGGGTGGTGCTTTGCGGGAACTTCATGGTGAAAGCAGTTTGAGAATCCTGCAAATAGCAGCAAATTAACTAAATATTATCGCAATGTAACAGCATCTGTAATACAGTATTATTATAGTACAGAGGAACCCTCATTAATGGCCACCCCTCATAAGCTGCCATCCTCTCTATGATGGCCATTCACCTTGGTCCCAACTAATGTGCCATAACAATAATTATTATTAGAGGAAGAAACCCACCACCCCAGTTATAATTCTTTCCCCAGTGGTGCATGGTGGTCACTATTGAGGGGTTCCACTGTATTGAGCATCTACTACAGAGCAAGGGAAACTTAGCTAGCTACATCAGCTTCATTGACCAACAGGTAGTACGGAGTGATAATCACTAGCTTTGTATGAGTGAACTGAGACAGCCGAACTTCAACTCCAAACTAGCTACAACAGAAAAATTAAAAAAAAAATAGACTGCTATCACCCCTGGAAGAGCCTAATATCGGGAGCATATCATGTACTGCTGTTCTCCAAGTTTAGCTGTGTAACTTCCACTTGTACCCACAGCATTCAGAGCAAAAGATTTTGTCCACTCAGTGTAACTTCCATGCTCTGTTAGAGCCCTAAGCTGAATCTATAAGGAACACCTCAAGTCAATAATAGGCTACGCGGATATCTTTGGCTTGGATTTTACCTTACTCTTGCTAGCTACCTGATGTAGACAAAAGGACCATGTCCTTACCAGCTGGGTAACTCCCATGGCAGTATATCCCTCCTACAAACACAGAAAAATAAACTCACACATGTATAATAAACACCACTGTAACAGTAAAAACAACAGATAAAAATATTGTTCTCCAGATACATAAGTAAATTATATGCATGACACTGTCACAGTGGTAATATTAAAGGCTCAAGGAGGTGGATATTTTGACTGCACCATCATAATAATAATATTATTATATGTACTTACTCAACAGGTGGCCTTAATTCATTAGTACATAGCAGCGTTTTATGAATCTGTACCTTGTATTCCAGATTCAGCCATGTTTTGTTGACTATCAAGAAAGGGGAGTAAATTTAATGCTCATTTTAAGGTACCCAAGATCTTCACTATGGACACTCAGCTCCTACATAGCATAACAAAATCGTACTCTCTCTCTAAGTTTGGTAAAAGCAACTATCTTACAACTTGAGATTTCCCTGACTGGACATTAAAGTTCATATACTCTGGAGGCTTATTGCGCACAGTAAACTTGCCATTCAGAGACTCTTCCCTTTCCTATGTATAGATACATACATAGCAGGAATGGAAGACTTTAGTTAAACAAGGGAAATCTGGAGCTGCTTACTTGAACAACTTTGATGATGATCTGCGGACTGGATTCAATATCTATCTCATGTATAGGTACATATTTACCAGATTTCACAGGACGAGAAGTGTAGCCTGAATTCTATAACATGTAGATTATAAAAGTTGGATAGAGTGAGAGAGAGGGGGAGGGAGAGAGGAAGATTAAAAAAGGGAGCTAATTCTGCACACATAGAAATGCATGTGTACATTAATTTTGTAGTTTCCTCACTAAAGAATCAATGAAGATCTCAAATGGGAGTAGGTTCTGAATGACAACTGGAGGATATGAAGGTGGAAGACAAAGTAAGGGTACTCCTCTGCTGGAAGGTCTCTTCTTTACATTGCAGTGCACACAAATGAAGTCACGGATGCTGTCATCTCCCTCCATGACACACTTAAACTTGTAATCAGTCTCTTTTGCTCTTCCATAGGATGGGAGATCCCAGAGGTTCGAACCAGTACACAGGGAACTAGCTAGTAGCTAAATCGTGCAGTAACTGCATGTCTTTTTTGATACCAGTCACAGCAACATCCACTACCAAACCATAAGCTTCTGACGTATGCTATGTTCACCATAACAATTGCAGGAATTCATAATCACTGTTAAAATACCATTCCCAGTTCAAGTGCATGTGGCAGGCATTGTATAATAATTAGATCCTACTTGTAACAAAATTAATACAGTGATCTGATTGGTTGAACTGCAGTACGTATCTATCCTCCATAAAAATCTTGTAAGCCCCATAAAAAAAACCTTGTAATCTCCATGAAAAACCTACATGGTAATTATTCACAGCATGAATGTGGTTCATTTCCAAGAGTTTCCAATTTGTATATACACTGTTGTGCACTGCTTGCACACTGCATTGCTTGGAAATGAACTCAATTTCACAAATCTTGCACAGGAAAAGTAGTCCACGTAAGCGGACTAACGCGGTCCACCGTAGTGACAAAAAAACGGGCGCCACACTACAAGTGGACGGCCTTCCTTTAACGCGGACTCAGTCAGTGCCCCGTATATGCACAGCACGGTAGCCACGGTCTCCGTTGCTTGCACGGACACCGTACCGTCCCCGTACGTGGCGAATGACGGACTCCGTTGCTACACCTAGAATGACTCCACTCTAATGCCACGCCTACATTATGTAGGATGCGCTGGGCCTCCGCGCGCGCCGGCACATCAAGCATTTCTGCGCATGCGCATATGCATTGCCTGCCAGGCGCGCTATACGACAACCAAAGAGGTGTGGTTTTCAAGGTAACGATCGATCGAGCAGACAGTACAAGGCAACAACAGCAAGCATGGACATTTGTGGGTTCTCAGAGCAAGTCCTCATATCGCCACAAAAACAGCCGAGAATGGCCGAAAGAACAACCAATGAATAAGAGTCTAGTCTCGGATTCTGGACATACTTCAGTTTAGTCTCGACGACCCATCGCCGCACAGCCAAGTTCAACGGTCCATAACTTGGATGGGATGTGTAAGTACAGGTATGGCCATACTGTTTAAGTTGCTACTGGCATAGATACTTCTGCTTGATAGAGCTGGTTCAGTTTTGTTTGAAGACCGAGCCGGCGCGCCAAATAATATTATATTTAAAAAGCTAGCAACAAACATTTAATACAGTTTCACCTCCTGCCTACACAGGTTTATAAGCGATCACAGTTGAAAGTTTCCGATGACCACTCGTAAAAGGATTGAAAGTTAAGTGTTTGTGTGTAAAGCCATAAGGGAATGTGTGTTGGTTTGCTAGCTCCATACTAGCTATAGACTAGAGGTGCACTCAGCACATAGCTACTAATATTGTGCACCTGGTATGATGGTTAGCTAACAATAGATTCTGTAATTGAGCTAATAAGTGTTATCTGTCCGATGATAATCACTCAATAGTTTATCATTCTACTTGATGTTGACTATGTGACTAGACTGGACAGTAGAATAATATAATATTATGCGTATAATAATAATTATTATGTTGGAGAGTGTCATTTAGGTATGTAGCTGAAAGAGCATAAAGGTTAATTAAGGTTATGTATGGATAATAAGATGTATATATGTGTGTGGAATTTGAGCCTGTTCGTGAGTGATTCTGAGTGAGCATATAAATAATATTGTCTAGCCTGCTGTAAGATGGCACATCTTTCACAGCAAGACTCAGCTAAGATGGTACATCTTAAAGCTGAAAGAGAATAAGGGTATGGGTACATGTATGTGTCGATATTTTGTGTGTGTGGAGCTTGAGCCTGTTTGTGTCTGGTTGTCGATTCTGAGCGAGCACGTAGTTATTTAGCCTGCTGTAAGATGGCACATCTTTCACAGCAAGACTCAGCTAAGATGGCACATCTTTAAGCTGAAAATGAATAAGGGGTATGGGTACATGTATGTGTCGATATTTTGTGTGTGTGGAGCTTGAGCCTGTTTGTGTCTGGTTATCGATTCTGAGCGAGCACATAATTATTTAGCCTGCTGTAAGATGACACATCTTTCACAGCAAGACTCAGCTAAGATGGCACATCTTTAAGCTGAAAATGAATAAGGGGTATGGGTACATGTATGTGTCGATATTTTGTGTGTGTGGAGCTTGAGCCTGTTTGTGTCTGGTTATCGATTCTGAGCGAGCACATAATTATTTAGCCTGCTGTAAGATGGCACATCTTTCACAGCAAGACTCAGCTAAGATGGCACATCTTTAAGCTGACAAAGAATAAGGGGTATGGGTACATGTATGTGTCGATATTTTGTGTGTGTGGAGCTTGAGCCTGTTTGTGTCTGGTTGTCAATTCTGAGCGAGCACGTAGTTATTTAGCCTGCTGTAAGATGGCACATCTTTCACAGCAAGACTCGGCTAAGATGGCACATCTTTAAGCTGAAAAAGAATAAGGGGTATGGGTACATGTATGTGTCGATATTTTGTGTGTACATGTGTGGAGCTTGAGCCTGTTTGTGTCTGGTTATCGATTCTGAGCGAGCACGTAGTTATTTAGCCTGCTGTAAGATGGCACATCTTTCACAGCAAGACTCAGCTAAGATGGCACATCTTTAAGCTGAAAAAGAATAAAGGGTATGGGTACATGTATGTGTCGATATTTTGTGTGTGTGGAGCTTGAGCATGTTTGTGTCTGGTTGTCAATTCTGAGTTAGCACGTAGTTATTTAGCCTGCTGTAAGATGGCACATCTTTCACAGCAAGACTCGGCTAAGATGGCACATCTTTAAGCTGAAAAAGCATAAGGGTATGGATGGATGTATGTGTGGATATTTTGTGTGTGTGTGAAGCTTGATCCTGTTTGTGTCTGGGTGAGCGATTATTAACGAGCATGTAGATGGATATCTATTATAGCCTTGTGTAAGATGGCACATCTTTCACAGCAAGACTCTGCTAAGAATCGTTTGGCACAGTTCACATATAGCACATCTTGTTGGCCATGCGTAGCCTGTAGACAGTGCCGGCCATGTGCTTTCTACTCGTGTGCACATGAGCGAGCACCTGCATGATAAGACAGTATAAAGTTATGCAGTTAGTATTAGCATATCTGTTTAGATTCAAATTCAGTATGTACGTGGGATATGCATAATTACCGTATAGCGGGAAACTTTGGCAAGGTTTTTAATTTGGCGATTTGGCGAATTTTGAAGAAAATTGCCAATATTTAAATAACGTAATGACTACGTGTGCACATGCGCATGTGAACGAGAGCAGTGCGAATTCAGCAAAATTAGATTGATTGCTTGTAACCTTGGTGTGAAACAGAATCGTTTGTCAGGAATCAATGTCACTGCTCGAGTTCTTTCAGGTAAACATCCGACGCTACCTTCGTCATCAACATGTGCCTACTCGTCTCTTAGTAGGAAGGACCTCGACCACACGAACAAAGAAGTGAAGCGCATTCTTGCTGTAGAGAACTCAGGTGAATGGAGTGGCTGGCCGGCCAGCTGATCCATGCATTACATCACTTGTTTATTGCGTCATGCGCTTGTGCTCACAATTTATCAAGTCGCCAAATTTAAATTCGCAAATATCTTTAAGGGAGTGATTCGCCAAATTTACCCGCTATACGGTATGTACTCCGTACAGTTATACAGTTTAGCTATATTATTGTTTGATATACAACACTTGGTATGCAAATTATTATGCAAATCAATTATTAAATTTTATAGAAGCAGTCCATACACTGCAAAAAATTTGGGGTGATATCACTCCAAAAATGGGTGAACTTCACTCTACCAGTCTGTCACTCCAAAGGAGTGACGCATCAAAGGAGTGAATTCACTCCAAAGATGAGTGGAGTTCACTCTTTAAGAAATCACTCCTGAGGAGTGACGCAGCGCTCACTCCTAAAACGGGTGAACTTCACCCTCATAATACATCCAGGCATGGAGTGACATGTTGTAGAGGAGTGATTTCACCCATTTTGTACTTTAACTCATAAACTATCTGAATATTAATATTGATGTCTTTTGTGGTTAAGTAATTAACAAGACTAGTCCAATGGCTGCTATAGCTATTTCTTGGAATCTTATCTTATTGATTCGGACTTCCGTGAACTTCCCTGAAATTCGAAACAGTATGGTGTTTAAAGCTGTGGTAGCTATAGTTTACTGCAACACGAGGATGGAGTCATATTAACTTGATGAATGCCAACCACTGAGCTCCCAAAAGATGGAGCATCTTGGCAGGATACTCAGACCTAAAGATGATACATCTTGGTAGCATACATACCATGGTTAAAGTCAAGTTAGCTTCCAATGACTCAGACCACTGCCAAAAAAGATGGGGCCTAGCAGAAAACTACTCAAAGATTAGGCATCTTGGTAGCACTGGTCACTGTATACTACTATGCTTTCTAGTTTAAGTAACTGACCTTTCAAATAGGTGAATTTCCAGTCTCTTTGCACTATAGCCATAATATAGCGGTACCGCTCACGTGATCATCACATGACTAGGACACTACAATCACTATGGGGTTCAAAGGTGATTCGTGGGCGGTACTAGGAGCAGCTGCAGGTGTTTTTCAAAAAGTAGACAAAAGAAGGAGCCATTTTCTTGCCTACCGGCCGCCGAAGGAGCTTATCTTTGGAGTCCTTTTCAACAAAATACATCGATGAAAATTGAAGAGTCCAAGAAAAAGCTCGTGGAAGCTTTTTCGGGGTGAGTGAAATGCGGTGCATCCCTAGCCATTTGGCAAATCTTACACTGACTGATAAATTTCCAGGTATTGTTGGTACTGAAAGACTGGGACGAAATGATTGCTGAATCCGAGTCCAGTCGCTTCATGGTGAGGATAAAGCTTTGAATAATGTGAGTACTAAAAAAATAACTTGCTATAGGCCTTGCTACAGTAACTATTTTAGTATGCACGCAGTAAACTTAATCGACTTTCTGGTTTCAAAAAAGAGGGAGAGGGAGGGAAGAAAAGAGTGAGTGGGAGGGATGTAGTCTGGCAGGCCAGCCCCTTCGCAAGAGGGAGGAGGAAGGGTATGGTATCATGCCTATACGCGACTTGTACCGCTGCAGCCAGGAGTGCAGCCCAATCAGATCCCGCCACGTCACCACCAATATTGTGGAGCTATCTAAATACTCAGGCTGACCAATCAGATGCCTGCTCTTCGTTTTTAATAAAATTGTTATGATCGCCAGCCTTATGAAGATCTAGCACCTGGTTGGTCAGAACGCGTGGTAGGGACAACCCCAACCGTTTATTGAACAAGAAGAGTAGGCCTCTGATTGGTCGGCCTGCATACCAGTAGCCACACGATATTAGTAGTGACGTGGAGCGATCTGATTGGGCTGCACTCCTGGCTGCAGCGGTACAAGTCGCGTATAGGCATGATACCAGACCCTTCCTCCTCCCTCTTGCGAAGGGGCTGGCCCGCCAGACTAGGAGGGATGTGGAGAAGGCTAGTGGGGTGGGAGCTAAAATTATTGGTGCATATTTTTTGACAATTTAATATGTACGTAAGTACTTTGAATCAGTGGTAATGTACTTTTCTACATTCAATTTGCAGGAGGAAAGATAGCAGACGATGTTTGAATTCTAACTATAGAAGCACTAAAGGTCCTGTGTCAGCCTGGATGGCTTTCTCGTCTGTGACTCCCTACGTTGAACTCCAACAGAACTTTAGGAAGTCGAGATATTTTGTTGTGTTGCTATTATAGTGTGTGTGTATTTACTGTATACCACCTATTGATTATAATACTGGAATACTACAGTGTATACTATATTGTTAGTAGGGAGTGACGGCCACCTTAATTTAGGAGTGGAGATCACCCATAGTCTAAGATGAGGAGTGGCATTCACTCCCAAAAAAAGAGTGCTCCCTGTGGCAAGTGTTTCACTCCAATTTTGGAGTGAACTTCACCCATCAGTTTTTGCAGTGTAGCTACTGCGAAGATCATCGGAGGATATTTAGTGATAACTACTTCAAGAGTCAAGACTATGGAACTTCAAGACTATGGAACTTGTTAAGTGACAATGTAGTAGTTGTAGCATAGCTGGTGATTAATTTTGTTGTAGACTAGGCAGCAGCTCTGAGAGCTGTAGTAGTGAACCTGAATAAATAATATTATGCAAATTGTCATTATTGTCAATTAATAATTAATTTTAATAATATGAATATTTCATGCGCTATATGAGGCGAGGCATAGGGAGCAGCGAATATTGAACGGGGTAGGACTGACTGGAACGGGGTCGCCAGACGGAGTCGATACGTGCTAGAAGACGGTGGTGGCCGCTCGAGAAAAGACCAGAAACGGACTCAACTCGGAAGAGACGGAGTCACTTGACGGACAAGGACAGATTAAACGGATTATGTAGGCGGTCTGCGACGGTCTCTACCACTACTGGAGATCCTGATCTTAAAATGCTCCAACTTAGATCTGAGCGTACGTTCTGAAAATCATCTAACTGCAAACGTATGATAAACATCTTGTTACAGTCTTGTACCATTTGGAAAACCATCTCAATCAGTTATTAAACTAGTATCATCGTGGCACCATTTCATGCCACATATATCTTACTTTAGTCTATAAAATATCTAATTCCATGATTTGGAAATCTAAATAAAATCAAACTAGTGTCTGAATTAGGAGACAGTTCATCTGTTAAGCGTCTGACTATTGGACTCAAAAGTCTAAATTCAATCCAAGAAACATGCTGTCATTTTGTCTCAAAACATCTGTAGAATTTGAGAAAGAAGAATGAATAAAACAGCACTTACGTTACAGGTGGTTAAGATAATGAACACAACACAACGCAACACAATTAGAGTCTTATTATTGAGTCAATGCCAATAAAGTCTGTCCACTGCCTTCAGTTCCTCTGTTTTCCTGAGCGTCCTTGATATTTTCTTCTTAATATTCTCCAGCTTCCACGAAAATAGATCATTGGGCTAGGTTAATCATAAAATTAATACAATAAATTTAGTTGGATTTGGAATGCCGTAGTCTATTAAAAGTACCTCAATTCAAGCTGGTCAAATGAAACCTTCTCAGCCCTCTTAAGCATGTCATTTGCAGCCACTGGCTTGTATAAGCTGATACTATCATCAGGCGCTGTCCCATGGCCAGATGCATGTGACGAAAATGCCAACTCCGCAAACAATTCTACATGGAAGTGTTAAACATGTGATTATCTATGAATGTACGTAAGTATATTATAGTATAGTCTCCATCCCAGACCCTACCGTCAAGGAGAAGGGTCTGGTACACATGGAGCACTTTCTAGGGTTTGTTTCCTGGATTCTGATGCACTATATATCACATTTGGCTTATGTGTGATTATCATGAGATTCTGTGCTATAGCCAGCTATTGCTGTGTGTGAGAGCTGTTGCTATGCCAAAATGATGTTTTGTCATGACAATCACTATAATATATATCCTATGTGATCCTAAAAAGTGCTTAATGTGTACCCGACCCTTGATGACAGGGTCTGGAAACAAGACTAAAATTAATTATAAGTATCCATCGGGGAACCATTGTCATTTAGTCTAATACACACACGTATAAATGGATGCCTTCACATTCATTCATGTCTGTGATGATAGCAGCCAAACTGTACTAGAGCTACATTTCATCCACAGAAGTAAGCCAAGTGGAAGAGAAAGAACCCACGGATGCTACCACTGCTGGGAATTGAATCCATTGTCTGCTGCTCATCTATAGGTGCTCTAACCACCACCCCCACACACGCAGCCACCTGAGCATTAACAATCAATCTTTAAGGTGATGATCAACCCTATGCCTAAATTGGTGCTGAAGGAGTCTAGCGCTGTACGTACATGTACTATACTCACTCTAATGACCAAGCTATGGGAGTTAGATGTTTAATACAGAGGAAATAAATCCCAATGATGGTTTGTTTGAGTGTAAATCGAATGAATGTGAAAAGGAACAAAAAGGAGAAAGTGCTAGTCACTAGTGACGTTTGCAGTGTCCAACTAGAGGTTTATTGTCATCAGCTCATGTCATGTGCCCTCTGATAATAATCGCAAAACAATTTTCAGTGTTTCTGTTTTCCTTTCCGTACTGATAGCCACACTCTGCAATAAAAGTATAAGCCTCGAAAAAGCTCTTTTGAAGCTGAATCATTCTCAAGGTCCTGCCATGTGTGATCAACCATGTGGTCATTTGATAAAAAAAATGAGGGACAGCTTGGGCTATTAAAATGCTTGAATACTGCATGGTATGTAAGAAGGATACAGATATTATACATGGTTTATCTGGCCCAAAAATTTAGCAGAGGAAACTGGGTAGGTCTAGCTCAACTAATGGGATGCCTGGGTGCGGGAGGGGGATGTACCACTTCCTGCACAAAGTGCAGGAAGATAAAATTATCATAAATTGATATTAGTGTTGCCAAAAGCCACCAAAGCAACACTGGACTGCATGGTTCAGGTGATAAAACAAGAACTGTTTGTGTGTGTGTTTTCACCGTAGTGTCTCAGACAAGCACCCACTCCCGGGATATGGGCTTGTTTAAAGGGGTCAATATAGCAGCTTCTATACAAAGTTACATCCCTGGTTAACACCCATGCGGGCCAAGACTGCAAGTAATGTTTAAGCGCCCATGGGCATTTACCTGGGAATACTATGGTGATAGCAAAAAATTGCATGAATTTTGTAAAATTAAGGGAGGGGGAACACACACACCCTGCTGGACTTTAACGCCTGTTACAGTATACAGTGACACGACTTACCATCTTGCTTCTCAATGAATATTGCACTTCCAATCTCTTTGCCGCGACGAATAATGACCACACTATCCCTATGAATATTTATAAAATAATATAGTTAGATAATGCATAGTCAAGTGTACTCTATGAAAGTTGAATCTCTACATGTACGACTTACCCTGGCTTGAATCCGCTACTAGATGTATCACCACTATCACGTTGGTACTTCTACATACAGAAATATAATATTATTATGATGGCTAAATTTTTTTTATTTTCAACATTATCGTACCAGAAGGGCCTGCTTCAATCGGTTTGATGTCTGACGCTTTGCAAAACATTTCAGTTCATATGGACTTGGAGTAGTAACCTGCATGTGTACAAATGAGAATACATGAAAGTCATCAGTGCAACTGCCAAGTCAAACATAAAAACCACGAAAATTACCCATCATTTATTTATTACATGTAAGTAGATACCAAAAACATAGTGCAAGTCTGTATCATTACATGAATTTTCCTCTTCAAGGGATTTTGTTTCTTAGAAAAGTACTGCTCAAGAACATCATTTGTTTCTCCACCATCCTTTCCTTCTTCATCATCCCCAGTTCCTTCCCTTTGTCCATTATCCTCAATCTCATTACCTTTTTCAGCTGGGCAAAACAATAAGCATTGGTGAAGCATGCAATATTAAAGTATGATCCTTTATGTATAAGTTGTTAGATCTCTATATGTCATATACTGTAGGTCGGGTTTTAATTGCGAGTATCTATTAAATGCGAATTGCGAGTTTTTTTTACGTTTCGCAATTAATAGATTCGCAAATATAAACGTTCACGTATACTACAGTACGATATGGGGTCGTCCGTCGCAATTATTGGATTCACAATTTGGCCTGACTTGACTAGAACGCATTTATTAAACTACGCAATTAAAACCCGTCCTACGGTATGCATTTTATCGGCTGTTTTTTGTTTTTAGTCATCGCTGCTTGTGCACAGTATCCTCCAGCTACAGCCATTTCAGAACGCTTATGCTGATTGTGACTGCAGAGCAAATAGCAAGCATGCACAACTGCAAAGCACAGTGTGGTCAGATGCGTGTCACATAAAATGATGTGGTGTACATTCCTAAGGAACAAATGGAAGTATGTTCTTTCACCAGACGCCCTCTCTCTCTCAGAAAATTTTCACTACCTGCTCTTTGGCGAGCGTACAATCCCATTAAATGTTTGGACTATCTTAATGATTATTATAACAATATACTAGGAAAATTCATAGCATTGTGGGGCGAGCCTGAGCGACAGTGAGCATGCAACAGTGATTTATGTTGCACCACACCCAACTATCAACTATGGGCTGCAGGATGCACGCTCGTAACCTGGCCTCTATTCTATAGTCTTCTACTGATTGTGTGGCTAGT
Source organism: Cliona cf. orientalis (assembly GCA_963930775.1). Taxonomy (NCBI): domain Eukaryota; kingdom Metazoa; phylum Porifera; class Demospongiae; order Clionaida; family Clionaidae; genus Cliona; species Cliona cf. orientalis. Next base: position 7,493,722 of record OZ005697.1, read on the forward strand.
AAATTCTGTCTCTTACTGTTGGCCACTGGTGAGCTGAGGCTCCGATTGACAACCAACTCTGTCTTGCTCTTGCCTCCTACCCTCTGAAGCCTCAGTTCTGAGCTTTTCGCTAGTTTATGCTTTGTTCAGCGTTCATATTATGCATAGCACACATGAATGTAAGTTTGTAAGTCGTTGAATTAGAGCAACATATATTATTATACGGAATGATGGACGTTGGGCGGGGCATAACTAAGGACTGACATACCATATATATCTCATTCACACAGTTCATACCCGTTTATAAATGTAGGGCTCGCTCAGGCTTGCCTCAATTATGATGATTACTGCATTGTGAATATTACAAACATATTACTAGCCATCCAGTGGTCATGCTTCTAATCACAGGTAATTTGCACTTAGAGCATCGCACAATACCTAAGACTATAATTTTATTTGAAGGGGTCAATGAGGGCAGATGGTCAGGTGCTTAGCAGTGATTGATGTCCCAATCCATTGTCAGCTAGGCATACATAAAACCTTGGGTAGGGCGAGAAATTTCATTTTGCGTATGATGCAGGCACAAAATTAGTGGACTCAACGTGCAAGCTGGGAATCAAAATTGGATAGTCATTTCTCCTTCAGTACGATTTTGTGACCAATATTCAGGGTACAAATAAATATCAGACCCAGTTTGGCACTAGTTACATATCATAACATTCACTACTCTGCAGACAAAAATAATACTGCCCCCCATTAGGTGTGATATAATAGTTAGACACTGTTTAGGAGGTTTTTACATGATTTAGAAGACGAAAGGGCTCAGTGTAGAATCCCATTAGGTGTGATATAATAGTTAGACACTGTTTAGGAGGTTTTTACATGATTTAGAAAACAGAAGGGCTCAGTGTAGAATCCCGAGGGTTCTACTGAGCCCTGAGGTCTTCTAAATCACGTAGAACCGACTAAATAAGTGTCTAACTACTTTAGATCCTACCAACAATGCCCAAAAACTTTGTATATAAACAATTGCCTAGGAACAAACTAGCCATAGGCAAACAAAATATAGCTACCAGGTTTTTTATGGAGCTTACAAGTTTTTCATGGGGCTTACAAGGTTTTTAATGATCGAAGGATAGATGCTGCAGTTCAACCAATCAAATTACTGTGTTTGTAACAAGTAGGATCTAATTATTTATACGTAGACACTTGCAAAGCACATACCTCTTTCCTCAGTGTCTTTCTCACTATTAGAATCGTTTGTACTCCTTTCTGAAGAATCATCCATTTGTATAGGATCAGGATCTTCTTCGTGCATAAGGTCATGTTCAGAGTGGCTTCCACCCAGTTCAGCTTGCGAGATAGGTCCTTCAGGGATATCATCCTTCGTAGTACCTTCCTTATTCATCCATTTCATGAGCATGTTAAACTTTTCGAAATCACCTGCAGAAGCAATATTTCCGCTGCCTGAGGAGTCACTGTGCTGTTTCGAAAATTCAAGAAACTGGTTAAACATAGCTTTGGTGTCCATTGCTGGAGCAACCTGCAACAACCACTGCTGCAACAAAAAAATGGAGGACAAGCAGTTAGCTATCACTCGGGACCACGTGTGGCTATATAAACGTATAATATAAGTTTGACAAATCGATTACCTAGTATTGTCAGCCATTCAGATGCGATATGCACACAGTGATTAATTTGCACGGCGATCAGACACCATTTACACTTCTTTCTTCTGCATGCAAGACATTTCAAAACATATCATCACATGATGAGCGCATGATTCTCACGTGTTACGTATGGCTTGTGCGCATGCGCTTATACGTTAACCTGCCAGGAATTAGATACTTTTAGGATTGCATAGTTAGACTGTATTCAGATGCATGCAATGGCCCAAAAAGTTAGACAATATTATTTCAGACATGAGAAGACTAATTTCAGATGTTCAAAGGTATAGATGGTTTTAAGACGAACAGTCAGACTCTTCTGAGACTTGTATAGTTGTCAGCATTTTCAGATTTCTGCATTTCAGATATCAGAAGACAAGCTTTAGATTATAATACCTTTTTCATACGTCTTAAATAAAATAGCTGCAATTTATTGGACATTTTTGAGATCTACTGCTATGTCTGAAAAAAATAAGATATTTCACTTGTCATCACAATTTATTTAAGACATATTTTGGATAATGTTTAGACACTTTCCTCACACATATGAACTATGCTAGACATATTCAAGATACAATTGCTACAAAATTCAGACTTTTGATCTCCAGTAGTGTACACGGATCTGATAGCGGACTCAGTATAACAGTCCATAAAAAGTGGTCCCAATACGGGCGACAGCGGTACTCGTTGTCCTGGACATCGGAGTTTCCGTTCAAAGCTCGTCTATGCGGTGAACGCGGGCGTAGTTCTCCACGTATACTGTGCAGTGCATGCGGCTAGGTTTCCCTGTGTTGGAAATTAGCTTGTAGCTATATACATGTACGTTTGCAAGGCAGTGTACAACAAGGAAACCTAGCCCTTTCGTGCATGCAGTGTAAATTTTTTTGCCCATGGCTAGTTTGTTGCTAGGCAGTTGTTTGTGTACAAAGCTTTTGGGCATTGTTGCTAGGATCTTAAGTAGTCAGTCATGCACTAGACTGTTTGAACTGGAGGGTGTGGAATGATTGAGACTTTCCACACACAAAACGTGCACTACATATAGAATTAACACTACTGGAAAATGCTGTAGGAAATGTGTTTTGAAAGTATATGAATTTTGCACAAATCAGGGGTAATTCTAATAGTAGGAATTGTAGTGGAGAAGTGTCAAAAATTAGGCGCGCGTTTTTCTTGGGAAACCATTGCGATACCACTGGAAAAGTACGATAATACTGTTGAAATTATCCTGTTGGTTTTATATTTATTCTTGGGTATTGTTGGAAAATATATTGTAATTCGATTGGAAATCACGGTTTAGATATGTTAAAAACGTGTTATAATAATATTGAAAATAGAATGATAATCACTAAATAAAAAAATATAATATTAATGATCACGAGGGAAATGATGATAATATATTATACATACATCATATTATAATATGATATGTTTATTCGATGAAGTGAAAAGAATCATGAATAATAATAATAATGAATGAAGTGAAAAGGATTAAGTAAAGAATATTGAGCATTGTGATAGATAAAAATTTAATGTACATGTCATATATTATAGATATTATTATAGCAATTCATGATCAAGTTAATTATTAACCTTATTCGTTGTAAATGAGGTGATCCACCTGGGTGGGATTGGCCCTCCGGCTCCTGGTCTTCACGGCCAGTCTTTCCCTTCAATATATACAACTCTGTATACATACCTGCAAATTGGTTAGAATACATAATATTATTATTAGTGATGTCATATAATATTAAAAGTGTACGACTTACCATTAATTTTCATCAGGGACTTGATAAAATTAATGTTGTAGATCCCAGGACTACTCGAGTACTCCCTTATGCACAGTGTCACTATAGAAATTTTAGAAATATACCTATCAATAATTGCAAGTATATGTGTACACTCACCCACTTAAAATTAGCGTTTCCGGACGATCGACCTGTGGCAATAAAAGCAGCCATAACTTGGCAATGGAATTAGCTATGAACAGGAAACACATGCAAACTACGAGTTATCTGAGTGAATGGCCTTTCTTCTGAACCTCGAATCAAGCTAATCGGTTTACCACACGCTTTGCATTTTGATTTTTAGCTCTAGCTTTTAGTGCGTAACTCAAACAAGCTTTGTTCTTTCAACAGGAAACACCCAACACTGAATAGGCCTCGTCGAAAGAAAGCTATTGACACCTTAACTGTATGAATTGCTATTGCCGCCACTTTGCGATATCGAGCCGAAAAATCGGGCGTCCGGAATCGCTACTAAAATTAACATTAATTTTAGTTGTAGTGCTACCCCATATGTGCATACTTAGCTACACAAACTCACTCATAATTAATGCAATTGCAAACTCGTACAGACACGCACAAGGGTTGTCCCAAAGGGCATGATTCACATCCACATACACACGTGTCCATTTACACACGCACACATACACAAACTAACTTCAAGTTAGTGGAGTTGGAAAGGGTTGATTCCTCCACCTCTGGTGATGGGTCGACGGCTCCTGAACTCAAAGGACCGGCGTCGCTCGCCATCTCCTGCAGCCAAGATCTTATCGTGTCAGGATTTACTCAAACCAGCTTCTACAAAACTCCTTCCATCACCGTCTTCTTGGTTCTGTACTGACATCTATTTTGAGACAAACTTTAATAGTCCAATATGTACCACCTGTGAGTCAGTAGCATATTTAATAAATGATCAACACCTTTGACAATTGTAGTTCAGCTAACACCATAGATAATTAAGACTGCGTAACCTTAATTATCTATGCTAACACAAACTGTATGTGCATTAAAATGATCCAAAGCCCAGCAGTCTCTATGGCCATCGACGTTCCTACTGGGACCACCAAGCCGAACAAAGAAAGTGATCACCAATAAACTCTCTTATAGCTACTTATGGAGGCATATTCTTCTCGCTCGCTTCTTAGTGTGGCGAGCGAGAGAGGGTTTAGCTCACTAGACTATAGCTAGCTATATCCTTGAGGCTAGCCTGGCTACATCCTTCACGACAAACATGACCGACGATCCGTGTAAATCTGATAGAATCATCGAGTTTCTCTGTCATGTCTGTATTAATTTTATAAAGCACCGAGTCCCGGCGGCACCGCTGCATGCATACATGAAGTTTGTAGCTTACCTCCTGCCTGAACTCTCCCTTGCAGACAAACCCGAATCGATCCTCCTTTCCTCGGGTACTCATTTTCAATGTGTAGATCTCCACTGCTCAGGGCCTTCCTTACAGAGAGGCCGGCGTGTTTGACACAATAGATTTTGAATATTGCTGACTCAGCTTGGATCACATGCCTTGCACATGCACTACTATGGTCCATTTGCAATACAATTCACACATTATTATTGAATTTAAATGTTTCCAACACTTAATAACTATTTCCTATACGATTCTCACAGTGACACTCTAGAAAATTCCTACATGAACTAGGAATGATATTTTTCCAACACTCAAATTTTGGTTGCTTTTCCAACACCATGGTAATTCCTACATGAACTAGGAATGATATTTTTCCAACACTCCAAAATATTGGTTGCTTTTCCAACACCGTGGTAATTCCTACACGAACTCGGAATGATATTTTTCCAACACTCAAAAATTTTGGATGCTTTTCCAACACCGTGGTAAAACAAGCACTCTTTCGAATTCCAACGCTGATAACATTTCTGATACAAATCAGATGTAGCTGAATCTAATATCAATTATTTCCTATACGATTCTCACACTCTCAAATATTCCTACATGAGCATCAATTATTTCCCATATGATTCTCATACTCTCCAAAATTTCCAACATGAACTCAGGATAGCATGTTGGAAAACATCCGTGTTTAATACAATTTTCAGATACAATGTCATCAGTGTTAACACTTTTTCAACACTATTATTATAATTTTCCAATAAACTATATCCAGTAGTGTAAGGCCTTGGGCATGCAATCATATTGGAATTAATGGACAATGCAGAAGTCCCTCTCCACAATTCCATGCACTTCGATCAAGTTCCGATTGAGTAACCATAGCAAAAATAGCTACATATCAACCACCATAGCATTAATATTATTAAACATTCAAAGATGTAATAATAATTATTTTAGGAATTACAAGCAATGTTCATTGATGAATAGCTACTGTGCAGTGTGATATCGATCTCACGCAAAAATAATAAAAAAAATAAGGGTATAGACTATCGAACAAAATTAGATGGCGTTGTTGACTGCGTTTTGGAGTTCAATGGCTACTTGACCGAGTTGACTGTCATCAAGAAGTTCATAGATACCCTCCCAGGTGGCAGGGTAGTGGCGGGGAGGGTGGTCCAGCCAGTGAGAGAGAACAGCCTCACAACACTCCTCATCGTCCATTCTCTTAGCCCACACCTCAAGCTGCTGCCTGGGAACCACCAAGTTGCCGATCTTTCTCCACTTGTGCATGATGGACTGCTTTAGTCGGAACTTGTTCATCTCTCCTCTCTCATTCCTCCACCTGATGACAGTGAGGTTGGCAGATGTGGGCATAGCTGTAGAGATACAGAATGTTAAGTAAGTGAAGATCCTCCCACGATTACGCTAACAGTAATAATGCTCACAGATTTCATCTTTGGTGCGTCCAGTGTAGGTGTACTCGGCAATGTGGGGCAAATTAGAGCCTGCAATAACAAGGGCAAGTCTCAGTATAAAAGCGTGTTACAAGTAATTGGGACCAGGTTGCTGGCGTGCATGAGCCACCAAGACTGGGGTACGACTATCCACAACCATCACTTTCCACCAAAATTTAATAGTACCTAGATGGAATTGATAGTTGTAGCTCTGGCAGCTAAAGCAAGTGACCAACTGGCATGCACTTTTGCTAGCTACCTTAGTACCTGGTAATGTTGAAGCAGTAGCTGCCATTCGACCAGTAGAGGGAAGTGCATCTGTGGGCCGTGATACGAATTGTAAGTCAGAATGAACCACTCCAAAAGATGCTGTCAAATCATGGGTTGTAGTCAGATTAACTCCATTATTATGCGAAAGTGTAAGATGTTATACCTTCAGGATACGATACATCTCCAGTACTTAAAACGCCATGTTCAGCAATGTGTCTCAAATGAGCATCTATTACAGAGCAGACATACAATGTCATGTAAACGATTTAAATAGCACATACTAAATTTCACGTTTGAGCACAACAGAAACTCACTGTCATAAGGGACATCCGGTGCATTGGCTGAAGTAGTAGTTCTCAGTGATGAAGCAGAGGCACCTAGTCCTGCAATAGAAAGATAAACCTAAGACTTAGCATAATAATATGTACAAAAAAGTACACATTAATTTCAGCCAAGGTAGTTGCATATACCGGTATATACACGTGTAAATACACGTATGTCATGTTAAATAACATGTCCCACCTCGTGATGACAATACTGGGTATCCAGCTGCAGTCTGCAATTGACCAGTGGAGGGCAACACACTCCTACCTGTAACATCAGCAACAGAATGTTTATAGCCACATGCTAACCCATGCTGGAGATCACAAATTTAAACAGCTCTATAGAGTTACCTTCACTGAACAGGGATTGAGAGATAGCAGCTGGACTAATTGAAGATAGCAAAGCTGTTACTTCTATGAAAGTCAAAACATGCACAATACATTATTATATTGCCGCAATGTAGTAGAAATATACTATGGCTGATGCATACCTTGACCCAACCAGATTGTTGATCTTTCATCGAGAGGTTTAGTCACCGAGGTTTCTACACACGTACAAGCACTGCCCGTCCCACGCACTTGAACTAGTGCAGCATGGCGGTCACTCTGAGGCAGCGAAGCAGGATCTCCATGACAATGGCAAAACACACCCACCTCTGGCTGGTCGTTTGAGTAGCGAAGCTTCTCCGAGGCAGCCTCTATTCCAGCTAGAATCTCCTTTCGAATGATGGGGCACATCTCCCGGCAGACTGAGGCATCTGTTTCTGCTGCAACGTGAACCTCAAAGAAGTAGAAGGCATCGATCAAGGTGACGAGGCAAGAATGCTTGGAAAGACGAAACGTGACACAATTGCGAGCGACAAGAATGACCTTCTTATTCAAGTGCTGAATGCTCCACTTGGACTGCTTCATCAGGTGAACCACGAGGCAACAGAAGACTCCAGCACGTCGACAGCCACAAGGAAAGCGAAAGAGAAGAGGAGCAGCTGCTGAGAAGAAGACTCGATGCTTCTCAAGCTCTTTTCGGGACAGGACATCCAAGAGAGCCGGCATGAAATACTCATCTACCCCCGTGACCTCTACTAACAAAGGCTCAAGAGGAACTACCACTAGCTGATTCTGCAGCAGCTTCAAAAGCTGTGGAGACTCAAAGATGCCCTTTTCGAAATGCTTGCAGGTGTCATTCATGAACTCTTCGGTGACTACACCTTCATAGCAAAAGCGCTTCCAGTTGCCCCTCCGTGAAGTAGGCCTGCCATGTCGTAGCAAGTATCCCTCCTGCACTAAATCAGAGACATTATCGAGAGGGACCTGAGAATCGACAAAGACCACCTCAGGAACAGCAGAGGAATACTTGATGACATTTAGCCCATTGAAGAACTTGAGAGCTGCATCGAAAGATCTCTCGGTGAAGCCAAGGGTGTTGGCTATTTTAACACACTGCTCCCTACTAAGCACCCTCTTCCCTAGCTTCTTAGCCAGCCCTTGAATGAGAAGCTCTAGGATGAACCACCAGATGGGAACCTTCACCTCCTTGCCCAGCTTAGATGTCTCGACAGCCACACGAATCATCTCAGCAACTCCCCTGTCGAAGTTGTCAGGATCGATCGTGTTGACGGGATGGAATAAACCTTCCATACCTTCATAAAACACTAAGTGAGGCTCAAGCTCAGGGCCAAAGATCTTGAGAAGCTTTTCATTCTTTTCCTCTATGCTCTCTGGGCACTCGTGGGCTTTATCGCGATGAGTTCCAACCACGATGATGTCTGGAACTTCATCACTCGATTGAGAAAGCAAAGAGCTGGCAAGGCACTTGATCTGCTCAGTGGTGGTGAGGTGTGTGGAGGACTTCTTGCCCACACACTGGCCATCCTGATAGTACTCATCGGGAGGATGGTCGTCCAGCCTGTCGGACAGCCGAGATACAATGATGATAGAGGAGACATCGTGAATGAAGAGTGGAAGTAGCTCGTGGAACTGGGGCTGGCCTCCGCTGTCGGTGAAGTAGATCCACACGGAGCTCATGAGCTCATCTTCCTCCTCCTCAGTGAGCTCTTCCCCTGCAATCAGCTTCTCGAGTGAGCCAAGCAAAGACTCTACCATCTCATCTAAAGTAGCTGCCTCATTCTTGGAACTAGAAGACTCAAGCTCGCCCTCGGCCTTGCCACTAGAAGATGATTTGCCTGCCATGGCAGCTAACCTGCTTGTAGCGGTAGAGCTGGTAGCTACCATTCCAGCAGCTGCAGCTGTCATGGATCCCTCAAGGAGCTCAAGATAATCATTCAACTCGGGAGGGATTTCCACTCCGTGCTTTTTGGCATTTTTGCGAATGAATCGGGCTATCATAGGGAGCAGCTTGTCGGAGCTCACCTCCTTCCACTTCCCACGCAGCTTGTGAAAGAGAGATGAAGAGACGGACCTAATCTTGATGGGGTGCTCGGCACAGGTGGTGCTGGTGCGGGCGTCGGGTGGCTTCCTGCCCATCAGAAGACACTTCAAGCATGTCTTGCCCACTCCTGGAGTGCCGACCATAAGGGCGATGAAATTGTTGAGCAAGACGTAGCCCTGCTTTAGGGCATCTTCAAGGATTTTTGGAGCTTCAATTGCTGCACAAGTTGAGATGGAGAATTACGTCAATTTATGAGTGTTGATCACAACATTACTAATTACATACATCTACCAACCTGTCCAAAATAAAATGTGGGACATAATCTTTGAAAAAGTGGAATTTTTCGTTTAAAATATGAGGCCACAAAAGTACTGTAAAAAGGTCATCCCTCTCTAAAAGCGGGAACGTATATCCATGTCCTCAGTAGGTAGCTATAAAAAATATCAAATACCGAAAGTGGGAGAAATTTTCAAAAAATAGTTTAAATTCAGATGCTCTTAAGAAAAACTCGACAATTATCGAGTTAAGGGGTAAATATATCTATATCCTTAAAGGGTACGTACACCTCATTCGTTCTTATAAGACTATACTAAAATGAGAAGGCCACTTGTAAAAGAGAGAGAGAGAGGAAGGGCAGGAGTTGCTGCTTACCTACTTTGTCAGCTGCTTCTTTCTCGACTGGTGGCTGCTCATCTTCTTGTGTTACTGCAAGGTATCAAATTTGGTAGTTGGATCAAAAATCACTATGATGCATAATGAGAGCTTTTTGAAGAGCAGTGCATGCTCCATTCTTTACAAGGGTCTCCCCCCAAATGCTGGCTGTACATGGCTATTACTCTTCCACCTGTCTAACCTAAGTCCCCCCCCCCCCCGAAACAAAATCATATCTATATCCCTGCTTTAGTGACTTCTCTGTAAAAGTCGTACATGAGGTAGAAAAGGGTGGAGGGGTTGCCTATTCCCACATGAATGATTACATAGCCATAGTATGTCTTTGCCTTGGCACTGATGTGATTTAGTGTCTTGGCATCTCAAGTGCATTAAGGACCGGGACCAGCACTAAAACAGTGATAAGTCCCTTGTATACAAGGCCTTAGATCTCCACTTGTGAGCATGTCAGAGACATGAAACAAACTCCATATGAATGTTTATCTATTACCACATCAAAGGCGCTTGTTAATTAGCCACGCCCACTCTCACCTTGGAGGGCGTGGCCGATCTCGAACGTGCACTGTTACAGCATTAAAGCCAAAATACGGAGGACAAGCACCCTTGCAAGCATCATGGTAGGGTATTCATAAGAATCTATACATCCTAATCTACAATATTGCCCTTTGGCTTTTTTGTAAGTTGTCTTAGTTAAGGCGCTATAGCATAAATTACCATTTTTTTGCCAACCGCCCAACTACAAAACCTTACCTCACGGCTGTCTTGTCGATTTTTTCAAAAATGCCAAAGGACAGAATACTTCAGATAGACACAAATAAACTGTAGAAAGCATTGAACAAGGCATCAGGAGGTTCTTTGTTCTCCGTTCGAACTACGCTGTTAGGCTCCCTATACTTTGTATAGGGATGGGTGTGGCAGGGTCACGTGATCAAGCAGGTGGCTGATCGAGCAGACTGCTGAAACCGCGTAGTTTGAAGATTTTCTTCGACTCTTTTGGCATCTTGTACGTTCTATTTCGCATATATTCTACGTATTCTACCTTAGAATTAGTGTTTGGGGGTCTTTTTGGCCGGCTACGCCACTGATATCCACTAATTATTGCACGCGCGTGCGTGGTCCCAGTCCTTAATGCACCTGAGATGGAGATATCCTCTAAGGTTTATAGGGTAGATTTTATGTACGCTAAGAAAATTTGATATTAATAAATATCATGACTGGTTAGTACAATGTACATGTATGAACAATGGGCTGCAACTCAGTACAGTGAATACATGCATGATTGGTGACCTTTACCAAATGGTAGCATACTGTGGTATAACATACTGTGTTAATCAATTAAGCAATCAACATCCACAGGGATCATAGGAAGCATTACTAGGCTTATCATCAAACACTCAATTTGATATGGTATTCATTGTATTATATATAATTATAATATCAAAACAAACCTTGGTTTAATTTTGCTTCTAGTTCAATTGCTTGAGTCTCATGCTCCTTGACTCTCTCCTTCTGCTCTCGTATCACTTTCTCGACTTGCTCCACCTCAGATGTTGGGGCATCAGTAATCTGCCCCAACATCTCCAGCTTCTGTTTAAAGAGAGCATGAACACATCACTACCACTTCAACAACTACCATCATAACACAATCACTAATGGGAGCTAGGGCCAACAAATTTAATTAATACACTAACATAATGAACATGTCCACTGTACTCAGGGGCGGATCCAGGACATCAAGTTGGGGGGGGTTATAGACTAAATAATCGCGTGCGAAGCGCACGTGAAATTTTTGGCCACGCCCATTTTTGTGAAGACCACGCCCACATTGTTGCCACGAACGAGACAAACAGCCCGAGATGTCAATGGAACCTGACTTTTTCATTGTACAAACAGGTTTTGTGTCAGATCATGGTTCATTAGTTGAAGGGAGGGTGGTAAAGCTGGCTGTTTAGCCAAGCACAGCAAGCTGATACAAGATATTCAGCCCTGGAAGGGGGGGGGTCATCTGCCCCCCATGACCCCCCCTGGATCTGCCCCTGGTACTGTATTCCTCCACTTGAAACAGTAAGCTAACAACTACACCACAATACACACACAGACAAACTGACAAGAGTATTTGTATGGGATACGGCTAAAATGGAGAGTAGCTAATGTGCACAGAGCACAGGGATGTGTGTCTATTGTAGGTGCAGCTGGTTTTAAGCTGAGCATGTACTCCATTACTCCAGCTAGCACAGCTGGTAAAGAGCACCTACCATACATACTGCAGACATAAGGTGACAACTACAGAGCTAGCCACTGTCACTGGAGTCAGTCATGAAGCAGTCTAGTCAGGCTAAGAGACACCTCTACACTTTGCTCCCTACATTCTTTGTACATGGTCAACATGTATGAATTAAGACTAGTTGTGGTTTTATGTTAAAAATGTAAGTAGCTTTTCTATTAATTCTGACGATCACATCATGTCAGTGGTATCAATGGATCACTATTTCACAGACTAACAGTCCCTGACAACATACAAGACGTATAATAATTTAGTGCAACAAGCATGACACAATTAACATACACAAATGCACGCTGATAGACACACTACAGTTTATCTCAAACCTACCCCGGCCATGCATGTTGTGGTACATTTCACAACCCAACCCTCATTCAGGTAACAGTTAAATGGGAGTCAGTGAGCACCAATTAGGACACACTTAGTGCATGGCTTCTCAATGTTCATAACTACCATACATACACTCCATAGTCTACCTCACACACCAGTACTCACCAGTTCATAGGCTCTTTGATTTCTCTGTGTAAGCGCCTTCCCCTGTAAGCATTAAGAGAGAAAGAGATCGAGTATGAATGATGATGTGTAGGGTTGACCAAAGTAGCTACGTATGTAACTCCATAATTGAGGTAAGGTCAGTAGCTACTGCGGTGGCTTTACCACTTATTTTATGGCATCTATTACATCACAGACACAACAAGAGACATCCAAACATGTCTTGCATGGGTAAGCAACTGGAGGTACATTATATTAGTAAATTGATAAGTTCTGTGTATTTACAATCTGATAATTATGTGGGAAGCTACACATAATATTATAATGTAACCACAACACAAGGAGAGGATTGAATCTACTAGTGATCATGTACACCCTAGTAGCAGCCACTTTTTCATACAGATCTATACATGATACATACAGAGGGGTGTAATCTTTTTATTATCATGAAGTGAGTGCTAGCATGAGATAGGGGAATTCCCCTCCCACACTCTCCAACATGTGACTGGTCCAAATCAGCCATAATGGATGGTGAGGGTGTGAGATGTTAATGACCAGAACACAGCCTCCCACGAATTACCACACACCTAATGCACCCATAATCACAACGGCGGAGTAGACACACACAGAATATTAATGTGAAAACACACCCACTAATTAATATTATAACATTGACTTGTAGGACTAATAAACTACATGCATTGTGCAATTTAAAAAGAATGTAACCATACTCTACTGCACTAGTGCTCAGTTCATGGTAAATAACCGCTTGGATTAATATCATCACCACATCATATAATTTCTCTGTCTCACCCATCTTGAGTGTGCCAGATCTCTCTTTGTCTTAGTGATCTGCAGTTCCCAGGACTTCAACTTCCTCTCTTCTTCATTACTAGCCTGGCTCAGTTTACCATGGAGTTCGTTTGCTTCCTGCATATGAGGCTTGGCAAGAACCACACCCACCCACTCTCACTCATGACTAGTCTAGCCAGCTATAGACCCCTCCACTAATTTCCACTTGCATACAATTTACAGTCCTCATAGTCAACAAGTTCAAAACAAGACTAGCTCATCAACAACTTACATACCTGACACAATCTTTGATATTCATCCTACAAACAATGATATACTACAATCATCACTCTGATCACAAACTATTAAGTAAGTACATACATAGCAGCATAGGAATACACAACATTAACACTCTACACACATGAACAGTGTTAGGCCTACAACTAGGCATTCAGCCTCCCCAGCCAATAATCTCAACACCAACTACAATGGAGGCCAACTGACTAGCTACTTAGTACAACAATCTGACTTACAAGATGGCAGCTACGTTCCTCCTGCAATGAGAGAAACAGTCACAAGCATAATAATAAATGTCACTGTACATACTTTATACACATAAACGGATAATGCCATGATACATGTAGCTAGTCATTGTTGAGGAGGGCCTTCACTCATGCACCCAACTGTTTATGCACGGTGTGACTACTCAGGTGCATTAAGGACTGGGACCATGCGCGCCATGCGCAATGCGCTTAATTAGCTATTCATATGCAAATTATTCACATGGACCTGATAACACTATCATAGTTGCCAAGTGTCCCGGTTTGGCCAGGACAGTCCCGGTTTTTGGCCCTATGTCCCGGTTGTGTCCCAGTTTACCTGATTTTGCAGCATTGTCCCGGAATCCAGCTCGATTGCACAAATGGAGGTGTGGCACAAGCATAAACTCAGTACACTATCGAATTTCAGTCTGTATATCTCGATGTTTAGTGGGTGTGGCAATACATAATCGCCCGAAAGTGGGTGTGGTCATCCAAAAGTGGGCGTGGTCAATAAAATTTCGCGTGCGCAATTCTATGTTATACATTATCACGCTCTCTCCTCTCATAAACTTGGCAACTATGCACTATTGTGCTACCCTCGCTAACTGAGTTATTTGTTGATAGAAAATATCTAATAAAGGTTCGATTAACTTACAAAAACACTGTAGAGCCGTTCGCCTTCCTGGGTAAAGGTTTGCCAGGTGTACTATAGCACGATGCACAAGTTGATTTGTCATGTGACCTATGGACACGCCCACAATCATAGCCATACAGTACAGCCATGCAGTAGAGTCTAGGCAGCTCGAGGTGGTAGAAAAAACTTGCCAGAGACAGTGGCAAACGAAGGTTAATAGTTAATTTGGATAACAAAGATGAGATGTTGAAATGGCAATTTGAAAGCCAATTGGTTACTTATCCTTCGAGTTATTTCAAGAAGATTGTTATCTCAGCAATCGTGAGTGGACTTTTTTAATGATTATTTCTTACTTGTTAGTTCAGGCAGCCAGGCCGTTTCAGAATTAGTTAGTACAATTGTAATAATCGTGTCAAGAGTAAAAAAGTCAATATCCAAGTAGTTTTTCTCTACCGCCTTTCTCGATTTCTGCTCAATTAGTGGGTGTGTTGCTGAAGCCATAACTGTACGGTTAATTGGTAGGCGTGGCTTGAGGTTGGTTTGCGGTTAGAGGAGTCCCTGATCTAACTTATGGTGAAGGTTTGATGTCAGCCACACATACTTTTGGGGAGATATGACAGCTCAAACATAACACAAAAATGTCCTGCAAAGTGGCTGTCCCAGTCCTGAGTAGGGTGGATGTGTGTGGCAAATCCAGGCCTAGTCCACACAACAAAGATACACCTCCATGGAGGAAGAGCATTATGCCCTAATTAGTGATGCTTTAGGGAAACCTTATTAATGTCCAAACATGTAGCCAATTAAATCCTAGTGATATTGAAAGAGGGTGAATAACTAAATATGCTGACTCCAAAGTATACGATTACATTTGTATATTTTTGTGTTTACATGCAAGCGGTAATTAAATTCATGAATAATAATTCTTGGTCACAAAGTATTTAGTAAAAAGTAATAACTACAGTGGAACTTCTCATAACGGACCCTCCCAGGAGCGACCACCCACTATATAACGGACAACCGCTATGGAACGGATTGAATTTGCCATAGACTTAGTACATTACGAACCTCCGAGGAGCGGACAACCTCTCAATTCACTATAACGGACGGATTGTTCGGACCCGATTGAACCTCTCAGTATAATTTTATTTCTAAATAGCGGACGGCCAGGAAGCCACACCCCTTTTCGCGGCCAGTGACGTAATTGCTGGAGCCATGATCGATCCTGTCCTGGCGCCTGTGGCCAGGCCCTTCCCCCTTCGTAGGAGGGGCGCTATCTTGAAGGTGGGGTCTTGTTACATGATACAATTCAAGACTTAGTGTGGTCTATATATTATATACGGTACTTAAATTGAAGTAGCTAGACTCATATCCTAGCTGCTTTCCTGTTGATTCTTTCTCCAGTCACCTCTGCAGCTATAATATACCTATCATAATGTGTAGACTATAATATTATAATTATTATGTAAAATTGTCTCCGCTTCTGTAAAAGGACAACCTCCATATAAAGGACAAAAGGCCTGCTCCCAATGTGTCCGTTATTCGGAAGTTCTACTGTAAATAAATGGCGGTGTACCCTTGTTCTGAATTTGTACATAATATTATTATGGACAATATGGGTAAAGCTAGTCATAAAACACCAACGTCAAGAGATGGAGGGGTTGAAAGAGCACAGTGAAATAATAAAGAACATGCTACATGGCTCATTAAAACCCCTCCCTCTTATACCGTAGAATGGGGTTTTAATTGCGTAATTTAATAATTGCGTTCTAGTCAAATTGCGAATCCAATAATTGCAATGGACAACCCCATACCGTACAGGGCCGTAGGAAGGGTTTCACAACTGGGGAGGCTCAGAGCTTTGTGACAATTAAGTGCGCGCAAAGCGCATGCGCAAAATTTTAAGCCACGCCCAAAAATAATTAAACTACGCCCAAAATCGCACCATTCCGCGATCGTGAGCAACTCTATTGGCTTATCACCTATCGCAGGACTGTGGCTTGCGCTCATACCTATAGATCGACGAACTTGCTGAATCAGTACCAGCTGTTTTGCATGCGGTTTGCATACCTCCCGCTTTTTGCGTGCAACATTAAAAGCTGGGAGATCGAGAGGGGGCCTGGGGACGAGGCTAGTGTTGAAATGGATGGCACAAAAAGTGGGGCGGCTCGAGCCGCACCAGCCGCACCGCCTCCGACGGCCATGCCGTACTGTAGTATACATGCACATTTATGTTTGTGAATCTCTTCATTGCGAAATGTAGAAAACTACCAATTCACAATTAATAGATACTCACAAATAAAACCCGACCTACGGTAAAGACATAATTCTTAGCGTCATGACTATATAGGTTGAGTTATATATGCCACTCACGACAGCCAATGTACTAAATAAAACATGTCCCTCATCATACATGTGGAGTATAATCACTTTGACCTACATGTATTTAAGAAGCACTGTGTATCATAACAATATCTTACCCAGTGCTGCTTGTACTCTGGATCATTTCTATACATTTCCTGCAAAAGAAACAAGAAACACAGCACTCATGTCAGTGTCAGCTGAAGGCATCTCTAGCTACACACACATACACAGTCTTGGGGGGGGGGCAGCCCCTTCACAAGAGAGACGAAGGGTCCGGTGTCATGATATACGCCAGTTGTTCCAGTGCTTTAATATGCAATATTTGAGCTTACACGGCGTGCAAACTACACTCGTGAAGATCTAGCACCTAATTGGTCAGAGTAAAATGGTAGGCTCGGTCCAACAAATTACTGAACAAAAAGTCACCGGGTTGGCCAGCCTGTGCGTTTGGGATAGCCCCATAATATTATTGGTGATGATATGGAGTAATCTGATTGGGCAGCACTCCTATAGCTGTAGCAGTACAACTCAGGTATAGGTATGACACCGACCCTTCCTCTTTTGAGAAGGGGCTGGCCTGCCAGACTAACACACACAGTGGTAAGTTGTGCCTCAGGCCTGGCACTTTACTCTGGCTAGCCTGGGCGGCCACCCCACAGCTAGGAATCAGCTTCTTCCGAGTAATGCAGCTAGCTCAGTACTCACTGGAGACTGCACTCATGCAGCATGTAGTAATAGATGGAGATAGCTAGTTATGGTTAGCACTGAAATTTTAGTGATTTCTGCCATCACGAACTCATACATGCATGATGCATGTACACAGTAACACTGTGCAGGGCCATAGGAGTTGGTCAGGCTGGTCTGGCCATGGCCAGACCACTTTCTGGTCGATCTTTTGGTAAAGGTCGTTGGTACTATGTGCCGTGACCTTGTATGCCCCAGTAAAACAATTGTCGTATTATGTGATTACAGTCTCACACTGGCCTGACCACTGAAAATTTGCTTCCATAGATGATATAGTGCTATGTTGCTTCCTAAATACGGCCATGCAGTGCCAGTGTAGTGTGCAAATTAGCAAGTCATTTAACAAACTTACTGTCCATCTCTCCTTAAAAGCCGTTTCGTCCCAGGACTGAGACGATGAGCTTGCTATACTTCTGGATCGATCACTCATGTCACTTCACCTCGATCACGCCCTTTCTTCTTCTCTAATAACCCGAATAAACCAGCAAAATTATATTCAGCTCTGAACGCGCCATGAGTGTTGTCTCAGTGTGAAGTGCATCAGGGAAGGCCTCCCTGGAGTGCTCACAATGCGGCCAAGGTCAGTCTCTACTCCGTAAACTCTTCACCGTCTACTTTATATCAGTATTTGGTGTTGGCATGTCGAGGGTGGGGAGCAGGTTGATTTCCCTACCCTGCTATGATGTCATGCAGCATGTACATCGCAAACCTGGCAGCATAAAACCATAGAATTTGAATGAATATACCTGAGCCCCCCTCCTGAAGAACGATATAATTATCATAAGACAAGTACTAATATTGCATTTCTTCCTACAGGTTGGCTGTGGTGGCAGATTCAGTGATCTTAATCAGCAGAACTTTAAGGAGATTGTCGTGACAAGTGAGCTAGGGTGAACTGGAGTGAGGTAGGTTGAATAAAAATTACGCTGTGTCTACAGTGCCGGTACCGGCACCAAAATTTAAGCGTTATAGTGCCGGTAAGTCCATATAAAATACTGTACTCTTACGTAGCCCTAGTCCCCGCCCCCTCCTGCATATGGCAATATAAATTTGCCGGCACTCTTGACCCTGCACAAAAATTAATAATGACACACTGGTTTTGGACGATGTTGAGTGTGTGAGGTGTCAGCTATTCTCCTCTGCTCTAGCTACCAGTCCACTAGTGGAGGGGGAGGAAGGTATACTAAATCTTTTGCTTGAGGGGAGGAGGTTTGGTTGATTTCAATGGAGAGCACTGCCATGCCCCACTTCCTACCTCATTCACTCTAATTAACTCCCTTGTTTGTTCTGTCCACAGCAGCTGTTCCAGTGAAGATTGATCTGATCTGATGTGATCGTACGCTATCCTTTGGTGGGAATGAACTGAGAGCTCCACTCCACCAGCAGATATGACTGACCACTAGTGTATTAGCTGGTGACTGTACATGCTTACATGTAGCCTACAATGTTTTGTATACCAGTTAGTCAATGATCCTCATCAACTCATTGAATAATACCAGAGACAATTATGGCATTACTGTGGTAGCTATGGGTAGTGAGTGGAAGTATATGGTATATACAACACATGTTCTGTGGTGTGTTGTGGTCTACACAATACTAGCACACAAAGTCCCATTCCCAGTTCAGGTACATGCATGATAGTAGCTACAGATTGTACTATGGGAGTAAAAATGCATCGACTATATTATAGTGTTGCAGCAATGGCTGGTGGTAGCTGCTGTGTGTTTATACACCTAGTACAGGACTGACTCATTACAGTCCCTTGCAATTATTGGTTTTGTTGACACTGGCTGGCCAGTGGTATCTCCAATAATGACATGAAACTAAGACTTAGTACCTTTTGGAGTGTTGCAATGATATGCAAGCACACAAAGTCCCATTCCCAATTCAGGTGCAAAATATTCGGACAAATTCCAGTTATATAATATTATTATAATGAACCCTTGACCATCTCCCCAGTAGTTGCATAGTGTAATGGTGCATGTGGTAAGAGGTCGTCAATAGAATGCGTACACATCGATCGATCAGAGGAGGTAGGACACGCTTGACCTTTGGCTAATAGTTCACTAATTACCTTAGTGTCACTAAAGTTAACTGCACTTTAATTTAGCGATTTTCAGGAGAGAGGATTTAGCTGCACTTTAATTTAGCGATTTTGCATGTACCACAATACAATGTCATGAATAATGAATCTCAAAAAATATTTGGCCTCATCTTAATTTAGCGAATTGGGTAAAGGTCGCTAAATTAAGGTGTAATTAACTTTAGTGACACTAAGGTAAATCGCTAGTATAGGCTTTCGTGAAGGTTTTTAGAGGATATCGTTGCAATTTTCGAACTCAGCGCTATTGATTTAGTGGGGGAGCCCCTCTTAGTTAGCACTGTAGAGCAATTTTTAGGTCTTTGGAATTTTAATCAGCCGCTTTGATTAACATTCCAAAGGCCTAAAAATTGCTCTACAGTGCTAACTAAGAGGGGCTCCCCCACTAAATCAATAGCGCTGAGTTCGAAAATTGCAACGATATCCTCTAAAAACCTTCACGAAAGCCTATACTAGCGATTTAATTAGTGAACTATTAGCCAAAGGTCAAGCGTGTCCTACCTCCTCTGTCGATCGATGCTCGCCCCAGAAATTATGGAGATGGCGTCTAAGATCGACTCTCAACCTTGATAGCGACAAGTTTCGATGCTTCAATCACAGAAACGAACTCGACAGCGCGGTATTCCTTTCGAACTTCAGGTTGGTCACGTTGCTGCAGTCACGCGCGGGCCAGCCCCTTGTGACAATGATGCGTGCTATATATAGCGCAAGACTAGCTATATTTATCCACGGCATTACGTAAGCCAAGAAAACACGTGAAGTTCAACCAACAGTGCTTCTCAGAGAAAGTAGCGCTCAGCTTGTAATCTATTCGCTGGATACACGCGTAAGATACTCTACATATTTACTGACTTTTAAGTCCCAGAAAGGCTCCAGCGAGGCCCTGGATTTTTTCATAATTACCTCATAGGTGTGGCATAACTGTTAATGATATTCATATATGTTCATTTCCTGTCAGTTTGTTTCCTGTCTAGGTGTAATTAGCATATGTATTGTCTGGTGTATATAAAGTGTATGCATGCATGTAAATCTCAGTTGTATATCAATCATACAATCTCATAACAAGCTATCTCTGTGCGTGGGCGCTAAACGCTACATGGTGGCAGCGGTGGGATCATGGCTACGAATATCCCGATCACCCCTCCTGAAAAGTTTGACTTCAAGAAGCCGGATGAATGGCTGAAATGGAAGCGTCGGTTCGAGCACTTCCTAAGCGCATCTGGTCTGGACAAGGAGGACGAAGCCAGGCAAGCTAGTACCCTTCTTTATTGCCTAGGCGAAGAGGCCCACGATGTTCTCGCCTCAACGAACATATCAACGGAGGATAGTAAAAAGTATTCGAAAGTTCTAAAGAAATTCGATGACCCTTTCGACGTCCGAAAGAACATAATATTCGAGAGAGCACGTTTCAACAAGCGGAATCAACTAGACGGTGAAACCGCCGAAGAGTACATCACCGTGCTATACGGCTTGATCGAGACTTGTGATTATGGCGCTCTGAAAGATGAGATGCTTAGAGATCGTCTGGTAGTGGGCATCCGGGACACTGCCATCTCCGAGAAACTCCAGCTAAATGCAACACTTACTCTAGAAGGAGCTAAAAAGGAGATAAGGCAGAGAGAGGCTGTGCGGGAGCAGTCGCAGCAACTGCAGGTGGCGGAGAGTGGTAGCCATAGCAGCCACATGCAGCAGCATGGGAGAGGTCAGAAAACCCAGACGACAGCGTGCTAAGGGCGGCGCCACCTCACACAACCGGCAAAAGCCGAGAGATAAGTCTGATAATAAGTGCACGAGATGTGGCAAGATAAAGCACAAACCAGGAGACAAATATCCTGCTAAGACAGCCATCTGTCATAAGTGTTAAAAGAAAGGTCATTTCAGTGCACAATGTTTTTCCAAGACAGTGGCAGCTGCTACCCAAGAGGGAGACCCCCAGCATGATGCAGCATTTCTTGGTCCAGTGATAGCCGAGAGCGAGAACACTTGGACAAGCACCCTGCGAGTTGCCGGAAAGAAGATCCAATTCAAGTTGGACACTGGAGCAGAGGTGACAGCTGTGTCGGAAGCTACTTACCGCACTCTAGGACGAGTCAACCTGCAGAAAGCTACTAAGCCCCTACGAGGTCCAGCAGGTCAACCCCTGAAGGTGCTAGGACAGTTTACGAAGAAAATCACTCACACCAAAACTAAGAGTTCAAGTAGCGAAGTGATATACGTCGTTCAAGGCCTACAGAGCAACCTGCTAGGATTCCCCGCGATTCGGAACTTAAATCTCATCAAACGTGTCGATTTGATCAGCACAGTGGATGCTATTAAGCAACGGTTCGCCAAGATCTTCGAAGGATTAGGCACACTAGGGGAGGAGTACCAAATCCAGCTAAAAGAGAATGCAAGCCCCTACTCACTGTACACACCGAGGAACGTACCTCTGCCCCTCCGCGACAAGGTGAAAGAGGAGCTCGAGAGGATGGAGGCTATGGGAGTCATCTCGAAGGTTGACCAACCAACTCCATGGTGTGCTGGGATGGTCGTCGTCGCTAAGAAATCAGGTGCAGTGAGAATATGTGTTGATTTGAAACCCCTTAATCAAAGCATGTTGCGGGAGGTACACCCCATCCCCAAAGTTGATGACGTACTAGGAAAGCTAGCTGGGGCCACTGTTTTTAGTAAATTGGACGCCAACAGTGGATTCTGGCAGATACCCCTAGCTCCCGAATCCCGACTACTGACTACCTTTATAACGCCCTTTGGCCGTTACTGCTTTAATAAGCTGCCTTTCGGCATTTCTAGTGCCCCAGAACTCTTCCAGAAGAGAATGAGCATATTGCTGGAGGGCCTAGATGGGGTAGTTTGTCTTATGGATGATGTTTTGATTTTCGGGAGAGATCAGCAGGAGCATGATGCCAGACTGATTAAGGTCCTAGAACGAGTACAGTCAGCAGGGGTCACATTGAATGCAGCAAAGTGCGAGCTCAGTAAACCATCCTTGAAGTTTCTAGGTCATGTGATTGATCAAGATGGAGTCCGGGCTGATCCAGAGAAGACGGCAGCGATCTGCCGGATGTCAGTCCCACAGTCAGTGTCAGATTTACGGAGGTTCATGGGAATGGTGAATCAGATGGGGAAGTTCTCGCCAAACATTGCTGAGATCAGCAAGCCCCTCCGTGAACTACTGAGCGTCAAACGAGCATGGCTCTGGGGTCCTGAGCAGGATCGTACCTTCAAAGCACTCAAGCGGGAGTTGACGAAGCCAACAGTACTGGCACTGTACGATACGACAGCGAGGTCAAAGGTGTCAGCTGACGCTTCTTCTTTTGGTCTAGGAGCAGTCCTGCTGCAATGCAAAGGAGACAGCGGCTGGAAACCGGTAGCGTATGCTTCACGCTCCCTAAGTGAGACCGAAAGACGCTACGCTCAGATAGAGAAGGAGGCACTGGCCGTAACTTGGAGTTGCGAGAAATTTTCAGACTACATCCTCGGGAGCAAATTCGAGATTGAAACCGACCACAAGCCCCTCGTCCCTCTCCTCAGCAACAAACATCTGAACGATCTACCTCCACGAGTGCTACGTTTCAGATTGAGGATGGCAAAGTACGACTACACTATCTCACACGTGCCGGGAAAACTGCTATATACAGCAGATACACTCTCCAGAGACCCAGCTCCAAATCATGAGCCAGACTCCCTGCAGGAGGAGGTGGAGATATTCGTGAACTCCATAACAAAGTTATCCCTCCCAGCAACGGAGCAGAGATTGGATACTTATCGTCAGTCGCAACAACAGGATCCAGTTTGTTCTCAGATACGAGAGTTCTGCAAAACCGAATGGCCGAACAAGCAGCATGTCCCACAGGAGCTAATGCCATACTGGAAAATGAAAGATAGCCTCACTATTTGTGACAATTTGTTGCTCTACAATTCAAGGATCGTGGTTCCGAAGTCGATGCAAAAAGAGACTCTACAGAAGATCCACGCAGGTCATCTTGGGATCGAAAAGTGCAAGAAACGTACCTCGTCTTCCGTTTGGTGGCCTGGTGTGATGCAGCAGATAGTACAGGTGGTCCAGAATTGTGAAGTGTGCGCTAAAGAGACCAAACCAGGAAAAGAGCCATTGATCAGCACTCAACTACCCAAATACCCATGGCAAGTAGTTGGGACAGATCTCTTCGAGTTGAACAAGAATAACTACCTTCTAGTGGTTGACTACTTCTCGCGCTACCCTGAAGTTGTCAAAGTGACCTCGACTACGTCAGTAAGCATCATCTCGGTATTGAAGAGTATCTTTGCGAGGCATGGGATTCCAGAAATCGTCAAAAGCGATAACGGACCACAGTACTCATCAGCGGAGTTCGTGTCTTTTGCAAGTTCCTACGGATTTCAGCACATCACCAGCAGTCCCAAGTTTCCTCAAAGTAATGGGCAGGCAGAGAGGTGTGTGCAAACCGTGAAGAATCTGCTGAAAAAGGCCGACGATCCAAGTGTTGCCCTCCTGAGTTACCGGTCCACACCCCTATCATGGTGTGACTTGAGTCCAGCTGAGCTGTGTATGGGAAGGAGGCTAAGGACTTCTTTACCGCTAACAGATAAGATGCTAACTCCTCAGTGGCCGTTCCTGCAAAGGTTCAGAGAGCAAGACAGAGCCCTGAAGGAGAAGCAGAAGGAGAATTTCGACTCGAGACATAGAGCGAGAGATCTACCTACTCTATCCAACAACACAGAGGTTTGGATTATGTCAGAGGACGAGCCTGTGAGAGGTAGAGTAGTATCTCCAGCCGGTCGACCGAGATCGTACGTTGTCAGACTCCCAATGCAGTCTACGCTAAGACCTCCGGATTACGTTCGCACTTCCGGCACACTTCCGGTCTGCAACGTTGTATTGTGCATATGGACGCCATGCGGGTGACAAATATGTCTACACAAAAGTGTTGCAAGTCGGCAACTCGTAAAACTTATGAGCAGGAGACCTGAAGAACTACTTACAAGGATGGTCAAAGAACGTCGGAAGTTACACAATGGCAGCTCCAGGCTTCATATCTCGCCATAACAGGGCCTCGTATTCAGTAGCAGCGAGTGGCCGAGTCCATGTTGGGACGAGTGTTCAACATGCAGCAAGCACTGTCCAGTCTTTCACTCTTTCATATATGATAGCTAACTTTCACAACAGTAACACAGAACATTATCTATAGTTATACTTCTTACAAAGTCCAGATACACGATCATGAAATCCAGAAAAATTTAAGTACTTCGGGCATGGTTTGGTGGGACACATCCAAGAGAGTATCTAACAAACACTGTACTAACTCATAGCACTACCTTAGTAATAGAGTAGTTCTGTTCATTTATCTATAACCGTTCAAGAGCAGTACGGTCAGATCCACAGGCATCTCCACCAACACTACTGTTTCGGCCAACTTTGAGGCGGTGTTCAACCTGCAGCAAAAGGTCACAGTCGTACCATGAGCATAGCACATGCATATTTCATCCCAGAGGTTAGAACACCGCCCAGATTTCTGCCTAATTCCTTGCCCGTGAGTAGATAGGGCTGCACAAAGTCATGAAAAAGTTAAAGGCTGAACTCCAGCTCAGCTAGACTTGCGGTTACCTGACGTCACGCGGGGGCGTTCAGCATGGCATGCGTAACCACAACAGATTAAGTGTGCGGAAAATGCGAACTATAGATACTATTTCGGGATAGTAGTGTTGAATGCAATTACAAGTGTCCACTGTGCTGTTTACTCTCGAGTTGTATGTAACTGTGTGATATAATATAAACAGAGGTAAGCAGTAAATAATACAAGAGTTCTGCTCCAAATATAAATATGGTTGCTATTGCTTCAGATTCTTTGACCAAGGTTCAACTTCAGCAGCAACTGCAAAAATAATAAATTATGTGGAAACATTTATTTATAGCCTACATTACAGTAGCTGTGACAATACTAGATCATGGCATAAACACTGGAATGCCTACATCATTCAAAACTAGCAATTCACTAATAGTTAAGGCAGGTAGGTATCCGTTTTGACGATAGTTTCAAGAATATGCATTTATGCATTTTGTTCATTAAACATCAGCCGAGAAAGAGCTGCTCCAACAGTCTACCACACACATGTATCATGGTCAACTAGGCTATTCAGGAAGTGAGGAATCCAGATAATAAAAAAATAGAGTTGTTACCATATCTACCACAGATGGGATCATCATACCTTCCGGATTATTGACCTTGCACATGGTCAAATTTCTGCTGCTGACTACATACGCATATAAGATCTACCTGGGCAGAGTACACATAAGCAACATCTTGATCAATAGTATTCTCCTATATTTTTGTTGATAGCACTACATATTATACATGCTCCGCTAGTACCGCTCACTAATCACCCTGACATTACGTCCAGCAATCATACAACATCCAAGAATACCAAACGAAAGCGAAAACATGATAGCAGTGAGAAGGACGATGATAATCATCAAATACCAAATCCTAAACGAAAGGGTAACCCTTCATACCACCCTGAAAGGCCATCATGCTCCCCATGTGCACTTTGGAGCCAATCTGGAAGCGATGTACGACTTATAAGCTACCACCCAACCAATAATTCACGGCATGCTGGCATTGAAGCACAATCACTTGCACAGTATGCAACATTCGGTGGTATCCAATTTAATTTAAATTACAATGATTGTGTATATATCGGCCTTGTTACATGGACTACATGAGAAATAAAAATAATTCAGAAAATGTCATACCTAGATGGGAAAGAATTAGACACGATGTGTACAAACAACTCCAAGAAGACAAGCATTGTGTTTATTGTTGTGATACCGTGTGTGAATGCAAGAACATTGTACAATGGGGCCCAGAGAGTTGGTATGGGCAGAGGGTATAAAAGTATGGAAACAATTTTTATCCTTGACAGGCAAAGTCGACTATGCCATAGGGGACAACATTAATCATATTTGTCGCACTCATCATAGGAGGATACTTCATCTTAGGAGCATGCTTGCATGCTCAGTTTGCACATGTATGGAGAGCTCTAATTGGAACTTAATATGCAATATTGTAAATTCACCAGATAAAATATGTGAAGCATTTTCCTTAGAACCACAGACTGTACACTATTTTGATTGGATATGTGAACAGTGTTCCTTAAGCTACTCAAATGATCAGCGATTCCTAACAACTCTAAGCAAGAATATGGAATCCATTATAGCCCATCGATCAAACATGATTGACAATAGCTTGACAGTTTTAAAGAATGATGGAATTATTTTCACAAACGAGGTAAAGGCTAGCTTCAAAAAATTTTTGCTTGATTGCAATGTGGAAACTGGAAAGCACCCACGTCTATGCAATACTCTTGTAAAGTACTTAAAGACAGCAACACAAAGTTGCTACAAAACATTTATACCCACTGAAGATGAACGTATCTTTGGAAAGGTCATATACGATGCCAATAAATTTAGTACTCACTCCCTTAATTTTATATTAAGGTTAAAGAAGGGCGAGTGGGAACGTCGTGATCACATTAGTACACAAGAGCTACAGAAAATGGTTAAACAACAGGTGTCACGCTTTCCTAGCGCAAGAAATTTTGATTATTCCCAACTGCTATCAGAAGATGGGGTTACGCAGTTACATAGCTACTATGATCCTAAATTATTAAGCATTATTGATGCTATAACTATGTCCACTCACTTGTCTACCCACAAATGTTCCAAATTGTATCAAGATCTTCGTGCCTGCAGAATTAAAATGATAATTTCATTAATGTGTTTTACCATGGATCCACGTTGCTGTTTTCTTCAAACGTTAACTGGATTGCTATGTTATGCCTATGGACTTAGAGACAAAGGATTCGAGGCACTCAATGCATTTGGTTGCTTGGCGGGAATTGACCACATACGTGCACATGGGTCATTTTGGGCATCCAAACGATCACCTATTAATGAGTTGGATGTGAACAAGTTATGGCGTATATATGTCAATAGATAATTTGAATTTTCACATAAAATACGCAAAAAAATCTTCCAGAAGCTGCAACAGGTGCGAAAAAGATGCTAAAT
Organism: Cliona cf. orientalis; assembly: GCA_963930775.1. Lineage (NCBI taxonomy): Eukaryota > Metazoa > Porifera > Demospongiae > Clionaida > Clionaidae > Cliona > Cliona cf. orientalis. The sequence goes on from OZ005697.1 coordinate 7,521,632, forward strand.
TTAATAACTGGACAAGTTAGCCATGAAAACAGTGAATTCCAGCTCAACAAAAAATCTAATAATCCCCCCAAATTATCTGAAATAGTGCATACATCCATGTGTATGCAAATACATTCCAAAATACTACCAAAACCTGCACAGTCAGTGAATATCGATGATTTTGTGAATCATCCAGGGAGTTATGAGAACTACTATTATGAATATTTTATACAAGCATGCTATATAACTGTTGTTAATCGGTTATCACAATCACCTGAACAACACAGCCAAACATTTCTTGAAAGTGTACAAAATCTCATGCCCCACTGGACACCAAGACAACGGGACAATATTGTGTACGCCACTATTGTAGAAGCCATGTCCAGCAGCATCACCGATATTGAAACATATCTTTTGCAAGTAAAAAAGGATTTACACATCAATGAAAGCGGTTATCCATCAAAGGTAGTCATGGCTGGAGACCAGCAGACATACGCCCTGATGAAAGATCTATATATACAGCGGCAGTATCCAGATCACTATTCTTGGATAATTATTCTACATGGAGACTGGCACACTCTACAGTTACTTTCTGAAATAATAAGGGATATGGTATGGGATGGAGGGCTCAAACAACTAGCTCATGAATGTGGACAGAAGAAACTGCCTACCCAGTGGCAAGATATACACATGTTTCTGCTGGCACTTTACGAGGCTTTGATGCGTAAGGCAATTTTAACTTACGTATCCGATAATGAAATAGAAAGTCCAAATCTTACCTCGTCGAATGAATTTTGGAAATGGTTACAGACAGTACAGGCAAGTACCAATAGGGATGAAGTCTCTCGATTTTGGGCAAAATTTATTCAATTCCTCACTGCATACGTGGGCTCTTATGAGTCAGTAAGGTCAGGTGGTTGGCTGTTACGAAATGCATGCCTAAAGGCTGTTTCACCTCTATTTTTTGCATATAATCATAGTAAATATGAAGAATTATGTACCACAGCTATTAAAGATACGCTGACACTTCCTAGCAACATACTACAACAGTTTTTGAATGGCGGCTGGACTGTAAGTATCAAAGGACGACCCCACCACAACCTTGCACTGGACGAGGCACATGAATCAGTAATAAATCTACGACTTAAAACAATTACTTCAAGACCATCTCACCTTCGTACAGTTGAACTTGCAGACTTCATGTCTTACCTTGATAAGGTTGTGAGAGGAATGGAAGATATGCTATATCGAAACAAACAAAAGGAAGCATCCCAGTACAGGAAGAGATATGTATGTCAACGAACAGTACGAATGATGGCAATGCTAAAGGATGTAATGCTTTTCCAAATATCAGACACACCAAAGCAATTGTGCAATATACTGTGGAAGGACAAATGCCAACTTGATTCAAAAACAACAGATGACCTTCTAAACATAGCTGCTATAGGTACTGAACGAATGCAGCTGTTTATCAAACAACATACACTACCACCACAAACAACAGGGCCACGTAAGCGATGCAAACGCACGCGTAAGCTAGCTACATTTACATTTAAAGCAACAACCGTGAGAGAGAGCAAGAAACGAGAACAAGAACTTACAAACATCGCCAAAAATGCAATGGAAATACTACAAGCCAATCGTATATGCACACAAACGTCACCATACCCATTGGCCATGGCTGATATACAGGGAAATATGAGAAGTAGTCAGAAGAGTAAATTTCTGGATACACTCACTCAATGTCTGCAGTTTGATCAAGCAGTAACAGATGCATGTCCCATGCTAACACACCCTCCTGAAGATCTCTGTGTGATAATAGATATGCTATACTACATACATATGCCACCCCCACCAAATGTGACTACATTTGATGAGTTTTTCAACCATTTATGGAACCTAACAGTGGGTAAGTTCAGTTTTCAACACAGAGCTACACATGTGGTTATAGTATTAGATAAGCCAGACTTTCTACCACCACCAAGATCATTAGTACACTCTACACGAGCAAAATCGGCTCAAGACTCAAAAGTAGATCCCACAGTTGCTGCTGACGAGCATGTCCCACATAACAGAACATACACATCTCTGTTATCAGCTTCCCAGACATTCAAGGCCAACTTATTGGAATTTATTACCACACAAATGATAGACAAAGCTGTTACTGTTAGCCAACAGTTTAATTTCTCACTAACAATGGACTCACCATCCCTTTCAGTGGTACAAACAGTACTTAACGGAAACATACATGATTCTCCAAATAGCGTAAGACCTCGATTACCGGCCGACCTCGAATATCGTCCATTTGAGCATCAATTATCGACCAGCATGTAAACGGAAGTTTACGGAGAGTGAGCGGGAACTCCTCCCATTCTCCGCCCAAGGCTCCGTTACCCGCGCGCGGTAAAAGCAGGTAGGCTCCTGTTACAGTGAAATGCTTGTAAGGCACCAGCTTTGCTCCTACAGCGCTGCACATTTGTAAGATACCAGTTCACCAAGGTACGTTATATTTAGATTTTTGTACATTATTGCCTTCGATTAGCCATGAAAATAAAAATATTATCATTCAGGTCGCCCTGTTTACGCCGAGGGTATGGCCGCGCCATGCCTAACAAGAAGATCAAGGGATTCAAGCGTGCTTCTATGAAGAAGCCAGCTATTCGATCGCGTGGTCGTACTGGTAAGAGAAAGCTGTGGACAAATGAAAATATGGAAGCAGCAATGTTAAGCGCAGCGAAGACAGAAATGTCAGCAAACAAGGCTGCTGATTTATATGGCGTCCCTCGGTCAACGTTAAAAGATCGCCTTAGTGGAAGAGTTGTGCATGGTACAAATCCGGGACCAAAGCCTTATCTCACTCGTGATGAAGAAACCGAGCTGTCTGCACACCTCCTTCAGGCATCATCAATTGGTCTTGGAAGAACCCATCGTGATGTGAAATCCATTGTTGGATCATTCGTCAAGAGTAAGGGCTTGCTCAAGGGCAAAACTGTCAGTAATGGTTGGTGGGAAAAGTTTCTGAAGCGAAACCCAACACTAAGCCTTCGTTCGGGCGATTCAACAGCTGGAGTACAACTAAATGCTATGAGAGCAGAAAACATGAAGGCTTATTTTGATCTGTTGCAAGAGGTGTACGATGAATTTGATTTCGACAGCCACCCGGAAGCCATATATAATATGGATGAAACAGGAGTTCCGTTAGAGCCTCGACCTCCCAAAGTCATTGCTAAGTGTGGTCAGAAGAAGGTTAGGTGTCGAACCTCGGGACAGAAGGCACAAATCACAGTGATTGGATGCGGTAGTGCCACTGGTCAAATTTTACCCCCATTTATCATCTATTCAGCAAAGAAGCTGAATCATCTGTGGATGCGAGATGAAGTCACTGGTTCTCGTTACGGTATCAGCGACAAAGGGTGGGTGGATCAGAAGCTCTTCTACTCATGGTTGAAAGACCATTTCCTCCATAATGCTGCATCTCATCGGCCCTTATTGCTACTGCTTGACGGGCATAGCTCACATTTTGAACCACAATCTATCGAGTTTGCGAAAGAACATGACATTGTCATATTCTGTCTTCCTCCGCATACCACACACGAATGTCAGCCTCTTGACGTTGGACTTTTTGGACCGCTGAAGAGGTACTGGCAACGAGAGTGTCATAAATTTTACCAGAAGAATCCTGGCCTGGTCATAACGAAATTAAATTTCAATCGTGTATTTCGGGTAGCTTGGCTAAAAGCAGTGTCCCCATCGAATATATGTGGAGGATTTCGAAAATCAGGAGTGTTTCCCTTCAACCGAGACGCTGTAACAGTGCTCACGATCAATGATGATAACAGTGATGGTAATTTCTCTCTCCCTCCCCCTTCTCCTACCCTCTCTCTCACACACACACATGTGCATACATGATACACCTATTAATTAATGTGTACTTAATGTCATACTTTTTTATAAATTAGGAAATGGGACTGTAAGTGCAGGAGGAAGTGACGATCACGGTGAGGGAAGTGGAGATCTTGGTGATGAAGGTAAATCACACACATGCACACGTACGCACACACATGCATACACACATGCACCCACACACATACACACATAATATTATGCACACATGATACATGTACATGTACTTGATGTTGTATTAATTGTAAATTATTAGGAAGTGATGATCATGGTGAGGGAAGTGGAGATCTCAGTGATGAAGGTAAATCACACACATGCACACGCACACACACATACATACACACATGCACACACATGCACATAATATACACACATAATATTATGCACACATGATACACCTTATGTGTACTTTACTGTTATAGGAAGTGAGATTGTAGGTGGAGGAGGAAGTGATGATCATGGTGAGGGAAGTGGAGAGCTCGGTAAATCACACACATGCACACGCACACACACATACATACACACATGCACATAATATACACACATAATATTATGCACACATGATACACCTTATGTGTACTTTACTAATAATTATTGTTATGTCATAGGAAGTGAGATTGTAGGTGGAGAAGGAAGTGATGATCATGGTGAGGGAAGTGGAGATCTTGGTGATGAGGTACCTGAAGGTAAATCACACACACGCACACATACACACACCCTTTTGTTATTACATACATATCTATTATCCTAGGAAGTAAGGCTATAGATGATGGCATGCAAATCAAATCCAGTGGTGATTTAGAGGAAAGCGCAGAAGATAATGATCCTGTGGGCGAAGACGTTGAACACCTGTTTGATGTTGGAGGCTCCGGAGACTTTGAAACCTTGGGAGGTAAATTACAGATCATAATATCATGTAATTTCGTATACACAATATCTTGCACGTTCACTAACCCTGGACCACATTTTTGTACACACACACACACACACACACACACACACTTCTTAGATCGAGACCGAAGTCAAGTTACAACCAGCAGTGATTTAAGTTTTTCAATCGAAGAAGAGTTGCGTTTTGCTGCACGATATGAAGAAGAGTACGACTTACATGATGAGAAATATGAAGCGTGGTTAAAACTCCATCATCCAGAAACATTGAACACGAGTCCAAAAGATAGTACTCACACAGATCCTGTTACACCTCTTACTTCACGGCCTAAATCTACTGCCCACACGCCATCATACTCCACCCATACATGTATGTCCACTGGATCCGATCAGCCTTCCATGTCAACATTAACTACCACACCATCAGCTACAACACCAAAACCACGTTCCACGGTAACTCCGAAAGCACTGTTATCAGCTATGGCTACTCCAAACACACCCAAATCAACTACTAGTAATCGTTCTCCCTTGTCAGATCTGCTCAATCTTCCAGCTATTGCACATGGATCAAAGCAGAGTAAAACACCAAATACAGGGCATGCTCGTGTTTTGACCAGCAGGGAGTGTCTACAATTGTTGAAAGAGAAAGAAGAGAAGAAGAAGCAAGTACAGCTAGAAAAGGAGAGGCGAAAAATTGAAAGGGAATTGAAGAAGAAACAAAAGGAAGAGGAACAGCAATTAAAAGCTGCAGAAAAGGCCAAACGAGCAGCTGAAAGAGAAGCCACAAAAGCCAAGAGACAAGCCGCTAAGGCCGAGAAAGAAGCTGCTAGAGTGGAGAAGGCCATACAGAAATCTCTGTCTGGGACAAAGCGTAGCAGTCCAAGTAATCCTCGATCATCACGTATTTCAAAGAAAATTCGGAGTGATTCAGAGGTAGAGGAAGATGCTAATCACTGCTGTGTGTGCTTCGGCTCATATCAGGAGGATATAGATACAGGGAGAGAGTGGATACAGTGCAATTGTAAGAGGTGGCTACACGAGGACTGTGTCGATAGTGAAGATACTGATATCGATGGCAAGTTATGCCCTCTTTGTTGAAAAAAATACTCTCGATACTATTATTCAATAATGTACTGTTGATTGTTTGAAAAAATTTGTACATAAGAAATTGTTTGAACTTGACTGTAAAGGGTCGTCAGAGTTTGTTGTTGATGGGACAAGGGCTGGGAAGTGTAGTTTTTTTCAGGTAAAGATCGCTGAACAGAAACGCTCATTTTGGCCGATAACTGGCCTATTGAGAAGGTATGGAAAGACGATAATAAATGTCCGTGGACGATAACCGAGGCCCGCGATTGCCGACTCGGAAGGACAGCGCTTTCTCGCTGTTTAAGTAAGCCACTTTAAAAGTAGATAGCCATCTAGAACAGAGTGAGATCTCCATATAGAAGTTTGAACTAAGTTCTATAACCGTTCCTGGGACAAGTTATGAGCCGAGAAAAGATCTCGGCCGATAGTTGAGGTCTTACGCTAATGAGCATGGAGAGGCCGACTATGCCGTCTGGCACCATTGTATTCACACAAGCTCAAATAATGTGCTCATTGTGTCCAGTGACACTGATACATGGGTTTATATACAGGCTTGGATTATGTGAGCTTAATTTTTTTTCAAGGAAAACGAGTGTACGTAAAAAGGGGAAACATGAACAGTTACATAAACATCAATCAAGGCACATTGTTGATATCACAACATCCAAAACTGTCATCGATGATATACCCTGTACTCTCTATAGTTGCCCTGTACATTCTTACAGGATGTGACTACCTCAGTTCTTTCTATATGTACAAAATTTCTAGAAAGCCTAATCCAGAACCTAGCATTTATTTGCCCTAATGGAAATCTACTGAAAATGATAGGTGGTGAATTCCAGTACATAAATGAGGACGCATGGGTGAGACTGGTATCAGCAGTTTATTATACCAAGCATAAGGCTTTCTTTCGATCCAAATCTATCACCCACACATATGATATCATCCACAATCATCCTGACTCACCTGAATCTCAGCGCATGTTTTCTGCCTTAAACTTTACTCCTTCCAGCCGATCTCAGCTTTCAAAATGGCATGAATTTATCCGTAGAGTCACATACCACATACCTAAAGTTACAAAGACACATGAATCTAAAGTGCTACCTTCATATCGTGCTTTGTTACTTCACTGCAAAAGAGCTACCTACATTCTAAAGCTTACTTTAAGCTCACCTCTGCGTCAGTCCCCGTTCCTTTTGTGCTTTGAACAATTTGGGTGGCATACAAGGGATGGCAATGTAGAGATAACTTGAGACAGTGGAAAACCTTTGGATGTTGAAGAAACCTCTGACTCTGAGAATGAGTTGGACTCAGCTGGTGAGACAAGTCACGATGAGCAGTCAGCTAGGCTCTTCAGATAGTGAACAACAGATCATGCCAACTATAGCCAATGACAGCCTTTCAGAAGATGACTGTGTAGCTTAGTAGCGCTTGTCATAATTCATTCAGCTAGTGTGTTATTGTGTACAATTCGCGTTGTAAATGATCACGTTATCAATAATAATATTCATAAACCACTACGCGTCACACAAAACCACGTGCTTGTTTGGGCGCGTCATTGGTGGTTTGTAGTTGTGGGTTACTCCCAACATTCCAGAGTACCCTATCTAGGAGGTCTTAGCGTAGACTGAATGGACAGATCGAACGAAATCGGAGTCAACTTCAAGTCGTTCCTAACGTTGAGACCGAAAGCGACACTGTCAATCAACGAACTGAAACTGAAACTGTGCCCGAAACCCCTCGTCGAATCATGACCAGATCTAGAACTGGTACAGTTGTCTCAAAGCCAGATAGACTTACACAGCAAGTGTGAAACTGACTTAAAAGGGGAGATGTGGCATAACTGTTAATGATATTCATATATATATGTTCATTTCCTGTCAGTTTGTTTCCTGTCTAGGTGTAATTAGCATATGTATTGTCTGGTGTATATAAAGTGTATGCATGCATGCAAATCTCAGTTGTATATCAATCATACAATCTCATAACAAGCTATCTCTGTGCGTGGGCGCTAAACGCTACAATAGGTTGCATCATAATTTCATCATAGATTACACTACAATTACCTCATAACCACAAAAAAGTAAATTGCTACTGGGGAGATAATTTTAGTGATAAAAAATCGAATCCAGGTTGCTGGCTTGAGCCACCAACATCAGAATGTGGGGGTCATGGCTCAGGTGTTAGGATGCTGGTGACTCATGCAAGCCAGCGCTAGCAATCTCTGTTATATACCTGCTGCCGCAAGGTTAAAATATTCAATTTTTGATGTAAAAAAATTATCATCAACTAGAAACAAGTGCACATGTACAATGAGGAAATTTAAATAGAAAAGTGAATAATGTTTTTTCTCAAATCATAAAAATGTCATAAGTAGCTATAGCAGAACATTAATTTTATAGGTGATATATACAAAAGGAGATATGCACACTAAGTACTCTTAAGATGCTGACAGTGCACTTTGAATGTCTTGAGCAAGAACTACCTGGTCTAAATCGTTGAGTAGTTTAATGAGAGTGCGCCACGAGCAAGGATTTAAACCATTTCCATTGAGCCAGTGCTGGAACATGGCACGGCAACAATCCATGGGATTGGCAGGATATTCGGCCTTGATCAGTGCCAGTCTTGAACCGCTCTCATCAAAGTCTAGCTGGTCACCGATACTCTGCCAGAATGGAGCAACTTTCTCGATGATCTTGATCTTCTTTCCCTGGGCAGCTGGCAGCAGAGACAGCTTAGCAAGGCTGGGCTTGGCATCTGAGTACAAAACATAACCACTATTAATTTATGCACACCAGAATTTGATTGTTGAAACTGACCTAGATTTAAGGTTCCAATTGTGGTTGAACTAGAAGCCGCTTTATTTTGATCAGTTGAAGCTAGAGAAATTAAAGAGGAGAGCCATGAAGATCAGCCTACTACTCATGTATGTGGATATTATTATGTTACAACTTTATTGTATAAAAATTACAAATGTGCGCGAGATCTCAACCTATTGGCAATGGTTGTTACAATAATAATATTATTGTTGACTCACTTTCATAAGGAACAGCCTCTGTGTTGGCTGGAGAAGTAGCTGCTCTCAGTGATGAAGCAGAAGCACCTCGTCCTGAAAAAATTATTATTAATTTTGAGCTTGTACATGTAACTATAATATTATTGGACTGATTCAACCAGGAAATTAAAAGACTATAGTCTTAGCCATAGTATACTAACAGCCTACCTGGTGGTGATGAAGTTGAGTGTCTAGTTGAAGTCAGAGATTGACCAGTGGAGAGTAAAACAGCCGTAGCTACAAAATCAGACAACAATACAGAACATTAAATCCATACATTAATGATCCATGCAACAATTATTATAGTTATTATACCTTCACTGGACAGACAGCAGCTAATTCAGCTGAAGACACCAAAGTCATCCTTCCTATAAAAGCAAAAACACAATGTAATACCGTACTTTCTCGTTATTAGGCGCACCTTGCTTATAAGCGCATATTCGTTATTAAGCGCATACTATTTTGCTGACCGAAGTACTCGTTGTCAGGCGCATTTCGTGTATAAGCGCACATGTGACCCTTGACCTCGATATCTGCATGCTTTCTTGCTAGCCTAAGGTTCCAGCCGTTTCAAGTTACTCGAAATCACGATGGTTACTATCGATTCTCAGGTTCTTCGAGCTATGAGCGCCATTTCGAGCTGGGCGGAATGCAGCAACACAAATGATTGTGCGATCGATCGATTGGCCACGCCCCTAAATGATACCGCGAACGCGCATGCGTTCTTGGATGCAGCTATTCTTTGTTAGGCGCATCTCGCTAATAGGCGCACTTCGCTATTAAGTGCAGGTTTTCTTCCTATGGAGATATAAGCGCATGCGCTTAATAGCGGGAAAATATGGTATTATAATACAAGTGATTATTGTGACACTATAATAATTATATATACTATCATAGATTCATACCTTGACTGAGCCAGATAGTAGACCTTTCATCGAGAGGTTTAGTCACCGAAGTTTCAACACAAGTAGAGGCACTGCCCGTCCCACTCTCCTGCACTAGTGCAGCATGGCGGTCACTCTGAGGCAGCGAAGCAGGATCTCCATGGCAACTGCAAAACACACCCACCTCTGCCTGATCATTTGAGTAGCGAAGCTTCTCCGAGGCAGCCTCTATTCCAGCTAGGATCTCCTTTCGAATGATGGGGCACATCTCCTGGCAAACTGAGGCATCTATTTCTGCTGCAACGTGAACCTCAAAGAAGTAGAAAGCATCGATCAAAGTGACGAGGCAAGAATGCTTGGGAAGACAAAATGTGACGCAATTGCGAGCGACAAGAATGACCTTCTTATTCAAGTGCTGAATGCTCCACTTGGACTGCTTCATCAGGTGGACCACGAGGCAGCAGAAAACTCCAGCACGTCGACAGCCACAAGGAAAGAGAAAGAGAAGAGGAGAAGCTAGCGAAGAGAAGACTCGATGTTTCTCAAGGTCTTCTCGGGACAGGACATCCAAGAGAGCCGGCATGAAATACTCATCTACCCCCGTGACCTCTACTAACAAAGACTCAAGAGGAACTACAACTAGCTGATTTTGCAGCAGCTTCAAAAGCTGTGGAGATTCAAAAATGCCCTTTTCAAAATGCTTGCAGGTGGTATCCATGAACTCTTCGGTGACTACACCTTCGTAGCAAAATCGCTTCCAGTTGCCCCTCCGTAATGTGGGCCTACCATGTCGTAGCAAGTATCCCTCCTGCACTAGATCAGAGACATTATCGAGAGGGACCTGGGAATCTACAAAGACTACTTCAGGAAGAGCAGAGGAATACTTGATGACATTCAGCCCATTGAAGAACTTGAGAGCTGCATCAAAAGACCTCTCGGTGAAGCCAAGGGTATTGGCTATTTTAACACACTGCTCCCTACTAAGCACCCTCTTCCCTAGCTTCTTAGCCAGTCCTTGAGTGAGAAGCTCTAGGATGAACCACCAGAGGGGAACCTTCACCTCCTTGCCCAGCTTAGACGTCTCGACAGCCACGCGAATATTCCCAGCAACTGCCCTATCGAAGTCATCAGGATCGATCGTGTTGACGGGGTGGAACAAACCTTCTAGACCTTCGTAAAATACCAAATGAGGCTTAAGCTCAGGGCCAAAGATCTTGAGAAGCTTTTTATTCTTTTCCTCTATGCTCTCTGGACACCCGTGGGCTTTATCACGATGAGTTCCAACCACAATGATGTCTGGAACTTCATCACTCGATCGAGAAAGCAAAGAGCTGGTGAGGCACTTGATCTGCTCAGTGGTGGTGAGGTGTGTGGAGGACTTCTTGCCCACACACTGGCCATCCTGATAGTACTCATCGGGAGGATGGTCGTCCAGCCTGTCGGACAGCCGAGACACAATGATGACCGAGGAGACATCGTGAATGAAGAGTGGAAGTAGCTCGTGGAACTGGGGTTGGCCTCCGCTGTCGGTGAAGTAGATCCACACGGAGCTCATGAGCTCATCTTCCTCCTCCTCAGTGAGCTCTTCCCCTGCAATCAGCTTCTCGAGTGAGCCAAGCAAAGACTCTACCATCTCGTCTAAAGCAGCTGCCTCATTCTTGGAACTAGAGTATCCAATCTCGCCCTTGGCCTTGCCACTAGAAGATGATTTGCTTGCCATGGCAGCTAACCTGCTTGTAGCGGTAGAGCTGGTAGCTACCATTCCAGCGGCTGCAGCTGCCATGGACCCCTCAAGGAGCTCAAGATAATCATTCAACTCGAGAGGGATTTCCACTCCGTGCTTTTTGGCATTTTTGCTGATGAATCGGGCTATCATAGGGAGCAGCTTGTCGGAGCTCACCTCCTTCCACTTCCCACGCAGCTTGTGAAAGAGAGATGAAGAGACGGACCTAATCTTGATGGGGTGCTCGGCACAGATGGTGCTGGTGCGGGCGTCGGGTGGCTTCCTGCCCATCAGAAGACACTTCAAGCACGTCTTGCCCACTCCTGGAGTGCCGACCATAAGGGCAATGAAATTGTTGAGCAAGACGTAGCCCTGCTTTAGGGCATCTTCAAGGATTTTTTGAGATTCGATTGCTGCATAAGTTGATTGAGATGGAGAATTGTTGTCAATTATTTACATGTTCAAGAATGTGGGCCACAACATAGCTAATTACAAACATATCTATCAACACTAAATGCAGGACATAATCTGAAATATAGAATTTTTCGTCTAAAATATGAGGGCACAAAAACAATGCAAAAAGACTATCTCTCTCTAAAAGTAGGAGCATTTATCCATGTCCTTGGTGGGTAGCTATTAAAAAATATCAAATACCAAAAGTGGGAGAAAATTTTCAAAAAAGTAGTAATTTTGGTTCTGAACTCAGGATGTCAACAATATTATTGAGTTAAGAAGTTATATCCTCGAAGGGTACATAAACTGCCTTCGTTATTACAAGACTATACTTCTAAAATGAGAAGGCCACTTATGAAGGGAGAGAGAGAGAGAGAGGAAGGGCGGGAGTTGCTGCTTACCTTCTTTGTCAGCTGCTTCTTTCTCGGCTGGTGGCTGCTCGTTTTCTTGTGGCACTGCAAAGTATACAATACCGTATTTTCTCATTATTAGGCGCATTTCGCTTATAAGCACATATTCATTATTAAGCGCATGCTATTTTGTTGGCCTAAGCACTCGTTATTAGGCGCATTTCGCATATAAGCGCATACTGATATTATGTGACCATTGACCTCGATATCTGCACGCTTGCTAGCTTGCCCAGGGCTCCAACCTTTTCAAGTTAGTCGAAATTACGATGGCTACTGTCGATTCTCAGGTTCTTCCAGCAACGAACGCCATTCGACCTGGGCAGAATGCAGCAACGTGCGATCGATAGATTGGCCACGCCCCTTAAACGATACCGCGAACGCGCATGCGTTCTTGATATAGCTATTTTTTGTTAGGCGCATCTCGCTGTTAGGCGCACTTCGTTATTAAGCGCAGGTTTTCTTCCTGTGGAGATATAAGCGCATGCGCTTAATAGCGAGAAAATACGGTATTACTGTGGTGAATCATAATACTGTTTTGCTTAGGGTGGCCAGGTCATTTATAAAGTAATGAAATACGGTAACCTTTGAATCTAGCTTTGTGTGAAATTTAATACGGAAAAGGGTCATCAATTGAACAAAGCAAGGAATGTGCGGTACATATTGGCAGGAATCAAATTTGGTAGTTGCAACTGGGTCAAAAATAAATTACTATAATATAATATTATAATGCATAAATGAGAGCTTTTTTAATAGCGGTACTCCATTGTTTATTAGCCCCCCCCCCCCCCCCCCCCCCCCCCCAAAAAAAAACTCATGTCTATATCCCTGCATTAGTGACTTCTCTGTAAAAGTCATAAACTGTGTACATGAGGTAGAGAAGGGGGGTAAGTCTGCCATGGCATGTCTTGGTTCGTAGGATATCCACTAAGGTTTGTAGGATAGATTACGTGTACGCTAAGAAAATTTGATAATCATCATACATGATTGGTTTAGTACAATGCATGGACAATGGGCTGCAACTCAGTACAATTAATACATGTATGATTGGTGACCTTTACCAAATGGTAGCATACTGCGGTATAACAGTGCAAGCTAATCAATTGAGTAACCAACATCCACAGGGATCATAGGGAGCATTATTAGGCTTATTATCAAGCACTCAATTTGATATGGTACTCATTGTACATGTGTAATTATATCAAAAGAAACCTTGGTTTAATTTTGCTTCTTGCTCATTTGCTTGAGTCTCGTACTTCTCGACTATCTCCTTCCTCTCCCGAATTTCTTTCTCGGCATTCTCCACCTCAGATGATGGGGCGTCAGTAATCAGCCCCAACATCTCCTGCCTCTGTTTAAAGAGAACATGAACACTTCAACAACTACCATCATAACACAATCACTAATGGGAGGGCAACAAATTTAATTAATACACTAACATAATATTATGTACATGTCCACTGTACTGTATTCCTCCACTTGAAACAGCAAGCTAACAACTACACCACAATACACACACAGACAAACTGACAAGAGTGTTTGTATGGGATACTAAGATGGAGAGTAGCTAATGTGCACAGAGCACAGGGATGTGTGTCTATTGTAGGTGCAGCTGGTTTCAAGCTGAGCATGAACTCCACTACTCCAGCTAGCACAGCTGGTAAAGAGCACCTACCATACATACTGCAGACATAAGGTGACAACTACAGAGCTAGCCACTGTCACTGGAGTCAGTCATGAAGCAGTCTAGTCAGGCTAAGAGACACCTCTGCACTTCCCTCCCTACATGCTTTGTACATGCATTGTTATTATAATATATGAATATCGACTAGTTGTAGTTTCATGTTCAAAACATAAGTAGTTTTCTACATTATTATTAATTCTAACGATAACATTGTGTCAGTGATATCAATGGATCACTAGTTCACAGACTAACAGTCCCTGACAACATACAAGGTCTAAGATGTTTGTATAATAACTTATCGCAACAAGCATGACACAACATACTCAAATGCGCGCTGACTGACACACTACAGTTTATCTCAAACCTACCCCGGCCATGCATGTTGTGGTACATTTCACAACCCAACCCTCATTCAGGTAACAGTTGAATGGGAGTCAGTGAGCACCAATTAGGACACACTTAGTGCATGGCTTCTCAATGTTCACAACTACCATACATACACTCCATAGTCTACCTCACACACCAGCACTCACCAGTTCCTGGGCTCTTTGGTTTCCCTGTGCAGCTGCCTTATTCTGTGAGCAATGAGAGAGAAAGAGATCGAGTATGAATGATGATGTGTAGGGTTGACCAAAGTAGCTATGTAACTCCATAATTGAGGTAAGGTCAGTAGCTACTGCGGTGGCTTTACCACTTATTTCACGGCATCTATTACATCACCGACTTTTCTATACAACAAGAGACATCCAACCATGTCTTCCACGGGCAACTGAGCAACTGGAGGTACATTATATTACTGATTTGACAAGCTTTGTGTACTTACAATCTGATAATTATATGGGGAGGTATGTAAGTCAACCACAAAACAAGGAGATGATTAAATCTACTAGTGATCATGTACACCCTAGTAGCAACCACTTTTTCATACAGATCTGTATATAATACATACAGAGGGGTGTGGTTGGTTAATTATCATGACGTGAGTGCTAGCATGAGATAGGGGAATTCCCCTCCCACACTCTCAAACATGTGACTGGTCTAAATCAGCCATAATGGATGGTGAGGGTGTGAGATGTTAATGACCAGAACATAGCCTCCCACGGATTACCACACACCTAATGCATCCATAATCACAACAGCGGAGTAGATGCACACAGAATATTAATATAAAAACACACCCACTAAATAATATTGTAACATTGACATGTAAAATTAATTACTATTGCATGCATACAATGCTTGATCCAATTCAACATAATAAATTAGCAATTTTTACGAATTCTCATAACAATATGAAGCTACTGATGACCTTTACCAAAAAAACGTGCGTTTTCAAAATTGAAATTATTTTTTTCCATGCATTGTATTAGATTCAGTACGGTACTGTGTGATTTAATAAGAATGTAACCATACTGCACTGCACTAATGCTCAGTCCATGGCAAACAACAGCTTGGATTAATATGATCACCACATTAAATTTCTCTGTCTTACCACTCTTGAGCTAGCCAGATCTCTCTTTGTCTTAGTGATCTCCAGGTCCTGGGAGAGCACCCTCCTCTCTTCTTCATTACTGGCCCGGCTCAGTTTACCCCAGAGTTCGTCTGCTTCCTGCGTATGAGGATTGGCAAGAACCACACACCCACCCACTCTCACTCATGACTAGTCTAGCCAGCTATAGACCCCTCCACTAATTTCCACATGCACACACTTTACAGTCCTCATAGTCAACAAACTCAAGCAAGACTAGCTCATCAACAACTTACATACCTGATCCAATCTTCCCCTTTCACGCTGTAAACAATGAGATACACTACAATCATCACTCTGATACCAAACTATCAAGTACCGTATTACCTCTAATTTAACGGACACCAGAAAAATAATTATTTTGGCCAATGTCCGCTATAATTAGAGCACACGAAAATAGTTGGCGCTCGAAGTGTCCGATGAATTAGAATACGCTTTCACGCATGCGCATTCGGTCAAATGGGCGTGCGATCGACCAGCTGCAGAGATCGAGTAAACGAGACGGTACCTGGAGCTCCCTGTTCATGGTGGGAACGAGAACAACTCGCCTCCTTCATACACTGATATGGGTATAGGTAGCGCGCTAGCCGAGCTGTCCGCATTAGAACAACGATGTCTGGATGATTAGAACAACAAAAATTCGTACTTCGTTGACTGTCCGGTGTAATTAGAGGTAAATAAATAATTCAAAATGGTGTCCGGATAATTAGATATGTCCGTTAAATTAGAGACAATACGGTAAGTACATACATAGCAGCATAGGAATACACAACATTAACACTCTACACACATGAACAGTGTTAGGCCTACAACTAGGCATTCAGCCTCCCCAGCCAATAATCTCAACACCAACTACAACGGAGGCCAACTGACTAGCTACTTAGTTAGGACAATAGTTTCACTTACCCTTTGGCGGCTACATTCCTCCTGCAATGAGTGAAACAGTCATAAGCATAATAAATGTCACTGTACATACTTTATACACATAAACGTATAATGCCATGATACATGTAGCTAGTCATTGTTGAGGAGGGCCTTCACTCATGCACCCAACTGTTTATGCACGGTGTGACTAGGGTGGATGTGTGTGGCAAATCCAGGCCTAGTCCACATAACAAAGATACACCTCCATGGAGGAAGAGCGTTATGCCCTAATTAGTGATGCTTTAGGGAAACCTTATCAACGCCCAAACATGTAGCCAATTATTAAGTCCTTGGGATATATACAAGAGTTAACTAAATTCATCAATAATAATTATTCTTGGTCACAAAGTATTCAGTATTTGGTAAAAATTAATAGGGTGGTGTATCTTTGTTCTGAATTTGCACATGTGGTCAATATGGGCAAAGCTAGTCATAAAACACCAACGTCAAAAGGTGGAGGGGTTGAAAGATCACAGTAAAATAACAAATCACATTCTACATGGCTCATTAAAACCCCTCCCTCTGATAAACACATAATTCTTAGCGTCATGACTTGGTTGAGTCATGCCAATCACGACAGCCAATGTACTAAACAAAACATGTCCCTCATCATAAATGTGGAGCATAATCACTTTGACCCATTAAGAAGCACTGAGTATCATAACAATATCTTACCAAATGCTGCTTGTACTCTGGATCATTTCTATACACTTCCTGCAAAGGAACAAGAAACACAGCACTCATGTCAGTGTCAGCTGAAGGCATCTCTAGCTACACACACACAGTCTGGGGGGCCAGCCCCTTCATAAGAGAGAGGAAGGGTCTGGTGTCATGACTATACGCCAGTTGTTCCAGTGCTTATGCAATACTTGCTGTTATGCGGTGTGTGTGCAAAATGGCACTCGTGAAGACCTAGCACCTGGTTGGTCAGAGTGAATGGTAGTGATATTCCCATAAAATTATTCAACAGTCACCTTGTTGGTCAGCCTGTGCATTTGGGACAGCCCCCCCCCCCCCCCCCCCCCCCCCCCCCCCCCCGGTTCCTATACCTATGACGTCGTGGAGCGATCTGATTGGACAGCACTCCTAGCTGCAGTGGTGCAATTATTGTATAGGCATGACAGCAGACCCTTCCTCTCTTGCGAAGGGGCTGGCCTGCCAGACTAACACACACAGTGGTAAGTTGTGCCTCAGGCCTGGCACTTCACTCTGGCTAGCCTGGGTGGCCACCCCACAGCTAGGAATCAGCTACAGCAACCTCTTCTAATGCAGCTAGCTACTCACTGGAAACTGCACTCATGCAGCATGTAGTACTAGATGGATATACCGTAAATCAAGAAATTTGTGTTGCATTAAAGTCATGCGGTTCAGTGTCATTTTGATCAAATTAAAAATTAATGTGATCAAAATCATGCGCATTTCAACCTTGAGATACTTCCCAGAGCAACTATTTTTTAGCTAGTCTCTCAATCAATAGCCCCAGAGCAGCTATTCTTTAGCTAGAGTCTCTCAATCAGAATCATAATGAATGGGTAACCAATTTCACTGATCTTTTCAGTATTACTGACATTCAGTTTATTAGCCTCCTCTGTTTCTCTCTGCCTGATTCACATAGCTAATAGGCAGAGCTCCCTTTTTAAAAATACTTTAGCAAACTTATAATCAGTAGTGCAGGTAGCCTCACACTAGCACTAGCATGCATGGTGTGTGACCTTGTGGTAAACCACTGGCGCATGCGTGTGGGTAATAATTGCGTTAGGTAAAATAATGTAATTTTATTCATGCGCCTAGGCTAAACCGCGCATGAATTAGCATGAATAAGATGCACGCATAAATTTCATGATTTACGGTAGCTAGCTATGGCTGGCAAATTTCAGTGATTTCTGCCATCACGAATTCATACATACATGTACTGTGTAGTACTTGAAGTACATGTATAAACATGCATGCACGAGTTTGTGTAGCCTCGAACCCAGGCTCACTTTCGGGGGGAGGGGAAAGTGAGCCTGGGTTCAAGGCTAGAGTTTGTGATGCATGTACACAGTAATAGTAGTGTAGTATGTAGGTGACAATTGTGGATAATTAAAATTAGCTGGCCATTCAATAACTTACTATCCATCTCGCTTCAAAAGCCTCCTCGTCCCAAGTAGATGATTTGTCATGTTTGTTCGCCATAGTTTAGTTCGAGATCACTTTATCTCGGTCACGCCCTTTCCTCTTCTCTAATAACCTGAATAAACCAGTACAGGGGATTTCAGGTTGGTTGTCCGGGCCGCGCGTGCACATAGATGTTCAAATTCACGCATGCGCAATATGCGCAATCGCACGCACAGTTTTCCGCGGTGAATTTGAAATCCCAAGATGGCGAAATCGTACTCGGTCGATCTCCGGTGGCGTGTTGTGTGGCTGCACCTTGTACACCGACGTAGTTCGTCACAGATCTCCGAACTGCTGCTGTTATCAGAGCGTTCCGTGAGGCGGTACATCTCTCTCTTTTACCAGACAGGGGATGTTGAGCCTAAGTCCCAAAGGCATGGACCACAAAAGCTCTTAGGAGATTTTGGTCAACTCACTCTGCTGCAAATCATCCTCAGACATCCTGGAATCTATCTAAGTGAGATCAGAGAACTCTATGTCCTTCTTGGTGTGGATGTGAGTGTTCCATCGATATGCAGGACACTAAAACATATGGGATGTACTCGACAGGTAATGTGCCGTGTTGCGTCGCAAAGATCAGACACACTTAGGGCACAATTCATGGCTCAGGTATCAGTGTACGATCCGTCTATGCTTGTATGGCTGGATGAAACTGGGACTGATGCACGCAACACAATCAGGAAGTATGGCTATAGCCTAAGGGGTATGCCGCTTTGCGACCAGCGATTGCTTGTGAGGGGCAAACGATACACTGCCATCCCTATAGTTTCTCTGGAGGGAATACATGATGTTTACCTGGCTGAGGGTACGATGAATGGTGATCGATTCGTCCAATTTGTGCAGAATTGTCTACTACCACACTTGATGCCTTTCAATGGAGTCAATCCTCGGTCAGTTGTGATCATGGATAATTGCAGTATCCATCATGTAGATGCTGTAACCAATCTGATAGAAACTCAAGCAGGAGCAAAACTATGCTTTCTGCCACCATACTCACCCGACTTGATGCCAGTGGAGGGAGTTTTTAGCCAGGCTAAATCCATGATGAAAGCATCAGACAGTCTGTTCCAAGTATTCTCCTCACCTAGGTCACTGATAGCAATGATATTTTCAATGATAACTCAAGAAGACTGTTATGGACATATTACACACAGTGGTTACATATAACTTGCATTAACTGATACAGTAACCATTAAATTTTAATGTTAGTGCCAAAGTTCAACATGAAAGCTTCTTTAAAGTGTTCATTATAGCCTCACGCTCACGCTGATATTCTTCATTTGACAGTAACCCAGACTCCATCAAGTTCTTCAGATCGGAGAGTTGGCGGTAGCATTTTGATCTACCATCAATAACTTTAGCAGGACTATTAACTACATGTGCCTGGCTTGTAGTTGTAGGTACGGATCTTGGGGTCAACGCAGATGCAATGTCCACAACTGCTTTTGTAAGTGCTTCAGTAGCGGAAGGAGACTTTTTAGGGTATGCCCCACCAGCCCTCAAAAAAAGAGGATTAGTTGGAGCTGTATCTAAACTTGTGTGCACACCTCCAACTACCATTTCACTCCATATACGATATTGCATTGGCGTATATGCCTTGTCAAACTTGGCATGAAGGTCTTGGATAATCTTTTCATCTTTTTCTTCTACTTTGGACTTTTTTCTTGGTTCTGAATCAGACTCATCACTTGAAGCGTCGTCTTGCTGTTTCTGTTTTTTAGCTTTATTTCCAACTGCAGAAACGGACTGCAACCCGTCACACCAAAGGGTCAACTTAGTCCCTTTGGCTGCATTTGACATGACCTCCTGTATGTCTTCTCGGCTTCTCAAACTCACAACAGAGCTGTTCTGAAGGTATCCCACATCAAAGTCACCAGAACGTATGTCACCTTGTAGCTGTGCTCTAATTAGAGTCTTAAGGTTATCGCGTGTCTTGATTTTTGTTGGATCGAGGTTCCTGAGTGTGAACGTCTTTCCCTCTGCCTTCTTACCATCACGCTTTACAACTTTTATTAGTACTTTGCTAATAAGCGGGGGGCTTGGCGTGTGTGTTACAGTGTGAGCGGCACTGATTGGCGTTACAATAACTTGCCTCGGTACATGAGGTGACTGAGGAAAGTTCAGCTGAGAGCCTATCACAGAATTAGCTCCAGATCCTAGCGTTAGTCGAGTCTGAGGCCCAATCTGAACGTTGACAGTTGATCTGTCGGTCATAATGAACACACAGGAGTACACACATGCAGCACCGTACACAAGTACAAAGTACATGTAGCTTACGTGCGATGTGCGCGCGCGCGTAAACGTGTTTTGTTAGCATGCGCATGCGTGAATTTGAACATCGACATGCACGCGCGACCCGGACAACCAACCTGAAATCCCCTGTAAAATTGAATATTCATGCTCAAGTCGGAACGCGCCATATGACATTGCCATGAGTGTTGTCTGTGTGAAGTGTGTGTCAGGGAGGGCCTCCCTGGAGTGCTCACAATGCGGCCAAGGTCAGTCTCAACTCTGTAAACTTCATATCCCTCTGTCTTGTCGCCCTCACGGGCTGACGGCGGCTGCTGGGAATTGGGGACTCGGATAATTTAAATTTTTATTATGTACAGGTCAGTATTGATGACAGCAGTGCAAAGCCAGACATGGTTGAAAAGTGAGAAGCTCTCTCTCTCTCTCTCTCTCTCTCTCTCTCTCTCTCTCTCTCTCTCTCTCTCTCTCTCTCTCTCTCTCTCTCTCTCTCTCTCTCTCTCTCTCTCTCTCTCTCTCCCTCTCTCTCAGTCTAATTTTTCTCTGTGCAGTGGTGGTAGTGAGTGGCTTTCTTCAGTGAGGAGCTGTGAGGAGATGACTCATCAAGTCCAAGCCAACCATCAGTTGCTCAAAGAGCAAGTGGAAAAGGCCTTGGATGACTTCAAACAGCTCCTGGACACCAGACAGGCTGTGAGTATTCACACAGCTTAATACTGTATTCTTGTCTTGTAGATGGTACATGAGTGCGTAAACATGTTGTTCTAATGGCGATGAAGCTTGATTATTGGTAGTTAAGTCTTATTTGACATTTTTGTGTTATAATGTATACTCTTGGTGTCATGTATATAACATGTGCATGTACATGTAGGCTTTATTCTCCAACTTTGATACTGTGTGTGAGCGTAAAGTGAAAATGCTGAGTCAGCACCTGGAGCAGCCCATAGATGCATTATGGCGTAGTTGGACATGGTTGCGGCAACCAGTGGTGGGTGTGGTCCCACCCCTCCCCCTCCTCCTCCTGCTCCATTTCCTTCCCTTCTCGGAAACACATCTTGTGGATTTGTTTCTCCAATGGCGACGCTTCGACACACCACAGTTTGCCTGATGGTGGACTGCTCTGACAAGGTGAGAGAGGGAGACAGGGGGAGTGTGACCGGCATTGGTAGCATCGACCAGAGTGGCTGCTTCTCTGTGAGGATCCTTCCAGACAGAGATGGACTCCAGGACATCATATGCTACAAAACATCTCAAACTCTCTGGAGTGAGTTCTCTACACCTACACATACCAGTGGTTTTCAAGGCAAGACTTCTTTTACGATTCTTTTTTTTATCTAATATCTTTGTATCTAAGGAGGCACTGGGCTCTCTTAATTTGTATCTCCCCAGTTTATATCTACATGTATTATGCCTATGAATGATACATGTACATGTATGAATGTACTGCAGAATAGACCACGTCCTGTCTTCTCATCAACCTTTGAACCTTCAGTCTGGGCTGCTCTGCTTGGCTAAGTACACTGTAGACCAGCGGTGGTACAGGGCAAAGGTCGTAGACCATTTATCAAATCGGGGAAAGGTAAAGATTGAAAATCTACGCTCATAGCTACAATACCACCCTCTCTCTCTCTTTCTCTTTTTTCTTTCTCTATCCCTTTGTCTCTCTCTCCCTTTCTCCCTTCCTCCCCTCCCCTCTCTCTCACTGAAGGTCAAAGTTTATTTTGTTGACCACGGCAACATTGAAGATGTGCTGACCTCCAGCGTTGGTCCTCTCCTGAACAAGTATCATGTCTAGTGGGTGGGGATGGAGGTCAGAATTTGCACCCTCTGAAGTTAGGCTAGAAAGTAGCAGGTACTATATCTCTGCCCCCTCCCCCAACCACCCACTCCCAGAAAATTAGCTATATTGTATCTGTGCACTCGTGTTGCTTTAATTATAATAGCCACTATGAGAGGAGCTCAGACTCTATTTATCCAGTGATTAAAAATACCCCATATCTTATTTTATTTGTTAATAGTTGAGTGACTAGTCTTGTTATTTTTATTTTTCATTGTTCCAGTTGGTACTCCTTACTACATGTCCCCAGAGAGAATCCACGAGAACGTTTACAATTTCCGATCAGACATCTGGTCCCTGGGATGCCTGCTGTATGAGATGGCAGCCCTCCAGTCTCCCTTCTACGGAGACAAGATGAACCTGTACTCCCTTTGCAAGAAGATCGAGAAGTGTGACTACCCTCCTCTGCCAGTAGATACACCCACAGCAATTATTGTTGGTACTGAACTTGATTGTTAATGGTCGTCATTCTCATTTGCTTATTCATGTTTAAATTTTAATTTTTGTTCGTATATTTAGAGAAAGTAATGAAAAGTGAGTGAAGTATGCATGTGTGCATGGATGTAGCTATTGACTACATTTAAGTATCTATTAGCATCCGAGAAGGAGTACGAACATTATTGGTCCTTCGAGCCGGATCAATTTCGAAACGGCGATCTTTTTTGGCAGTCTCAATCTCGGAACTCTCATTTTCGTTCGTGGCCACGTGCTCGTGTGGCCGCCATATTGTCGTATCATCGTGTATCGTGTTCAACAAATACGATGGCTGAAGAAACAACGGCACGTTCCCTTTCTAACTGCAAGAAAAGGAGAGGGATTACGCGTGCTTCTATCACTCGGTTCAATACCAAACTGAAAGATCTCGAGAGCAAAGCTGATCAGGCGGGGACCTTTGACCTCGCGCAGCAAATGAAATTGAAATTGGAATCTTTGGATAAGGACTTCAAAACTTACCACTACGCTCTAGTTGACCTTGTTGATGATGAGGCGACTCTCGCAAGCGAACAAGAAACTCTTGACAATCATGACGATGAAATGGCTATTCTGGCTGTTCGTGTACAGCAGCTAATCACTCTGTCTGCTTCCCCGTCCAGCAAAACTGATCCTCGTAAGATTGCGTCTCGTAGACTTGCTCGACTACAGAAATCAATCTCATCCGTTAAAGATGCTGTTACGGCTCTGAAAGGAGACTCAGATGATGCATTCGTCCTCCGACAATACGAGGAGCAATTGACCGACTTCAAGAAGGAGCTCAGTGACATCCGGACCAGCCTCTTATCTATTGACTTGGAGGACGGAGATGAGCTCAATACCTCGCAAGCTAGTTTGGACAAAGCCCTGTTTGACTGTTCGTTGTTGATAAAGAAATCTTTGAAACCTCTTGCTCATGAAACGACTCCTATTGATAGCAAAGGAGTAAAGCTTCCGAAATTGGATGTTCCAACATTTGATGGAAACATATTGCACTGGAGATCATTCTGGGAGCAATTTTGCGTAGCAGTACACCGACGCACCAACCTGTCTAATTCAGAAAAACTAGTGTACCTCCAGCACGCCCTGAAGGGAGGATCAGCCAAACAGGTCATTGAAGGATTATCTCGTTCTGGCGACTACTACGCGGAGGCCATCGAGAGCCTTCAATTGCGTTTCGATCGTCCTCGCCTTATACACCAAACGCATGTACGTATGATTCTCGAAACACTCTCTCTCAAAGAAGGCAC
Source organism: Cliona cf. orientalis (assembly GCA_963930775.1). Taxonomy (NCBI): domain Eukaryota; kingdom Metazoa; phylum Porifera; class Demospongiae; order Clionaida; family Clionaidae; genus Cliona; species Cliona cf. orientalis. The sequence goes on from OZ005697.1 coordinate 7,546,105, forward strand.
TGGCAGAGAGCTACGACGCTTACATGACACGGTTCAGCAACACCTTCGAGCGCTAAAGGCCATGGACTATGAGCCATCTGGTCCCTTTATAACCTCAGTGCTCGAGCTCAAACTAGATACCAACACAATGTTCGAGTGGCAAAAGCACAGCCAGTCTGCCACCAGTGTTCCGCATTACGGAGAGCTATTGGAATTTATCAATCTCCGAGCACAAGCCTCCGAAACTTTCGTCACCGATCAAAGTAAGAAATCGTCACGGAACGACGCTTCCTCTGCCAAAAGACTATCGTCTGTAGGCAAACCTATCGCTTCCTTCACTGCGAGCACTTCCGAGCTCACTAACAACTGTATGCTTTGCAAGGTGGGCAAACACCCTCTTCACACCTGTTCCAAGTTCAAAGGACTGACTCATGATAAGATGATTGCCACGCTGAAAACCAACGATCTTTGTATGAATTGTTTACGTCCTGGTCACTTCGTAAAACAATGTCGATCGCTCAACCGTTGCCGAAAGTGTCAAAAGCCCCATCATACCTTGCTGCACATTGATCCCAAGGCCGAGTCTCCCGTCGCTCCCACAACTAATGTCCCTGGATCTCCGAATCCTGCTCATACTACTACTAATCCTTCGATCCCCTCACACGCAGCCTCCGGGTTGGCTTCAAATTCACTTCTCATGACGTGTTGCGTTCTTGTTAATGCTCCGGATGGCTCCACGGCAGAGGCTCGAGCCCTCCTCGATTGTGCTTCCTCGGCCTCCTTCGTCTCGGAGCGCCTGGCTCAGAGTCTCAACTTGCCTCGTACTAGTCAAAGTGCAGTGATCTCCGGAGTAGCTGGACTGTCTCACAAGTCCACACTTCAGCCTATCGCACGCTTCAGTTTCTCCTCCCGGACATCTCCGAGTGAGATATTTCACGTCACAGCCATTGTTGTACCAAGAGTTACTTGTGACTTGCCCTTGCACTCGATATCGTTTGATTCGAAATGGAAACATTTATCTAACATTCAACTAGCAGATCCGAATTTTGGTCACCCTGGCAGAATTGATATGCTCCTCGGCGTTGACGTATTCGTGGAAGTTATGTTGCATGGCCGGCGGACAGGTCCGCACGGATCTCCCATAGCGTTTGAAACCAGACTTGGCTGGGTTCTTGCCGGGAACACCAAATCCTGTGCACCTTCAACTCGTATAGCCACTCATCATACATCGATACTCACAGGAGATGATATTTTGCGTAAATTTTGGGAAATAGAGGAGAAGCCCGTCGAGACTGTTTCTCTGTCTGCCGAGGAAAGATCAGTAGTCAACCACTTCAAAGTACACCACTTTCGTGAAGATGGGAGATTTGTTGTTCCTCTACCGAGAAAGCCAGACGCCCAGCCTCTCGGCGAATCACGTTCTCAAGCAGTCAGAAGATACTTGTCGCTGGAACGTTCATTGACTGCAAAGGACCAATTCGCAGACGTTGATGATGTCATGAAGGAATACTTCGACATGGGACATGCAGAACGAGTCCCAGCAGCCGATTTGTCAAAACCTCATCACGATACCTTCTATCTTCCCATGCACATTGTCAGGAAAGAATCGAGTTCCACCACAAAGCTACGAGCTGTGTTCGATGCGTCGGCTAAGTCGTCCACTGGGGTGTCTCTTAATGACACTCTGCAAGTTGGTCCCACCGTACACTCAGCATTAATCGACGTACTCTTGAGGTTTCGATCTCATCGTGTTGCCCTCACTTCCGACATAAGTCGCATGTATCGTGCTGTGAAGCTGGTCCCATCGGATCGCGATTTCCATCGTTTCGTGTGGCGATCAAGTCCCGGTGAACAACTCTCTGACTATCGGATGACCAGAGTCACGTTCGGCGTGTCGGCATCCTCCTTTGCTGCAAACATGTCTGTAAAACAGAATGCTATCGATTTCGGCGTTGAATACCCCCTTGCTGCAAAGGCAGTCAACGATTCGTTTTATGTCGACGATTGCATTTCAGGTGCCGATACTGTGGACGAAGCAATCACACTGCAGCAACAGTTACAAGAGCTTTTCTCTAAAGCAGGCTTTCTGCTACGCAAGTGGCGATCCAGTGAGCTAACTGTCCTTGAGCGAATTCCTCCTGACCTCAGGGACTCTCAGTCAATGCAACAGATTCCCAACACTGGTGAGTACACGAAAACTCTGGGAATTGAGTGGAACTCTAGCAAGGACCACTTCCGCCTAACAATTGCCAAACTCCCCCCAATTGAACATGTCAGCAAATGATTCCTTGTTTCAGACGTTGCAAAGACGTTTGATATCCTTGGGTGGTTTTCTCCCACAATGATCAAGGTCAAGATACTTCTCCAACAGCTTTGGGAGCTGAAGGTCAGTTGGGATGATACGGTCCCACCGCAAATCCACGCTGATTGGCTACAGTGGCGAGCTGAGCTTGACCTCCTTTCACGCAAACTCATTCCCCGTTACTATTTCTCAAAGTCTGTCGACGTTGCTTCAATCCAATTGCACGGCTTTTGTGACGCCTCCGAACAAGCATATGCTGGTGTCATCTATCTCCGCATGACTGGCTCAGATGGAAGCGTTGAAGTCTCTCTTGTGTGCTCCAAAACAAAGGTTGCACCTATCAAACGGTTAACCATCCCTCGCCTTGAGCTATGTGGTGCTCACTTGTTATCTCAACTTCTCCACCATGTCCAAGGAGTACTTCATATACCCTCCACCAACGTCTTCGCGTGGACTGATAGCACTATCGTGCTCAATTGGATAGTTGGTAATCCTAGACGTTTCAAAACGTACGTAGGAAATCGAGTCTCCTCCATTGTTGAAAACATCCCTCCTGAGCGCTGGAATCACGTCAATGGTACTGATAATCCTGCCGACTGCGCGTCACGAGGATTATTCCCATCAGAGCTTTTAGAGCATCACTTGTGGTGGAGTGGTCCTGAGTGGCTTCGATCCATGCCGACCTGTTGGCCAGAACAGTTGAATATTCCTCCCAATGAAATCTCCGAAGAAAAGAATGAAATCTGTCTCCACACCACAATTGCACCAAGGACATCAATCATACAGATTGAAAGATTCTCCAGCTTCGATCGATTGATACGAGTCACTGCTTGGAGTATGCGATTTCTCCACAATTGTCGTATGCGAAAACAGAATCGATTGAACGCTATCAACGTTTCACCTGTTCTTACTGTGGACGAATTGAATGCAGCCGAGATCTACCTTCTCTCAACTGCACAGCAAGAATGTTTTTCAGACGAGATACACTCCATCAAGCAACGAGTTGTCCTATCTAACTCTAGTTCAATTCTACCTTTGCATCCTTTCATGGATTCGAGTGGACTCCTACGCGTGGGTGGCAGAGATCAAAATTCGAAACTGCCCTATGCAACTCAGCACCCTGTTATCTTGAACGGCAAGCATGTGCTTACGAAAGTTGTTATCCAGTCTGAACACTTACGTTTGTTACACGCTGGTCCCACTCTTCTCACAGCGTCACTTGGTCGACGATTTCACATTGTCGCTGGGACTAAAGCTATTAGATCGCTTACCCGTGGATGTACTGTTTGCAGGCGTAATGCTGCGAAGTCTCAACCCCAAATTTTGGGCCAGCTACCTAAGGAGCGTGTGACCCCAGATATTGTGTTCGACAAAGTCGGTGTTGACTATGCAGGCCCAGTATTCATCAAACACGGGTACGTTCGCAAACCAATTGTTGTTAAGGCATACATTTGTGTATTCGTATCCTTATCTGTCAAAGCGGTTCATTTAGAACTAGTATCCGATCTTACTTCTGACGCATTCATAGCCTGCCTTCGGCGCTTCATTTCACGACGAGGTAAACCGTCTTTGATTTGGAGTGACCACGGAACAAACTTTGTTGGAGCTAATCGTGAGTTGCAAGAATTAGTTGAGTTTCTCGAATTGCAGAAAACTAACGCAAACGTCTCCCAATTTTGTTCATCCCAGAAGATTGCGTGGAAATTTATACCTGAACACGCACCCCATTTTGGCGGTTTATGGGAGGCTGCAGTCAAGAGCCTAAAAAAGCACTTGCGACGTGTGACGACTAACGTCAAACTCACCTTTGAAGAGTTCTCCACTCTACTTGCACAGATAGAAGCGTGCTTAAATAGCCGACCTCTAGTCCCTCTTCCGAACGATGACGATGGTGTGGAAGCACTGACGCCAGGCCATTTTTTGATTGGCCGTCCTCTCGAGTCTCTTCCTGATCCTGTTGAATCGTATAGATCAATCACGCTCCTGCGTCGATGGCATTTATGTCAAGCTATCATACGCCACTTCTGGAAGAGATGGTCGACGGATTATCTTGCAAGCCTTCGTAAATTTACGAAGTGGCATTCCCCAGCCAGAAACGTTCAAGTTGGGGACGTGGTATTGTTGCAAGAAGATGGTTTGCTACCACAAAAATGGCTATTGGCCAGAGTTATTCAGGTCCATCCAGGCAAGGATGGGATTGTACGAGTCGTCACCGTCAAGACCAAGACTGGTACATACAAGAGACCAGTAATCAAGGTGGCACCTCTATTATCTGCTGAACATTGAACTATTCCATAAGGAACTTATCATTTATTGTTTATTGTGTCACTTAGGTAATCATTGATTTGTTGTGTAAAGACCATCCGGTCTTTGGCCGGCGGTATGTTGGTACTGAACTTGATTGTTAATGGTCGTCATTCTCATTTGCTTATTCATGTTTAAATTTTAATTTTTGTTCGTATATTTAGAGAAAGTAATGAAAAGTGAGTGAAGTATGCATGTGTGCATGGATGTAGCTATTGACTACATTTAAGTATCTATTAGCATCCGAGAAGGAGTACGAACAATTATAATACTGTACATAATATTATGTGAGTGTGTGGTTAGTGTATGCTATAATAATAATATTATTATTATTATTGTTATGGCTTTATTAAAGTTTTTGAGTGGCAGCTATAATAATTATTATTATTATTATTACATTGAGTCGACAGAGACTTTTAGAGCCTTAGCTCACGATCATGCAGGCTTGCCCCAAACAGGCCCTGCATGACACTAGTAATGATAATAAATGTTTTTCAAAACTCAATTGCAAATCATATTATGGCCAGTGAAATTCAGCAAATGCATACACATGACATTGTATAATAATTAATGTTGGTGTTTTCCTTGGATCCTATAGCTCATGATCACTCACAATATTATTAATTATTATAATGTAACATGTTCACATGTTCTCTAGCAGCTGCATGCATTGATGCGTTAGTATACCTATACTCTTGATTCAGCTATCCGAATGCAAGATACTCAATTTCAAATTGAAAATAAACTTCAGCATCTAAAATCATAAGAGAAAACGTCCTGTTAACCTATAGCTAAACAAAATATTAATGGCTGTACATGTAAAACTATATTATAATAATATTATGCTATAGTCACTGCTGACAAGTTGACATCTTAGTTCTCTTTAAGCTTAGCTTGTTATAGCTACTATAAACTAGAGCTGCTTTCTTCCGTAAACTATCCAGCTGCAAGCCAATACCATAATATACAATGTCGAAAACATAGTGCTTGTGAAGACAATCACGCCACATAAAATGATCCCAATGTTATTCAGGTGATGACTTGGTGTGATGATATCAATCGTTGCACTATTGACACCAGTGTAGACTAGCGTCAACAGCATCAGGAATGATGCATCACTTCTTGTTAGAAAAGCCATTGATTTCTTGTATGGTTCAACATTAATGAGAATGATTATCAAAAATACCAATATGATTGAAGCATAATATACATTGTACATACTTGTTTGGGTGATTGTAAATACGAGCAATAGTACACGGCGAACTAAAAGACCATAAGCAGACATCCATCAAAGATCATAGCAGGTCCCTTGCTCAGTACCATCCTTATAGCAACCTTGAAATGAATCAGGTGAAGAAAGTGCCAATTTACACGGAAGAAGTTTAAAACTTACTGGAAACATTTGCAGGGGTATATCGTCAACAGTAACATGGGAGCAGCTACAAAGACAATGAGTGATACTAAAGCAGTGACTCCATATGGAAGATGTCCCTTGCTCAAGTACTCCACACCAGAGAGGACTCAAATGATATTACCAGAACGAAGTTCTAAATTACTTCTGCAAAATACTAACAGTTCAAAATTAATGATGTAATAAGATTTTGACAAAATTAATGATAGCAGAAAAAATGTGGAAAACGCATCAATTATTGATGTACGGATGTTTGATTTAGAGTGTATTTTAGATGCAAGAATTGCTATTGGCTTACACAAATACTTCATAATTGTAAGATTGTAATCGTACACTTTTATGGTGAGTACCAAAGGATAAAAAGCCACGTGCTGCATAATCCAAAGCATAGACAGTGAGTGGACCGACATCAAGGCATACTCCGTTAAAAAAATCAAGATTCCAAAATGTATGAAACATGCATAAAATTCGTACTAGCCGAAATATCCATGGATATTTGGAAAGATTAATGTAAGCAAATTTTAAGAATGGTGATGCAGTAATGATCTGGCTAAACAAGACAATGGTTTGCATCCTTGAAGAGGTTATATTGACATGGAAAACTAGTACAACAATATAAAAGCCTGTTAGAGGACCAAATCCGAGTAAAATAAACTTCCAGTCAAAATTAATTCTGATTCAAGTAACCATGCATAGAAAAAATTTAATAGCTACTTATCAACCACCATAGCATTAACCAAGGGCTTATAGACCCTAAAGGGAGAGAGGGCATGTAACTGCCCCACAAGATAGTGTACCTAGCAAATCTAAATCAGACCGTGGTTTGTAACTAATTATAGTAACAGCTGCTGTCTGGATTGCATTACATTTAGTGCTATGGATTGATAATGTGGATTTTACTATTTTTTAGCCCATGGATTTGAATTTTGCCAGGTGCCAATTACATGCCCTCTCCCCCTCTTAGGGGTCTATAAGTCCTTGCAAAAAGGTTCAAAGTTGTAATAATAATTAGTGTAGCGTGAATGGCTATTCAACAATAAATTGATTGGACTATTATATATGCATTGTTGCTATCTCTTGTTTTGTCTGTTGGGTAATCAAAGAGCAACCCTGAATTCTACGCCCTTAGATAAATACCCGACATTTTTGTATGTGTGAATTTTGTATCAGTGATAATCTTATTCAATCTATACCACACCGGCCATTTACAACGAGGGCACCACTCCGGTCCTGCCCTCCCGCTGTTGCGTATCTGGCAAAGCATCTGATATCATTAGTGATTCTGCCCATATGAAACATTACACTGGTGTCAGGAGTGGGATGTCATCAGGAGATACCAGCCAGAAGCAGGAGCTGTGGGGAAGGCAGCTATCAGAGCTACCCTCAATGGATGAAGACCAACAGCTATGCGGGACTGAGGGTCAGGTGCAGGAGCTGTCCCATGAAGAATTAACACCATTATTGGATGAGGAGATCTCTGACCGTTTAACTGAGAATCTGTATGGCAACATCCTTTGGAGAAGTGCAGCTACTGCTTGAAAAGACCACAGCCAGTTATACCATGGTGATTGTAGAGACTGGAGTAGGTTCAAGGACTTTATGGGATGTCAAACTCTGTGGGGTTCCCTGCAAACAAAACGAATGAGAAGCTGGTGGAGGGGTAGCCTGAACAGCTGGAGTCTGAGCAGCTTGCAATTGAGCAGCTGGAGGAGATGCAGCCTGAGCAGCTGGTGGAGGGGCAGCCTAAGCAGCTGGAGGAGATGCAGCTTGAGCAGCTGGCGGAGGGGCAGCATGAGTAGCTTGAGCAGATGGAGGAGATGCAGCCTGAGCAGAGGTGCAGCCTGAGCACTGTGAGCAGCTGGAACAGAAGCAGCCTGAGCAGCTGGCAGAGTCTGAGCAGATGACGGAGGATAGAGAGCCTAGACAGCTTGAGAGGTGGCAGACTGAGCAGATAGATAGACTATAACTGGAGAGTCAGTGGAGCAGATGATACTTAGAGCGGATTATCAGACACCTTGGGCAGCTACGTAGGGAGCAAGAGGCAGCCTGAAAAGCAGGTGGCAGAAAGGGTACAGCCGGCAGGTAGGGTATAGCGTGAAGGGCTATTGAACAATAAATTATTGATTGGACTATATTGTATTATGCATTGTTGCTATCGCTTGTTTTGTCTGTTGGGTAGCCGAAGAGCAGCCCTCAATTCTACACCCTTGGATAAATACCCGACATTTCTGTATAATTATGACATTGTGTGAATTCTGTATCTGTGATTATCATTCAATCTATACCACACCGGCCATTTACAACAAGGTCACCACTCCTGCCCTCCCGCTGTTGCTCATCTGGCAAACTTCACGGCTCCTGATGTCATTAGTGATTACTGCCCACACGAAACGTTACATTATTATTATTGGGGATTATAAACAATGCACAATATTCATCAGTGAACGTTGTGATATCGATCTCATATCCAATCAAAAAAGGGTATAGATTACCGAATAAAAATTAATTAGATGGCATTATTGACTGCGTTTCGGAGTTCAATGGCTACTTGACCGAGTTGACTGTCATCAAGGAGTTCATAGAGACCCTCCCAGGTGGCAGGGTAGTGGTGGGGAGGGTGGTCCAGCCAGTGAGAGAGAACAGCCTCACAACACTCCTCATCGTCCATTCTCTTAGCCCACACCTCAAGCTGCTGCCTGGGAACCACCAAGTTGCCAACTTTTCTCCACTTGTGCATGATGGAGCTCTTTAGTTTGTACTTTTCTTCCTCTCCTTCCTCATTCTTCCACCAGATGACAGTGAGGTTGGCAGATGTGGGTTTAGCTGTAGCTATAGAATATTAAATATTGGTAAAGATCCTTCCATAATTACACTAACAGAAAAATTAATAATAATGCTCACAAGTATCCAAGGCAATTTCATCTTTGGTGCTTCCAATGTACCTGCACTCGGCAATGTGGGGCAAATTAGATCCTGCAATAACAAGGACAAATCTCAGTATAAAGCACGCTATAGGTACATAAATTTATAATAGTATCTCACCAGCTGTGATCTTAGCGTGACCACCAGAAGAAGATGATTAAGCACTTGAAGCCGACTTGCATGAAGCTGTTTGAGGACACAGACAATAATGTTTTTATTATGTAAACCGTCAATAACATCAATAATATTAGTTCAACATACCTTTAAACCAGACAATATGATGTGGTTTAAGTGCATCAGATAATCGAGGATTGAGGTCACAGCGCCAGTACCGTCTGTCAGGAGTGAGAGTGGCTGTGTGCTGTTCGGTCCCTTCAGGATGACCAGTGTGAGGACAAAGGAAGGTCAGTTCGGGAACTGTCTCCTTGTAGCTCAGTGCAACGCAAGCAGCGTGGATACCATTGAGGATGGCCTGCCTGACAAGAGTGGTTGCGCCGGTGTACTCTGAGGAGGAGGCTTGAGCTGTGATCTCGATGTGGACCTCGATGTAAGTGTTGGAGTCGATGACTGTGACCGTGCTTGGTGGGCTGGTGAGGAATTGCAGCTTGATGCAATTGCGATAAAGAGGCTCTTTGGAGTCGAGAAGCAGCTTCCACCCGTAATACCTGATGAGATGGACCACAAAGCAGCAGAAAACTCCAGCACGTCGAGAGCGGTCTGGAAATCGAACGATGAGGGTGGCTATCGAAGCAGAAGAGACTCGATATCTCTCAAGCTGGGCCTCCAAGAGTGTCTCCAGAAGAGCAGGCATCACGTAATACTTTTGTGGCTTGGAACGCTGGACATTTACTGGTGGAGGGATTTCAGCAAACACCAGTAGGCTCTTTAGGAGCTCGGAAAGATGCTCCTTGGAGAAGATGCCAGGAAAATAGTGTGCTTGAAACTCTTCTAAGCACTCTTCACTGACAACACCTTGATCTCGAAATAGCTTCCACGTTCCATCCACTGGTGAGATAGAGGAGGAAGACTCTGATGTGGTAGGTTGTCTCAGCTTGTATCTACGCTGGACAAGCTCGGAAACTTTACTCAGAGGGATCTGGGAATCCACAAAGACCACACCCGGCAGGACGTCTGGAGTGTACTTGATGACATTGAGCTTGTTGAGAAACTCCAGAGCTGCATCAAAGGAGTCTTCCTCGATGTTGAGCAAGCGAGCCATCTCGAGACACTCTGCCCTGCTGAGGACACCTCTACCCAGCTCCTTAGCCAGCTCCTGGAGTAGCAGCTCGAGGACATACCACCAGATGGGTACCTCCACCTCCTTAGCTCCTGACTTCTCTACGGAGTGCCTGACCGACTGAGCAACACTCTCCTCACGTTCCCCTGGGTTGAGAGCATCGACAGTGAAGAGCAGCTTCTTGAGGTCACTGGAGGAGTAGACCAGCTGATTTGCGAACTCGGGCTCAAGCATCTCCCACAATTTCTTATCCTTCTCATCCAGTGTTTCGATACCACTGGACGTTGGCTGAGCACATGCTTTGCTGGATGCTGCCTTTGGTGTCTGCTTGAGCTGTTTCTCCAGGAGGTCAAGATGAGTGCCGACCATAATTATCTTTGGTGGCTCTTCTTGAGTGGAGTAGGACTGGATGGTGTTGACAAGAGACCTGATTGTGTCTTTTGCAGAGAGCTGGGAGTGCTGAGATGCTCCAACCTTTTTGCCGTTTTGGTAGTAGTCGACCACCTGGACCTCGTCCAGCTTGTCTGTGAGGCGAGTGACACATATAGCTGACGAGATGCTGCGAACAAACAGTGGTAGCAGTTCGTGATACTGAGGCTGCCCCCCACTATCTGTGAAGTAGACCCAGATAGTAACTGGCAGAGAGCTAATGGGACTGGTTGATTGTTCTCCACTCCTCAATTTGTTGATTCGATACACTAGCTTTTCCACAATTTTTTTCATGGCCTTCTGACAAGCTTCAAGGGAGCCCGGTGACACTATCTGCACTGATGCCACTGCCACAGATTTCTCTTGTGGCGCCACTCTTTTTGTAGCTACTTCTTTCTCATTGCGCTTTGTGATCCAGTTCATAATCCTCGAAAAGACACCTTCACTCTTTCTCGGCTTCTGCTTTGAGGTACCCTGTGCTTTGCTGGAACAGTTTGGTCCTAAAGGTTTGTCTGGTCTGGTTCGACTGAGAGGATCATGGTGGCAACTACATCCAGCATTCTATCATCATCAACCTCCTTCCATTTTCCCTGTTCATTTCTAACTCTCGTTCCGGAAACTGTTCGAACTTCAATGCGAATGGGAGCTTCAGCACAGATGGTGCTGCTTCGAAGAGCTGGAGGCACTGGTGGCTTACTCAAGAGAAGGTTTTTCAGTAATGTCCTTCCGACACCAGGTAGGCCGAGAATGATGCAGACGAGCGTGATGACTCTTACGTAGCCAGCTTTCAATGCTTCACTAAGGAGACGCTGAGATCGCTTGGATAGTGATGATTCTGGAGTTATCATGTATGATATTAATTAACTAGCATGCAACCAACTAATATAGGTACAGGTGAGTCACTAAGACAAAATCTAAGATGCCATACTTAAAACAGCTTCATGTGGTTAAAATTACAAACAAGGGGTTGTAAGAATATTGCTCCATTCTTCATGAATGCATAATATATATAGTCCTAGTCTTTGCTGAGGCATATGATTTAGCTTCTTGATTCGCAGTGAACATGGGGAGGAGGGAAAATGGCGAAGAGAAAACATGTCTGCTAAGAATTGTAGGGTGTAATACATGTACGCTATGATAATTAATTTTAATTGCAATATCATGATTGGTCCAGCATGCACGATGGGCTGCAAGTCAGTACAATCAATACACATATGATTGGTGACTTTTAACAAAGCGGTAGCATACTGTGGTATAACAGTGCAAGCTAATCAATTGAGGAATCAACATCCACAGGGATCATAGGGAGCATTATTAGGCCTATTATCAAGCACTCAATTTGATATGATATTCATTGTATAGCTAAGTATAATTCTATCAAAAACAAACCTTGGTTTAATTTTGCTTCTTGTTCATTTGCTCGAGTCTCATACTTCTTGACCTTCTCCTTCCACAGCTGGATATCCTCCTCGGCTATCTCCACCTCAGATGTTGGGGCGTCAGTAATTTGCCCCAACATCTCCAGCCTCTGTTTAAAGTGAACATGAACACATCACTACCACTTCAACAACTACCATCATAATACAATCATTAATGGAAGGACCAACAAATTTAATTAATTAACGTATGTACATGTCCACTGTACTGTATTCCTCCACTCGAAACAGCAAGCTAACAACTACACCACAATACACACACAGACAAACTGACAAGAGTGTTTGTACAGAGCACAGGGATGTGTGTCTATTGTAGGTGTAGCTGGTTTCAAGCTGAGCATAACATACTCAAATGCACGCTGACTGACACACTATAGTTAATCTCAAACCTAGCCCGGCCATGCATGTTGTGGTACATTTCGCAACCCAACCCTCATTCAGGTAACAGTTGAATGGGAGTCAGTGAGCACCAATTAGGACACACTTAGTGCATGGCTTCTCAATGCTCACAACTACCATACATACACTCCATAGTCTACCTCACACACCAGTACTCACCAGTTCATACATTCTTTGGCCTATCAGTGCATTTGACTTCTCCTGTGAGCAATGAGATAGAAATATGAATGAATGATGATATGCAGGTTGACGAAAGTAGCTATGTTACTCCATAATTGAGGTAAGGTCAGTAGCTACTGCGGTGGCTTTACCACTTATTTCATGGCATCTATTACATCACGGACACTTCCATGCAACAAGAGACATCCAACCATATCTTTTGGGGGTACGTAAGGAACTGGAGGTTTGTATATTATTATAATATTATTACTAAATTAATTGACAGCTTTGTGTATTTATAATCTGATAATTATATGGGGTGGTATGTAAGTCAACCACGATACAAGAAGAGGATTAAATCTACTACTGATCATGTACACCCTATAGTAGCAGCCACTTTTCCATATAGATCTGTACGTAATACCTATAGAGGGGTGTGGTTTGTTAATTATCATATTATAGTGAGTGCAAGCATGAGATAGGGGAATTCCCCTCCCACACTCTCCAACATGTGACTGGTCCAAATCAGCCATAATGGATGGTGAGGGTATGAGATGTTAATGACCAGAACACAACCTCCCACGAATTACCACACACCTAATGCATCCATAATCACAACAGCGGAGTAGATACACACAGAATGTTAACGTAAAAACATACCCACTAATAAATATTATAAAATAGACATGTAAAATTAATTAACTATGCTTAATTAAGTAACTATACTGCATTGCACTAATGCTCAGTCCATGGCAAATAACAGCTTGGATTATTATGATCCCACATCAAATTTCTCCGTCTTACCCGTCTATAGTCTGCCAGATCTATCTTTGTCTCAGTGATCTTTTGCTCCCGGGAGAGCACCTTCCTCTCTTCTTCATTACTGGCCCACCTCAGTTTACCCTTGAGTTCACCTGCTTCCTGCATATGAGGATTGGCAAGAACCACACCCACCCACTCTCACTCATGACTAGTCTAGCCAGCTATAGACCCCTCCACTAATTTCCACATACACACACTTTACAGTCCTCATAGTCAAATTGGCAAACTCAAACAAGACTAGCTCATCAACAACTTACATACCTGACCAATCTTCTCCATTCACGCTGCAAACAACGAGATATACTACAATCATCACTCTGATCACAAACTATCAAGTACTAAGTACATACAAATAGCACACAATATTATAACACTCTACACACATGAACAGTGTTAGGCCTACAACTAGGCATTCAGCCTCCCCAGCCAATAATCTCAATACCCACTACAACGGAGGCCAACTCACTAGCTACTTAGTTAGGACAACAATCTGACTTACCCCTTGGCAGATCCGTTCCTCCTGCAATGAGAGGAGAGAAACAGTCATAAGCATAATACATATCACTGTACATACTTTATACACATAAACGGATAATGCCATGATACATGTAGCTAGTCATTGTTGAGGAGGGCCTTCACTCATGCACCCAACTGTTTATGCACGGTGTGACTAGGGTGGATGTGTGTGGCAAATCCAGGCCTAGTCCACATAACAAAGATACACCTCCATGGAGGAAGAGCATTATGCCCTAATTAGTGATGCTTTAGGGAAACCTTATTAATGTCCAAACATGTAGCCAATTAAATCCTAGTGATATCCGATTATATTTGCACATTTTTTGTATCTATATGCAAGTGTTAACTAAATTTATCAATAATTCTTGGTCACAAAGTATTCAGTATTCAGTAAAAATTAATAGCTAAATAAATGGTGGTGTATCCTTGTTCTGAATATGCACATAATATGGTCAATATGGGCAAAGCTAGTCATAAAACACCAACATCAAGAGATGGAGGGGTTGAAAGAGCACAGTGAAATAATAAAGCACATGCTACATGGCTCATTAAAACCCCTCCCTCTGATAAAGACGTATAATTCTTAGCATCATGACTAGGTTGAGTTATGCCACTCACGACAGCCAATGTACAAAACAAAACATGTCCCTCATCATAAATGTGGAGCATAATCACTTTGACCCATTAATAAGCACTGTGTATCATAACAACATCTCACCATAATATGCTGCTTGTACTCTGGATCATTTTCATACGCTTCCTGCAAAAGGAACAAAACACAGCACTCATGTCAGTGTCAGCTGAAGGCATCTCTAGCTACACACACACACACAGTCTGGGCGGCCAGCCCCTTCACAAGAGAGAGGAAGGGTCTGGTGTCATGACTATACGCCAGTTGTTCCAGTGCTTATGCAACATTTGTAGTTACATGGTGTGCAAACCACACTCGCGAAGATCTAGGAACCGTTTGATCAGAGCAAATGGTAGGCACAATCCAACAAATTATTGAACAAAAAGACTGAGTCTGTCACCTAGTTGATCAGCTTGTGCATTTGGGACAGTCCAATATATAGCTAATATTAAATACGCAGTGGCTAGAGTGCCGGTACCGGCACCCAAAATTAATTAAGGCTTAAAGAGCCGGCATAACTCACGTGATCTATAGGCTAATAATAATATAGAACAAGCTATTACTGAGCGATACATGGCAAGTGAGATTAGTAGCGGGGGGGGGGGGGGTGGGTTTTGGTAATTGGTTTTTGACGAGGGGTTTGGGTTTCGGTGATCGGTTGTTGACGAGCTCGAGGAGTTTGGGTTTCGGTAAATGATCGGTTGTTGACGAGGGTTAGTATTATGGGTTTAAGGTGTATAAATTCGGCAAAAAACGATAGCCAGCAGCAGAGAACTGGGTGGTTGAGCGGACTAGGGTCTGGGCAGGTGGGGTAGTGATCACGGATTCGAATCCGCTTGATCTATGAACTTTTTTTTTCCTACTCTCGAAAATTTTCTAAGTTTTTTGCTGGACTTAGTTGCCGGCTCTTTAGTCCTTATGTTAGAGTGCCGGTGCCGGCACTCTAGCCACAGCCTATTAACTAGAGCTCATAGAGCACATACCCCGCGTGCCATTGCAATATCACCCATGGCCATGCCTCTTGTTAGCTAGACTCGGACCTCTATTCTTTGAAGTTTAATCTCTTGCTACTCATGAACTTTTTCGTTCCCTTCTGAGATCCATGATCACAAATGACATTAATTTTGTGCTAGAAGTATGTTGTAGAGCAGCTCGAGCATGCACAGTAGACTCCCTAGAGCAGCTTGAGCATGCGCAATAGACTTCATGAGGTACTACTACCCTAGTAGGTGGGTGTGTCCGACATACTCGCACAATTTGTAGCTTTCCTGAATCTCTTGCTTGCTACTCATGAACTTTGTCGTTCCCTTCTGAGGTCCACGATCACAAATTTTGAGCAAGAAGTATGCTGTAGAGCCGCTCGAGCATGCGCAGTATACTCCCTGGAAATAGAGAGCAGCTCGAGCATGCGCAATAGACTTTAGGAGGTACTAGGTGGGCGTGTCCGAAGTAGGCGTGTCCGACATACTCGCACGATTTGTAGCTTCCCTGGGTATTGCCTAGTGTTAAGAATGAGACAGAAGGTGTTTTTTCGCTGTCTTACATCATTTTGTCCATTTATTGATCCTACTTTTGCCTAAATGTTGAGATTTGCCGATTTTTGTGCGGACAGACAACAGACAACAGACGACAGACAAACCGATTGCTTTATCCCCTGCTGCGCATGCGCGCACGCGGGGTAAATATTGATTATAATGTGGAGCAATCTGATTGGGCAGCACTCCTGGTCAGACTAACACACACAGTGGTAACTTGTGCCTCAGGCCTGGCACTTCACTCTAGCTGGCTAGCCTGGGCGGCCACTCCACAGCTAGGAATCAGTTACAGCAACCTCTTCTAACGCAGCTAGCTACTCACTGGATACTGCACTCTTGTAGCATGGAGATAGTGTAAGTAGCTATATTGAAACTATGGCTGGAAATTTTCAGTGATTTCTGCCATCACGAACTCATACATGTACATATGTTACATGCATGCATGAGTTCGTGATGCAAGTACACAGTAACAGTGTAGTATATAGGAGACAATTGTGGATAATTGCCATTTACGCAGTGTCTAGAGTGCCGGCAAATTTATGTACAAATTTATATTGCCATGTACAGGAGGGGGCGGAGACTAGGACTACGTAAGAGTACAGTATTTTATATGGACTTACCGGCACTATAACGCTTAAATTGCGGTGCCGGTACCGGCACTGTAAACACAGCGTAAAATTTAATAGTTGGTCATTCAATAACTCACTCTCCATCTCGCAACAAAAGCCTGCTTATCCCAAGAAGATGATTTGTCGTGTTTGTTCGCCATAGCTGTGGAGAACGGCACCTACCCTCTGCGATCGCGAATCACTCTTATGGACGACCAGGTGTCTGTCACAACGGATTTGGACCCCCCGGTCCAAATTTTATAAAAAATCTGGACCCCTAGGAACAAATTTTATTGAAATAAATGGACCCCTCATGACATTTTTGGACCCCCCAAGGGGTCCAAATATTTCACCTGAAATATTTGTTCCTATTAGGAGGAATTTGAACTTTAAATGCTGTATCATGTGTGTAACAATACTGTGTTGATAAAAACATAACCAGGTAGATACAAAACCAAAAATAGCTACTTACAAAGATCGCAAAACCAATCTACATTTGAATTGTCCAGGGCTGCTGTAGGTACTGGCTGAACTAGACAGTCAACATGAAACCATTCCAAGCAGTTAGAGCACTCTACCATGTCTCGGTCTTGAACTTCTGGCATCCTGCACAGGCAATACACTGATATTGTTTCGGTGTATTTCACCTTCTTGCTTGCACGCCTCATCTTCAACAGAGGAAAAGGCAGAAGCTTTCCCTGCTTGAACCCATCATACAAATGCTTCCTCATTTCTGTCTGCTTGAATGTGCAGGCCCCGGGTTGCCCTCCACTTAGCAGTGCAGTTGCTGTGGCAATGGCAAAAAGCCCACAGTCACAGGTACCTGCTTGGATCTGCATGTCCATGATCTTCACTCTGATCTCTCTACTGCTGGTGTGAAGAAGGGCAGCAATCTGCTTGTGTACGCATGTACTTACAGATGGATACAGGCTGTCATACACAAGCACCTCATCTTTGCTTTCGGCTCCAAGATTGGTGATGGTTAGCCAGTGCCCGTGTCCATTGTACAGGATTTGGATAAAATTACCAGACTCCACCTTAAAGGCCATTGTCTGACCTAAGCAGGGATCTTGTAAACCACCTGTGTAATATAAACTCAGTATAATATGGTTCAGAAATCTCTGGGTATAGATCTACTCATGCAAGACCTTACCTGCTGTTCCATACTCCTCCTTCAACAAAATCTGTGCAGCTGAGACGATTGAAGTGTTCAACCATTCAGCAGGATTGAGTAAAATATCCCTATCCTGATTGAGCAAGGTGAACTTCTTGTTGGTGATCCAGACATTGACCTCCACAGAAGGCTGATATTTGTCAAGATCAATGCATGTGACCTTTTCAGTCACTTGCTTTTGATCCTTTTTCAACATCAGCTTCTTGGCTGCCTTTTTCACGTCGGTGTGTTTTATCTTCTTTCGTGGTGGTTCTATACCAGCATCAGTTGACATTGGCTTTGACTTCACGGGGGTTGACGTTGACGATACACCTTCTGTAAACTGTGAGTTAGAGTTTGAATACATGTCAGGATACACAATCCCCAACCTACTAGATTAGCTTACTTGTAAAGGCTGCAGCGGGGGCATGGGGAGAGGTACACACTTACATGCTCATGAACATCAGCTACCATTCCCTTCCAGTAGAACCGCTCAGCCACTCTCCTCCACGTTTTTGTAACTCCAAAGTGACCAGATGTTGGTTCCGAGTGGCATGCTTTGATGATCAGTAGCTGGTCTTTTCTGGACTGGATCACTTTCACTCTCCTATCTTTCCGCTGCAAGTACACTTCTCCGCTCTCAAGTATGAGTGTACTCACTCGTTTTCGTACTGCTCTCTTCTTCTCCTTGTTGAGGTTGCTAGGGTATGCTCCGTTGATGGCGTAGTAGATGGCGTGGTCCAAAATAGGGTCTTCTTTCTCCTGTGGTAGGTTTTTCGCGTTCTTAGCTTCTTTCTCCATGGCGAATCTCTCGTTGATATTTGGCACCTCATCTCAACTGCTGTCTTTTATAGACCAACTCACTAATACTACAAAGCTACGATCTATTAACCTACGACCTTAAGCGTGCGCACGCCGCGAGAGGGGTGGGGGGTCCAAATATTGATGGGTGGGTCCGTATTTTATTGAAAAATCTGTTCCGGGGGGAACGGATTTTACGGGGGTCCATATTTAACGTGACATGTCCAGACTGTCCAACCGTCCCACTTTGAGTGGGACAGTCCCTCTTTCAGATAAATTGTCCCACGTCCCACACTACCCTTATTTGGGACACCATTTGTCCCACATTTATTCTGTGAAACTACTAAGTCTTACCCTCATGCTGTTCTCCTGTCATTCAGTATAAACATTTCCATTTTTCAGCATTTGGCATGCTACTAAATAAAATTTTTACAGAGCTCCATAGTAGCTATGTGATGTATGTACTAAATCCCCAAATTTTCACTATTATCATCTGCATGGTCACGTACTGCATGATAGAGTATCATAATATTATGTAGGTACTCTTGGGGGACCTCCTATAATAATATAAACAACGGACAAGGCCATGTACGATCGGGAGGGGTAAGGGGTTGGGTTTCGGATAAGATTGTCAGGGTTAGTGTCCAGGGTCTTGTCTGTTCTTTATAGGAGATCCCTTATGGGCATGGGCGGCACAAATGAGTGAGGCAAACATCGATACATCATTATCATGATTCATGCTTGTGATTATGACATTGTAATAAACTTGCAAATTAGTTATTGTGCACATCGGTAATTAAATTAAAAAATGTCCCACTTAGTCATGCTGAGTAGGTTGGACAGTCTGCATGTCCTCCAGCCTGAGTCAAGCCAGTCCTTGTCTATGAAATGTTTTTGCATAACAAATGCAAGGGATATACAAAATAGTGAAACACACTAATATGAATGCATACCCTATAATGAACAATTATGACTATGTGAATGATTTAGAACTAAAGTAGTGCTTTAAATTACGTTTAAATGAAGGAATGGAAGGGGAAGTAGTGATGGACTGTACATGTGGAAGTGAATTCCATAGTGACAGTGTAGATGGGTAAAATGAGTGAAAGTATAAGTTTGAATGTGCATATGGTTGGATGTACGTTTTCCGGCTGTTGGAGCGAGTGTTATAGCTACAGATGCGTGGCTCAAGTGGAGCATTGTTAGGGGTGACGACATACCCATTGATCGCCTTGTAGAGATAAACCAAGCAAAGCATCTTTCGTCTATCCGCAAGGCTTGGTAAATTACAAGCTTGTAAGTTATCACTATAGGATCTGTCCCAGCTCTTTAAGCAAATTTTTAGTGCAAACTTTTGAATAGATTCCAACTTTTGTTCATCTTTCTTGAGGTACGGGTTCCATACTGAAACAGCATATTCTAGATGGGGCCGAATTAGGCAGAGATACAATCTAATTAACGCTCTTGATGTAGCCCATCTGTAAAATTTCCGGTAAAGAAATCCAACCAGCCTCCGGGTTTTACATGCAATCTTATCAATGTGCAGAGACCAGGATAAATCATTAGTAAGAATAACTCCTAGATATTTGTAGTTGGATACTTGCTCCATTGGTTGATTGTACAATAGCATTGTCTGGGATGGAACTGACCTCGATTTTAATCTTGATACCACCATATATTTGCATTTGATGCTATTCAGAGCTAAGTCATTACTGTCGACCCAAGAAGATACCGTATCAGTATCTTCTTGCAATGCTTCATAGTCACGGGTGGAATGAATGATTCGATACATGAGGATGTCATCAGCATAAAGAGAAATTAAGGTACCATCTGACAGAGGCTCCTGCACCGAGTCGTTTATATAGAAGAGAAACAACAGTGGCCCTAGCACAGATCCCTGGGGTACTCCTGACTCAACATAGGTGGTTAAAGAAGCTTTTCCATTCAACACAACATATTGCCTTCTGTTGCACAGGTAAGATATTAACCATCTCAGAATATATGGATCCAAACCAGCAAGAGTAAGTTTATCGATAAGACACCTGTGAGGAACAGAGTCGAAGGCTTTTCTTAAGTCAAAAAATATTGCACAAACTTCCTTCCCTCTGTCCAAGGCTGCAGACCAGTCATTGTATACATTTAATAGAGCAGCTGTGGTTGACTTCCTGGGTTGAAAGCCCCATTGATAGATGCTAATTGGTGAATGAAGTTCAAAATGCTTAGCAATTACCCAATACATGTGTCTCTCAAGAAGTTTACTTATAATAGGGAGTAAAGATATTGGGCGGTAATTTGCCACATTGGTATTGTCATTACCCTTGGGGACGGGGACAACAGAAGACAGCTTCCAGCTACTAGGAAGTTTACCGGACATTATTGACTTGTTAAATAACTTGGTGATCTGCGGGGCAATGCTATACACTGTTGATTTAAGCATAGTCGCAGAAATCCCATCAGATCCATTAGCCTTGGTTGTATCTAGTGATAACAGGAGGTCCAAGACTTCTTCCTCGTCACAAAGAAATTCTTCAGGACAGTAAGAGGGATCTAAGTCGAAGTCCACAGTAGTCCAGTCCTCCAACTTGGGAATAGAAGTATTAAAACATTTGGCAAAAAATTCATTTAGTAATGCAGCTTTACCACTATCATCAGAGACAGGTTGTCCATGGGCATCTTTTAAAACAGGAATGGTGCTCTTTTGGCTGTTCAAGTATTTTGTAGTTTTCCAAAAGACCTTGGGATTGGAAGGGTCCAGTTGCTCAAAAAACTTGAATTTTGCAGACTTGAGCATGTTTGCAACCTCATTTCTCTTTTTTCTGTAACAATCCAGGTGTGCTTCCTTCCCTGTCTTGTGTGCTCGCCTGTACAAGATATTGCGTGATCTAATAGCCGCCAGGAGGTCGTGAGTTAGCCAAGGAGGATTTCTATTAACTTTTACAGTCATTCAAGATGGTGACTAGCTAATCTTATGAAGCCAATCCTTCAAGATAGTAACTTTATCAAGCCAATCCTTCAAGACGGTGACTTAAAGGCTGTCACAACATGAGCGCTCTCGCTTAGATCACTATAAATTCCCAAGATCAGTGATCGCGGGAATGGGGGCGGAGACGCAATCTTCGTGGGCGTGGCCACCGAATTCACAATGAACTTATTTTAGGCCTACAACAATGCATGTCTTTTGCAATGGATACATTACTATTACCACAATTAAAGCATGCGCAATGACCATTATATCGTTTTGGCGGTAAAAAAGAAGCGGGTTTGAAGGTAGCCATGTCTCTACTGAGTGTTGGTCCTGTGATGTTTGGAGGAACTGGTCGCATTGCCACGGTCAGCTACCTCCGAGGTCGACACTTGCTTACAGCTAACAAGAACTGTACAAGCAAATAGTCATACTTATAGGGTCATTAAGAGCAATAACTGTAAGTAATTAGTTATGTCACCGGGTGCACACCCGATTAGCCTTTTATTTTTGGCTATCGTGTAGCTAGCTATCCCTTGCTATTGAAGCAAGAATTCTTATAGACCAAAAAAATAAGATGCAGATAGCTAGTTATGACTGTGCTCGACAGCTAAATATAATAACAGCTAATGCATGATAATTCAACAATAATTAGATGTGCTGTACCAATGGTGCTAAGATCGAGGAGTGACGTCACTGATGGTGAGAGCTGGTGGTGCAGTAGGTGTAAGGGCAGAAAGTCAATCAAAGAAGGCAGCTTCTTTTCCAAGTCAAGACTGACGCTTCAGAAGTGGCTGATCTTGATGTACATGTGGGCCAGAGAATAGTTAGCTATACCCAGTGAAAGATGCAGCAGAAGAAGCAGAGGTGCAGGAAAAGACAGCCATTGATGTTTATCAGTGGCTGTGTGAAGTGTGCTCAACCCGGCTCATTACTGATGGACCCATTGTCCTTGGAGGTCCTGGGTCGACAGTGCAAATTGATGAGTCACTTTTCCGGCACAAACCAAAGGTGGCAAACATCATCCATCACTGTCACTATGAATAAAATTTTATTATTCTTTTCTAGTATCAAGGGAAACAACAAGAGAGGTGTGGGGTTTCGGCATGGTGGACACATCTCAAACACCTGCGTTGGGATACATGGAGATTGTACCCAGTCGGAATGCTGCAACCCTCCTGCCCATCATACAAGCTCACACTGCACCAAACACCACCGGCCATTCGATCAGATCAGTGGGCAGCATACAATCGGATCAGCTCAATTCCAACAATGCCTCCCCCATAGTCTGCATCATTGTTCACTCAATCTTCAATTCAATTGCTCCAGTTTTGATCGTTATTTATCTTCAACAATAAAATTTGACCATATTCTAGCTAGTAGCTGCGTAATGATGCATGTGGTAAAAGGTCGTCAATATAGCCACGCCCATAATTAGAACAACTCGCTTTGCGTTGGAGTGACTTGTGGAGGATACCTGGTCGTCCATAGGAGTGATTCGCGATCGCAGAGGGTAGGTGCCGTTCTTTACAGTTGACTGGAGGAGGACACCTGGTCGTCCATAAGAGTGATTCGCGATCGCAGAGGGTAGGTGCCGTTCTTTACAGTTGATCCGAAATCTAGATGGTTAGCTACCATGAAGACAATAATGAATCCTGGGGGATTATCATGCAAATGACACTACATCTTGTTGCATTTAAATGAGTCTTGGAGGGGTCAAGCCCTCTTTTTAATTGGTTCTTGATGGTTAAAGTCAATAATTAGGCTTCCAGAGGGGATAAATCAAAATTTAGTCTTCCGTGGGGGTGTATCTTTATACCGTATAGCCGGAAAATTTGGCGGGGAATTAAATTTGGTGGTTTGGCAAGTCTATTATTACAACCGCCAAATTAAAATCCGCCAAAATTTCCTACTCACATATATACGTATGGCGATCCCGTACCGAACCACCAAATTTTAATCCGCCAATATTCTTTTAATAGCGATTTTGGGCTCAACCGCCAAATTTAATGCCCGCCAATATTTCCGGCTATACGGAATAGCCCAATATCCCCTCTGTCTTGTCACCCTCACGGGCTGGCCGCGGCTCAGTGCTGGGAATTTTGTGCTCTGACTGTTGATGCAGTGTTTGTTGTTGGGCCATGGAACCCTAGGAACCACCCTAAATCTCCCACAGCTTAGGGTGGTGCCCAGGCACCCTAGGCACCACCCCTGGATCCGCCACTGCTGATATATTCGTATTCTTTAACACTGTTCTCGATGTACATGCATGATTTAGGGTAGGGTAATCAATCTGCTCCACACCTTTGACATTGCGAACGCACCTAGCACTAAGAATTCGAAGTACTGATTGATAGGCTAAATGGAGCCCCCTCTCTGTCTATGAAACTATGAAAACTAGCGTAAAGTGCCAATTATCGACATACGGTTTTCTCCCGCGTGTGCTGTTGCTTAGGAACATCGCCTGAACTTCGAACTTGGACCAAAAGGTAGGGGGTCGCCAGGGCTACAAGTACCTAAAGTTTCAGGGGGCTGCCTATCAAAATACGTCTGCAATGGCAATTTTAGCTTATAATTGCGAATGCCAGTTATCAACAGTCGGTACGTATTATCGGCACACCGTATACTTTCAATACAATCAATTATCGTCACTTGGAGCTTTGTCATCACAGTGCATGCAATCCAAGAGTAAGAAAATTATATAAAAAATACTAGCAGGTGCATAATCATGAGCTCTAACTACTGAGACAACTTCATGTTCATAGGTGAGCTTGTTCGATCTTTATCGTTTTTTCAATCTTGGCAGAAGCGCCTCGGGAACGGCACCATCGCGTCTTTGCCCCTGTATTGAGAAAGTAAGACACTGTGAGGGTCATATTATCACAAATGAAGCAAAACTTAACTTCAAAAGTCCAGCCTGAAGCAGAGAAGCGAGTCGCGATCTACCACGCGAAGTTATTATTAAACGCGCCACGCCCACTGCCTATACTAAGGCCCTATGTCGATAATCGATACCCGTATTTCCGATAGTTGATACCTGTCGGTAATTGGCACATTACGCTACTGCTATGGCTCACCTTAGCATGCTTTAGCAAACAGATCGATTGGACTGGTTACAGGTAGGACTGATAGTTTCTCTCAAAAACGATCGAATGGGCGTGGTTTCACGTCAAAGTGGGCGTGGCTTCGAAAATTTCGCGTGCTCAGCGCACAATTATACTACAGGAACCCCCTTCTAGAAATCCTGGATCCGCCACTGTTCCCCAGCGATATTGGCAACCGTCCATACAATTGTTCAGTACAATTTTGTTTTAATTTGAATATAATTTGTGTGTCTCTGTACAGGTTGGCTGTGGTGGCTGATTCAGTGATCTTCATTTCTCTTTAGCAGAACTTTAAGGAGATTGTGGTGACAAGTGAGCTAGGGTGAACTGAAGTGAGGTAGGTTGAATAAAAATTAATGACACGCTGGTTTTGGAGGATGTTGAATGTGTGAGGTGTCAGCTATTCTCCTCTGCTCTACCAGTCCACTAGTGGAGGGGGAGGAAGGTATACTAAATCTTTTGCTTGAGGGGAGGAGGTTGGGTTGATTTCAATAGAGAGCACTGCCATGCCCCACCTCCTACCTCATTCACTCTAATTAACTCCCTTGTTTGTTTCTGTCCACAGCAGCTGTTTCAGTGAAGATCGATCTGATGTGATCGTACGCTATCCTTTGGTGGCAATGAAAGAGCTCCACTCCACCAGCGGATGTGACTGACCACTAGTGTATTAGCTGGTGACTGTACATACTTATATGTAGCCTATATGTATGCCAGTTAATCAATGATCCTCATCAACTCATTGAATAATACCAGAGATAATAATATTATTATGGCATCACATGTACAGTAACTGTGGTTAGCTATGGGTAGTTTACCCAGTGAGTGGAAGTACATTGTACAACACAGTCATGTTCTGTGGTGCATGCATGCCAGCTAGTGTTGTGGTCTACACAATGTAGGCACACAAAGTCCCATTCCCAGTTCAGGTACCAGTATGCACTAGACTACTAGTGGCATGCAGTCATGCACGTGTGGGGGTAGACATCAGTGTTACAGCAGTAGCTAGTTTATATATAATTAGGTACATGCATGAGGCATGCATAGTATACTTAGCTACCACCTATATATTAGATATATACCCTTGTATAGGAGTGTTGCAGCAATGGCTGATGGTAGCTGCTGTGTGTATAGGCCTGGGCCAAATATTCGTAAAATTGAATAATTCTCAGTTGAATAATGGGGCTTTTCAACTGCTCAAGGAAGTAGTGTGCATACATATTAAATGTGTGCTTAAAATAGAGAATTTTGTGTCATGTGACATGAGTCTGTGATTAATGGTGGAGCAATTGCAAACAGCTCAGATATCCAGTCGTTGATCATTTTGAGGAGTCCTAAAAGTTCCTTTAGCCTCAGAACTTACAATAAAGAAAAGGTTATCATAATAATATTATTATGATCAAGCACTTGTTGACCAAAAATTAATGACATTATACACGTACATTCTGACGGATAAGTGAAGAATAATTATTTGAGTAATGGGCAAATTTAAAGGAATATTTGGCCCAGGCCTATATAGCTATGTGTTTGCATACTTAAACCTAGTGCAGGACTGCCTCATTATAGTCACTTGCAATTATTGGTTCTGTTGATATTGGCCAGTGGTGTCTACTCAGATCTAGACCTGTGGTGCTAATTTTTGTGCGAGTTAACATGAAAAATTTCACCAGTTTAGTCCCAGCCAACAAAGGTGGGATCTGGGGACAAGATTAATGAAAATGTGAAAAAAATTATATAGTTAGGTATTGCAATAATTTTACAATAATACAGCATAGCTACTTAATTTAGCTACCACCTACGTATACATTACTGTGGAATGGCAAGGAATAAATAATAGTAAAAACATGAAATGTATGTACAGAGCTCGAGATTAAAGTGCAGTCATCATAATAATTATTTATAATTAAAATTACATCAACAGAATAAAAGGGTTTATCCATGCGTCCCAACTGGGAGTTTCTAGCGTTGAAGTATGGTATGCAACCCTGATTTGCAAGTGCTAGCACAGTAGGTAGGGTATGGAAGGGAAGGTTGCATTTAATTCATACATGTACAGTGGAACCTACGCGTCTGAATTACGGATACCGCAGGACTGTGCTTTCGTTATCGAGCACATACACTACTGGAAAGTAGATATAAGAAAATGATGTGAAGAATATTGGAAAGCGTGTGTGTGTATGATCCATTTCATATCATCAAAGAAGTACTGGTAATGTATCTGAGAATTTGACCCCGTAGTGTGGGAAATTGCTCAAAAGTACAGTGTTTGGGAAAAGTATTGGAATTTCCCACACTATTCCAATCTTATAGGTGGGAAAGTATCAGCATAAATAGTGTTGGAATAGTATTGAATGTAGGTTTAGTATGGTAAAACTATTCAGTTATGAATATCATAATAATATTAGAAAAGTTGATGAATAAAACCAATCAACATGATAATTAAAATAATAAGAGTGAAACTAACGATAAAAAATGATAAAAATTAATGACAACAGAACACAATCAAACTTAGATGATGAGTAGTAATTATTATGAATACAGAATTTCGACAATACATTAATTTTAGTACTTAAGGCTTACACCAATTAGTACATAAGTCACAATATCATCTTCTAGAACCGTGGGTCATCATGACATTGTAGAACCTGTACAACAAAAAATAATGCATATTATTATATCATGCTTTAGCGTAGCCTTGAGCTTGTACCAGGGACATCCCTAGTAATTCAACATTGCATATTGAAAAACACGCCAGGATGGGCAGAGTACGACACTATTGTAGTTACGAAATGTAAGACAGGGAGGGGATATACTGAAACATAATAATAATCTATAGCTAGTTGGGATAAGAGTGCTTATCATAGAAGGTAAAGACATCAGTGGGTTGATGACATGTTCAGACAGCCCAAGGGGTTTATGTAGTGGCCGGCTATTTGGGCTGGGTGTATGGCATACAGCCAGATACAGTATTCACTTGATCCTACCGTATAGCTCCAAACTTTCATAGCACAATATTTTCGTGAATTTCGTGATTTGAGTTCTGATCACGAAATTTTCTTCACGAAAATTTAGTATCATTGTGAGTCTGGCTACGTTCTGTGTGCACATGCACATTGCAAGCGCGATTGTGTGTAGCTACGTGTATGCATGCGATACTAGTCAGCTAATGAACGCCTGAACTTTGAAATGAAGCATTGAATCACTGCTAACGATGTACAGACTCTGTACGCTTACTTTCAGAAAATTAGCAAAAGATACCTACCAAATCTGCAAGGATCTTTGTCCAAACAACATCCTTCATCTTGTATCGAATCCGCCAACAACCACGTTGAAAAAATGGCCAAACAGACAAAGTGCTAAAGGCAGAAAGAGAGGCCAGTATAAGTCTTGTCTAGTTTCTTTTCTCTTCACGTCCACACTAGCATGCTAGCCTAACGCTGAGCCACGTGCAATTGTGGGCAGAGCGACAAGGTAAATTGTCCGCACCGATGCCGCGGCGTGGTGGTAATCATGAAAAAATCTGGCGATCACGAAATTTTTATCATGAAAATTTTCAATCATGGGATTTTCAGCAATTTCACAAAAATTTGGAGCTATACGGTATTTATTTCGTTACCCAAGTTTGTGTGGTATTTAGCTATTCGAAAGTGATGACTTCTATTTGAGAGCGGTGTTTATTAATACTAGTAGCTGCCAGAGAGGCTAGTCTCATGCCCAGCCTCTTTATCGCACGCGGAAAAAGAGTCTGGTGAAACACGTATTCAATATTGGTTCCATACGTACGTGACATATTCTCACATGGGCACAATGAATATCATTATAAGCGATGGCGCAATCACTGTTTAACATTATTAATAATTCGCGCAAAGTGTTTGAAAAGCACCTACCGTAGTCTATGGCGCCAGCGGGATCCTTGGACAGTGGAGTCCGAGTGCTATGCTTATCTCGTTGCCTGATTTGTACCCAAAAGGACGGTGGTAAACAGAGCCGGAGCCAGCATTTATTAAGTGGTACGGCCATTAAAATTATTCAAAGCATTATTATTATGTAGCGGGAGAAGATGTCTCTCCTTCCACACAGAGCTCAAGGGTATTATATTATAATATGGTAGCGAAATGCACTAATAAAAATATTATGACTACATAGATCATTAGAGCATGCGTCAGACTCCATGGTTGCAACTTTTTGATCACGTACAAGGGTGGTTATGATGTCAAATCTGTTTATACCTAGCTACTACTACGTGTGTTGCATACTCCTGGCTCTAACAAATGGCTGTAATAGATGACAGCACAATAGCTAATATCACAATGATCTGATCACAGCTGCATTTGCAGCTGACCTGACACTACACTGCACGTTTTGCACACGCCATGCAAGACAAATGGTGTACACGCCATGCAAGACAAATGGGGTATAGCTATAGGGTTTACAGCACAATATCAACAATGATCTGATGATCACAGCTGCATTTGCAGCTGACCTGACACTACACCACGTTTTGCATACGCCATGCAAGACAAATGGGGTATAGCTATAGGGTTTACAGCACAATAGCTATCAACAATAATCTGGTGCTATAGCTGCATTTGCAGCTGAACTGACACTACACTGCACGTTTTGCATGCTAGCATGATTCAAACGTGGGATAGCTTCGATGATCGCTTGCTGAATGTCAGTCTAGCTGTCCAACAACTACATGTAGCCATCTCCTACAAGTAAAGTGCAAAGTACATGGTGAAGCATCGCAATCTCTTCTTGATGATGTGGCACCGTTCTGCAATCTGATTGGACGCGGCCAATCTTGCCGCGCGGAACCAAAATTGAATATGCGTTTCACCAGACTCTTTCTCCACGTGCGATAAAGAGGCTGGGCACGAGACTACAGGGAGGCAATCCATAGAGAAATGGTCAATTGACACCACCACGGACCCCTTTGCCGATGTAGAAGGCTACAGCTTGTTCTAGAAGACTGCTAAGTATTTAGTTACTTAGAATGAGTCGTGAGACATGTTTAAATGCTAATGTACTTTTCAAATAGTAGGTGTGGTACGGCTACTATTCAAGAACAGCAGCTATTAATTTTCGTTCAATACTTCCGGAGATGCGGCGACTAATCGAGAGAGGCATCTGTTCGAGTGAATACGGTAGTTAGAGAACCGAGTGCTACCAAACCTTAAATTAATATAGCCACTATCAGAAACTCCAGCATATTAAGGTACCATTAAGTTGCGTGGGCGTGAGGTGGGGGATATGACACCTAAACCACATCAAAGTCATTAGTGAGGTGCATGCTGTGTAACCACGCCCTTTTAATTGCACAGGTCTCAGGGGTGTGGCTGCTAGAGCCGGAAGTGTTCATTTAATATCCTCCATGGACCGGAAGCCGAGCCGGAAGGGAGGGGCCAGGCCACGCCCAAAACAGCCCCACCCTGTTCCCCAAGGACCACCATTCTCAATCAAGTGCCTACTAACCACCGGATGTCCACCGGAAGCCCACAATCAATCCCAATTAAAACACACAGCTTCCTCAAGGCCAAAACACACACAAACACTTGGAGGCCGTTCTGCCACACCGCCCACGCAAGAGCTCACCTCATTTCCTGTGTGGGCGGGGCAACAACACGTCATCGCAACCACATCCGCTTCAAACCATCGTCAGCTTCCGTCCAGCCGTACAGGCCCCTCGATCGCACCGCCGTACAGTGCCTTATTAACAGACATGGCCTCACCTTTGACCTCCTGCCACGCCCCCAAAGCCTCCTCGCGGGGTTCAAAGGTCACCACCGCTTCCGGGACACGCCCACCTATCGCCGAGGCCAAGTCCCAGGCGCCGATGTCCAAGCACTGGCCCGTGAAGCCACGCCCAATCGGAAGCAATAAAACCTGCATTAACGCACACGCACACACTCCACACAGTGCCAGGAACACGCCCACACGCTTAATTAGGCCTATTTAGCTTTTTTTTTTTTTTTTTTTTTTTTTTCAAGGCGACCTGAACACTAAGCAGAAAAAAAAATTGTCCAAAAACCACCATATAGACGAGCTGGGTGCATAGTGGAACCATACAATGCAAGCAGGCAACCTAAATTTCAAAAAAATTGGTAAAGGTCGTCACGTTTATGTGCGCGCGTGGCCCCGCCCCTCACGTAGCGCGTGGGCGGAAACATTGCAAACACATGGCTTCCCTGTACAAACATATGGGGAAACTTCAAAGGGCCGTAACTTTGATTCTAAAGCGTGAATCAAAATTCCTGAAGGTCAAATCTCTGCATTCGATCCATTCTGCGCGCCGGTGCAAAAATTATGTCACCAAGTGCTCCCAGTTCCCCCCTGAATTAATTAATTAAAAATCTTTTTTTTTTTCTACTTAGTGTTTAATTTGTCGTTGCGGTTAATAGTTAAGCAAGAATGCTTTGATCTTGCTTTGATGTGGGCAATTACCGGCCTTTTCTTCAGGGGCCACTTCCGGTCGCTAATTACACGCGCATAATCATCCCTGGCCGATTCTGGACACGCCCACCTTCGACCAAAAGCACTCGTATGGCCTCTTCGGCCACGCCCCTTCACGATTCGCTAATTGAATTAGCCATTCCTGACGCTCACGCCCACGCAATTAAATGGTACCTTAATTTAGTCTCATGGGTCATGGTTGGCAAGCAGCTGTAATATATTTAATAGCTATATCAGGGCTTAAAAGGTGTCTAATGTGTTTTGCCAGTAATACCTCAATGATGCCCTTGTGTCCTCAGAGGCGGATCCAGGATTTCTAAAAGGGGGGTTGTAGCACACCTTTGCGCAAAGCGCGCGCAAAATTCTAGAAGCCACGCCCACTTTGGGGGTAAAACCACGCCCACTTTCGATCGTTTTTGAGACAAACTACCAGCTCTACCAGCCCAATCGATCTATCATATCAAAACATGCCTATGGCAGTTGTCAAATCTTACCTTAGCCTTATCTTATAAAAATCTATGGATGATAATTGGCTGTAATTGGCTGTGGCGTCATCCGCCCGCAAAATTTTTTCATAGAAGACTGTACAAACATATGGCAGGTAAGCGTTTTCCAAAAAAACACCCGTAATTTCCGATTCAAAGCACTTATGGTGGGTATCAAATGAAAGCTGAACTTCCTATGATGTCATTGGCATGCGTATTGGTGGGGTATCCCCTTGCCCAAAAAAGTAATATTGATATTTAGAAGTGTCCTACCACAGGCTAATACAAAAGTATAGGAGAAAAGTCCGGATCGCATGCACTTCGCGGCGAATTAACACTGTGTTGCAGGCTATGGAGCCCTTCATGTGAGGTATCAGAAGAAAGAGGAAGGATCAGAGAATGTGATTCTGACCATACTAAAGAGATTTCCGGGTAAAATAAAATTTATGTGCAAGATATGTTGAAAAATCAAGCTCTATTGCCATAGACGCTAATACAAGCCATACTGTAGTAGCGGTTTGTACTTGTAATTATCAGTTGTATGGGCAAATTTGACAAAATGTTTTGATATGTTTCGAACGAATTTTCTTCTAAAGCATTCTAAGGTGAGCCATAGTAGGAGTTTTCTTAGTTTTATAGCCAGAAAGGGGGGTTCCATTTAGTTCATCATCAGTACTTCTTAGTGTTAGCTACATGCAGCCCAAAGGGGGGTACACTTGCACCCCCCTTACCCCCCCTGGATCCGCCACTGGTCCTTGATATGCATGTAGGGGATCAGAATAGCTTATAGGCATGTGGCTGTATACTCTATTAATGGCTTGTACATAACTAGCTATCTTAAATTGCTTACCAGAAGGCTGGTGCAATCCTTTGATTAACCAGTGAGCTGAGTCAGAAGAGATGGAGTAAACATCAGTATGGCTGTGCCAGCTGCAGGGACACAAAATTTAGATATCACTTGATCAGCAACTTGAAAAGCAGGCATGCCAAACTTACTTCCAGAAGTCATTATTAGGTTGTCATGAACACCATCCTTTTGGTCCTTTCTTTTGAGATCTGCTATACAAACTTGCATGCTTGAATTTGTTTGTTTTTTTTTGAATTTTTATCACATGTAAGTCATGTGACCATAGTAATATCAGATATTTTTCTGATAGTCTGGATTTAATACATATAATTCCAATATAAGCTTAAAATCTGACATTATTCATATTATACATCTGAAAATCATGAATTTGTTCCTGACAGATATTTTACATAGCCTTGGAATTTTGTACAAAAAAATTAACACACCTTTCAAACACCATCTGTAGATTACAATACTATTTGTAGACGTTGGAAAACTATCGCACATTTATTTCGATGTTTTACAAATACTTTAGAATTGTATAATATCAACACATCAAAAATTACTATGCTTTTTATAGACCACTTAGAAAATGTTTCCAATATTTATCACATACACTCCAAGTGATAGCTAATATATTATTCCAACAATATGAAATGATTTCCCACAGTTACACACCAAGAAATTGGGCTCTGGGCCCCAATTTCCAAGACTATATTCCAGCTCTAAGAGCTCAGCACATATGATTTTCTCATACTTTCATTACACTTTTCATAGAATTGGCTTCCAGTAGTGATACCCTGCGCGAATGCATGACACAACAGTGAACACTGCACTGCCAACAGCAGCAGCAGCAGCAGCAGCAGCAGTTACTTGACGACCCTTACCTACAGTGACGCGACTAGCACATCACCCAGCCTGCATCTGGGCCTTGGCAATTCATATTACATGTATTATTATGTATTATTGTTGACGACCTTACGTACTCATGCGAGGGGCCCCGGGCAGCGCAGCATGTGGGCGTGGCTACGAATACGGCGAGACCACGCACATGCAACACATGCGTATTAATCTAATCCAGACACTCCCTTTTCTTACTAGTAAAAAGAGGAGGTTTTTACGGTAGTTTCAGAAGAGGAAAACTTCTTTTATTGCGATACTCGGAGGGAATAAGTTTGGAAATGATACTGACCGACTTGCGGCCAACAGTTGCACTGCTTCTGCTGGTGACAGCAGCTCACTTATTTCCTCCAGGTTCTTGTCAGGGCAACTGCCCTGTTTGTAACTGCCAGCTCAACAATATTCAATCCCTCACCACCTACATTGATGAAAGAATCAGGGTTATGTTAAATTCCAGCAATTTTCCCAATGTTAGCTACTGGAGATCCAGGTTAGTAGCTATTATCTTTCCCCTAATCCACGATCCATGGCTTATTTAACTACATCTCCTGATCTATGCAGTGCAGCGTAGTGTTCTACTCTACGTTCCTGGCAATCGCAGACTTGAGCTCAGGCGATTCACTCCTGCAACTCTACATCAGCAGCCAAGCTCAGCAGCTATTGACACACTCTCCATCTCAAACGCTGCTGCAAGTGCAAGTTCAACTCTCCTCGCATATCGTCCAAACTACAGAGACGTCCATGGCAGCAACTTGGGTGCACTCTTCTTCAACATTGCTGGTATCTGGCCCTGCCTTCAACCTGTAGTTGGTACTTACATTCCAATGTGTCACCTTCTTTCTGCTGAGGAGGACGGGTTTCGCGACGGAAAGGTCATCATTCCAACCGGTGATAGGGGTACAGCATTGCGAATCTTCAGTTCTACTCAAGCACTCCCAACATTTGGGATTGCAGTACAGGACTGTCCTCAGCTGACTTCAGCATGCCTGCACAATGGAGTTGATATTGTTATCTCATGTCAGCTGCCACGCCAGCACTGTGAGGGCTCAGTCTGAGTCATCTTATTAATAGTGACCGTGTTTTGTGTTGTAGCTATTATAAGATTGCAGTGATGGTTAATTCCATGAAGTGAATACTTGGACTAGTACCTGCTCCCCCATAATTATTATGTATCTTTATGCAAAGATACCTACAATAATAATTATACGATTACACTATGCAACAGTTATAATATAGTGTATACGTTTGTTCGAGATTTTATATCTAGACTAGCAGAGACAGCTAAAAACAGATTTAGCTAGTATTATCTTACTAGATGACTGATATATGTAGCTAGTGTAATAATTATTTACTTCCTTGTATCAGGTTAGCTATTAATGATTATTGTATCATTCATGCATTAACTATGATTTCCTGTTTCTGGTTTTTGTAGGGCATTGCGCCTTGGCGCAACCGGCCACATTGTCTTTAGCGCCCTTGCGCGTCGGACTCTTTGTTTTGTGTTTCTCATAATATGTGAGTAGCTACTGTGTGTGTATGTATCTATTCGGCATTTCCGTATCTTGAGTCTCAATAATAATAATATTTTTATGCTGAGATCGCCACCTAGGGCCCATCAAACTACATTGTTAGTTTCTCGTCCACCCGTTTATATATTTCTATGCGGGCGGGCGCATTATTCAATATTATATATGGCATTTTGAGGGTGTGGTTTCCCGGAACCGCCCAAATAATTAGCAAAAAAGAGGTGTGGCTGGTGTTTCAAGGCAATAATGAAGGCAGATGCGGTAGGTAAAAACGGGCAAGTGGATTTAACGGAAACTGACGAAAACGGAAACGAAAACGAACGCGAAAACGAAAACGAAAAGGGAAATGGTCGTCAAGAAGGTTACAAATTTGGTATAGGTCGACAACCTTATAAGCCTACTTTATCATGCGAGATAGTGTGGTGCATGTGGTGCATCCAGAGACTTGTCAAGGCAGGCTGCTCATACCAGCTATTATGAATATAATATCCTGGGCCAACATAGGCTGAAAGTTTGCCTGTCTGGAGTCCGGCAGGACCTTCCTGATCTTTGTAGCTATTTTACCAAGTGGCTATAGCTATCTGACAAGGGATTGAATGTCTATTCGTCTATGATAATTTGCACTGTCAGATGCAGTTATTATGTTATGTCAGATGTTAACTTTTTAACTTTATAATTATTATTGATAAGCCAGGGGTGGATAGCTGGTAACATGCTGGTAGCACGTAGCCTCGTCCCCAGGCCACTCCCATTTTTTCAATGTTGCATTGAAAACATGGGAGTGGCCTGGGGACGAGGCTAGGTAGCACGTACGCCATGAGAGTCATGGCCCACCTAGCTTTTATAAGCTGAGTGAATCTGGGAGGGCACCCCGGGTCTGGGGATGAGGCTGGACTAGATGCGTCACTGATGCCCTGTTATGGGATTCTACAATCGCCTGGAGTTAGTAGATACCTTCAACTAAATACATGTAGCTAGCTTTATCATAGGTCAGTAGAGGACTCATGATCAGATGAGGTCAAATATTGTTGAGTATCTGGTCATAGTTCTGTAATATATTGAAGTAGCTAATCATGAATGATGACAGTAGCTAGCTACTGTACATAGACTATGTACAGTAGCTACTGTCATCATTCATAGTACTGTTTAGGGGTTGGTATAAGGTTACTTTTTAAACTATATGACCCCTAACTTTATGGGTCTTTTTTATGTGACGGTGACCCCTAATATTATGGGACTATCTTATGTGCTTTCTTATATGGGTCTTTCTTATGTACAGAGAACCCTAACATTATGGATCTTTCTTATGTAGAGTGACCCCTTTTTAATATGGGACTATCTTATGTGCAATTACTAAAATAAATTACAGAAATCTCCCCATGCCCCACCCACTTCACATCTTATGTGCCATGGTTTAATGACAGGAGCCATACCCTTTAGGCTCCACCTACTCCACATAAGAGGGACTCATATTAATATTATGCTTTTATAATGGGACATTCTTATGTAGAATGATGGGACGCAATCCAGGCCACCTTCAAAGCTCCACCCACTCTACTTAAACGAGACCCATACTGATGGATGCTCTACAGTGGAAAATTTATATGTCTCTCTTTCAGATCAAACTGAGATCATGATGTACCTTATAGCTATAGCAACTTCTGCATAATGCAGCTGATATTTTGTGTAGGTTATACTAAATGGTAGCTACAACAATAATATAATAATTATAGAAATTGTCATGCACTATAATTATTATTATGATTTTACTGTCTGTGTTAGCTACATAAATTTGATCACAATAATCTTTATAATTGCAGACATGTAGTTATACCAGGTCCTGCTGTCAATTTATATTAGAAATCACAGTAATAACCAATAAAAGAAAATTGTTATTGGTGTATAGCAGATATCGATCATTGATGAGATTATAATGAAATTGAATAGCTATAATTATGATTTGGATAGTGATGATTTATGATTTGGATAATGATGATCATATGCATGATTTACTATAATAAATGATCAGGCAGCTCGTTTGCTAGCTACTCTCTACTCTAGTCCAAAAGTTTGTAGTCCTTATCATTCTGTGGATCCGTGGTAAAATCTTCAGTACCATCTTCAAATTTGGTGACCCATAATTGTGTTTTAGGATCTTTCCCAGTAATTATTCCCGTATACCACCTCCCATCGTCAAAGAGAACACTAACTCTTCTCCCAAAATAGCTCTGTACAAGGCTTTGGGAATTCTGTGGTTGATCACGATCTATCAGATAAACATGAATGCACCTTATAGTGACATCAGCTTATTACTACCATTCCAATTCTGATACAATAAGTTTTATGCGTTCACTGGAAACTATGGATCGGCCATTCAATGTGTGCATTCATAACAATTTTTCCCTGTGTATATATATGCATAACACAGCTATGCTATAATATTCATATCGAGCTATGGCAATTAACGAATGGACGCTATAGATGAATTAAGGCCATGCAGATAGATTATCACAATAATTATTATGTCCATGCGAGGTATTACCTCTAGTGAGTTTTCCTTTTCCTTTTCCTTTTGATTTACTTGCTTTTCCTAATTATCATTATTATTAGATAAGTTCCATTAGTTACTATAATTATCATACCTTTCTGATTATTCTCCTTGTTTTCAAAATCACTGTCACTATCTGGACATCCACGTGGTTGAGAATGATGTACCTTTCGAGATCGTTTCACTGATGATGCTATAATAATTAATAATAATTAATTCATTGGTATGTTGGCTGTTGCATTTATTACGCTGTTTAGGTATGTTGTTAAATGAATAGGATTACCTCCATCACTTAAGGCTTCATCACTCTTGTCAAGGGCATCAAATGCCGAATCCAATGTGTCAATGATTGAAGCACCA
Organism: Cliona cf. orientalis; assembly: GCA_963930775.1. Taxonomy (NCBI): domain Eukaryota; kingdom Metazoa; phylum Porifera; class Demospongiae; order Clionaida; family Clionaidae; genus Cliona; species Cliona cf. orientalis. The sequence goes on from OZ005697.1 coordinate 7,583,931, forward strand.
CTTGGTCCAGCTGCTGCTGTAATCTCTTTTACGGCCTTCCTGTAAATATGCTTTACCCTGTCAGGATGAGCTGCAGTTGATACTGCCATTGGCATAAAACCTGTTCCTATACCTGCAATAACCAATACATAGGTATATAATATCACAATCGACTCATAACATCGTGTTGTAATTATTATTATTACCCAGATTCAGTTGGCTAGGAGTGATGCTGGGGTTACACTGAACAGCGTGTTTCACTGACTCGTGAACAATATCTGGAACCTTGCTGGGTTTAGGTAATGGATGATTGTGAAGATTATTTCTTGTGGTAGCTATTGAACACCCCATCCTTAGTTATCCCAGTAATCCAACGTTCACCGTTCTCAACATGATTCTGAGGGTAGACATAAACAACATACACAGGACAGCTGCCAGAAGGAATCATCTCAGCTGTTGGATGATTTGGACACTTTTTGGCTGCTCTGGATCCAGCAAAAGTGCAACTACCTACACTACATTCAAGCACTCCCTTGCAAGCTGCGTAACGAATATGAACATTTTGCTTCTCTCCATTAATGGCAACTTCTCGAAGATTATTGTTGTAGTTACTCTTAGATAACTGATTTTCACTATATAATAAATGGTGATTTTCTCCTGTGAAATGTGGTAGCACTTGAATGTTCGATACATGACCCATTCGTGGAGGAGTTTGGCTAGCATTCGGCTCACAAGTATCTTCTTGATCAGAAAATACACCAGGATACTGATACTCCTTGGTAGATTCAACTTCAAACCAACTCTCAGAGGATAGTAGAAGACCTTCAATGATAGGCATTAGGTTACTTCCTCCACAAGTGCGCTTCTTCTTTGATGGTGCTTTTTCTTCTTCCTGACACATTCTGGGAGCGTTCCACTCCATTTTTCGTTCCTTGACTTCTATACCTTTCTCTGTGAGCGCCAGAGTAGCTGAAGTCTGGTCGCGAAAAAGGCCTGAGGCTCTAATGGTAGAAAATTGCAGAGCTAGTAGACCATCACCGATAGGAGCGTGAATGACATCTGTCCAAAATTCTTGGCTTTTTCCTCTTCCCTTTCCATGGGCTTTATCATTTTTATTTGGAAGTCGGAGCTTTTTGTTGCCAGTACCACAGATCCATAGACATGTCTATAAGAAAGGACATGTGTATCCCATGATCGCTAAAATTTAATTATGGGGAGTATCACCTTGTGAATCCCATGGTTTGGCAAATCACTGATGGCATCAGCAATGATGGAGAACTCTTGGGTCCTGGAAACAAGTTGACTATTATCTCCTTGAATCTGGAGCCTTTCACAGTTATCACAAAGAGCACCACCAAGGCTAGTGCAGCAGGTATCAGCAGTGATATCTTCTCCAAAATACTGTAAAATGGTCTTCCTTCTGTATGATTTTGTCAACAGCAACCTATAATAGTGGTACATACAATATGTCAAATTACAAATTATTTACAGATATGTAGAATAAAAGCTCACTTCCATAGATCAGCAAATTTCCTTTTCATTATATCCTGACCAATATCGTCTTTACCTCTCAAATAAAATTGGAGTATTTGGAAGTTAACATCAAACAATATGGTTGCTGCATATGGAGGGATATTCAACTATGGGTTAGATCATAATAATATGCAGCATACAGTTACCTGTACACTGGTTGCCATCCCTTCCTCCTCTACCAGCTTCTTGTACCCGTGCTTCGACACTTGCAATTGGTGGCACACCAACATGGAAAACAAAGCGAACATTTGGCTTATTCACTCCTAGTCCAAATGCTGATGTGGCAACAACAAGGCTTATCTCATCATCTGCCCAGTTTGACAAGACAGCTTTCTTGTCAGATTTACTGGTGTCTTCTCCTGTGTATGCTGCTGCCTTAATCTCACTGTGCTGGTTGAATGAAGTGGTCAAGTCGAGTGCTGACTTCTTAGAATCAACATATATTATGGTGGGAAGATTTCCTATCTCCTGTGCCATTTCTTCAACGAATGGTGTCCAGTAAGCATCTACACATCAGCACATTATCATGAATTATTGGATAAGTAAGGTGCTAATAATATAACCTGCTGACATCTTTCCATTAGTTACAGATGCCGGTAGTTGTCCACCAAATTTGCTTCGTCGGGTATGCAAAGAGATATTTGGCCTATCAATGGATGCTTTCAACACTGCCGGATTTTGAAAGGAATCTTTGAGCTTTTGCAGTGTATCGGGTGGTGCTGTGGCCGTAAGAGCCATAATAGGAACATTCGGCAGATCGATGGTGATGCACTGAAGATTCTTGAAGCTTGGTCTGCAGAGTATGTACTACAATTATGGCTAATTGAGTTTAATAACATTAGACTAATAAGTGCATACCTGAAATGTTCCCATTCAAACAAGAGGTGGGCTTCATCAATTGCAATAAGGCTAATCTTTCCATTTTCTGCGAGCTCCTTTAGTATAACAAGCCTTCGACCTGAAGAAGGACCAAAGATATACTCTGGTGTAAGGTAGACAATTAGCGGTTGTGAGGGATAGCAACGAAGATCATCTATGGTCCCTCCAGCATCACCTAATACCACTGCAGATATTCCTATCGACTGTAGCTGCTTTGCTTGGTCATGCATCAAGGCAACGGTAGGGGTAAAAACAAAAACTTGCTTCTTGGACTGAAGGGCTACAAGTTGGTAGCACAATGATTTTCCTTTTCCTGTTGGTTGGATAACAAGAGTGTTACGCGATCGGATAGCTTTTTCTGCAGCTTCCAGCTGAAATGGGTAAGGTGAGGTGATGCCATAGTTCTTATTGGCCAGTCCATACAACAATGTCTGAATATCTTCCTGTGATAGTGAGTCATCTATTAGAATAGACAATCATTACATAATTATTTCTCTCGGTACATAGTACCATAAATTACCATGAATGCCACTAAGTGTAACATCACCCATTCCACCACCATCATCATCAAAGAACGAGGTTACCTCACTCTCAGAGAGACTGTACTGTAACATGTCTTTCATTTCAGTATAAAAATAATATTATTGTAATATTATAATAAATTAATTGTACAGCATACCATTATAATCACCATCATCACAGCTCAGGGATTTGTCATCATCCATAGCTTGACTCTCTCCCACTATCTCATCACTCATTAAGTCTGTATGAGATAGCCCTCTCTCCTGGAACAGTGCAGTTGCTTGCATAGATGGTACATTGCCTGGTGAAGACTCCCTAGAAAGGAATATAAAACTTAATGCAACCGCGCCCCACTCCACACCCCCATGATTAATAATTATGACAATCATGATAGTATGCTATACACAGCTATAGATCTAGCTAGTAGCTAATTAGCTAAACATGAAAAAAGCAAAAGCTAGCCATATACCTGCTCTAATTTATCCATTAGATGCTGCTTGCTGTGTCAGTGGCTCTCTTCTGTGTTCTTGACGATCTTGTCGCCTATGGAAGAACCCATCACAGTCGACACAAAATTGGTCTCTTCCGCTACCACAGTCCAAACAATTGACAACAGCAGTTAGGTCACAAAGGTAGCACATCTGGGTGTCCATTGTCACACTCAGCAACTAATAGACCCGGTAACGGCTCGAGTCTGGACGAACACGTGAAATTTAGCGCCAAGCACCCTGCAAAAAGGAGGGAAGGCTGACTTTTAGAACGACTTTTTACGTTATGCGCATGCGCAGATTCATCGCGAGCATGCGCGGTGAAGTTCCAGTGATTCAACTTAATGTCTTCTCTAGTACAACGCATAAACTTATATTTAATTAATTGACGGCCAAGTAACAATATATAACATCATTATCAATTACATTTATTGCTAGTTAGATCTACCATTGTTTGTTAGTGTTACACTCAAGCATAAAATTTAATATTATTTAAATAGACTACGTAACAATATTATTATGATTGATAGCTAATAATTTGTTATGATGAACTAGCTATAGCTATACTACTAAAGTCTTTCTTTTGAGTGAGCATAATCTTATTAGACTTGTATAGCTAGTAGCTTTCAGATTCGTCTGGAATTGGAATGGCAATTCACTGAAGGAGAAACATATAAATTTTCCACTGTAGAGCATCCATCAGTATGGGTCTCTTTTAAGTAGAGTGGGTGGAGCTTTGAAGGTGGATTGCGTCCCATCATTCTGAGTGATACATAAGAATGTCCCATTATAAAAGCATAATATTAATATGAGTCCCTCTTATGTGGAGTAGGTGGAGCCTAAAGGGTATGGCTCCTGTCATTAAACCATGGCACATAAGAATGTCCCATATTTAACTTCATAATTTATTATGGGTCACTCTTATGTGAAGTGGGTGGGGCATGGGGAGATTTCTGTAATTTATTTTAGTAATTGCACATAAGATAGTCCCATATTAAAAAGGGGACGTCACTCTACATAAGAAAGATCCATAATGTTAGGGTTCTCTGTACATAAGAAAGACCCATATAAGAAAGCACATAAGATAGTCCCATAATATTAGGGGTCACCGTCACATAAAAAAGACCCATAAAGTTAGGGGTCATATTGTTTAAAAAGTAACCTTATACCAACCCTACTGTTTAGCCATGAATAGGGGTGACTCTAAGTGCTCCAGATCGGCTCAGTATCAGTATGGCTGCATAGCTGAGTCATTTTTCAGCTAGCTAGCTAGCTAGCTAGCTACCTGTGCCGGGCTAAATGCAAAGAGCGACCAGGAAGGTCCTACTGGACTCCAAACTGGCAAACTTTGTTGGCCCAGTGCACTATATAATATGTAGCTGGCATGAGAAGCCTGCCTGCGACATGTCTCTGGATGCATCATACTATACTACTTTGCACGATAAAGCAGCTTACAAGATCGTCGACCTATACCACAATGTGAACCTACTTGACGACCCTTTCCTTGTTCGTTTTCGTTTCCGTTTTCGTTTCCGCGTTCGTTTTCGTTTTCGCTTTCGTCTAAATCCACTTGCCCGGTAAAAACAGACGCGGGAGGTGACGAGAAACTAACATTCAAGTTTGTGTGGCCTAACTAAGCGTGCAGCTCAGTCGCTAGGAACTGACAAACCTTACTGTAACAATTGGCGACGAGGATCATGGCAGATGAAAGTGGCGACGGTACGGGTGCCGGGAGTGGCACTGGGGACTCTAGCTCTACTGCTGCAGCTACCGCGGCTACTGCGCCCACCGTTCGGATAGCAGGAGTCATTGGGGTCGTAGCTCCCTTCAACGGTAAAGAGGAGGAGTGGATCGACTATGCGGAGTGACTGGAACATTATATCATCGCGAATTAAAAGAGAGCAATTTTGCTCAGTGCAGCAGGAGCGTCTACCTATCGTTTGATCAAAACCCTGGTACTACCTGGAGTACCCAAGGATCTCACGTTTGAACAGATTATTGAGAAGGTCACTGCTCACTATAACCCCAAACCGTCGGTGATTAGGCCCCTCCAAATCAATTAGTAGTTTCTCATCCCCTCTGAGCTCAAAATTGATGCGGGCGGGCGGTGGTAATGGTCGTCAATATGTGAAAATTTGGATGGAAATGGTCGTCAAAATCGCTTGCAAAAAAAGGAGGCGGTATACTTTTGCATTGTGCTCCTAATCACAAAATGCATGCGGGCGGAAATTAAGGGAGATGAGAAACTACTAATTGATTTGGAGGGGCCTTATCAAACACTTTGAATTCAACACGCCTGAGAGTTCAAAAGGAAGGGGAGTCCACAGCCGAATTTGTAGCGGCTCTTCGAAAGATTACGGAGCATTGTGAATTCGGTGATCAATAACTCACATGCCATCTCGCTTTAAAAGCCTCTTCATTCCAAGAAGATGATGTAGCTACTTTCCATTCTTCTGGATCACTACCTCGGTCACGCCCTTTCTTCTTCTCTAATAACCCGAATCATGTTCAACTCTATTAAACGCACGTCTGTGTGAAGTATGTGTCGGAGAAGGCCTCCCTGGAGTGCTCACAATGCGGCCAAGGTCAATCTCAACTCCGTAAACTCTTCACTACTACATATCCTGTCTTGTCGCCCTCACCGGCGGGCTGGCGGAGGCTGCTGGGAACATTACCGTGCTCTGTGTATGATATGCGGTAGCTATTTGGTGTCATGATGTAAAGGGTGCATGCATGAGGAGCAGGTTGGTTTCCCAACCCTAAATCATGCATGTAGCTACATCGAGAACAGTGTCGGTGTGCTGCCTGTCCCCCAGTGTAGCTACAGTGTCCCCCAAAACACTCTGCACGTGACTAGAGTGACGTGTCCCCCCAGTTGTGGGGGACCGTTTACAGTGTGACAGTCCCCTGGTCTGGTCAAATGCAATTAAAATTTTCATTAATAATTATTCACCAACTTAATTTCATTATGTTTAAATATTGACAACAACCAATCAGCAATTTTTGTGATCATCAATTCAAGTTCCTGCCTAGCCTCGTCCCCAGGCCTTCTGAGGGGGGAGGGGGAAGGAAGGCCTGGGGACGAGGCTAGTTCCTGCCTAGCTACTCAATCATTTTTGCCGTGAAGGCTGAAGTTTACTGACACTGTATGGGGAGATTAGGCTGTGGGGACACTAGTCTCGTGTACCAGAGCACTCCCTCCCCAGCTCTGGATGTATTGCATCACGGAGGGTATGGCCACTGTTGCATTGTTTCTGTGACACAGAGGAATGCATGTGGCTGGGAAATGTGCGTTACAGCTTGTAGTGTGGTCACCAGTGTTTACAGGTAGTGCATTGATCTTACTCCAGACATGTACAAGTGATGATAACCACACTTTGATCTTTGCTCCAGGTGCATTCAAACTTACTTTAGCTTGAATCTCATTGGTCATATCTACATTCCAACCTGTGCCACGGAAACAGTGCAACAGTGGCCAGACCCTCCTTTCCCCCGCGCTGATGATGCAATACATCCAGAGCTGGGGAGGGAGTGGTCTGGAACACGAGACTATGGGGACACATGGCCCTAGAAAGGACACGTGGCTCTAGTGTCCAATATCTCAAGGGGACACCCTACTCTAGTGAAGTATGTCCCTAGGGACATACTGCCCTAGGGTACAGCTTCCCGGGGGACAACTTTAGGGGGTGGGGATCATATTATGACAGTCAACGATAATTGTTAAGGCACAGAATTGGAATGGAGTTCCCCCTCCTGAAGAATGATAATTATTGCCACCTTTTTATATTAAAATTTAATATTGTGTATCACCCTACAGGTTGGCTAGCTGTGGTGGCAGATTCTGTGATCTTAATTTCTCTTCAGCAGAATGTTTAGGAGATTGTCATGATAGGGTGAACTGGAGTGCGGTAGATTGAATAAAATGGCACACTGGTTTTGGACAATGTTGCATGATAGCTATATTCTCCTCTGCCCATAGTTACTGTAGTGTAGGGGGAGGAAGGTATGATATACCAGATTTTTGCTTAAGGGAAGGAGACTGGGTTGATTTCAATAGAGAGCACTTCTATGCCCAGGGCTGTTATAATCTTTTGACAAAAATCCTAAGGAACATACCCCAAATCCTGAGATAATCATGGAAAATAATGTACCTTATGGGAGTAGAAGGCTAAAAAAATCCTAGCAATATTATTCCTAAGTTGCGTAATTATGCTAATGAAGCAAATTAATGCTCAAAAATCCTAATTACATCCCCAGTATAAATTTACTTTTTTGCGGTTATAAGGTAATTATGTTGTAATTATGATGTAACCTATGTCGTCATAGCGCTAAAATTCAGAGCCTTTACAGAACACTTCTGAGACCTGAAAATCCATAGAATCATAATATTATATTAACTTACATACATACCCAGCGAATACATTAAAAGCTGAGTGCTACTTTCTCCGACAAGTAATGCTGGCCGAACTTCATGCATTCTCTTGGCTGACGTAATCCTGTGGATAAATAAAGTTAGCCTTGCGCTATTTATAGCATGCGTCATGCCACGACCGATCTGAAGTTCGGAAGCTGTACCGTGTTGTCGAGTTCATCTCTCAGTTGATTGAAGCATTGAAACTTGAAGTTGAGAGTCGGTCTTATAGACTCCATCTTGAGGCCCCAGCATCAATATTATATTGACGACCTTTTACCACATGCACCATTAGAACTATGTAGCTACTGGGGATGTGGTCAAGTTTTTCATATTAGGATAAAATCCTAATTAATATTTTGGCAGCACTGTAGCTATGCCCCACTTCCAACCTCATTCACTCTAATTAACTCCCTTGTTTGTTCTGTCCACAGCAGCTGTTCCAGTGAAGATCAATCTGATGTGATCATACGCTATCCTTTGAAAGAGCTCCACTCCACCAGCGGATGTGACTGACCACTAGTGTATTAGCTGGTGACTGTACATGCTTACATGTAGCCTACCATGTTTTGTATGCCAGTTAATCAATGATCCTCATCAACTCATTGAATAATAGCTACCAGAGACAATATAATTATGGCATTACTGTGGTATAGCTATGGGTAGTTTACCCAGTGAGTGGAAGTACATTGTACAACACATGTTCTGTGGTGTGTCGTGGTCTACACAATGCAAGCACACAAAGTCCCATTCCTAGTTCAGGTACATGCTTGATGCATGCATGGTATGTATATAAGGTAGCTACCTCCTATTAGATTGTACTATGGTATACGTATAGCAATAATAATTAATGATATGCAAGCACACGAAGTCCCATTCCCAATTCAGGTGCTTTATGATCGTATTAGACAAATTCCATCTGAGAAGGAAAATCAATTCCAGATTGCTGGCTTGAGCCACCAATATCAGTACTATTAGTTTTGGTAGAGAGAATGTGGGGGGTGTAGCTCAGTGGTCAGGGTGCTGATGGCTTAAGCCAGCAACCTATGTATCTTGCTGCAAACGGTTAATTTTGAAGTAAAAAATAGAATTATTTATCATCAACTAGAAACAAGTGCACAAAGAGGAAAATAGAAAAGTGAATAATGTTTTTTTTCTCGAATCATACAATGTCATAAGTAGTTATAGCAGAAAATTATATAGGTGACACAAAAAGGAGACATATGCATGCACACTAATCACTCTTAAGATGCTGACAGTGCACTTCGAATATCTTTAGCAAGAACTACCTGGTCTAAATCGTCGAGTAGTTTAATGAGAGTGCACCACGAGCAAGGACTTAAACCATTTCCATTGAGCCAATGCTGGAACATGGCACGGCAGCAATCCACGGGATTAGTAGGATATTCGGCCTTGATCAGTGCCAGTCTTGAACCACTCTCGTCAAAGTCTAGCTGGTCACCAAGTCTCTGCCAGAATGGAGCAACTTTCTCAATGATCTTGATCTTCTTTCCCTGGGCAGCTGGCAGCAGAGACAGCTTAGCAAGGCTGGGCTTGGCATCTGAGTACAAAACATAACCATTATTAATAATATTTATGCAAGCCAGGTTTATTGTTGCAACTAACCTAAATTTAAGGTGCCATTTGTGGTTGAAATAGAAGCCACTTTATGTTGATCTGTTGAAGCTAGAGGAAAGAGGAAATTCACAAAGATCAATCTACTTCCCATACCATGTATGTGGCTACTACTACGTTATTGTATAAAGACTACACTGAAAATTAATGTGTGTGAAATTTTAACCAATTTGGCACCAGAGTTATGTGAGTACAAACCCAATAATAATTATTCCAATAATAATAATATTATTATTATTGTTGACTCACTATTATAAGGAACAGTCTTTGTGTTGGCTGGAGAAGTAGCAGTTCTCGATGATGAAGCAGAAGCACCTCGTCCTGAACAAAATTTTTATGTAACCAACAACATTGTAAGATTAGTTTGCTGCTTGGCTATAGTACTAACAGCCTACCTCGTGGTGGCGAAGTTGAGGGTCTAGTTGAAGTCACAGACTGACCAGTGGAGGGCAAAACAGCCGTCGCTACAAAATCAGACAACAATAGACAGTTAAATCTGTACACTAGTGATAACACAAGCAATAGTGACAATGATCATAGCCTGAGTATATATACCTTCACTGGGCAGAGACAGAGAGACAGCAGCTGAGCCAGGCACCACCAAATTGCTGATCTTTCTCCCCTCCCCTTCCGCACTGACAGTGAGGTTGCCAGATGATGTGGGCTTAGCTGTAGCTATGGAATGGTAAAATATTGGTGAAGATCCTCAGTCACACTAACAGTAACAATGCTCACAAATATCCAAGGCAGTTTTATCCTCGGTGCTTTTGAAGGAGTACTCCGCAGTGGGAGGCGAACTAGAGCCTGCAATGAAATGGACAAGTATGAGTATAAAAGCAACCTAGAGCTATATACATTAATCTGAATATTGTAATAGCATCTCACCAGTTGTGGCCTCAGCTCGACCACCAGAAGATGACGATGGAGCACATGATGGCGACTTGAATGAATCTGCTTGAGGCCACACATCATATAATGTAAAATTAATTATGAGGAAACTCTCAATAATCATACCTTCAAACCAGATCATGTGATGTGGTTGAAGTGGATCGGATAATCGAGGAGTGAGGTCACAGCGCCAGAACTCTCTGTCAGGACTGAGAGTGACTGTGTGCTGCTTGGTCCCCTCAGGATGACCAGAGTGAGGGCAAAGGAAGGTCAGTTCGGGAACTGTCTCCTTGTAGTTCAGCGCAATGCAAGCGGAATGGATACCTCTGAGGATGGCCTGTCTGACAAGAGTGATCGCGCTAGCACACTTACTGGCAGATGCTTGAGCTGTGATGTCGACGTGGACCTCGATGTAGGTGTTGGAGTCGATAACTGTGACTGTGCTTGGTGGGCTGGTGAGGAACTGCAGCTTGATGCAGTTGCGATAAAGAGGCTCTTTGGAGTCAAGAAGAAGCTTCCACCCGTAATACTTGATGAGGTGGACCACAAAGCAGCAGAAGACTCCGGCACGTCGAGAGTGGTCTGGAAATCGAACGATGAGGGTGGCTATTGAAGGAGAAGAGACTCGATGTCTCTCAAGGTGGGCCTCCAAGAGTGTCTCCAGAAGAGCAGGCATCACGTAATACTTTTGTAGCTTGGCACGTTGAATCTTCACTGGCGGAGGGATTTCAGCAAACACCAGTTGGCTTTTTAGGAGCTTGGAAAGATGCTCCCTTGAGAAGATGCCAGGAACATAGTGTTCTGGGAAATGTTCTAAGCACGCTTCGCTGACAACACCTTGATCTCGAAACAGTTTCCACATTCCATCCACTGGCGAGACAGTGGAGGAAGGCTCTGATGTGGCAGGCTGTCTCAGCTTGAAGCTATGCTGGACAAGCTCGGATACTTTACTCAGTGGGATCTGGGAATCCACAAAGATTACACCTGGCAGGACGTCTGGAGTGTATTTGATGACATTGAGCTTGTTGAGAAACTCCAGAGCTGCATCAAAGGAGTCCTCCTCGATGTTGAGCAAGCGAGCCATCTCAAGACACTCTGCCCTGCTGAGGACACCTCTACCCAGCTCCTTAGCCAGCTCCTGGAGTAGCAGCTCGAGGACATACCACCAGATGGGCACCTCCAACTCCTTAGCTCCTGATTTCTCTACAGAGTGTCTGACGGACTGAGCAACACCCTCCTCATGTTCGCCTGGGTGTAGAACATCAACAGTGAAGAGCAACTTCTCGAGATCACTGGAGGAGTAGACTAGCTGATTTGAGAACTCGGGCTCAAGCATCTCCCGCAATTTCTTATCCTTCTCTTCCAGTGTTTCGATACCACTGGATATTGGCTGAACACATGCTTTGCCAGATGCTGCCTCTGATGTCAGAACAGGCTGCTTGAGCTGTTTCTCCAGGAGGTCAAGGTGAGTGCCAACCATAATTACCTTTGGTGGCTCTTTTTGAGTGGAGTAGGACTGGATGGTGTTGACAAGACACCTGATTGTGTCCTTTGCAGAGAGCTGGGAGTGCTGAGATGCTCCAACCTTTTTGCCGTCTTGGTAGTAGTCGACCACCTGGACCTCATCCAGCTTGTCTGTGAGGCGAGTGACGCATATAGCTGATGAGATGCTGCGAACAAACAGTGGTAGCAGTTCGTGATACTGAGGCTGCCCCCCGCTATCTGTGAAGTAGACCCAGATAGTAACTGGCAGAGAGCTAATGGGACTGGCTGACTGTTCTCCACTCCTCAATTTGTTGATTCGTTCCACTAGCTTTTCCATGATTTTCTGCATGGCCTTCTGACAAGCTTCAAGGGAGCCCGGTGATGTTATCTGCACTGCCGCCACTGCCACAGATTTCTCTTGTGGCATAACTCTTCTTGTATCCACTTCTTTCTCATCGCGCTTTGTGATCCAGTTCATAATCTTCGAAAAAACACCTTCACTCCTTCTCGGCTTCTGTTTTGAGGTACCCTGTGCTCCACTAGAGTGGTTGGGTCTGAAAGGCTTTGTCTGTTCTGGTTCAACTGAAAGAATCATGGTGGCAACAACATCCAGCATTCCATCATCGTCAATCTCCTTCCATTTTCCCTGCTCGTTCCTAACTCTTGTTCCGGAAACTGTTCGGATTTTGATGCAAATGGGAGCTTCAGCACATGGGGTGCTGCTTCGAAGAGCTGGAGGCACTGGTGGCTTACTCAAGAGAAGGTTTTTCAGTAATGTCTTTCCGACACCAGGTAGGCCGAGGATGATGCAGACGAGTGTAATGACTCTTACGTAGCCAGCCTTCAATGCTTCGCTAAGGAGACGCTGAGATTGCTTGGATAGTGATGATTCTGGAGTTATTATAGCAATTTAGAACAATATAGGTACAGGTAAGGCGCTAGTACAAAGATTCTGTACATAAAACAGCTTCATAATTTTGGTTTGAAAGTTTAAACGAGAGTTTGTAAGAATAATGCTCTATTCATTAGTGACTTCTCTGTAACAGTCTGAAAACTGTATATAGCAGAGGGAGGGTTCACCTATTCCCACCACATGAATGCACAGCCATAGTCTCTGTCATGTCATGTGATTTAGCTCCTTGGTTGTTAGTCCATGGGGAGGAGGGGAGATGGCAAAGAGAAAACATATCCTCTAAGGATTGTAGGATGCATTACATGTACACCACAAAAATGTAATGATCATCACATGCAATACCATGATTGGTTCAATGCAATGCATGTACAACGGGCTGCAACTCTGACGACCTTTACCAAAATTAATCTGAGCATACTGTGGTATACAACAATGCTGCTACAATTTGCGAGTTGGTAGGAAAAATTAATATGATATTTAGTGTATTTGGGTGATATATCAAAAGCAAACCTTGGTTTAATTTTACTTCTTGTTCATTCGCTTGAGTCTCATACTTCTCAACCTCCTCCTTACACTGCCAGATAGTTCCCCTTGTCTGCTCCACCTGAGATGATGGGGGATCAGTAATCTCCCCCAACATCTCCAGCTTCTGTTTAAAGAGAACATGAACACATCACTACCACTTCAGCAACTACCATCATAACACAATCACTAATGGGAGGGCCAACAAATTTAATTAATACACTAACGTATGTACATGTCCACTGTACTGTATTCCAACACTTGCTAACAACTACACCACAATACACACAGACAAACTGACAAGAGAGTGTTTGTACGGAATACTAAAATGGAGAGTAGCTAAAATAAATGTGTACAGAGCACAGGGATGTGTCTATTGTAGGTGCAGCTGGTTTCAAGCTGAGCATGTACTCCATTACTCCAGCTAGCACAGTAGCTAAAGAGCACCTACCATACATACTGCAGACATAAGGTGATAATTACAGAGCTGGCCACTGTCACTGGAGTCAGTCATGAAGCAGTCTAGTCAGGCTAAGAGACACCTCTGTACTTTGCTCCTTACTTGCTTTGTACATGGTCGACATGTATGAAGTTAGACTAGTGGTGGTTTATACTCAATCATAAGCTATCTTTCTATCCTGATGATATTATTGTATGTATGTGTCAGTGGTATTTATGGATCACTGGTTCACAGACTAAAAGACACAGTCTCTGATAACATACATGTACAAGGATATTGTATATAATTAGCTTGGGTTGTGAAATGTACCACAATATGCATGCATGGTGTAGGTTTGAGAGAAATTGTAGACTAAATGTGTTAGTCAGTGTATATGAGTATGTTGTATGTCAGTGAACACCAATTAGGACACACTTAATGCATGGCTTCTCAATTTTCACAACGTCACACTCACCAGTTCCCAGGCTCTTTGGGCTGCCTGTGCATTTGCCTTATCCTGTAAGCAATGAGAAAGAAAGATAGAGATCGGTATGAACTAGAGCTCTGTAGAGCACATACCCCGCGCGCACATTGCGCAATCTATAGATTTACTTTCAGTGCATGGCTATAATTTTGTGAACTTGAGAGAAATAATGTAAATGCTGCTTAGTTGTCCAGGTGACACTTAAAACAGCACTCTCTGCACCCAGACTAGGAAGACATAAACTTGTACTACCATGTTTATGCTTAGCCTATTAGAACGCAAGCAAAAAAAATAATTTCAAATCCTGTTTGCACACAATTAGAGTCAAAACAATTCCAGAAAGTGAATTTTCTTCTGTTAATTAGATGTTGCATTGTAATAGATACGATTCCAGTAAATATTATTCATGAGATTGCATACACGCATGCAGGTAGCTAGTGCTTAGTCTCGCAAGCCAGCCCCTCCTACGCAAAGAGAGAGAGAGAGAGGAGGAGGGGCTGGCTCGCGAGACTAGCTAGTGCTAGTTATCGCTAACAAGGAAGTTCCTACCAACCACAGTTTTGAGTCAGCTAAGAGCTTTACAAGCTTCTTGATCATTTTTGGATTTCCAAGAAAAGTATAAGTACAAGGTACTTCCAGACCTTTACCAGGAACACCAGACCTCTTTCTTCTTCCAGTAATTTCGCAAGTTATCTCCCCACCATGATGAAGAAAGTACCAGGCCACTTTGGAGATTTCTCGTGGTAGGTGTCCAACAGCATTGTCGTCCTTTGCGACAGCTACAGCAAATCTGTCGTGTTCATTGCCGCTTTCAGTAGAATTTTGTAAAATCTGCCCCAGAAAGTGTGTCCAGGTGCTTTTGTATACGTGGTGGCCCCGAACAGTACTTACTAGGCAAAAGTGCTCTCGCTCTGAATCCATGTTTATGATCCAACTGTGACTGGTAGCTACTAAACAGCTATAAATGAGGCAAGTTTTAGGTGACCCTTGTTCTAAGTTAGGCGCCCAATAGTCTCGGATCCTCAGTGTCTGGCTGTTCTAGGCGCCGCGACCCTTGCGCTTTGAGTGCTGTTTGGCTATAAAAGTGAGGGCCTATTCGCTGCACAAATATCATTCACCAGGATGGAACAAGCGAAACTTCAGAAGTTCTTTAAGCCAGCCAATCCAAATGCTCCACTCTCTTCCACTCCAAGCCGTACTCGACATCTGCAGCTTATGCTACGAGCACCTAAAGCGAAGAGATCAGTAGGAAGACCAAGAAAGAGGCCAATTTTAGAAGTTTCACCTCAAAGAGAAGCTAGTCCTGTTGAACCCAAGGACACTCCTCCACCGCCAAAGAGGATCAGGGCCTCTTATTCAATGAAGGAAAAGTATGAAGTGGTCCAATATGCCAAGAAGAACAGCATCTATCAGGCCTGCCAACAGTTCAACTTGAGCACTGAAATAGTAGTTCCATGGATGTCTCTAGTCTAAGACTTCTCTTCACCAAAAAGTACCATATTCCGTGCAAGTGGTGCAGGCCAAAAGTTCTCCTACCCGGGTAAAAAAGAGGTTGAGCTAGTGCAGTGGGTGCTTGAGCAACGTGATCTTCAGCTTGCTGTTACTGTGCAGAACTTTGTTGATCAGGCAGTTGCAGTCTTCCAACCAACCAATCCGTCTTTCAAGGGCACAAGGGTGTGGGCACAGAAATTTATGCGGAGAAACGACCTGGTCATAAGGGCCAAGACCTCGATTGCTCAGAAATTGCCAGCTGTGCTGGAGTAAAAAAATGACAGCCTTCCTGCAGTCTGTGAGAGAAGAACGTGTGGTGCATGACTACCCTAAGGAGCTAATAGGAAACATGGACGAAACACCCATGTATTTTGAAATGTCAGGCAACACAACAATTGATAAGAAAGGGATAAAACTATCTCAGTAAGGACTACTGGAGCAGAGAAACGCCATCTCACCGTGGTGTTGGCAGCTACAGCAGATGGGCAGATGCTCCCACCAATGATGATTTTTAAGGGGAAGCGAAACCTGAAAAAAATCATTGTTCCGAAGTAATAGATTTGTACTTTAAGTTAGTATGTACATGTATACAAATGTTATGCATGATACCATATTTTCTACAGAGATTGGATTGTGTGTGTTCAAGTAAAAGGCTGGATGGATGGTGACTTGATGAAAAAATGGATTAGATAGATCTGGGTCAAGCACACTCAACGTAGGAAGGCTCTATTGGTAATGGACTCCTTCTGTGCTCACTGTACTGAGGACATCCAGGATCTGTTGGCAGCAGCTAATTCAGAGGTAGCCTTTATTCCAGGAGGCTGTACTTCAAAACTCCAACCTTTAGATGTGTCTCTAAATAAGCCATGCCATGCCATTCAAGGTGGAGTGCCGAAAATCATTCTCCAGTTTTTGTCACTCGCAGCTGGCAAACATGAGTGACCCTACTGATCGACTCAAGATAGCCTCAAAGCAGCAGGTCTTGCAGTGGGTAGAGGCAGCACAAAAACACCTATCAGAAAGACCTGAGATGGTCAAAAGATCTTTTCAAGTGACTGGTATCTCTCTTGCCTTAGATGGATCTGAAAACAATCTGTTTAGAAATGATACCTGCCTGAAGCTTCCCACAACAGACAAGCTGAAGAAGAGTCTGAGGATGAAGATCCATTTAAAAATCTAGATGGTGACTCAGAGCTGGAAGACTGAATTGCATGTACTAGTATACCACTGTGCATACAGTGTAGACCTTGTGCACACAGTGTAGACCTTGTGTTGTACTGTGTATCTGAAACCTTATACATGTGTCATGCATCAGTGGTCAGCACTATTGCGCTAATTGGATTACATGGAAAATAATTATAGGCAGAGGCTTCCGTTGTAATAGACTACAAACAATTCCTGGAATTGAATTTCCTTGTGGTAATTGGATCATGCGTTCTATTAGCATAAATTTGTTGTAATAATAGTATAGCTATCTTACATAGTGATTGGTTGCATGGGGCTTCAGATTTCAGTCACGATAGACGTCACGAGCATTATTTAGAACATCGGCGATCTTTATCAGTCATACGCTTGTTAGTTGTGCACATGAGCAAAAAGCACAATGGGGATGCATCATGCATTAATGGGCACTGTCGATAGGCGTGGCTATGGTGGCCAACAAAAAGGCACTATTCGTGATACTCGTGGACCGTATCCCTCGATTTGACGCACACTGAAGCCATTTTTTGCCGAATTCGATTGATTCATTGTGCTTACGAGTCGCTTAGATGCATACATCTCAAGATATGGCGATTTTTATGCTAACGACAATGATACCCATTGTGCATGCGCACTGGGTAATTATGATGTAGGTTGATCAAAGTAGTTATGTAACTCCATAATTGAGGTAAGGTCAGCTAGTAGCTACTGCAGTGGCTTTACCACTGACTTCATGGCATCTATTACATCACGGACTCTTACATGCCATCCAATCATGTCTTCCATGGGTAACTCCTCTACAGGTACATTACATCCCCAGTAGCAATTTACTTTTCGGTATCTTGTAATCATGATGTTATCTATGAGATAATTACCAGAAAATTCAGGGCCTCCATGGAGCCTTTCTGAGATTTAAAAATTGGTAACTACAGATGTATGTAAAGTATCTGACGCATGCATGTATTCAGTGAATACATTAATAGCTGAGTGCTACTGTCTCTAACAAGTACCGCTGGCCAAACTTCACATAATCTCTTGGTTGACGTAATCCCGTGGATCTAACCTTGCACTATATATCATGCATCATGCCATGATTGGTACTGCGCCGTCGAGATCGTCTCCTGTGCTTGAAGCATCGAAATTTTTCCCCGTCGAGGTCGAGAGTCGGTCTCAGACTTCATCTCTGTGATTGAGGTGCCGGCATCGATGTGAATTGTAGATTGTGTACGCACTATATTGACGACCTTTACCAAATGCACCATTACTTTGATGCAGCTACTGAGGATGTGGTAAATTGACAAGCAAGGTTTGTGTATTTACAATCTGATACGTATGGGGAGGTACATGTATATAAGTGAACCATAAAACAAGGAGAGGAATCCACTAGTGATCATGTATACCCTAGTAGCAGCCACTTTTTCATACAAATCTGTACATACACCTATTACACAGGGGGGTATGGTTTATTAATTACTAGCACAGCATTGTGGGGTGAGCCTGAGTAGGTGACAGACGTTTAATATGTGGCCCCAAAAAGGCTAGCTATAATTTATAGGCTGAGCAGGATTCACAGTTATGTGCTTGTGCTAAGTAGTACAGTGGAACCCCTCTAAAGCGGACACCATTGGGACCAAAGATTTTGTCCGCTGTAGTGAGGTGTCCTTAGCTCAGGGGTTAGTGGTTGACCACGCCCCTCCTACAATTGCGGCCAGCTATGATAAAGCACTATTGTGGATGACGAAAAAGACCGTATTGATGAGAGATCTGTCAACTGACAGCTTCTAAATAGGAATTTGAGACATATTTAGACTTTACTATATCTACTGGTTGCTGAAACTGACCGATTTTAATGGTGGATGTGGCTAACTGACCATTATGCAAAGTTGTTCACTATTGTGCAGACTCGAATGGGACCAAAGCAAGTGTCCGTTATACGGAATAGCAGGGTATCCACTATTGAGGGGGTTTGAATAATATTATATTGAAGTCTATGGAAATACAATCCGGATATTCAGAATTGTCCGTTATATTGCAGGTGTCCACGATTGAGGGGTATCTGTTGAGAGGGGTTCCACTGTATTCTGTTTGACGTGATCTAGTTTTGTTACTCTTTCATGTTAATGTGCACTCACTACGTAGCCTGGCCTCTCTTCTAATTCTGCCAATTCTGTGGCTAATATTACATATTGATATGAACTCAAGTCTCGTAGCCTGGCCTCCTCAGGTGCATTAAGGCATGGGACATGCAATTTTGTGTCAAAATATGGTGATATAAAACTCACTGTATCTGGAAAACTCTTTAAGATATGTACGTCAGATTTGGTTAATAAATTTGATTGTTGGTACCTTAATCCAATTTAGGACCAAATTGGTTACCATAGCAACCAGTCCTGTAGGCATGGCAACCAAAAACAGCACATGATATTTATAAACAAAAATTGCAAATTCCAGAATAGAAGATGACCTTAAGTAGTTTCTTTCCCAACTTTGTAAGATAGTTAAATAAGATGCTAGAGTATCTCAAACTATCTAGGAGGATGGATAAAAAGGCTTGTTCTTGAGCGAGGTGTCGACTTGTGTGCTCAATAAGCCCCAGAATCCACTGCTAGTTCATGTATTTCTTGTTACCGCTCACCTACAAGCAATCAGATCCACTTCTCCCAGATGAATCTATGAAGCAGAGGTATCTAACGTTCTGGTGAGTCACTTTTTGCAGCCATAAATCATCGTCTTCTGCTCCGGAAATCGATCAGTAGCTTCTTGGCTGCTAGTTGCCTCACTGCTCAATGCAAAACATATGGAGAGCGAGCATGTGCACGCTCGTTAATGATATACAAATTAGATGCAAATGATATTCATGAGCGGAAACGGCCAATATACGCGAAATTGTACTCCCATGCCTTATTGTACCCGAGTCTCTCTCAACTCTGTGGCTAAAATAAATGCCGCTGATTTTGACAAGGGGTGGTCATATCATTATATAATTGCTGTACTGACCAGGATCAAAGTGAGATCAAGCGATCAAGCTGTAAAATGGAGATGATCAAGCGATGAAGACTTCTGGTTGCGTTGCTCAATCAAGATCAAGAGAGGTCTTTTCCTATGACTTCACCCACACCCCACCCACCTCCAATTGGCAATCAAGGGTCAAGGCTGGTGTGATCAAGCATAGATTATAATATATCACCCACCCGATCAGGCAGATGATTTACAATCTATGGATCAAGCGATCAAGGTCCAAAAATGGGCTTGATCAAATTTTGATCCTGGTCGCCGGTATCAGTACAGTAGGTATAGATTCAAGTAGTCTAGCCTCTCCTTTGCTGCAAGGATAGCTGCCTCTGTTCAACATTGCTCTTTGCCTTCTTAGCTGTTCCTCACACTGTTGAGCTGACTCCAATTGATATTGGATAAGCTCTATCTCACTCTCTATCGCCTCCTCCGATACGTATATGTGAAGACACAAGTGTAAATTCGAAAGTTGTTGAATTAGAACAGCATACATGTGGAATAACCAACATTGGGTGGGGCGTAACTAAGGAAGGGCTGACGTACATGTACCATATACATTATATATCTCATTCGCACAGTTCATTCTTGTTTATGTGGGGCTCACTCAGGCTCACCCCAATCATGACACGAGTGCTAGCATGAGATAGGGGAATTCCCCTCCCACCCTGTCCAACATGTGACTGGTCCAAATCAGTCATAATGGATGGTGAGGGTGTGAGATGTTAATGACCAGAACACAGCCTCCCACGGATTACCACACACCTAATGCATCCATAATCGTAACAGTGGAGAAGATGCACACAGAATATTAATGTAAAAAGATACCCACCAATTAATTATATCACATGTAGCGTAAGCCGCCATATATCGGCATGTATGTAATACCGGCACTGCCCGTGCCAATCATCGGCATCTAGTTTACGACGTATTTTACGGGATTATACGGACATCGCTGAAGCGTTTACGGACCTGAAACTTTCAATGGCCATTGCACACCAAGGAAAGTAAACAGGAAGAAAAGGATGATATTACTGGCAAGAAGGCGTGGCGAATAAGCTCTATACCAAGTTCGATCAAAATTGGATGAAGTATCTGGCGTCTACAGGGAGAAATAGCTCATGGCGGCTTTACCGTGGCCTAGCAAGAGCTAGAAAGATTATTATTCCGTCATAGTTGCTCTTAAGGTGGAGGCTGATGCCTAGAACACATCCAAGTCCTTCACGAATTTATTATACTGTTGAAACAGCTCCAGTATCGATTTTACGTGTAGTATCAACACATTCACGGCTGCCGTTCAAAGACGATGCAAGCGATCGATATGAGAAGAGAGATATAGTGAGAGGACATCCTGAGGTATCTGGGGGTATTTTTTCTATAATTTTCTGGCAAGTAAGGCAGCAGTAAAAGGCTCGAGAAGGCCAAGGTGCCAATATATGGCGCATTCGCCATTATGGAAAAGAATAGGTGTGCCGATAATACGTACCGGTTGCCAATAAATGGTATTTTCATGTCTGCACATTAGCGCTTATAGCTCATTGATTAATAGGGCCTACCTCGCTGGATTCTAGTTAATGAAAGCCTACGTCAAGAGCTTCCTTTCAGTGCAAGAACCAAGTTCATACGTCATTCCTGGCGGGAGTTACAAATGGGGAAAATTTGCATGCCGATAAATGGCGGCTTACGCTAACAATTTACTTTATGATATAGATCATATAGACTACATAAACCAGGATTGGAAACAGCTCACATGAGTAATATAGTCAATAATTATTGGGACAATCTGTATCGCACAAAAAACCACCTAAAATAAAATTGCAAAAAGTGGTCTAAAATTACACATACTTTCTAATACTTTTGACAACAGCTATTGAACAGAAAACCCTTACAAGTTTATAACTTGGCCATCGTCGTGGATAAGGCCTTTTTCCAATTGTATGTAATGACGAGAAGTTCCTTAGTTCAGTATCTGAGGTGTCCTTTTGTGTTTCAGGCTTAGTGGTAGCAGTATCCTCCAAATACCGTATAGCGAGAAATTTTTTAGGGAAAAAATTAATCTTCACGAATTTCACAATTTTATAGTCACCCGTGAAAATTTTTTCCACAAAATTTTAGGCATTCCACACCCATTATACAATCAGTTTGATATTCCGTGAAAGTTTTCTCCGCAAAATGCTCCCTTCCTACCAATCCGCGAAAGTTTTCTCCCTCGAAAGTTTCCCGCTATACAGTAGTGGCTATCCTCAGGGGCGGATCCAGAAGTTGAGGTCACAAAGATGAGTGTGCATGCAAAACCTTTGGCCACACCCCAAATCAATAAACCACGCCTCCTAATATGCCGCAATTGGCTACTTTGAGTTGCTTTCTGGCAGCACAATGCTCCTTTTTGACAAACTTTCAAACGTCTGAGCAAAACTTGGTTTGTTTTTGTGAAAGTAGAAGTTGAAGATACTGTATCCTCCCAAAAATAAGCCCCTCCCCTCTTTGACCCTCAATGGTTGGATGACTGCCACAGAATATCAGAACTTGCTATTGCATGTCTATGGAAAGCAGAGAATACCGACTCTTGATAGTTGATTGCTACAAGCCCCACAGAGCTGAAGAAAGCATCAAGATGGCAAAAGAGCATTGCAATTCAGATGTTGTCATTGTCCCTGGAGGGTGCACCTCAATCATCAAATCAATGGACAAGTGCATCAACAAACAGTTTAAGGAGAGCATGCAACAGAGCTGGCAAGAATGGATGCGCCAAGATCGAGCAAAGACTAAGCAGGGAAACGTAAAGCAGCCAACTCGCCAGGATGCCATCAACTGGGTGTCCATAGCATGGGATTCCATCTCTCAGGAGACCATAGTCAATTCCTTTCTTGTTTGTGGAATCTCCAATGCTCTGGATGGCTCGGAAGATGACTACGTGAGTGACGATGTTCCTGCCATTGAGCTGGAGTCAGTGGAGGAGGAAGAAAAAGGAGAGGAAGGATAAGATGACTTGGAGGATGGCACAGACATTGATGACCTTGGAGATCCATTTAGTGATGATTCAGATATAGATTGAACTATGCTATACATTGTACATGGAACTAGCTAAAAAATGCATATCTTTTATCACAATGAATCTCTGTACTTATAATCGTGTAAACTAACCTTTTGCCACTATCAACATTGCACAATCACACTATAACAGCTAGTAAACCACTGGCCAAGGGGGGCTTATATTCAAGGGAAAGTGCACATTCGAAAATAAGCCCCCTCCCCAGTCTAGGTCATGTCTACTGCTGAAAAAGGATGGGCTTATTTTCGGAGGATACGTAATAGTTATACCATGCCCACGAGGGCTGTATGGGATTTATTGCCTGAGCCCGAGGGCGGAGCCCGAGGGCGAAGGCAATAAATCCCATGCGGCCCGAGGGGGCGTGGTATAACTATTTTAAAGCCTACTATGGCAACGCATCTGCATTACTATAGTAACGCATCCCGTATTGACGTCATCCGACCACAACCATAGCAACTACAGCAGCTCCATAGCGACCGTATGACGTCATACCGTTTGAATGTATGTACTAGCTAGCCAGCTGTGTAGCTGGCAGCGCTCTTGTACGCTAGTAGCAGCAATGATTCTACCTAGCTTCTTGACTCTTGGTTCCTACAGTGACTATCGATCATCTGCAGCAATTCCTTGACTGAAATTCTGGCCTTTGTTGCTCGTTTTTATTTCTAAGGTAAGCAAAAAGATTGGCTTGTATGGCCTGGAGGGATCTAGATGTAAACGGGGAGTGTGCGTAGCTGAAACAGGCAGCATCAGGCTTACTGGGCTTTGTACAGTTGTTTTGTAGTGCGTGGTAGAGATCCAGATTGTATTTACAAGCTAGCTACGATCGATATGTATGGCGTACGCGCGTTGCAGCAGCGATAGCTAGCTGCAGTGTGAGACCTCTAACAAAACTAGCGATTAAATCGCTAGTCAACACAGCCAAAAACATTCATAACACCCATCTAATCTGTTCGTACATACATAGACATTGCTTTGTACATAGCTTCTATGGCAAAACTCATGGCGCAAGAGCGGCCGGGCAATATTCGTATTGCCCTAACCACATCCTGGGTGATATGAGTATTGCCCTCGCCTTGGTCAGCTTTACGGCGTATAGCGGAAGTGCGCGGCACTTTGATCCACCCACGCAGTAGGCTTTAAGGTACTATAAAACTTTGAAATTTAGCAAGATTAACGGATCCGCCACTGAGGGGTGCACGTGCACCCTGTGCCCCCCTCTGGATCCACCCCTTATCCTAGTGCAGAGCCACCATATTTTGACCTCGACCTTCGGTTTTTGGTAACTTGCCACAAAAATCGAGATAGAGTGGTTTTGTACAGCGCTCTATGGGGAAGTATGGACGAAGACGACTGAAATAGTAGTGCACAACTTTGTACCCCGAAAAGACTGCCGTAGACAGTTGCACTCATCAAAAAATGTTCTTCATAGAGCTTTATTTTCATTGTCTCCATTTAGCTATAGCACTAACACAGACTGCAGTAGAGCCTTGTTGAGGTGCCTTGGTTTAGGGCAATACGGAGTGCCCGCACTCTGTTGCTCACGTGAGCTGTTTCCAATCCCAGTTACATAGTGTATATGATCTATGGTTATGAGGTAATTATGGTGTAACCAATGGTGAAATTATGATGAAATTATGATGCAACCTATGAGGTAATTATGAGAAAATCCAGGGTGCAGGCTTCGCTGGAACCTTTCTGGGACTTGAAAATCAGTAAAGACAGTAGGAGGCATAAAAACGGTGATGTTTCCGTTCCGTACCATTCCACCTAAACGGAATACGTCCGTTCCGTTTGCCATTCAGTTCCCGTTTCGTGTGTGCAAGCGATCAATTAACACATTGGGCATGTCTTACCAATGTGGCAGGAACCAAAGCTGGCTTGTTCGCTTGTGAACCTAGAATCGATGGTTGTACATTTCCACTGTCTTCTAAACTTCGCTGGGACACTGTGCTGCTGCCGCTCTTCTGATTTTAGTGTGTTTTGCGATTGCAGCTCGACTGCAAGCGATTTTCGCTATCGTCAATCAATCGATCTCGGATCACTGATCAATTCAAATTGCATCTACAACTAGCAGATCGACTGAAATAGTACTCCTTTCGGCTTTCTTGGACTCCTCTGGTGTGTAGTTTGAGCTAGCTACGGTTTGCAAAGTTGGTCGCACCATTTGTTGCCTGCTCCATCTCTCGTTCACTTCCCGTTTTTTGTTGAACGAAACGGGCATGCGTTTCCATTTAAATGGAACAGGACGGGACGGAAACGTCACCGTTTTTATGCCTCCTACTATATGTAGAGTATTTTACGTGTATATCCAGCCAATATTATACAAGCTGAGCACTGCTTTCTTTGAAAAGTACCACTAATTGAATTTCACACGTTTCTTGGCTTACATAATGCAGTGGATAAATAAACCTAGCTTTGTGCTATATACAGCATGCATCATTATGAAGGGGCTGGCCTGTGCACGAGACTGCAGCGCAACCAATCTCAAGTTCTGAAGGTACACTGCGCTGTTGAGTCTGCCTCTGTGGTTGAAGCATCGACACTTGTCGCTATCGAGGTTGAAAGTCGGTCTCAGACACCATCTCCATAATTTCTGGTGCTGGCATCGATATGTACGTATTCTATTGACGACCTTTTACCATATGCACCATTCACTATGCAGCTACTGGGGATATGGTCAGGTATTCATAGTGTATTATATTATTGATAATGTAAAATAATGTCACAATCATGGAATAATGTGGCTAATATGCATGAGTTACTCATAGTATTAAAGCTCACATACTCAGAGAAAATCTGAACGGTATCACCTTTCTAGCTGTACGTACATCAATCATTAGTAGAGTGCGCATGCAGCAGCAGCACAAACTTTTAAACCTTACTTTGTAGACCACACCCCTCAATGTCAATAGCTGCTCGAACTCACCACTGCAATAGCGACATTCTCGCTCTGTTGAATCTATCACCAGGCTATGACAAAGAACAGATCTCGTCTCTCACTTCGCTCGAGGCTTGGCAGCCTGCTGAGCAAGCCTCTCAAAATGCACGGTGCTTCGCGCCGTTCGTTGGAGAATGTATCTCTATGGCCACCTTGTTTATGCACGCGGCACTGCGATTCTGACCAATCGTGGGCCTTCTGAACTTGTAACAGAGCGCATCTTTTATGCCCTCCGGGTTAGGATACTGACTATAATAATATACAAAAAGAGATTGTCTGAAAAATATTATTCATTGTATAATTCAATAAGAATGTAACAAGGGTAATTCTAGGATTTTTGTAACAGCCATAAGCAGCTTCCTTCTAGGGGGTATGGGGGCATGTAACCCCTCCGCCCCCCCCCCCCCCCCCAAGGGTATATCTGGCGCCTCCTGGAGCCGTTTTCTTCTAACAGATATCATAAGATAACAAGTATATTTAATGTCACAATCATGGGATAATGTAGCTAGTATGCACAGTAGTACCGTGCACATGTGCAGATGGAAGCGGTACGAACTTTGAACCTGTACCAATTTTTGCACAGGCTACACCCCTTACAGAAAGCAGTTGCTCTGTGTAATGGCAACATTCTCACTCTGCTCGAATATCGCTACTAAACTACTGATAGGTATGACAAAGAATAGACCTCGCCTCTCGCTTCGCTCGAGGCTCCGTGGCTAGCACCAGCGCCAGCTCAGCAGGCCTCTCGAAACACGTGGTACTTTTGCGCCAATCATTCGACAATGCGTCACTAGCTGCAGCTAAGGCCCGAGCCACTCTTCTTTGTGCACAAGGCCCTACAGTTCTGACCAATCCTGAGCCTTGTAGTGCGAACTCTCTCTCCACCCGCTCCTCACGTTCATAGCAACTGGGCACATCCAAGATGCGTATCCATGCCCTCATGTAATGATATGGTCTGTATAAGAAAAAGATTGTTGTGAATCGTGTTTTGTCACTGTCACCTATTGTCACCTTAATTGTTGTGTCGCCAAGCAATCACTTTTATTTTGTGTCTCGCTGTCTGTTCTCATGTAACTGATGTAGATGGGCCCTGATAGCCCTGCTTCTTTGTGTATAAAAGTCTGTACTGCTGCTTGTGTAAGTCAGTCCTGCTATTACATAATATTTATTGACTTATTGTGAAGCTATCCCTCTATCCATAACAATTGGTGTCAGGAGTGGGATTCGCGATGAGCATTACTTGCTCTCAAGCTAAGCAGGAGGAGCAGCTGACTACCCTTCTAGCTGTGTTGGAGGAACAAAAGCAGGACAGCAAGGCAGAGTGAACGCCTGGAAAAACTGCTACAGTACCATGAGCAAAATCAAAATAAGCTGGAAGAGAGGCAAAAGAACACCATTCAACAGATGGAAATGTTGCAGGAAGATGTCTGCTCCTTGCTCCTTGATAAAGTGGGAGTACACAGGTTGAACTTGCTATTGGTTTTTGAGTGCCAGAAACAGCTGAAAATTGAGCGAAAGATCAAGAGCTCAGGAAGGAATTGATGCCGGAGGTGAAGAGATCATTACAGGAGGAGATTTCATCAAGACCTCTTAGTGTACTCCCGCCAACATCTGCAGTAACACCCACCATTGGTGGAGGGATCAAGGCACCAGCTACAGCCTGTGCGCTAGCAACTAAACCAGCCACTTATGATGGGAAGACTACCTGGGATGCATATCGAGCCCAATTCGAGCTATGGCAGGTTTAAATCATTGGAATAATGAATAATGGCTGTAAATTTGAGGGGGCCAGCAGCAACTGTCCTCACTTACCTGCCTAGTGAAGATTGTCAGAACTTTGAGGTGCTGACAGCAGCCCTGGAGAGTCGATTTGGTTCCGCAGAGCTGAACAGGGCACAGCTTAGCGCACGAATGCACCATCGGGAGGAGACTTTGCCAGAGCTGACGGAAGATGTGGACCAACTCACCCGTCTAGCATATCCAGATGCTACCACAGCTATGCTACAAATGCTCGCTCATGATCAGTTTATTGATTCCTTGCCTGATGAAGAAATGCGCTTAAGGGTGAGACAGAATCGCCCCCGCAGCCTTAAAGAAGCTTTGCAGTGTGCATTGGAACTGGAGTCCTATCAGTTGGCCAGTCGACACCAAAGAGGAGCAGGAACAGTGCGGGAGGTGCAGCTGGAAGAGGATTCGAGGCAAGAAGCTGAGCAGCAACAGTTAGTGCAACTTCAGCAGCTTCAAGGTGAAATTCAGAAGATGCAGAAGTCTTTGGAAGCATTCCAGCGGATTCCTGAGCAAGGAAATCAAAGATCAAATCAGAGGCAGAGAAGTAGAGCTCTGGCTAGCAGCAACATTGTCTGTTGGAACTGCAGAAAACAGGGACATATTCAGAGAGACTGCCAAGAATCTCATGCTTCCCTGTCGGGAAACAACCAATAGCTGAGCTCGCGGGACAGAGCTCAGCTAATTCTCAAGCCCCTAATTTTATGTGTAAAACTGGATTGATATGCGAGTTACAAGATAGTCCAGCAGTGTCAGGAAAAGTCAGTGCTGTATAACCATGGACACTGGAAGCTATTGTTAGATCAGATTTGGTTAAGCAAGACTGTAATGTGCTTCTGGAAAATTATTGGATGAAGACAGTAACCGGGAAGACACCTATCCTTGGGAAAGGGAAGTTGCAGCTCAGTATTGGAGCACAGCACGAGATGTTGGTGGCAGACATCACAGATGATTGTATCCTGGGAACAGACTTTCTTCAACCTCCTGGTTGCCTTGTTGATTTCAGGGATGGAAAGCTCCTGGTGGGTGATGAAGAAAATCCCTTTATAAAGTCATGTTCACAATCGGATCCGTCATGCTACCGAGTTCTACTAATGGAATGTGTTGATGTTCCTCACCGTTCAGAAACTGTGGTAAAAGCTCAGGTTGAAGGATCAGTAGGTGCAGCCAAGTGGGGATTATTAGAACCTGGAGCAGCTACCAGCCGAGCAGCCGATAGAGTATTGATTGGAAGGACTCTCGTAAATTTGGAAAGGGAAGATGTTCCCTTGCGACTGATGAACATATCTGATCACCCTCGCCGAATCAAGAAAGGAACAGAACTGGCTGTTTGTTAACCTGTGTGTGGTATTTCTATCTGTGATGATCTCAGGGATGGTGTGGGCAATATTAACAGAGCTCAAGCCGAGATAAAGCTGCCAAATCATGTGAGAGAACTTTATGAAAAGAGTATTGTTGGGTTGGATAAAATTCAGAAGGAGATGCTGTATACATGAATTTTCTGCGATTTGGGCCGGACTGACCTTGTGAAGCACCGCATCAATATAGGTACAGCAGCTCCAGTGAGGCAGCCACCTCAGCAATTTCCATTTGCGAAGAGGGAGAAGGCTGATAAAGCCATTGCTGAGATGAAGCATGATGGAATAATAGAACCATCACCAGTCCTTGATCGTCACCTGTGTTGCTAGTGAAGAAAAACGATGGAAGCACAAGATGTTGTGTGGATTATCGGAAACTGAATAGTGTGATTGTAAGATCATGTTTTTGCATTATTCATAATTATGTCATCATTTATGGTGTTGTGCTCACGTGATTTGATTAATCCCTATCATGTACTTTTTGTGATCACTATGATTTTTGGTGAGCTGTTATTCTCTGCATTTTCTCCCTCTCTATAATGAAAATATAACTATTTACACTAACTGCTAAAGACCCTGGTAGTTGTAATTGGCGACCTCGCCAGGATCGGCTGACCTGAATGTCACAGTGTGAGCTGAAGGCCCTGATAGAAAAAGGGGATCTAACTCAAGAAAAGCGACTCAGATCTGGGAGACTCAGAGCCAGAAGAGACGACGCTATGGCTGAGGAAGGTCTCAGCGAGCTGGAAGAGCTTCAGACACAGTTACGGGAAGCCCGAGCTAGGCTCAAGGCACAGAGCCGAGAATTGGCCGACGCCCAGAGAGGGGGGCATGAGTGACGCTCAGAGTGAAGCCAAGGCAGCAAGGCAACGCACCGAGGAGCTAGAAAACGAACTCCGTGCTACAGCGCTACAGGCAGAACTTGATAAGCTAAGGGCGCTAGAGACGTTGAGAGAAAATTTCGACGAAGAACGCGAGAAGTTGAGGAACGATCGCGCTCAAGACGGAGCACGATTCTCGGAGTGGAAAGTTATGGCAGACGCGGAAAAAGGGGAACTTACAGAGCAGGTACGGCAGCTAAAAGAAGAGCTGGAGAAGGCCAGAAGTAAGCCTAGATTTAGATCTAGATCTGGCAACAGTAGTGAAGGCCACACCCCCGAAGATACAGGCGGGCGTGGGCCCCCAACGGAGCCAGCTCACAGTGGCCACACCCCCGATACCGGCGATGGACATGCCCCAGATGTGCGTGATGGCCACACCCACGACGATGTCACCCCTCTAGGTGATGCGGATGCCACTGCTAGTACTGGTGCTGGTGCTGGTGAGCCTACTACAACCACTGGAGGTTCAGCAACCGGAGAGGCCTCTGCTACAACAGAAGCAGGCATAATGCAATCAGTCACCAGGCTACTAGAAGCCCAGACACAGATGATGACAGTGCAAGTACAGGCAATGGCAGCTCAGAGTTTTCCCCCACTCGATAAGTTCACGGGTGAGGACTGTAGCACTGATCAAGGTAGCTTCGAACGCTGAATTGAACGTTTCGAGGAGAGAGCGAAGATAGCCAGTTGGAAAGGAGAGCAAAAGCTACTACAGTTAAAAGCACACCTCAAGAAGACGGCCGAGCGCATGATGCCGGATGAAGAGAAAGCTGACTATGATTTGGCTGTGAAGTCGCTCCGCCAGAGGTTCCTCCTCCTTGATATCGAAGAACTCCGTGGGCTGGAATTTCACCAGCTCGTCCAAGTGAAGCAGACCGTGGAACAACTCGGCATGGAATTGCAGAAGTTAGCCCGTAAAGCGTTCCCTAAGATGGACTTGAAGGAATTCGATCGCCTCCTCAAGGGGCATTTCTACCAAGCTCTGCTGCCTAAATGGCAATGTAAACTGGGAGCACCGAAAGCCGCAGAGAGTTTCGAAGACCTGTTCGCGAGAGCACGTACATTTTAGAGGCACGAGCAACGGTTTAGTGCCAACTCTGCTAGTCGCAGTGATGCTGGTCAAAAAGGAGAAAAGAAGCGTAACAAGGATGAATCCCAAAGCAAGCCACAAGCGAGTAATGAGCCAAAGAGCGAAGCTGCTACGAGCCAGAGTAGTGGTGGACCTAAGAAGAGACGAGGAGAGTGCTACAATTGCCATGAGCGAGGGCACATAGCTAAGTACTGCCCCAAAGCAAAGGAATCTCCGGGGCGATCCAACAGCAGCTACGTCTCCATGTTGACGACAGAAGTGCTGGATAACCTATCAGTAGAGCAGCTGGAACAGATATTGGCTAAAAATAGACTGCAAGCAGAGAAGAAATTGCTGAAAGGAGAGGCAGCCAACGTCAATGCACTAAAGGGCAAGAATATCTCAACGTCGACTGCAGTTGGCCCTGTACTCCATTTGGATATTGAAATTGAAGGAGTTCCGGTCAAAGCCGTTGTAGACTCAGGAGCTCAATCTACGGTGATCTCACGTAATTTATTGCACCAAGTGAACAGACACATGAGGGAGCAAGGTCGTTCGTCACCTACGTTGGAGTTACCGAGTATCACCCTCTATGGTAGAGGTGGCAGAGACAGTAGCGAGTTGTGTGTCACAACCCAGACAGAGCTACAGCTATCAGTGGATGGTATAACCGTGATTGCTCCTGTCTTCATCCAGCCGTCAAGCAGCATACCTTGTCTGCTAGGCATGAATGTCTTACCCGAATTGGGAGTGAGAATCGTGAGAGCCAATGGGCAGCCGCTGGGTGAGCCATCCCTAGTGAAGGGAATTCCCATGTCGTCACGAGTCTGTGTCATTCAGTCGACCTACATACCCAGCCACTGAGCAACCTTTATCGAAGCTGAAATGCAACACCCACTCATCGGGAGTGGCACAGTGGTGTTCGAGCCAGATCAGACGGAATTGGATGCGATTGGACTTACTGCTGATGATTGTTTGTTGACGAGGAGACCTAACGGACACTTGTGGATCCCAGTCGAAAACAGTGCCTCTGTATCCACTCGATTAGTGCCGGGAATGTGCATCAGTACTGTCACTAGTGTTGTAAACACACCCCGAAGTGCTGACTCAACACCTATTGTCCCAGAAGCACAATGCTTTATTGTCAATACCAAGTCTCCTGAATGAATAGACCAGTTGTTTGAGGCCCTCAAGTTGACGCGAGGATCTCTCAATGCTGAACAGTTCACCCGTCTGAAGAAGCTAATAGCGAGCAATGCTGACGTGTTTGCACTTCGCGACACTGAGTTGGGACACACTGACTTAGTCTAACACCACGTAGACACCAGTGACCACCCACCTATCAAGCAACCAGTGAGACGTGTACCCTTTGACAATTTGGATACACTCGGTGGAACGAAATTCTTCTCTTCGCTAGACCTCGCATCCGGGTACTGGCAAATCGGTATGGACGACGAGTCGAGAGCCAAGTCTGCTTTCATTACACACCGAGGACTATACTAATTCACATGTATGCCTTTTGGAACGTGTAATGCCGCCGCAACGTTCCAGTGATTGATGGAATGTGTACTCTCTGGAACGATTTGGAAGTCTTGTTTTGCATATATTGATGATATGCTAGTCGGCTCACTTACCTTCGATGATCATCTAGACTATTTGCAGGAGGTACTTTCCAGGCTGTGCAAGGCTGGCTTATGTTTGAAGGCCAGGAAGTGCTTGTTTTTGAGGGAAGAGGTGCCCTACTTAGGCCATATCGTAACCAAGCACGGGATCAAACCAGACCCTGGGAAGATCCACACTGTTAAACAGTATCCCGTTCCTGTCGATGCTACTCAAGTCCGACAATTTTTAGGGCTTACGTTGTACTACCGCCGATTTGTGCTGCAGTTTTCGAGAATTGCAGCCCCACTTCATTTGCTACTCAAGAAGGATGCCACTTTCCAATGGACTAACTCGTGTCAGGAAGCATTCGAGCACCTGAAGGAGTTGCTGGTTAGTAGTCCTGTGCTCACGTATCCACAGTTCCATTCAAAGCACCCCTTCATTGTGGAGACAGATGCTAGCGCCAGAGGACTCGGAGCTGTGTTGGCCCAACAGTAGGCAGACGGTCAAGTCCACCCTATAGCTTTTGCATCCCATTCTTTGATAGTTCCCGAGCGCGATTACGCCATAACGGAGTTGGAGACTCTTGGATTGATGTGGGCACTGAAGATATTCCGCGCTTACTTGCTCGGATACC
Source organism: Cliona cf. orientalis (assembly GCA_963930775.1). Lineage (NCBI taxonomy): Eukaryota > Metazoa > Porifera > Demospongiae > Clionaida > Clionaidae > Cliona > Cliona cf. orientalis. The sequence continues at coordinate 7,617,131 of OZ005697.1, forward strand.
GTTGCATTGTCTTCACCGATCATACCGCTTGTACCTCACTCCTTACGAATCAGCATCCCTCACCCAAGCTCGCCAGATGGAGCATGATTATCCAAGAGCTGGATCTAGACATTCGTCACCGCTCTGGTAAGAGTAATCTTGTCGCCAATGCCCTTTCCAGGAATCCACTTCCGCCTGCTGAAGTACTGCAGATTGACGTTGGATCACTAGTGTTCCCGGTGTGTGGCGGATTGTCGTGCCGAAAGCTTTGAGAGAAACTCTGCTCAAGGAATCACACAGTGGCAAGTTTGCTGGCCACTTCGCTGAGCAGAAGCTTTACACAACTTTGAGAACCAAGTATTGGTGGGACAAGATGCGATCAGATGTACTGTAGGAGTTGCCTGACCTGTGCGTCTCGCAAGGGCCCTGGGAGAGCTCCACGTCCGAAGTTGCAATCGATCCCAGTGGGCGGCTCCTTCCACCGAGTTGGTGTTGACATCCTACAACTTCCTCTGTCCCACGAAGGTAAATAGTACGCCATGGTTTTCATGGACTACCTGACGAAATGGCCAGTAGTCTTTGCTGTGCCCGACTGTTTGTGGAGCATGTGATAGTGAGGCATGGAGTTCCCAAACACCTTCTTTCTGACTGCGGAGCTAATTTCCTATCTTCCTAGTGCAGGAGGTCTGCAAGCTGGTGGGTACGATTAAGCTAAATACATCTGGCTACCACCCACAGTGTGACGGCCTCGTGGAGAAGTTTAACAGCACCCTGGTGAATAAGCTATCTAAAAGTGTCAGTAAGTACGGTCGTGATTGGGATCAGCATTAGCCGTATCTTTTATTCGCGTACAGAGTAGCCGTGCAAGAATCCACACAAAAGTCGCCTTTTTACATGCTGTATGGTCGAGAACCGCAAGTTCCAACGGAGACTGCATTGAACCAACCTCGTACTGTGTACCAGATTGATTTTCCTGATTATTGTTCGGAGCTAGTTGCACACCTATCTGATGCGTGGGCCTTGGCTCATCAGAATATCAAGAAAGCTCAAAGTAAACAAAAGGCCCAATATGACAAGCATTGCAGGACACCAACAATCAAGGTTGGAGACAAAGTCATGGTGTACTTTCCTAATCAGGTTAAAGGGAAAGTGTGGAAGCTGGCCCGGCCTTACCATGGCCCCTACGAAGTGCTAGCGCTGATTAATCCCTACTATGTGCTTTTTGCGATCACTATGATTTTTGGTGAGCTGTTATTCTCTGCATTTTCTCCCTCTCTACAATGAAATACACTAACTGCTAAAGACCCTGGTAGTTACATGATGCACAAGGACTCTTATCCTCTCCCTCAAATTGATGACACCTTGGAGGCCCTGGCTGGATCGAAGTGGTTCTCAACCCTTGACTTGAAGAGTGGGTATTGGCAGGTCAAGTTAGATAAGGAAGACAAGGAGAACACTGCCTTCTCAGACGGTAATGGTCTATGGCAGTTCACAGTGATGCCTTTTTAGTCTTTGTAATGCTCCTGCAAAATTTGAGAGATTAATGGAGCAGGTACTTGCTGGATTACCTATCACTGTTGCATTAGAGTATCTAGATGATGTGTTAGTGCCAGGTGTCTTCGGCAGATCTTAACGCGACTACAGAAGCCGAAGCTCAAGTTATCACCCAAGAAGTGCATTTTGTTTCAAAAAGAGGTCAACTATCTCAGCAATGTTGTCAGTGAGGAGGGAATCTCGACAGATCCTCAAAAGATAAGCGCCATTTTAGCGTGGCCAACTCCAGCTGATGCATCTGAAGTGAAGACCTTTATTAGGCTATGTTCCGATTATCGTCAATCAATATATTCAATGTGACCGGATCTGAGAAAACCCGCCATATTCATCAATCCATGAAATTTTAGTTAGCTATATATTTGGATTGCTGTATCATAGGGCTAACCTGCCTCCAAGTCTGAGACCCATCGCGCGCTTGGCTGTGGAGCTAGAGCGCTTCGTTTGCGATCGCGTCACACCCTCAATAATCGAGAAATTACGGTCTAAAGGCGTTGCTATGCACGCGTATGGCGTTTCCGCATACTACGTGTGACCCGGAAATCAATTAAATGGACCTGGCGGAGCCGTTCGAAATGAACATAAAGATCGAGCAAGAGTTGAATTTCGTTGTTGACAACGACAGCCAATTGTTCTTAGATGCCCAAGAAGCTAAAAAGGTGAGCAAACATACAGTAGTTCGACGAATATAGCTGTATCTAGGTGGAGAATTCTAATTACCGCCCATAGCAACGGGCTCCGTGTACGGCAGCCGTACTAACTAGGTAGGTCAAAATGAAGGCTTATTTCGCCTTGGTAACTTACATTTACCCTCCGTAAGCGGTGGCAACAGTTAGTGGAAGGGTTCTTTGACATAAATATGACAAAAACTGGACTTTGACATTTTTTGACTGTTGATACTAAAAACGCGCATTGCGCCATACGCGCGTTTTGACAATATGCCGGGTTTTCTCAGATCCGGTCTCCAATCATTCTCAGATATTTCACAACCCCTCTTATCGGTGTACAGAAGAGAAACCATTCAGGTGGTCTCAAGAAGCAGAGACAGCATTCTTTCAGCTTAAACGGGCTCTCACTAGTGCACCTGTGCTTGGATACCCCCATCGTAATGGAAAATTTATTCTTGATACAGATGTAAGTAATCCATGGTAGCATGGGTGCGGTGCTCTCGCAGCTCCAGGATGGTCAGGAGAGGGTGATAGCCTATTTCAGTCGGAGCCTAAATCTGAGCAGAATGTCAATACTGTGTGACTCGTAAAGAATTGCTGGCAATGGTGAAAGCAGTTCGTCACTTTCATTGCTATCTTTATGGACAAGTTTTGTCCTGCGTACTGACCATACAGCACTTCGCTGGCTTTTGAACTTCAAAGCCCCTGCCAGGCCTAAGAAGATTCGAGCTCTACTTGCACAATACAATGTTGGCTCACCAATGGAGCAAGTGGCGATTGATGTGCTGGGACCACTACCAACTAGTGAAAGGTGGCAATAAATTGCTGCAGATTACTTCACGAAGTGGGTTGAAGGCTATGCTTTACCTAATCAATAAGCAGTAACTGTTGCCGATGTTTTGGTTAAGGAGCTTGTTTACCGCTTTGGTGTTCCACTATTTATCCACTCGGACCAGGGACGTAATTTTGAATCTGCCGTTTTTGGAGAAATGTGTAGGCTCCTCAGAATTAACAAGACGAGAACTACACCACTGCATCCGTAAAGCGATGGCATGGTTGAGAGATTCAACCAGACAACTGAAAATGAGCTGTCCAAGTATGTGGAAGATCATCAGCGAGATTGGGATAAGCATATACCCTTCCTTTTGATGGCTTATAGAACCGCTGTGCACAAAACAACTGGTCATTCTCCATCCCAACTGATTTTGGGACGACACTTGCATTTACCCATTGATTTGACTATGGAAAGGCCGGAAGAAGAAAGTCCCCAGCTCACTACATCTTATGCCAATCACCTATTAGGGAAACTTGAGGACATTCATTAATTTGCTTATGAACACCTGCAATAAGCATCCGACAGAATGAAGGAGCGCTACGATTTAAGTAGCCAAGGGAAGAAAGACCCTGGAGCATGGAGATGCTGTTTGGCTCTTTAACCCTCAGAGGAAGAAGGCCTCAGAGGAAGAAGGGGGTGACACTTAAGTTATTCCGTAATTGAAAGGGTCCATATGTGGTCATTAAGCGAATTAATGATGTTGTCTACAGGATTCAGCTTGGTCCTAAAACTAAGCCAAGAGTTGTACACTGCAACAGACTATGGAAGTATAGTGCATGGGCTATCTCCATCAACTTGGTTAAAAATTATGGCAGAGCAGGCTGCTCTAACTGGAATTGATCACTACATTGAAAGTGAAATAAGTTGCTTTACAACGGCAACTAACGACAGTGCAGACCTGGAGGAAGTTGGAAACAGTGACGGAAGCCAATCTGATGAGCAGTGCAGTAACAATGCAGCAAGGAAAAGTACTCATAGACGAAAGCCGCCTGAGCGTTAGGCCACTAACAAGCAAAAAAGAAAAAAAGGGGAGTGGTGTTGTGAACCGTATTTTGTCACACCTATTGTCACCTTAACTGTTGTATCGCCAAGCAATCATTTTTATTTTGTGTCTCTCTGTCTGTTCTGATGTAACTGTTGTAGATGGATCCTGACAGTCCTACTTCTCTGTGTATAACAGTCTGTACTGCTGCTTGTGTAAGTCAGTCCTGCTATTACATGATTATTTATTTTGTTGACTTATTGCAAAGCTATCGTTCTACCCGTGATACGTAACAACATTTTTCGTTGTATATAGTATAAAAAGCAAATAAACAAGCAAATACAGCTATTTTAATAAACTTATAAATAGTAGCGGTAAAAAAATGTTGCCGTTTCCGCTGCCGTCCGTTCCGTTTGTACGCTTGCAAAACGGAGCAGGCAGTATATGCTAAGCCCTCGCTTTTGCCTGATCACTTCCGGTTTGCGGTTGCTGTATTGAACATATGGAGACCGCGATCGCGGTCAACATGCATGACAAAAAAGTTTAGTTTCTGGCTACTGGTATATTTCTGGGTTTTGAAACACAGCAGACTGTAAGAAGACTAGCTAAACAACATATGGGCACGTTCAGTTCGTGTCCAAAGCGTAGCTACCTCACTATATACGGCCGAATATCGGCCATAAATGTTTGGCCGACTCATTTTCAACATTCTGGACAACCTGATGCGAAGACTGCTGAGGCTTTCACACTTCAGCTGGAAGGAGAGTACCACTAGCAGTATAGTATATTTGCTTAACTAAGTAATATTTACTTATTTGTTGAATTATAAGATCATGAAAAATGAAAATAATTTATACATTCAATAACAGTATAAACAGCTCTGTAGACTAGCTGACTCACATAGAGATTAGTTTTACAACTCTACTAAAGGATGGAAGAAGTTCCGTTTCTTCAACTGTCTTCGTTGTTGAGATATGGAGGCGATCGCTCACCAATCAATCACCACACTCGTGGCTAGCTCGATTTCAGCTTACTGGACAACCTGATGCGAAAGGTCAGAGCCAAGTCATATGAAGATCACATGGACAGCTTGACCTCGAGAGTTTGCCCAGTGCAATATCCTTGGCTAAATCCCTTGCTCGTGTTGAATATGAACTTGCAAAATGTCGACCAGGACCATTTTTCTCTTGCTTCTGGCCGGCCTCAGGACCTTATGACGTCACGAAGAGTAAGTGTAGGCGTTGCCGATACACTACAATATATGGCGCAGCGCGCGCGCGAAGCACCGCAAATGCAAGATAACGTAATTAGTGGTTACTACTGAATCACATTCCACAATCAGGCAAAAGTGAGGGCTTAGTGTATACTGATGAATGGATTGCAAACGCAAACTAGCACCGTCCATTCTGTTCCATTCATTTCCTGCAGTTGTTTTATTGGGCTGGGTAGCAAGCTCTGTACTGTGGTATGGGTGCTAGTACTACTGGAAGCGCTATCTAACTCGTAGGGCGGGCTACCTAACCATAGTTTACAGTAGGTCTAGTCACTCAAGCAGTGATGGAATGTGTTTATCTCATTAGAGGTCAACTCATTGGTGGCCATCTACAAGCCACAGAAAACCAGTTTCCACACCCAGGCTACAACTAGCTTTTACAATGCCTAGTGGGCCAGCCCAGCTTGTACCAAAACAGGAAGCGAATGTAGCAATCAATTTTCTAGTGCAGTCAGTTCGTTCCATTCCACGGTATAGAACGAAATGGAACGGGCATTGCACACGGTACAAACGGTACGGACGGCAGCGGAAACGGCAATGTTTTTTGGACCGCTATACTGTATGCCTAGTTATCCATAGCTACCAGGTCTGATACAAATAGCTAGTTGCATAAATGTGACCTTCCATGACAAAACCAACCATGTTGCGCTGACAACCAATTTTTAGTTAAGGCCACCATTACCAAGTACAGCCTTTGAACTATTGCTCCTGCAAATTTGAAGTCTCTAGCCCGTGTAGTCATGGAGATATGAGCCAAAATGTACCCGGATCGCCCGTAATAAAAATGTGCAGCAAGCATAATGAAACATTGCTACGTACACTGCACGCGGAAGTCCGTATACTCGCCGTTTATGCAAAGTATGTGGTCACGCCCACTAAGTCAAAGAGCTAGATGGCGGCCAAAACGTTGAAAAAAAAAGCAGCAGCCGGCGTTTCGATGGAAAAGAACGAAAAGATAAGTGTGTCTATAGATCGTTAGTACACAAAATCGAAGAAAGAAGTGTCTGGAGAGTTTTTTCTGTGCAGCTGCCGTGCTTGCCTACTATGGCAACGGCTCCGTATCATGGACGGTCAATGTTAGCTACCCAGCCGATTTCTTTGAGCCATAACTCAGTAAGTATAGCGTTCTAGAAGCTATGAAGCAGATTTTTGTGTAGAGGAATGATTCCTCTATTGATCTATGCCAAAAAGTGAAAAATGATAATTATCACTTTGGGCAACTAAATAGGCCTGTATCTCAGATTGATATCCAGTGCAATGTGGTTGGTTTTGTCGTGGACGGTTATAAATGATCATGCATAGCCTGAGCTTAGCTACTCCTCGTTTTGTCTTTTTAGTAGGGGTGGCTTGGTAGGCTCAGTACTCTTGATAGTCCTGCTCCCCTCAGGTGTGTCAATAGCACTGAAGGCTAACTTTAGCTGCCTAGCTAGGCTGTGTAGACACACCTGTAGTGAGCACTAAATGGATAGAATACCCACTAAACTGGTAAGGGGTTTCCAGAAACCTCGGAAACCCCCTAAAACCGCCAATGTGTAGACACACCTGTAGTGAGCATTAAATGGATAGAATACCCACTAAACTGGTAAGGGGTTTCCAGAAACCTCGGAAACCCCCTAAAACCGCCGATGTGTAACCGCACTGCAATACACTAACGCTCAGTTAATGGTAAACAACCACCACATCAAATTTTTTTGTCTTACCCGTCTTGAGTATACCAGATTTATCTTTGTCTGAGTGATCTCCAGCCCCCGGAAGATCGCCTCCTTCTCTTCTTCATTACTGGCCCGGTTCAGTTTATCCTCGAGTTTTCCTGCTTCCTGCATATGGTATTAGCAAGAACCACACCCATCCACTCTCACTCATGACTAGCCTAGCCAGCTATAGATCCTTTTACTAATTTCCACATGCACACACTTTACAGTCCTCATAGTCAACAAACTAAAACAAAATTAGCTCATCAATAATAACTTACATACCTGATGCAATCTTATATATTCACCCTGTGAACAATGAGATATGCTACAATCATCACTCTGATCCTCTGATCACAATTATTATCAAGTACCGTAGTATCCCGGGAAAGTGCCCATGGTGCTTAAACATGACCCATGATTTTGGCCAACATGGGCGCTTACCTTGGATCAAAATCCCATACATTTGTATAGAAGCTGCTATAAAATGTGGCACATGGGTACTTACCTGGGAGTGGGCACTTGCCCGGAACTCTACAGTAAATACATACATACGTAGGAATACACAACATTAACGTCTACACACATAAACAGTGTTAGGCCTACAACTAGGCATTCAGCCTCCCCAGCCAATAATCTCAACATTAACTACAATGGAGGCCAACTGACTAGCCCTTTAGTTAGGATACCAGTCTGACTTACATAGTAGCGGCTCTGTTCCTCCTGCAATGAGAGAAATAGTCAAACATGAAACAGATAATGCCATGATACATGTAGCTAGTCATTGTTGAGGAGGACCTTCACTCATGCATCCAACTGTTTATGCACGGTGTGACTAGGGTGGATGTGTGTGGCAAATCCAGGCCTAGTCCACATAACAAAGATACACCTCCATGGAGGAAGAGCATTGTGCCCTAATTAGTTATACTTTAGGAAAACCTTATTAATATCCAAACACGTAGCCAATTACAGCTGTGTCGTTTTCGTTCCGTTCCGCCCCATCGAGACAGAAATTTAACGGCCGTTTCCCATGCACAAGAATGGAAACGGGACGGGCAGAGGCCAACGTGACGAAAAATGCAGTCAACTATTCCAATCGTAGCTAGCATAAAAATGATGCCTCAAGAGTGTAAGAAAGACAAAAGAAGCATCGCTCTATCCAAGCGATCGCATTTGGAGGCGATCAGAGTCGACTGGAAACACTATATTGATCGATTGTTGATAGCAGACTTCAAACCCAGTTGAGCCTTGATCACAGAACTCGCTCAAAATCGAAGAGCGGCAGTAGTGAACTGCCCCAGAACAGGTTAGAAGAATAGTAGCCGCACTTGTAGCTCCGCCAAAGAAATAGTAGCAGCCCTCGAATAGTAGCCGCACGCATGCGTGAACACAATTAAGTGGGTGTGGCCATGTTCGCACGCCATGAACGATCATCAGTTCGAGGCAAAAGCATGACAGAAGACGTCCCTGGCTTGGTTCTGCTGCTGTTTTTCGATCATAATATCTCTACTATTCGAAAAGTAGTCCTGAAAAACTAGTCTATCACAACAAGAAACCACCGGATCGGCGCAGAGTATCCCTCCATAATAAATAAAAGCCGCCCTCGATTAGTAGCCACACTCCAGTAAGGCTGAAATTAATAATAGTGGCGGTTACCATTCGAATAAATATGGTAATCTGCATTTTGCAAATTTGCAAGCTAAGCGAAGACTATACAGTATACATTGTAGTTGTAGAGTAACCACAAGAATGCACTAAGGAATGCATGGCATTACGTAATAGTACCACATGCATGCCAGATCAGCAGATCTAGTTACATCCCTAGTCACAATCAACAAAAAAATTTGGCTCTTTGTATGGTGAAATTATGATGAAATTTATGATGAAACCTATGATATAAATGCTATGAAGACTATTTCAAAATGTTTAGCTGGAATGAAAGGCTGTTGGGACCCAGAATTCGAATCTAGCATAGAAGAGATCATGGACTATTGATGATATATGGTTATTCTCTCGGTTCAGTTTCTTTGGTGAGCTCGTACTAAAGGGGGATTTCCCTATTCAGTCTAGCACGTGAAGGTCACGTCCAGGTCAACCAGCTCAAGCCGCATGCCCCAATATACACGTATATGGAGCATGCGCAGCTTATCGACGTGTCTTGGTTCAAATTATGATGGCGTACAGTAGCACGTTGTAGTATTTTTCATGAGGGACAAGGGATGTAGTCTAAGGTTTTCATACAAAGTAAAGCCAAGAAGCACATATAGTCATGGTGGTTGATAGCCTACTGATGAGTAAGTTGAACTATCGCTATCGCTAGAGCTATACATACTACTAATATTGAAATGAAGCCATTACTTCTCTTTCATTGATCGAGAGCTCGTCAAGATGCGAAGAAGGCCATGGTGGTAAGCAAATTTTGCCAAAACCTTTGAATGAAGCGTTTTCAATGAAATCCACAAAATTTATATCTTGAAAATGCCGTAGAAGCGTAATGGCACCTTATGTGCATCATATAAACTAGGTATGTAGCAGCTGGCGCAGTAAGAGACACACACACAGACACACACTCACACACAAAACGACTACTGTACCCCTCGCGCATAGTTAATAATACTTGGTCACAAAGTACTCAGTATTCAGTAAAATAAAATTAATAGCTGAATAAATAGTGAAGTATCCTTGTTTTGAATTTGCACATCATTAATATGGGCAAAGCTAGTCATAAAACACCAATGTAAAGAGATGGAGGGGTTGAAAGAGCACAGTGAAATACGCCATCATGACATGACAACTAAGCACATGCTTATTAAACCCTCTCCCTGATGAAGACGTGCATGTAATTCTTAGCATCATGACTAGGTTGAGTTATGCCACTCATAACAGCCAGTGTACTAAACAAAACATGTCCCTCATCACAAATGTGGAGTTTAATCTATTAAGAAGCATTGTGTATCATAACAATGTCTTACCCCATGTTGCTTCCACTCTGGATCATTTGTATACACTCCCTGCAAAAGGAATAAGAAACACAGCACTCATGTCAGTGTCAGCTGGGACCAGTCCCTTCACGAGAGAGCGGAAGGGTCTGGTCATGCAGAGGAAGTTCGACAGGGTCAAAAGGTCACAATTACCTAATCACGTGCTCCCCTATGTTTGTATTGGGAGTACTGATTACACCGCTGTACCCCAGTTTTCTTGCTACGAAAGTGTCTCTATCATGTTTTTCGTCGTGTCTAATACTAGCTTGAGTCCTGTTTCCTTCATAAACGACTTTGCTAGGATACCATCTTGCTGATCTTTGCAACCTTGGATAGCAAAGCAAGCAATTGTAGTGAGAACAATGGTCACCAATAATTACTTCTAAAACGTCTGTCACCTGCCTTGGAGAAAGCAGCACCTGTCACCACAATTATAAATGAACACCACTGGTGCCAAACCCTCGGCGCTGTTAGACTTATAGTAATGATATTATACTACACAGGTAGCTATAAAGATGATCGTATAATGTATAAAATTTAGCGCTTCGAGTACCGCAAACTAGCCCGCCAAAAAGTTTAGAAAATTTTCGAAAGTGGAAGAAAAAAAAATCCAAAGATCAAGCGGGATTCAAACACATGACCACCGCTCCGCCAGCACCAGCCCCAGTCCACTCAGCCAACCCAGCTCAACGCTGCTAGATGGCCTTTTCTGCCAACTTCATCCATATGTTTACTGACCCCACTTTCGTAACCCATACCCAGCGTTCTATTTATACGAAAAGTTAGCTGGCCGGGATCGGAGAAGTCAAGAAGCCTAGAATCAGCAAATGACTATAAAACTATCAAACAAAGCGTTCTCTATGAAATCCGCACAAATCATGAGTTTGGAACGCCATAAGGAACCTTATAACATCGCAATTTGGACTCGCAAACGAGGTATGTAGCAGTTAGTGTGGTAACAGACAGACACACACACACACACACAGAACGATTACCGTAACCCTCGCGCATGCGCCAAGGGTTAATCAAGACTATTTAAATTTGGGGTCAAAGTACATGTAGTTACGATACATGTACCACCTGGTGCATCTGTACAATATTACACTGATTTACTCCAGCGTTAACTGGCAGGAAAGAGTGTAGGGGTACACTCTTTCCTGCCAGTGTTACTCGGGAAATTGAGGGTTAAAATAGTGTGGGGGTACACAAAGGTCAATGCCCGCGTATTACTGGGAGGAAACAGTGTAGGGGTACACTCTTTCTGGCCAGTTAATATCGGGAAGAGGAGAGTGCAGGGGTACACTCTTTCTTGCCAGTTAATAGTGGGCAGAGAAGAGTGCAGGGGTACACTCTTTCTTTCCAGTATTAGTTAGACTCGGGAGAGCAATAGTGTGGGGGTACACTCTTTCTTGCCAGTTAGTAAGCAGGCAGAGAAGAGTACAGGGGTACACTCTTTCTTTCCAGTATTAGTAAAACTTGGGAGAGCAATAGTGTGGGGGTACACTCTTTCTTGCCAGTTAGTAAGCAGGCAGAGAAGAGTGCAGGGGTAGCGTAAAGTGCCAATTATCGACATACGGTTTTCTCCCGCGTGTGCTGTTGCTTAGGAACATCGCCTGAACTTCGAACTTGGACCAAAAGGTAGGGGGTCGCCAGGGCTACAAGTACCTAAAGTCTCATGGGGCTGCCAATCAAAATACGTCTGCAATGGCAATTTTAGCTTATAATTGCGAATGCCAGTTATCAACAGTCGGTACGTATTATCGGCACACCGTATACTTTCAATACAATCAATTATCGTCACTTGGAGCTTTGTCATCACAGTGCATGCAATCCAAGAGTAAGAAAATTATATAAAAAATACTAGCAGGTGCATAATCATGAGCTCTAACTACTGAGACAACTTCATGTTCATAGGTGAGCTTGTTCGATCTTTATCGTTTTTTCAATCTTGGCAGAAGCGCCTCGGGAACGGCACCATCGCGTCTTTGCCCCTGTATTGAGAAAGTAAGACACTGTGAGGGTCATCTTATCACAAATGAAGCAAAACTTACCTTCAAAAGTCCAGCCTGAAGCACAGAAGCGAGTCGCGATCGACCACGCGAAGTTATTATTAAACGCGCCACGCCCACTGCCTATACTAAGGCCCTATGTCGATAATCGATACCCGTATTTCCGATAGTTGATACCAGTCGGTAATTGGCACATTACGCTACACTCTTTCTTTCCAGTATTAGTTAGACTCGGGAGAGCAATAGTGTGGGGGTACACTCTTTCTTGCCAGTTAGTAAGCAGGCAGAGAAGAGTGCAGGGGTACACTCTTTCTTTCCAGTATTAGTAAAAGTCGGGAGAGCAATAGTGTGGGGGTACACCCTTTCTTGCATTGCCAGTTAATAAGCAGGGAGGGAAGAGTGCAGGTGTACACTCTTTCCTTATCGCAGTGTGGATGCACTGTTTTATCTTGGGTAGCTGGCTAGCTATACTCCTTCAGTGCATATGCGCATAATGGCAAAGAAAGAGTCAGGGTTCTCCCCACACTGGTCGGTTCTGGTAAAGGGACGACCAGTTCTGGTACAGGGCCGACCACTTCTGGTAAAGGGCCGACCAGTTGCTAGCTCAAAATTACTCAAATTTATCACCACTCACCTAGCTGTGGTGCACTACAAATGGCTACATAAACTCTTGGTCACGCTTTGGGCATGCTATAACCACTAATTTCATAGTAACCACAGTTTACAAGTACATTACTACAGCCACCACTAGGCTTGTCTGCATACACATCTCAAGATTTACCACCTCTCAAAATTTCTGGGGAGAACCCTGAAGAGTGTACCCCTGCACTCTTCTTTACCTGCTTATTAACTGGCAAGAAAGAGTGTACCCTGACACTATTGCTCTCCCGAGTCTAACTAATCACTGGAAAGAAAGAGTGTACCCCTGCACTCTTCTCTGCCTGCTTACTAACTGGCAAGAAAGAGTGTACCCCCACACTCTCCTCTTCCCGATATTAACTGGCCAGAAAGAGTGTACTCCTACACTCTTTCTTTCCCGTTATACTGGCAGGAAAGAGTGTACCCCTGCACTCTCCTCTTTCCGATATTAACTGGCCAGAAAGAGTGTACCCCTACACTCTTTCTTTCCCGTTATACTGGCAGGAAAGAGTGTACCCCTACACTGTTTCCTCCCAGTAATACGCGGGCATTGATCTTTGTGTACCCCCACACTATTTTAACCCTCAATTTCCCGAGTAACACTGGCAGGAAAGAGTGTACCCCTACACTCTTTCCTGCCAGTTAATGCTGGAGTAAATCTTTGAATAGTGTAATTTAATCCCCACCCCCACCTGGTACAACTTTCATATTATAGGAATGCATGCATGCATGACACCAGACCCTTCCTCTCTTGTGAAGGGGCTGGCCCTCCAGACTAACAACACTTCTATGTAGTACAAGATGGAGATAGGACCACTTCAACTTTATACTCTGTTTCTCGGGCCCGACCGACCCTACTTTTGGAGAAACCTTTGTTAGCTTTGAGGTCAGAGGTCGGGTTTGATTACGTTCTGAACATGCACAATAGAATTTTTCAAGAAAAGATTTGATTATTGACGTAGGACACACCCAGTTATTTTCATTTACAAGCTGACCTACTGACCCTATCCTGAGGAAAGGCCAGCCCGAGAAACAGAATATAAAATTGAAGTGGCCTAGTGTAGCTATGGTTGGTAAATATTTTAGTGATTTCTGTCATCACGAATTCATACATGCGTATACAGTACAGTGTGGATAGGTTCTATGATAATTTATATAAATTTATATATAGCCGGTCATTCAATAACTCACTTCCCATCTCGCTTCAAAAGCCTCCTCGTCCCAAGAAGACGATGTACTCGCCATAGTTCTGGATCACGTCACGCTCTTTCTCAGTCTTCTCCGAATAAACTATATCGCTGTGGCTAGAGTGCCGGGAACGGCACCCAAAAATATAAGGCTTATTAAATTATAAAAGAGCCGGCACAACTCACGTGATCTATAGATCACGTGAGTTGTGCCGGCTCTTTAAGCCTTATATTTTGGGTGCCGTTCCCGGCACTCTAGCCACAGCGTATGATAATAGTAAGTAATAATCATGATGAAAGTATTATTTTAAGAATCTACTACTTGCATGCACATTTATTATAAAAATCGGCCATCGGTCGACATTAGCGCTGTTGCACATTACTGGGCGGTCGACAACAGGTGGAAACGGTCGCCAATTCATAAAATCATGCGTCTAGCATACTCGCTCATAGTGACCTGCAGAAACGAGAGTAATACATGGTAAGTGGTCGTTTATTAGACAAATGAATTATCTACCGAATGGATTTTGTTCGAGGTTCATAGCACGTACAGAGCCCGAGTTACAGTCCCGAACGTCTTAGACGGTCGAGAGTTGATGACTTACGCTAAGTTGGGAACGCGCCATGACGACTCGCTCAGTCACGGTTGTCTGTGTGAAGTGTGAGTCAGGGAAGGCCTCCCTGGAGTGCTCATAATGCGGCCAAGGACAGTCTCAACTCCGTATAAAACTCACTACTTCATCATGTAGTGTGATCCTATGGGGGGTGGATAGTGTCAAAAGTACAGTCACTGTTTTGGAGGAGGGTGACTTCTCTGAGGAGGGGGGTGGTTTCAACTGGAGGGGGTACTTTTCTATTGGAGGATACCAGTTTTTGTGTAGGAGTGCGTTTTGATCTCGAGGAGGGGGTATAGCGCATCCGGAGTAGGGGGTCATACTTCGCTGGGGAGGGGGTCTACATCACCTGGAGTAGGGGGTCACACACTTTTGCTGGAGGATCAAGGAGGGTTGTGTTTTGATCTCGAGGAGGGCTCTAGTTCATCTGAAGTAGGGGGTGATACTCTGGTTGGACGAGGATGCATTTGATATCGAGGGGCCGACTACTGAACGGAATATTGTGGGTGTGGCACATTTTTACGCATGCGCAAATCCGTTAACATTATTTTAGTCTTCGCGCTATGTGCTGGTACCATGATGGTGCGGAACGTGTGCTGGGAAGCAAATCGCTTGGAAATGAGTTGCTATAAATGTGCTGGTGGTGTCTCCTGTCGTACAAAGGTTCAATAATTGTATGTGCTACGAACAAAATTATCAAATGCGCTTCCTTGAATAAATGTAGCACCTTTAATTTGTACAAGAGACACCAGTAATACATCTACAGCAGTCCAGAATCACGCCACTAGCTTCCCAGCCTATATCTATAGCCACGTCCAAATTCAAAGCGTACAGGCCATGCCACGTGACGCGAAGAGTTTATGCGCATGCGTGAAATGTGCCACACCCACATAATCATCTATCGGCAAACTGCTAGTTCCGCTTCAAATATGCCCCTCCTCCAGTGGAGGTAGCAGACCCCTCGAGATCAAAATGTACCCCTTGTCCAGCGAAAGCATGATCCCCTCCTCGAGATCAAAATGCACCCCTCCTCCAGCGAAGTATGACCCCCTACTCCAGATGAGCTAGACCCCCTCCTCGAGATCAAAACGCACCCCTCCTCCAGCGAACTATATGACCCCCTACTCCAGATGAGCTAGACCCCCTCCTCGAGATCAAAACGGACCCCTCCTCCAGCGAACTATGACCCCCTATTCCAGATGAGCTAGACCCCCTCCTCGCGATCAAAATGCACCCCTCCTCCAGCGAAGTATGACCCCTACTTCAGATGAGCTAGACCCCTCCTCGAGATCAAAACGCACCCCTCATCCACAAATAGTGGTATCCTCCAACTGAAAAGCACCCCCTCCAGTTGAAACCACCCCCCTCCTCAGTGAAGTCACCCTCCTCCAAAGCAGTGACTGTACTTTTGACACTATCCACCCCCCATATGATCCTCTCTGTCTTGTCACGGTCGCAGGTCACGGGTTGACGCAGCCGGGCTGCTGAGAATTTTGTGCCGCGAGTCTGACTGATTTGATGCAGTGTTTGGTGTGCTAGTGTGGGCATGGGGAATAGGTTGATTTCCCTACCCTAAATCATGCATGTACATAAAGAATATATAGCATGTAGTAACACATAGAATGATTTCCCCCGGTGACTGGTATTGGCAACCGTCCATAAATTATGATTATTCAGTACAATTTTATATTCATGATCTTTTTCCTACAGGTTGGCTGTGGTGGCAGATTCAGTGATCTTAATTTCTCTGATCTTCAGCAGAACTTTAACATGACAAGTGAGCTAGGATGAACTGGAGTGAGGTAGGTTGAATAAAACTTAATGACACGCTGGTTTTGGACGATGTTGAGTGTTTGAGGTGTCAGCTATTCTCCTCTGCTCTACCAGTTCACTAGTGGAGGGGGAGGAAGGTATACTAAATATTTGCTTGAGGGGAGGAGGTTGGGTTGATTTCAATAGAGAGCATTGCCATGCCCCACTTCCTACCTCATTCACTCTGATTAACTCCCTTGTTTGTTCTGTCCACAGCAGCTGTTCCAGTGAAGATGGATCTGATGTGATCGTACGCTATCCTTTGGAGGGAATGAAAGAGCTCCACTCCACCAGCGGATGTGACTGATCACTAGTGTATTAGCTGGTGACTGTACATGCTTACATGTAGCCTACAATATTTTGTATGCCAGTTAATCAATGATCCTCATCAACTCATTGAATAATACCAGAGACAATTATGGCATGACTGTGGTAGCTATGGGTAGTTTACCCAGTGAGTGGAAGTACATTGTACAACGCATGTTCTGTGGTGTGTTGTGGTCTACACAATGCAAGCACACAAAGTCCCATTCCCAGTTCAGGTACCAGTAGTGGCATGCAGTCATGCATGTGTGGGGGTAGACATTAGTGCTGCAGCAGTGGCTAGTTTAGGTGTACTGTATGTCAGTATGTGCATGCTTTGGCACAATTCTTTTCGTACAGTGATTACAAACTAGATCATGCGATCATGGCGAATGTGAATTAATTATTTTAGGACGTAAAATTTCACCTGAAGGGCAAAAAAATTTTTTTTAAATACTGGAAGATTTGATGACAATTACAACTAATAATAACTATTGTACTAACCATCAATGCTATTATAAGTGAGAAAATACTACAGTATTGTTGGAGCAAAGTGTGGATGGGTGAAAATAAAGTAGCTACTAGTGATGTAGAGAAAGCAATAAACTTATTTGACATTCGATTTACTCCAGGCATTCTTTAGTTCAGAGACGACCTGACCTAACTCACTGTCCTGAAGCAGTTCAATGAGTCCCCTCCACGTGATGGGGTACTCCTCGGGAGGATCATCCAGCCAGCTACCGAGAACAGCTCGACAGCAGTCTGTATGTCTGCCATGATGTTCTCTAGCCAGGCACTCAAGCTGTTGAAACGACAGACCGACCAGTTCACCGATATCACGCCAATGGAGGGACACCCTCTCCATCAGGCTGAACCTCTGTATCTCTCCTCTCTCGTCTGTCCATTTGATCAGCTTCAGATGTCTAATCTGAACACGGCCTGCAGGGAGGATATTGCACAAATGGTCATTATAAATATTTAAATATGTGAATGCAACCCCATTAATTATTACAATTATTATTTATTATTACTGTTGACTCACTTTCATAAGGTACAGCCTCGGTATCGGCTGGAGATGTGGCAGCTCTTGGTGATGAAGCAGAAGCACCTTGTCCTAAAAAAAATTAAAATGTAATTTTTAGCTTGTGAATGTAACCTAGACTGATTCAACCTAGCTACATGTATATGACACTGTAATACTACTAGTAGGTGGTTGCTTGGCCATAGCACTAACAGCCTACCTCGTGGTGGTGAAGTTGAGGGTCTAGTTGAAGTCATAGATTAACCAGTGGAGGGCAAGACAGCTGTAGCTACAAAATCAGACAATAGACAGTTAAATCTGTACATTAATGACCCAAACAACAATAGTTATAATACCTTCACTGGGCAGAGACTGAGAGATGCCAGCTGAATCGGCTGAAGAATCAAAAGCCATCGTTTCTATACAAATATATGTACGGCACATAATACCAGTCGTAGAGTTTTGTACTGTGTTAGTTCATACCTTGACCAAACCAGATAGCAGATCTTTCATTGAGATCATCAGTCACTGAGGTTTCAACACACATACAGGCACTCCCCATCCCACTCTCTTGAACTAGTGCAGCATGGCGGTCACTCTGAGGTAGCGAAGCAGGATCTCCATGGCAACGGCAAAACACACCCACCTCTGGCTGGTCGTTTGTGTAGCGAAGTTTCTCCGAGGCAGCCTCTATTCCAGCTAGGATCTCCTTTCGAACAATGGGGCACACCTTCCTGCAGACTGAGGCTTTCGTTTCAGCTGCAACGTGAACCTCAAAGAAGTAGAAGGCATCGATCAAGGTGACAAGGCAAGAATGCTTGGGAAGACGAAACGTGATGCAATTGCGAGCGACAAGAATGACCTTCTTATTCAAGTGCTGAATGCTCCACTTGGACTGCTTCATCAGGTGGACCACGAGACAGCAGAAGACTCCAGCGCGTCGACAGCCACAAGGAAAGCGAAAGAGAAGAGGAGCAGCTGCTGAGGAGAAGACTCGATGCTTCTCAAGCTCTTTTCGAGACAGGACATCCAAGAGTGCCGGCATGAAATACTCATCTACCCCCGTGACCTCTACTAATAAAGGCTCAAGAGGAACTACCACTAGCTGATTCTGCAGCAGCTTCAAAAGCTGTGGAGATTCAAAGATGCCCTTTTCGAAATGCTTGCAGGTGCCGTCCATGAACTCTTCGGTGACTACACCTTCAGAGCAAAAGCGCTTCCAGTTGCCCCTCCGTGAAGAAGGCCTGCCATGTCGCAGCAAGTATCCCTCTTGTACTAGATCAGAGACATTATCGAGAGGGATCTGGGAATCGACAAAGACCACCTCAGGAAGAGCAGAGGAATACTTGATGACATTTAGCCCATTGAAGAACTTGAGAGCTGCATCGAAAGACCTCTCGGTGAAGCCAAGGGTGTTGGCTATTTTAACACACTGCTCCCTATTAAGCACCCTCTTCCCTAGCTTCTTAGCCAGCCCTTGAATGAGAAGCTCTAGGATGAACCACCAGATGGGAACCTTCACCTCCCTGCCACGCTTAGACATCTCCACAGCCACACGAATATTCCTAGCAACTGCCCTGTCAAAGTCATCAGGATCGATTGTGTTGACGGGATGGAATAAACCTTCCATACCTTCGTAAAACACTAAGTGAGGCTCAAGCTCAGGGCCAAAGATCTTAAGAAGCTTTCCATTCTTTTCCTCTATGCTCTCTGGACACTCGTGGGCTTTATCGCGATGAGTTCCAACCACGATGATGTCTGGAACTTCATCACTCAATCGAGAAAGCAAAGAGCTGGTAAGGCACTTGATCTGCTCAGTGGTGGTGAGGTGTGTGGAGGACTTCTTGCCCAAACACCGGCCATCCTGATAGTACTCATCGGGAGGATGGTCATCCAGCATGTCGGACAGCCGAGACACAATGATGACCGAGGAGACATCGTGAATGAAGAGTGGAAGTAGCTCGTGGAACTGGGGCTGGCCTCCGCTGTCGGTGAAGTAGATCCACACGGAGCTCATGAGCTCATCTTCCTCCTCCTCAGTGAGCTCTTCCCCTGCAATCAGCTTCTCGAGTGAGCCAAGCAAAGACTCTACCATCTCATCTAAAGCAGACGCCTCATTCTTGGAACTAGAGGACCCAAGCCCGCCCTCGGCCTTGCCACTAGAAGATAATTTGCCTGCCATGGCAGCCAACCTGCTTGTAGCGGTAGAGCTGGTAGCTACCATTCCAGCGGCTGCAGCTGTCACGGACCCCTCAAGGAGCTCAAGATAATCATTCAACTCGGGAGGGATTTCCACTCCATGCTTTTTGGCATTTTTGCGGATGAATCTGGCTATCATAGGGAGCAGCTTGTCGGAGCTCACCTCCTTCCACTTCCCACGCAGCTTGTGAAAGAGAGATGAAGAGACGGACCTAATCTTGATGGGGTGCTCGGCACAGATGGTGCTGGTGCGGGCGTCGGGTGGCTTCCTGCCCATCAGAAGACACTTCAAGCACGTCTTGCCCACTCCTGGTGTCCCGACCATAAGGGCGATGAAATTGTTGAGCAAGACGTAGCCCTGCTTTAGGGCATCTTCAAGGATTTTTTGAGCTTCGATTGCTGCACAAGTTGAGATGTAGAATTACTGTTAAGTTATGGGAGTGTGGACCAACATAGCTAATTACATACGTATCTACCAACCTGTCCAAAAGTAAATGTGGGACATAATCTTTGAAAAAGTGGAATTTTCGTCTAAAATATGTGGCCACAAAAGTACTGTAAAAAGGCTATCTCTCTTTGAAAATGGGAGCGTTGGAGAAAATATCCATGTACAGGGTTCCATACAGAGGGAGGAGGGCGCACTGGGATCCCCCCCTCAGCCTAAGTCCCCCCCCCCCCCCCCCCCAGAATTCCATAATAATATTATGCATGCATACAGCACAAATAATATGATTACATACACAAATAGAAAGACATCCTTTGTTATCACAGCATTATTGTGTGATTTATTTACTAGTATACGCATGGCAGCAGCGCATATACACACATACAATGTAAGTCATCCGTGACATCCGAGATCCCCCCCCCCCTCCCAGAAAAAAAATCCTATATGCAACCCTGTTGTAGATATAAAAAAGGGATAGCTATTTAAAAAATATCAAATATCAAAAGCGGGAGAAAATTTTCCAAAAAAATAGTAATTTTGGTCCGAAATCAGGATGGTCTTAAGAATGTATCTGTATCCTTGAAGGGTACATGTATGTACACCTCATTCATTATTACAAGACTATACCAAAATGAGAAGGCCAATCTTAAAGAGAGAGAGAGAGAGGGAGGGCGGGAGTTGCTGCTTACCTTCTTTATCAGCTGCTTCTTTCTCAGCTGGTGGCTGCTCGTTTTTTTGTATCACTGCAAGGGTATACAATATTACTTTGGTTAATCATAATACTGCAATAAATGATACTACTTAGGGTGGGTCATTTATAAAGTAATAAAGTACAGAGGTAACCTTTGAACCTAGCTTTGTGTGAAATTTTTTAAATATGGAAATGGTCATCAACTGAAAAAAGCAAGGAATGTGCAGTACATACTGGCAGGAACCAAAATCAATATTATGCTAGTTGGGTCAAAATCACTATGAAGAATGGTGCTCGATTATTAAAGGTGTCCCCCCCTCCCCCCGCTGGCTATTATTACTATTTTGTCGCCTAATAAAGCCCTCCCCCCCAATCATAAACTCATGTCTTTAGTGACTTCTCTGTAAAAGTCACAAACTATGTACATAAGAGCCTATTGATATTCCCACCACAAGCATGAATGATCATAATTATGCACTCAGTAA
This sequence comes from Cliona cf. orientalis, assembly GCA_963930775.1. NCBI lineage: Eukaryota > Metazoa > Porifera > Demospongiae > Clionaida > Clionaidae > Cliona > Cliona cf. orientalis. Next base: position 7,638,496 of record OZ005697.1, read on the forward strand.
CAATTTACTTTTTTGCGGTTATTAGGTAATCATGAGGTAATCTATGAGGTAATTATGAGAAAATTCAGGGCCTCGATGGAGCCCTTCTGGGACTTGAAATTTAGTGAAATATGTAGAGTATCTTGCGCGTGTATCCAGCGAATACAGCGTGTTGCCTTCTCTGACGAGCAGCGACGGCCGAACTTCACGCGTTCTCTAGGCTGACGTAATCCCGTGGATATATATAGATAGCCCTGCGCTATATATAGCACGCACCATGAGTAGCGTGCCGCCGGACCAATCTAGCTGTACTGCGCTGTTGAGTTCTTCTTAGATTTGAAATTTTTCACTATCGACGTCCAGAGACACTCTCAGATTCTCAATGATCCGAGGCTAGTCTGTGACTGAGACGCCGGCATCAAACTGTACAGTGAAGTGAACCCACTGTATTCACGACCTTTACCATATATAACATTTTAACTATGCAGCTACTGAGTGCATGGTCAAGTGTTCATAACGTAGAATAATATAGTCTTTGCCATGGCATGTGATTAAGGTTCATAGTGCATGGGGATATCCCCTAAGGTTTATAGGGTAGATCTACACAAGCGCTAAGAAAATTTATCAAAATATAGAATATATTATCATGATTGGTTTAGTGCACTACATGAACGATGGTCTGTAACTCGCGTCAGTAATCTGTCCCAACATCTCCAGCCTCTGTTTAAAGAGAACATGAACACATCACTACCACTTCAACAACTACCAACATAACATAATCACTAATGGGAGGGCCAACAAATCTAATTAATACACTAACGTATGTACTGGCTTCTCAATGTTCACAACTACCATACATACACTCCATAGTCTACCTCACACACCAGTACTCACCAGTTCATAGACTCTTTGGTATGCCTGTGCATCTGCCTTATCCTGTGAGCAATGAGAGAGAAAGAGATCGAGTATGAATGATGATGTGTAGGTTGATCAAAGTAGCTATATGTCTCTCCATAATTGAGGTAAGGTCAGTAGCTACTGCGGTGGCTTTACCACTTATTTCATGGCATCAATTACATCACAGACACTTCCATGCAACAAGAGACATCCAACCATGTCTTCCATGGGCAAGCAACTGATTATAATATTACTAAACTGACAAGCTTTGTATATTTACAATCTGATAATTATATGGGAAGGTACAGATGTATGTAAGTCAACCACAAAACAAGGAGAGGATTAAATCTACTAGTGATCATGTACACCCTAGTAGCAGCCACTGTTTCATACAGATCTGTACATAATACATACAGAGGGGTGTGGTTTGTTAAATATCATGAAGTGAGTGCTAGTATGAGATAGGGGAATTCCCCTCCCACACTCTCCAACATGTTACTGGTCCAAATCAGCCATAATGGATGGTGAGGGTGTGAGATGTTAATGACCAGAACACAGCCTCCCACAGATTACCACACACCTAATGCATCCACAATCACAACAGCGGAGTAGACACACACAGAATATTAATGTAAAAACACACCAACTAATTAATATTTATTGACATCTAAAACAAGTATGTATAATGTCACAACAATGTAATGATGCACTACAATGATATGCATGGGCTGACTATAGTATGACTGTATTCAACTACTATTAGAAATGCATGGATCAATGTCATGATGTTTTAATAATATTATATTATTATGGACCTGGCATTCAAATCGGTATCTCAACTCAGATAGTCAGGGTTGCTCCTCAGTGTTGTAAAAGCCTATATTATTGCCACTAAAATGTATGCGCATGCACAGAAAAACGGATCTGTAGACCACACCCCTCACTGCAGGCAGGTCAATAGCCAAGAGACTTATATGGATACTATAGACTTAGTACCGGACTCTATAAACAGGCATGACAGTGAACAGTTACCTCGCATCTTCAGTCTTGCTTTGCAAAAGAAGCATAGATATGAGAGAAGTCAGAGACTTTGGTGGGCCCAGCTTGCCGCAGCGAGTACAACGATGACGTTCTCACTCTGCTCAAACCCCTTAACCGGCGTCGATGCTTGCGCGGCGCAAGATCGAGAGGTTATGGCTAGGCTAGCTAGGCTATAGCTAGCTAGCTGTACTGCAGCCTAGGCCGAGGGCCGGCCGGCCCCAAGGCTGTACTCGTACGTACTCGACTTGAGTACTCGAACTCGCGATCGATGGCCGGCCGGCCGGCCGCGCCGAGAGCGCGGCGCTTTGCGCCTCGTGCATCTCCGGCTCCATGGTTACCATGTTTTTTGCACACGGCCCTACCGTTCTGACCAATCGGGTGCGTTATGACACAAAACGACACTTTCTGAAAATATTTTTTGTTGTATATAGTATAACTAATTAACTATGTGCAATTTAATAAGAATATAACCATACTGCACTGCACTAATGTCATGGCAAATATCAGCTTGGATTAATATAATCACCACATCAAATATGTCTGTCTTACCTGTCTTGAGTATGCCATATCTCTCTTTGTCTTAGTGATCTCCACTTCCCGGGAGAGCACCCTCCTCTCTTCTTCATTACTGGTCCGGCTCAGTTTACTCTGGAGTTCACGTGCTTCCTGCATATGAGGATTGGCAAGAACCACACCCACCCAATCTCACTCATGACTAGTCTAGCCAGCTATAAACCCCTCCACTAATTTCCACATGCACACACTTTACAGTCCTCATAGTCAACAAACTCAAACAAGACTAGCTCATCAACAACTTACATACCTGATCCAATCTTATAAATATACCCTGCAAACAATGAGATATACTACAATCATCACTCTGATCACAAACTATCAAGTAAGTACATACATAGCAGCATAGGAATACACAACATTAAAGGCACTGTGTCACGATATAAGGGCCGCGCGTTACTATTTTTAAAAACATTTGAAATCAACCGCAAAACGTGACGTTGATTCACGTCACGCGCACGACCGCATGCCATGTACCGTACCCATAGCTATCGATCGAGCAAGCCTAGGGTACCTTATGATGGCAGCTAATCCAAAAAAAGAAGGCTAAACATCGAAAGGAGAGTTAAACTAACCTTTTTGCTTCATTTAGTATCATCGCGAAGTCGATTTCACCGAGGGACGCGGCCGATCGCTTAAATCAGTCGGCCAGGCACGGGCACCCCGAGCAAGTGGCGTGATCGCAACATCACAAAACCGCATCGCCCACGTTCTTGATTAAATATTGGGGATCCTCATCCGGCTTCCGTTACTAAAAATACGCTTATACCGTGACACAGTTCCTTTAACACTCTACACACATGAACAGTGTTTGGCCTACAACTAGGCATTCAGCCTCCCCAGCCAATAATCTCAACACCAACTATAATGGAGGCCAACTGACTAGCTACTTAGTTAGGACAACAATCTGACTTACTTCTTGGCGGCGAAATTCCTCCTGCAATGAGAGAAACAGTCATAAGCATATAGTACATGTCACTGTACATTCTTTATACACACAAACGGATAATGCCATGATACATGTAGCTAGTCATTGTTGAGGAGGGCCTTCACTCATGCACCCAACTGTTTATGCACGGTGTGACTAGGGTGGATGTGTGTGGCAAATCCAGGCCTAGTCCACATAACAAAGATACACCTCCATGGAGGAAGAGCATTATGCCCTAATTAGTGATGCTTTAGGGAAACCTTATTAATGTCCAAACATGTAGCCAATTAAATCCTAGTGATATTGAAGAGGGTGAATAATATAATACACTGACGCCAAAATATCCGATTATATTTGTACATTTTCATATTTACATGCAAGAGGTAACGAAATTCATCAATAATTCTCGGTCACAAAGTATTCAGTATTCAGTAAAAATTAATAGCTAAATAAATGATGGTGTATCCTTGTTCTGAATTTGCACATGTGGTCAATATGGGTAAAGCTAGTCATAAAACACCAACTTCAAGAGATGGAGGGGTTGAAAGAGCACAGTGAAATAACAAAGCACATGCTACATGGCTCATTAAAACCCCTTCCTCTGATAAAGACGTAATTCTTAGCGTCATGACTAGGTTGAGTTATGCCACTCACAACAGCCAATGTACTAAACAAAACATGTCCCTCATCATAAATGTGGAGCATAATCACTTTGACCCATTAAGAAGCACTGTGTATCATAACAATATCTTACCGAATGCTGCTTCCACTCTGGATCATTTGGAAACACTTCCTGTAAAAGGAATAAGAAACACAGCACTCATGTCAGTGTCAGCTGAAGGCATCTCTAGCTACACACACACAGTCTGGGGGGCCAGCCCCTTCACAAGAGAGAGGAAGGGTCTGGTGTCATGACCATACGCCAGTTGTTCCAGTACTTATGCAATACTTGTGAAATACTTGTGCAAACCACACTCGTGAAGATCTAGCACCTGGTTGGTCCGAGCAAAAAGGTAGGGAGCGTAAGACCTCGATTACCGGCCGACCTCGATTATCGGCTGAACGCACATCGATTATCGACCTATATTTTACGGACATTTACGCGTTTATACGGAAAAATTTACAAAGGTGATGCGGAGCTCCGTTTATGCTCGAAGAATGGATCAGAGGTTTTAGACTCGTTTGAAGATACCAGGTAAGCTTAACGTACTTCTACAACGAAAATACAAGGGAGAGAAGGGTATACAATGGTGTTGAACCAATTTGAATGGGCGTGATATGGCGTACTGAATGGTGGCAGATCGTGAGGGCTGGAAGCTAGCTACATGGCCTAATCTGATATTAGACACTTCACTTACTTTTTTCCAGATCAGACGGAAGGAGACAGTGCTCATATGAACCCCAGAAAGCATCGCCGAAGTTAATATTAGCATTTATATCATGCCATTATCAATCATAAAATGTATTGTATACAATGCAGTAATGATTATTCATAGCTAGTTTTCACTGTATCTCAGCAATGCTGCATAAGAACGAGCTGTTGTAATTGGTAAAGGGTAATCACACCTGCTGGTTTCAGTACTGTTGACCAGAAGTGGCAATTTTGAACAGGTAAGTGTCGACAGACTAAAAGGCTCGATTTGGCCGATAATTGCTGCATTCATGCGGTATGAGCGGCCGATAACAAATGTCCGTTGACGATAATCGAGGCCCGACCATCGGGATTTGGAGGACTATAGCGTCGTCTCTGATTGTCGTATTGTCTTCATCTGGATCTTTCTTGTAGAGGAGGTGAAGATCTGTCTGTAGAACTTTGAAGCAAGGTCTGGAAGTGTTCCTAAGTCGACTTATGAGCCGAACTTATAACTCGGCCGATAGTCGAGGTCTTACGCGATAACCTTAGTAAATGATTGAACAGCCTGTCACCTGATTGGTCAGCTCGTGTGATTTGGATAGCCCCATATTAAATGGTGATGACGTATAGAGCAATCTGATTGGGCAGCACTCCTGGCTGCAGCAGTACAGCTCGGGTATAGGCATGATACCAGACCCTTCCTCTCTTGTGGGGGCTGGCCTGCCAGACTAACACACACAGTGGTAAGTTGTGCCTCGGGCCTGGCACTTCACTCTGGCTAGCCTGGGCGGCCACCCCACAGCTAGGAATCAGCTATAGCAACCTCTCAGTTCTAATGCAGCTAGCTACTCACTGGAAACTGCACTCATGCAGCATGTAGTACTAGGATGGAGATAGCTAGCTATGGTCGATAAGTTTCAGTAATTTCTGCCAATGGTGTACATGTATGACTCGGTTCGTGATGCATGTACACATGCAGCAACAGTGTACTACTAAGTAGTATGTACGTGACAATTGTGGATAATTTATATATTAAAATTGGTTGGTCATTCAATAACTCACTATCCATCTCTTGCCAAAGGCCTCCTTGCTCCAAGAAGACGATGTGTTGGCCATAGCTCTGGATCACTTTACCTCGGTCACGCCCTTTCTTCTTCTCTAATAATCCGAATAAACCATGAATATTCATGTTCAACGCGGAACTCGCCATGAGTGTTGTCTGTGTGAAATGTGTGTCAGGGAAGGCCTCCCTGGAGTGCTCACAATGCGGCCAAGGTCAGTCTCAACTCCGTAAACTCTTCACCACTTCATATCCCCTTTGTCTTGTCGCCCTCACGGGCTGGCGGCGGCTGCTGGGAATTTTGTGCTCTGACTGTTGATGCAGTGTTTGGTGTGGGCGGCTCTGCTCCACTGTGTGAGGCCTGTTCCAGCGACATACATCAGACGACGTCTGCTCGACATAATATCAAGACTATTGTAAGTGAACCAGCACATATCGTCATAGCTCTGTTCGAAGAGAGCTGGGGACGAGGCTAAGGCCATACCAATTTGAATATGTGTTTCTCGGACAGGCATGCCATCAAAAGAGACCCGGGTGGCAGGCAAAAAAAAAAAAAAAAAATCTGAATCTGATTATTATCAATGCAAAGTTCAAACAAAACCACAATATAGTGACATAAAATTAATATAAAAGCCACATGTCTGTTAATAAAGCCCCAAAACTAATTAATTTTCCATACTTTAAAAGAAGAAGACGACGCTTAGCCACGCAGATGATACAGCCATTTCTCTAATCAAAGATAGCTAGCTCGAGCTAGAACGAGAGATCAGCTGACAACAGCTTAGGTTGCATGTGCACTGTCGATTATGTATGGACAGCACTTATGCGCATGCACCTTGTCGATATACAGTGTTTATTATTGCCAACACTTGACTACACCCTTTTTATGTTTTTTTTTGGAATTCAGCAAAATGTGACCCGGCCGGATCCGAGAAACATATATTCAAATTGGTATGGCCTAAGATACCATCAAGCAGAGCTATATGAATCTATGATTCATTATGTACAGGGCAGTATTGATGACAGCAGTGCAAAGCCAGATATGGTTGAAAAGTGAGAAGTTCTTTCTCTCTCTATTTCTCTCTCTCTCTCTCTCTCTCTCTCTCTCTCTCTCTCTCTCTCTCAGTCCAATTTTTCTCTGTGCAGTGGTTGTAGTGAGTGGCTTTCTTCAGTGAGTAGCTGTGAGGAGATGATTCAACAAGTCCAAGCCAACCGTCAGTTGCTCAAAGAGCAAGTGGAAAAGGCCTTGGACGACTTCAAACAACTCCTGGACACCAGACAGGCTGTGAGTATTCACACAGTTTAATGCTGTATTCTTGTCTTATAGTTGGTACACGACTGTGTAAACAGGTTGTTTGAATGAAAATGAATCTTGAGTATTAATAGATAAGTCTTATTTGTGTATGTACATGTAGGCTTTGTTCTCCAACTTTGACACTGTGTGTGAGCGCGAAGTGACAATGCTGAGTCGGCACCTAGAGCATCTGCAAGCCATGGCGACCAGTGGTGGGTGTGGTCCCACCCCTCCCCCTCCTCCTCCTCCTGCTCCATTTCCCGCCCTTCCCGGGAACATATCTTGTGGATTTGTTCCTCCAATGGCGACGATGGCGGACTGCTCTGACGAGGTGAGAGAGGGAGACAGGGTGAGTGTGACCGCCATTGGTAGCATCGACCAGAGTGGCTGCTTCTCTGTGATGATCCTTCCAGACAGAGATGGACTCCAGGACATCATGCTACAAAACATCTCAAACTCTCTGGAGTAAGTTATACACCTACACATACCAGTAGTTTTCAAGGCAAGACTTCTTTTTATTCTGCTTGTTTCGTGTGTCTAAGCAGACACTGCGGTCCCTAATTCGGTGTCCCCTAAGTTTTGTATCCCCCCAAATTATGTTTACATGTACTGTATTTCTTCTAAAAATTTGGCCCTTCTAATTATTTAGCACCCTTTACCAAATGATTGAAAATAGTCTTTAATTTTCAGCAAAAGGTCGTCACCCGTATACGCTATAAACGGGAATAGAATGCGCACGCAGACAGAATGTTGAATATTAACCTCTAAAAATTTGGTGAAGCTAATTATTTTCATGCCGAAGAAATACGGTATTATGCTCCTGTATGTGTATGCAAGAGCATACATGTACATGTGTTATACACAAATTTTCATTGTTAGAAATTTGTTTCGTGCGAAGTGACGAAAAAATTTTAGGCGAAAATAGTTCACAGTGAATATATATATATGTGACCGTCCACGAGAAAACCATGCATAATGCGCTGGATATCAATCTGAGATACAGGCCAATTTAGTCATCTATAGTGATAACTATCGATTTTCACTTTTTTGTATGGATCAATAGAGGAATCATTCCTCTACACAAAAATCTGCTTCGTAGCTTCTAGAACGCTATACTTACTGAGTTATGGCTCGAAGAAGTCGGCCGTGTAGCTAACATTGGCCTCCCATGATACGGAGCTGTTGCCATAGTTGCAGGTAGGCAAGCACGGCAGCTGCACAGAAAAAACTCTCCAGTCACTTCTTTCTTCGAATTTTTGTACTAACGATCTTTAGACACGCTTGTCTTCTTGTTTTTTTCCATCGAAACGTTGGCTGCTACTCTCGTTCGAGCGTTTTGGCAGCCAGCTAGCGCATTGACTTGGTGGGCGGGGCCACGTATTTACCATAAACGGCGAGTATACGGACTTCCGTGTGCAACGTACGTAGCAATGTTCATTGCAATTTTTTGCAATACTCGAGTACGGGCGATCCGGGTGCGTTTTTGCTCACATCTCCATGACTACACGGGCTAGAGACTTCAAATTTGCTGGAGCAATAGTTCAAAGGTTGTAGTTGGTAATGGTGGCCTTAACTCAAAATTTTTTTTCAGCACATTATGCATGGTTTTCTCGTGGGTGGTCACATATATATTATGGCATGTGTGTGTTACAGTTGACGAAAATATTGTTTCTCTCCATAATTGACAGAGTAGACCACGCCCTGTCTTCTTATCAACCTTTGAACCTTCAGTCTGGGCTGCTCTGCTCAGCTAGGTACACTGTAGACCAGCGGTGGTACAGGGCAAAGGTCGTAGACCATTCATCGAATCGGGGAAAGGTAAAGATAGAAAGTTTACACTGATACATGTAGCTATAACACCATCCCCTTTCTCTCTCTCTCTCTCCTTTCCTCCCTTCTACCTCCCTCCCCTCTCTCTCGTCAAAGGTCAAAGTTTATTTTGTCGACCACAGCAACATAGAAGAGGTGCTGACTTCCAGCGTTGGTCCTCTCCTGGACAAGTATCAAGTCTTCCCGTTTCAGATGCTCCAGTGTTGCCTCAGTACTGATTCCAAGTTCAACTTTGGCAAAAGAGAGGTACATGTGTATGTGCATATTGTAATTATACAAATGCAATGTGCATAATTTATATTATATACATGTACAAATGTATAAGTACATCTTTATAGTTACATCCCCAGTATAAATTTACTTTTTTGTGGTTATTAGGTAATTATGATGTAATTATGATGTAACCTATGTCGTCATAGCGCTAAAATTCAGAGCCTTTACAGAACACTTCTGAGACCTGAAAATCCACAGAATCATATATTAACTTACAAACATATCCAGCGAATACATTAAAAGCTGAGTGCTACTTTCTCCGATAAGTAATGCTGGCCGAACTTCACGCATTCTCTTGGCTGACGTAATGCTGTGGATAAATAAAGCTAGCCTTGCGCTATTTATAGCACGTGTCATGCCAACGACCGATCTGAAATTTGGAAGCTGTACTGTGCTGTCGAGTTTATCTCCTTTGATTGAAGCATCGAAATTTAAAGTCGAAAGTCGGTCTCAGACTCCATCTCGGCGATTGAGGCGCCGACATCGATGTGGCTTAGACGGTGTACGCACTATATTGACGACCTTTTACCCTATGAACCATTAGCTACTGGGGATGTGGTCAAATTTTTCATATTATATTATGTGCTATTTCCCGAAGATATGCGTACATTAAAAATTCACCATACATATAAAATGTATATGAACATATAAATATACACACATGGACAAAGTCATGTGTTTCACTCTCAGGTGCGTTGGAAGTCCAATGACCTTACCCATGGTCGCTCCTTGAAAGCCGCCTGTGAAAGTTTTCTCCAGCAAAATTTGGCATGCCCCATGCACCTACATGTATATGAATGATGCAGCATTCTATGAAAGTTTTTTCCGCAAAATTCTCGCTTCCTACCGATCCGCGAAAGTTTCTCCCTTGAATGTTTCCTGCTATACAGTACACACACACTCACTCACATGACATTGTGCATACCCCCAGATATCAAGCCAGCCAATGTGTTTGTGACAGCGTCGGCTGTGGTGAAACTCAGTGACCTTGGTCTGGGCAGGTTCTTCAGCTCAAAGACAACAGCTGCACACTCCCTCGGTATGACCACTACCGTACAATAGCATTCATCTAGTGGATGGGGGGCGGGGAGGGGAGAGAGGTCAGTATTTGCACCCCTCTGAAGTTGGGCTAGATAGTAGTAGGTACTATATCCCCGCCCCCCTCCCCCAACCACCCACTCCCAGATAATTAGCTACATGTATATTATTGTATCTGTGCACTCGTGTTGCTCTAAGATTACTTCATATCGGTTATCCTTAATCCTCCTTATGCTACCCTCAATTGTGTTTGTACCAATTTCTGCTTATTAAGACATTGAAAAAATATCCCATTTTTTATTATCCCGTGTGTATACCCCATTTCTCATTTGATAGTTGATTGACTTGTACTTTTATTTTTCATTGTTCCAGTTGGCACTCCCTATTACATGTCTCCGGAGAGAATCCATGAGAACGGTTACAACTTCCGATCGGACATCTGGTCCCTTGGATGCCTGCTCTACAAGATGGCAGCCCTCCAGTCTCCATTCTACGATGAACCTTTACTCCCTTTGCAAGAAGATCGAGAAGTGTGACTACCCTCCTCTGCCAGCGGACATCTACTCTGAAGAGGTGCACTGCTGTGTAGTGTTGTAGCTGGGAAATTTTGACTGGGCTAGGGAGAAACTAGATCGAATAGAAGACCAGAAAGCTTACAATGCATACATTTACCTGTTGCTTTCAGTGGCTTGTTAGTACGTGCTTTCTCTCCATCCCCACTGAATCCCCTCCACTTACATTGACAATCATGCATACTTCCTCCCTCCCTCCCTCCCTCCCTCCCTCCCTCCCTCCCTCCCTCCCTCCCTCCCTCTCTCTCTCTCTCTCTCTCTCTCTCTCTCTCTCTCTCTCCCTCTCTTAATCTCTCTCTTTCTGTTCCTTCCCCACTCCCCCCCCCCCCACCCCCCCACAGCTGCGTCAGTTGGTGGCAGCCTGCATCAGTCCCAACCCTGACGACAGACCGGACATCACACAGGTATCAGAGATGACGCAAAGAATGCACCGAGCCACAATGAATGATCAGAGCTCCGCCCACTTCTCAGCCCCATCTGACCCCACCCATGCCACACCCACATCGACCACAGCAGTAATAATACTATTCTCCTTTAATTAGAACGACCACACATGAACTAAAAATATATTTGTGGCAGTCCCAGGTAGAAATCAAAGATTATTCCTAGTCAATTTTGACCACTTTTTTGAATTTGAAGCTTCATAACTCAGGAATGGTAGCATCCCAGAACTTCATATTTAGTTTAGAGATACTAAAATCACCTTAGAATGGGTATCTAAAATTTGGGACTAAACGATCAAGAGATGTTAAAAATATAATTGATTTAATTAACCCAATTAAAAACGGAATAATATTTGATTTCTACCTGGGACTGCCACATTTTACATTGTAAAATTAATTTATGGGGCTCAAACGACATTCCTATTCAAGCTACCTATAGAGCAACTTTATTAATTTTTGGTCAACACCATAATAATACTATTACTACTATTTTTTTGCTTTCTGTCTTACGGCGACATACGATATCACTTTTTAAATCTCCTTGTCCATCTAGATCTAATGATGTTGTAAACATTTGTGTTGCAGCAGTGGCCATGGCTGGTGTAGCTACTGTAATACTGTGTGGTGATCCTGAATGTATACTACGGCATATGGGACTTTGACTCATTACAGTCACTGACATTTTAACAAGAGGTCAGGTTGCTGGTAGCTCAAGCCAGTGACCTGACCTGGGTTTGACTGCCAACTTAATTTAGCTCAGACTTTCCTATAATACCGGCTGTGAAGTTGAGTTGGGTATGGCATTCCAACACTGACAAAATTGGCATGCTCAAAATCTGTCATGATCATCAATTGTAACTTGAACTTGACTAGAGAATAACACAAAAAATATACAAAGAGGATAATATAGGAAGTTTTATTAAACCATAATATTATATTAAATTTTGATATGTATATTATATAATAGTAATATTATTATATGTGCTACAAAAAAAAGGAGACACAGCAGTCTACACTAATGATATTATTCTTAAGATGCTGACAGTGCACTTTGAATGTCTTGAGCAAGCACTACCTCATCCAAATCGTCGAGTAGACTAATGAGTGTGCGCCACGAACAAGGAGTTAGTCCGCTCCCACTGAGCCAGTGCTGGAACATGGTACGGCAGCAAGCCTCGCTGGTAGAATGGTCAGCTTTGATAGTTGCCAATTTCGAACCAGTGTTGTCAAATTCAAGCTGGTCACCAAGCCTCTGCCAGAATGGAGCAATTCTCTCGATGATCTTGATCTTTCCCTGGCCGGTTCGCAGCACAGACAGTTTACCAATGCTGGGCATGGCATCTGATTGCAAACATAACAGTTACTATAATAAATCTACACCTAATTTAGCTAATCGTTCACCTGACCTAGATTTAAGGTGTCACTTGTAGTTGAACTAGAAGCTGCTTCACTTTGATCTGTAGAAGTTAGAGAAATAGAGAAAATCCATGAAAATCAGTGTACTTCTTACACTCTGATGTGTGTGGCTATACATAATAATAATAAACTGTGAGATTTTTGTTAATAACTATAATAACTGCATGGAGCCATACCACTGATTATAATTATAGCCAAAATAATCATGACATGAGAAAATTACCTTTTTGGAACCAAATGAGATGGCAATCCTTCAGCGAACCAGTCGTTTCTGGAGTGAGGTCACAGCGCCAGTACTTTCTGTCGGGAGTGAGAGTGACTGTGTGCTGTTTGGTCCCCTCAGGATGATCAGTGTGAGGGCAAAGGAAGGTCAGTTCGGGAACTGTCTCTATGTAGCTCAGCGCAACACAAGCAGCATGGATACCATTGAGGATGGCCTGTCTGACGAGAGTGGTTGCGCCGGTGTACTCCGAGGAGGAGGCTTGAGCTGTGATCTCGATATGGACCTCGATGTAGGTGTTGGAGTCGATGACCGTGACCGTGCTCGGTGGGCTGGTGAGGAACTGCAGCTTGATGCAGTTGCGATAAAGAGGCTCTTTGGAATCGAGAAGCAGCTTCCACCCATAATACTTAATGAGGTGAACCACAAAGCAGCAGAAGACTCCAGCACGTCGAGAGCGATCTGGAAATCGAACGATGACGGTGGCTATCGAAGGAGAAAAGACTCGATGTCTCTCAAGCTGGGCCTCCAAGAGTGTCTCCAGAAGAGCAGGCATCACATAATACTTTTGTAGCTTGGCACGTTGAATCTTTACTGGTGGAGGGATTTCAGCAAACACCAGTGGCTCTTTAGGAGTTCAGAAAGATTTTCCTTTGAGAAGATACCAGAAACATAGTGTTTCGGGAAATCGTCTAAGCACTCTTCACTGACAACACCTTGGTCTCGAAACAGTTTCCACATTCCATCCACTGGTGAGACAGTGGAGGAAGACTCTGATGGGGCAGGTTGTCTCAGCTTGAAGCTACGCTGGACAAGCTCGGCAGGACATCTGGAGTGTATTTGATGACATTGAGCTTGTTGAGAAACTCCAGAGCTGCATCAAAGGAGTCTTCCTCGATGTTGAGCAAGCGAGCCATTTCGAGACACTCTGCCCTGCTGAGGACACCTCTACCCAGCTCCTTAGCCAGCTCCTGGAGTAGCAGCTCGAGGACATACCACCAGATGGGTACCTCCACCTCCTTAGCTCCTGACTTCTCTACGGACTGCCTGACCGACTGAGCAACACTCTCCTCACGTTCGCCTGGGTTGAGAGCATCGACAGTGAAGAGCAGCTTCTTGAGGTCGCTGGAGGAGTAGACTAACTGATTTGAGAACTCAGGCTCAAGCATCTCCAGCAATTTCTTATCCTTCTCTTCCAGTGTTTCGATACCACTGGATATTGCCTGAGCACATGCTTTGCCGGATGCTGCCTTTGGTGTCTGCTTGAGCTGTTTCTCCAGGAGGTCAAGATGAGTGCCAACCATAATTATCTTTGGTGGCTCTTCTTGAGTGGAGTAGGACTGGATGGTGTTGACGAGACACCTGATCGTGTCCTTTGCAGAGAGCTGGGAGTGCTGAGATGCTCCAACCTTTTTGCCATGTTGGTAATAGTCGACCATCTGGACCTCGTCCAGTTTGTCTGTGAGGCGAGTGATACATATAGCTGACGAGATGCTGCGAACAAACAGTGGGAGTAGTTCGTGATACTGAGGTTGCCCCTCGCTTTATGTGAAGTAGACCCAGATAGTAACTGGCAGAGAGCTAATGGGACTGGCTGATTGTTCTCCACTCCTTAATTTGTTGATTCGTTCCACTAGCTTTTCCCTAATTTTCTTCATGGCCTTCTGACAAGCTTCAAGGGAGCCCGGTGACGCTATCTGCACTGATGTCACTGCCACAGATTTCTCTTGTGGCGTAACTCTTTTTGTAGCTACTTCTTTCTCGTTGCGCTTTGTGATCCAGTTCATAATCTTAGAATAAACACCTTCACTCTTCCTTGGCTTCTGCTTTGAGGTACCCTGTGCTTCGCTGGAACGGTTTGGTCCTAAAGGTTTTGTCTGGTCTGGTTCAACTGAGAGAATCATGGTGGCAATGACATCCAGCATTCCATCATCGTCAACCTCCTTCCACTTTCCGAGCTCATTTCTAACTCTCATTCCAGAAACTGTTCGAATTTTGATGCGAATGGGAGCTTCAGCACATGGGGTGCTGCTTCGAAGAGATGGGGGCACTGGTGGCTTACTCAAGAGAAGGTTTTTCAGTAGTGTCTTTCCAACACCAGGTAGGCCAAGGATGATGCAGACGAGTGTGATGACTCTTACGTAGCCAGCCTTCAATGCTTCACTCAAGAGACGCTGAGATCGCTGGGACAGTGATAATTCTGGAGATATCATGTAAAATGTCAATTGGCTTGCCGCTAGCATGCAACCTACTTCATACCATAACTAGAGCAAACCTCAATACTACAGTTAATCACTCTACACAGAAATGAGAACTGCAGTAGCATTCGCGTACTTGTTGACTATGTTTACCTATATGCATGCTAGGTTGAACGCATCAGCAGAATGCACATGCAAGGGGCTAGCTAAGGGTGGCCTAAATGTGGATCTTATCTAATGAACACCACTGGTGCTAAACCCTCGGCGCTGTCAGATTTATAGTAATGATATTATACTACACAGGTAGCTATAAAGATGATCGTATAATAGTAGGTTGTGTCTAAAATTTAGCGCTTTGAGTACCCTGCCAAAAAGCTTAGAAAATTTTCAAAAGTGGAAGAAAAAAGTCCAAAGATCTAGCAGGATTCGAACCCATGACCACCGCTCCACCATCACCAGCCCTAGCGCGCTCAGCCAACCCAGATCAACGCTGCTGGATGCCGTTTTTTGCCAACTTTATACACCTTGATCCATAATATGTCCCCTGACCCCGCCTTCGTAGCCCTCACGCATGCGTATAATAATTATTAGGCCTATGCCATATATATAGCAGGATACACCCAGAATTCTATTTATACGATTAGTTAGCTGCCCGGGATCAGAGAAGTCAAGAAGCTGAGAATCAGCAAATGACTCCAAAACTAGCGAACAAATTATTCTCTACGAAATCCACACAAATCATGAATTTGGAACGCCATAAGGAACCTTATAACATCGAAATTTGGACTCGAAAACGAGGTATGTAGCTAGCAGTTAGCGTGGTAACAGACAGACAGACACACATGCACACACACACAGAACAACTACTGTAACCCTCACGCATGCGCCGAGGGTTAATGATTCAAAGCACAAAACTCTGGCGAATTTTTGGGTGGCTTTGTTGTGCCATCATATTGCTGGTATAATACAATTAAAATATGAGGTAGCTAGTTAAGTGATCAACAGAGTAATGTAATGTTTATTGAGTAGTGCAGTCTAGTACTATGGCTATAGCTTGTCTTTTCTGATCAATAGAACGTGAGTAGCTAGTTAAAATAAATCTATCAAAAAGTGAAGTTTTAAAATGAATTAGCTACTCATATGCAAACTATTTAGAATTGGGAACATAATAGGTACAAAACAATAAGCACACTTTGGGATCAGTAACCAGCATAACAGATACTTGAAAAAATGTAGTTTGTGTATCTCTATGTACGAATCACTCAGATGCTCGAAATCTGACAAGTTCTGTGGTAGACTGTATAGGTGACAACTGTTTGCTTTACCCCTAGGGGTACCATAGGGTAGGGTAGGTAGGAGGGGAGATGAAAATGTGTCCTCTAAGAATTATGGTAGGGTGCATTACATATTATATTATGCTATGGAAATTCATGTACAATACCATGATACTGCATGCATGATGGGATGTAACTCGGTGTAATCAATGCACGTATGATTTGTGACCTTTACCACATGGAAACATACTGTGGTATAACAGCGCATTGCCAAGCTAATCTATTGAACAATCAACATCCACAGGGATCATTATTAGACTTATTATCAAGCAATTATATCAAAAACAAACCTCTATTTAATTTTGCTTCTTGTTCATTTACTTGAGTCTCACACTTCTCAATCTCCTCCTTCCACAACTGGATTTGTTTCTTGGCTTCCACCACCTCAGATGATGGGGCGGCAGTAATTTCCCCCAATATCTCCAATCTCTGTTTAAAGAGAGCATAAATATATCACTTCCACTTCATCAACTACCATCATAACACAATCACTAATCAGGGGCGGAGAAATAGGGGGGGGGCAGTCAGCACTACAAAATTACAGAAATATAGTTCTGTCATAATTCTAGGTGTTTGCAAAGAGTGCTCAAGTAAAAATTGCTACTAAAATCTGGTGCCAGATTGCATCAGAAATGCTCTCAGAGAGTCGAAATTTCCAAAATTTTCTGGGGGAGCATGCCCCCAGACCCCCCTAGGTGGGCTGTGGGCATATGCCCACAGCCTAACGGTTGTCACAGTACACAGTCAAAGGTCTGAGCCCCCCCCCCCCCCCCCCCCCCCCCCCCCCCCACTTTTGCTATCTGTTCTCCGCCCTTGCTAATGGGAGGATCTTAATACCGTAGAAGTGGTTGTTAAGCGCATGTGCTTATAACACGCGGCAGCATAAAAATTTGCGTTTAATAAAAAGTATGCGCTTAACAGGAAGCATGCGCTTAATTAAAAGTGCTAAAACACGGTAGGTGGGGTGTGCGTAAAGAATGTGTCGAGGGTAGAAAGACCTACAGCGATGGCCAAGGAACGACTAGAGAGCGTAATTCTCGACGTTTTCTTCTCCAGCCTACTTCTAGCCTTCTTTCTGGGCTCGTGTAACCGATCGCTCGTCGTTCAGGTGGCTTGCTGGGCATGTGCGCCTAACAAAGAGCGGTAAAGCTCGCACAAAACTATGAGCTTAATAAAAAGTATGCACTTAACAGCGAGCAGCGCTTAACAACCAGTTTCTACGGTATTATACTAACGTGTGTACATGTCCACTGTATTGTATCCTCTGGTAAAGAGCACCTTAGTACCATACATACTGCAATCATAAGGTGATAACTATAGAGCTAGCCAGACTAAGAGATACCTCTGCACTTCGCTCCTATATACATGCTTTGTACATAGTCAACATGTATAATAATAATTATGAATTTAGACTAGTTGTTGTTTGGTGCTCAAAAGAATTCTGACAATAACATCGTATCAGTGGTATCAATGGATCACTAATTCATAGAATAACAGTCCCTGACAACATCCAAGCACGACACAAAATGCAAGCTGACTAGTTTTAATAATATCTCAAACCTACCCCGGCCATGCATGTTGTGGCATATTTCACAACCCAACCCTCATTCAGGAGCAATTGAATGGGAGTCAATTAATGCATGGCTTCTCAATGTTCATAACTCAGGGCTGTAGCCATGAAACTTCGAGTGATCAGATAATTTCAAGTGGGCGTAGCATTAACAATGCGCACATGCACTATAGCGACATGCTTCCCCGGAAACCATTGGATTCTTAGACCTTCTAAGAGCGTACTGATTCATTCTGAAAGCAAAAGTGAGGTCTAAATGGTGAACTCTATCATAGTATGATCTGAATATCCAGGCACAGTTTTTTTTTGTTTTGTTTTTTTTTTCAAGGGGACCACACACTAAGCAGAAAAAAATGGTCCAAAAACCACCACACAGTCGAGCTGGATGCATAGTAGAGCCATACAATGCAAGCAGGCATCCTAATAGCCATATACACAATATTTGGTAAAGGGTCGTCAACAACTCTATCATAGTATGATCTGAATATCCAGGCACAGTTTTTTTTTGTTTTGTTTTTTTTTTCAAGGGGACCACACACTAAGCAGAAAAAAATGGTCCAAAAACCACCACACAGTCGAGCTGGATGCATAGTAGAGCCATACAATGCAAGCAGGCATCCTAATAGCCATATACACAATATTTGGTAAAGGGTCGTCAACGTACCCCGCGCGCCCGTAATTTTTTTTATGGGCAAACATTGCTTCCTATACAAACATATGGGAAAACTTTCAAGGACCGTAACTTTAATTCTAAGGCGTGAATCAAAATTCTTTCAGGTCAAATCTCTAGTTTCGACCCATTCTGCGTGCCGGTGCAAAAATTATGTCCCCAAGTGCTCCCAAACCCCCACATGAATTAGATTATTTAATTATTTAATTATTTAAATTTGCTTTTTTTTTCTACTTAGTGTGTAACAAGGCGACCTGAACACTAAGCAGAAAAAAAATGTCCAAAACCACCACATAGTTGAGCTGGATGCTTAGTAGAGCCATACAATGCAAGCAGGCAGTCTATACTCCAATTTTGACCAAAGTAGGTAAAGGTCGTCACGTTTGTGTGCGCGGGTATTCCCCGTTTTTCACGTAGCGCGTGGGCGGAAAACATTGCAAACGCATGGCTTCCTATACAAACATATGGGAAAACTTTAAAGGGCCGTAACTTTAATTCTAAGGCGTGAATCAAAATCCCCTAGGATCAAATCTCTAGTTTCGACCCATTCTGCGTGCCCATGTAAAAATTATCCCCCCAAGTGCTCCCAAACCCCCCATGAATTAGATTATTTATTTAAATTTGCTTTTTAAATTTGCTTTCTTTTTCTACTTAGTGTTAGTGTGTAATTTTTCTACTTAGTGTGTAATTTGCTTATAATACTTTATGCTGAGAAGCAATGGATGCACAATAGTTCGAAAACTAATGCAAGTGTGCACCCTAGAAATGATAAAAGTGAATATAACAGTGAATAATAATAATTATATAACTAATTACGAATATGATGCATAAAAGATTTATGAGAAATAGATGCAGTTGTGGAATGGTCCAGCATATTCCACTTTGCTATGGTGTGAGGGAAGAAGGAATTCAAATAAGCATTGGTACGAGCAAGAGGTCTCAGCAGCTGCAAAGGATTAGAATTACGACTGCATCTAGGAGTCGACCGAAATTCCCATGAGTCAGCTGGAAAGTGGCATAGGTTGTGCACCAGCTTGAACAGAAGTCCTAACTTAGAATCAGTTCTCCTGTCTTCGAGAGGCTGTAGCTCCATCAGACTTAAGGTACCATTTAATTGCGTGGGCGTGAGCGTCAGGAATGGCTAATTCAATTAGCGAATCGTGAAGGGGCGTGGCCGAAGAGGCCATACGAGTGCTTTTGGTCGAAGGTGGGCGTGTCCAGAATCGGCCAGGGATGATTATGCGCGTGTAATTAGCGACCGGAAGTGGCCCCTGAAGAAAAGGCCGGTAATTGCCCACATCAAAGCAAGATCAAAGCATTCTTGCTTAACTATTAACCGCAACGACAAAAAAAAAAAAAAAAAAAAAAAAAAGCTAATTAGGCCTAATTAAGCATGTGGGCGTGTTCCTGGCACTGTGTGGAGTGTGTGCGTGTGCGTTAATGCAGGTTTTATTGCTTCCGATTGGGCGTGGCTTCACAGGCCCGTGCTTGGACATCGGGGCCGGGGACGTGGCTGCGGCGATAGGTGGGCATGTCCCGGATGCGGTGGTGACCTTTGAACCCGTCCAGGAGGCTTTGGGGGCGTGGCAGGAGGTCAAAGGTGAGGCCATGTCTGTTAATGAGGCACTGTACGGCGGTGCGATCGAGGGGCCTGTACGGCTGGACGGAAGCTGACGATGGTTTGAAGCGGATGTGGTTGCGATGACGTGTTGTTACTCCGCCCACACAGGAAATGAGGTGAGCTCTTGCGTGGGCGGTGTGGCAGAACGGCCTCCAAGTGTTTGTGTGTGTTTTGGCCTTGAGGAAGCTGTGTGTTTTAATTGGGATTGACTGTGGGCTTCCGGTGGACATCCGGTGGTTAGTAGGCACTTGATTGAGAATGGTGGTCCTTGGGGAACAGGGTGGGGCTGTTTTGGGCGTGGCCTGGCCCCTCCCTTCCGGCTCGGCTTCCGGTCCATGGAGGATATTAAATGAACACTTCCGGCTCTAGCAGCCACACCCCTGAGACCTGTGCAATTAAAAGGGCGTGGTTACACAACATGCACCTCACTAATGACTTTGATGTGGTTTAGGTGTCATATCCCCCACCTCACGCCCACGCAATTTAATGGTACCTTAACAGGTCTTCGTAACCACTCTCCCATTTTGAAGTTGCAAGTTTGCAGGCAAATTTTTGGATTTTCTCCAAGGCAGTCTTATCCTTCAAGAGGTGGGGATCCCACACTTGACAGGCATAGTCCAAGTGGGGCCGAACAAGGGAGAGGTAGAGCTGCTTCAAAGCTTCCTGTGAAGCTTGGCCATAGAATCTCCTGTATAGCAAACCAAGAACACGACGGGCTTTTTGGCAAACTGACTCAACTTGAATTGCATGGACCATGACAGATTATCAGTAAGCAGCACGCCAAGATACTTGTAATTATCAACTCGATCTAGTGCACTGTCGAAGAGTTTGAGTGGGACAACTGGTTCTGGAGGGTTCCTCTTACGTGAAACAATCATGTATTTACACTTGGAAATGTTAAAGTCAAGGTAGTTGTCTGTTGACCACTTCTCAATGCAACCAATCACTTGCTGCAGAAGGAGAAAGTCGGCTGCACATGTGACAGTCCGGTAAAGTAGAACATCATCAGCAAAGAGATTCAGATGTGATAGTGTGTCTTGTACAACATCGGGGAGGTCATTGATGTAAAGTAAAAAGAGTAACGGCCCAAGAACAGAGCCCTGAGGAACCCCAGAGAGAACAGGTAAAGGGTTGGATTCGGAACCATCCACAGCAACCACTTGAAACCTCTCTGCAAGATAGTGTTTAGTCCAATTAATTATGCAGTCATCAAGTCCGTAAGATCTTAATTTTACGACCAGGGGGCGGTGAGGGACAGAATCGAACGCCTTTCGATAGTCGAAAAAGACTGCACATATGTCATTGCCATCCTCCAGACACCTAAGCCAGTCATCAGTGCACTTTATCAAGGCTGTTACAGTAGATTTTCCCTCTAGGAATCCCCATTGGATGGGGGTTAAGATCCCATTTGACAACACATGATGCAGAATTATTTCATACATATGCCGCTCAAGAAGCTTACTGAGAAGTGGTAATAGTGAAATCGGTCGGTAATTGGTTGGTACAGAGGTATCGGAAGATTTCGGGATAGGGACAATAACAGATCGTTTCCATTGTACAGGAATCCGTGACTGAACTATTGACTGATTAAATAACTTCGTCACTGAGGGCGCAATACTAGTTGCAGTATATTTCAACATCCTAGCAGAGATCCCGTCAGGTCCACTCGACTTGGACACGTCCAGAGATACCAGAAGGTCGTAGACTTCTTCTTCTGTGCAAAGTAAATTTGAGCTGGGTGCAGGAGGCAAACTAACAGAGGAAGATAGTGGGGCGTGAGCTTTATTAACCCTCGGCGCATGCGCCGTAGGGTTACGGTAGTCGTTCTGTGTGTCTGTCTGTCTGTCTGTCTGTCTGTCTGTCTGTCTGTCTGTTAACTCTGTAACTGCTGCATACTTCGTTTGTGAGTCTCAAGCTCGTGTTATATGATTCCTTATGGCGTTTCAAAGCCATGTATTGTGTGGATTTCGCTGTAAACGCTTTGTTCTCCAGTTCTGGCGACATTTGCTCAGGACCGCTACCTTCCACCATAGGACCATCCTTCCACGCACCTTGGCAGCTTTTCGATGGACAGAATGAACAATAGTAGACTTCTTTCAAGGTACAAACTAAGAAATTCCAGCTACAACTCCAGTAAAGCTACTGCCTGCCTGCCAATAGTCAGCGAAGTATAACTTGAACTGCTTAGCTTCTTGACTTCAAGCCACACCCAATGCACCTGTCTCTATTTACACGCAAGTTATGCTACCGTATACATTGTACTGCACTCTCTAGCCAGCTGTTTTTCTCTTGAAAGGCTGCCCAGCAGCTGGTAAGGACGTTTAATAGTACTAATATGAATGTGCTTGTAGCCTTGTACCCAGGCCCTTGGAGGGTACCTTTGGTTCTCTACCACCCAGTTCACATGCAACACTTTCTGGGCAGAGTTATTGTATTTTGTGATTTGATTGTGCCTCCAGTCTGCCAGCAGTGTCCTAAATGTTCAGTGTTCCATGGCAGAAATCTGTGTGTGTGTGTATGTGTGACTTCCAGTTTATTCCACTGGCCTAAGGAAAGCAAGAGAATGAGCAATAGCATCACTGAGAATCAGCAGATGAGATTGCATTGAGGCTAGTCGCGGATAGCACCAGAAAAGCACAAAAGTGAGCCTACACAGAATACAGCCTAGTCTAGTCACTAGACCAGAGATGAGATAAGGCCTTTATACTCCACCTCCAAACTGGTACGACACCCCTCAACTTGAGCTTGAGAAGCATGCATGTGGGCACTCAGATCAATGTAGTTATCATTCATGTGCCAGCTTGTACGTGCAACAAATGTTGAGAAGAATCGCTCATGTCCAGGTCTGCCACGTGGTGCCAGTATCTTTGCCATATTTGGCTCGAAGTTCAATAAAATTTAATGACAAGAGTGTTGGATATTATGTGACTGCATAGATCTGCAGTGAGTGCAGTCGAAGACTGAGAGTTTCCCTGCCCAGTATTGTACGTCACTATACTATGAATCTCACAGCGCCGAGGGTTTGGCACCAATGGTGTTCATTGAAACAGGAGTGAAAATACGCATTTAGGAGATCAGCTTTCTCACCTTCTGTTGATGCAGTTACATCACCCAGTGCAAGTGTTGGCACTGATTTGGGTTTCTTACTGAGGAACTTGATAGCTAGCCTTCCAGAACTTTTTCGGATCTCTTGGATTGAGCTTTCGGAAGTAGGATAGTTTAGCTAGCCTGATGTCTGCCAGAGTCTTGTTGCGGGCAAGCTTATATTTGCTGAAATTGCCAGATATCTTCGCCCTTTTATACAGAGTGTTACGTTTTTTAATTGAAGTAACCAATGACTTGGTGAGCCAAGGAAGATTGTGTCTGCTTCGCAGAGTACAATTGGGGATGAATTGATTCATAATCGACATAAATTGATGTAACCAGTTTTCCCAGGTACTGTCAATCGATTCGGACATAATAGTGTCCCAGTCAAACTCATCAATGGCATCACAGGCAGCATTCCAGTCAGCATAAGTGTACCTCCAAATTTTACGGCCCTTACTCTTGCATCTTATCTCTACCTGACCACTATTTCTCCAAGCTACTTGAACGCATACCGACCTCAATCATTCAAAGTAGGTGGAGTCTGCTGGCAATCGCATTTGACATCAACTTCTGCACACCTGTGAGACCATACCGCCCCTGTCGAATTCAGATCACTGTGGGATCCGAGCTGTTGTGAATAGGAAAGTTCACAAACAACCTAAATACTTGTCATGTGATCGATCACGTGGCCAAAACAATAAAGTTGTTTTTGTCTATAGCCATCTTCAGCTTCAGTTAAAGAGTTTTTCCAATTTTATTTACACAATCCCAGCAGCTAGCACTTTAAGATTAAGTTGAAATTGGAGTGATGCTCGAATTTAATAATTCTTAATTGTCAGTTATTAACTTCTGTACATTAATTTTAGTGTGTCATTATGCTCACAAACTGTTGCTATTATGCTCAAGTTAGAAAAGAGAGCTATTATGCTCAAAATTATGCCGGCATAATGTGCCAAGGCCTACCCTGCAGCTACCATACATATACTCCATAGTCTACCTCACACACCAGTACTCACCATTTCATAGGCTCTTTGGTATGCCTGTGCCTCTGCTTTGTCCTGTGAGGAATGAGAGAGAAAGACGATGAAATAAGTTGACCAAAGTAGCTATGTAACTCTATAATTAAGGTAGGATCAGTATCTATGGCATTGGCTTTACTACATATTTGATGACATCAATTACATCACGGACACTACATGTACATGCAACAGGAGGAGGTATATTATACTACTAAAATTAATTAACAAGCTTCTATATCTGATAATTATAATATGGGAAGATATATCATATACGTCAAACACAAAACATGCAAGGAGAGGAAATCTCTAGTGATCGAGTACACCCCACTTTTTCGTACAGATCTGTACATAATACATGTGTGGTTTGTTACTTGTCATGAAGTGAGTGCTAGCATGAGATAGGGGAATTCCCCTCCCACATTCTCCAACATGCGACTGGTCCAAATCAGCCATTATGATAATGGATGGTGCGGGTGCAGTGTTCTAGCCAGAACTTTTTTATAGAGCGGGGGAAGGGTATACTAAGATTCTTACCTTTAACTATTATTACAAATCAAGTAGATGTAGTTAAAAATCATACTGTCTACAGCTTGGCTATATACACAGCAATAAGAAGCAGCTCATGTGTAGTGGGCAGTTAGTTTACACAAGCCCACTACTCGTGGTTTGTACAGCTAAGTATTTGTGGTTGTGTACTTGTACTGCACACTTAGCACTGTCTAGCAAATGCTGTATGTACTCCAGTACTATTGCTATTGCTTGTACGCAGGATCATTACATTAGAGCCCCACACCCTTTTCGCATTCTATAGCGCGGCGGGGCGCCGCTCAACCGCGCTTTAGCGAGAACACTGGGGTGTGAGATGATAATGACCATAACACAGCCTCCCATGGATTACCACACACCTAATGCATCCATAATCACAACAGCGGAGTAGATGCACACAGAATATTAATGTAAAAATAATACACCCACCTATTATTATTATTATTTTTGATACAATTAACTACATGTAATTAAATAAGAATGTAACCATACTGCATTGCACTAATGCTCAGTTCATGGCATACAACAGCTCAGATTAATATGATCGTCACATTTAATTTCTCTATCTTACCTGTCTTGAGTCTGCCAGGTCTCTCTTTATCTCAGTGATCTCCAGCTTCCGGGAGATCACCTTCCTCCGCTCTTCATTACTGGCCTGGCTCAGTTTACCCTCGAGTTCGTCTGCTTCCTGCATATGAAGAACCACACTCACCCACTCTCACTCATGACTAGTCTAGCCAGCTATAGACCCCTCCACTAATTTCCACACGCACACACTTTACAGTCTTCATAGTCAACAAACTCAAATAAGACTTGCTCATCATCAACTTACATACCTGACATACAGTCTTTTCCATTCATCCTGTAAACAATGACATATATACTGCAATCATCACTGTGATCACTAACTAGCAAGTAAGTATATTATAGCGGCATAGGAATACAATACTCAACAGACACGAACAGCATTAGGCCTACAACTATAGGCATTCAGCCTCCCCAGCCAATAATCTCAACACTAAGTACTGTAACAATGGAAGTCAACTTAGTTAGGACAACAATCTGACTTACATCACAGTGGCTATATTCCTCCTGCAATGAGAGAAATAGTCACAAGCATATTATTAACACATGTAGCTACATACTTTATGTGTATAAAATTAATGGATAATGTCATGATACATGCATCTAGTCACTATCGAGGAGTGCCTTCACTCAAGCACCCTACTGTTTATGCACGGTGTGACTAGGGTGGATGTGTGTGGCAAATCCAGGCCTAGTCCACATAACAAAGATACACCTCCATGGAGGAAGAGCATGCATATTATGCTGCTATTTAGCGATGGTTTAGGGAACCGTATTATATTGTCCAAACATGTAGAAAATTAAATCCTAGTGATATTGAAGATGGTAACATAATATGCTGACTCCAAAATATCCGATTACTCGTAGATTTTTGTATTTACATGCAAAAGGTAACTGAATTCATCAATAATCGTTGATCAGAAAGTATTCAACATTCAGTAAAATTAATAGCTAAATAAAATCTGTAGTGCTGTATCTTTATTCTGAACTTGCACATGGGTAAAGCTAGTCATAAAACACCAACATAACGACGTGGAGGGGTTAAAAGAGCACAGTGAAATATGACATGATAACAAAGCGTAATGCTATAATAATAATATTTTTATTGTGACATGGCTCATTAAAACCCCTCTCTCTGATGAGTACATAATTCTTAGAGTCATGACTAGAAGTTATGCCACTTATGACAGCCAATGTACTAAAAAATATGTCCCTCATCACAAAACTAATGTGGAGCATAATCACTTTGATCTATTAACAATGTGATCTTACATAATGCTGCTTCCACTCTGGATCATTTCTGTACACCTCCTGCAAAAGGAATAGGAAACATAGCACTCTGCATCAGTGTGTCAGCTACAGTCCAACAAAATTTAATTATTCTGAGTTAAGTGAGGTTTCTATCTAGGCTTGATCGAGTTTTGTACGCCTTCTTTGCGACCTTCTAAAAGTTCGTTCTTCCTTGCTACAGTGAGTCCAGCTCTAGTTATCGTCAGCTCCAAGGATGTTAAACAAAAGTGAGCAACTTTCACGAAGAAAGACTGTATCCATAAGTCTATGGTCGTCCCGGACTCCACGACCCATGACTTTTGGTGGTAACAGGCATCAGATATGTCTATCTTGTGTAGCTTTCACGGCTGCCACATAGCTGTAGCATTGCCAAACTCCATTCTCCCATTGAACCCATTTTCACAACGTCCAAATCTTCACTCGTTCTTGGCTTGAGCCTGCTCGTTCCTTTGCATTCACTAGCTGTAACAAAAGTTGATGGCTACACACTCACTAACTAGTTATTAGCCTTGACTCTTTCTGTCAATCGAAATTTTGCAGAATCTATAGCTACCTGCAATAGTTTCTGTACTCACATGGTCAATTGCAAGGGCCTCAGAGTCCCTCATTGTCTAATATATATCACATGGCTTTTAATTGTGCATGCACACCATGCAGCCATTTCGCTTATTTGAGCTGAGCAAGGATGTTTATGCACAAAGTGTACCGCTAGTTATGGAACCAAGATATAGCCCCATAATATTGATGAATCATGATGACATGGAGCAATCTGATTGGGCAGTACAGCAGTAGCTACAACTGGCGTATAGGCATGACACCAGATCCTTCTTCTCTCAGGCTTGCGAAGGGGCTGGGCTGCCAGACTATTATATTATACACACAGTGGTAAGTTGTGCCTCAGGCCTATAGCACTTCACTCTGGCCACTAGCATGGGCGGCCAACCACAACTAGGAATCAGATAATCAGTAGGCCATACTATGATAACAACCTCTTCTAATGCAGCTATTAGGCCATGCAAATTAGCTATGAAATAGCTATTATTCTGTTTCTTGTCCTACAGGACCTTACTCACTGCCATGGAGGGAAACTGCACTCATGCATGTAGTACCAGGATGGAGATAGCTAGCTATGGTTGGCAAATTTCAGTGATTTCTGCCATCATAAACTCATAGTAGCTCAGCTACTAGCTATGCATGCATGTATAGCTAGCTCACATGCAGTGTAGTAGCTATAGTCTGTATAAAGTGATAATTGTGGAGAATGTTATAGCTAACATTAATATTAAATTATTAGCTGGTCATTCATGATCAATAACTCACATACCATCTCGCTTTAAAAGCCTCTTCGTTCCAAGAAGATGATGTACTTGCCATACTTCTGGATCACCCGGCGGCGTACCTCGGTCACGCCCTTAAGCTTTCTTCTTCTCTAATAATCCAGAATTCATGCAAGTTCAACTCTGTATTAAACGCACGCCATGATTGTCAATGTGAAACGGTATGTGTCAGAGAAGGCCTCCCTGGAGTGCTCACAATGCGGCCCGTGGCAAGGTCAATCTCAACTCCGTAAACTCTTCGCTACTACATATCCTGTCTTGTCGCCCTCACCGGCGGGCTGGCGGAGGCTGCTGGGAACATTACCGTGCTCTGTGTGTGATATGCGGTAGCTATCTGGTGTAGGTAAAGGGTACCATGGGGAGCAGGTTGGTTTCCCAATCCTAAATCATGCATATACATCGAGAACGGTGTCGGTGTGCTGGGCCTAGTCTTGTGAACCAGACCACTCCCTCTGCAGCGCTGGATGTATTGCATCAGCGTGCTGGTGATGCAATACATCCAGCGCTGTGGAGGGAGTGGTCTGGTTCACGAGACTACCTATCCCCCAGTGTAGCTACAGTGTCCCCCAAAACACTCTGCACGTGACAAGAGCGACGTGTCCCCTCAGTTGTGGGGGACCGTTTAGCTACTGTGTGACAGTTCCCTGGTCTGGTCAAATGCGGCAATTAAAATTTTCACCAACTTTATTTCATTAGCTATGTTTAAATATTGACAACAACAATTAGCAATTTTTGTGATCATCAATTCAAGTTCCTACCGTGCCTAGCTACATTTTTTGCCGTGAATTAAGGCTGAAGTTTACTGACACTGTATGGGGAGATTACTAGGCTGTAGGGACACATGGCCCTAGAAAGGACACGTGGCTCTAGTGTCCAATATCTCAAGGGGACACCCTACTCTAGTGAAGTACGTCCCCGGGGACATACTGCCCTAGGGTATATACAGTGTCCTGGGGGACAACTTTAGGGGGTGGGGGATCATGTGACACTATGACAATGGTATTAAGGCACAGAATTGGAATGAAGTTCCCCCTCCTGAAGAATGATAATTATTGCCAACTGTTTGTATTAAAATTTAATATTGTGTGTCACCCTATAGCTACAGGTTGGCTAGCTGTGGTGGCAGATTCCGTGATCTTAATTTCTCTTCAACAGAACGTTTACGAGATTGTTGTGATAGGGTGAACTGGAGTGCGGTAGATTGAATAAAATGATACGCTGGTTTTGGACGATGTTGCATGACAGCAATATTCTCCTCTGCCAAGAGTATTGTAGGGGGAGGAAGGTATGATATACCAAATTTTTGCTTAAGGGGAGGAGACTAGGTTAATTTCAATAAAGAGCACTTCTATGCCCAGGGCTGCCATGATCTTTTGACAAAATATCCTAAGGAACATACCCCAAATCCTGAGATAATCATGGAAATAACATAGCTACCTTATGGGAGCAGAAGGCTAAAAAATCCTAATAATATTAGGCCAGCAAACTGAATTCGCAGTTTATCGTCACCGCCCGCATGGATTTTCAGATTTTCTCAAAAAATTTCAGATTTCAGATTGTATACAGCAACTATATGGCACTTTGGCCCCGCTCCCCTGATTGCTGCAATTGAAGGGCGTGGCCTCGGTGATCGTGAGTTCGAAACTAGCATTTCTTACTCCTTTACTAGTTTGAAATCTGAATAATGACCGCCCGCCTGCATGCAAAATTGAAAAGTCTGTGACGATAAACTGTGAATTTAGTTTGGCTCGCCTTATTCCTAAGTTGCATATTATGCTAATGAAGCAAAATTGATGCTCAAAATTCCTAATATTAGGATAAAATCCTAATTTTTGGCAGCACTGTATGCCCCACTTCCTACCTCATTCACTCTAATTAACTCCCTTATTTGTTCTGTCCACAGCAGCTGTTCCAGTGAAGATCGATCTGATGTGATCGTACGCTATCCTTTAGTGGGAATGAAAGTGCTCCACTCCACCAGCGGATACGACTGACTAGCTACTAGTGGTGACTGTGCATACTTACATGTAGCTTACAAGTTTGACATACTTTGTATAGCTACCAGTTAATTATTCAATGAGTTGATAAGAATCAATGACCCTTATCTACTCATTGAATAATACCTGAGACAATGGCATAACTGTTGTATGGGTAGTTTAACAATATTGTGTGGAAGTACATTGTATAACACTATTATATCATGTTCTATGGTATGTTGTGATCTATATAATATTATATACACGAATTCGAAGCAAGCACACAAAGTCCCATTCCCAGTTCTGGTACATGCATGCATGGTAGCTACCTCCAAGGGGTTATAGGCCCTTGCTATATATACCTCCTATTACGTACATTGTACTATGGGAGTAAAGAGTGTTGCAGCAATGGCTGGTAGCTATAGCTTCTTTGCATGTGTATGCATATACCGTAAACCTAGTACAGTACTGATTCATTATAAGGCCATACCAATTTGAATATATGTTTCTCGGACAGGCATGCCATCAAAAGAGACCCGGGTGGCAGGCAAAAAAAAAAAAAAAATTCTGAATCTGATTATTATCATGCAAAGTTCAAACAAAACCACAATACAGTGACATAAAATTAATATAAAAGCCACATGTCTGTTAACAAAGCCCCAAAACTAATTAATTTTCCATACTTTAAAAGAAGAAGACGACGCTTAGCCACGCAGATGACACAGCCATTTCTCTAATCAAAGATAGCTAGCTCGAGCTAGAACGAGAGATCAGCTGACAACAGCTTAGGCCGCATGTGCACTGTCGATTACGTAGGACAGCATGCGCCTTGTCGATATACACCGTTTATTATTGCCAATACTTGACCACACACTTTTTTTTTTTTTTTTTTTTGGAATTCAGCAAAATGTGACCCGGCCGGATCCGAGAAACATATATTCAAATTGGTATGGCCTAATCAAGATTACTTGCAATAATTTTTTATTGGTTCTGTTGACACTGGTCAGTGCACGCGTCTCCCATAATGATAATAATATTATTAAAATAATTATCATAGAGTCGGTAGACTCTATAACTAGGGATGGCACGGATACTCCATATATGTAATGCATTACAAAAATTCAAATATCTCAAAACAGGTAGCTAACTTTGTGAAAAGCTTTCTCGTTTCTCGTTCCAAGAAGATGATTTGTTAGCCATACTATTAGCCCCGGTCACATTCTCTAACTCCTGCCAATTTCAATTCCGTTTGAAAATGCTGGGTCAAAGGGCCTGGGCAGGAGGCTAATCATGAACCAGCAAAAGCGCTCTCCTGGATTTGTAGCCACTCAGTCAGCCATCCGGTTCTGTAGGACCAAGTTTCTCTCTCCCAACTACTGTGCTTCAGCAGGTAGTAAGATAGCATATGGGGTGTGTATTAATTGGAAATATATACTACTTATTTTAGTGCCGCCAACCTAATATAATAATCCAAGCTTCCTCCACCCAAAATGTTGGGCAAGTTGTGGCCCCACAAAGTTGCAGTGCTGGCACAGAGCCTGTTCTGTCATACTCAATCAAAATTGTCCCCAAAAAGAAGGCCGAGTATGTAATACAGAAGCTGCATAGCGTCACTAAACGATTTCACTCCATTGAATAATTAAAGCAAGCTATTGATGAAGCTTGTCAGGAAAAGGTATCACTGGAGAATTTTGGCTACATAGAGCCAGGGCGTGGTGCCAAGGGCAAGCAACGCTGGTTAGCCAGTACAGAAGATCTTGAAGATATGTACCATGTATGTTCATCGTGGTAAAGTAGAGATCTTGCTGTGGTGCAATGCCTCTGATCAAGCTGCAAAGAAATGAGCACACTCTCCTGATGCAGAGGACGAAAGTGAAGGCCGAAAACATGCTAAATCCTCTCGCTATGACAAATTTACGGATAAAATGACAGAAGTAGAAGCAATTGAAGCTGAATTGCGAGAGAAGCATGCTGATGGTATATACAGTGAACATCAGCTTCGGTTGTGGGCACACCTGATACAAATAAAGAAGCATAGTTCCTATGATAATCCACCTGACAAACCATTCTGGAAAACGACAAAAAAGAGCAAGAGTGTGACATCATCTGGAACCACTAGTGCCTCTCTAATTTAGGGGTGTAATGAAGGAAGCTCAAGTCGGGATTCTCCAGGCAAGCGCATTAACATGCGAGGAAAGTGTATGGAGCAGCTGCTGCAATTGCATAAATTATTTGAAAATGGAGTGGTTACTACAGAACAATATGAAGAAATGAAATCAGACATCATGGGGGAAGTGAAGAAGCTTTAATTACAGTTTAGCTATGTCAGACAATTGGATGCACAACTCAATAGCCATAATGAACAATCCATTAATTACACATTCTTGCTGTTATGCTGCATGTACTAACTGTGTGGGTGGAACTATATGCATGATATCCTCATGATCTTTGAGGAAATGTTTGACGTAGCTAAATGCTAGTTCAATGGGGTTGAAATCAGGGCTATATGGTGGAAAATAGATCAGTAGAATGCCAGCACTATTGAAGAGATCTTCCACTTCTTGTACGTGGTGGATAGAGCAGTTGTCCATTAATGGACTTGGGACTGTAGCCATCGAAAGGCAGCATCTCTGGAATCAAACTGCCACGAACAAAGTCAAAAAACTTTTCCCCATTCACCGAATCATTAGTCAGCTCATTTGCTACTATTCCTTCTGTACTCATGGCAGAGATTGCAGAAATCCGCTGGCCTCGAACAAGCAACCTAGGACACACGGCTCGCTCACCACGCAGTGCATATCCATATTTTCTTAGCATGTCTTTCATGTTTGAGCCCGTCTCATCAACCCACACAAACATTTCCTTTGAAAAAGTGAATACATTGGCTACTAATGATGCTCTAAGATCAAGGCATCTCTGCAGAGCAACATGTTGTA
This sequence comes from Cliona cf. orientalis, assembly GCA_963930775.1. Classification (NCBI taxonomy): domain Eukaryota; kingdom Metazoa; phylum Porifera; class Demospongiae; order Clionaida; family Clionaidae; genus Cliona; species Cliona cf. orientalis. The sequence continues at coordinate 7,671,583 of OZ005697.1, forward strand.
CCTTCTTGCGAGTCATTCCATAACTAGCTAGTAACCTGCATAACATTGAAGTAGACACAACGGTACCACTCATTTCTTCGACCTTGCTAGCAATTTCCGATAGTTGCAAAGTTGGGGAGTCAAGTATCATCCCAACGATATAAATCTCATGATGGCTGTCTAATTCACGCTCTCGTTTAGGCTGTGGCTTGTGATCTACTTCACCCGTAGCTTCAAAGAGCTTGAAAATGTTGTATGCTGTACCCACAGAGATGTTGAGATTTGAAGCGATCTTTTTAAAACCATGACCAAGAGCTATACGCTGCCACACAATTCGCCAGCGTAGATCGTTGGAGTATGGAGCTCTTCGTGTTGGTTCGGCAGAACGAAACATCTTCAATATGGCAACCGTCAACAAACAAATTTTGAATTTTACCGCGTATAGTGCGCCGTGCGTAAGCGGTATAGTGCGCATGCCCATACCTCACGCTATGCGCATTTTCAAACGGAATTGAAATTGGCAGTATTAAAAAGAGAAGGTTTTTACGGTAGATTCAGGAGAAGAAAACTTCTTTTGTTGTGATATACCCGAAAGGAATAAGCCTGGGAAATGATACTGACCGACTTGCGGCCAACAGTTGCACTGTTTCTGCTGGTGACAGCAGCTCTCTTACTTCCTCCAGGTTCTTGTCAGGGTAACTGCCCTGCTTGTAACTGCCAGTTCAATCCCTCACCACCTACATTGATGAAAGAATCAGGATTATGTTGAATTCCAGCAATTTTCCCAATGTTACTGGAGATCCAGGTTAGTATTATCTTTCCCCTAATCCAGGATCCATGGCTTATTTAGCTACATCTCCTGATCTGTGCAGTGCAGCGTAGTGTTCTACTCTACGTTCCTGGCAGTCGCAGACTTGAGCTCAGGCGATTCACTCCTGAAACTCTACATCAGCAGCCAAGCTCAGCAGCTATTGATACACTCTCCATCTCAAATGCTGCTGCAAATGCAAGTTCAACACTCCTCACATATCGTCCAAACTATAGAGACGTTCATAGCAGCAACTTGGGTGCACTCTTCTTCAACATTGCTGGTATCTGGCCCTGCCTTCAACCCGTAGTTGGTACCTACATTCCAATGTGTCACCTTCTTTCTGCTGAGGAGGACGGGTTTCGCGACGGAAAGGTCATCATTCCAACCGGTGATAGGGGTACATCATTGCAAATCTTCAGTTCTACTCAAGCACTCCCAACATTTGGGATTGCAGTACAGGACTGTCCTCAGCTGACTTCATCATGCCTGCACAATGGAATTGATCTTGTTGTCTCATGTCAGCTGCCACGCCAGCACTGTGAGGGCTCAATCTGAGTCAGCTTAATAGTGACCGTGTTTTGTGTTGTATTATAAGATTACAGTGATGGTTAATTCCATGAAGTGATTACTTGGACTAGTACCTGCTCCCCCATAATTATATATTTTCATGCAAAGATAGCTACAATAATATACAATTACACTATGCAACAGTTATAGCTACTGTATCTCATGCACGTTTTGTTCGCTGAGATTTTATTATCTAGACTGAGACAGCTATAAACAAATTTAGCTAGTAATATTATCTTACTAGATGACTGATACATGTAGCTAGTACTAGCTATGTTGTACTATACAAATAGAATCAATGTAGGTAATTGTTATCATATTATAATAATTATGTCTACTGCCACACCAGTAGTTACAGTGTACTGTGAGGGTAGCCTTGTCCTGGCAATGGGGTTGATCTACTACAAACACTAGATATTGTACATACACATATTTTAGCTTCTAAGAGCTTGAAAGATTGATCTTCTGCAGAGAAGACGACCGGCGGAATGCTTCCACAATACAAGACCTCAAGTATGTTGAACATCACAATGTCATACTAGCACTCAAGTTCCTAGGCATATAATATATGGGAGGCTGTCAAAACTGTATGCTTTATTTTTTTATGTGATACTCCAAGTGACTTCTCTGATGTTAAGTGCTAGCAAAACTATTTACACATATCTACCTTGACTTCCCCGCCTTTGTGTGTACATAATATTTTACTAGTTAAGCCATATTATATGAACTTTATTTTGCTCAGTGTGAGTACATTGACACGATCATCGGCGTGACTCTGGAGAATAATATACTTGTATTTGTAACGTGACTATAATGTTTTATCTACACGTAATTAATAGCTGGGTGCCGATGGATCGCCATGGCAACACTGAAGACAGTCTGACCAAAATTTAATATGGCAGCTGCTGGAGAGTAGAGGCCCTGAACGTAGAGGGTGTACCTGCACGGGACAGTCAATTATGAATATGCTCCGGTTGTTAATGGAGAACAGTACTATCAGGATTAATCCCCAAACGATTTTGAGCAGCCCCTTCCACTTATGTACAATTAAGGCTTAGCTACTATAGCTTAAGCTTGCCACAGTAGCTGCCACTGTATGATTCCCACCTCAGGCAATATTGTAATTCCCTCCATTGGTAATTGGCGATATTACAGCATAATAATGTATTATTATAGGCATTGCCACGGAGGGCATGATACATGATCAATCTACAGTGTAATGTCCTTTCAGTTTCCAGTACTAGGGACAGTTCTTGTGTTACGGTTTTAGAACCGATTTATCTGAGTCTTGTATAACGTTTATGGTACACTGTGCCGGTTAGATTCTGGAAAGAGGAGTTTACACTGCCAGAAACAGCTACAGGTTGAATATCAACATGAGACCAATTCGACTGTTTGATAGCTAGTGAGTGTTGTTCTTGAAACATGGTCTCCTTTGCTGAGGACAAAAGAGTTGACACTGCCCTGTGTTGCTCATCTGTCGACCTTTCGTACACTATCAAAGATTAAAGTGATTGGTGGCCTGCATGTCCTTTCTTGAATGAGCTTCTCTGGAACGTTTCCTCAATAAATCTCTATGGTCTGCAGTGGTCTTGAGACTGTGATTGGTCTTGTGACCTTCTAATTCTGCATTTCAACACATCACATTGACCTTCTTATCCAAGGCATTTCGACCAACAGGAACATGCACTTGTGTACCATGGAGAAGAGCGATCAATCGAGGGGTCATTTGGAATCTTGTCCAAGGGTCTAATATAGAAGAAATCCTTTTTGATTGCTTCAGATGGCCGTTTCTGTAAAATTAATAGAGAATCAGACTGATCTGGACCAGGAGCCTGACATGGCATCGGTCACCAAGTGAAGCTGCCGAAATGTGCCTTGACAATTTTTTGAAACAAACTCATGGTATAATATGTAGCCATCAGGGCTATGAACACGTTAATTGAATCTGGGAAATCCAAAGCTGTCTGCACTCTTCACCACCTCGTAGGCAAAAATTCTTTCCATTGTAGTACGTAGAAGACAGCATTTTGAAGCAGATGTGGCTGACCACTTAGTCTAGTGTAATAATAATATTAATATTATTATTATTATAATATATGACATTGTATTAGCTGGTGACGACTGTTCAATGTTATTATCATACCTAGCCTATAGTACAAGTTTGTTGTATAATAATATTTATAATATGACTAGAGTAAAGATCAAATTTAAGGCACCGCCCATAGTATATACAACGTAAACCACTGTGCAAACTGTGGAGTAACCACAGCCATGGTATAACTGCCATATACCACAGCTGGCAGATAACGCGTGTATTTACTATGGACATAGAGCCGTGGTATAACTTTCATATACCACAGTTGGTGGTCATAGTACAAGCCACTTAGACTATAGCCTTATCGTGATTTATTTGAATTGTACGCTCGAGGCATGCATTTAAACCACGAGGCGAAGCCGAGTGGTTTAAATGCCCGCCTCTCACGTACAATTCAAATAAACCACTCAAGGCTATAGTCTAACTATAACTAATATTATAACAATATTATTATTATGTGATGACACTCGATCAGTGTGGTTATAATAATTTATTATTATACTAAGTCTTTATACCCATGTACCATTGCATGTACAGCGGTATCCGAGTTATATTTACTACTGAGCCTTGTTTCCTAGGTAATAAACAGGATTTATATTCCATATCATACTTCCCATGGGGCAAAACGTTTGATATGAAGATATCATACTTCCCCCAGGGAACTTTCACAATAAAGCTCTTGCATAGCAACAATCATTAGAATGAATGAATCATAACAGTATCATAATAATGACAATAATAATAGTCTATTATAGTTTTTTTTTTTACAGCACCCAATACTGCAATACATTCACCAGCTAGCTATGGATAGTTAGGCTCCACAATTGCTTCAATCAGCTTATCTATCTCTAGATCTACTTCCGTCAAGCTAGACTGACTTGTGGGATTTGAAAGTTGATTGCAGTTGTTGTTTATGTTTATTGTGCACCCATACAAGTTTTGTAAAGTCAGTCCTGGAGCAAGATGAGGAGCACTAGTGTCACTCGATTGACATCTCTGAATACTTGAAGCTGTATTACCATCGGCAGTGTGCATTTGTTGGGAATATGAAGACTGTACAGGTGCAGATAGTAGTATTGAAGATACGGCTTTATATATATGCTGCTGAACATTCGTTCGTTCGTACACACGAAGGGCCTCTAATGAGCGATGACCTGTACGCTCTTGAATGAGCTTCTCGGGAACTCCACTCTCGTATAGTTCTGTCGCTCCTGTCACTCTTAGACTGTGGTTTGTTTTATTTCCCTTGATTCCTGCTTGTTCACACATTAGGTGGAATTTTTTCTGTAATGTATCTCTCCCCACAGGAACAGAAGCATACCAAGGAGCATTTGGATCTACAGGCACCGCTTGCAAAGGACGAAGATAAAATGTGTCATGTTCAAATGCATATGGTGGTAATTTCGATATGTATTTGTCTAGGATATTCACCGGGCATCTCTCTCCCACTTTCGGGCAAGCATATATCGGAACTACTTTCTTCTTGACGTGAATTTTCTTGAAAGAGCCATTGTGATTTTTGGATACATTTTCATGGTAGACATACTGGTCTGGATTCGACATTCTTGTTACTTGTGATAATTTTAGCGATCTGTGTTCTACTCCTCCACGTAATGAAAACATCTTTCCGACGACATAAAACGCAGCATTCTGGAGTGATTTTGGAGTGTCTACACCCATTGTTCCACTGGTCCATAGCTTAGTTTCGTCTTCTTTAGTTATGATCTCTGTATGTTTCACCTGAATTCCAATGCCCTCTGAATGTAGCTTGTGGAAGTGTGCGTCCAATGTGTGCTGAAGAGATTTAAAGCGTGTATCCTGCTTGTTCAAGAAGTTGGGACAGTTTGGATTTGCTTCTCTCATGTATCGAAGTAGTCCACTCATTAGCTGATAAATCGTAGAGGGAGGGTAATGCTCTCCATTCACTTTTCTTGCTTCAACAGCAAACCGAGAGAGATGGGTATTCAGCACTGCTGGATCTTCAGAGAGTAGTAGATTTTCAGGAACTGGGTCGCTCTTGAATCTCTCATTTCGTGCTTGCTTCCAGTCTTCAAACACTCTGAGAGCCCACTGAGTCGATCTGGTGGTATTGGGTGGTACAATGCCCTTAGCTAGATCAGTAAGTTGTTCGTCAGTTGCAAACGTAAAGCGTTGAAGTGGGAGTGGCTCGATTTCGCAGGCAGGGTGTAGCGCACTGGAAGACGCGGAACCAGAACTAGAAGAGGGGAGTGGTTCGGTAGAAGGGCGGAGTTTACCAGCCATGGCTGCGCAGTTGGTCCATTCGCACATGCCCACACAGGAAGGAGAGTCGGAGTAAGCACAAACGCTTCTTTCATCCATTTCAGACACTGTGCGTTTTGAAATTCAGTACGTTGCTAAGGTAATAGCGTATCCATGGTACCACCAATCAGATTTCTGTTTCAGCACTGGCAGTAGTAGCTAAATATATTAGTGATAGACTGGTTGCCAAGGAATTATGGCTACGTAAACAAACCTCTCCCTCGGGCTTCGCCCTCGGGAATCGGTTCGTTTACTGCCATAATTCCTTGGCTCCCAGTCTATAACTATAACATAATTATAGTCTGTGGTGCATGTGTTAATTATTGTAGCTTATACACAATGTGAACATGCACCAGTTCAGGTACATGTAATAGGCATTGTATTCTCTATGGGAGTATATAAACAGCAAATGTTGTAGCAATGTCGACGTCTGCATGATAATTAACAATAGTTAGCACACAAAATTTGTTCTCTAATAATTCAGGTGTATATGGCATGGATTGGAATGTGTGGAATGCCACATACAGAAAATATAATAATAATAATATTACCGTAGAAACTGGTTGTTAAGCGCATGCGCTTATAACACGCGGCAGCAAGGAAATATGCACTTAACAAAAAGTATGCGCTTAACAGGAAGCATGCGCTTAATTAAAAGTGCTAAAACACGGTAGGTGGGGCGTGCGTAAAGAACGTGTCGAGGGTAGAAAGGCCTACAACGGTGGCTAAGAAGCGAGCAGAGAACGTAATTCTCGACGTTTTCTTCTCCAGCCTACTTCTAGCCTTCTTTCTGGGCTCATGTAACCGATAGCTCGTCGTTCAGCTGGCTTACTGGGCATATGCGCCTAACAAAGAGCGGTAAAGCTCGCACAAAACTATACGCTTAAGGTACCATTTAATTGCGTGGGCGTGAGCGTCAGGAATGGCTAATTCAATTAGCGAATCGTGAAGGGGCGTGGCCAAAGAGGCCATACGAGTGCTTTTGGTCGAAGGTGGGCGTGTCCAGAATCGGCCAGGGATGATTATGCGCGTGTAATTAGCGACCGGAAGTGGCCCCTGAAGAAAAGGCCGATAATTGCCCACATCAAAGCAAGATCAAAGCATTCTTTCTTAACTATTAACCGCAACGACAAAAAAAAAAAAAAAAAAAAAAAAAAAAAAAAAGCTTATTAGGCCTAATTAAGCATGTGGGCGTGTTCCTGGCACTGTGTGGAGTGTGTGCGTGTGCGTTAATGCAGGTTTTATTGCTTCCGATTGGGCGTGGCTTCACGGGCCAGTGCTTGGACATCGGCGCCTGGGACTTGGCCTCGGCGATAGGTGGGCGTGTCCAGGAAGCGGTGGTGACCTTTGAACCCCGCGAGGAGGCTTTGGGGGCGTGGCAGGAGGTCAAAGGTGAGGCCATGTCTGTTAATGAGGCACTGTACGGCGGTGCGATCGAGGGGCCTGTACGGCTGGACGGAAGCTGACGATGGTTTGAAGCGGATGTGGTTGCGATGACGTGTTGTTACTCCGCCCACACAGGAAATGAGGTGAGCTCTTGCGTGGGCGGTGTGGCAGAACGGCCTCCAAGTGTTTGTGTGTATTTTGGCCTTGAGGAAGCTGTGTGTTTTAAGGTACCATTTAATTGCGTGGGCGTGAGCGTCAGGAATGGCTAATTCAATTAGCGAATCGTGAAGGGGCGTGGCCGAAGAGGCCATACGAGTGCTTTTGGTCGAAGGTGGGCGTGTCCAGAATCGGCCAGGGATGATTATGCGCGTGTAATTAGCGACCGGAAGTGGCCCCTGAAGAAAAGGCCGGTAATTGCCCACATCAAAGCAAGATCAAAGCATTCTTGCTTAACTATTAACCGCAACGACAAAAAAAAAAAAAAAAAAAAAAAGCTAATTAGGCCTAATTAAGCATGTGGGCGTGTTCCTGGCACTGTGTGGGGTGTGTGCGTATGCGTTAATGCAGGTTTTATTGCTTCCGATTGGGCGTGGCTTCACGGGCCAGTGCTTGGATATCGGCGCCTGGGACTTGGCCTCGGCGATAGGTGGGCGTGTCCCGGAAGCGGTGGTGACCTTTGAACCCCGGGAGGAGGCTTTGGGGGCGTGGCAGGAGGTCAAAGGTGAGGCCATGTCTGTTAATGAGGCACTGTACGGCGGTGCGATCGAGGGGCCTGTACGGCTGGACAGAAGCTGACGATGGTTTGAAGCGGATGTGGTTGCGATGACGTGTTGTTACTCCGCCCACACAGGAAATGAGGTGAGCTCTTGCGTGGGCGGTGTGGCAGAACGGCCTCCAAGTGTTTGTGTGTGTTTTGGCCTTGAGGAAGCTGTGTGTTTTAATTGGGATTGATTGTGGGCTTCCGGTGGTTAGTAGGCACTTGATTGAGAATGGTGGTCCTTGGGGAACAGGGTGGGGCTGTTTTGGGCGTGGCCTGGCCCCTCCCTTCCGGCTCGGCTTCCGGTCCATGGAGGATATTAAATGAACACTTCCGACTCTAGCAGCCACACCCCTGAGACCTGTGCAATTAAAAGGGCGTGGTTACACAACATGCACCTCACTAATGACTTTGATGTGGTTTAGGTGTCATATCCCCCACCTCACGCCCACGCAATTTAATGGTACCTTAATTGGGATTGATTGTGGGCTTCCGGTGGACATCCGGTGGTTAGTAGGCACTTGATTGAGAATGGTGGTCCTTGGGGAACAGGGTGGGGCTGTTTTGGGCGTGGCCTGGCCCCTCCCTTCCGGCTCGGCTTCCGGTCCATGGAGGATATTAAATGAACACTTCCGGCTCTAGCAGCCACACCCCTGAGACCTGTGCAATTAAAAGGGCGTGGTTACACAACATGCACCTCACTAATGACTTTGATGTGGTTTAGGTGTCATATCCCCCACCTCACGCCCACGCCATTTAATGGTACCTTAATAAAAAGTAGCTATGCGCTTAACAGCGAGCAGCGCTTAACAACCAGTTTCTACGGTATTTTGTTATGCACCGTGTATAACAGACTTAAAAAAATAATTATTATCATAGAAAACGCTAGAGATGTACAATGCAGTAGCTAGTCCCTAGTGTCGTTTGTATATAGTTCCCACTTCAATGTGTGGACATACTAGTATGGCATTCCAACACTGACAAAATTGGCAAGCTCAAATATATGGTCAAACTTGAGTCAGATATATGGTCAAACTTAAATATGTGGTCAAATTGTTGCCTATATATGGTCAAAGCCAAATATATGGTCAAATTTTATATGCTCAAACTCAAATACATGGTCAAACGAAAGTTATAGTCATTTTCCCATATATGGTCAAACATGCAGCAAATATATGGTCAAAATTTAAGAAAATCCCCTTACATAATAGTCATACATAATAGTCATATCCGTGACTATTATGTAAGGGGATTTTCTTAAATTTTGACCATATATTTGCTGCATGTTTGACCATATATGGGAAAATGACTATAACTTTCGTTTGACCATGTATTTGAGTTTGAGCATATAAAATTTGACCATATATTTGGCTTTGACCATATATAGGCAACAATTTGACCACATATTTAAGTTTGACCATATATCTGACTCAAGTTTGACCATATATTTGAGCTTGCCAATTTTGTCAGTGTTGGAATGCCATACTAGTATGTCCACACATTGAAGTGGGAACTATATACAAACGACACTAGGGACTAGCTACTGCATTGTACATCTCTAGCGTTTTCTATGATAATAATTATTTTTTTAAGTCTGTTATACACGGTGCATAACAAAATACCGTAGAAACTGGTTGTTAAGCGCTGCTCGCTGTTAAGCGCATAGCTACTTTTTATTAAGGTACCATTAAATGGCGTGGGCGTGAGGTGGGGGATATGACACCTAAACCACATCAAAGTCATTAGTGAGGTGCATGTTGTGTAACCACGCCCTTTTAATTGCACAGGTCTCAGGGGTGTGGCTGCTAGAGCCGGAAGTGTTCATTTAATATCCTCCATGGACCGGAAGCCGAGCCGGAAGGGAGGGGCCAGGCCACGCCCAAAACAGCCCCACCCTGTTCCCCAAGGACCACCATTCTCAATCAAGTGCCTACTAACCACCGGATGTCCACCGGAAGCCCACAATCAATCCCAATTAAGGTACCATTAAATTGCGTGGGCGTGAGGTGGGGGATATGACACCTAAACCACATCAAAGTCATTAGTGAGGTGCATGTTGTGTAACCACGCCCTTTTAATTGCACAGGTCTCAGGGGTGTGGCTGCTAGAGTCGGAAGTGTTCATTTAATATCCTCCATGGACCGGAAGCCGAGCCGGAAGGGAGGGGCCAGGCCACGCCCAAAACAGCCCCACCCTGTTCCCCAAGGACCACCATTCTCAATCAAGTGCCTACTAACCACCGGAAGCCCACAATCAATCCCAATTAAAACACACAGCTTCCTCAAGGCCAAAACACACACAAACACTTGGAGGCCGTTCTGCCACACCGCCCACGCAAGAGCTCACCTCATTTCCTGTGTGGGCGGAGTAACAACACGTCATCGCAACCACATCCGCTTCAAACCATCGTCAGCTTCTGTCCAGCCGTACAGGCCCCTCGATCGCAGTCAGAGTCAGATATATGGTCAAACTTAAATATGTGGTCAAATTGTTGCCTATATATGGTCAAAGCCAAATATATATGCTCAAACTCAAATACATGGTCAAACGAAAGTTATAGTCATTTTCCCATATATGGTCAAACATGCAGCAAATATATGGTCAAAATTTAAGAAAATCCCCTTACATAATAGTCACGGATATGACGTATCTATTAGTTAATTGGACCGACGTGACGTCAACAGAATCCGCGTTCGCGAATAAAATTCGCGATCGCGCGCACAAACGTACACTCACGATCCTTACCTAATGTGCACGGACCGGCCCCCTTTAGGGCGGAGTCTGGGGACTTGATCATTTCTCTCCGCTCCTACGTGGGAGGGCTGGTGCGCGAGACTAGGTACGTACAATCGGACATTGTATTGTATGGTAATAAAGCAGTATGGTAAGCATGAATGAAACTACTTCATCGTTCATCCAGAAAGAACTGAACGCTGCGGTGGGAGCGGTCTGGTTTCGAGACTAGTCTTACCTGGGCTAGCTTTATCCCCAGGCCCTCTCTCGATCTCCCAGTATTTATTATGAAAGATAGAGAGAGGGCCTGGGGACACGGCTAGCTCAGCTGAATTTCATTCATACTTACCTTACAATGTCCGATTGTACCTAGTCCCGTGCGCCAGCCCTACGAAGGAGGGATTGTAGCGCGAGCGAGATGGCCAAGTCCCCAGACTCCGCCCCAGAGGGGGCGGATCCGTGAACGAGACTACATAGCGGGTAAAGGATCGTTTGTGCGCGCGATCGCTAATTTTATTCGAGAACGCGGATTCTGTTGACGTCACGTCGGTCCAATTAACTAATAGATACGTCATATCCGTGACTATTAAGTAAGGGGGTTTTCTTAAATTTTGACCATATTATATTTGCTGCATGTTTGACCATATATGGGGGAAACGACCATAACTTTCGTTTGACCATGTATTTGAGTTTGAGCATATATATTTGGCTTTGACCATATATAGGCAACAATTTGACCACATATTTAAGTTTGACCATATATCTGACTCAAGTTTGACCATATATTTGAGCTTGCCAATTTTGTCAGTGTTGGAATGCCATATACTAGACAAGTTCCGATTTATGTAACTGTAAAAAATAGCTACTTCTTATCAACCACCTTAGCTAATTAAAAGATTCAAAGGTGTAACATTATTGGGATTACAAACAATGTTCATTGCAATTGATGAATATTGTGCATTGTGATCTCATGCAGAATCAATAGTAAAAGGATACAGACTATACCGAACAAAAATTAGATGGCATTGTCGACTGCGTTTTGGAGTTCAGTGGCTACTTGACCGAGTTGACTGTCATCAAGGAGTTCATAGAGACCCTCCCAGGTGGCAGGGTAGTGGCGGGGAGGGTGGTCCAGCCAGTGGGAGAGAACAGCCTCACAACAATCCTCATCGTCCATTCTCTTAGCCCACACCGCAAGCTGCTGCCTGGGAACCACCAAGTTGCCGATCTTTCTCCATTTGTGCATGATGGACTGCTTTAGTCTGAACTTGTTCACCTCTCCTCTCTCATTCCTCCACCTGATGACAGTGAGGTTGGCAGATGTGAGCTTAGCTGTAGATGCAGAATGTTAAATGAAGATCCTTCCACGATTGTGCTATCAGCAGTAATAATACTCACAAATTTCATCTTTGTGGCTTCCAATGTAGGTGTACTCGGCAATGTGGGGCAAATTAGAGCCTGCAATAACAATTAAGGGCAAGTCTCATGAAAGCATGTTACAACATTAATTTTGGGACCAGGTTGCTGGCATGCATGCATGCATGAGCCACCAGGGTTGAGGTACGATCATCCACAATCCCCACATTCAACCAAAATTAATTTTAATAGTACTGTATACCTGATGATGTTGAAGTAGTAGCTGCCATTCGACCAGTAGGGGGAAAAGCACCTGATGTCAGCCCCGATACCAATTGCAAGTCAGAATGAACCACTCCAACAGATGCTATTAAATTTAATCATGGATTGAAGTCAGATTTAACTCCATTATATATACTGCAATAGTGTAAAGATATACCTTCAGGATATGATACATCTCCAGTCCTTAAAACACCACGTTCAGCAATGTGTCGCAAATGAGCATCTACTACATCAATTTCATGTGAATAAAATTAATAGCACATACACCATTATAGATAATAAATTTCAAATTTGAGCGCAACAGAAACTCACTGTCATAAGGGACATCTGGAGCATTGGCTGGGAAAGTAGTAGCACTCAGTGATGAAGCAGAGACACCTAGTCCTCCAATAGAAAGCTGATTATAACCTAAGACATAGTGCATAGTAATACAAAAAAGTATTGTCAATAAACATTATTCAAGCCTATTATATAAGGTACACATGTAAAATAACATGTTACATGATTGTCTCCCCACCTCGCGATGGTGATACTAGGCATCCAGCTCCAGTCTGCAATTGACTAGTTGAGGGCAACACACCCCTACCTGTACATGAGCCACAGATTGTTTATAGCTACATGCTGGTCATCACAAAACTAGTTACCTTCACTGAGCAGAGATTGAGAGATAGCAGCTGGATTAGCTGAAGGTGGAAAACCGGTTGTATCTACGAAATTCAAAATATAACACATCATAGTACTTCCTGTAACGTTAAATTAGACATAGAAAATTATTGCATACCTTGATCAAACCAGATTGTAGACCATTCATCGAGAGCATTAGACTCTGAGGTTTCAACACACATACAGGCACTGCCCGTCCCACTCTCCTGCACTAGTGCAGCATGGCGGTCACTCTGAGGCAGCAAAGCAGGATCTCCATGGTAACGGCAAAACACACCCACCTCCGGCCGGTCGTTTGAGTAGCGAAGCTTCTCCGAGGCAGCCTCTATTCCAGCTAGGATCTCTTTTTGAATGATGGGGCACACCTTCCGGCAGACTGAGGCTTCTGTTTCTGCTGCAACGTGAACCTCAAAAAAGTAGAAGGCATCAATCAAGGTGACGAGGCAAGAATGCTTGGGAAGACGAAACGTGACGCAATTGCGAGCGACAAGAATGATCTTCTTATCCAAGTGCTGAATGCTCCACTTCGACTGCTTCATCAGATGGACCACGAGGCAACAGAAGACTCCAGCACGTCGACAGCCACAAGGAAAGCGAAAGAGAAGAGGAGAAGCTAGTGAAGAGAAGACTCGATGTTTCTCAAGCTCTTTTCAGGATAACACATCCAAGAGAGCCGGCATGAAATACTCATCTACCCCCGTGACCTCTACTAACAAAGGCTCAAGAGGAACTACCACTAGCTGATTCTGCAGCAGCTTCAAAAGCTGTGGAGATTCAAAGATGCCCTTTTCGAAATGCTTGCAAGTGCCATTCATGAACTCTTCGGTGACTACACCTTCGTAGCAAAAGCGCTTCCAGTTGCCCCTTCGTGAAGAAGAAGGTGTGCCATGTCGTAGCAAGTATCCCTCCTGCACTAGATCAGAGACATTATCGAGAGGGACCTGGGAATCAACAAAGACAACCTCAGGAAGAGCAGAGGAATACTTGATGACATTCAGCCCATTGAAGAACTTGAGAGCTGCATCGAAAGATCTCTCAGTGAAGCCAAGGGTGTTGGCTATTTTAACACACTGCTCTCTACTAAGCACCCTCTTCTCTAGCTTCTTAGCCAGCCCTTGAATGAGAAGCTCTAGGATGAACCACCAGATGGGAACCTTCACCTCCTTGCCCAGCTTAGATGTCTCGACAGCCACACGAATCATCTCGGCAACTCCCCTGTCGAAGTCGTCAGGATCGATCGTGTTGACGGGATGGAACAAACCTTCCACACCTTCGTAAAACACTAACTGAGGCTCAAGCTCAGGGCCAAAGATCTTGAGAAGCTTCTCATTCTTTTCCTCTATGCTCTCTGGGCACTCATGGGCTTTATCGCGATGAGTTCCAACCATGATGATGTCTGGAACTTCATCACTTGATCGAGAAAGCAAAGAGCTGGTAAGGCACTTGATCTGCTCAGTGGTGGTGAGGTGTGTGGAGGACTTCTTGCCCACACACTGGCCATCCTGATAGTACTCATCGGGAGGATGGTCGTCCAGCCTGTCGGACAGCCGAGACACAATGATGACCGAGGAGACATCGTGAATGAAGAGTGGAAGTAGCTCGTGGAACTGGGGCTGGCCTCCGCTGTCGGTGAAGTAGATCCACACGGAACTCATGAGCTCATCTTCCTCCTCCTCAGTGAGCTCTTCCCCTGCAATCAGCTTCTCGAGTGAGCCAAGCAAAGACTCTACTATCTCATCTAAAGCAGCCACCTCATTCTTGGAACTAGAGGACCCAAGCTCGCCCTCAGCCTTGCCACTAGAAGATGATTTGCTCGCCATGGCAGCTAACCTGCTTGTAGCGGTAGAGCTGGTAGCTACCATTCCAGCGGCTGCAGCTGTCATGGACCCCTCAAGGAGCTCAAGATAATCATTCAATTCGGGAGGGATTTCCACTCCGTGCTTTTTGGCATTTTTGCGGATGAATCTGGCTATCATAGGGAGCAGCTTGTCAGAGCTCACCTCCTTCCACTTCCCATGCAGCTTGTGAAAGAGAGATGAAGAGATGGACCTAATCTTGATGGGGTGCTCGGCACAGATGGTGCTGGTGCGGGCGTCGGGTGGCTTCCTGCCCATCAGAAGACATTTTAAGCATGTCTTGCCCACTCCTGGAGTGCCGACCATAAGGGCGATGAAATTGTTGAGCAAGACATAGCCCTGCTTTAGGGCATCTTCAAGGATTTTTTTAGCTTCGATTGCTACACAAGAGATGGAGAACTATCGTCAATTTAGGAGAGTGTGGATCGCAACATAGCTATATACTTATCTACCAACCTGCCCAAAACGAAATGTGGGACATAATGTTTGAAAAAGTGGACTTTTTGGTCTAAAATATGAGGCCATAAAAACACTGTATAAGATTATCTCTCTCTTAAAGTGGGAGCGTTTACCCATGTCCTCAGTAGGTAGTTATAAATACCGAAAGTGGGAGAAAATAATCGGGATATCCTTAAGAACAAACTCAACAATCATCGAGCTAAGGGGTAAAATATATCTATATCCTTGAAGGGTATGTACACCTCATTCATTATTACAAGACTATACTAAAATGAGAAGGCCACTTATGAAGAGAGCGAGAGAGAAAGAGGAAGGGCGGGAGTTATTGCTTACCTTCTTTGTCAGCTGCTATTTTCTTAGCTTGTGGCTGCTCATTTTCTAGTGTCACTGCAAGTGTATACAATATTACTGTGATAAATCATAATACTGTTTACCTTGGGGTGGGTCATTTATAAAGTAATAAAGTACAGAGGTAACCTTAGAAACTAGCTTTGTGTGGAATTTGTTAATATGGAAATGGTCATCAACTGAACAAAGCAAGGAATGTGCGGTACATATTAGCAAGAATCAAATTTGGTAGTTGGGTAAAATAATGCATAAACAGGAGTATTTTTTAAAAGCTGTGCTCCATTACTTACTAGGCCCCCTCCCCCTCCCCCCCCCCCCCCCCCCCCAAAACTCATGTCTTTAGTGACCTCTCTATAAAAGTCATAAACTGTGTACATGAGGTAGAGAAGGGGGAGGGACTGCCTATTCCCACCACATGAATGATTATATAGCCATAGTACGTCTTTGATACATGTGATTTAGTGTCCTGGTTTGTAGTTCATGGGGATATCCTATAAGGATTACAGTCGAGCCTCCGAACAAAGGACACTTTGGGAACGGGCCTCTTGTCTTTTGCTCGGAGGTTGTCCCTATATCTCGGAGGTTCATGATTTTTTAACCCATTTTGATTATATTATCCTTAACAAGTTAGTGAATGTACTGAAATGCATGATAAGAGCATAGAGATGATAATCAAGTGGTTGGTATGTTCTTTATTCAGTATCAACATAGCACAGGCTGAATTTTTTTGTTGCTGAATTGCTGGCTACTCCAAAATCGTTATCTGGATTCAAGACTAATATTATTATCGCGCGTGCGGCATAATATCGCGACCGCCTAGATTGCGGCAAAGGTGGGCATGGCATCGTAATTTAAGGGCATGGTTTCCGGATGTCCGCTATTTAGAGGCAGTTTTGCATTGAAAAGTCATGTTGGGAGCTTGGATCTTGTCCGCTGTCCGGAATCGAGAAGCGTCCGCTTCTCAGAGGTTGCTAATGTACTATGACTATGCTAAATTTAATCGGTTACACGGCACTTGTCCGCTATAGAGAGGTTGTCCGCTTCTCGGAGGGTCCGTTATCAGAGGCTCGACCGTATAGGATTGATTACATGTCCGCTAAGAAAATTGATAATCATATGTAATACCATGATTGGTTTAGTACTATGTATGAACAATGGGCTGCAACTCCATGTATTCAATACATGTATGATGGTTGACCTTTACCAAATGGTAGCATACTGTGGTATAGCAGTACAAGATATAATCAATTATTGAGCAATCAACATCCTCAGGGATCATAGGGAGCATTATTAGGTTTATTATCAAGCACTCAATTTGATATGGTATTCATTGTGCATGTATAATTACATCAAAAACAAACCTTGGTTTAATTTTGCTTCTTGTTTATTTGTTTCAATCTTGTACTTCTCGACTCTCTCCTTATACACCCGGATTTTTCCCCTTGCCTGCTCTAGCTCAGATGTTGGGGCATCAGTAATCTGCCCCAACATCTCCAGCTTCTGTTTAAAGAGAATATGAACATATCACTACCACTTCAACAACTACCATCATAACACAATCACTAATGGGAGGGCCAACAAATTAATACACTAACGTATGTACATGTCCACTGTACTGTATTCCTCCACTTGAAACAGCAAGCCAACAACTACACCACAATACACACACAGACAAACTGACAAGAGGATTTGTATGGGATACTAAAATGGAGAGTAGCTAATGTGCACAGAGCACAGGGATGTGTGCTTATTGTAGGTGCAGCTGGTTTCAAGCTGAGCATGTACTCCATTACTCCAGCTAGCACAGCTGGTAAAGAGCACCTACCATACATACTGCAGACATAAGGTGACAACTACAGAGCTAGCCACTGTCACTGGAGTCAGTCATGAAGCAGTCTAGTCAGGCTAAGAGACACCTCTACACTTTGCTCTCTACATGCCTGGTACATAGTCAATATGTATGAATTTGGACTAATTGTGGTTTTATGCTGAGTAGCTTTTCTATTAATTCTGATGATAACATTGTGTCCATGGTATCAGTGGATCACTAGTTCACAGACTAACAGTCCCTGACAATATACAAGGTCTAAGATGTTGTACAATAATTTAGCGCAACAAGCATGACACAATATATTACTAAAATGCACGCTGACTGACACACTACAGTTTATCTCAAACCTACCCCGGCCATGCATGTTGTGGTACATTTCACAACCCAACCCTCATTCAGGTAACAGTTGAATGGGAGTCAGTGACCACCAATTAGGACACACTTAGTGCATGGCTTCTCAATGTTCACAACTACCATACATACACTCCATAGTCTACCTCACACATAAGTAGCTATAGCTACTCACCAGTTCATAGGCTCTTTGGACTCTCTGTGCAAGTGCCTTCTCCTGTGAACAATGAGAAAGAGTACGAATGATAATGTGTAGGTTGACCAAAGTCGCTATGTAACTCCATAATCAGTAGCTACTGCGGTGACTTTATCACTTATTTCATGGCATCTATTACATCACGGACACTTCCATGCAACAAGAGACATCCAACCATGTCTTCCATGGGTAAGCAACTGGAAGTAAATTATATTACTAAATTGACAAGCTTTGTGTATTAACAATCTGATAATTATATGGGAAGGTACGCAATGTCATTTAATGAACCAAGGAGAGGATTAAATCTACTAGTGATCATGTAGCATGATCACCATGTCAAATTTCTCTGTCTTACCCGTCTTGAGTCTGCTAGAAGTTTCTTTGTCTGAGTGATCTCCACCTCCTGGGAGATCACCCTCCTCTTTTCTTCATTACTGGCACGGCGCAGTTTACCCTCGAGTTCACGTACTTCCTGCATATTTATGAGGATTGGCAAGAACCACACCCACCCACTCTCACTCATGACTAGTCTAGCCAGCTATAGACCCCTCCACTAATTTCCACATGCACACACTTTACAGTCCTCATAGTCAACAAACTCAAACAAGACTAGCTCATCAACAACTTACATACCTGACCCAATCTTTCACATTCATCCTGCAAACGATAAGATATACTACAATCATCACTCTGATCACAAACTATCGAGTAAGTACATACATAGCAGCATAGGAATACACAACATTAACACTCTACACACATGAACAGTGTTAGGCCTACAACTAGGCACTCGGCCTCCCCAGCCAATAATCTCAATAACAACTACAATGGAGGCCAACAGACTAGCTACTTAGTTAGGACAACAATCTGACTTACCCATTGGCGGTTCCATTCCTCCTGCAATGAGAGAAACAGTCACAAGCATAATACATGTCACTGTACATACTTTATACACATAAACGGATAATGCCATGATACATGTAGCTAGTCATTGTTGAGGAGGGCCTTCACTCATGCACCCAACTGTTTATGCACGGTGTGACTAGGGTGGATGTGTGTGGCAAATCCAGGCCTAGTCCACATAACAAAGATACACCACCATGGAGGAAGAGCATAATTAGACTATTATTAGTGATGCTTTAGGGAAACCTTATTAAAGTCCAAAAAATCCTAGTGATATTGAAGAGGTTGAATAATAAATAGCTGACTCCAAAATAATTTGTACATTTTCGTATTTGCATGCAAGAGAGTACCGTGTTTATGCTAATAGAACGCAAGCTAAAAAATAAGTACGATTTTAAATTTGCGCGATTTTCTGGTAAGGGTCATCACGCACTCATTAAGATACTCTATGACAATCCTAGTTTGTGAATTTTCTTAAGCTAAGTATAGATCATACGTTTTATTAGCATAAACATGGTAATTAAATTCATCAATAATTCTTGGTCATAAAGTATTCAGCATTCAATAAAAATTAATAGCTAACTACATGGTGGTGTATCCTTGTTCTGAATTTGCACACGTGGTCAATATGGGTAAAGCTATATATAGTCATAAAAATTAATACCAACGTCAAGAGATGGTGGGATTGAAAGAGCACAGTGAAATAACAAAGTATAATGCTATGTACATGGCTCATTAAAAATCCCTCCCTCTGATGAAGACGTAATTCTTAGCATCATGACTAGGTTGAGTTATGCCACTCACGACAGCCAATGTACTAAACAAAACATGTCCCTCATCATAAATGTGGAACATAATCACTTTTACCCATTAAGAAGCACTGTGTATCATAATAATATCTTACCAAATGCTGCTTCCACTCTGAATCATTTTTCCACACTTCCTACAGAAGGAACAAAGAATACAACACTCATGTCAGTATCAGCTGAAGGCATCTCTAGCTACACACACACACAGTCCCTTCATAAGAGAGAGGAAGCTAGGGTCTGGTGTCATGACTATACGCCAGTTGTTCCAGTGCTTATGCAATAATTGTAGTTACACGGTTTGCAAACCGCACTTGTGAAGACCTAGCACCTGGTTGGTCAGAGCCAATGGTAGGCACAGTCCAACAAATTACTGAACAAGAAGACTGAGTCTGTCACGTGGTTGGTCAGCCTGTGCATTTCCTACAGCCCCATAATAAGGCCCCAATTCTTTGATTACTAGTTTCTCATCAGGTAGTTGCCCAACATACCATGCGGGCGGGCGGTCATTACCATTATTTAATTATAGTGTAAACCATAAGGTATGGAACACTTTAGAGACACTTGAAATACACTTAGAATATATGGTGCTATGTACACAACCACAGTTGCTGACTATACAAACACAATGTTATTGACTTCCTCGCAAAAAAGAGCTCCAAACGTACTATTTGGAGAGTCATCTGACATAATACACCATGGTAGTAGCATCCGTCAAGGTTTGGCCGTACACGCGGCAGCTGCATACTCAATATGCGGCACATGGTCGATCATGTGATCGCCACGCCCCTTATTATATAATAGCTAATGGTAATAAATTCTAAGTTAAAAAAAGAATGCGGGCGGATGATGAGAAACTAGCAATCAACGAACTGGGGCCTAATATTGGTGATGACGAGGAGCAATCTAATTGGGCAGCACTCCTGGCTGCAGCAGTACAACTCAAGTATAGGCATGACACCAGATCCTCTCTCTTGTGAAGGGGCTGGCCTGCCTGACTAACACACACAGTGGTAAGTTGTGCCTCAGGCCGGGCACTTCACTCTGGCTAGCCTGGGCGGCCACCCCACAGCTAGGAATCAGCTACAGCAACCTCTTCTAATGCAACTAGCTACTCACTGGAAACTGCACTCATGCAGCACGTAGCTACTACTAGTTGGAGATATGTAACGAACAGGAAACATTGTGTAACTGATTACTTCCTATATTACGTCATAGACGGTATAAATACTGTGTGCATGTTTAGTTCTCCCTAGTATTTCCCCTTGTTTAATACCTACAACTACTGTAAGAGAGCGCAGGCAGGGAGCAATCGTTACAGGTGGGGGCCCGTCCGGGGTCCTGCGACCACTCGCGGACGCGAGTGAGTCTGCCAACCAGTATGACTTGGGGATCGGGACTGAGCGTGGCGTTACATTTGGCGACCCTGCCAGGATCGACGGCAGTTTGTGCAAGACAGCACTGATCAGAATTTAACGAGTTTGTAAACCACGCGAAGGACAGACATCGAAACTGTCAGCAGTATTTTCGAGTCCCGTTATTGCCGAGAAATGGAATCCCGAGACGAAAGTCATGTCAGCCGATATCGCAGATGCAGCAGCGGTACTGCATATTGATTGCAGTTTGCAAAGCCTCAGCAGTGCTACCCAGCTGACGCTGAGAAGGGATTTTACTTGGTGGCCACAAGGAGAGATAGTGGTTTTGTCTGGTGAGACAAGGCGTGACTATTAGGTGAACGGTGCTAGTGTAAACAATTAGTGCACTCTGCTCAGCTGTGAGGGCTTTGATGTGAAGCAGCCTCAACAGTGAAGGAGTTGACCTCAAGGACCAGAGTGGGCTTGGAGGCCCAAGGAGTTGGATGGTGGATATCCAGCTGACACCACAGACAGTCAGAGGTGCATTGGAGGTGGAGACCACAGGAACTGGTAGAACCAGGTGGACCGCAGGACCGGCGGAGACAGGGTGGAGACCACAGAGACTGGCAGGTGGCCAGGTGGAGACCACGGTGTCAACGGAGCCAGGCGGAGTTCACAGGAGCTGGTAGAACCATGTGGAGACCACAGAAGGGGAACCACGAGGAAGTGGATCGCCTGAGCACGGGACTGGTGGTGTGGGTACTCTGGTTGCAGAGTGAGGTAGAGACGTTAATGGAGAGTGTGCATGAGATCCCTAGGAAGTGGGATGACAAGAAAGTCGAATTCAGAAGGAGACTGAGACAAATCAGCGACAAGTTACGAATCGCATGGAGAGCAAATTTGCTGGTCCAAGAGTGTATAGTACCAGCTAAGGGTGGGGACCACCCTAAAATGGCCAAGAGAGTCACAAGTTAAAGTCAAGTCAAAGAACGTAGTATTCCCTAAGGGTGGGGACGCAGTCAACTGAAATCACCAAGAACAATAATTGGAGTGAAGAACCCAGGTCGAGGACGCCCTGAACTTAAGGGTGGGGATATGTAACGAACAGGAAACATTGTGTAACTGATTACTTCCTATATTACGTCATAGACGGTATAAATACTGTGTGCATGTTTAGTTCTCCCTAGTATTTCCCCTTGTTTAATACCTACAACTACTGTAAGAGAGCGCAGGCAGGGAGCAATCGTTACAGGTGGGGGCCCGTCCGGGGTCCTGCGACCACTCGCGGACGCGAGTGAGTCTGCCAACCAGTGTGACTTGGGGATCGGGACTGAGCGTGGCGTTACAGATAGCTATAGCTATGGTTGCCAACAATGATTTCAGTGACTTCTGCCATCACGTACTCATACATGCATGTACAGTGCAGTCTGTGGATAATAATTATTTACATAAATTAGGTGGTCATTCCCGGCAATAACTCACTTCCCATCTCTTTTCAAAAGCATTCGCGTCCCAAGAAGACGCCATAGCTCTGGATCACTTTACCTCGGTCACGTTCTTTTCTAATAACCGAATAAACCAGTAAAATCGAATACTATTCATGTTCGTGCCATGTCATTGAGTGTTGTCTGTGTAAAGTGTGTGTGGTGTCAGGGAGGAGTGCTCACAATGCGGCCAAGGTCTAGTCTCGCGCCCAGCCCCTCCTACGCAAAAAGCGAGAAAGGGTCTGGTAAATAACGTACCATCCGCTTGTCCCCGTGGAATGCACATGACATCATAGAACGTGACATCATTAACCGCAAACATCACAACCGGACAAGAACGAAGTGATAACTTCTAGCTGTTTCTCCTTTAATGACAAATAGCCTAACTCAGCGCTTGCTGTCTTCACTGCGTCCTCGAGCTTCTCCATCGTTCCTGGCAAGATAGAGCGTGACTAGTCTCGCGGGCCAGTGACCGCGAACTTTATTGTATACGCGTAGACAGCTACTTCGCGCATTGCGCATGTCCCGGATGGTCATGTGACTAGATACTGCCATTTCATTGGTAGTTCATATAGCCTACACGGGGACAAGCGGATGGTACGTTATTTACCAGACCCTTTCTCGCTTTTTGCGTAGGAGGGGCTGGCGCGCGAGACTAGCCAAGGTCAGTCTCGACTCCTTAATGCTTCTACATGTACATAAGGAACTAACAGACACACTTAACCTAGCTGATGTGGCAAATGATTTTGTGAGTTCATGTGACAACAGATTGAGAGTGTTTGGAAAATTTTAATTATTACTGTACATTATATCTGATTCAATAAAAAAAAAAAAAAAATTGGCCTGACCACTCAAAATTGCTTCCGCCGCCCCTGTAGCGTAATGTGCCAATTACCGACAGGTATCAACTATCGGAAATACGGGTATCGATTATCGACATAGGGCCTTAGTATAGGCAGTGGGCGTGGCGCGTTTAATAATAACTTCGCGTGGTCGATCGCGACTCGCTTCTGTGCTTCAGGCTGGACTTTTGAAGGTAAGTTTTGCTTCATTTGTGATAAGATGACCCTCATAGTGTCTTATTTTCTCAATACAGGGGCAAAGACGCGATGGTGCCGTTCCCGAGGCGCTTCTGCCAAGATTGAAAAAACGATAAAGATCGAACAAGCTCACCTATGAACATGAAGTTGTCTCAGTAGTTAGAGCTCATGATTATGCACCTGCTAGTATTTTTTATATAATTTTCTTACTCTTGGATTGCATGCACTGTGATGACAAAGCTCCAAGTGACGATAATTGATTGTATTGAAAGTATACGGTGTGCCGATAATACGTACCGACTGTTGATAACTGGCATTCGCAATTATAAGCTAAAATTGCCATTGCAGACGTAGTTTGATAGGCAGCCCCCTGAGACTTTAGGTACTTGTAGCCCTGGCGACCCCCTACCTTTTGGTCCAAGTTCGAAGTTCAGGCGATGTTCCTAAGCAACAGCACACGCGGGAGAAAAACGTATGTCGATAATTGGCACTTTACGCTACATGTATTTATAGTGTAGGTAATAATTTATAAAAATTAATAGTTCAATAACTCACGTTGAATCTCGCTTCAAATGCCTTCTCGTCCCAAGAAGATGCCATACTTCTGGATCTCCGCGGTCACGCCCTTAACTTCTTCTTCTCTAATAGTCCGAATAGCCTAGTAAAATTGAATATTCATGTTCAACTCTGAACGCGCCATGAGTGTTGTCTGTGTGAAGTGTGTGTCAGCAAAGGCCTCCCTGGAGTGCTCACAATGCGGCCAAGGTCAGTTTCAACTCCGTAAACTCTTCACTACTTCATATCCTCTCTATCTTGTCGCCCTCACGCTTGATACAGTGTTTGGTGTGGGCAAATTGCCCAGCGGCCTGATGTCAAGGGTGGAGAGCAGGCTGATTTCCCTACCCTAAAGGCTAAATCATGGATTATATAGCGCGGAGGCTAAATCTTGCATGTACGTAAAGAACAGCAGTAAAACATAGAATTTGAACGACTATAGCTATCTGATTTCCCCCTTCTAAAGAACGATATTGGCCTTGTGGTATTTTCCTGGGACATGCCAAGCAGTGTAGGCCTTCGTTAAAATGCCTTGATAGATCCAGCATCAGGCAAAGAGTGCTAGTGACAACCTAAAGTACAGTGCTTTTTTTATAAAGCAAGCGCAACAAGGGCCAAACAAGCTCAGGTAAATTCAATCTGCGTACGACTCGGGCTGTTATTAAAGCTCGCAGACCCAAGTGCTTGAGTTTGCCGAGTTTGTTTCAAGTTTGTACCACACGCTGAAACTATACCTACTTGTTTTACCGGTATTTTTTGCTGTCACTAAAGCCAACACACAGACTAAAAGTTCAGTTTGACTATTGACCAACATCACTCAAATCATCCTGGGTAGAACCCTCTTCTATGTATAAGGCTATAAATAGAATATTATGTGGAGCCCACATACCTTATACTAAATCAGCGGTCGTTTATAGCTGCATACAGAAGTGCTTACTGTGCTTATCATTTACATGTATGTATAGGTATCTGTACTGAATTATCATTCAAGATCCACATGCTAATGGCAATTATGAAGGACTGAGTCTCTACAACAGTGGTTGAAGAAAACAAGAGCACAGGAAGCGGGCAGAAAACTGAGTTTAAAGAGCTGGAGGTAAACAATTATGATAACATGCCTTTGTATGCATTGCTGAAAAGCTGGAGTAAACACATTATCAGGTAGCTTATGTTTGGAAACCTTAGTTTGAATTCCCGTAAATGCATTCGGTCCTAAATAGGTTAAACCTATCAAATTACATTTGTCTGTCGGTCCGTCCGTCAGTAACAGAGGGCCGGCGGAAGCAATTTGACCTCGAGGCACACCATGCTGGATCTCGGGCTACTGAGCGTTTCAAGTGAGAACTTGGCGTTCTCTGTGAACGGAAATTGTGGCACTGGCTACAGGTGGGAACGGTAGCTACTGAACAGACAGTTCAAAGGTTAAGCAACATTGGACACTTACATGTAGCGGCCTGCAGTTAGCTAGGCAGCTGGATTCATGTCGTGGAGTCGTTGTCATGGAGGTAGCAGATTCCGTGATTGGCTTCTTGTGTTCAGATGTCTGGAGAGGGAGACGGCAAGTGAACTACCAAGTTTCTTGGCCAGTTAATTAATTAGAATACAGGATATCAAAATGTGCATGCTTATGGAAGGTTTAAGAAAGTTGGCCATGTGCTCCAAGTGGGTGTCAAAATGTGCATGCACAATAGAATGTTTAAGAGTTAACTTGGCCGGTCCTTGCTAGCAATGATGATAAGCTTTGCTCTCAGAAGCAACATATATACGATGAGGTCATCTACAAGCATCAGTTCACTTTCTCCCGTGCACACTACAAACCTAACAAACCAGGGAGTGGGCGAGCAAAGCAAGCCCCACTCCTTGTAAGCTATAAATTAACTAGCGTCTATGTATACTGAGCAATGATAATTATGATGCTCTGGTGCTTGTATATTCACAGGAAGACGACTTCTTTTGGTGGAAGAGTGAAAACTTGGCAAAGAGAACGAACCTCAGATAAAAAAAGGAAAGAAGTAAAGACACAATTCTAGTGAACATGACTGTACGTAAGATGTACATGTGCCAACATTTCATTAATTAGGACTTTCCAAAATTAAGTTACCATTAAAACTCTTTTAAGATTTGTAGTGCTGCTTAATGCTCTTTTTTGGCTGATTTCAGATTGATTTTAATGTATTCTTCAAACAAAATTAAGTTCATTTTGAGATAGCAACAAATAATATTATTTAAGACTGTACATTAAGATTGTTTTCATATACATGTAATATTAAGACAGATGCATGCTCATGAACACACATTTTAAGACTTGTTTCAGACACAACTAAGATCATTGTAAGACACTTTTAAGGTATTTACTGTTTTGAGCCTATAAATTAGATTATTTTCATATAGTATTAAGACAGTTGTAAGCTATTTTAAGATTATTTTGAGACACCTTTAAGATCTCTATTGGTTTCTACACATTATTCTTTTCATACCCCACTCAGACCCTTTTCAGTAGCTAGTTTTTAAGTACCTTAAATTGTCCAATTTTAAGTCTATTTTCCAACTGTTTTTTGGCCGGTTTCAAACCCTTTCTTGACCCTTTTCAAGGACTTTTCATGTTCTGTGGTCCTATCCTTTCCCAGACAAATTATTAAGACTCTTCTCATGGCATTTTAAGACTCCCTTCTCCAGTAGTGATACCAGTCATTCTTGGGATCTCAGGAGTGAGTCTAACAATTATTATATAGATCAAGCCAACGTATGAAGAATGACTGGGAATCCACTGCAGCAACAAGAGTGTATAATAGAGATGGAGGGAGAGTATCCTACTTCACTATGGGCCTGTGTTACAACCCCTTACGGGGGTCATGACCTTTGTAATGATATTCACATACAAAGTGGTTTCACAGATTGTCCTATAACGTCATATAGCAGCTGCATTAACCTGCATTATAGTGCTTTATAGTACATGAGGTTTAGCTACATGCCCACAAACGGCTAGGACTGAGGCCTCAAGCCTGTGAATATCATTACAAAGGTCATGACCCCCGTAAAGTGTTGTAACACAGGCCCATAGTGAAGTAGGATACTCTCCCTCCTTCTCTATTATATACTCTTGACTGCAATAACAAGATGGTAATGCACTGAACATAATTATTTGTTTCTCAGTGATTATACAACATGACAAAGCTTTAATATGAAATCATTATAATATTATGGTAGGTATAAGTATGTAATAAGTCGAGTGATAAATCTGTAAATGTGCATGGAATGTACTGTCATTAGTTAAGTTAGTTTGATTAGCCACTGATTGCTTTGCTCTTTCTAGTTTTATATTTGTAGCGGTAAAGACATATACCAGTCACGATGGCAACAATTATAGCAGTGATTGTAAGGAGTGGTAGTAGAATGACAACAGCATATGCCCAGTGTCGTCGATTGCAGCTAATATTGACATCAACATTCTCACCCCAGTCCACACCCTCTGGAATAGTGGTGACCACTAGAACCTGTTGGGAACCTGTGCCATAGGGAATATCCACAGTGCACTGACCTCCTGATGGAGCTGTGCAGAAACTATCAAGTTGTCCAGAAGTGTTACGGTGAGGCAGAGCATATTCAAATCTTTCATACTGTAAAGTTGCAGAGTAGGAAACACTTGTACCTGATCTGGCTTGGCCAGCATTGTACAACAGCACATAATACTCATCTTCTTCAGTCACTGTATACTTGATATTACTTTTCTGGGGGCATGATTCTGTCACAGATCGGAAAGCTTCTCTGGGAACCCCAATTGAGGCTGGATTATTTGCATTTGAGTTTCCTCTAATTAAATAGGTTAAAACACGATCGTTACGTGCATTGAAGCTGGAGATGCATACATCTATTGAAATATTTGACCCTGGGTAAAGATGATATTGCCAAAATTGAAACATTCCGCCTCGTAGACTTCTTCGGTCAGTGATGTTGAAACGGTTATTGTCAGTAAGAGGTGGTGTAGAATCTACTAGTGCAAGAGTGGCACCAGTTTTGATTGAATCAATTTCAATATTGATGCTTTCACAGAAGAATGATGAAAATACATGCAAACGACTGTCTCCAGGGGAGTAGAAGTCAGTTGCAATGTTGACATCAGATGATGATTTATTGAGTACAGCAGGCAGTATTATTGGGAGCATTATTGCTAGGAGTACCACGGTCATGACAATGCCTGCAGTCAACAATGCTATGCACAAACATTTTGTAGAGCCTTGTCTTGCTCCATAATATGGTCCACCTCCACCACCACCACCAAATCCACCACCACCACCAAATCCACCACCTCCACTAAATCCACCACCTCCACTAAATCCACCACCTCCACCAAATCCACCACCTCCACCAAATCCACCACCTCCCCCTCCTCCTGCAACTCCTCCTCCTGATGGCATAATTAGCTACTAGCTATTATACTGAGCTAAGAATCAGATCTGAAGCTGCAGCTGTCAATCTAATATCTGGTTGAGAACAATGAAACTGAGCCGCTTGAGTGCTGATCGGGTTTTGAACTTGATTGAGGACTAATTCTGGTGCTTTATATGCTAGTCCTACTTCATACTAGCTCAAGTAGCTATATTATGCTATTGTATCTAGAGCATGCAGGCATGGAATCGGATACACCAGGAAGTGCATACATGCAGGGAATGTGTGTCACTCAAGTTCAAAGAAGTCCCAGAAAGTATGTGCATGGGTGCCAGTATGTTCAGAGAGAATCGGATACACCAGGAAGTGCATACATGCATGAAATGTGTGTCACTCAAGTTCAAAGAAGTCCCAGAATGCATGTGCATGGGTGCCAGTATGTTCAAAGAGAGTCCCAACGATAATCATGAATAGCATCACTATAGCAGGATATGACATCATGCATAGTTGATGTAACTTGATATTGGCTACGTTTCGTACGTATTATATAGGGGGGATAGAACCACTGTACTGACATACCACTTTAGTCATATCCTGTTTTGACAATTAGAAGCAATTGGGACTTTCATTCGGAATGCCCATGCATAATTATTGGGACTGAAGTCAACAACATTAATGGTGTCTAGCACATCACACGTGGCTTTGTCTATGTTGACCACATAACTAACATTTGGGACAGGAATTCTGTTTCATAGCTTCTTGCTGCAAAGTGCATTGTCAGATTCTTCAACAGAAGCAGATCAGATCTGATTGTGTATACATATTCTTTGCTGAGCAGTGTGCTTTGGGACAATTTATGTACGGGACACCTGCATGCATGCATGTAAATTCTCCTAAAGCATCCATCCTCACATCAGGGTAAAAAGTTTATGCCTTTGATACTAACAATTCCACATGGTTTCAACTCCCAAATTGCCCTACACAATCATGCATGACTGTCTGGTAGTAACCATTGGTAATCCTGTCACAGTTATTGGTGGTACTCAAGGTAGCTAGTTGTATCACCAACAAGATTTTTGGCCTCACACGAGAAAACAGAGGATCAATTAGGACATCATCTATTGCTGCAGCTGTATTTGTAACACTAGTGGACAGTATTCCCATGAAATTCACATGATTAATCTATGATATTCCCATGAATTGTTATCGGCATGCTATGAAACGTACGTCATACGGTAAAAATCATTGGGTCTTCATATGGTATGAAAATGTCATGAGCTTCAAAGTCAGGGCCACCATAGATTTCATGGGCTATGAAAATCATGGGCCTATGATTCTCTGTGTACCCTATGAAAATTTAGTGACCAATGTTTCATAGGTAATGAAATACCCATGATCCTTCCCATATCCCATGAAATAATATGATTTCATTGGCCATGAAATACCTATGAGTTCTCTTAGCACATGCAGTGCACATGACATGTATTCAAAAGCTCACAACCGGTCAGCTGCTTTAGTTTTCAAATTAGCTTCTGAGTAACTTCAAAGTTCTCAAGTCATTCAAGGTGCTCTAACCAAGTCCACTGCTGAATAAAGGGACATATTGCCACTCCAGCTGGTAAATAGAATTTGTGCTAGCTACTAGAAAGATGTCTGGTAAAGCAACTATAGAACAAAGAGAAAGGGAAACAGATGCTCAAGCGAATTCTCCTTTTGTAAGAGACCAAAATAATTAGTATATCTAGCTAACTTAACTTATAAGCAGTTCTGTCCTACATTTTAGACAGAATGTACATGTAGCTATGTACGTATTGTGGACTAACTGAGTCTATTGTCCAAACTAACTGGATAATGTATTTGATATTGAGCATTGTTTTTGAGGAATAATTGGAAGGAGTTTCAACGTGACAATTAAGGACCTTTATTCATATTTGTGGGACTCATTGTAGTGTAACTTTAAGTTATGGTATTGATAGTAATTGCGAACGCATGTTGCATAAGCACATGAAGGAGGGAACACAGTTGGAATTGGAGAGGGTAGGAACATTCCGTGGGCATATATTATGTAATAATGGTAAGCTATATAGCTATGCCTGGTGTTCAACTTTGTTACTCATTCTAGTACAAGTGTGCAAAAGTTTGACCAGTGTATCAAAGTTGGCCAGTTCTTCATAGGAATATCATAG
This sequence comes from Cliona cf. orientalis, assembly GCA_963930775.1. Classification (NCBI taxonomy): domain Eukaryota; kingdom Metazoa; phylum Porifera; class Demospongiae; order Clionaida; family Clionaidae; genus Cliona; species Cliona cf. orientalis. The sequence continues at coordinate 7,702,251 of OZ005697.1, forward strand.
TATTTTCATGATACAACAATTACAAATTCGGATAATTTCATGGGAATTTCATGAGCAGTATTTCATGAGTATTTCATGGGACTAAATTTCATATTGCTAATAATATGTTAGTTTACTCCGTTGAGTCTCAGTATCCACTACTGACAGCCATCAGTAGCATGCGACCAAATGACACAAATGTTGAGTCACTGACTGAAACATCTGCAATCTTATTCTATACAGTGGTCTTGTTGGATCGAAATAGAGCACACACAAACCTTGTTCCTATAGCTACTTTGAACAGTGTGATCAAAGAAGAGTAGCTAGTGACCCAAATGGTCCGACTGAGTCACAGTATAAAATGGTGCTCTACTGAAGTGCTTAGCCATGCAGATGCATCATAGCGAAGAGCTTGGTGGTAGTAGTGGTCATGTTCTAAACTGGTGTAAAACCACTCTATACGTCAGCTGCACTGGCGTAAGAACCAGGGGGGCTGGGGGGGGGGGGCAGAGCCCCTCTGATTTTTAGACTGCTGTACAAGCCAGGGGGCGGGGCTCACCCTCTGAGGTTTGCACTTTTCTTTTTCATCTGTTGCCACAATCAGGGTTGAGTTATTCATGGTTGTGGTGTATCTTAGCCCCACGGTGTGTAGATATCAATAATTGTCACATGTGAACACAGATCAGTAGTCACGACTGATCTGTGTTCACATAATATTATGACAAGCTAAGAGTCCAGAATGTCCTCGAAAATGCGCTAGAAGAGCTCTCAGAAGGTCTAAAACTCCAAAATGCCCCCAGATCCCCTAGTTTTCGCGCGCTATGCGTGCGTACAGCGAGTCTTCACCTGCTTACTTTCAGCCCCCCTGCTCAAAAACATCTTCCTACGCCACTGAGCTGTGGTGATGTCTGAGGTTTTGCACTTGTTGGTGTGCTTGCTAGGTCAGCGCTATGGCTAAGTAGCTCCAGGTAATTAAATGGGTGTGGTTTTAATTAAGTGGGCGTGGCCTAAAATTTTCGCACGTAGTACTAACAACCCCACTATTCTGAAAATCCTAGATCCGCCCCTGTGACTGAGCATGTAAATACAGACTTTGTGAATGTCTTATCTTTGTCCCATCCTCCGTCCCTGTAGGTAGATATGATCTCCAATATAACTGCAGAGAAGGAATGAAATAGTGCATGGTTCCGGTAGATCAAATGCAGAAGACCATGCACTTCTTTTAATATCTCAATGTTCATGACTTCAATTGTTTTCAACCTATATTGGTTCTTTCCTCTCCACCCCCAGCCCCAATAACAGTTTTAATACTCTTCCTGCATTCACTGCCGCTGGACCAAATCATTTAGTGCATGGGCATTGGTGGGAATTCTTCACTCCATTTCCTAACAGGTTTTCTACTTTCGATTGTGAAGCTAAAATTCTTGTTGGTGACAAAAACTACCATGATTACCATCAATAACTGTGACAATTGACTTACCATTAATGAATAATTTTTATGTCTTGGTGTGAGGACATAAGATGCTTCAGTTGGAGGGTTGACTGATAAGGGTATAACCAACGTAGTCAAAATTGCAGTTTAATTATGAACAATGTAACTAGTGCCACATATTTAATATAGTACGATACAATGACGTTCAGCTATAGTGTACATTTATCTAATCGTTGAAAATAGCAGTCGTCATTGTAATACTATTGTACTACTGTACACGGACACCAAGATTAAAATAATACATAATATTATACATACACGGACACACTTAATTCTATAATAATAATATTATTATAATATTATTATGGAGAGTAGTACACACAATGTCATAAACAATTAAAATATGAAACTAGAGCTCGTTTATCTTCAAAAGCATACACTGAAACTTGCTTATCAAAACTGTTACACCGTTGATTATTAAATTTTGTAGCTTGTGGTTGGTACACGCTTTGTAAGTTACTTTCACTTTAGTACATACCGGGGGGATTATTATGCAGGTGAGCAGCTCAGTGATTTGGTTGTATGTTATAGCTAGCTAACTTTTTACACTGAGTGGCACAGCTAGAATGGCAGAATTCTCTATGCATAGCACCACTAAGTTTAGTTCCATACAGCTGTACAAGCATGAAACCTTGGGAATTGGATCATATGGAAAAGTCTGCAAAGCAAAATGTGACAACCTCCAGTGTGCTGCTAAACTCATACATGAAACTCTCTTTGATCCAGCAGCACAGCACAATGTCATGATTGCACCTCAAAGGGAACATCGACAGCCAATGAGAAGATTTGAGCAAGAATGTGAATTCATGAGCACCATAAGACACCCCAATATTGTCCAATATCTTGGTATGTGCCAAGATCCAGATACTGGTCTGCCAGTACTACTGATGGAGCTCATGGATTCTAGCTTGACACACTATCTGGAAAGATCAGTAAAGCCTATCCCGTATCATATCCAGGTCAACTTCTGCCATGACATGACATTAGCACTATCCTTTCTTCACTCGAATGGCATCTCTCATCGAGATCTCTCCAGCAATAATGTTTTGCTGATTCGGAACATTAGAGCAAAAATCGCTGACTTTGGAATGGCAAGGTTGGGGGAACTAAATTCTCAAACCAAATGTCCCACTTTTACGGTATGCCCAGGTACAGATGTGTACATGCCTCCTGAAGCTGTTCAAGATTCGCCAGAATATACTGAGAAGATTGACTGTTTCTCGTTTGGTGTTTTAGTATTACAGGTGTTGACGCAAGAGTTTCCCAATCCTGGAGATCGTCGTAGAACTCTTCCAAGCGAATATCCAGGATTACCTGGTGGTGTACTTGAAATACGAGTTCCTGAAATAGACCGCAGACAGAATCAAATAAACAAAGTTGACCCAAACCATGCACTTCTAGCAATTTCCCTCGATTGTCTAAAGGATGCTCATATTGAACGCCCCTCGGCTCAAGATCTTTGTGAAAGAGTAACAGCTCTGAGAGAAACTCCAGGTTATTCTGAAAGTGAGACAGCCAGCCAAGAACCACTTCAACCAATCACTCAACCACGAACTTTAATGTATGCACAAGAAAGAAACGAGTTCACTAAATCTTCTGAGCCACATTCAATAGCAAGTGACAAACTAGGACAGCTACAAAGTTTAGCAATTCAGCAAGAAAAGAAAATCCTGCAGTTGGATAGATCAATCAAAGAAAAAGAAAATCAACTAGAACACTTACAGCAGCAGCTTGAAATATGTCAACAAAGTAATACCAGTTACAAGAGTCAGATTTGTAGACCTAAACAGCAACTTAGCCAGCTAGAGAGCAATAAGCAGCAAGAAAGAAGTGGTTCTAAGCTACAACTAAATTGGAGAAAGGGAGAGAGCAGTGCTCCTCGCAAAATGAGCAGACGTAATGATGCTGTTGTAAGTGAAGATGGTAGCTTGTATATCATCTATGAGGGTCAAGTATATGAATACCACAAAAATCACTGTTGGTATGAACTTCCAACATGTCTATATGATGGCTGCTCAATTACAATCATCAATAATTTGCTAACTGCCATTGGTGGCTTCCAAGACAGCAGTATAACCAACCAGCTCTTCAGTCTCACTGGAGAAGGCAGTTGTAGAAAGTGGACTGAACAATTTCCACCAATGCCAACCAAACGAGACTTTACGACTGCATTGAGCACAGAAACAACACTGGTTGTTATAGGAGGAATGAATGAGCAACTAGTAAGGCTAAGAACAGTTGAAGTTATGAACATTGCGACTTTGCAGTGGTCCAGTGTTGAACAGCTTCCTGAGAGATTATACCTTGTTTCTGCAACATTCTGTGGTGACAGTATCTACCTGCTGGGAGGGTGGAAAGATTATCGTATCCATAACAATTCTGTGTACACATGTTCCCTAAAAGCCCTCATTCAGTCTTCAGAAAGGTCTATACGAGGACAACTAGCAAGCACTCTCTCACTTCACAAATCTAAAGTGTGGAGCAAAGTTGCTGATCTTGCTGTGACTCAATCCACATGTGTGTCTCTTAATGGACAGCTCTTGGCAGTCGGTGGGTACAATAAAACTGATAAGGATATGACAACAGATATTCACTGGTACAACCAAGCTACCAGGTCATGGGAGGTGATTAGTCACATGATCAAACCACGGTGTAAGTGTTTTGCAGCTGTCCTTCCTGACAACCAACTAGTGGTAGTTGGAGGTAACAGTGAGTCTTATGCGCAGTCAGAGCTAGATCAAACTGACTCAGTAGAGTTTGCTTTGGTGACGAAGACATACTGAGAATCAAGGCTGTGAAACTGCATAAGTGTAGCTGAGTAATGTTTACCAACGAGATAATATCTTTAATATTAATTAACTACCTAACTCACTTAATTAAGTATATAGACACTATATGGTATTGCATACATTGCAGCTATACTATTCTCATGCACCTAATCCCTAATTACATGTACAGTAACAGAAACTCACAACACTAATTTATAAACATTATCATAAGATTGGTAACTGTTACGATAACATTGAGGTTCACAGACTGTTATCACTGGCAATGAAGTTATAGCAGAAATACTTACATAGTATATGTCTTTGATAACTGCGTACTATGTCTTCAACTGATTGTCTCTGCTTGTCTTCAATAACTGCTATGTATGACATTGTTGTAATTATATGCCCGATTGTAGCTGTTGCTGTTGTGGCTGAGGGAATGAAGGAAGAGGAACAAGAACCAGCTGGAGCCCATAGGACAGACTATTCTACCATTGTAGCCAGTACCAAACAACAGCTTCCACAAAGTATACCATTAAGATCTAATTAAATCATTAGTAATGCATGTATACTATTAGCCAGCTACTAGCATAGTACTATTCCACTGCATGTCTAGTTGATTGGTTGAACTTTTGAATTTAGTTTCAGATATTAATGCATCCATGAAGAATCTAACACTAATCAAGTGGAAAGACTCTCAGGGAAAACAATACAAGCTACGTATCATACAGAATCAATCCTTTCACAGTATCGTGGGATTTGGAGGAATGTTGCTATGCAGTTTTGAGACAGTGGTTGGACAGTGGATCACTCGAAACCTGAAGTAAGGCTACATTTCAACTTCAAGAAGAACGCACACTTAAAAAGACAGTGCTAATCATGACAGTGCATAATAATATGCTTAGTGTAGCTTGATCATACTGCGCATGCGCAAATGCAAGCTGATTCACCGTCAATGATCTAAATATGGACTAAATTGTGACAATTTAGTCTATATTTAGATCAATGAATCAGCTTGATATGATGCGTATATGCTAGCTCTATATAGCTAGCTAGCTCGATTGAGAGCGGCACTAGATCACATGATGTTGATCATACATAGTACCTGGGCTGTATAGCAGCTAGTCATGGATGAAAAGTGAAGGTTTTCTGTCTTAAGGCCATGACTTATGATGAACTTATTTCCCTTCCCCTGAAATGCCACTTGGCCATACGGGCGGGCGGTTATTATTTATTAAGGTAAATGTCCATATTATGAGTCATTTAAGTAAGTGATATATTATCGTAGAGTTTCATTGCTACGTTGTTAGTATGGCAACGTTATTGAACTTATCGTAGCACTGCAAAGGTTTTAATAACCAGAACGTTTTGGTCACGGGGACCTTCTTCAGCTGGTGAACAACTGACTAAACAGGAAGCCACAACTCAATAAATACATAACTGATGTTCACATAAATAGATCGGATGGTGGGTGGGTGTGGTCGTAGCGATATTGTGAGTGTTCCTGATGGACGTCGGGAGCTTGATGTTCAATCCTCGTGGGATGATCTGGTGGTTGCGACATCTGATGAGAAAGGTCAAGTGGTTTCTGAGTCGGGCTTTCTTCTCCATGCCGTGTTTCAGGCGGTACGCAATCGTGGCTGTTGCTCGTTCCGAGCGTTGGATAATATCGTAGAGTTTCATTGCTACGTTGTTAGTATGGCAACGTTATTGAACTTATCGTAGCACTGCAAAGGTTTTAATAACCAGAACGTTTCGGTCACGGGGACCTTCTTCAGCTGGTGAACAACTGACTAAACAGGAAGCCACAACTCAATAAATACATAACTGATGTTCACATAAATAGATCGGATGGTGGGTGGGTGTGGTCGTAGCGATATTGTGAGTGTTCCTGATGGACGTCGGGAGCTTGATGTTCAATCCTCGTGGGATGATCTGGTGGTTGCGACATCTGATGAGAAAGGTCAAGTGGCAGTTATGTATTTATTGAGTTGTGGCTTCCTGTTTAGTCAGTTGTTCACCAGCTGAAGAAGGTCCCCGTGACCGAAACGTTCTGGTTATTAAAACCTTTGCAGTGCTACGATAAGTTCAATAACGTTGCCATACTAACAACGTAGCAATGAAACTCTACGATATTATCCAACGTTCGGAACGAGCAACAGCCACGATTGCGTACCGCCTGAAACACGGCATGGAGAAGAAAGCCCGACTCAGAAACCACTTGACCTTTCTCATCAGATGTCGCAACCACCAGATCATCCCACGAGGATTGAACATCAAGCTCCCGACGTCCATCAGGAACACTCACAATATCGCTACGACCACACCCACCCACCATCCGATCTATTTATGTGAACATCAGTTATGTATTTATTGAGTTGTGGCTTCCTGTTTAGTCAGTTGTTCACCAGCTGAAGAAGGTCCCCGTGACCGAAACGTTCTGGTTATTAAAACCTTTGCAGTGCTACGATAAGTTCAATAACGTTGCCAAGTGATATATTATATGGTTAATTAGGGAGATATTTTGTGCTTCAATTTTTTGCGGACTTCCCAAAGTGTCTATATACTGCATAGGTTATGAATGATATCTCATCTAGTAAAAATATGAGTTTTTAAAAAATTAATTTGTCAGCACTATTAACATAATATAGGGGTACTTTTAGCCAAAATTTTCATTTTTCTTATTACTTTCAACAAATTTTATCAAGTGTACATATGTCCTTTCATCCAAAGTAAATGAAATGTTTTCAACTAAACGCTTCAGAAATGGTGGAAACTACTAAAAATTTGAAATCAGTACCTTAAGACCATAAAACCCCCAAGAGTGGTGAGCATCATGGAGCAAATTGAAGCAACATATTATATGCTAGCACTGGTGTGCCTTCCTTGCCAATTCAAGTGTGTGGTATTTTATGAAATTTCCCTGAAGCCCTGCAGTACCGAAAGTGGATACAACCCAACACTCCAGGTACTTCAATGTAGTGCTAACTTTCCTGAAGTCTTTGGTGCAAGTTTGGTGTTTGTAGCTCACTGTGGTGAGCAGTTATGACCATTGAAACATCATAATAATATTTAGCTGCATACATTAATATCATGTATGACACTACGTACTAGAAACAATAATCATGTCACACTACTTTACAGTCTACAACTACACATCATAATGAGCCTTATCATAGCTACTATAGGTCTCAACTAACTATAACTACTATATAATAATATGGTTGTTTATTTTATGGTATACAAAATATAAAACAGGTTAGATGTACGAAAGTTTGCGATCTTCATCTTCTTCATCGGTTACATTGCCAGATGCCTTTTCATCCTCATCGCTCACTTCAACTCTGGCTGACGGATTTGTAATGACTGTAGCCTGTGATTGCTCACTCATGGCAACGGGTGCTGACTGCTGGACACTTGCGTGCTCTTCACTTGTGCTGGTCTGAGACTTGCTTGAAGTAATGGGGTCATACTGTTGGGCACCTTCTTGCTCTTCATCAATAGCAGATTCATTGTATATAGGTGAAAACTTAGAGCTCATCTTTTGGCTTTCCTTCAGTTTTTTAGATGGTTGAAAGGACCTTGTTAGCCGTGAGTCAAACATCGCTCCCTCTCCAACGGAAGTGTTGCTGGACTGTGCTCCTAGTACATCCATCTCATAGCCTGAGCATGAGGATATACAAATAAATGTATACTCTGTGTTGATTACAAATGGCTCACTATTGGGACTAATGATCATAGATTATGGTACTAAAATGTGTTAGTACACATGCAGGTCTGGAGTGCTACAATAATAGTTATAATAAGGGCAGAGAGTGTCCTGCAAAAGTAAGGGCACTCAGGTTTCAGGAACGAGAACCATCAGCCATCTAGGGGGGTCTGCGAGCAGTCTTCCCTTAGGAAAATTTCCATTTTTCTGACCCCCAAAGAGTGCTTCCGAGGCCTTCTAACAGTAGTTTTGAGGCTTCTTTTTGTTATTTAAGGCATATCTGAAAAACAGGGGTCTCAGCCACCTCCCCCCCCACCCATTTTTCAAGCTGTGTGTATGTTTGGGGGGGGGGGGGGGGTCGAGCCCCTAGCTCTGCCTCCCCCTTAAATTTTATCTACCTATGATATCTCATATAGAGAAGCTATATAGACTATAATATAAGTCTATACAAAGAATAATAGTATAGTTATTACAGCTCCTATAGTAAATTGCCATAGATGCATTGAAGTATTAGGTCCGAATACCATGGTCTTGTAAAACAAGGCTTGATATTGCACTCTCCTTGTAAACTGAAGGCTGATATACCATGGCACCTGAGCTGTAACTTGTAAATGTCTTAGATACACATAGTAACTGTGTACTAAGTACTTAAAAAATGGTAGTCTGCAGTGACAGCTTGAATTTTAATTAGCTAAGAGAAGTTGGTTTGCTAAAGTCAAGAGAGAGATCAGTGTCTTCTTTTTCATTAGCTACTAATTCCATCCATGGCTAAATTTAATGATGTCAGTGAGATAAGCTATACTTTTAGCAATCAATAGCATGTCTAAGTGTACAATTTTAGGTGATAATACCACTCATTACTGGCTCTAAGGCTTGTAATAGCACTCAGCTTCGCCTCATGCAATTACAAGCCTCAGGGCCAGTCACTCGATTGTGGTCTTATTACCCAAATTGCACACTTAGCCATGCTAATAATTATGCAGATGTTAAGCAATGGTATGCAGGGATCATGCAGACTACATTGCTTTAAATCATACCAGCTTCTGATCCTTTCTTAGTAAGGGGAGCTGCAGTCTGCATGTGTATAATAATTAGTTGAGTGATTGGATATGGTCCAGGACAGACACTGGCAGAAATTGTACATGATTACAGTAAACTTACAAAAACATAGCCCCTTTCAGATGATGGAGAACCATGTTTCCTCTTGTTTGATAAGTTTAAGCGTGGATTAATGTAACTCCATACCTATACATGTTACAAAAAGTATTACACTGGTATACATGACATTGCACATTGTTGCTTCGCACATGCATAAACAACTAGAGCATAGTACATCACTCAACATTGATCAGATTATAATATTATATACATACATATTCTATCTTACTACAAGAACTTGGACTTACCTTGTCACTACTTATCACGTGGAATATGAACATGAGCTGGCCCTGCAAAAATGGTCACGATCATTAAATTTTTACACACTAGCTGAATAATAGTGCATGCGCATGTATTATTATTATAATATAATATTATACTATGTCATATTAAATATTTATGGCAGTGTACATGTAGCTAAGGCGCTTTGCACTTCTCTGGAAGTGTTAGTTGTAATTGTTCCTAGTGAGTGACCCGTGTTACACTCTAGTCTATGATTATATTTATTTATGCATCTCAAAATAATACGCCTAGACTATACAAGCTGGTATGGGGGAGAATGGAGTAAAATTAAGGATGTGCACCAGCACAAATTTAAAGTGCTCTCCAAGAATTTTCTTAAGAAATATTCGCCCAATATGACTGATTTCTTGAACATGAGAATTGAGGCCATAATATTATGTACGGCAGAACTAAATTAAAAGAGTCTGAAGTAATCATGGGCTCTAATCCCGAGATATCAGTATAGCTACTCTCTGGCCCAAGATTATTCTTGGCTTGATTAGCTAGGCTAGGTACAGTTTCTAAAATTCTCATCGTATAGAAAAATGAATAGTCAATTAATATGCACACACTTCAAAAGGAGTTTAAACTGTCAGCTTCACTGGTAGAATTAATTTTGGGAAAATGTGATATATAATTATTGTTATAGGGAAAGCGTAAACAAATTAAGGGTGTCCAGAGTAGGTCAGCATAGGTAGCTAATCATAAGCAACCAAGAAGGTGTTGAAAGTAAGCCAAATTTGGGGCTAAAACATAAAAAAATTTAAGCATACCATGCATGAAACCAAATTCTGAATCATGCATGCTTTCTATCTGTGACTGCAAGTTATATAATCATAGCAATTAGACCAACGTACCAGTAAAATGTTGAATATGGCAAATAGCCATACATACACTGTTGAGTTGCTCAGATTAAGTGTGAGCAAGCCAAAAGTCCAGGTGAGAGCAAGGAGTGGAAGGAGAATAACTGAAAGCACAAAGATCCTCCTATTAAAACAAAATAATTACTATTAGGCATCTAGCTCAAAGGAATAGATTATTGATAAACAAGTAGCTCACCTGGCAACCTTTCTTGCCTTCTTCTCATCCCCTTTCCCTTCATATTCGATTTTACAGGAAGCACACAAAGTATTGCAAAGAATGAACACATTAGCCTATATATATAATGTAGATTGCATGAAGATAATTACTTTAAAACATACTCAGGCGCATTAAGGCACAGGTGATGCAATTTTAGAGTCAAAAATGTGTTACAAAACTACTTATATCTGAAGCATGCTTTGAGATATAAAACTCAGAATTGATTTTATGAATGTTGGGACCCTAATCTAATTAATGACCAACTTTAGTTACAGTATGGTGGGCGTGGCAACAGAAACGGTACGCCATGTTTGCAAACACAAATAGTGAATTCCGGAACAGAAGATGGCCTTAGTTTCTCTCTCCACTTCATGAGGTACTTAAATACATGCTAATGTATTTGAAACTCTATATAAACCAGTAAAATCGTTGTTATTGAGCAAGATGTTGACTTATTCGCTCAGCTAGCCCAAAAATCCGCAGCTAGTCCACATAATTCTCGTTACCGCTCACCTACACATGCACAATCAGATCAACTTCATACAGAAGAATCTATGAAGCAGAGGTATCGAACTTTCAGATGAGTATACCTTCATACCATCAGTAAGGACCGTCTTCTGTTCTGGAATTCAATCACTAGCTTGGTAGCTACCAGCTGCCTCATGGCACGATATGGGAATAGATCACGTGCACTCCCGTTAATGATATGCAAATTAGATGCAAATGATATTCACGAGCAGAAACGGCCACGCTATATACGCGAAACTGTGCACCCATGCCTTAGTCTACCTGAGCATACTTGCATAGTGGATGTGCATAAAGTCTATAGCTGCAATAATATAACATCAACAGGTTCAGGGGGGTTTCTTACAAATATTATTGCCAAAGCTGGAGTCACAAAGCCGTAGATTGTTCCTTCTTCAACAGACAGCCAACAGCTATTAATCGAAATAGATATCATTTGAATTACACATGCACTGTGCACTGTATCTTTTTTTCTTTGCTTACAATTGAGGATTTCCACATGTATCTGGAATACTAAAATATGGGTGCCTAAGTCCAGCTGTCACAGCAACTATGGGAATGGGTAGACCTACAGCGCATACAAAAACATGCACAATAATTATTACCACAGTAATTTGAGAGATGTATCTATGTATGTTTACCATAACAAATGAGGAAGGATGGCAATGTCCATTTCGATAGTTTACTAAAGGTAGCAACCAAGAGAAGATGAGCTGTAACTGCTTCACACAACATCCATAAGAACGAAGACAAGAGGAAATAATGAAGGAGAGCTGCTGTAACTTTACAACCAATCTATTACAAGAAAGTTTAACAAAATAATAATGAAGATGGTCTGCTCAGTGCACTTAAGGACTGTCTCAAGTGGAAAAAATTTCAATTTTTGCAGACTTTCAGGGGCTTATAGCACCCTCTAGCAAGAGAATGATGAGTTCATCATGGTATCATATGAAAGTTCAATCCAAGTGCATTTTATAGATGCCACTATCAACTGCAACTAATTAACCAACTAGGCGCTACAGTGTTTTTCAGCTACATCCTCTAGAACACTAAATTGCTCTATCCGAAATTGAAGCTGCTATATTCAGTGAACCTTAACCCAACAAATAGAAGCTTACTGTGGTAATCTTGAATATCATCGGACAGATTGTCAAAAAACCTCTCTCCTAGGATTTTATTCGCAGATAACTCGATTTTGGGTATGTCTGCAGCATGATCTTCTGCATATAACTCTGAAGCGATAGCAGCTATCGACAATCCGTCCGATAGATTATCTACATTGATTGTCATCTTTGTTATTTCACTGCTAGCGATGCAAAGCTGTGAGTGCAACAATTCCAGACGGCAATCGCTCAATATAAAGTCAGCTCAAAACTGTAACTTTGCCGCTTTTTACGTGCCTTGTACATGGCTTGTATCGGCGTGACGTCATAATACAAGCCACTAATTGGCTTGCAGACGAGCGCACGCCAAATCTTGTGAGACATGCCTTAACAGCACTGAGTGAAAGAGAGAGAGAGAGAGAGAGTTAGAATAATTGCATACTGTGCTTCTGCTTGCTGCTTCAATCCCACCAACAAACACAATGAGTGAGAATAAGATGGAAAGAGCAAGGTTAAGATGTATGAACTTGTACACCGAGGTGAACAGTTTCTTTCTGGAATGCCAAAGAAAAAGCAACTCTGATTATACCAAACACATGAACGTGCACAAAAATTATTAGTGACCAAATTTGTCTGCTTACCCTTGTGCAACAAAGAAGATTACAGTCAGGATAAGTGAAAGCATGGCAATTGCACATCCAACATAGGCCACAGTATGAAGGGTATCCCTTTCAAGTATTTGAATGTCCTGTGCAATAGATGTAAAACTATAATACTGTGTAACTAAGCAAATCAGTACTATCATTACCGCTGAACTTCCACCTATGTCAACAAGAGCAACAAAGCTTCCAAGGTGTGTACTATTACACTGCAGAGTTGTGTAGTCATCAGAAGTGTATGCCTCGCTTGATACAACACCTGAAGTTACCCAGCTTCCATTTCTAATACTGAAGACAAAATTTAGAGAAAACCACACTTAAGTTTTTGCCTTATCACACTATAGCCGAAATATTAGTGGGAATTAAATTAGGCAGTTGGGTCCCAAATTACCTTTGCAAATATATTGGAGAATTTAAATTTGGCAGTTTGGTAGAGTATCACCATAATAATATGGAAGTATAAAACATTGGAGGATTTTCAATTAATTTTGGCAGTGGTAAAGGTAGACCACCAAACAGCCAAATTTAATTCCCAGCCGAGTTTTCATGCTTTATGGTATCAAGCTATCAGTGACCACATTAGTTCATGAACTGGTACCCCAAAGTAATGGCATGGTGAATATTATTCATATAGTTCTGCTTCAATATAATATCTAGCAATTACGTTTGCAATGGTGACTTACGGATTTGAATAGTCCCATGAAACACATCGATAATTTGAACCATTGACCACAGTGCTAACGTTAAAGTTTAGCATCACAGGAGTCATCATTGTTGCATCTGACATTGAAACACCTCTACTATATCGTCCCACTCCAGCTCCAATGACATGTGAAGCAGGCTTAGTCGTGATGTTGAGTTCTCCATCACAAGTTGTCACTTCCTTATTAGAGGCTAAGGTATAGGGGAAGTTGTTCATCAGCATAAAGAAGATGGGAAGTGTTTCTTCTGAAATGTGTTATTATTTCAATAGATCATCACTTCAATCATTAAAGTGGCTTTATCTTAAAAACAAACCATCATTGTTCATTTCATCCAGTCTCTCTTTTACTAAGGATTGTGGTATGATGATCTCTGATACATCTTTTCTGTTTGTGTAGTTGGTAAGATCCTTTTCATGAGGAAAATGTAAGTCCGTTGCTGGAGGTACTCTAGAGTACAGCTCAGTTGACACAACTAAGTGCAATTAATAGCAAAATTGATATTATCATTGTTAGCATATGATCCTTATTCTCACCAATATGTGATCGAGATTTCCTTTGTCTGTACATGTATTGTTGTTCACCGTCAGTAACATTGCCCATTGAAGCGACAACTAGTGCATATCTCTCCACATTGTTTAGAAATTTCTCACTCCCATTTGTGAATCCAACCTGTTTGAGTTTGCATAGATGCATGTATAGACACAGCCACAGTGAAGCACAAATTATTTATCCGTTAAAATTATGTATGCGCTCTTATGTTTTATTGAATGCCATTGCTAATTTGTGTCTATTGCTCTCTCCTGCTAGTGTATGTTTGTGGCAGAAGGCAAGTAATCATGAATAACATCAACTTACATCATGCTGAGCTCTCCATCCAGCTAAGTTACTGTCAGCTAGCATATTGTTGAAAACATCAATCAAGTCTTCAAGTATCTAGAATGTATACTCAGTAAAATTTTTCAATTTAGATGCACTCCAGAACTTACAGCATCCGTAACTGCTTCGTTGTAATTGCTCTCCAGCACTGCAATCACACTTGATGTAACTCTTGTGATGGCTTGAAGGTCATTTGGTAGAAGTGAACGGGTTTGAGGTATGGTTGCTTGTAACAAATCCCTAGTAACAACACTGGTCTGGATGAGTTGCTCTCTTGGGTCAGCTGTTGAAAGAAACTCGATAGCCTGCATTAAAATTAACAACATAACACTGAGCTGAGAAGAACTATAGTATGGATACAAAGCAAGAATGTATAGAAATCATACACGCTCTTCCAGGTTGATGAACTCGACAGAGAAACACTGTGTAAGGAGTGGCTCACTCCACTCACCATCATTGCTACATTCTCTTGTTGCATTGCCTATAACATCATCAATATTAACAATATTATAACATGGACTGTTTTACTGAGATAGAGTTATATATTACCAATATAATTCACTGGACATGCTTGAACAGTTGTGGTGCCTTGCTGTGTCTTTGGCCATCTAATATTCCAAGTATTATCCGTCTCCGATGAACAGCCATCAAATACTATAATATTATATTATATATGATTTCAAATTAGTCATTACATCAGATGGGGTATATATGTGCTCAAACCTACCTTCCACACACTTGCTGATGGAGATAGTTGCATTAGTTGAGGACATACCATTTGTTAGCGTTTCCGTGGCTGTGGCAATTAAAGTGACAGTGATGTCATCAGCAGAACTTGATGGAATTTCTGCATTGATCATTGTCAGCCGCTCAACTGATCTAATAATGTAGTCCCCTTGCTCATTAGCTTGACCAACCGATAACCAAGTACCATTAGGCATGCCAGACACAATGACAGTCAGTGTCTCTGAACCATCGTTATCAACCAAGAAGCTAGCCAATATAAAGGTGAACTGTCCAGTTTCTGACTCAATACAGTCATCGTGTTGGACAACATTGATGAATGGGGTGTCCACAACAGGCTGGACAGAAAATTGCACCGTGCCCACTCTTCGGCTAGACAGATCTATAGATATTGCTTCAGCTGAGATCTCGAATTGGCCAGACAAATCTGATGGAAGAAAAAGATCAACACTTCCAAAATTGCTTGAGGTGAGAGTCCAAAACTCTCCATTGTAGCTGCCACGACTGAAGGTTGATCCAGGTGGAAAGCTTATGATTCTAACAGTTAGTCCACTTGACATATCACTAATGGAACCAGGATTATGAGCTGAGATGTACATTGAGACAGGGCTGTCTTCTGTGCCATTTGTCACTGACAGATCCAACACTGGGGGTTCATTCACAGGTGCAGCTACGCAATAAAAGTACAAGGTTAAAGACAAGTAAAAGTTCAGAGTCTAGCAACTATGCATCACATTATTACTGTTCTATACTCAAGTGTAGCAAGATGTGCAACTAAAGAAAAAAAAATATTAATGTAACTGTGGGGTTACCAGTTACTATACAGTCAACAGGATAGCATACTGTATGAATGAGAATTGTCACTATTAGAAAATGATCACAGATTCTGAATACAAATTATATTGTAATAGATATCAAATGACACATAGCTGTATTACCACATATGCACAGACAAGGTATGAGTCACAAAAATGTCTTTAGACAACAACAAAGGCTACATTCTGTTATAGCAACATACTGAATGGGTGGTATAGTTTGACATACACGTGAACTTTTACCATGTACTTTTTACAGTAGGAGCACCATATCATGTACTCATTTGTTAGAATTAGACTACTTACTTTGACTACAGTCAATTCCATAGAAGCCAGATTCACAGCGACAGCTGTTCAATTCAGTACAGTTTCCTCTGTTGGAACAATCGTTAGGACACACCCCAATGATGACTGGATAATCTGCTGTCAGAACATTATCCATCGCTTCATCCAGCTCTTGCTGATTGCCAACATTGTCCGTTGCTATAGTGAAGAGCTTGTACTGTTGACCAGCATCCAAGGGAAGTACAATGACATCACTTGTCGATTCCATTACCAGAGGATGCACTCTTGTATCATCTATACATTTAATAAACATGATAGAGGATTAGCTTCAGTTTTCTGTGCGTGATAAAATTTATGCGAATTCGTCAAAATGGGCTTTTGATAAATTTATTCACATAAATAAATCACCCGCATAAATCTGTTGCTTTATGGTATTCAAGAAGAAGTGGTCGTCGATTCAACGGATAAATACATTATAAGGAGAGGAAATTTACGGAAGCATGTAGCTAATACCAGCCTACATACAAACTACTAACTTGACAAAGAATGTATTTGATCAATTATCAAGAAAGTGGCATACCAATTAGCTGATAAACATCAATCTTTTTCACTCCAGAGCCGGTATCAGACTTGTCAACTTGAATGGCTAAAGTTCCATTTTGTAAGAGTGACTCCACAATAGTTGAGTTAGAAGATGGTTTGCTGTTATCAATCTAAAGTGTTTGACCGTAATAATATGCAATTACTAGCTTATTGCTAATATTTTGCTTCAAATTTGAAAAACCATCTGGTTATGTACTCCAAAGGTGAAGAGGGTAGAAATTAATCACATTTGGGGTAAAATAGCTAGCGTACAAATTCTGTATAAACAAGAGTATATAATAATTATATGATGTGTAAGGAAGAGTAGCTATCATACTTGTGCACATGGTTGTAGCACAACCCTGTGAAAAGTATCATACATTTTCCTATAGTTACATAAGGGCTGTAAAAGTGGGAATCAGGGTACTGTATGACATTGGGTAGATCTGAGCACTTCAAAATGGTAGATGTGGTTGCTTAGCTTGAGATAGCTTAAGAGCCATGAGTGTTTGGGCACACATACATCTGTATAGCCTAGTACTTAAGAATAATTATTACATGTGCTACAAGTGGGATACTCTCCCTTCACACTTTATTATAATTATACTCTCAGTACAAGAGAGCTATCACTTCAATCTTGTTTAAAACTTTATATGGTAATGAACGTCAGGGTTACAGGATAGTGTTCCGCCCACACATGTTAATTATCGCACATGCTCCATACTTTAAATAGGTTTTGTGCACGTGACTGATTGTGAGATTTAAGAACGAGGTTAGAGACGGCCCAAAGTAGCCATTTGAACCGTGCATCAAATCTTAGAGCCAGTTGGCTCAAGAAATTTTCGCTGTGAGTTTCCTACGATAGTATTACTACTAGAGCAGGGCCACATATATTGTGTTTTTTTTGTGTGTAAAATTGGTGTCTTGCTTCATGGTACAAGCTTTTGTACCCATTGGTTACCGCTGTTTAAGCTGCTTGACAGCTATCGATCAAGCGCTCGCTTGACTCTCAGCAACACGAAGGAACAGAAAATGCTCTACGTGGCCCTGCACTGTCATGAAAGCTATCGTACAGTATAAGTTTCGATTCCTACCTGGTTACCAACTGGACAAAAACTGATGCACGATTTTGCAAAGTGGACTGGCATGTGGAAATTGATGACTGACAAGTGTCTTCTTGTTTATACATCGTAGCAATAGCTTTCCAGTAGCTCTATTTGGCTCTAGTTAGTTTGCTTGACACATGCACTGCTGGGCTGACATATACAAGTTTGTTTTTTGTCGTAAATACTTCGCTTGAACTCTGACCTGTAACCTTAATTGTATCCTCTTTTCTCTTTGGAGTCTACAAGCCCATAGGGAAACAGAAACATACAGTGTTGAATATTGGAGGAGTGAGAATTGGTTCATTCTGGTCAAAAATAATTGAAGCATTGGCATCAATCTGAGCAAGTGGTTCCACCTGCTGTGAAGGCTGAACTCTGAACCTCACAAATCCTTGACCAGTTGTGCCATTATTAGGTGGTAGGAATCCAATCAATGGGTCATCTGGGATCTCTCCTGTGTATGCAATAATAATCATTCAAAATTATTGATGTATAACAGGAGAAACAACATTTTCTTAAGCCAGTTTCTATTACAGGAGATGTAGCATGCATGTTATTAAGTACTTTATCACATTAAACAAAGCCAGGCAAGCCAAGTACTAAATGTCAATCAAGACAGGAGGCTATAGTACCTGATAGTAGGAGGTCAAAGTTTGTGTAGCACATGGATAGTAATTAATGGTGAAATCCACAATTCTAGCTATGCTAGAGTATTATGCCTTACAGTTATCCAGTTGTCTGTTCACAGATTGATGGTGACTGAGTTCTGGAGATTATCTAAGTCTAATCCTTGGTACAAGTAAGCTCTGAAGTTGAGTATATATTAAATATACCTTGCTCCTTTTCAAATGTGGTCGAGTAAACTTTCTGCGCTAGAGGGTTTTTGGTATCTTTTTGGGCATAGAAGCAGGTCCTTTGCTAATTGATCATACAACGAACGAACAGTAGCCACACAATAGATATTGGAAGAGTAGTGATGTAAAGTCCACAGGCCTGTGGCCTTCAAGCTTTACGGAACTACTGTGTCTACTGTGGGGCACTTGAGCCCATGTAATAATTAAAACTTAATAGTACATACATGCATACAACATGCATGCGTATACCAGTTTCTGGATCAATAGTTAAGAACTCCCAAATAGCTTCTCCCATAGTAACATCAATCCCAGCACGAATACGAACAAACACACCAAGAGTTGAAGTGAGGTTGAGAAATTCCTAAAAAATAATGTTAATTTGAGCATACATATATAATACCAACTTTTAAGGGCACAGGACTTACCTGTACAATGGCAGTATTAAACTGTATGTCTTGATTAAAACTACCAAATCCAAATGATCCGAGCCTGAATGTTCTGATATCAAGGTCTGAGTCAAGAACGTGACTAACATAGACAACTTGTGCGGGTGCTGTTGCGTTTGGCTCATTTTCAAAGCGAATCGTATACTCAAGCTCTTCATCTGGAGAAATGAAGTTTGCATCACCATACCCACTAGGACCAATCATATCATTCTGTATACAAAGATATCATCAGTAAACACAATTCTGCGCAAGTACCACACACAGCCTACCGGATCACTAGATATAACTCTACGGATATTTTTCGAATTTCGTGATCCACTACCACCTCCTTCACCTTCTTCACCTTCTTCCCCTTCCCCTTGTGCCCCTCCACCTTCATCGTCTTCCCCTCTTGGATCACTTCTTCCATCTCCCATATCCCTTCCACCTCCTCCCTCACTTGAAGAGGACGAGGAGGATGGACTAACTCCGGTTCCATCGGGGTTAAGGGCCATGTTAGCGAATTCAGCAACCTTATCAATAAAGTCTGTCACTTTATTTACCACTGTGTTTTTAAAAATAACTTCAGCACCATCCAAAAGGCCTGTTATGAGATTAGAGTCAGCACCACCTGTGCAAAAAATTGAATTAATGATGGAATTCTAACAGGTGCTAATATATAATAGATGTTAAAAGATGGATGTTCTAGAATATTATTTCTGGCGTGCAAAGCATGAACAAGTTTTAGGATTGTGCCCACTGAAATTCAAAGGTCACTTGTGAATGGTTATCCAATGGCACTACTGCTGTCTCAAGCTAAGAAATGGTGGCATTAGCAATGTGCACAGTGGTTGAATCTTGAAGACTGCACTTTGATGATACAATCCACCCATGACCTATCACGAATAGCGATAAATCTGGCTAACTTGTGATGTCATTAGGCTTGGATATTTGGGGGCAGTGTGTGCCCCCTCTTCTAAAGGTTAGGGTTGGGAGGAGGCCAACTAGGCACCTGACCCCCTGCCCAATTTCACTACCAATGTCTATAGTAACATACTCTCATCCATGTGTGCCATATTTTCTTCTGGTCCACCAAACAGTGCACCAAAAATTCTCTCCTGAACTGCTCCTCCGATAGCATCCACAATATCTGGTGATTGACCATCAATAGCATCTTGAGCTAGTCCATCAAGTACAGGGAGAATCCAATTCTTAATGAGACCTCTATTGAAGAACTTCCTAACACTTTGCTTTACAAGTGCTATGTAATTGAATACCAAGATTACTACTATTATCATTGTGCCACTTATAATAATTATGAGATACCATTTCCAAATGATGTACCAGGCCCTCTAATAGCTCCAGAAGCTACTGATTTCAGAATATCTAAAAATAAATGTTACGCTAGGTTTACTATATCACAAACTGTATGTCCCACAATGCTTCATACCTTGAAGCGTTGGAGTCCTGCCTTCCATAAATGACACAGCTGTATCAAAGACAACACTTTCAATAGCTCCAGCCACAGATCTTAGAATGATGGAGCCAAATGGAGGTATAGCTATGAGTATTCTTCCAGAAGGATCCTTGAAATTCAATGGAGAATTCCGTGCATATGTGTAAAAGTTTGTGCTCCTTCCCAACAAACCTGAGATGCATATGAACACAAAAACTTAAGTTATTATGACAAATTATCTGGTATACTCATACCCATGGGATCTACTGATATAAAGCGACCATGTTTTGCATCATACACCCGCTCTCGCATACAATACATGTCTATTAGTTCATCATGTCTGAAAATTCCAAGTCTTCCAAGGAACTGAAGGTTGTTGTGAATTCGTTCCGATCTTCGAAGAACTCTTCCAAATGGATCATATTCATAAGAGTTAAGAATTTCACCAGTTTCACTAGAAATTGTTCTTACAGATCTGTAATGAAAAGACATGAAAAGTGATATCATCTATCATTCAGTTTCAATTTCATTAAGGAAATACCCTTAACATAATTGAATAATGATAATTATTATGATTTACCCGTCCATGTCAAAGTCGTAGTAAAGGGTGGAGTTGCTTATCTGTTGCCATGCAGCCAGCATGCCGTATTCAAATCCTTGCAAGAAATACGTCGCCTCACCAGTTATCTGAGATGAACCATAACAATAGCAATAATAACAACAAATAATCATTGAATTCTAATTCTGATATTAATATATTACTTGGTTTATCTCAGCAATGATATCAGCTCCATACAGCCCATATGGATCAATGACGTACTGATAGGAAGAACCATCAGTACAGTTTTTCATGTAGGGATGACTGAGTGCATCGTAGAAATATGAGCAACTGCATGTATAATATAGTCATAGCTTCCTTTCCAGATTAGTTTAATAAAATAGCAGGGGGTGTGACATAAATAAATGCAGCCAAGTGGACATGTGACATACACTTGTATAATATTTTAGGTTGAAGTAATACTAGCACCACACTAGGCTAGTGAGTGGCCAATGACCTTACCATTAATTCAGTCTGAAAGGGGGGGATGCACATGCACCCCCCTGCCTATAGGCCTGAGACACGGCCAGATTTTTAAGTGCATGCATTTATTTGCAAAATCAGCAAAGACCTACATGCTTAAATTTTAGATGCTCAAAATAATGACACAAAATTAAATCAATCGTAACGTATACTGATGACTGATGAGTATAAGGTCATCAAACGTGTAAAGTTTGTATGCACATGGAGTTAGATCAAGAGAACTCTATAAATGGCGACCAGAAAGAAGACAAGAGCTTCTGGTTGATACAGATAAGGCATCACCATTATATAAATTATAGATTTAGGCTGTCTAGAAGGCTAGTATGTCTATTACCGTAATTTGCAAAATTTTCGTAAAAAATTTTCATCTCACGAAAAGTGACGAAAATTTTTTACGCGAATTTTTATTTACTAGTGATAATATGTATGGCGAATATATGGCGCAAGTTTGACATGAACGAAAATATTGCTACACAAACATTTCTAGCACAAAAATTTTGCGAACAAATTAATGCGAATCACGGTACAGGCTAGTGTGCACATAATATTTCAAGATAACATGCACCTAGGTACTGCAGGCATGGGTTTTTAAACACATCTAGGATTTAAGTATAATATTATATTCATTTTAAAATAGGTACATATTTTCTTCCTGCATAGTTTACAGGTGCACTAGCCATCCAGACAGCGTAGAACTATAAATGCAATGAGCGGCTTATCTATCAAGCAGAAGCTCTAAGACTTGTCTTCTTCCTGATCATCATTTCTAGAGAGCTTTCTTGATTATGACTCCGAATATGCATGCAAATTTGAATGTCGTTGATGACCTGTACCCACCAGTGTGATCAATTTCGTACGGATATTTTAGCGCATCTAAAAAGTAAGCGCATACTTTTTTGTCGATTTTGCAATAAATACATCCGTTTAAAAAACCTGCTTCTATGGTATGATTGTAAGTCAGCACCAATGGTCAAAACATTGAAAGTATACTGCTTGATCATGACATACTTTTTCCCAGGAACCTCAGTTTTGATCATCTTTCCTTCTGTATTGAAGACAAATTTCTCATTCTGTTCACTTGTCATCTTTTCAATTAGGTTTCCATTAGCATCAAAATTGAACTGGTCTGATTGGTTAAATAATCTGTATTGGTTCATGCTGTTGGTTTCATATCCAGCCTGCCTTCCATTAACGGTCATCACCACTCTGTTACCTCTACCATCATAAGTATACGTTGTTACATCTCCTTGTGGATTGGTCCACTTTACCATTTGCCCAACAGGATCATAACTGTATGTCCAATTACCTTCAAGAGTAGCGACTTTGGTTATTTGTCCTTTACGATCATATTCATAGCCAAAGTATGAAACTACAGTTCCATTGGCATTGAAATTTGTAATGGATGATAAATCTGCTGTACCATCGACATAGGTGAATATAGTAGAAAAACCATTTCCTAAAACTTTTCGTGAAAGCATTCCTTTAGAATTATACTCAAACTGGACCACCGGCTGCTGCGTGCTTGAGTAAAGAACAGCAACAAGCTGCTTCATACTATTGTACTGATATGTTACATTATATCCACGGTTGTCAGCTGTAAAGGTTCTCTGTTGATCTTGATTGAATCCATAATAGACTGATCGCCCATTGGGATATGTCACTTGCTGGGGGGTACCTTGTTCGTAGTAGGTAAAGGTAATCCGACCCAAAGAATTACTTGCCTGGGTCATTCGTCCACTACCATCATACTGGTATGATATTTGGTCACTTCCTATGTCCTTTGTAACCTACAACAATTAAAAATAATTAATATACTGTATACCATTCTCACAACCTAGCTCAATTGGTATAGAGCATTACATTGGAGGTGTGAGAGTGTGGATTTGATTTCAAATATTTTCTTAGGGAAGTAATCTCAGGACTTGTACACATGCAACAGCTATAGTAATTATTACTTACCACTCTGCCATCAGAATCATATGTAAATGTGGCTGTAGTTTCATCTGCATTCATGATTCTTCTGATATGACCAGCATCATCATAAAACATTTGGGTTTTGTTGCCATCAGGATTAGCATATGCTGAAACAAATCCATCATCATTGTACTCAGTCCGATACTCAAAGCCATCACCATCAGTGTAGCTTAGTATCTCTCCATTGTCTCCTTTAATGATGGTTTTTGTGTAGCCATTTGCATCAACTTCACGGAACTCATTTCCTTGTCGTATTTCCGTTGTAAGAACCTATTAGAAGAAATAAATAACACATGAAGAAAAGAGGAGAGAGAAAGAATGTCTATTTTCCTAGTGCTATGATGAAAGTGACTTCTCTAAATCCTAGTAATATTCCATGTAATTAAAACCATGTAATATTTGTAAGACTCAAAACAAAACTTCTATTAGATGCTTAGTAGCGATTTACTTATTAGGCGAAACCTCGTAATTGGGTGAAAATTCAGGGGCTCTATGGAACCTTCATGGGCTATGCAAATTGTTAAATAAGTAGAGCAACTCATGCACGGATCCAGTGAGTACATTATAAAGCTACCTAAAAAATAGAACCATTCAAACAGGTACAGTCTCTTGGCCTATGTAATGCCATGTCCACGAGGCCACTATATATTATAGCTATAACCTGGCAATAGCTATACAAAGCTATATATGGCAATGTATAACACTCATGCACTTCAACTGTAAACGACCCTTTACCCCCCTCCCCCCTGAATCCCATCTGTATCCACCTCCGTTCAAGGACAACAACATACATACCTGATCTCCATACATATATGTTTTTACGGTGGTACCCGGTGATATCTCTGAAATCTTCTCCACATATGGGGGACTTTTTGGTGTCAAGAATGAAGATGTCCCTCCATTTACATTATACAGGATTTCTGTTGTTCTATTCTGTGGTAGTGTTGTCATTCTAAATCTACCATTCCATCTGGGAGTCACTTCAATGGAAGATAAAAGATCTCCATCTTCATTGTACTCAGCTGTACCAGTTACCAGGTGATTTTCACTATATGACCAGGTTCTGCTTAACCCCGAAGCATACTGAATGCCAGTAAGATAACCACTACTACTATAGTTATATGAAGATACTCGGTTTCCAACAGCAACGAATGTCAGGTAGTCTCCACTATAACTGTACACACTGCAGTGAAATAACAAACAAGCAATGTACTATGTTGAGCTGCAGTGACAGGAATACTTACCAAGATTTTAATATACTGCCATCCTCAGTTACTAGATCAATGAATATAACTTTTCCTTCATTGTACGTGATGCGTATCTGCTTCCCATTGGAATGAGTAAAGAGCGATGGATAGGTTTGGTTGAGATAGTCAACAGAGATAGTCTCATTGTTAACTCCAAGTGTAATATCAGTTAGCCTTCCCGTAGTACTATCAAAGATGTACTTGGTTCCCAGTTTTCCGTTGTCATAGATAATTTCTGTAGAATTTAATTGATCATAATAACCAGTATACACAAATTGGTCAAAACAGGTGCATAAAAGAAGGAACAGCATACTGCAATCAAAGCGCCTTGTGCTCGAGAGCGGAAGTGGCCACCAAGCGTGAGCCTCTTGTACCAGTATTGATATTCTCGCTCCAACGTCTCCATCGCACTCACAGGCTGGGCCACCAAGTCTCTTGTGAAGCGGGAAGCTTGGTATCCATTCTTGGTCATACCTGCTTAGCGATTTCAGTCTATAATAATAGTATCGATGTTCGAGCAGAGTGAGCAAACAAGAATTGACGAGAACACTCGCAATTAAGCTGGACTACCAAGCCTATCATGAAGTAAGATGTGAGGTAACTAACTATTCTCTGCCATACCTGCTATAGTATCGACGTGATGTTATAGTAAAATGAGAACATTGCCAATTTCCCTGGTCCTTTTTATCATGCAGCTAGCTGCATGCAGTGAGGGGTGCAGTCTGCAGATCTGTTTGTATCTGTGTATGCGCATACAATTAACAGCGGCAACAATGCAAGGAACAAATAAGGAGCTTCAAGCTGGAGCAAGCCTGAAAGTTATGAATATCTGAGTTGAGATGCTGATACTGATAGGTTCATGTTAAAACATCACGTGCCATTTCTATTAATTATTAACACGTACATTGATCATTCAGTCTTTTGCCAGCCCATGCACATAGCAGCTAGTGCATAACTTGTCAATTACCGTAAATCGCGAATATTTCGTTGTTAAAATATTTTCGGACAGCCTGGCTTGTACGAAAATTAAACGCACGAAAATACATGCGCAATATTAATGATAATGCGGTACAGGGTCGCTTGTCCGAAAATGAAGATTTATCGCATGAAATATTTTAGACACGAAATATTCGCGAATTACGGTACATACATACTTGCATCAGGTATCAGTATACACATATTATAATATCATATACATATTATATAAATCCACAATTTCAGGGTGATAACTATCGATCCCACATAGTTTGGAGATGCAAATCAAAATGTATTGGGTGGCTCGTACTAAAATTATACAGCAAATGCAATGAAACATTGCCATGTACTTGTGCACATTGCACACAAAATTCGATCCATATTACATATTCACCATAGAGCATGCTAGAAGCAGATGTTTATGTAACTAGAGGAATGATTCTGCTATTGATCCATGGTCTATGCCAAAAAGTGAAAAATAACCATGGGTGACGTTTTGGCTTGTAGCTACATGTATCTCAGATTGACGCCCAGCTCAACTAAATTATGGTTGATTTTATGGACGGTCACACATGCAGTTAACTATAATATTGGATATTCATGCAAGATTCCCATATTACATGTACACATAATTAAAATACCAGTTATACTCTAGCAAAAATGACAGTACCATTTCCCTTTTGCAAGAGAGTTAGAAAATTGCCATCACTGAATACTCCAGAACCAATGTCATTAAACTCAATTAAGTCTCTTCCATTCCACAGCTCTATTACAACCTTCGTAGCATTGTCTATTTGGATATGATTCACTGTTAGGCTCATTTCTCTGCATACAAAATGCGATGGTGAATGATGTTTGTTCTAAATACAGACTTAATTTGAACTAACAGCATAGGAATGATCCAACCTCTTCCCATAGGTCCAGATGTCCTTCGTTTATGAATGTATGAAGAGTACTGCCTTACTATACTCATCTCAAGAAGTATATTGGGGTCATGATCTGCAACATCTTCAAATGAAATGAGTAACGGTCCTGCATAAGAGAAGGAAGGAAGTATGAGAAGTAATCAGACATAATTATGGTAATTTATAGAACATTACCTATAGGACTTGTTCTACCACTAGCTATGCGAAGCTGGAATTCTACCATATCATCAACTGAATGAATTCTTTGTTGACCCATACTTTGTTCCGTAGCAATATCTGACATGCGCTCTGTCAGGGTACGCCAAGTTTCACCAACTGAACTTAAAAAGTTGTCCCAAATTATATCCCATGAATCATCAGGAACATGCCTTGGCTTTAGTTCTTGCTTTCTTCCAACGTAGAGGTGCACATTATCCATTTGTCTCTCCTCAAAGTAATCTAGATTCAGCCTCTCACGAAAAGTTGGAAGAGGCTGAATTGGAATTGCTCTAAAGTAGATTATACCTAGTCCGTGTGGTGGAATAACTCCAGCAGGACCTTGACGTGGCAGTGCTAGGAATTTTTCTTCCCGTCTATAAGGACGAGTTTCACCATTGTTGTCAATCAGACCAACATTGGTAAAATTTTTGCTGGAGCGAAAAAACATGATGGGAGTTAGAATGTCAGTATTTCCAATATTTGAGACAATCAAAGTAATAGTCACAGGTCCTCCATCTGTAGGAAATGTTCCTGGGCCAGCAATTTGTGTTGATATTTGTCCGGGAATACCACTTGAAATCCTGAATCGCCTTATTAACTGAACTACTTCATTTGATTTGGGATTGGTGAGTTGAACTGTGTAGAAACCAGTGGAAAGATTACGAACATCAAATGTTGCATACACTTCAATGGAGCTGATCCAATATGTGGCACTAGAAGGTATCATAGCTGCTGTCTCTTCATTAATCAAGGCAGCATGGATTTCATCGTCTATTAAGGTCCCTGACACTCGCAGAGTTACATTACCAAGTGGAGCTGCATTCTTTGGCACAACATCAAGTATGTCAAAAGTAGCTATCTTGACTTCAATTTGGACCTCATAGGGCACTGTGTCTCCACCAAAGCTTTCAATTCGAACATAATAAACTCCAGACCTTGTATATTGAACTATAGCTGTTTGATTATGAGAGAAGGTGTATTGTGAGAAAGCATCATAATTGGACCGAGTAGGTGGATTTCTGTATCGCAGTAAGAGATCATGAAATCCACCATTCCTGGATGCAGACAGTGTTGCTATAAGTGTTTCGGTACTGGGTACATTTTCAACTTTATACACCAATTCACTGCCAGATGAAATGGATACATTAATTGGGACACCTAAGAGTAGAGTAGGTGCATTAACTCTCACGGAGGTTGCTGATGTGCCAATGTTATTGATGAGATCTGGATCCCTGATACTTGTCCTTGTTCGCACAATACAAGAGTAGTTGTCTTGAGCAACAAATGGTGTTGCCGTAACAGCCATGTATCTCAAACGACTTGGAGGCATAGAATTAGGCTGCACTGCTGGACCAGCTGGAGGAAGAGAAATATATGAGCAGATCGGTTCTCCAAGCTGAGAGTCTGTAACATCCCAGGTGGCATCTTCTGACAAGTAGGCTGTATCACATTTGTATCCAGTAGCACTGAGGCTACCATTGTTCCAAACATTCCATGTAAGTGACAAATCTGTGCAAAAAGTAAGTACTAGTATTAATACCGTATTTCTTCTAAAAATTCGGCATGAAAATAATAATATTGCTTTAGCTTTGCCGAATTCTTAGAGGTTAATATTCAACATTCTGTCTGCGTCCGCATTCCATTCCCGTTTATAGCATAATATTATACGCATGACGATCTTTGCCAAAAAATTAGAGACTATATTCAATCATTCAGTAAAAGGTGCCGAATAATTAGAAAGGCCGAATTTTTAGAAGAAATACGGTAGTCAAAGCAATGCATGTTTCAGTGTAACATATGTACATGTATGAAATCAATCTAACATCAGGTAGCCGTATGAATCTTTCCCTTGAATCCAATCTAATAGTGATGGAGGAGAGTAGCTAGTACAGATAGCTATACATAGGTCTCAGTGTGTGCTAGTGTCCTTACCTGGAAACATTTTTATCACAATAAAGGTGTTATAGAATTGGAATTGCTTGTAACGATGGAAATGCGATCCCGACCCATTCGTGATATGCCGGTACGTACGCCGCCGCGATCGCTGGACGGTATGGATGGGAGGGGCTGGGAGGTCTGGGGATGGGTTGCGAATGGTTAGCATGGTTAGTCTCTAGGGTTTGCGTATACGTGGACTGGAGGGGCTGGGTTATGTAGAGGGTTTGTCTATAAAATAGTTGAAATAACGGCTGCCAGCAGCAACAACGGTGGTGGCCGAGTGGTTGGGCTCTTATGTACGGGACGGAATAGAGCGGGTTCAAATCTTACTGTACACTTTGATTTTTTTTCCCTGTCAAATTTTTCTAAGTGTTGATAGATCGCATTTGCGTTAGATCGCATTTGCGTCATAACATTCAGCTTCAAGAACTATCAGCTACTTGAGTAGAAGCATAGACTATGCTAAAGGTCAAGGCCATACTGAAGTGGTGTGCTTATTATAATTACAATGGCATTGTATATTTAATGTAAAAAAATTATTTTCTGCATGGAATTTCAGTGACCAAATGCATGGTAATGAAAGGTCAGAGGTGAAGTAATTTGTACTATTAAGTATGGTACAATGAATACATTTTTATCATCATCATAAAAATGTAGTTACCTTGTCCATATTGCAAGTCTGAAGGAGATGCAGAGACTTCATCTAGCACAATGTCAGTGGCTGCAGTAGCTTGAATTGTTATAACTACATCGGCAATATTGTCACTATCAACCATTTCTGGTACACTATCTCTCACATCAGTCACAAAGAAAAGGTAGTAATCACCGCTGGGCAAGTTGTAAGGCATAAAAACATCAATTGTCTGATTGTACAACATTCGAATTTCGAGGTTCCTACTGTTTCTTACAGTCACAAGTCGATTATCAGATTCATCCAGTGCTGCGTTTCGACTCAAGTATATGGTATCATACCATGGACCTGATGCTGTGCTCTGCCCCCTGTTGATGACTTGAAAATGCAGTGTAGCAGGCTCTCCACTACGGTATGCAGTGGAGGAAAGAAGTGGAGTTATTGTTAGATCAGGTAGTGGTCCATCTTCCACCAGAAATGAGGAGGGAGATATAGCATGCAAGATCTGCATGTCACCAATGACCGCAGGGTCACCAAGGTTTCCATTGACATCTACTATAACAGCTATGTATACATATCGGTTGACTTCGTACGGTAACAACATCTCAGTAGATACATAGTATGCTTCACCAACTTGCAAATCTCTGTTGTGAACAATTTCTCCTAAGAAGGTACCATCTTGAGCAATCATTGCACGATCTAGTGTACTCTGATGTGAAAGATAAATCTGATCTGTCCACGAGCTCAAACCAACTGATCTCTCTCCAATGTTAGTAACATTGTAACTGACAGTCAATAAGCTGCGGCTAGTCAGTGATCCTGGGTAGTTGCTTGTGTCAATGGCTATCTGCAGACGTGGGGATGGTGGTGGAGCAATGCTAATACGGTCTGGTGATCGAATTATATTATTATTCTCTCCATTCAGTTCCATTAGGCTCATTGACCTGTCTGCAGCTACATATACATAATAAAGTCCAGGGACATTTACATTTAGAATGGCAGTTACAGATGCAGTATATTCCTGGTTTGATGACAGAATCTGGTCTCTGATATTCGAAGAGCCAATACGGATGATTTCACTTTCACTGAAATTAGCACTCTGAGAAAGCAAGACTTCATCAATCCATGATGATGCTACTGACATTGAGTTGCCGATATTGGCAACTGTCCAAGATATCATGAGAATTCTTTCATTAGATTCAGTCTGAACTTGTGAATGGGTAACAGAAGTGACCATTAAGTCAGGAGAAGGTGGAGAGATAACAGTTAAGGGAAACTGTGCAATGTTGTTATCGGTGATATTGTTTTCAAACAGCTGCATTTCATCATCAACACGTATGATTATAGACAAGGGACCAGACATTGTGATGGGTATAGTTACATGAAGTGTCCGATTATACTCTTGTCCTGGCATGAGCATACGATGATGAATACGAGTAGATGACAACCTAGTCAATAACATAGAATAGGAGCTTCCTATGTATGCTGTATCAGTCCAATTACTTTGAGTAAGTCCATTACCAATGTTCCTAACTTGCCATGTTACCTGAACATCACTGCCAGCTACAACTATGTTCTGGTTCACTGTCACGCCATAAGCAAATAAATCTGCATGAACTGGTGATACTGTAATGGGGGCTGCATAGATATTGTTATTTTCATTCTCTTCTATAACTCGGCGATAGAAATCTACTCCAATTCTCAGTACAGCATTGCCAGTCATAGTGGGTGGAAGGATCATCTCAAATCTGTTAGTGTAATTCTCACCAGGCCGTAGTATATCAGAGTAATGGTAGTCCATAAGCTGCGTTACTTGGAGAGTTTGAACATTTGTTAGCTCAGCAACATCATTCCACAATGAAGCCATACCACGGCCACTATTAACAACTGTATAGTCATACACTAGTCGGTTTCCATCAATAGACGTGATCAAGTCAATTGAAGCCATTATGGTAAGATCAGGTAACTCTCTCCTTACTGTTACAAGCGTCCACTGGGCGTTGTTATTTTCTCTATCAAACTCAAATACATGACCACGAGACCTATAATTATAAACATCTGTTTCAACTGTCAAGTTATACATTCCTGCTACTAGTGTAGGTGGAACAGAATACATGATGGTAGTTGTGTAGTAGTCCTCAGGATCCAGAATGCCATAATGATATGTTCGCCCCACTCGAACACTTACACCAGTTGTTATTGAAGTAAGCATCTAAGGGATATTATAAAGGTAAAATTAAAACACCATTTCTTATAGAATAAATTTAGTGAGCTATAAATATCATAGCCTCACGAAAAGGGCCCATGGGCAGTGTACTGTACATAGTGCATAAACAAGGGGGGACACTAGCGGTAAATATTACAAAGTGTACAAAGTAGTGACAATAGTGTGTGACATCGCAGCCTAAGCATGCACCTTGTACTAGAGTAAACCACTGTATGATGCACCTTGTAGTGTGTATAAAATAATCTTACCACATCTTCAGGCTTATAGACAGTGGAAAATTTCCATTTGCCAATGCTTATGATAGCTAGATAGATGCTAAATGAACTTTATACATGTACGTTAGACAGAAATCAAAGGGGAGATGAGCGGACAATTAATTATAGCAGTAGGGCCTCTTTTGTGAGTATAATATGGTAATACCGTAGAAACTGGTTGTTAAGTGCTGCTCTCTGTTAAGCGTATACTTTTTATTAAGTGCATAGTTTTGTGCGAGCTTTACCGCTCTTAAATTTGTTAGGCGCACATGTATAGCAAGCGAACTTAACAACTGACGATCAGTTATGATCCAAGACAGAAGGCTAGAGGTAGGCTGGAGGGGAGAGCCTTCGAGAATCACAGTCTTGATCTAGCTGTTCGCTTCTTATCCACCATTGTTGGCCTTTCTACGTATACCCTAGGCACGATCTTTATGCACGCTCTGCCTACCGCGTTTTAGCCTTTTAATTAAGTGCATGCTTCCTGTTTAAGTGTTAAGCACATGTTTTTTGTTAAACACATATTTCCTTACTGCCATGAGTCATAACTGCATGAATTTAACAAACAGTTTCTAAAGTATTGTAAACATTACATCATGCATTGTATGTGGTTTTGTGTTCAATGCGAATTGCTACAGTAATGCGAAAATAATGGCAATATATAGCTGGTTAGTTTGGTATGTTTGGTCAGTCAGAGACCAGACTGTAGCAACAGAAGAAGTATTTGTGTCACAGTCAGTGCTGAAAGTCTGTTCGAGTTGTTTTCTACCTACTTCAGGGCTGACATCGCCGCTTTTGGTGCATGGCGGTTCCTATGGCAGACATCTGCGGATGAGGGAGGCACAAATTTTGCAACTCGAAATCTTGAAATCAGCTAGCCTTTATCTCCTACCAAAGTCAAAGAACTATAGTGCAAGGGCTATTGTACTGGGGTGTTTAATTATTAGTCTACAGTGTCCTCTACTTTCTGCTCAGCATCTGGTCCAATGGTGAAGTCGGGCATCTTCCATGGCTCTGTTCACTACTGGTATATAGTAACAAATCTTGTGATTCGTATTCTCCGAAACTACAAAAATTTTCTGTGGTTCCTTCTAACATTCAGCATGTAGCCAAAGGATTGGTCTACTAAGTAAATACCTAGTACTTCGCTGTTTTTTAGAGCCACAAATTTCGAGCTTTTTCTTGCTAGTTGTCAGCTTTGTACGGGCTACCTATATGGTAAGTCAGGATATCGTTGTATATGCATTACATGGATGGAAACGTGAATTAGTATGGCATACAGAAACGTTTCCTATCCACATAAGCGTATAATTATATTATCCATGATTATATTATACAATAATACTTACCACATGATCAATCCAATAGTTTTCAGACGGTGGTCCAGCTCCAATGTTTGATACATTAAACTCAATAGTAGCTATTCTATCAGTGATAAGAACATTTGGAGATAGTATTGATGACACAACAAGGTCAGGAGGAGGTGCAAGAGTTATATCAAGTGGGGTCTGCATAATAATATTATTATAAAATCATAATTACATAACAGAGCAATACTGCAAGGGTTACAGTTTAATAGAGGTGTGGTGAGACTTCAAGAAAATAATTACGGCATGTAGCCTGGCAGAAGGCAAAGAACATAAGTGCCTATGTATTGGCATGCGTGGTATAATAATATATAATTATATACAATTATGGCATTTAAAGTGGCAAAATATGTGTGTTGCACCATAGTACTCCATGCATAAACAAGAATTTAATGATGAAAATTAATTTACATTACTTTTGACAATTCATTCACAATCCAGGTTATCTTAGTTTATACTAGAAGTTTGTATCCTAGTTGGCCTACAAACAATAATTATCATTCATTTTGTCTTCAAGATAATTACTGAAGCTGCTCTAAGTATAAATTGAATGCTTTAACAAGAGTACTGAGAAACACAATGAAAGTTTTTGATGATATGTTCACTATCTATAGTGTTTCTGACTAATGGCCAAACTAAGACTAATGAAATGAAGTATTGATTAACTAAGTTTTTTTTGCCTATACTGCATTCATTTCTAAAATTAATGAAGTGCTCCAACATGCATGCCATTGGCTACACCTCTGTAAATTGATCAGTTACTTTTCACGCACATGCATAATGCATAGTGTACAGATTGCTGGCTTCAGTCAGTCCTTAATGGGGCTGAAAAATGAACATACCATAACTTCATGACAAATTTTTTGTCTCTCGCAAAATAACGAAAATTTACTATGTGAAATTTTTTACTATGTAATATATAATATACAACGAACATATGGCACGTGTTTAATATGAACAAAAATATATATTGTTACATAAAATTTTTGCGAATGAAATGAACTCGAAATATGGTACTAGTTAGATGCTGATTTTTTTTTTTTTTTTTTTTTTTTTTTTTTTTTGTTTATAATACTTCTTGCAAAGCATAAGCGATGCAACGGATACACAATAGCTAATCACAGCTAATCAAGTGTGCACCCTAAATCTAAACACTAGTTAGTTATTAAGTTATAGAAGTCTTAGCCCGAGTTCTTGACGAGATTGGACTCTGACACACAGACTTGGCAGGTACTGGGGCTGTACATGTATGCAGATACTTCTTCTTTATCTCATCAGGCCAAAACTGGGATGGCATCCTGAAGTATGGTGCTTTTCTTATTAGAACGTACAGTCTCAATTAAAGTCACCCACATGCAATACTACTATTAGCATTAAATTTTTACCACACCACCAACGTTTACCACCGCAGATCTCAAGCAGTATGGGCCACCCCATTAAAGTAAGGATGGAGTCTGATTCAATCTCTGTTGAGATTTCCTTCATAGGGAATTCTATAGCTATAATAAGAGAGAACTTACTGAGATGAATGCAACATTGTCATTTTCAGCAGTGTGCTCATATACTTGATTGGAGGCATCAGTGTGCACCAGAATGTAGAACATTCCATAAATCCGTTCAGGAAGTAGAACACTAAGACTCATATTGTAGCTGGCTCCGGCATGCAAGTAGCCATGGATATTTACTGATCCAAGCAGCCTATCCGGAGATCTTCCAATGACGGTATCTATATTATGGCATTCAAGAGTTTGGACAGTTTAAGTTTATATGCCATTTTTGTATTACTATTATAGATAGTGATAAAAACTCAAACTCTCACCAAGTGAAGTATCAGGGGACATATATACACGATCTACCCAGTTGTCAACTCTGGTCACACCAACTCCAACATTTGTAGTCGTCCATTGCACATTAATCCTCTCTCCTATAAATGAAAACCATATATACCACAACCTGAGTGACTTGAAGCTCAGAAACAATATAATGAAGCACTCTTGTGCAAAACCTTTGGCCCAACTAGCTGCACCTGTAAGCTAAGCTAGGAAAACTTACATACTAAATTCATAGTGCAGTACAGTAGATTGCAAGCTGGTTGACCAGTTGCAAGTGCAAAATTCAAAGTCACTCAACCATAGATCACCTTATTAGCTAGTGCTTTGATCTATGGTTGAGTGAGTTGAAATTGCAATCTACCGAATAGAGCAACCACAATAGTGCATTAATCGGTTGCATGCAATTAAATAATATCATTACCAAATGCAGTGGGCTATGCCAGATCAGAAAATTGCACAAAGAAAGTTAGGTAAGAAGGCTATGGTTTGCTAGTCTCGGTGCCAGCTCCTTCACAAAAAGAGGAAGGGTCTGGTACACTTTGCATCGGAGACTTGTTCTGCTGAACTAGTTGTTCTGTGCTCTGTGCTAGCATGATCACTATACAGTGCTCAAATTAAGAAATGCACACTCGCTAGCGTACCACTAGCTGCACTTCATATATCAAATTGTGGGTTTGGTTATGGAATGCGTACGATTGGGGGCTGTTTGCGTTATTTGATGTCATGATATGCAACAATGATGATTTCACACTCAATTGTCACCCCACGGATACAGTGGGGTATGAGGAACAAGTCGCTGATGTGAAGTGTACCAGACCCTTCCTCTCTTTGTGAAGGGGCTGGCACCCAGACTAATTGTTTGCTATATTATCAGTTAATCAGTGATCAGTCAGATAAGTACAGGAACTATCTCTCAGTCTACACACTAGTCATATTGAAAAGAAGCCATCGCTATCTCTTTTAACCATCGAGAGCTCGTCGGGAAGCGAAGAAGACAGAGGCGATCAGCAAATGGTGCCAGAACTTTTGAACAAAGCGTTTTCAAGGAAATTCACACAATACATACGTGAAGAATGCCATAGAAAGCCTAACAGCACCTTAATTACTTTCAACATATAAACGAGGTATGTAGTAGCTAGCGTGGTAATGGACATACAGACACACAGAATGACTACGTAACCCAACAGCGCATGCACTGAGGGTTAATAATAATACCTGAGAAGGTTGTTGGCAAGTGATAAAGAGATGTTACTCTCAGATTCGGAGGTGGAGTAAGATATATCTGAATTGGAGTTGACGCATACATCCAGTTGTTACTCCTATCAGCTTCATTCCTAACCTAAATAAATGTAATTATAAGTGTAATCCTGTTATAGTAAAAAAAATTAAACATGAAATTTAGAGGCTAACCTTGTACGTGCTTATAATCACTGAGTATTTTTGAAATATGTGTTATCAGTAATGTACACGTTAGCTATGTCAGACTAATCAATTTACATTGATGATATTGATTTATAGGGATCAAATGTATATTATAGAAAAGCATGAACAATCATGTACAAGAGAGAGATGTTTCATCGAGTGAATTTTTGAATGTAGTTCAGCATTAGTGAATAGAATGTTTTGGACTCGTGGTTCTGAACTACGTTCAAAATTTGCTCAATGAAACATCTCTCTCTTGAATATTAAAGCCTAGTTATGAGCCTCTATTCGATTAATCATGTACAAATACAACTCAACAGCTGCATCTTCCAAATGTTGGATGTAACTTTGCTGCCCTTCAAAATGCTCATGTGGTCCCATTATTTTATTAAGCATATAATTATACGTATATGTATTATTTTCAAGTATCAGAGCTTTAAATTTCTGATTTAGCTAATCGGTTGTCCCTGCTACTCTTGTTTGTATAATTATAAGCAAGTCCTCAGTTGCCTCTTGACTCGGCATCTTTACTGCCACAAATCCATGGTTCAATGCTATTACTATTGCATATTAAGGTAAGAACAGAGGGTCAAGAAACAATGAATGCATGAAGTGCCATGCAGAACCCTCGCCGCCCAAGTCTGAGAGGTGTCACCATGTATGCTTCTGCAGTGCATAATGTGCACTAAGTGCAAAATACACATACATGTAAGGTTACTGGTGTATCATACGTACAGTCATGTAACCAGTTATGGTTAGGCATGCTACCCTAACTTAGGCACCTCAACCTATACTCCTGGTCTGACATTGTGTGTGATACCGGGTATCACACACAATGTCAGACCAGGAGTAGCTAGGTTGAAGTGCTGTTCCTAGCTAGTCACTCTGACAGCTAGTGTTGTGACTTTAATTTGTGGGCTTAACAAGGTGTACTGGTCAATCACACTGTCAGCTTCATACTTGATAGTGATATTCACGATAACATGTGTGCAGTGCATGCCACAGAACATGGTTTAAAGTATAAGTCTATTCATGGTTTATTTAGATACTGACATGGGTGCGTGACAACCCTATACCAGAGATTAAGACTAGGGTTATGACGGATGGACAGATGGACAAAGTAACTGCAGTAACCCTCTGCCTACGCTTTACGGCAAGGGTTAACAAACTTGCAACTGAATGCTCAATAACAACTCTGGTCAAAACTATTCAAGTTAACACTTTATCACAAATGATTGGTACAATTATAGAGACCAAAGTGAGAGAGCAGACAGTCTCAAGTTACTAGCAGCCTGCAATATTATACTTACATCCCGATAGAAATCTGCTTCAATACGAACTGTGTATGTTCCCACTTCACGTTCCCTTAGATTAACAGTAGCTGTCTTAGTATATCCATCTTGCGGGTCCACAAATGATCGGTGATTAATTGCTACAGCAAATCTACTAGACCGCGAGAAGCGTGATATGTGCACAGCATCACGCCAATTGGACACACCAGTGCTGAGGTTTCCAATGTTTTCCACTGTCCAAGTCACATCAAATGATTGCCCTGAAAATGCCATAGGTGGTAGAGTGATCGCTGTCACTGTCAAATCAGGCAAAGGCAGAGTTTCAAAGGACCAAATTGGACTTAAAACAGATACATTAGCTCCAGTAACATATTCCACTTGCCAGTAGTACAGTGTTGCTGGGTACAACTGAGGATATCGGTACCTCCTTACATTTACATCAGCTGTTGCTTGATCAGGTCTTGGACTACCATCTGGCCAGATGTATACCCTATAGCGAACAGCACCGGGATACTGATGCCAGCGCAAATATTCATCTAGAAGAACGTTTACTTGGCGATCTGCTGGATTTTCCGGTAACTGCTGGTCTAAGATGTGAACAGTCTGCTGAAATGTTATATTAATACCACAATCGTCCTGAATGAGCCATGTCCTATTGACAGTAAAGTTACACCTGTCAATCTGAATGAATGGTGTATATGATGTTGTGGTAGGTCTTTCGCATGGATGAATAACTGAGAGATTAGCATACAGTGGGTTTGCAATGATGCTGTCTATGCTCCCACATGGGACTGAAATAACATGTGGATCTTGCACAATTGGTGGTAGTGGATTTAAAATGTTAATTTCTTGGGTAACATTAACGGTATTGCCAGCTGCATCAGTACCAGTCCACACTCTCAATATACCACATGAATCAGTGGGAATGTCAGTATATTCGAGCAATGGATTTGTGTCTATATTGTCAGCAATAGATGGGGTTCCAGTATGAGCTGGACTAAGATTCTCATTACAGGACAGAATAACATCAGGAAGAACAGTCACATTAGGAGCTTCAGTATCTATATATATATAATAAAAAATCAAGTAACTTAGTAAACCAGAGCTCTCCAGAGCACATGCAGACACCATGCATACATGCATATAAATGCTTCACTTGATATGGATGGGGCTTTAATACATTCAATTATTGACAGCAGTTGAACTGTACTAGAGCATATCACAGACCCTTCATTCATAATAATTAATATTAGCTAGCCGTATATGTTGATAGCAGCCTAAATATACAAGGTCGTCATAACTGTATTATTATACAGCCTACTCAGTGCACTTAAGGACAGTCCCAGATACAACAAAGCATGAAATTCAATTTTTTAGCTGGCAGTACTAGTATCACAACAAGATGTGGGAGGCTAGAGTAAACGATCGATCCTTGGACGACAGCAATATTTGGACGCTCTCGCTGACGTTGACGAGGGGGTGTGGTCTAGAATAAGGATGAACCAGGTAGGGCCTAGGCCTAGCATCAACATGCATCAGAGTTGGATGTGTACCTTTGCTATCTTCGGCGCTAGAGTCGCTCAAAGACGGTGTCCGACTGCATGAAACCTCGGACAGAAGTATCTGTTTTCGGATCGCTCGAAAAGACGGCTGGGCCCGGGGTGGCGTTTGCACACCTCGGCTGGACCGCTGCATGCTATCCGGGTGAAGTCTCAGCTATAAACGCCTTTAATATCCCGTATTGCTAACTTTTTGTGAACATACTCTGAAATTTGTCCAAAATTTTCGGATGGAGATAACGCCAGCTCGAGTATGCACAAGCTCAAAATGCACTTTATTTAGAATTTACCGCAATTGGGCATGGTCTCATCGTGATAAGATTGCTGTAGTCGACGATGTTGTTTAACCCTTTCGGTCACAAATTGTTGTACATTTACAACAATTTTGCATGGACCACATTTCGGCTAAATAGAGATAATATTATAAATAATTCATTGGC
The DNA here is from genome assembly GCA_963930775.1 of Cliona cf. orientalis. Classification (NCBI taxonomy): domain Eukaryota; kingdom Metazoa; phylum Porifera; class Demospongiae; order Clionaida; family Clionaidae; genus Cliona; species Cliona cf. orientalis. The sequence goes on from OZ005697.1 coordinate 7,742,216, forward strand.
GGCGGTTAGGCTACCGATAAGAAAACCTGGCCCACACAATAGTCGCGGTCTCGTCAGCACTTTTAAGTGATGACGTCAAAGTGGTTTTGCTTTGAAGAAGCTTTCATCTATGCTTTGATCACTTTAAATTACACACTAACAATACCCACTAAGTAGAAAAAAAAAAAAAAAAGATTTTAATTATTGGGACTCTGGGGAGCGGTTTGGACCGTAAGTTTTATATGGGCACGCAGAATGGCTCAAATTACGAACTTTGATCGAGAGACTTTTTTGATTCACGCCCTAGAATTAAAGTTATGGCTCTTGAAAATTTGTATAGGAAGCCATTCACTTGCAATGTTTGCCAAAAAAATTTTACGGACAAACGGGATAAAATTTACGGGCGCGCGGGGTATGTTGACGACCCTTTACCGAACATTGTGCATATTGCTGTTCGGGTGCCTGCTTGCATTGTATGGCTCTACTATGCATCCAGCTCGACTGTGTGGTGGTTTTCGGACCATTTTTTCTGCTTAGTGTGTGGTCCCCTTGGGAAAAAAAAGGAAAAGAGTGGTGTTGTAGGCGATGTATGTGTTAGTATTGTCTCATGACTCGATTACTTTGCTTGCATTCCCTCTCTGGCTGCATTTGAGCTGCATCTTGGGCAACCTGTTTGTAGAGATCGATAATTCGGGCGTGGCTCGTTCGGTTTCCCGGCAACAATCGCAGCCTGGTCGACTCTGTACCTAACGAAGGCTTGCTGGGTGAGCTCATGAATTTTCTGTGACCGAAAGGGTTAAATCTCCAGCTTATCTGAAATTTTCGGACAAACGCCAGAGTTAGATCTACAAAACTTAGCGAGACGGGATACTAAACACGTTTTATAGCTGAGATTCCACCCAGATGGAATGCAGCGGTCCAGCCGAGGTGTGCAAACGCCACCCCCAGCCGTCACTCTTCGAGCAATCCAAAAACTAATACTAACACTTTTGTCTGTAATTATAAAACTCTGTTTTCTCCACAGGCGTCTGTGTTATACCCCACATGGAATTTTGAGCACTTTTCATCATCAATGTGAGGAAGCATTACACCTCACATGATAGCTACAGTAAGCTGTTATAGTGCAATATCATTGTCAAGAATTTTTAGAGAGAGTGAACATTCTTGTAGGAGGGAAGTACCGGATCTCTCCCTACCTTTAAAATGAAACACTGCATGGTATGTATCAATACGCCAGAGAAACTTACCCACTGTCCATGTATGTGAAATGATGGGAGCTGTATTCCCCACTCTGTCTACTCCTACAACCATAAATTCAAGAACATCTTCATTCATAAAGTTGGTAGCAGTCCAAATTCTGTCACAAGTCTCAAAGTTTGGTGCATTTCCAACTTCATGGACACTACAATTTGTCATACATGGTGAAACATCCATACATTGAATCTCAAAGGTCCACTGTAGTTCGTTTGAGTATTGTGAAGGTAATGCGGAAGTGATTCTTACAGATGGTGCACTTTGATCTAATAGACATGAATGCAGAAATTTTAGTAAGGGCCATCAAGCTATAGAGTAAACTAAAATAGTAGATTCATAAAAATTAAATGCATGAGATATATTTTTTATATAGCATTTAGGCTGAGTATTGACCTACACAGTATAACATTCTGGTGAAGTTATACTGTAAAGGAAAATATGGATTGTGGCAATGTCATGATATGATTGATCATGCATGATTCATGCTCCTATTTAAAAGCAATGTGTCATGATAAGTATAAGTGGTGATTGCTTCTATATTTAAACTTGTAACTAAAAGAATATCCTATACAGGGCCTAAGAGAACAAAAACCAAGCAATGCCTCCACAGCAATATAAGAGTTGACGACCAGCTAGACCAGTGTTTCTGTCAGCCATTGGAACTTGAAGTAAAATGTAGATCTAGCTAGATGCCTACTCTAGCAAAAACAGTGTGCTTGATTTATCCCATATAGATCAGCCACCAGCTCTAGGCCTATCCACTCCAATTCTTGCGCCTATTTTCTTCAATTCATGAAATTTAAGTGTGCAATCACATTCTGCCATGTGAATTTTAGTAATTGGTTGAAAGCTTGGTGCAAGTTTTCATTTAATGGGTGTGGTACTGTTATGTCATGTGAATTTTACTAATTGGTTAAAAGCTTGACGCGAGTTTTCATTTAATGGGTGTCACTGTGGTACTATTACGTCATGTATAATATATAATTATCACCAATTTTACTAAAATTATTATAGCCCTTATAATGTGACACAATGCCTTTAAGCTACATGTGCCACATATAGGAGTGATTTTTATATTCTTTTGCCTGTCAGAATGCTTAGGAGACTTCTGTGGAGTTCAATACTCATATCCTAATCTAATCTTGCATTACAGCTTCCTAAGGCCATGATATTACATCATAATGGTCAAAGCTACAATACTCTGTAAGCGCTAAATCTTACCAACAGTCCATCGGACTATGAATTCTTCAGCAAAACTTCCATTACTGTAACCAGGAATTATGTACAGAGTGTAGGGTCCAACTTCAAGGTTGCTCAAGGAGATGTTGTTGTTGGCACAATCAATCGATAAAACAAAGGAAGAGGTCAATAGTTGACAACGTGTAGAGACTATTTCTGAATCATTGTAAGCCCAAGCAAACTCCAATGAACCATTGCTGTACCCAGGATTATCGATAGGATTCAAGAATTCAAGAATAGGTGGAGGAGGCATTTCTATAATATAAGATACACAATCATAAATGGAATTCACCTTTTTAACTACATAGCCATTTACACACTTACCAGTAACAAAAGTTAGATCGCTTGTTCCTGTAAAATATAAACAGTAGAAATTCTTCATAAAAAAAAGTCAACTACTAAAGATGCTTGTTGCTAAGTTTTTGGCAAGAATAGTAGTATGCATTTCATATGAAACATGCACATGCTAAGACAAGGCTGGGTGATCAACCTTAATTGAAGTGCGAAGTCAAAAGCAAGATACAAAATAAATGAAGAGTGTATTACTTGATACCTCTTCTGTCCAATCACTACTAGTGTCCTATCTTAGGATCACGATCATTGAATTTGCTATACTTAGTTACGTGCTTATTACACACTTGTTATAGGTGTTAATTTAATTGTCCATGCCATTTACTATACTTCGTGCTCATCAGTGAAACAATAATATTCTTACCAGCGCATCTAACTCCAACATCTCGGCTATGATCGCAGTATGAACTATCAGAAGATGTACGTACAGTCCAGCTACAGTTAAGCAAAGTAGATTCAGATCCTCTACAATATAGGTAGTCCATTAGGACAATTCCAGATCCTCTGCCAAAGTGTGCATCCATAAAAGACACTGATCCTATACACACATGCATAAGAGATTTGTCTTAAGTAAAGATAATGATTATATTATTAATAAAGCACTATTGTGCAAAACCCTCGGCGTGCTAGCTTGCAGGCTATCCAGCCTGTGCATGTAGCTACACATGTACTGTGCTGTGTGGTAGTGTGATGGTGCCCTTCAGGCTGCAGTGCAGTGTTGTGCAAACAGCTATAAAGAGCACCAGATATCTGGAGTAACCACAAAAATGCACAATATGCACGTGATGATGTAATATGCTGCGTGACCATGCATATGACGTGTGCATATATGCCCGTTTGTTACACACAAAGAAAGTTGCTTTGCTGATAGTCTACTGTAACCAGTGATGAGTTAGTCGAGTTGTAATAACTATCGTTATTCCTACACACTAGCCTACTTGAAAAGAAGCCATCGCCGTCTCTTTTGTCCACTGAGAGCTGGTCAAGAAGCGAAGAATGCAGAGTTGATCAGCAAATGTCGCAAGAACTTTTGAATAAAGCGTTTTCAACGAAATCCACACAATGCTTATGTTGAAAACAGCACAGAAAGCCTAATGACACCTGAATTTTGATGTGAAAACGAGGTATGTAGCAGTTAGCGTGGTAACGGACACACAGACACACACACAGAATGATTACCCTAACCCTCGCGCATGCACCGAGGGTTAATTAGCAAGAAATAACTAGGTACCCTCTGGTTCTGAGAAGCCAAGTTGACGACACACTATCTGACTCTGTGCCGCTCCCCAGTTTCTACCACATATCGTTCCCCAAGTGTTTGCATAGCACACTTCAACTGTTCCTTCATTCACGTTGCGTCCATAATCACCAATCAATCGAACTTGACCATCAACGCAATCTGAATATTCAGTATCATTACCTGCAGCAAGTGCAACAAATTACCACTATGTTATACATACCATGTTGTAAATTACAAGTAAAATATAATAAATATTTATTGGAAGCATTTTTGGAAATTATTTTTTTACGAGTATGCAAAATGGTTCAAAATTACAAGTTATTCATGCCTTTGAATTAGAGATACACCCCTAGAGTGTTTCCCATAAGTTTTTACATGGAAACCATGCATTTGCAGTGTAGAGATTAATTTGCATCCATGATCTGCATTCTATCTAGCTACATCCACATCATTTGTTTGAGCTCAAGCATGCGCAGTTGAAACAGTTCATATGGCATGGCATAACTGGGTGTCATCAAAATGCATGGCTGATACATTATAGCACTTGTGGCATAGAAAAAACAAATGAAGATTCTTTCGGGACAATCTAACTGTTCGGTAAACTTGCCGGCATTTTGATTAGATGCTCTAGTCATTCTCAGGGCAAAAGTGAAGTGAGGTGTGACTTTTGTCAAGAGTAAGCAGAACTACCTGAGTAAGCTCAAGGTGCTGATGAAGTGCAAGCAGAAGCAGCCAGAGCTCTGCCCAGTAGGGCGTGACCAATGGGTGGTCAACCTCACTGAGAGAATTCTCACACCTAGCCAGCATGAAGTTTTGAGAATGGGTCTTAACTTTGCACCAGTTCCCACTAAGTTTCATATGGACAGAACCAATTGCTTTACATGCACCTTGCACATGATTGTGCGCAGGGTGCAAAATGATTGACAAGGCTGAGAACACAAATAAAGTCATATTCTTAACATCAAAGAAATATTTTTCCGAAGAATTTTCACTTATAAAGATTCGTGGGGCTACTGTGCACATTCTAATTAATATGACCATTAAGTCACTCCAGCACTATCATTAGGCCTGGCAAACTATATTCATAGTTTAGCATAACTTTAATCAGATTACATATTCTTGAGGTCAGTGCAGAATAAACTTACATACTGTACTCGCTCTAATTATTTGAACATTCTAATAGCCCAAATGGCAAGTTTAAGTAATTTATTTCCTTCCTAATTCGTCGAATATCTTGAATTTCAAGTTTTCTCATCCGCTCTAAATCAACCAAACGGCCACACGGTACGGCATGGCAGGAGCTCGAGACAACTCTTCCACGTTCATCGAAGAGTGTGGCTACCACATCTTGGACAGCATATAAGAGTGGAAAGGTAACAGACACAGCGGACGGCGATCATTTTGCGATCGCTCCTGAGAGCACAGCAATACTGAGAACTCTAGAGCTGACAATGATAAACCTATAGTTGGACATCGACTGCTGTTTCTTCGTCGCTATAATAGTGCCCTTTCCATTTGCATCAGATCCGTTCTATTTACACTCCAACAAACCATTGCCCGAATTTATTTACTTTTATTTAACACCGAACGGCGATATTAATAATTATTTTTGACCGTTCGGATAATTAGAGCGAGTACGGTACTCCATACAGGATACAGCCTTGGTGCCATACTCCCCCGCAAATATGAGCCACATCCCTCAAACTCAAGCCGAATCTGCTTGAAGCAGCTCAGGACTGTTAATGCAGCCTCAGCTGATGATTGTGCAAGGCTTGTAAAAAGCTTGTATTTAGCTCTTATCGCTAATTATTGCCATTTACATGATCGTGAATATCATTAAATGTCAAGCGCACATGATCATATCCCCATAGTCAGTGTACAAGAGACTTGAGTTTCAAAGTGTGCTCAAGAAAATTGTTGAGGCCTGGCGGCCTTTAGCACCTAAGCTTTTGAGGGTACGCAAGCTCACTGATGATTATTCGAGGTTGAGTGAGGTGGAACAGCTGTTCAAATTTTACCAGTCGCACGCAGTAAGATCATGAATATTGAATAAGATCGATTTGGCCCGAAAACGGGTACATATCTGTTGATAGCTTTTGAGCGCTGAGTTTTGTGCAGTCATTCCACCGAGTTTAGACATCTCTATGGTCTGTTCTATTGCTTGAATCCTGAATGTTATATAATATTATCTGTGACCGTTTCGGTACCCGCCTAATCGAAAATAGTCAGTCAAGGAAAAAACTTAGACCCCCACTAATTTAAGTTAATTAATGTTGCCATGGTAACTCATGTTTTCTTCCTTTCCTCTTCAAGATGAATACCTTAGTCATCCCTGTCCTACACTAAAAGGTTTTGTGTTGGCATGTTAGCAGTTTTTGCTACTCACAATCCATGTTGAGGCTTCCTTAACTGTCCTGAGAGGGAGGCTAGGCAGCATGCGGGCACTAAAGCTAAACTATATAATATAGATTTCTGAGAGAGAATTCTTGACTGGTAGACATCTAGACACGTAGAATGTTCTTCTATTCCAGTCTGGGGTACACTTGACATGCTTCAGGCATGGACAGCCACCAAGAGCCTCACTCCAGCACTATCATTAGGCCTGGTAAACTACATTCATAGTTTAGCATCAGTCTCACTCTTGAACTACATGCAGATGGGCAGTAACAATTAGATTACATTCTTGAGGTCAATGCAGAATAAACTCAACCTGAAACAATACAACGCTGTACAGCTAGTCAAATTTACCAACCTGATTCCAGCCTGATGTATACCTTGGTAAATTTGACTAGCTGTACAGCATTGTATTGTTTCAGGTTGAGCCTTCAACCTATTCTCTTAGGCCATTAGTGGCTACCCACGCCTGAAGCATATAATATGTCAGACTGGAATAGAACTTTCTGTGTATATAAATGGTTTGCCTGGCCTTACAGTAAACTAATCTCCAGAATAATATTGATAAGCATATGCTCGTTGGAGAACCACTATAATTACTATTAATAATTTTATCACTACATACTTCTTACCACGACAAATAACCAATGCTGTAGTTTGAGTTCGACACAGTTCTCTACCACGACTATGTGTGCAGTCAAGAAGTGAAGTTTCTTGTCCATTGCAAGTAATGTTATCAATGCCAATTGGAAACAAACTGTACTGGAAATTTCTATTAGGATTGGCAATAGCTCCTGTAAGTAGCAGGATTGAAAAAGCACATTAATTATACAGAAGTATTATGATACATTAATATTGTTAATAAATGTACCATAAGGTGAGTATCCTAGTTGCTTACAAGCGATAGATGCTTCAACATTACCCCAACTATCTCGACAAATGGTACCCCATATTCCATTGACACAAATTTCAATCAATCCTATTTGAAAATTGTTAGATGACTCGATTAGACGAATATCTCCTTCATCACATGGAACTAGAATATGAAATAGCACAGTGAAAGATGCAAAGCCTACAGATGACTGCCTATGTATCACATACGTTCACATGTCACACCAGCTGGGTTACATGACCCATAATACTCAGGAACTTGATTACACTGCAATAATGATGCTTCACTTCCATTGCATTGAAAATTCGAAACTTGAAAAAACATTGGTCCAGTTGTACTACCAAATGTGGTAACTTGTGCACCTGATAAAACATTAAACAGTAACTAATTTCGACACAGGTTAGATCAAATCGTCTGAACTGCAACAATTAAGTCTATATAATTTACCTATGGGTAAATATCCAAGTTGACGACACACGACATTTCCTCCAAAATACTGGGATAAAGATCCACTACATACACTTCCCCAGACATTGTTATAACAGAGTTCAACCCTTCCACTTTCATTTGTACTTCCACCCGCCAGCCTTACATCACCATTAGTGCACAGAGATTGAACAGTCGAGATATCTAGATGGATTGGATGAAAGTAAAATACCAGTTAATGAATCACTATACATTGGAACCTCTGCATGCTTAATTGATACCGCAATAACGGACACTTATGAATGTTCAGATCAGACCTCAATACATTCGAATTACCTCAACTACTGATATTGCATTCAACTGAGGTCCTAAATTAAGCATACACAATAGTAAACAACCTCACAAAATGGACAGTTCGGCATACCCACAGTTAAAAGTGGTAATCATCAATAATCAGAAGTTGCAACAAAGCACAGAGAGGCTGCAGATTCTTACACAAAAGAGCTGTAATATCTCTCATACATGTCACCCTTTTCAATGTTGTAGTCCAATTTCAATTATCTGAACCTCGATTATCCGAGCTCTCAATTATCTGAACTCAAAGTACAAATATTGGGCACGATATTAATATGCGCATGCACAATCGTGTGTAGTCCGTGGTGGCAAGGGCTGTCGAAGTGAAGTGAAGTGAAGTGATGGTCACAACGGCTGACAAAAGGACTCGTCTAAGTCCAAATCAGCTACTAGGGCTAATGACCATGTGGAGTGGTGGCTGAAAAGTCTCTCGACCAAAATAGAGCTTTTGCTCTACCCACTGTTGCTCGGCCTCCATTTCTTATATTCCTTCTCTCTACGTATTTTTCATTTTCGTGTTTCTTCCTCTTGGAGGCTTGCACATAGTACCATATAGCTACATGCATTCTGTTCAGTTATGCCAAGAGGTCAATAATAATACTTTGACTTTGACTTAGTGCAGCCATTGATCAGTATGTTCGAGCAAATGACAGTTAGGAGCGCTAAAAGGTGTACAAGAAGGTCACTTGAAGCTACACTGTAATTTATGGGAGTGCACATGCACGTGGTTAACTGTACATCAAATATAGACTCAATTGTCTGAACTTTTGCCGAATGCTTAGATATCGATTTTGGAGCTGGCCAACAGGGTTCAGATAATCGCTGTAGAACTGCACATATTCTTTGCTTATCACATTTGGCTGTAATTGTGAGGAGATGGCATGCATGGTCAGCCATCAGTCACAGAGGAAAGGACAACTTGCTATAAATTAAGGATAAAAAGGTGTCCATTTCTAGGGTTCCATTATTGTGCAATATACGAACAATTACATTTACATTGAATGATGTGTTGCACATTAAACTTAATGCAATTGGATCCTGGTACATTCAGCTCACATCTCCTAAAAAATATGGGGCAAACACTTCAAATTTGCACTTCAAATTTGCTAGAACATTTATTTACTTCAAAGGTCATATTTATGGCATTAACTCAAACTATAGTAAGGTTTCATTGCTGGTCAGTTTTAATACACAGCAGTTCCAAATGCTAATAATAATAATACAAATACAAATCTATATGATCTAAACTTGTTAGACACTGTTTACTCGGTTTATATGTGATTTAGAAGATTGAAGGACTCTATATAGAATCCCGAGCAAAGTGAGGGTTCTATGAGAGTCCCGAGGTCTTCTAAATCACATATAAACTGAGTAAACGGTGTCTAACAAGTTTAGATCATATAGATTTGTATGGGAATCCTCAGGTAATAAACTTGAAGGGATATATCAAAAACTTGTAGGGATATATCTGAATCTTGTAGGGATATCAAGCTTATATCCCTGTCATCAGCCAATCAGATTACACCATTTGTTACAACTATGATCTAACAGTATCATAATATTATTTGTATCCCACCTATGACATAGATTAAAGGTACCGCCGCAGGGCAATATATATGATATTGCCCTGTGGCTAGGGCATGCAATATCATATCATGATTGCCCTGTGGTACAGCCAGCTACCACAGGTGCCTTGCACAGTGGTCATGCAGAGTTAGACACCACACATGTATATAATACAACTGTGTGTGGATACAAACCAGTTAACACACTCCTACAAGTGCTGCTTCACCCTCATGCTGTATGTGGTTGCTGCTCTCGTGCAATAATTATATTCCATATAGCACTTGTAGAGGTGTATTAAGTATAATGTACTTAATCAGTTAACGCACAGAAAACATTAAGAAGTTAGAAAATTAGCTCTGAATAGTAGTAATGAATCACTTGAGTCATGGGAACTATTCAGTAGTGCTAGACATGAACGCCATTTGCATTACAAAGGTGCTACTGCTGTCCCATACCTTGGCATATAACTCCTGCATCACCTCCAATAGTGTCGCAACGATGATATCGGCGCTCATTGTAAGGACAGCTTGAAATATCTTGTTCTGTTCCAGTACAGTTGATATCTGTGATTCCAAACTGAAGGAAATACTCGGAATAGTATTCACCAGAAAGAGCAATAGCGCCTGTATGATTGGTAATTATTATAATTGTATGCATACATTGTATAGTTTACATAGTATATCGTAATTTTCTTCAGCACTGTATAACCGGAAATAGCATGAATCACCAGGTTTCGACTGCCTTATTTCGTATATCCTGAACAGAACATCACTTGAAGATTGAACAATAACCATTGAACTCAGCTCAATAAGCACTTTTGGCCAGATCATCCTTACCATCTTCATTCAATTATTCCCAATGTTAGAGGGAGGAGTATGTACGTCCAAGAGCATTGATCTTCGCCAGCTACAGGGATAATCGGCCGCTCATTTGATACTGTGTACCAATTTTCAGTCAATATGCGGTTTTGTGTGGGCGCCTTGAATTTATGCTACATAGAGCAGTGCAGCTAGTGGACGATGTTTGGTGCTGGTCAAAAATCAGGTAAGTTACACTATTGGCAGGAATTTGGCAGTTGGATCCAAATTGTTGTTGCAATGGCATTGGTGGATTCAAAGTTGACGGTTCAGTATGATATCAACATAATTATAATATTATGCATTATTGGCAGATTAATTTGGCAGTTACAAAGATAGATAGCCAAACTAGCTACCAGAGTTTTTAGTTAGAGAGTATAGTTGCTTAGGAATCTAAAAAGAGTTTTACAATATTTTCCTGAAAGTAGCAATTACACACTTGCTATAGGGGCCCCTCTGTAGACTCAGGTTGTTATGTGCATGCATGTGCTTATAAGGCTGAACGGTATAAAGTACTAATATGTGCATGCTTATACAAAAGTATGCACTTATAAGAGAGGTATTATTTGCACTGTCCAATAGTCCCGCCCAGCTCACTCCATGCAGGCTAGCAGCGATTACTAGAAGCACAAAGCAGTCTTGATTCACGGAAACATCATTCGTGGATATCATGACATGTAATATAAAAGAATATCCTCCATAGACATCAATGAAGGGAGAGATGTTAAGTGCAGAAAGCAAAGAAATAAAAATAAAAACGAACATGATCATTGAATTAGATCATATGTTGTAACAGATACACGTCCAAGAAAAGTGCACCACCTCTGCGTGGCCATGTCTTCTTGTAGCTGATAGTGTAAAGATGGCTTAAAGAATGCCAATTCTGGCACCTTCGTTGTGATAAGAACACTTCCAGGTAAGACCACTAACACACGAAGTAAGACAAATATCCCTCAGCATAGCTACCTGTAGCCTCGACCTCAGGCTCCCCCTATCTTTTTCAACGTGTGCGAGAGAAAAGAGAGGGAGCCTGATAAGCAAAGCGTGAATGATTAAAATTCACAAATATGGGTGACTAAAACCGCAAGCTTTTTAAACTCAGCAAAATCATCAAATTTGTTAGAAAGGGTGGCCTACGAAGGTGACTTCACAGTGTTCTAGTTAGTATAATGCGTTTCTGAAAAATTAATATTCTGGGTAATGCCAAATTCTTTTTTGATGGTCGGCTTTCAACGTATCATGTGGCAACTTGGACTAAAAATAGCCCACCAACAGTGATGAGATCTCGTTAAATCACTCATAGTCAATCGCTACAGCATCAGGCTTGTCCATCGCTCACTCTGTCAAGCTTGAGTCTCTTTAGTCTATAGCCATTGGTTCTATCTGTGTATGTGAGGTGTCATGGAAATAATGTTACTTGGCTACCTTACATTAGTTTAAGAGTGGATTCATCAAAATTCCAGGAATCGAATTTCGTACATTAGATTGGTTAACTATGGTATATCTTTTCCCCTTTCAAATTCCCCTCTTTAAATATTATACTCCTGGTAATAAAGAGTATAGAGGTCTAGCTGACCATAAGTAAAAGCACTAACTCAACTACTACCATGATGAAGAATTATTGTATAAAGCCCTTGGCGCACTTGCAGGTAGCTACACTGCATGTACCGTAGTGTCCCGGGCAAGCGCCCACTAGTGGGTAAGCGCCCAGGTGATAATTTTAGCAACATGAATGAAGAGCACCCACTCCCAAGCAAGTACCCAGGCTAGATCTTGACAGCCATGCATGGCAAGCGCCCCGCATGCCAAAGGGTGCTAGCATCGAGAGACATGCTACACTGAACGCAGATGCATCAAACCACAGGCGCGGACGACAGTTACAGTGAATTTCAGTTGTGTTCGAATATCGCGTATTGTGTTGATGTTCATAGAAAGTGGCACGGAGATTGCATGCGCTCACGCTAATGAGTCTACTTGTTTCGCTCCAAAGTATGAATGTGCGTAAACTTTTACTGTGAGCAGAAACAGTGATTTTCACTACTACCGTGAAAGTCCATGCAACACGTGATTTTTGAATGTAACTGCAATCTGCTGTATGGCTCAATTGGCAGATTGCACACCAATCTTATCTGCAGCAAACAGTAGGCTAATGGCAGTGGAGTTAGAGCTAAATTCAGCGTAAATTAAAGGCTTCTATGCTTAGCAAAAAGCTACTTCCATATGTGATTGAAGCGTGCTAGCTAGCGGCAAGCAAGATCAAGCTGCTATCGCGATCACAATTGTATGTTGACTCCACCTACTAATCTTATGTAAAATTTGGCACACAGTAAGCACCCAGTACACCATGCAGGCAAGTGCCCAGGGTAGTGAAATAATATTAATTATGGTTGAGTGTCCATGGGTGCTTACCTAGGACACTACGGTACGTATTGTGTAGCAACCTAGCTGTAGACATCTGGAGTAACCACAAAAATGAACATATTATGCACGCAACTATGTAATATGAAGTACGACCATGCACTTGTGCTTGTATGCTTGATCAGCAGTGTTGCTACACACAGTGTCACAAGCCAAAAAGCATTGCTGGTAGTTTACTGTAACCAATGGTAAGTTAGTTGAATTGTAAGAGCTATCGTTAGTACTACTCACTAGTCTTCTTGAAAAGAATTAGCCATCACTGTCCCTAGTTTGTCCATTGAGAAGCTGGTTAAGAAGTGAAGAAGGCAGAGGTGATCAGTAAATGCCACCAGAACTTTTGAATAAAGCGTTTTCATTGAAATCCACACAATGTATAATATTATGAAGAAAACAGCATAGAAAGCCTAATGACACCTGATTTTCGACTAGCAGCTAGCATGGTAACAAACACACAGAATGACAGACAGATATGTACACACACACACAGAACGACTACCGTAACCCTCGCGCATGTCCAAGTGTGTGATAGTAGATAAGTGCATGCTTCTGTAAATTGCATATTAAGCTGATCTCTGTACTCTACAAGATGCATGTGCTTCCACCCAAATACAGATGGGATACTACCGTAAATCTGGAATTTTTCATTGTTAAAAATAATTTCGTAGTCGATGGTGACTACGAAAATTAATTGCACAAAAATTAATGTGCACTATTATCGTTAACAAGGTAAGGGTTGTTCCTATGAAAATTTTTTTACATAAAAAATTTATCATATGAAAGTTTCAGATCTACGGTATCTTTCCTTCTTATAATAGTATAATATTATTGTTGATGTCAATAATGGTTTCTTACCGTAGGGAGATAGTCCAAGCTGCCTACATACTACACTAGCATCTTGATTATCCCAGTCTGCATCACATATTGTTGTCCACTGCCCTCTGATACAATTTTCCACACGCCCAATATATGTAATCATTATGCTGGTGAAGGAGTTTCGTAAACGAAGTTGCCCATCAGTACAACTATCTGTGGATACAATATTATGTTTAATAAGAGCATTAAACAAAGCTTTTTACACATTAGCTAACTCACCTAAACACTGGACTGCAGCATATTGACTAATTCCACAAGAGCGGTAATATGAACTAACCGTACTGCGTCTACATCTAAATAGGCTGGTCTCAGTGCCCCTACAATAGGGATTTAGTACGGGAATTCCAGTAGATTCACCATAAAAGCCTCTATCAACGGATGTTGCTCCTACATGTTAAACAATATTAAAAATATAACAATTGTAACCTTACATGACAAAACCATGCATAATGTGCTGATAACTGATTTTGAGATAAGGCCATGATTACCAACAAACTACCTTATAACTTGAAGTCCCCATCCTATGTAGTTTGGGAGATACAAGCCAAAATGTGCCTGGATCGCTCATACTAAAAAAATTTCAATATAACGTTGCGATGCATATTGTATGCAAAAGTCTGACTTTATATAGCTTGCATGATTGTTATGCATGTAGCTAAAAAAAAGTATTGCTGTATACACCAGGCCATTGGCACTTAAAGGCATAACTTTTGTACAGGCATGCAGAGCAACGTGAACCTAGAAAGTAACAATGGGTTTTTAATACCAGGAACATGTGATTCTAATGACCACTCACTGTACCCTAGGCTAAAGTTTCCCACAAAATTTAATACAGATTGGTCAATAGTATAATAAATATTATTATGACACTTTTGTAATATTTCCGAAGTTTCTTTTCTACTGAGCATGTTGCTTACTTAAAAATAACAATAAGAACAAAAACTAACCCTGTCTTTGAAATCCAAGCTGAAAGCAGGCTACTCGAGCATCATTAGTAGAAAGTGAACATATAGGTCCCCAAGCTCCTCGGTAACATAGCTCAACTATCCCTTCTAGGGGTGTCGGGCCACCACGTAATCTAATACCTCCACTGTTGCAGACAGGCTCCTGGGAAAGTTCTGCAAAATGAAATATCATGTTAATAAAAAGTGTTGCAGAAAAAGATGTATGTTGACATTAATTTTCTAAGAGTTCTGTTGCACGTATGCTGAGAACTGTACTACAATGCTGTGAAAGATCTTGTATGTAAGAAAAAATTAATGCACATGTTATATAGCACTTTAGGATAGCCTTGTACCCATCCATGCATGCTGCAGGAGGAAAGGGAAATTTAATGTGATCTGCAGTGGTATATACTGCATGAGTAATTAACACAAGCTTCTAATGCTCAGTGGCCACAGACACAGCCTCTGGTTTTTTAGGTGACTCTCTGTTGGTGATAGATAAAACAGAGGCAAATGTTTTTTGTGAAGTCATTTGTCCTGACACTAATATCAAGCAAACTTGAAACAGTTGCAACCCCAGGTCAAATCCATTCGTGACAAAAATCAGTATTAAGTCAATATAGATAGGTATATAGCAACTATAGTGTAAAAAAGTGTGCATCAATTGATACTTACGCTGACAAACAGCTGATGCAGGATATGTATCTCTGTAGTAGTTGCTACATCTTGAACGTCTACTTGAGGGGCAATTCAGTATAGAAGTTTCAGTACCATTACAGTATAGGGAGCTGATTTTGATTGGTAGATAACCTAAACCTCTGAAGTTACGTCCATCCACAATAAAAGCTCCTACTCATATTTAAAATAATTATACATAATAATTATTATAATGTATAATTTTAGCCATGTACAAAATAGCTAGGGATGCATGGTGGTGCAAAAGTTATTGAAACAAGAGTGTTGCATAATAATATTATATAAAGTGCATCCTTACCAATATTTCATCTAGAAAAACTGTAGGGATCGATGCATTTTATATAAATTATATTATTGTTATTCGACTAATACTACTTCTCTTGTTTATATACTTCTTGCACCACTATCCCTACTTGATTTCTTATACTTATATACTACTGTTACTTTTTTCATAAAAATCTTATTAAATAATTAGGCTGATGTGTAAACCACTAGCCACGATATGTAATAACGTAGCATAACTATGCAGCCACAGTGCAATTAGCAGCTTGTAGCGTGCATACTTGTGGCGTATTTATTGTGTAACGTTCAACCTAACCCTGTGTAGTACGATTACATTACGTAAACTATATTTTGGCTGCTATATACCGTATCCTCCCGAAAATAAGCCCCCTTCGAAAATAAGCCCCCTCCCCTCTTTGACCTTCAAGTTCTTGCACAGGTATGTTTGCCTCGATTATAAGCCCCCCTCCCACCAAGTAGACTGCACATATACACGCGCGTGAGCACGTACGTACGTAACCCCGCCCTTCAATTGACTACGAGTACAAAGATGGTGGTGGCTTTTAGTTTTAAAGTCATTCTGTTATGATGGCACTTCTAGCTTGGCGAAGACAGTTATGAGCCGGTCAAGATGCTTTTACTTTCCTCTAAAGACCTACACACACGGAACAACAAGTCCTTTTCCCACCGCCGATCCTCGTGTTGCCGTCTGCTTGACAGGTCATCTCGCTGCCGCTCTTTTGAAAAAACCCCCAGTAAACTCTGGATATTTCCCGCAGTACGTGACCAACGATGGTGGCTAAGGGGGGGGCTTATATTCGAGGGAAAGTGCATGTTCGAAAATAAGCCCCCTCCCCAGTCTAGGTCATGTCTACTGCTGAAAAAGGAGGGGCTTATTTTCGGGAGGATACGGTACTATATACATATACATATACAATATCAGTTCTTGTTCAAGTGATGTTAACTAACTTAAGGGCTACTGTTCATGCAAGGCCATAAGTTAAGGTCATCTGGAACAATGTTGGAACACTAGAAAAATTAAGAGATATAATGGTTTCAGAGCGCTTTGTGGTCATGCTCAATTGTATCTGGGACTATCCTTATTAAAGAGTTTAAGCACGTTCTAGACTAAATATTACGATACTTTGCTTTGCATTCAAGCAGAGTGAGAATAATGACTTGTGCATACTGCAACACTGTTCATAATGACCAATTCTGGCTGCTTCTAGCCATTACAGAGTACAAAATATTATAACATAACCCTCTTAGCTTTAATATAGATATGACCAAATGTATAGTAGAGAGAGTATGCAACACACATAGTGGTAGTACAAATGTCTCTTTCTGGATTTGACGTCGCATGTGGTTGCAACACCTTGTACTAGTACCTGCAGAGTTATGTAGTGATAGGCCATGAAGCCACACTACAGGTGCACTACTGGCAGACAGTGAACATGGCTTTGTGGCTATGGTGTTGTATACATATATATAGTTTAAGTATTTGCTAATCATATTCACGTCCTACTATAGCCATAGTGATGTTTGTACTACTATTGTGTGTGTTGCATATGATAGTTCATCTCATGCACCCCAATTACTGGCAGATAACTATTTTGTACGGTGGCCGAGAGAGACACACACGCACTATGATTCGACCTTAAGTGATTCGATCGTAATTCATGCCACCGTAAGCGATTCAACCTTAAGCGATTCGTTGGTAAGCGATTCAACCTTAAGCGATTCGCTGGTAAGTGATTCGTTGGTAAGCGATTCAACCTTAAGCGATTCGCTGGTAAGCGATTCAACCTTAAGCGATTCGTTGGTAAGCGATTCAACCTTAAGCGATTCGCTGGTAAGCGATTCGTTGGTAAGCGATTCAACCTTAAGCGATTCGTTGGTAAACGATTCGACACTAAGCGATTAAGCGATTCATTGGTAAGTACGCGATTGGACCCTAATCGACTTATTAGTAGCGATTCGACCCTAAGCGATTCGTTGGTAAGCGATTCGACCCTAAGCGATTCGTTGGTAAGTGATTCAACCCTAATCGATTTGTTAGTAAGCGATTCAACCTTAAGCGGTAAGCGATTCCTTGGTAAGCTACCTACCGCTTCTACCTTCATTATTGCCTTAAAACACCAGCCACACCTCTTCTTTGCTAGTTATCCCGCGCGCGCACACGCAGCAAGGTGTGAAGCAATCGGGTTTGTCTGTCGTCAACACGAAAATCGCCAGATCTGATGATCTAGGCATGTGAGTGACTCATAAGCACAGGGAATCCGTCGGAATCGTCGAATAATTGGCTCCATTATGCCTCTAATCGTTTAATGAAGCCCACGAACGTCGTAAACACTGCATTTTATGGCCACGCCTATCAACCATACCCAACATCAGGCCATGTACGCATAACTATTTTGCATATGTAGGTAAAGATCGTCAACAGGCGATCTGCAGCTACATGTAGATGCAGCCATCAGCACGCGGGTACACTGTAAACAGAGCTCTAGTTATTTGGGCGGTTCCAGGAACGAATCCGCCGTTTAATATATTATAGCTTGCAGTCAAATTGCCTGCGGTGGAATTGCTTTCCAAAAAAAATCGCTATACAGTTAATAAATCGCTTACCAGTCGCAAAGCTTATCAAAGAATCGCTTACGAAGAAATCGAATTGCTTAAGGTTGAATCGCTTACCAGCGAATCGCTTAAGGTTGAATCGCTTACCAACGAATCGCTTACCAGCGAATCGCTTAAGGTTGAATCGCTTACCAACGAATCGCTTAAGGTTGAATCGCTTACCAACGAATCGCTTAAGGTTGAATCGCTTACCAGCGAATCGCTTAAGGTTGAATCGCTTACCAACGAATCGCTTACCAGCGAATCGCTTAAGGTTGAATCGCTTACCAACGAATCGCTTAAGGTTGAATCGCTTACAGTGGCATGAATTACGATCGAATCGCTTAAGGTCGAATCATAGTGCGTGTGTGTCTCTCTCGGCCACCGTAATTTTGTTGGTAGTTGACCTCTGTTCATCATTGGCCTACTTTATGATGACCCAACCCCTTCCCATAGCCGGCAAATTGCCTATAAAAACTTTGGTTGCTAAGCAACTACCAAGAAATATATATACAGTCGAGCCTCCGAACAAAGGACACTTTGGGAACGGGCCTCTTGTCCTTTGCTCGGAGGTTGTCCCTATCTCAGAGGTTCATGATTTTTCAATCCATTTTGATTGTATTATCCTTAACAAGTTAATAAATGCACTGAAATGCATGATAAGAGCAGTAGAGATGATAATCAAGTGGTTGGTATGTTCTGTTTTCAGTGTCAACATAGCACAGGCTGAATTTTTTGTTTCTGAAGTACTGGCTACTCCAAAATCGTTATCTGGATTCAAGGCGAATATTATTATCGCGCATGCGGCATAATATCGCGACCGCCTAGATTGCGGCAAAGGTGGGCATGGCATCATTAATTTAAGGGTGTGGTTTCCGGATGTCCGCTATTTAGAGGCAGTTTTGCATTGAAAAGTCACGTTGGGAGCTTGGATCTTGTCCACTGTCCGGAATCGAGAAGCGTCCGCTTCTCGGAGGTTGCTAATGTACTATAACTATGCTAAATTCAATCGGTAACACGGTATTTGTCCACTGTAGAGAGGTTGTCTGCTTCTCGGAGGGTCCGTTATCAGAGGCTCGACTGTATCTACATACTCTTGATATGGCCCACATTGTTTTTATCATAAAAATATGTTAGCTTGGGAAATTTCCAAGGGTTTCACCTTTATTGAATTATCATCTGTTTGCAAATTTAAATTACCATGATCATGCCCTTTATATTTAATTATACTGTAGGCTTGTGAAAGAGAGCCCACTGTGGACTGTTTATGTCTTGCCTTAATCTCCTGTTAAGGTCTATAAAGCGTAGTTAAAAGAGCGCCCACACAGCACAAGCATTGCAAATAGGGATTTCCCACTGTCTAGCAAGGCTGAGACTATGCACATGATAAGACTGGATTACATACACTAGCTACTAGGTACAAGATAATATGCAGTTAGTAAAAGGTACTTAGGCTATGATGTCATGAACAAAAATTTATTGACACCTTGATTGTTGGCTCACCCCACTGAATGTAAGGTTCACCAATCATGGGCCCTTTTTCATAAGACTATGGTAAATATTATTGTAGAATCATACTAATTCTGTGGGTACAATTTAAATTGGACCCCTCTAGAACTTTCTGCTATAACATTACATACCATAAGGTGAGTATCCAATCTGTCTGCACACTACACTTGCATCCAGAACACTCCATTCCGATTCACAGATTCTACCATAAGAACCACCCAGACACACCTCAACTCTTCCATACTGACCAGAACTTAAACGAACATCACCGTCAATACAACCTATATTTGAATGGTAGTGCTGCATTTTAAATCATATGTCTACAAAATTGTGAGTATAGAACCTGCCTATCCTGGTCACCAGAGGGTCAGAAACACCTCATAATTTATAGGTAACTTCAGTAGGTGACCACAGAGGCAGTTTCTACTGCAGCTAAAACATACCCCCTCCAACTGCAGTTGAAGTACAGCTGACTGCAACAGAGGATGTTGATAAGCTGGATGAAAATGTTGCTCTTCCATTTATGCAGTCTAGTAAGCTTTGATTAGAGAACAAACATGAAAATGGATTCGGATATACTGGAATTGGCAATAATTCATAGAAATGTCTCGATAGTGCAGATCCATCTAAGTAAGAATATTAGTAGTTGTATTATAGTAATCATTGAGAACTACAGATTATAACCATTCAATAATATTATTATACCTGTATCATATCCCAGGAAATCGCATACAGCACCTGGATTACGAGACTGATAATAATCAGATCCCCAACTGTATGTCCAGGGAATGGCAAACCAGACATTGTTGATGCAGATTTCAACCCGTCCAACTGCACTCTCTTGACTATCAAGTGGTGTTAATCGAATTTCACCTTCAGAAGCACAATTTGCATAGGGAACTGCATGGCATTATGAGAAAAGGATCAAAATAGAATGGTAGTTATAAGTTTGTGTAGACCAATATAAATGGAAATAAACTGTGTTGAAAAGATCCAGGGAGTAACAAATGTGGCAATCCAAACTTGAGTCGAAACGTAACAAATGATTATCAAAAAGAAAAATTAACTGTGCAATCTAGTACGATTATTGGATAAGCTAGTCTAAGAGCTCTATAGAGTACATACCCCACGCACACCTTACATCTGCATTATTCCGCAACTTGGACATATGTTGTTGACGACCTTTACCTACACGTACAATCATACGAGGCCAATCTTGTGCATGAGTAGAAAGTTTATGCATAATGCATAGTGGGCACGGTCAATGAGTGTAACTATTATGGGCAACTAAAATGCATTATTTATGATGTTCGCAGGCCGTGCCACTAGATTCTAAGCATACTGAAGCCAGATTTTCATCACATTCAACAGATTTATTGTGTTTACAACTTTCTCAGGTGCCTAGATCTCCAGATTTGGCAATTTTTGTGTCTACAATGATCTCCCTAGTCACAAGTACACGGTCGGCACACTCACGTTCACTTGTTCAGCCATTTGCCCGTACTAAGGCCAAGCAAAATTGATTATTAGTTTCTCATCCTATGTTCAGGAATTTCCCCATGATAATGATATTCATGAATTAAAATGTGGTCAGGCGGAGGAAAAACTAAAGGCGGGCGGGGATGAGAAACTAATATTCAATTTTATTTGGCCTAATTCATACTTATACTCCTTTGTGCCACATACTATATTATCACGCTGGAACTCCCTCCCGGACGAACTTGTCAATACATCTTCTTTAAATACTTTTAAATCTAAACTTCATGTTCATAACTTTTAATCTTTAATTATATGTCCTCAGTCCTTATTGTTTTATATCATACACCCTTAATTTATCATGTATACATATTGCTTAACCATCACATTTCTGGGTTCACTTTCATATTAGCATACTGCTAAATGTGCACCCCTTGCATGCGGGGTAACAAACTCAAGGGTACAAAGGTACCAAGCTAGTCTAAAAAAGATATTGTGCAAACATACAAAGGTGTAAAAATACAAAGCTGAGCTACAAATCCAAGGGTATAAAAGTACAAATCCATGAGCTCAAGGATGCAAACAAACAAAGAAGTGAGGTCATAGAAGTGCCAATTATTATTGTTGTGCTCCACAAGTCCATTCCAATATATATAATATTATTATGACCCAGCAATCTAACCAGGATATTTAAAATGTTGAGCCGGCTAAAATGTCATCATTATGAACTGCTGTTTCTTAGTGTGGGTCAGCTTACAATAGATTTTTTGTGCATCTTGCATGGGCCTACCCCAGTATAATCATTATCATAGTGATATCAGGCATGACGTTATAAAACCTGGCCTTTATGCATCAGATTCTGTGTCGAATTTAATAAAGAACATGCACTTAAAAGCAAGCTGTACTGAACCAGTGTCTACAAATAACTACAAAAAGCAATTACCATTAAGTTCTTGGCAATAGACACCAGCATCACGTGAACTTGAGCAGGTAGAGCTCGTAGTAGTACGGGGACAATTTGTAATGCTTCCTTCGGTGCCAATGCAGTTCACTTGACTTACACCTGTTGATGAATAACTTGTCTGAGAATAACGCACTGCAACTGCTCCTGTAAATGTCCATGATGTATACATGTACAATGCAAGTGATGATGTTATCTGTGGGCATGTATATGCACATAATAGTTAATGATAAGTACCGTGTGGTGCAAATCCAAGCTGTCTGCAAACGACAGTTGCATCATGGTCATCCCAGAGTTCATCACTGCAAATAGTTTTCCACATGCCATTCACACAAACTTGGAGTCTACCATTTGTTGGTGTTGTGGAGTCTCTGAGCCGAATTGCATTGTTCGTACATAGCTCTGTGAATTGAATCAACTCAACATTTCTAAAAATATTATTGTGAATAATATCATTTGATACCTTCACACTGCAAGCCAGCAGCATTTCTTTCATTACATCCAGTACTATACTGATATGAGCACTGAGAGATATTGCCACTGATGTTATACCCAGAGCAGCGTAGTGACTGTAAAAGCAATCCGTCATTTGGGATAGGGAATGTTGTAAATGTCCTGATTGCTGTATTGCAAGTAATAATAATTATTGACTTAATGATTGTACTACATTATTAATTTTACCTCTTGGCTGATATCCAAGTTGAGCACACATCAAATGAGAAGCACCAGAACTAATTCCACCGCTGCAAATGCCTCCCCATGCTCCATTAACACACACCTGGACGTATCCTTCACTTTGAGATCCCCTTGGATGTAGTCTTATATCATGCTCAACACAGTTAGATGAAGGTATGACTGGATCTGTCAAATATGTGACATGCACGGACAACAATAATGTATAATGCTGGGCTCTGTTAAATTGGGGGGGGGGGGGGGGGGGGGAGTGAGGGGAAGATATGGTACATAATGGTGGGGATGAGTAAAGAATTGCAAAGAAGTTGTGTGAACAACAAACATTGAGGCATTTTGAGGCTTAGAATGGTTAGTCTTTTTTTTACAAGTATAAAAAGCAACTAAATAAATCGAAGAAGCAAGTATTCAGTGTATATATCCCAAGAATACAGTTTTTGAGCAAACTTGAGAAGCATTAATTTTGCTGGTTATGTTATATGTCAAAATAAAAATATTGCACAATAAGTACGACATTGTGGCTGAGCGGGTTTGGTATAGCTGCTATTAATTCACAGGATCGTTAATTTGATTATAAAAATAAATCAGGGCCAGGCTAGTGAAGTTTACAAAGTCTGTATTATAACAATACTAGGCTGGAGATTTAGGGGGCTCTGCCCCTCTTTCAACAAAACTGGGTAGGTTGGGAACTATAATATACACTACAGCCTTATCCCAGGCCTTATTCTCAGCTTAGCAGTGGTGCACACTAAAGAGCTTGCTTTTCCTTATAAGTATCGGGCGCACCTCTATCAATAACTATGCCAAGCAAATAATTTTATTGGTTGGGAAGCGTGGGGTCGTGCCTAGTAGCTATTACAATCTCCAAAGAGATAGTATTATGTTCACCTTGACATATTACTGCAGCTTCTGAGGAACAACGCTCTCCTGGGCCAAGCACAGAGTAAGGGCAACTGAATAGACTATTTTCACTGCCCAAGCAATTTCCTGAGCCAATGAGGATTGACAAAGAGTCCAGACCATATGAATTGTAGATGATGAAAGCTCCTACAATTGAGGAATTCATATACAGCACAGTAACATTATACGAATATTAATAGTACATTAATAATTGACAACTCACCTGCAGCACCATATCCAACTTGTCGGCAGATAACACTGGCATCTCTATTGGTTGCATTCGTGAGACAGAAAGTACCCCAACTACCACCAACACAAACTTCAACTCGACCATGATTGCGACGTCCAGCAACACCTTCCAACTGAACATCTCCATCCCTACAGGGAGCTATGGGCAAAGAAATTTTCAACTAATGCTATTGCTCTTCTCCTGAGGGAAAAAAATTATCCAATGCATAATTACTTAGCTATGTGTGAACAAAATAAAGAAATTTTTTGAGATAGAGGTCCTACATGGAGGCAGGATTGATTAGCTACTGCAATTCTTTTTATGTTGCTGATTTCTAGGGCTAACTTTTATTACCCATATGTGCTATACTCAAATTCTCAAAATTTAACCTATAATAATGTATCTATTAATATTATTCTGAATGCAGGACCCATTATTCTCAGGTTTTGGGATCAAAGGGTGGCATTAAAAGGAATTGCTAGTACAAATCCACAAAAATTACATCCCCAGTATAAATTTACTTTTTTGCGGTTATTAGGTAATTATGTTGTAATTATGATGTAACCTATGTCGTCATAGCGCTAAAATTCAGAGCTTTTACAGAACACTTCTGAGACCTGAAAATCCACTTACATACATATCCAGCGAATAGCTACATTAAAAGCTGAGTGCTACTTTCTCCGACAAGTAATGCCAGCCGAACTTCACGTGTTCTCTTGGCTGACGTAATCCTGTGGATAGCTAAATAAAGCTAGCCTTGCGCTATTTATAGCACGCGTCATGCCACGACCGATCTGAAGTTCGGAAGCTGTACTGTGCTGTCGAGTTCATCTCTTTTGATTGAAGCATCGAAACTCGATGTCGAAAGTTGATCTTAGACTCCATCTCTGCGATTGAGGCCCCAGCATCGATGTGTGTATTGACGACCTTTACCACATGCACCATTAGAACTATGCAGCCACTGGGGATGTGGTCAAGGGTTATATTAGGATAATGCATGTTGTCAAAAACAAACAATATTCACTACATCAGTACTTGTTGGCCATTGCCTAACAACCAGGCTACCAGAGGGGTGTGGGTGACATAGGTATGCCAATGATGGGGGGGGGGGGGGGGGGGGGTCATGGGCCAATAAAATAGTTATAAGAACTAGCTGGGGTGCATTCGACCATGCATCTCATGCACCCCAATTAAGGTCTTGTAATTATTACATATACAACTTGTAATGCACGTACATGTGGATAGATGACCTAGGACGTTGGGAAGCTTTTTTGTATGAGTCACACTTGCTATAAAAAGCTACTTGTGTGCCCTATAATTCTCAAAATAGTGCTAATTTAAATTGGTGCCTAGCATTATTCTCTAATGCTTATGCATATCTATTATTCTCAAAATTTTGCCAACATAATTTACTTACTTCAATACGAGTCATGTAATAGGGTTAATTCACACACATATATGGGCATACCAGCCAGGATAAATTATTGAAGGTGCTCATAACTAATAGAGCCGAAATCTAGCAAGAAAAATAAAAGGTTATATTGTATTGGATGATTGCCATGCCCAGGTTCCTTTTGTGCTCTATAGCTACCAGTGTGTTAAAATGGTATAGTACACAATTTTGTGCTATATTTACCTTTGATCACTACTGGGACGATGGGAAGGGGGAGTTGATATTAACTTAAGCCCCAAACATTTCTTTCAAGCACAAAATAGTTACATGACTGTAAAGTAATTATAATGAGAGTTATTATAGTATAACCTCTGCAAGTGACTCCAGCATCTCTATAATGTGAACAATATCGATGAAGTGAGGTAGAGTATGAGCATGATGTCAAATTCATTTCATTTCCATTGCAATCAACATCATAAAAGTTTATTCTACCAGTTCCATTGCGGTAATCTGATGCATAAGCACCTGTATACACACCAGAGAATTTGAATAATATCATTCTTTCTACAATAAAATTACAGTATCTGATACACTAAATTTTATTATACTATAATATAGTACACACAAGTATATTATACTACAGATTCCTCTAACTTTCATTACAAGCGTGCAATAGCAAACTGATAAATTAAGGCACAACACAAATCAATTAGGCAACTGCGTGAGCGTGCATGCTGATTAGTATTTTATGCTTGTAATGAAAGCTAGAGGAATCTGTAGTATATTTGTGTGTACTATAGTATAATAATATAATGCAACAGCTTTGATATTATTATCAAAGCTATACATGCACAGATGGGATTATTATGTGCTGAAATAATACATTTGAAGCTGCATACAAGAATTAATACATGGTGAGTGAAGAAAGATCACTAATTCTATACTATGCATGCTATTTCTTATGCGCAAAAATCAGAACAGTGCGTTACTCTTACACAATTGAGCACCAATGTAATAGTTATATCATGGGCACAATCGAGAGATGTATGGCATTTATTGCACTGAAGCCCAAGGGCATTTGAGTGCACATGATATAACTAGTTTATATCCCGTTAATAACAACATTTTGAACATTTTATGATTACTAGACTCTAGAGGTAACATGATATCATAATTTGAGAGATTACAACAAAATTTCCACTTGGAAAATTCCGTAGTAAGTTCAAATGCTAGCAACTTGTAGTATTCTAGTTTAGAGCCTGGAGCATCAACAAGCATCTTATTACTAAGGAACAGCATTCATTTGGGCATGACTACTGCTGCTGCTACCAACATATTTATTCACTCAATGCCTGGATTGTTTAATATTGCACTTTGAGTTCCCTTGAGCCACTAATATTGCACAGTGGGTATCCTGGAGCTTTTCATAATAAGGTACTCATATTGCACTGTTTGTCTCTAGTGTATTATGGTGCATATTTTACATAGCAACAGCATAGCAACGGGATATAATTTTATATATCAAAAAATATTTTTCGGAAAGTGTCATTTTATGTCCTAACGCATCTGATTGGTCAGAACGTAGGGCCGTGTGCAAAGAACATGGTTGTCATGGAGATGCATTCAATGTCGCAAGGCGCATAGCACCTCACGCTCGGGGCCGGCTGGGCCGGCCACGGCCAACAAGCCTCTCACGAAGTGAGAGGGTCAGTAATTGTTCTCTGTCATACAGAGACCTGTACTATAGTATTGACATTGGAGCAGAGCTGGGCCTGATAGACAGAGGAATCTCAATATCTGGTTGCAAGATTATGCAAGCTGGACTACCTCACCTGTCGCTTTGCGAGAGGTGAGGTAACTGTTTTCTGTCATACCAGTTTTAATTAGATCATCTAATACTATAGTATTGATGTTCAAGCGGAGCGGGAACGTCGCTCGTCCTTCTGGTCCTCTTAGTTCATCATAAACTTGCAGGCAGTGAGGGGTGTGGCCTACAGGTCCGTCTATATCTGCGCATGCTCATATTATAATATTTTAACAGTGGCAATAGTGCAAGAGAGAGACAAGGAGCATCATGCAAGCTTTAAAAATACTGAGGAGTAAGCCTGAAATTTATGAATATAGATGATACTGCTTTAAATAGGTTCATGTATTTATATAAAGCATCCCATGCAATTTATATTTACCGGCACGTTGATCATTCAGTCTTCAGCAGCATGCATGTAGTTGCATCACTAATAACTTATCAACTACATTATTGTGACATTATACATACTTGTTATTGCTATACCATATAATGTGAAAGGTTGGTGAGCATTAAATTTGGTGAATTGGCTCTCAGTAGGTTAGGCAAAATTTAAATTTGTCAGTCTGAATCTATACTGGCGACTTTTTAATTTTGGCGATCTTTACAGAATTCGCCAAGTCACCAAATTAAAAACCTTGCCAAAGTTTCCACTACACGGTATACTGCTAAACTCCAGTGCATTCAATTTAAATTGTGCCTAAAGATTATATTATGCAACACTTATGTTGGAGCATAGTTAGCTAGAGACTTCTTACCAGCAGATGTGAGTCCAAGTTGACGGCAAACAACTTGAGCTTCTGCATGACCCCAATCATTAAATTGACAGATAGTACCCCACTGTCCACTATGGCACACCTCAACACGCCCCTCATAGGAGGTTTCACCATCCACAAGCCGAACATTACCTTCCTCACTGGCCAGACAAGTAGCATTCTCAACTGTAATCAGACAGAGAGCACAACAGAAATATCAAGTTTCTGATCTGTTGTTATAATAATAATTATACTATAAATTAATTGTTGCTGGATGCTATGTAGCTTCAAATAAATCTACAGAGCAATAGTAGACTATCTCCAGGATATTTGTGTACAAAAGAGAGAGATTCTGCATACACTAGCTGCACACGCATATATGACCTAGCTGGTACGTATAATAATTATGTATATCTGACTTGAGAGTTTTGGATGCCATATTGAACATAACTACATCCCTTTATGTTAGTGGATTTTAGCCAAAATTTCAGGTTCAGCAGTGATTTCTCAGTGACAGGCTCTATAGAAAAGCGAATTAGTGGGGAAGAATGCTGGGCAGCAGAATTAGAAGCACTTGGCAGATCGAGTCCTATATATTCAATTGATCGATTGTAGGGATATAGTAGTTTACACAGACCAAGACATTTAGTGGTGGCCAACCCATTCTTAAAATAAAACTAGTTTTTCAAGTCATGGGCATGCAATAGCCTACAGTGAAATATCCATAATACCGACACCATTGGGACTATTAGACTACCAAGCTGTCCTTATTATAAAGGTGTCCTCAGTTTGGAGGTTGGTTCAAAGCATGCATAGTATCCATCTCAAGCCACACTCTGCAATTGGCGGTACCTGCATCACTGAAACTACTCAGATGGCAAGAAGAAAGCTCAAAGGAGGCCTGATAGACAGAGGAATCTCAATATCTGGTGTTTTGATGTTACAAATCGACTTTCTTCAAAATGATCCACGTGGAACTGATTTGCTAGTACTATAATGATTGCACTCAGGGGCATGGCTTTATAGAATCCATTAACCATGTAATATGACCGTTTGGGGTGGGACTGTCAGTCTGTAATACGTGACGGAATAGAGGTGTCCTTAATTCAGAGGTCTGGTAAGTACATGGACGTTTCTATGACCGACCATTTGCGATCATCAATGGCCGTCCGTACAATGAAGTTTTACATGTACTTGTGCAATTGAACAGTTGAATGTTGAGCCACACCCACCAAGATAATCACACACACGCATGGTGCGGGGACGATTCAAGGGTGGGGGTTATTTCATTGAGCTTGTGCCAGATGTGGGAACAATTTAAGAGCGGGGAGAATTTAAGAAAATACGGTACATGTGCAAAACAAATTAATAACTGCATGCATATTTCATTATTCCCACCTGCACATGAGACAGTAGCACCACGGTATTGGTTGTTGCATGTGGTTCTTGTTGTACGTGGGCAGGCCAGAAATGACGTCTCATTTCCTGTGCATCTTGAGTCATTGATGTTGTGAACTAAGCCTCCATAACGATAGGCGTTATAGTCATTATATAACCAACTTGTTCTTGATCCTGTATAATGCAGAGTTATATATTAGCTATCATGGTAGCCTTTGATTATTCATGGCAAGGGATAAGTGGATAAGTAAGCATGAAGGATCAAAAATTTACAAGCACTTAAGGTCTATAGCATTTGGGGATACATAATATTATATAATTATAAAAGTAGTACATGACAAATCTTGGAATGTATCTTGTCTGTTAATCCAGGCTAGATCAATATTATTATGATTCTATAATATACCATTGCGTAGAAATCCAAGTTGCTGGCATACAACAGCGGCATCATTGTTGGTCCAGCTGTCAGGACAAACTGTTCCCCATACATTATTAAGACACACTTCAACTCTGCCTTCATTAGGAAGAATGAAGCCAAATAATCTCAAATCACCATCCATACAGGGTGCAGAAGCTACATAGAAAGGCATGTAAATCAAAAGTAAGACATAAAAGACAAAATTAAAGAGTATACATCCAGTGCTGTTTACTGAGTACATGTACAATGGTCACTTAACATGCACAGTTTTGTCTGTATGTTTTACAATGAAATCTGCTAGTGCATGCTAATGAGCTATAGGCAACAATTCATTTCTTTAATCATGAAAGGGCTAAATTTGTACAATCAATCATCAGCACTTGTTAGCTAATTCTTATGCACAGAACTATATCTATACCTCTGCCAAAGTTGGTATATCTATAGCTTTTACGAGACCTATGAATATGTGACTATACATAATTATGGCAAAACAAACCATAACTATTATATGTTGCACACATGACATTTTGAGTTGGGGTCACCATTACCAACTATGATCTTTGAACTATACTGACCCTACAAATTTGAAATTGTTAGCATACCAGACAGTCAGTAAACTAGCCTTAAGTGCACTGAACACATATTATTATTATACTCAACCACAGGCACTTGGATATTGGTGCTTCAACTAGGCTGCCAGAGTGCAGCTTTTGTCTCCATTATTTGTATCCATGGATACTACCAAGCTTGGTCTCATGCTCCAAGCTATGAAGTTGTAGGTGACTATTACAGATAGGCACCTCCTCTTGACCAATCAGATCACAGTATTTGTTACAACTATGATATAATTACATTTTAATGCTGCCTAAGATCAATGATATTACCTATGCATTCTATGCCAGCATCATTTTGATGTGAGCACCGCGTTGATATAGATGGGTAGCAGTTAGTCAGAGAGTCCTCAGCTCCACGACAGCGGTAGTAAAAAGTTGGCCCTCTCCCAGCACCATAGTAACCACCAAGGGTAACTGTTGGATCTGTATTATCATAGGATAGGATAACTAAAAAACTTCCTGCAATGCATCGATCAGTAACTATCGTGTAACACAGTACAAAAGCAATAATCAAGAAATTAATCTGATTTTTACTTTAGCTAGCTACTTTGGCCAACATAAAACACAAGATTAAACTAAACCACACGCCTAACAATGTTATGATAATTGAAATTATTAAATTTTACCATTTGATGTAATTCCTAGTTGTCTGCATGCAACTCTGGCTGTACTTGCTGAAACGTCACATGTAGTAGACCACGTCTGATTGATACAAACTTCAATCCGACCTCTATCAGATGAAGAACCACCAACTAGTCTAATGTCCCCATTTGTGCAATTTTCTGTACTGCCACTCACTACAATAATTATAAAGTTGACAAGTTAAAGCGATTACATTAAGTCCTTCTTAATCCACGAGCACAGAATTCTAAAGGATTTGGAGCAAAAATGCTCTCTTTCAAATAATTAAGACTAAAGCTTCACATGCTGCATCTAAATCTGCACTACATTAAATGTCATATCACGGGCCCATTAAATAATACCAATTAATTTGCAAAACCCCAATAATTGCGATTAACCTGCTATCTATCATAACGATGATTACAATAATTACTCCTTTTGATATATATCTATCATCATCATACCTAAACATTGGACACTTGCATAGGAACAGTAGGAAACATCTGTTAGTAAATATTGGCAGTCTAGAACTGACGCCTCATCTCCCATACATCGGAGGGACTGAATACGAGGACGGCCCTGTGGTTGACCACTATTACTATATGGTAATGCTACTGAGCCTGCATTGAATAATTGCATATTATGTGAGATATGCGACTATATCAAAGAATGTGATACGTTTTATATAAGCATACACACATGCCTACTCAGCATGTTACACATGCACTTGTCTAAGCAGAAATTAATTCGTGCACGTGGGGGATTTGGGAACACATGGGGCAACAATTTTATATGAGCACACAGAATATGTAAATTATAGTCTAAAACATTTGATGGCGGGGATTGTTGATTCATATAAAGATATGATCCTTGTAATTGTAGCTATAGGGACGCCAAACAGGTACAAATGCAATGACTAATACCTCATCTCCCAATGTTTGTACAGGGAAGCCATGCACTTGCAATGTGTTATGCCCATTCACGTACATGCATATTTATGCTATAAACATTATTATTATGCCGGGAGAGGTACATGCATATATGAGGAGATCCTGGTAAAATGTCGACGCACTTGACAGTGGCGGATCCAGGGGGGGTAAGGGGGGTGCAAGTGTACCCCCCTTTGGGCTGCATCTAAAACTAAGAAGTATTGATGATGAACTAAATGGAACCCCCCTTTCTGGCTATATAACTAAGAAAACTCCTACTATGGCTCACCTTAGAATGCTTTAGAAGAAAATTCGTTCGAAAACAGATCGATTGGACTGGTAGGGCTGGTAGTTTGTCTCAAAAACGATCGAAAAAGGGCGTGGTTTTGCCCCAAAGTGGGCGTGGCTTCTAAAATTTTGCGCGCGCTTCGCGCGCAAGAGTGTACTACAACCCCCCTTTTAGAAATCCTGGATCCGCCACTGCTTGAGCTTTACAATCTAACACCCATTGTGTTTTATTTGTGCTCGTAGACTTACCATGTGGGAAATAGCCCAACTGTCGACAAATTACATCAGCATCATGACGATCCCAGTCATCATCACGACAAATATATCCCCACTCGCCTGATATACACACTTCTGCGTTCCCACTACCAAAAGTACGAATCTCACCATGATTGCAGGGCACTAATTAGAATACAAAAAGGTGAAAAGAAAGAGTAACGCATATCATACAAAACTTAATTATACCCATAGGCTTGCACATAAGAGGCAGCCCCAAGAGATAACAATTGCAGAAATGGGTAGAAATGATAGGCTAGCTTACAAGATGACAAACAAGACAGTAATAGATAAGTCATCCCTATACCGTATTCTCACGAAAAAGGGCCCACTATGGAATGTCCGCCCACCCCCCAGTTTAGCCTCGATTTCTTTCTAAGGTCTAAAACTTATTTGAAAGAGTGCCTACCTAGCACAAGCATTGCAAATAGGAAATTCCCATTGTCTAGATAGCTTGAGGATGTGGTGAGACTGGTTTACACACACTACAAGCTGCAAATTACACTGCTGCACAATGGTTTACACTAGTACAAGATGCTTAGCACACGATGTCATGCACTATAATAATTTGCACTGCTTTGCACGCTTTGTAGTGCCCAATATTGATACCTGCAATGCCGGTCCATGCAGTTTGAGCCTAATGTAAGATGCACCGTCTATGGGCCCTTTTTCGGGAGACTACAGTATATTTTTCACTTAGTTACTTAAAATAATCTGTGGAGATATATTATGTTGCTTGTGTGCTTTTATAGCCTACTATCCTTAATTCTTTGTTTTGTTGTAATTCTTTGCTTACCTTTCCTTAATTACCCCGCGCGCATGCGCAAGGGGTAAAGCAATCGGTTTGTCTGTCTGTCGTCGTTGTCGTTGTCGTCGTTGTCGGCACGAAAATCGCCAGATCTGGCATTCTAGGCATCTATGCGTGCTGTAAGTAACACTAGTCGGTAGATATTGGTGAAAAACTGGTATGTACGCGCTTCGAATTGCTCAAAAAGGCTTACTGGTGCTGCAAATCGTGCATTTTCTGTTCAGCTTGTCTGTGGTTTATTGACCACACCCACTCTTTAGCATAAAAGTATGCTGATGCGACTGCGCATGCTCAAACTCGATGTTGGAAAGGGTCGTCAAGTCATGAAACAGCTATACCTCAATACTGTGCTACAGTAGCTACAGAGCGCGCGGGGTATGTGCTCTACAGAGCTCTAGTTCCTTGTGTAATCACTTAATATTTAAGCAAGCAACGAACTAAGTAGATAATACTGTCATAATACCGTAAATCTGGAAATTTTCGTTGTAAAAATATTTTCGTAGTCGATGGCGGCTACGAAAATTAATCTTACAAAAATTAACTCGCACTATCAACACTAACATGGTAAGGGATCATTCCTACGAAAATTTTTTTACACGAAAATTTTTCATACGAAAGTTTCTTGACACGAAAATTTCCAGATCTACGGTGTATTTTGTAGGCTACCTGCTGTCATTATGTTAGGTAAAAATGTTCAGAGAAAAGAAGGCAAATTGGGATATATATATAATTCAAACCAGTGTGCTTAGCTTGGCAGGCAGAACTTAGATCATTTGGAAACTAAGATAGTTGAAGCTTCTATGTTTTCATGTTCTTGCTTATATAAAATTTAAAAAAAGCTGCTATGCCATGCCATGCCTGCACAGACAATTCACATTGTTGCTCCACCCACAATTCTTATATGTCGCGTTTGGCCATGGTTTGGCTAACAGACGTTTGTAAGTATGGAGAGACTAAACAAGATGACCCGTTTGGAATTCCAATTAAGCATCAGAGGCATAATTTCACGCCAAGTTTTTAAATGCATCTGGACGCCCTTCATAGGAGAGACATATCCATGTTCTTGGGAGACTTCTAACCTTTGTGATCCGTTTACTGTGAAAGTACTGATATCGAAGACGAACGAGATAGTTGGTCATTCACCAGCATGAGAAAGGATTACAAGTAGTTCTCTACATGCAGCATATTCTTCTTCAGCACTTCAAATCAGCGATATGATTTAGAACTTTGATTCAGTTCACACGTTCATGTTCATATTTTAGATTTGCGTGCGTACGTATATGCTGCACTAGCTGGTTGTGCTTGTGCTGCACAGCACGTAGCATGCCCACCATTTAAAGTTTCTAAATTTTGTGTGGAAATTTTTCACGATCGGAAGTCAATTCATACATAATATATGGTGGCAAAAAGTTTGGAGCTATATATAGCAATCTCATGGGTGGATTTGGGGGCGGGGGAGTGCTAGGGTTGCACCCCCCCCCCCCCCCCCCCCCCCCCAAATGGTCTGACTTATAGTATAAAATACAGCACTACTGAAGTGCTTAGCCATGCAGATGCTATATAGCAAAGAGCTTGGTGGTAGTATATAGTGGGCACGTTCTATAAACCACTCCCTAGATAAGCTGTGGCGATGTGTGAGGTTTGCACTTGTTGGAGTGCTTGCTAGAGCCTAGTACAGCACTATGGCTAGGTAGCTTGAGGTAATTAAATGGGTGTGATTTTAATTAAGTGGGCATGGCCTAAAAAGTTTCGCCCACAGTAGTACTACAATCCCACCATTCTAAAAATCCTAGATCTGCCCTTGAATCTGTAATATTTTCTTACTACAATGATATTATATTACTCACATGGACATTCCAGTACAAGGGCGACACTGGGTGGACAAGACGAAGTGGAAACTACACTTGTAGTCACACCTGATGGATTGCTACAAACACTCAGATTCCTATCATCTGAACTACATCTGAAGGTTGAATAGATTGGAGGACTGTTCATGGTTGTAAAATCAGATGAAGTGGTAATTCCTGTGATTAAATGAAATTAATACATTGGTCATAATGACTATTTTAATTATTTCTTTCATAGTTCAAGATACTCTTACGATACCATGAATTTTCACTCAGTACAAACTTTGCAGTTAGTACGGACATTTTAACTGCCATAAAAAAAATCAAAAATATCAACCAAGAACATTGTAGCCCCAGCTAGTTGATTTCTCTTACCATAGACCTACTAAAAATTTCAGACCCATAATAAATACGGGGTAACAACTCCTTGAATTAAGTTTCATAATAAGACATGAGGTGCATGTACTAATGCAGTAGATGTGTCAGTGAGCATGATCAAGTATGGATATGGTCACTTAATCTCTCTGGCCAGACACTCACAGAACATTTACCTTCCCCACCGTGATAGTCTGGCTAGTGAGACTAGTGGCCATGCCGACCATCTTGAAGTACAATTCGTAGGCATTCTCTCACGGCCATTACACAAAATTATGCTTGCATGCATGCTATTATTAATACATTAATTATATAGCACAATAATCAGAACAGAACAGACCACGGGGCAGTTTATTTGTATCGTTACTCACCAGAACGAGAGCTGTTAAATCCAAGCATTCTGCACATAACTGGTAAATCATAGCTGTTGAAAGCGTTTCGACATACGGATCCCCAAACTCCTCTTCTACAAATTTCAACTCGACCTTTGTTGCGCAAATTATACCCAGATACACGAATGTCTCCATCCCAACAGTTAGTAGATTGAACACCATCTAAAGTTATGATAATTCAAGCATTAGTTTATGGGTACAGTTTATATCACAAACGCAGATGATGCATCAGTTTTAAGCAATTCTTTAAAAAAGGTTCTCATACCTGGAAGACAAATCACTGACGTATCATAACTAGAAGAGCTACATCCACCAAGAGTGTTTGTGGTATTGTAACGACAGTTAACTATATTGGTCTCATTTCCAAAGCACTCAGGTTGGTACATACGATAACTGTACCTACTGTCCCTCCAAGCTCCCCTTAGGGCAATTGCACCTGCGTAATACAGAGACAGTGAATCAATAGCTGTCTTGAAAGCAAAAAAGCATGTAATTATGTCCATCTGGATTTGACTTGAAATTTAATTGCAACAGCTACCTCCACCTTGCAAAGCTATAACAATAATTGTGAATGATAAAATGTTAAGCACGAGTGCATGTAGTACTGATAGTGTGCACTCTTTTGTGGTTACAATTGTGAATCATGCACATTCATGCCCAATTACAAATACAGCAGGTGGAATATAACTTTTATGCATGACAAACTTATGCAAATTCATCAAAACGAGCCTCTTAACAAATTTACGTTGTGCATTCTAGTGTTTTATGCATCGTAAATTTGTAGCTTTAAGGTATTTGCACTGTGTCAGATTCAGAAATGTGATTGCTCCTTTGTTACCATGAGGTGAGAAACCCAGCTGACGACAGACGACAGAGGCGAAGTTAGCTTCAAGTTCTCCTCCACATACTTTACCCCACCGTCCATTCACACACACATTGATAACTCCAGCTGATGTACAGCTTGTTGAACTGAGCTCAACGTCACCATTATTGCAAATTGCTGCAGATACACATCATTAAATGAAATTAGTGGCTCCACTTGCCTCATTCCCATGCATGGGATAGGTATCCAATGAAACCTTAATGCACCATTGGTATGGATCTCAAAGATTATGGGATGCAGTTTTAATTTCGCGCACATGATAATTAATCTCTATAATAAAACATTGGGCAGTAAATACTAGAAATTTTAGCATCAGTTTTCATGCAGTTAAAATGCCAAGTGACCTTATACTTATGGTTTGTTTTAATAGTACAACAATAGAAGATTGTACAGCAATAGCCACTCATGCTGCTACATTGTCAACTCTCAAGTGAAAATGTAATATGATTGAAGCCAAAACGCCACATTTGACCCTCAAGGGTATTAAAAGCTAGCTGCTGGAAGTGTAGCTCGTAGGTACACTATGATCATGCTGTATAGGCAAAACTGACTGCTGCATGTGGACCAAGGCCAGATGATATTATTCAACTTGGGTTTAGCTCAGCCTGGAGAAACAATCACATGCAGGCAAAATGAAAACTGGAAATAGCTATAAGTTCATAGCTAACACTCATTGTGAGTTTGACAGTATTTTATTATTATTCATGAAACTCTATCCCATAACTTTAGGTATACATATTATGCAAGACATCCTTCAAGTTTGAATGTGTTCATGGGACTGCATGCACGATCATTCATTCAACATGCCAAGAGTTTACACTGAAATGAAATTTGGACCAAAATTTAATGTCCAGCTGAGTACTAAAATTAATACAATGAGCGGTAAAGAGGCGTTTACCATGGAGGTGCTCATTCATCCTATATTGCCATGATTATAATATTATGGCTATGCATTATCATATCCAGGCCAGATATATACAACTGAATGTGGACCAAGAGACTACACAAACTTAAACAGCTTTACTACTTTGGACGCAACTGGCAGCTACTAAAGTATTTGTCTACATGAAGTGTAAAAATAATCTTTGTACCTGTGCAATTTATAGATATGTCATCAAAATGATTACAGCGTGAGTATTCTGGGTTTCGGCTGAATTGGCAATCACTAAGAGCTGATTCGGAGCCTGAACAACTTGTACTGAAGTGGAAGATTGGTCCACTACCAACTCCACCATGCTGAGGTGATGTATCATCCTGTACATATCCTGAAAATAATTATTAAATAATCATGATAGTTCAAAGCTTAGCCTAATAATGATGTGGCTTTAACTTCTGTCTGTGTTGATAGTAGCCAAACTGTACTAGAGCACCACAGACCCTTCCATTTACTTCTATGTTGATAGCAGATAAACAATACTATAGCGCCATGGAGCGTTCTCCTCATTCGTATCTGTGTTGATAGCAGCCGAAACTGTACTAGAGCACCACAGATCCTTCATCCTATCAACATTAGTAAGCTAGCTGGAAGAAGAACACCCAAGGCAGCTGCTGGGAATTGAATCCAGGGCCTCCTGCTGCAGGTGCTCTGACCACTAAGCCACGCTCCCCACAGCCACCCAAGCAATTCAGCTCCAGCTTTAAGGGTGACAGACAACCCAAACTGATGCTCAAGGAGTCTACTGGGATAATTAAATCACCAAGCATAAAACACCAACACCAGTGAAAGTGTGATGAGCATACAGCATAGCATTGGTAGTATACATTTATTACCGATAGGAAGAAATCCAAGTTGACGACAGGCTACAGTTGTATCAGATGAGCCCCAGGATTCACTGCATATAGTACCCCAAGCATTGTTGTAGCAAACCTCAAGTCGACCAGAGTTCTCTGTAGCTCTTCCAGCAAATCTGAGATCTCCATCAGAGCAATTGGCATACACTGTACTTTCATCTGTCAAAAAAGTGAGCACCTTTAATGTTTTATTCAATCACTACTCTTACGGCAGCTAACGGTAAGTAGTCATAACAGTGAATAAAGTTAACTTTAAGCCACAAATCAAGAAAATTGAACTGCTTCATGCTTGAAGAATATTATGTTAGCATGCCAATATGGATGGGCAACTACCGTATGGCTAGAAATTTTCAAGGACTAAAATTTTCGCTGTTTTCGTGGATCAACCATGAACCTTGAAAATTTTATCCTCGAAATTTTTACACTAAATAGAATGTATTCGCATGTGCCATCACCATCATGTACGCCGCGCCGCGCCGGCCGGGGTGCGTGCATGCGCGACTTCTCACAGCACTTTCGCCTGGTATGTACAGATCATATCAGCTGTTGTGTAAAAAAAAAACATTATTCATGGCTCTTTATCTGTACTTCCAAGCTTCAAACAAGGTGAACTATAAGCTACCAGATCCTCGTGGTCCTCTCTCTCGAGTCGTACCTTCGTCGTCCATTGCATCTGCCAATGAGAAAGTGAAGAGTTTGATAGGCAACAAGAAACACGACTAGTCTTTGCCTACAGCGACCCAGATCTCTTGATAAACATGGTAGCCATGCACCATCGACTCTAAAGAGTGCTCACATCAAGGGTGTAGAGCGTATTGACCCCCTTTCAGGGGTCTATACACCCTTGCTCACATACAGCTTCGACTTCCATTGTTTTTTTGAGAATCACACTCTCTGTTTGTATCTCATCCACCGTTGTTGGGCTTTCTACCATACTCAGGCACACTAACGACTGGGACCTGCGCGATAGTTTCTATGGTATTTTTGCACCACTAGGCCAATTAAAGCAAACATTTAAGTTTGCTCACAATTAAGCCCAATACATGTAGTTAAACTTAAACAAACCGTTATTTAAATTTTAACACATTATAGTAGCTCGTGTAACTTACGCTGACAGTAAACACCAGCCTCCTGATTGTTTCGACCACCACATATATTGGAAGCACTGCTGCTTGCACTGAAGCATTCAAGTAGGGATGTTTCGTTGCCATTGCACCTTATATCATAGCTTACAAAGGGAAGGGAACTTCGAGAATTAGTGAACTGGTTCAAAGTAGCAATAGCACCTGCATGATACATGTATTTATGAATAGAAAATAGAACAATGGTACTACGTATTTATACTGTTGTGTGGCTCACTCAGGCGATAATAGCCAATTTGGGAACATATGTTTGTTATTCCAAAAGATTGGTAAGGTTTTTCTGGCAATAATATTTAAAGTCATTATGGTACCAACCTAAACCACACATGCGTACTTCATGCCTACAATTCAGAGTCTGATACAATCAGCTTACCAAATATATGCTCTAGCTATATAATATTATAATACTATTGTGGTCCACTCACCACCTAATACGGTAGACTTGGGTTGTTAAGCGCAACTTTCCTATAAGTGCACATTATTTCATAAGTGCATATTTCCTTCCTGGTTTTACTACTTGTTGTGAAGCGCATGCCGGTTAAAACAAGCATAACTTCGTGTTGCAGTACCAGAGATTGCCCGGCAATCAAGCTGTGTAACTCTTCGAGCGTCTAGTCATCAAAAGAGAAGATTTTCCCCGACCGTGGCAAACGATCATGTCCCATGCACTCGGCTCAAGGTATACCACATAAGAGGCATGGGGTGGTACTGATGGGTGGTGCTATGTATGAATCACTTTTTTTATAAGTGCACACTTTTTTATATGTGCATATTTTCCTATCGTTCAGACGTATCAGCGCATGCGCTTAATAACCCGAGTCTACGGTAGCTAGTAAGTTACATTTGCTTGCAGTATCAACAGTGCATTTATACATAATATTATCATACCGTAAACTCTGGTTAATAAGCGCATGCGCTTATAGCGGTAAACCGAACGACAGTATGCGCTTAATAAAGGATATGCGCTTATATGGCACATAACCACGCCCACAAACGTTTGGGCACGTGATGGATGCAAGCGGTAGCGCCAGCACTAGCGCTCGATCGATCGAGCGTTTTAGCGTTTACAGCTAGCTGCCGCTCAAGATGACGAGTGCTGGCGATTTGTCTGAAACTCGATCTTCTTGCATGACAGCTTTATTCGTGGCCATCATTTCTCCCAAGATATCTGGACTCCACATACTATCCAGACGGTCAAGGTCAGGTTCATTGAACGCCACGCCTATTAAGCGCATGCGCTTAATAAACAATAGCTTATGATGAGAAGAGAGCATGCGCTTAATAAATAATGTGCGCTTAATAGCGAGGTGCGCTTAATAACCAGAGTTTACGGTATTATAACGAAATAGGGAAGAAGTTACAGAGTTTAGGCACAAGCACCTACGGTTGATCATTCACTACCATGCAACCCATAGCACAAATATATTTATATTTGCATTAATTCAGACATTGCATGTACATGATCACAATAATGGGTAAACTCCACATTTTTGGAAATTGCTGAGTAAGCAAGCATGCATGATAAGAAATTATATGGCAGAGGCAGTTTGGCACGTCAGTTTTTCATAATAATTTATTGCCAATCACTCATGCCCACACCGTTGTCGAAGTGCTGCCTGTCCCCCATTGTACGGTGTCCCCCTGGACACACTACACTAGAGCGACGGGTCCCCTGGACACATATATATGACCCTAGAGTGCAATGTCCACTTCTGTGTGACACATGACACATCCTCCGTATGCATGCGCACAAACGAATATTTACCTGCGCATTGGCGGACTCTATAAAGCCAGAGATAATCGTTTTGACATCCGTTGAGCCATCAACGTGCTGCCTATATAAAAAATGAGTACTCTCCACAAAAGAGTGCCTGTTTATCTAGTTTGCAGACTGCCATGCATGGAATACGTATGACAAAGAGAGGGGTCGATCCTCTGATCAAATACCAGTCATGTAAATCTTGGTGTCATCAGTCATGTTTGAACATTAGTAATGATGAACAAATCTGGTAATTTTTTTGTGATTTCTGTTACTTTGAACATGATGCCGTTTTGTTATAACTATTATCCTGTATCTATCCTTTTCCAGCATTGTCATTGTATAATATCATTATTATTATTATTATTATCAAGTATAATAATAAAAATGTATTTTCACTGTGAGCCTGAGGGGACACCTAACCCTATAGTCTTAGAGGACACAGAGCTCTAGTGTCAGTGGTCCTAAGGGGACATTCTACTCTAGCGAAGCATGTCCCCGGAGACATATTATAGCCCTATAGGGTACAATGTCTGGGGGACAGTTTTAGGGGAGGGTCATGTGACACTTATGACAACGTATTACAACAACATGTAATATACTGACCATCCTTAGCCCTATATGCAATCAAAACCAGTCCTTACCATATTGAGAAAATCCTGACAGGCGACAAGCAACACTGGCATCGACGTTATCCCAACGCTGATTACAAATTATGCCCCGAGTTCTGTCACTCAAGCACACTTCTACTCTTCCATAGGGTCTATAGTAGCTTCTTCCAGGATCACTCATCAAACGAACTTCGCCAGGTTCACAAGCAGCTACAATAAAAAATAAACTGATCAATGCAAGTGCATGCTACTATAGCAATAATATTAATTTGTTGCAAAACTAAGATGCAGTCTATAGACTCAGATGCATTAAGGTATGGGACATACCTATACTTTATGTTAAAAACATGGACTATAAAACTTATTGTATCTGGACAGTACTTTGAGACATGTTTGTCAGATTTGAGTTTATGAACATTTCTAATTTAGGCCCAGCAGAAGACAGCCTATAGTTCCCCTCTCAACTACGTGAGGTACTTAAACTGTTGCTAAAACATATCTATATGGTAGGATTGATAAAAGCCTTGATCTTGAGCATGGTATCAACTTGTTCACTCAACAAGCCTCTGAATCCACTATCAGTTCATATTATATTTCTTGTTACTGCTAACCTACTAGCAATCAGATCCACTTCCCCTATGAAGCAGAGGTATTGAATGTTCCAATGAATCGCTTCTCACAGCTATTAACAATTATTGTCTTCTGCTCCAGAAAAACGATCAATAGCTACTTGGCTACTAGCTGCCTTGTCATGCACTCAATACAAAAAATATGGGGAGCGATCATGTGCACACATGCTAGTAATATACATATTATGATATGCAAAATGTAATGATATTCATGAGCAGAAATGACCAGTATATGCGGCAATTATCAATTATTATTCTTATGAGATGATGTCTTTGCAATAGTACAAAGTATAGATATTCTTTAGAAAGTGTTTAAACACTTACGTAGACATCTGACTCCAACATCAGTACTGTGACTTCTGCATGCTCCATATCTCCTAGTTTGAGGTATGGAATAGCGACAGTCTAATAGTCTGTCTTCCGATCCATCACAATGAGTATCCGTGACAAATAATGGACCACCTCCATAACCATACATTCGGTATGCTCTGTCCCAGATTGCAGTTGCACCTGTGATATTTGTGACAGAAGGAATAATTATACTTATAATTGAAGGGCTCAGAACCGGAGTGGCCTAACCCACTTAATGCTGAGTTAGCCCCCCTAATCTTGAAAACATGTTTAAAATGCATTTTGTTAGCAACAGAAAATTCACGCTTTTGAAAACTTGAGTGATTTGGTAGAGTAGGTTGTTTGGTTTTTAGTCAATTTTTGAACTTTTTAGACGATTTCCTGCATTCAATTTGGGGTTAGGCCACTCTGGTTCTCGACCCTTCAATTATGGTTATGTTTTTTATTCGAATTTTTGTCTTACTGCTAAAAACATCTGCAATCTTCAAGAATGCAAAGTAAATTTAAGTAGCTAGGGTGGGCTTGAGATGCCCTGTCAGTTTCAAATCTAAGTGCATATTAATCAAACTTGGTCTGATACTAAACTAGACCTCATGCCACAAACTTGGATGGAAAGCGTCTTGAATGTGTGGATATCTTTCCTTGGTCAAGCTGTGATTTGCGTGGAGCTTCTTAATCATTTCCAAGAAAATTAATTATAAGTGATTTTGCATTTATAAGTGGGTACTATTAAAATAATTCACATTATCGTGATGCGCATATACATGTTATATTATTTCAAGAACAAAATATGCACAATAAGCAAAAGCTTACCAACTGCTTGATGTCCAAGCTGACGACATACCACATTTGCATCGATTGCAGTGAAATAGGAGTGAAGATCCTCATCATCTGTAGTGCATACTGTCCCCCACACTCCATTGAAGCATACTTCGACTATGCCTTCATATTGCGATGGTCCACCCACCAACCTCAAATCACCATGAGAACAGAACTCGTATCCCTGTCTGCGATCTGTAATGATGAAAGTCATGCATCAGTACACTAATTATTTCAGATACAGGTGCAGATTACTTTGGTGCTTCATTATGAAATAACATAGCAGATAGCTGGAAATATTGGAGGGAATTAAATTTGACAGTTGGGCCCCAAATCGCTAGCTATTGCAAACATTTTGGCAGAT
Source organism: Cliona cf. orientalis (assembly GCA_963930775.1). Taxonomy (NCBI): domain Eukaryota; kingdom Metazoa; phylum Porifera; class Demospongiae; order Clionaida; family Clionaidae; genus Cliona; species Cliona cf. orientalis. The sequence continues at coordinate 7,786,623 of OZ005697.1, forward strand.
TTTAATTTGGCGGTTTGGTAAGAGATCGCCATACATGTATCATATTTATTTGAATAGAAGCCACACCCCGAATAATAGCTGCCCTCAAATAGTAGTATGCGCAAACTCGATTAAGTGGGTGTGGTCACGAACTTAATGTATGTGGCCCACGCTCGCTCATTCGGGGTAAAACCATGGCAGAAGGCAGCCTTGGCTTTGTTCTACTATAGCATGGAAGCTTCTTTGATAATTGTATATCGATTACTCAAGTGCAGTCTTCGTAAATTAGTCTTCTGTGCTATAATTTTTGAGGATAACACCATCAAGTATCGGTCCGGAGTTAATAAAAGCCGCCCTCGATTAGTAGCCACACCCAAGCGAGGCTGAAATTAATAGTAGCCGTGGCTACTATTTGAATAAATACGATATATCCAAATTTTGGCAAATTTTTATTTTGTCGAATGCCAAGGTAAACCGCCAAATAAATATGGTATATCCAAATTTTTATTTTGGTGGTTGCGAAGGTAAACCGCCAAACTGCCAAATTTTCTGGTTATACGGTAATCCAAGGTAGAGCCCTATAGTATACCATTTAACCATCACAAATGATACCTGAATAATGGTACAATATTATTCTATTATCAACTAGAATCCATAATATTATACTAGTGTTGAACCATGCAATAAGGATTTTTACCAATAATCTGATATGCCAATACTGATTAGCAAGCATCAGCCGATATCTTCAGTTGATATATCTTCAGCCTATCCGATTATGTGATTTGGTTCATTTTTTTGGTATTTAAATGTGTGATGAGGTATTTTTGGAACATTTATAAAAGAAATTCTAGAAAGTATTAACTCATAGCTCACGCAAATATCTGTAAGCTAAGTCAAGACAAACAGCCGATATGCCAGATAGTGGCCAATACTGGCTGATACCGGTACCCAATCCGATTAATATCAGTGCAACATTATAATATTAATATACGTACATCAAGTACTTTTGGACTTTACCTTCACATCTGATCGCAGCATCTTGTCCCATATCTAGACCATCGGCTTCAAGGTTGTTGTGAGGACAGTCAAACAAAGACATTTCTTCACCAGTACAGTTGACATCAATGATGAAAAAAGCCTTGTCCATCTCAGAAAATGCTCGATTATAAAAGGCAATCGCACCTATAGGAAATGTGTACAACAGTATGTCAAAAATCACATTGTACTATATTACCGTAGAATCCTGTAATTACATCCCCTCTCCCCCCCCCCCCCTCCCCCCACATATAAGCCCCCCTGCACTTTTGGTTTAAGTTCCTCCATAATTTTTGGTCTCGCGTATAAGTCCTCAATTCCCCTTCTCTGACTATCAAATTTAGAGTCCATAAGGCAATAAAAACAGTAGCTACAGCTAGCGCACTAGGTATTATGCCTTACTTTGACCATCAAACAGCCAGAGAAAGTGCATGAGATCACACATTGGTAATGATCATCACATGTAAATATCACTATCTTGCCAATAAGTGTATACCCTCCCAAAGTGGTGATTTTTATGCTGATGATGACAATAAATTTTGCAAATACAAGGAAAAAGTTCAAATATATATACATAAATTCAATTGATGTGGAGCATAAAAATTATATGATTTGCCACACCATCCGCTATTAAAGTCTATTTTGAACGACAGTACCTTATACTATACAGTGGAACCCCTCAAAAGACTCTACCTAATACAGATCGAAGCCTCCACCATACAGAGAAGAGGCTGCAGTCCTGAATCATTCTCCGTAATTACATAGTGGCCTCAATATTATAATAGCAGAAAATTCGAGTTCTACCCCAAATTATGGACACCAAAGTAATATTATAATCTTGCACTCCACTGCATAATTTAGGATAATAAAAATTTAATGAATACACATTACCCTCTGAAAATGGACAACCAGTCAGGCTCAACTTGATATTGTAAAAGAGTGTGCCTAATTCCACATGTGCACTAACTCTCCTAATTGTACAGTCTCTTTTCTTTTCTACGTTTGTTTGTTTTCTATTAACTTACCATAGGGTGAATATCCAGCTTGTCGGCAAGCCACACTGGCATCAGCAAGGCTCCAAAATTCAGTATACACTGTTCCCCATGTGCCATTGATACAGACCTCCACACGACCGTATCGTTGGTCGGCAGTTCCATCATTATCCACAAACCGAATATCACCATGTTGACAATAAGCTAGAATATGAAATACACATGTACTCTGTTAATAAGATAGCAGGAGAATTTGTGCAGTTGCTATACATTACTATAGTTGTACCATGGAAGCCATACAGATCAAAGGTACTGTTCACTGTACAAATCCCACTTGCCATGGACAAGATTAAAGAACCACAGACCATGCTATAAGTAAGTGTTATAAGCGGCTTATAATATATAGCACGCATTCTTGTTGCTTTGCCTAGCAACCAGTCACCACCAAGGAGTACAATATTGCATAATACAGAGACTGGTCACAATTCTGCTGCAAAATGAGTAAGCAATGACAGGGAGCAGCCCAAAGTGAACCTCAGATTTTCATACACATGCATGGAATGTACCTAACAGCAGTTACCCCTCTATGGGCTAGACCTATAGCACTAAGAAATATTGATGACAGATTATATGAAATCCCCCTCTCTGGTTAGGTAAAGAACTAAGAAAACTGCTTATTTGGCTCATCTTAGCAAATTTCTCTCAAAAACGATCAATAATATAAAACTTGTGTGATTTTAATCTTAAGTGGATATGGACTTCAAGATTTTCTTGTGCACTTTATGTGCAATACTTATTGTAACAGAATTCCCCTTGAAGAAATCCTGCATCCTCCACTAAACAGTGAGTGCTTAGGTCAGCAAACCATTTTTGACATATAGAAAAATAATTTGCACTATGTATCTAATGACATAAACGGGTGAAAAATGGATAATATTATTATACTGAGAGTATCCTTTAATAGAAAAGTCTTCTGTATTGTTTATAATTATACATTGTGAGTTACTATTAATTTTAATGAAGTCTAGACCAGATGCTTAGTAGCTGAACAGCAAACAACGTGATTGGTAAAGGGTCGTTTATGGTTGAGGCGCACACACGTTATACATTGCCATACTGTAGATGTGGGTTTGTAAGTGCACCTAGGAATTAAGTGCATATTTGGAAATAAGCGCATACTTTCTTCCTGGTTTACTACTAGTAGGAAATAAAAGTACTAGCCATCTAGAGAGCACAGAGCTATGCAATGAGCGCTTATCTGTATCAAGCAGAAGCTATTTTCTTCTTTCTAGCTGCCGTTTGTAGAGAGCTTTCTTGATTGTGACTCCATGTGCATACGAACTCTGCAAGCTTGTGATGACCCTTACCTATCCGTATATGTGGGTGTGGTCAATTTCATACTGATATTTTAGCACATCTAAGAATACTTTCTTACTGATTTTGCAATAGGTGCATGCGCTTAAAACCTGCATTTACGGTATTATAGTTAATATGTGTAATAATAGCCATGGAGGCTATAGCTATATTATAGTAGCGTGTGGATATGGCCATGCCAAGAGACTGTACGTGTTTGAACCACTCTACTTTGTTTGACATCGTGAAAGGCAGCTTATAATGTATTCGCTGGATCTACGCGTAAGTTGCTCTACATATCTAGCGATTTTCATGGCCCATAAAGGCTCCAGAGAGGCCCTGAATTTTCCCATAATTACGACATAGGTTACATCATAATTACCTAATAACTGCAAGGAAGTAAATTGCTACTAAGCATCTAATGTCATGAATACTTTGTTTGTAGTGGATACTTACGCAGACACCTAATACCAACATCACGATAATGTGTAGAACAGTAGCTGCTAAGGATTGTTGTGCTTGAACAGTCAAAAAGAGATTGCTCAGATCCACTGCATACAACACTTTGTAAAAAGATTGGTCCACTTTGTATAGCAAATTGATGCCTGACAGGAGTGGATGAAACAGCTTCTGTATACAATGAATACAATGTGCATGAAAGACAAAAATGGAATATAGCTTCATAATAATTATTAGGCCATGAAATAAACTGCTGGTTTTTCAAGCTTATCTAGACATTACAGAGAACACTTGGGGGCATAATTTAGAATAGATCAAAACTAGTCATTTGATAGCAGGAATTGTTGAGTCACACCTTCAATCAGAAGATATAGACAAATATTATGTGTATTCCATGTGTGTCTAAATCACTGTAGTCTCATTCATGGTTAGGACCTCGAGCTCGCTTCAAATGTCAGAGATCGCAAGATTAAGTCTGGGTGGCGATCTGGACACACTTATTGTTCATTTTTTCCTGATAGTGTGACACTAATTAGTAGGCATGGCTTATATGACATTGTGCTAATTAGCTGCAAAAATGTCCTAAAATTATTAAATAAATGTAGTGATCTTTTACCAAATATGCTGGATGGATTTCAATCTACAGTATAATTACCATGAAGTCTGGTTAATAAGTGCACATGCTTTAATAAGCGCATACTGTGCTTTGCACTTTGGTGGCAATTTTTCTTAGTGATGGTGCTTGAAAAAAAATAATTGGTACCATTCTTGTTTCTTCGATCCTACTATCCCCACCTAGTCATGCACTTTTTTAGTACTTGTAATTTATCTAATATAAAGTATCATGATTATTACACATTATATCAAGACAGGTTTATTTTCTTTACTACCAGAAATAATCATGAAGATTTTCACTGCACCATGATATCTGCATAGATCACCATGCATGTACATAGCTACCTATGATCTTCCTCATTAGCTTTATACTTCTCTCAATAAGTTTTGTGCATACATGTCTGCTAAACTATTATAGGTATATTATATTATGGTCGATGTCCACTCACATGTCTTACGGTAGTGCTCATTATCATAATAATATTATTATATAAACAATCAAAGAAGGGACATCACATCCATTGTTACAGTATAGCTATTGTGAATGCTGTGCAAAAACATCCCTAGTAGGAATCTATGTTAACTACATAAGGTAATAGAATTTTGACATCCCTGAAGCATTGTTTTGAGAAAATTATCTTTTTTGCTTGCCATAGATAATAGTTGCCCATTCAAAATTAGAAGCATGCATAGCTATAATATTATTCAGCTAATGAGAATTATATCATAGAGATCGTAATTACCTGTCGGTTGATGTCCCAGTTGTCGGCACACAACTGTAGCAGCATTTCTACTCCATTGGTATGTATACCGTCCATAGCAAACAGATCCCCATACACCATTAATACAGACATCAAGCCGACCTTCACTGTAGCTAGTTAGTGTTCCATTTGCAAGTCTTATAGAGCCTTCAGTACAATTGCTGAATGTCACTCCCAGAGCTACAGAATATGACAAAATATTTAAATGTAAGAGCACTGTTGCTGCCCTAATTATACTAGGATTAATGTGTGTTTAAATATTATTGATAATAGTATAGAGTTTGCCCTAGGCTAGCATTAATGAAGCACTATTGTGCAAAACCCTCAGCGCGCTTGCAAGCTATCACAGTCTAGCTAGCAGTGTTAAGGTAGCCATTGTGCCATGCACTAGCACTAGACTTGCAAGAGTAGCAACAAAAATACATAATACGATTGCACACTATTATGTAATACGCATAGTGATTGTGCATGTGTATGCCTGATCAGCAGTTTTGCTACACAAGCCAAGAAGCATTATGAAAAGTCTACTGTGATCAGTGATGAGCCAGTTGAGTTATAAGAACTATCGCTAGTCCTACACACAAGTTTTCCTGAAAATAAGCCATCGCTGTCTCTTTTATCTGTCAAGAGCTGGACAAGAATGGAAGAAAGCAGAAATGGTCAGCAAATGTAGCCAGAACTTTCGAACAAAGCATTTTCAATGAATCCACACAATACGTTGAGATCAGCACAAAAAGCCTAATGACATCTGTACTTTCATCGTATAATCAAGGTAGCTATGTAGCAGCTAGCTCGGTAACAGACACACACATAGACTCACAGACACAAAGACACACAGAATGACTATCGTAACCCTCGCACATGCACCGAGGGTTAATTATAGAGTAAGAGAACAATTAGTATAGGCATAGATTATATAGAGCTACTACATATTATACAGGATTTGAAATGGGCGTGCACCGCATATAGTATTGCATTGGGTCGCACCGAAACAATACACAGCGCTCACAAAGATTAACTGAAAGGTCACCTTTTGCAGCCATTTGTTAAGCTCTTGAATGAACTGTCGAGCTATTCACGGCAAAAACTAGGCTTGGTAGTTTTCTCAAGATGACGTTTGTCTTATCTGCGCATAATTATTGATATGCAGCATGTCCTACACTCTACTCTTTGACGCCAGGCTGGGAATGGTAAAACTTGCAGGATCACTAGCGATGATAGGGAAAAAAACCTTCATGAAATAGCAAAATGAATGCCTCCATAGCTACAGATGAACAGCGACTTGGGTAGGAAGCCATTGCCCCAATTGAAGTCAGTCACGAGAGTCTCAGCGATGCCTGTCTGCATCCCAAGTTGATTTGAGTGGGATGAAATGAATTTAAAGCTCATAATGAAGGCCGAAGTCTCTTTAGCTGACAGAATAGACAGGTTGGGTGATGTCAAGACTGAAAAGCCTTCTGCCATCGTGAATTAGTTGGCGCATGCCGTGTGAAACAGGAGTACAATTATGATCACGCACAGGGCAATAATTTGAGTACAATTAGGGATTAATCAGCACTCAAATGTATAAGGGAAAGTATAGGGCATAACAGTACCATAATTCCGGAAATTAATGCAGAGTTTTTAAAAAATGTGAACTTTGCGAGTCATCCTAGCATTCGCATACTTAAGAAACAAATGATACTGGTAAAGATTGTCAATACAACTGTAGCTGACCATCCACCATGCATTCATATTTGTTAAATTAGCATTATTTTAAAAATCACCAGTTTTCTCCAATTCGCATTCCTTTAATCACGCATTTGATTTCTGGAATTACGGTAACTAGTCGATTACAGCTGTAATGGACTCTTGCCTATGGTAATAATGTATTGTGACTGTAATCACTATACTATTATAGTAATTGGAAAGTGATATTATTCATTAATGCAAATTTTTGGCATGCAATACATGCAAAGAGTGAACAATCACTGTATACCTTGACATCTTGCATATGCCACTGTATTACTGCTGCTACAAGAATGTATTCCAACAAGTCCATTTTGAGGACAATCTGCAAATCTCTGTTCAGTCCCAGTACAATTGAGGTCAATAATAGTCACAGGCAATCTCCCCCTGTTGGAACTGGTAGCAGCAAGTGCTCCTAGAGTATTTGCAATAATTGTAGCATGGTTGTAACATACAGACACTTCATAAGAGGTGGCTAAATCACTTAGAGACCTACTACACTGAAATCTCTATACAACGGACAAGTTGGTGTAGGAGCTTGCCCGTTATTTGGAGGTGTCCTTTACTGGGAGGTTCATCATAGCATGGGTGTGGCTTATCGATAAAAATCGATGATGCAATTTGACCTATGACCTCACAAGTAGGCACATGGCAGTACTACAAACAGAGAGATTAGTAGTTGTAGCGTCCTTGGTGCACTATATTTAGCCTCTAGTTCTTCTTGCTATTTGTTTATCAAGTGAATCTATAAAGTTACTGCAAAACTGTAGGCTATAAGGGTGACTTTGTATGGGTGTTCACGTTGGGGCCAAGCCAAGTGTATGATGCCATGCCTCTTTGTCTGTTATTGGAGGTTTATTGCAATGTGCTAGTATCAGTTCAAGAAAGTCTTTGTCCATTATCAAGACTTAAGAGGTGTCTGCTACTTGGGGGTTCTGTTTATATTAGTTAGCTATAGGAGGATCAGCCGGTGCAAAGGCCAAGTGTCTGATACTGAGACGGAGGTGTCCACTATTTGGAGTGTCCGTTATAAGAGGTTCCACTGTATTAGGTCTCGAAGTTAGTTAATTGGCCTGAGGGATGACTTAGAGACCTAGCCGGTCATCCCTCAGGCAATATTGTCATGGCATCATAGGCCATGGTACAAGTTGGTTACACACCTCGGTTCGGTGTGTACCCTATACTTGTATCACAAACATCTTTCATTATAGACTACAATCATACCATGTGGAGAGAAACCGAGCACATTACATATGACTGCAGCATCTCTGTGCTCCCAGTAGTCTTGACAGATTACACCCCAGTTTCCACCAAGGCACACCTCAACTGTACCACGATCAGTTGAGCCATAGGTCTACAATGCAAAATACTATGTATCAGTCATCACAGCTAGAAATTAATCATAATGCTAATCAATGACTTGCAAATTTGAATGGGGGGACTACTCTAAGAAACGAAATAACCATGCATGGTTTCTTTGAGTGGGCCAATCATACTAGAGAGCCACAATCTAATATGCCTGTCAAAATAAACATTAATTTAGGTACAGGTATCTCGAGCAGGTTAATTGCACTCATGCGCAGTCAGTGTGTACCAGGCCCTCTCCCACTCCACCAAACTGTACTCCTCAATTTCAATAAACATGCACTCTCCACTTCACCAAACGTTCTCCCTCCTCTCCACCAAGCTACATGTAACTCCCTCCACTTTCATGACCAATCCTAGTGGTTTGCTGCCCCCTCCACTTCAATAAATGTGCTCCCTCCACAGCACTCCACAGAAATAACATTCCCCCTCCTCTCCACCAAACGTACTTCACTAAGTCAATTATCTTGCTCCCTCCACTTCACACAATAAACATTTCCGGTAAAGGTCGTCACTTCAAAAAGTGTGGACCATTAAGCGAAGGGCAATTTTACACAGGAATCTGACCCAATTTGCATAGAAAACTGAAGTTTGCTTTCATATTTGTATCAGCCACAGATTAGGTTTGATTCACGGTAACTAAATCCTCATCCCCTTATCAATACCAACAATAGCTATTCAAACTTTGTGGCTCGAGAAACAAGTTACGCTAACAGTTTTGCGGCCTTATAAATTACAGCTAATTATCAACTAATCAGACTGTCCAGATATCATATAAATATCATAATGTTTCACAACCAATACTTTCTTATTCATCGCTCTGATTCTCTCATGTGCTTGCTTTTATTATGGCTTACTATAGTTAGCTAACTAGCCTCGCGAGCCATGCCCCTCTACCGCAGAGAGCATGGTGCAAGGCTAGTAGCTAGCTATGTTTTTCCTCATGCCAGCAGCTTAATGATGACTAATACTGGATGTAAGTGCTTTACTACCCATGGCACACTCTTCGACTGTCAGTATAGGTACCCATGCAGACCATGGCCATCCCGGGCCATAATTTTCAAAACTTGCATGTGCAATGCTGAAATTCATGAGAGATGAATAAGGCTACTTGGCACCACATTCTTGAATAATTATAGCTAACAATTTTGTATAATAGATGCTCTATATGTAACATGGATATTTAGCGGAATTTTGTTCAGTTCTTATTTGTACATGAATATCTTTTCTTCTCTCCAGCACCTAGCTACCTATTAATTTTATACGGCAAGTCTATCAAGCTAGCTTAGTCATGCCAATGTTATCAGAGATTAGTCTAACTACTATTATAGCTACAATTGAAATGAAAAAGTACCCAAAAGTTCAAAATAATATGTAGATTCAAGTTATTCCCAATATTAATTAAATTCTGCAGTTTGTGCAATCCTGAGTATCAAGTATTGTGACTGAGATTAAGGGTTCTCTATAATCAGTAGTAGGTTAGACCACTCTTTAACTACAAATTAGCCTACCCATAACCTTTAATTTTTTTGGCAATTGATTCAGTAAAAAGGTAAACCTTCAGAAAATTGCAAAATATTGACAAAGTGAACTTATAGTCAACACCAGTCCTTTTTCACTAACCATAATTATAGACTGTGTAATGTGGTTGAACAAAAAAATTCATGTTTGTGCCATATTATACCATAAATCATGAAATTTATGCGTGCATTTTATTCATGCTAATTCATGCGTGGTATAGCCTAGGCGCATGAATAAAATTACATTATTTTAACTAACGCAATTATTACCCACATGCATGCACCAGTGATTTACCTCAAGGTCACACGTGTTAGATAATTTGCTGAACAAACCCAGGATAGATATCGGCATATGGCAACACAACAAAGACCATCGGCGCCCGCTCGTGATATTTACCAGTTTCACGTTCTACTATGCAGTTGGGTGTTACTATTACAGTAGCACACAATGCACAATCCCTACTGCACACATGCACTGAATTGGTAGAAACACAATGTCATGCAGTTCGTAGTACAAAACATATTACTTTAATTTGGAACATTATAATACTGTACGCCAAACAGTGCATGCACGTATGATATTGTGCTTAATATATGTATTGACACACTTAATACATTGAAATTTTGTACACAGTGGAGTGAATGTCACATGCAACAAACATTTAAATGGGCTTTACAAGTGTAAATGACAGCCTGAGGGCCGAAGAAACAATCGCTCATGCACTATCGCTGATCATTATTATGTTATCGCCTGCCTTGAGCGGCACGGTAACAGTGAAATCCTACTCAGCATTGTCCAGTCTGGGGCAAAAGATCAAGTTGATCAACGAAAGTCAAGCCACATGCTTCTTTCCCACCACTTAATTCTCCTTACCCCTTCAAACATCTAAAAGGGGGAAGCCATTGGCTCTATGTCCACATCACCGTGCTGTGACACCTTACATCCTTCCCAGTACAGGCAGGAGTCAATTGATACCCTTTGCTCAGGAGTTTCTGGTCGTGCCCAGTGAAGTTCACTGTCACACTAGCTAGTTTGCCTGATCTGAAGTCCTTATTCCCCAAAATACGTGTGACTTGTACAACAAGTGCTATGACCGAACATAACCATGATCGCTAACAAACAATATTATAGTGGCATGAAGTGACGTTCAATGGATTGCACATGTTCATGCATAAAAATAATGCACACATGTACACTTAACACAGAATATGAATAAGTATCTATTGTGAAATATCATGAGAATATGGATGAATAAACAATAATAATCACATGGTATAGTTATGCCTTCCACAACACCCAGACGCACCCCTCAACTTGGTCCGGAATTTATATGAATTTATTCGCTCATGCATGTGCCATAACAATTATTTCATAATCATGAATAACAAAATAATAGCAATGCAGAATTTAATTACACAATGTCATGTACATGTACAGTATGCACAATTCCTAGATTGATTGGGAATTACGGCACTGAGGGAAAAATTATTGTGACATTGGCAATAACATCGCATGCATTCAATGCATAATAATTGTTAGTACATAATATGTAGTCAAGGAAGGTCAACAAGAAATCCGCATGAATTGTACACATTCATACACAATTATTGCTAGGAGTACACACAATGCCTCACACCAGGCTTATGTGAATAATATGACAGACTGACTGATTCAATCATGATGATGAAAAGAGTATAATATTATAAGGTGCATAGAAATAGTTTTCATGGTGAAGTACAGTTGTTCTACTAGTTATTTTTAGGTTTTCATGTATGCATTGCAGAGCCTCCAACCTTTCATCTAATAATTTTTCGTATTATAGACTAATAATTTCCATATTTTTCGAGCCTTTTCTGTATGTACAAGGCTATACACTGCACCACATGCATAGAAGGGGGTGGGGCTGGATGCTTCCAAATCCATATTTCAACATTTTTCATCTGTAAAAGCTCGTGCTTTTCCGTAAAAATCCGTATACTTGGAGGCTCTGCATTGTAATAGTCCGCCTACCCTGAACGCTACAGTATATTTAGGATTTATAAGTGCCTAAGTTACTCTGGCTACTGCTCCAGCTTAACTGAAAATAAGTCATTCTACTGTCTTCATATGCAATAATGTTTGGTACAGATCGCCAATGTTTATAGTAAAGATCGCTGGATTTAGCTATGTAGCCACCATTGTCGTTAAATGTTTAAAGATTGCCATGCAGTCATGTTGCCATTCCAAATGCCTGACGGACAAAATATATACATACAACGCTAGCTAGTGGCCAATTCCTGGCCCACTATTTGTGATCCAATATCTTGGGCTAATGCACTTGGCAATAATGCATGTATGAACCTTAATACAGAATATGAATCCGTAGCCTCACAAATAAAATGGGAGGATAAACAATGGTAACCATAGTCATGCCTTCCACCACACCCAGACACTCACTCACCTTGGTACATGGGATTTTATTAAAATGCATGTTCATGCATGCTTGGATCATAACCTCATAACAAAAGATGCAGAATTTCATGCACTGATTGCACATGCACAGCACGTATAATGCAGGTTGCACTATAGGTTCCAGGTGGCCCAAAATTCCTAGACTACAGTAACTGTGAATTATAACTTCGTGGGAAAATTGTGACATTAATTTTTTGCAATAACTATCACATGTTACTACTGGTGTTGGTGTTCTATGCTTGGAGATTTAAGATTGGAGATTTGGAGATTTGCTGCCTGAATTGTTTCTAATGCTCCAATAGTTATTTACAAAAATTAATAGTGCATAATGTAGAGGGTGAGGAAGAGAGGGGAAGGAGACCCCCCCCCCAACTGCTGGATGGAACCAGGATGTCAAATTTACGCCACTATACGTAATTTTCTTAAGTCTGATTGTGGTATGGTATCTGCAAGATTAATTGTACATTGTTTTGCATGATGCAAGCATGTACACATTTGACACTGGGCATGAATATCTTATTATTGTAAAAATCATAAAAAATGGGTGGATAAATGAATATAATATTATATCAAATATCACATGGATCCCCACCCTCTAAAACACACCCACTTCAAGCAATAGTTACATGATGATTGTTTCAACTGAGAACATGAGTTTTGGTCACAATGTAACTAGTTTGATATTAGTTGTTTATGGCTAATTTAATTTTATGATGAAACATAAAATTATACCTGTCTTCTAATTGAAGTCATCTAATCCAGAAGAAAGAGTTGTCAATAATCTTATAGACTTATTTGACTTTGCAGCTATACAAATCTTTCTGAATGCACGCCAATTGCAAATTATGGTGCTCGCAATACAAAACAAAATATAATTAAGTTGGGGAGTGAGGGAGACTCAGTTCCATATTATAATATATATATATTATACATGCTTGCATGTGCCAACCATGATAGCTATTTTAGACACTGTAGAGCAGAAAATTTTTTCACTAGACAAAAATTTTATCCAACCCAGCTGCCCTTGCATTAGAGAAATATTTCACCAAATAAATTTTTGCTCATGCAATGAAGATGTGTATGTGTATGTAGATAATCATTAACATAGAACAAAAAATTTAAGGGATAAAAAGTGCAATAATGAATGCACATGAGAAACTGCGCAGAGGGTAAAAAAGGTAATTTTCCCTGCAAAAAAGCTTTTAATAATGAAAATTAAAATATACTCTCGCAGAAAGCCCAATATGGATTAACCACACCTCCCATTTGCCTTGATTTCCTGCTAAATTGTGTGGCTTTAATAATATTGAGAGTGCTCACCTGTGTACGTAGCACAAGCATTGCAAATCGAGATTTCTCACTCAGAAATCCAAATTATAGCTATGCTATGTATACGTAGTCTACAGGTGTGACATGGCTACAAAGTATAAATTCACACTGGCACACAAGACCACAATATCTGCATGATCACCGTTTAGTGCTGATGCTTAGCCCATCGCCTACATTGGGCACACGGTGCAAAGTACGCCCATGGGCCCCCGTAAAATCAGTGTAGCTACTAGGGTAGCTATAGGTCTACTGCAGTCTTAACATGCAACGTAATCAGCAAAAAAAAGAATGTAGAAAGACTCACCAATCGTAAAGTCCCTTCTGGAGCTGCACCACATGATTGGGCAGAACAGACACTGAGGGTGTGAAAGACAACCACCAACACGGCAAACAGCCGTGAAGGCACATACGATCTCATATTAACTCTTTCAGATGACGGTATGCTTTTCTCCCAATTTTCAGTAAAACACAGTACTCAGAGTACAGTAGATCTCCTGCACAGTCTCCCCTGACTTAAATACGAGCAGCGCTGGCTAGCGCGGGTGATCGTGAGTGGTCTAGCGCGCGCGCTAGACCACTCACGTGACCGTGATTACGTACTCCGTGTGCATGCGCATGGAAGGCCAAGTGGATTTAGCGGAAACGGACGAAAACGGAAACGAAAACGAATGCGAAAACGAACACGGAAACGAAAACGAAAAAGGAAATGGTCGTCAAGAAGGTTACAAATGTGGTATAGGTCGACGACCCTGTTAGCTTTATTAGTCCGCTCAAGACAGCCGCATTTAGCCACAGGTAGCTAGCTCGTGTAAATGCTTTCCAATATTGGGCTGAAAAAGTATGACTCGGCTATGCAGCTGTCCTAAAACAGGGCCGTGTGATGTGGAGCACTTGGATGCTCACATGCACGATTGCCAATACACTTTTCACCCTAGTCTCGCATTTCATTATCATCCCTATTGCACATGTAGTACTGTCATCATTCATGATCAGCTACTTATTAACAGAACCTTGACCCGATACATAACATATAATATTATATTTGACCTATCTGGTGGTTCTCTACTGATCTATGCTACATGTATTTAGTTGAAGGTATCTACAAACTCTGGCCCTGGCCCTGATGACTGTAGGTCATCAATGCCAGCCTGAGCCTCATCCCCAGGCCCTACATGTAGGCTCAGCTTAAAGCTAGGTAGTGGCCAACGACACCAGAGGCACCAACGACACCAGGGGCACCAAGGGCACCAACGACACCAGGAGCACCAGGGGCACCGAATGGCACCGGAGACACCAAGGGCACCAGGGGTACCAATGGCACCAACAACAATAGCTATATATTATTAACTACATAATTTTATGTGTGTAAATGCTGACTTTCCATATTTATGAACTACCGGTAACAACCCTAATTACAATAATTTGCATTAATTTTCAGTTTCAAGATACAACTTACATGAGTTCACTACCAGCATGTTACTACTTACCCACCCCTGGCTTATCAATTAATATGACATCTGACAAATTATGTAGACATTCAATTCACTGTCAGATAGCTACCAAATGCAAAGACCAGAAAGGTCCTGCCTAGCCTCGTACCCAGGCCCTTCTTGAAAGGCCTGGGAACGAGGCTAGGTCATGCCAGACTTCAGACAGGCAAACTTTCAGCATAATAGCTAATATGTTGGCCCACGATATAATTTATGTAGCTAGCATGAGCAGCCTGCCTTGAGCCTGTGACAAGTCTCTGAATGCACCATGCTATCTTGCATAATAAAGTAGGCTTACAAGATCGTCGACCTATACCATATTTGGAACCTTCTTGACGACCATTTCCTTTTTCGTTTTCGTTTCCGTTTTCGTCCGTTTCCGTTAAATCCACTTGCCCGGGAACGAGTGTATCTTGTGAACCGTCTCTTGTTTATTAGGCCCCAATTCGTTATTATTAGTTTCTCATCAACCGCCCGCATCAATGTTTCAAGTTAGAATTTATTTCATTAGTGCATTCCAATGACGTAATAAAAGGCGTGGACAATCACGTGACCGACCGTGTGCAGCAGTTAGCTACAATGTTGTTGAAGAGCTAGGCCGGGGTGCTATGGCTCTGGTAAGCATCTGTGTACTGCCTAACCATGCTACTTTCATGACTGACACTCTTGATGCCACTTTTGTGACTAGTATACTGTTTGTGTGTGCCAATAGCAATGTTTGCCCAGGCAGCACCATGCATTTTATGTGCCTTTCAAGTTTGCATAAGTTGTGGTCAGCATTAATTAAATAATGGTAATACCCGCCCGCCTGCATGGTATGTTGGGAAACTACCTGATGAGAAACTAATAATCAAGGAATTGGGACCTTAATTGGCTAAATAGTAGCTACCCTCCATGATGATCATGTTCACGTGCCCCCCCCCCCCCCCCCCCCCCCCCCCCCAATCGCCAATAGTGCTGAGAAAATCGGAGTGTAGCTACAGGTATGTTCATATGCGAAAATTGGCAATTTTTAGTTCAATGATTTTTTCCAATACTGGCAATCTTTGACATCTATCTCTATATAGAAAGAAGACTGCACTTGTCCAAAATTGCCATTTCTGGCAATCTTTGACACCCGTCTCTCTATAGAGAAGACTACACTTGTCCAAAGTTGCCATTTCTGGCAATCTTTGACACCCGTCTCTCTATAGAGAAGACTACACTTGTCCAAAGTTGCCATTTCTGGCAATCTTTGACACCCGTCTCTCTATAGAGAAGACTACACTTGTCCAAAGTTGCCATTTCTGGCAATCTTTGACACCCGTCTCTCTATAGAGAAGACTACACTTGTCCAAAGTTGCCAATTCTGGCAATCTTTGACATCTATATCTCTGTATAGAGAAGACTACACTTGTCCAAAGACTTAAATTGCCAATTCTGGCAATCTTTGTCACCCGTCTCTCTATAGAGAAGACCACACTTGTCCAAAGTTGCCATTTCTGGCAATCTTTGACACCCATATCTCTCTAGTATTAAAGAATTGCCAATAATGGCAGAAATTGTTGAACTAAACATTGCCAATTTTGGCTGCAGTGTGCACCACTGAAGTTGCCAAAAATGGCAATATCAGTATGTCTAACAATATGGTACCAAATAGTGTTAAAAATTGCCAATAATGACACTAAATGTTGCCAATTTTGACATTCATTGGTACAGAGCCTGCAGTGTACACCCTTGAAGTTGCCAAAATGGCAAAATTGGGATGTCAAGGATTGCCAAATATGATAAAAACTGACATAGAATAGTGTTAAAAATTGCTAAAAATGGCAAAAAACATTGAGCTAAAAATTGCCAACTTTGGCATATGAACATAGCTCGTAGCTAGTAGGAACCGTTCAACCATAAACATGATCATGATGGAGGCTTAAGCAAAAATTGGCTCAAGCAAAACTTGTTACTAAATTAGTAGCTACTACCGGAATGCATCAGAAACAATCTCAGAGCGTTGAAATTTCCAAAATTTTCTGGGGGAGCATGTCCCCAGACCCCCCTAGCTGGTCTGTGAGCATAGGCCCACAGCATAATAATAATTGTTGTCACAGTAGCTATATACAAAGTCAAACACCTGAGCCCCCCCCCCCCCCCCCCCCCCCCCCCCCCAACTTTTATTACCGGTTCTCCGCCCTTGACTATAGCTACCTATCCAGATGATAAAATTAGTATATTATAGCAGTATTTCATACTCTGTTCTGGCTCAGAATGCACCAGAATTGATCTTAGAGCATTCAAATTACGAGAATTTTTCTGTATTCTCTAGCATTCTCATTTAGCTAAGATGTGATATGATTCTGCACATGGGCAATAGGAATCACACACAAGCTACACCCTGGAAAAAGTGTAGGGTGTGGCTGATGAGAGACGCTGGCCCATGCATGGAAGTTAAGCTGTTTGTGTGGATTGGGGCATCAGAGTCTTGGCCTTATCATTTTTCGTGAATGTATAGAACGTGAGTTTATTTTTGAAAAAATTAAATTATAATACTAATCCCAACTCAGATCAGATAATAAAATTCAGGGTGAGGTTTACTGAGATTCACCAGTTGAGAGCATAAATGTGACTGAGAAAGAGATCACTCGATTTTTCCATTAATTACATAATGATGTTAATGTTTATGAAACAGAGTTGTCTGTAAGCTTGGATGACATTGTAGCTACTAAATCAATGCTGATAATCTAGCTACTGAATAACCCTATTCATAAATAAAAAAATGTCTTTTATCCAATCCATTAGAGAGGATGAATGCTCCCCCCTCCCCACCCCGACAGCAAGTAAGAAAAATAAGAAGATATTAAACTGGGAAAGAGAGGGGGGATTGGTTAAGGTTACGGGTGACAGTTTGCATCTAGAAATTTTCGCGAGTAACAAGCGATTTGTATCTCCACAAGGGAAGCAGCTATGAAGCTGAAATAAAAACGAAATTATATATATGACAGCTGTCTCTGTCATGATGACAGAGACAGCTGTCTCAACATTGAAGCGACCTTGCCGTCGTGAAAGTCAGGCAATTGCCGCCATTGTCACGAACTCTTGCGTCAAGTTTTACCTAGACAAAGGAGTCTAGTCTACTATCTACAGCTTATTTATGAAGTACTTAACTTACTCCAGTGCTGGAGTTGGTTCCCAAGTTCATAGAGCCTCCACAAAGAGAAAGCTACACAAAAGAAGGTAATTTATGCCAAGCGTAATGGCGGACCAGGTCGTCAACACGGCTGTCTAGCTGCTTTCTGACAGGCAGTGGCCTTCAAATTTACACCAACTCCAGCCCTGCCCAGATGTCTGAGTAATAAGATAAACACTTCCTTACGGTCAAAAGAGAAGCCATTTACACGAAACTTGACGCAGAGTTTTCATTTGCGGTTCGCCTTGGTATGCTCCATTACTCACTATGGGAAATGCCCGTGCGTGGGCGAACTGTCACCCGTAACCTTAACTTAACAGCTAGCTATGGGAACCCCACAGTGATACCCAAAATCTGTGGCACCAAAAGGATTTTTTTTCCTGTGAATAATCTCAATTATCAGCATGATCACCTCCAATACATTTTATTTGTTAAAGCAATTATCAAGGCATTGATGATTGTGCTATAGTTAGAATGTCAAGTTCAGGAAGGGTGAGGTTCTTGATGGCTTGTGTACGGGGAGATATTGAAAGACTTCGGGAGCGGGTTACATGTGCATGCAGCATGCATTAGATGATGTCATGTTAGTGTGAGTGTGTGTGTGTGTGTGAGAGTGTGTATTGAATACATGTGCAATGTGTGCATGTGGATGTCATTCAGTCAGTACATATGCAATGTGCTCGTGTCTGCTTCTGCAGTATTAAGGTCAGTTCTCGATGATGACAACACTGGTAATGCTGCTAAGCATGCATTCATTATAAAATTCAGAGGGGTAGACAGAAGTGCTTAGAAGGCATTTGAAATTGCCGTCGGTATTGGTACACAGTATCAATCCAGAAGCGTAGGAACATGATTTAATAAGGGGGCTCTCTAGCCCAGAGTTCAATTATTATAATATGCAATTCAGCAAAATGTAGGCTCAAGAAAATAAGGCGGGGCTCCAGCCCCCGGAGCCACTGGGGTTCCTATGCCTATGTGTAGTTTCCTCACTAAAGAATCAATGAAGATCTCAAATGGGAGTAGGTTCTGAATGACAACTGGAGGATGAAAGTGGAAGATAAAGTGAGGGTACTCCTCTGCTGGAAGGTCTCTTCTCTGCTTGTACTTCTCTTCTTTACAGTGCACACAAATGAAGTCACGGATGCTGTCATCTCCCTCCATGACACATTACAAATTATTGATACAATCAGAGTCTCTTTTGCTCTTCCATATTATATTATTATATAATATTATTATATAGGATGGGAGGTCCCAGAGGTTTGAACCTGTACACCGGGAACTAGCTAGTAGCTGAACCGTGCAGTAACTGTCTTTTTTGATACCAGTCACAGCAACATCCACTACCAGACCATAAGCTTCTGACGTATGCTATGTCCACCATAATAATTGCAGGAATTCATGATCACTGTTAAAATATCATTCCCAGTTCAAGTGCATGTGGCAGGCATTATATTATAATAATTAGATCCTACTTGTAACAAATACAGTGATCTGATTGGTTGAACTACAGCATCTATCCTCCATAAAGTAAGCCCCATAAAACACCATGTAATCTCCATGAAAAACCTGCATGGTAAATTTTTTTGCCCATGGCTAGTTTGTTGCTAGGCAGTTGTTTGTATACAGAGCTTTTGGGCATTGTTGCTAGGATCTAAATTAGGCCAGACCAATTTAATTTGTTGTTACTCGGATATTGTGCGGTAAAAATTGGAGCGAGCGATCGAAAAAAAAAGAAAAAAAGCAATTAATTGGGTGTGGTTATAGACCACAATCTAATTAAGACAGACTAATGTGACTATCTAGGACCAGGAAATCAAGATAGAATACAAAAACCACTCTACCATACATAAGCTCCACCCAACTTAATTAAATTTTTTTTTTCTGTTTGCCCAAAAATTGGAGCGAGCGAATCCGTGCAACAACTTATTTAATTGGTCTGGCCTTAGTTAGACACTGCATGTTTGAACTGGAGGGTGTGGAATGATTGAGACTATCCACACACAAAACGTGCACTATAGAATTAAGGCCTTGGGCATGCATATGCAATCATTGGCAATGTACGTACAATGCAGTAGTCCCTCTCCACAGTTCCCACTTCAATCAAGTTCCGATTGAGTAACCATAGAAAAAATAGCTACTTATCAACCACCATAGTATTATTATAAAAACATTCAAAGTTGTAATAATAATTATTGGAATTACAAGCAATGTTCATTGATGAATAGCTACTGTGCAGTGTGATATCGATCTCACAAAAAAGGGTATAGACTATCAAACAAAATTAGACCGCGTTGTTGACTGCGTTTTGGAGTTCAATGGCTACTTGACCGAGTTGACTGTCATCAAGGAGTTCATAGAGACCCTCCCAGGTGGCAGGATAGTGGCGGGGAGGGTGGTCCAGCCAGTGAGAGAGAACAGCCTCACAACACTCCTCATCGTCCATTCTCTTAGCCCACACCGCAAGCTGCTGCCTGGGAACCACCAAGTTGCCGATCTTTCTCCACTTGTGCATGATGGACTGCTTTAGTCGGAACTTGTTCACCTCTCCTCTCTCATTCCTCCACCTGATGACAGTGAGGTTGGCAGATGTGGGCTTAGCTGTAGATACAGAATGTTAAGTGAAGATCCTTCCATGATTACGCTAACAGAAATAGTGCTCACGGATTTCATCTTTGGTGCTTCTAATGTAAGTGTACTCGGCAATGTGGGGCAAATTAGAGCCTGCAATGACAAGGGCAAGTCTCAGTATAAAAACACGTTACAACATTATTATTTGGGACCAGGTTGCTGGAATGCATACATGCATGAGCCACTATAGTTAGGGATGGGGTACAGCCATCCACAATCACCACATTCCACCAAAATTTAATAGTACATGTACTAATATGGAATAATTGATAGTTTGTAACTCTGGCAGCTAAAAGCCAGTGACCAACAGGCAGTTGTGCTAGCTACCTTTAGCTGCATTAGTACCTGGTGACGTTGAAGCAGTAGCTGCCATTCGACCAGTAGGGGGAAAAGCACTTGATGTGGGCCCTGATAAAAATCGCAAGTCAGAATGAGCCACTCCAAAAGATGCTATGAAATCATGCATGGGTTGAAGTCAGATTAACTCCATTATTATGCAATAGTGTAAAGATCTTATACCTTCAGGATAAGATATGTCTCCAGTACTTAAAACACCATATTCAGCAATGTGTTGCAAATGAGCATCTGCTATAGAACAGACATACAATTTCATGTGAATAAAATAAATAGCATATCCACCATAGTAAATTTGAGCATGACAGAAACTCACTGTCACAAGGGACATCTGGTGCATTGGCTGGTGAAGTAGTAGCTCTCAGTGATGAAGCAGAGACACCTAGTCCTGCAATAGAAAGCTGATTATAACCTAAGGTATAGTGCATAGTATTACAGAAAAGTATTGTGACAGTCAAAACATTAATATTCAAGCCAGTTACATAAGGTGCACATGCAATATAACATGTTACATGATTTCTCCCCACCTTGCAATGGTGATACTAGGTGTCCAGCTGCAGTCTGCAATTGACCAGTGGAGGGCAACACACCCCTACCTAGAACATCAGCAACAGATAGCTTATAGCTACATGCTAGTGATGACAAAATTAGTTACCTTCACTGAGCAGAGATTGAGAGACAGCAGGTGGATTAGCTGAAGGTGGAAAAGCTGGTGTTTCTATGAAAGTCAAAATACAATACATCATAATACTTCCTATAGTGTTAAATTAGAACATAGAAAATTATTGCATACCTCGATCAAACCAGATTGTAGACCTTTCATTAAGAGCATTAGACTCTGAGGTTTCAACACATGTACAGGTACTGCCCGTCCCACTCTCCTGCACTAGCGCAGCATGGCGGTCACTCTGAGGCAGCGAAGCAGGATCTCCATGGCAACAACAAAACACACCCACCTCTGGCCGATCGTTTGAGTAGCGAAGCTTTTCCGAGGCAGCCTCTATTCCAGCTAGAATCTCCTTTCGAATAATGGGGCACATCTCACGGCAGACTGAGGCTTTCGTTTTGAATGCAACGTGAACCTCAAAGAAGTAGAAGGCATCGATCAAGGTGACGAGGCAAGAATGCTTGGGAAGACGAAACGTGACGCAATTGCGAGCGACAAGAATGACCTTCTTATTCAAGTGCTGAATGCTCCACTTGGACTGCTTCATCAGGTGGACCACAAGGCAACAGAAGACTCCAGCACGTCGACACCCACAAGGAAAGAGAAAGAGAAGAGGAGCAGCTGCTGAGGAGAAGACTCGATGTTTCTCAAGCTCTTCTCGGGACAGAACATCCAAGAGAGCTGGCATGAAATACTCATCTACCCCTGTGACCTCTACTAACAAAGGCTCAAGAGGAACTACCACTAGCTGATTCTGCAGCAGCTTCAAAAGCTGTGGAGACTCAAAAATGCCCTTCTCGAAATGCTTGCAGGTGCCATTCATGAACTCTTCGGTGACTACACCTTCGTAGCAAAAACGCATCCAGTTGCCCCTCCGTGAAGAAGGCCTACCATGTCGTAGCAAGTATCCCTCCTGCACTAGATCAGAAACATTATCAAGAGGGACCTGGGAATCGACAAAGACCACCTCAGGAAGGGTGGAGGAATACTTGATGACATTCAGCCCATTGAAGAACTTCAGAGCTGCATCAAAAGATCTCTCGGTGAAGCCAAGGGTGTTGGCTATTTTAACACACTGCTCCCTACTAAGCACCCTCTTCCCTAGCTTCTTTGCTAGCCCTTGAATGAGAAGCTCTAGGATGAACCACCAGATAGGAACCTTCACCTCTTTGCCCTGCTTAGACTTTTCAACATCCACACGAATATTTGCAGCAACTTCTTTATCAAAGTCGTGAGGATCAATTGTGTTGACAGGGCGGAGCAAGCTTTCCATACCTTCGTAAAACACTAAGTGTGGCTTGAGCTCAGGCCCAAAGATCTTGAGAAGCTTTTCATTCTTTTCTTCTATGCTCTCTGAACACTCATGGGCTTTATCGCGATGAGTTCCAATTACGATGATGTCTGGAACTTCATCACTCGATCGAGAAAGCAAAGAGCTGGTAAGGCACTTGATCTGCTCAGTGGTGGTGAGGTGTGTGGAGGACTTCTTGCTCACACACTGGCCATCCTGATAGTACTCATCGGGAGGATGGTCGTCCAGCCTGTCGGACAGCCGAGACACAATGATGACCGAGGAGACATCGTGAATGAAGAGTGGAAGTAGCTCGTGGAACTGGGGCTGGCCTCCGCTGTCGGTGAAGTAGATCCACACGGAGCTCATGAGCTCATCTTCCTCCTCCATAGTGAGCTCTTCCCCTGCAATCAGCTTCTCGAGTGAGGCAAGCAAAGACTCTACCATCTCATCTAAAGCAGCTGCCTCATTCTTGGAACTAGAGGACCCAAGCTCGCCCTTGGCCTTGCCACTAGAAGACGATTTGCCTGCCATGGCAGCTAACCTGCTTGTAGCGGTAGAGCTGGTAGCTACCATTCCAGCGGCTGCAGCTGTCATGGACCCCTCAAGGAGCTCAAGATAATCATTCAACTCAGGAGGGATTTCCACTCCGTGCTTTTTGGCATTTTTGCGGATGAATCGGGCTATCATAGGGAGCAGCTTGTCGGAGCTCACCTCCTTCCACTTCCCACGCAGCTTGTGAAAGAGAGATGAAGAGACGGACCTAATCTTGATGGGGTGCTCGGCACAGATGGTGCTGGTGCGGGCGTCAGGTGGCTTCCTGCCCATCAGAAGACACTTCAAGCACGTCTTGCCCACTCCTGGAGTGCCGACCATAAGGGCGATGAAATTGTTGAGCAAGACGTAGCCCTGCTTTAGGGCATCTTCAAGGATTTTTTGAGCCTCAATTGCTGCACAAGTTACATTTGTAATTGAGATGGAGAATTGTCGTCAATTTACAAGAGTGTTGACCACAACATAGCTAATTACGTACATATCTACCAACCTATCCAAAACAAAAGGTGAGACATAATCTTTAAAGAAGCGAAATATGAGGCCACTAAAGTACTGCAAAAAGAGTATCTCTCTTTTAAAGCGGGAGCGTGTCCTTGGTGGGTAGCTATTAAAAAATATCAAAATTACTAAAAGTGGGAGAAAATTTCTAAAAATAGTAATTTTGGTCCAAAATCAGGATGTTCTTAGGAAAACAATACAGAGATCGAATTAAGAGGTAAAAACATGTATATCTACTGTATAGCCGGAAACTTTGGCGGGGAATTAAATTTGGCAGTTTCGCAGACTATATCACAACCGTCAAATTAAAATCCGCCAAAATTTCCTACTCGCATATAATTATACGTATGCCGATCCCATACCGAACCGCCAAGTTTAAATCCGCTAATATTCTTGCATTAGCGATTTTGGGCTCAACCGCCATATTTAATTCCCACCAATATTTCCAGCTATACGGTATATCCTTGAAGGGTATATACACCTCATTCATTATTATAAGACTATACTAAAACGAGAAGGCCACTTGTAAAGAGAGAGAGAGAAAGAGAGAGAGAGAGAGAGAGAGAGAGAGAGAGAGAGGGAGGGCGGGAGTTGCTGCTTACCTTCTTTGTCAGCTGCTTCTTTCTCGGCTGGTGGCTGCTCGTTTTCTTGTGGCACTGCAAGGTATACAATATTCCTGAGGTAAATCATAATACTATTTTTAATGTAATAAAGTAACGTTTGAACCTAGCTTTGTGTGAAATTTGTTAATACGGAAATGGTCATCAACTGAACAAAGCAAGGAATGTGCGGTACATATTGGCAGTAATCAAATTTGGTAATTGGGTCAAAAGTAACTATAATGAATAAGCGAGAGCTTTTTAAGAGCGGTGCTCCATTATTAATTTTACAAGGGATTCCCACCCCCAATGCTGGCTATTATTACTTCTTTGTTGCCTAATAAAGCCCCCTCCCCAAACACAAACTCATATCTATACCCCCGCTTTAGTGACTTCTCTATAAAAGTCATAATCTGTGTACATGAGGTAGAAAAGGGGGAGAGGTTGCCTATTCCCACTACATGAATGATTGTATAGCCATAGTACGTCCCTTGCCATGGCATATGATTTAGTGTATTGGTTCGTAGTACATGGGGATATCCTCTAAGGTTTGTAGGATAGATTACAAAGAAAATTTGATAATCATCATAATACGTAATACCATGATAATGCATGTGAACAATAGTACAATCAATAAATAATATGATTGGTGACCTTTACCAAATGGCAGCATACAGTGGTATAACAGTGCAAGCTAATCAATTGGGCAATCAACATTCACAGGGATCATAGGCAGCATTATTAGGTTTAAAATTAAGCACTCCATTTGATAATATTCATTGTACTTGTGTAATTATATCAAAAGCAAACCTTGGTTTAATTTTGCTTCGTGTTCAGTTGCTTGAGTCTCATATTTCTCGACATTCTCCTTCCACACCCGGATATTTCTCCTTGTCTGCTCTAGTTCAGATGATGGGGCGTCAGTAATCTGCCCCAACATCTCCAGCCTCTGTTTAAAGAGAACATGAACACATCACTACCACTTCAACAACTACCATCATAACACAATCACTAATGGGAGGGCCAACAAATTTAATTAATACACTAAGTTAACGTATGTACATGTCCACTGTACTGTATTCCTCCACTTGAAACAGCAAGCTAACAACTACACCACAATACACACACAGACAAACTGACAAGAGTGTTTGTATGGGATACTAAAATGGAGAGTAGCTAATGTGCACAGAGCACAGGGATGTGTGTCTACTGTAGGTGCAGCTGGTTTCAAGCTGAGCATGTACTCCATTATTCCAGCTAGCACAGCTGGTAAAGAGCACCTACCATACATACTGCAGACATAAGGTGACAACTACAGAGCTAGCCACTGTCACTGGAGTCAGTCATGAAGCAGTCTAGTCAGGCTAAGAGACACCTCAGCACTTTGCTCCCTACATGCTTTCAACATGTAGACTAGTTGTGGTTTTATGTTCAAAACATAAGTAGCTTTTCTATTAATTCTGACAATAACATTGTGTCAGGTATCAGTGGATCACTAGTTCACAGACTAACAGTCCCTGACAGCATACAAGGTCTAAGATGTTGTTTAATAATTTAGCGCAACAAGCATGACACAACATACTCAAATGCACGCTGACTGACACACTACAGTTTATCTCAAACCTACCTCGGCCATGCATGTTGTGGTACATTTCACAACCCAACCCTCATTCAGGTAACAGATGAATGGGAGTCAGTGAGCACCAATTAGGACACACTTAGTGCATGGCTTCTCAATGTTCACAACTACCATACATACACTCCATAGTCTACCTCACACACCAGTACTTACCAGTTCCTGGGCTCTTTGGCCTGTCTGTGCATCTGCCTTTCTCTGTAAGCAATGAGAGAGAAAGAGATCGAGTATGAATGATGATGTGTAGGTTGACCAAAGTAGCTATGTAATTCTATAATTGAGGAGGTAAGGTCAGTAGCTACTGCGGTGGCTTTACCACTTATTTCATGGCATCTATTACATCACGGACACTTCCATGCAACAAGAGACACCCAACCATGTCTTCCATGGGCAAGCAACTGGAAGCACATTTATAAATTGACAAGCTTTGTGCATTTACAATCTGATAATTATATGGGAAGGTACAGATGTATGTAAGTCAACCACAAAACAAGGAGAGGATTAAATCTACTAGTGATCATGTACACCCTAGTAGCAGCCACTTTTCATACTGATCTGTACATAATACATACAGAGGGGTGTGGTTTGTTAATTATCATAAAGTGAGTGCTAGCATGAGATAGGGGAATTCCCCTCCCACACTCTCCAACATGTGACTGGTCCAAATCAGCCATAATGGATGGTGAGGGTGTGACATGTTAATGACCAGAACACAGCCTCCCACGGATTACCACACACCTAATGCATCCATAATCACAACAGCGGAGTAGATGCACACAGAATATTAAAGGCATTGTGTCCATGCATAAGGTGTAATTGCTTTTTAATGAGATCATTAGTTCAAATATTCAATTAAAGTGGGCACAGGAAGTATGGGCACTCCCAATATCACGGTATAGTCCACAGATTCTGAAGTACGCGGAGATCAAACACATGCAGCATAAAAGACATTCGCGACGGTCGAGTTGAGAAGCCTGCAATCTTCGGTTATGGACGGCTATACTATAGAGTAAGAATACTGATAAGTATAGGATCGAGAGCCTACACGATGCCTAGAAAGTCAAACGCCCAGCAGAAAGAGCCTCAGCGGGCTGATTTGAATATACACGAGAACTTATCAGCCATCCGCCACGCTCAGTGTTCATTTACCGCGTGGGCGCGTGCGGCTTCAATTAGCAGGCAATCAGCACTTATAGCATGACACAATGCCTTTAATGTAAAAACACGCCCACTAATTAATATTATGTATAACCATGACATGTAAAATTAATTAACATGTGACCATACTGCACTGCAATAATGCTCAGTTCATGGCAAACAACAGCTTCGATTAATATGATCATCACATCAATTTTTTCTGTCTTACCTGTCTTGAGGTTGCCAGATCTCTCTTTGTCTGAGTGATCTCCATCTCCCTGGAGAGCACCCTCCTCTCTTCTTCATTACTGGCCCGGCTCAGTTTACCCCAGAGTTCACGTGCTTCCTGCATATGAGGATTGGCAAGAACCACACCCACCCACTCTCACTCATGACTAGTCTAGCCAGCTATAGACCCCTCCACTAATTTCCACATGCACACACTTTACAGTCCTCATAGTCAACAAACTCAAACAAGACTAGCTCATCAACAACTTACATACCTGATCCAATCTTCCACATTCACGCTGCAAACAATGAGATATACTACAATCATCACTCTGATTACAAACTATCAAGTAAGTAAAAACATAGCAGCATAGGAATACACAACATTAACACTCTACACACATGAACAGTGTTAGGCCTACAACTAGGCATTCAGCCTCCCCAGCCAATAATCTCAACACCAACTACAACGGAGGCCAACTAACTAGCTACTTAGGACAATAATCTGACTTACATAATGGCGATAGTTTTCTTTCTGCAATGAGAGAAACAGTCATAAGCATAATACATGTCATTGTACATACTTTTTACACACAGATTAGAGCTCTATAGAGCACATACCCACGCGCTCTGTAGCCACTGTAGCGTAGTATTGCAACACTCTGAGGCATGCATGTAGCTGTTTCATGACGTGATAACCCTTTCCAACACCATGCTTGAGCATGCGCAGTCGCATCCACATACTATTATGCTAAAAGAGTGGGTGTGGTCGATAAACCACAGGCATGCTGAACAGAAAATGCACGATTTGTAGTACTAGTAAGCCTTTTTTAGAAATTCGAAGCGCGTACAAACCCGATATCTACTGATTGGCTGTGCTTACAGCACGCACGGACGCCTAGAACTCGAGATCTGGCGATTTTCGTGCCGACGACAACGACGATAACAGACGGACAAACCGATTGCTTTACCCCTTGCGCATGTGTGCGGGGTAATAATGTCATGATACATGTAGCTAGGCTAGTCATTGTTGAGGAGGGCCTTCACTCATGCACCCAACTGTTTATGCACGGTGTGACTAGGGTGGATGTGTGTGGCAAATCCAGGCCAAGTCCACATAACAAAGATACACCTCCATGGAGGAAGAGCATTATGCCCTAATTAGTGATGCTTTAGGGAAACCTTATTAATGTCCAAACATGTAGCTGATTAAATCCTAGTGATATTGAAGAGGGTGAATAATAAAATATGCTGACTCCAAAATATCCAATTATATTTTTATACATGAAAGAGGTAACTAAATTCATCAATAATTCTCGATCACAAAGTATTCAGTATTCAGTAAAATTAATAGCTATATAAATGGTGGTGTATCCTTGTTCTGAATTTGCACGTGGTCAATATGGGAAAAGCTAGTCATAAAACACCAATGTCAAGAGATGGAGGGGTTGAAAGAGCACAGTGAAATAACAAAGCACATGCTACATGGCTCATTAAAACCCCTCCCTCTGATAAAGACGTAATTCTTAGCGTCATGACTAGGTTGAGTTATGCCACTCACGACAGCCAATGTACTAAACAAAATATGTCCCTCATCATAAATGTGGAGCATAATCACTTAGATCCATTAAGAAGCACTGTGTATCATAACAATATCTTACCACATGATGCTTCCACTCTGGATCATTTTTAAACACTTCCTGCAAAAGGAATAAGGAACAGAGCACTCATGTCAGTGTCAGCTCAAGGCATCTCTAGCTACACACACACAGTCTGGGGGGCCAGCCCCTTCACAAGAGAGAGGAAGGGTCTGGTGTCATGACTAGATGCCAGTTGTTATGTAATACTTGTAGTTACGTGGTGTGCAAACCACACTCATGAAGATCTATATAGCACCTGGTTGGTCAGAGCTAATGGTAGGGACAGCCCGAATAAATTATTGAACAAGAAAATCTGTCACCTGATTGGTCAGCCTGTGCATTTGGGATAGCCCCATTATATTGGTGATGACATGGAGCAATCTGATTGGGCAGCACTCCTAGCTGCAGCAGTACAACTCGTGTATAGTCATGACACCAGAGCCTTCCTCTCTTGCGAAGCTGGAAAAAGGGGCTGGCCTGTAATACACAGTGGTAAGTTGTGCTTCAGGCCTGGCACTTCACTCTGGCTAGCCTGGGCGGCCATAGCCTCGTCCCCAGGCCCTTGAGGGGAAGGAGGAGAAAGGGCCTGGTACACACCGTTTGCGCATGCGCCAACCTTTCCGTAAAAACGTCTGTAAAAATTTACGTACACTAACCCCTACCACGTGCTGACAAGTAAAATGGTCCATATGCCTACAGGGGTGGGGATTAAATTACACTATTCAAAGATGTACTCCAGCGTTAACTGGCAGGAAAGAGTGTAGGGGTACACTCTTTCCTGCCAGTGTTACTCGGGAAATTGGGGGTTAAAATAGTGTGGG
Organism: Cliona cf. orientalis; assembly: GCA_963930775.1. NCBI lineage: Eukaryota > Metazoa > Porifera > Demospongiae > Clionaida > Clionaidae > Cliona > Cliona cf. orientalis. The sequence goes on from OZ005697.1 coordinate 7,816,915, forward strand.
GGTACACAAAGGTCAATGCCCACGTATTACTTGGGAGGAAACAGTGTAGGGGTACACTCTTTCCTGCCAGTATAACGGGAAAGAAAGAGTGTAGGGGTACACTCTTTCTGGCCAGTTAATATCGGGAAGAGGAGAGTGCAGGGGTACACTCTTTCTTGCCAGTTAATAAGTGGGCAGAGAAGAGTGCAGGGGTACACTCTTTCTTTCCAGTATTAGTAAAACTCGGGAGAGCAATAGTGTGGGGGTACACTCTTTCTTGTGTTTGCTAGTAATTATTGCTCTGACAATGTATGCAGCACTGGTGGCCTGCATGCATTCCACTCACTATAGAATTAACCTCAACATTAATGCTTCCAGGATTAATTTTTATGGAAGGAGTGTACCACGCTGTGATAAAGAAAGAGTGTACCCCTGCACTCTTCCCTCCCTGCTTACTAACTGGCAAGAAAGAGTGTACTCCCACACTATTGCTCTCCCGAGTCTAACTACTACTGGAAAGAAAGAGTGTACCCCTGCACTCTTCTCTGCCCACTTATTAACTGGCAAGAAAGAGTGTACCCCCACACTATTACTCTCCCGAGTTTTACTAATACTGGAAAGAAAGAGTGTACCCCTGCACTCTTCTCTGCCCACTTATTAACTGGCAAGAAAGAGTGTACCCCTGCACTCTTCCCTCCCTGCTTACTAACTGGCAAGAAAGAGTGTACCCCCACACTATTGCTCTCCCGAGTCTAACTACTACTGGAAAGAAAGAGTGTACCCCTGCATTCTTCTCTGCCTGCTTATTAACTGGCAAGAAAGAGTGTACCCCTGCACTCTCATCTTCCCTGGCCACACTCTTTACACTCTTTCTTTCCAGTATTAGTTAGACTCGGGAGAGCAATAGTGTGGGGGTACACTCTTTCCCGTTATACTGGCAGGAAAGAGTGTACCCCTACACTGTTTCCTCCCAGTAATACACAGGCATTGACCTTTTTGAACCCCCACACTATTTTAACCCCCAATTTCCCGAGTAACACTGGCAGGAAAGAGTGTACCCCTACACTCTTTCCTGCCAGTTAACGCTGGAGTAAATCTTTGAATATGTATAGATTCTACCTATAGAATACGGAATGACCTTCTGACCTTCGCACTAGCGCTCATGCTAAACGGGCGCCTACTTTCTTTGGAGTCCTTCATTGATCGATATGGCAAAGTCCCTTGAGCTCCCTCGAAGTCTCACTCTAAACTCGAACCGTTTAAGCCTGCCAAAGGAGTTAAGGTCAAAGGGCAAGTATACTAGGAAATATCCAATCCCCTAAGATTCTTAGTAGGGTAACGGAGCATGCGCAAACAGTGTGTACCAGGCCCTTTCTCCTTCTCCCCCTCAAAGGGCCTAGGGACGAGGCTAGGCGGCCACCCCACAGCTAGGAATCAGCTACAGCAACCTCTTCTAATGCAGCTAGCTACTCACTGGAAACTGCACTCATGCAGCATGTACTGACTAGATGGAGATAGTGTAAGTATTATTATTAAAACTATGGTTAGAAATTTCAGTGACTCACCATACATCTCGCATCAAAAGCCTCCTTGTTCCAAGAAGATAATTTGTCATGTTTGTTCGCCATGATAGTTCTGGATCACTTGCATGTACCTCGGTCACGCCATTACTTCTTCTCTAATAACCCGAATAAACCAGTAAAATTGAATATTCATATTCAACATCGGAACGCGGAACGCGCAGGGTGGGGTACGGGTCTGGGGACGAGACTAGGCGCGTGGGCACGAGACTAGAACGCGCCATGAGTGTTGTCTGTGTGAAGTGTGTGTCAGGGAAGGCCTCCCTGGAGTGCTCACAATGCGGCCAAGGTCAGTCTCAACTCCGTAAACTCTTCACTACTTCATACCCTCTCTGTCTTGTCGCCCTCACGGGCTGGCGGCGGCTGCTGGGAATTTTGTGCTGTGATTGTTGATGCAGTGTTTGGTGTGGGCGGCTCTGCTCCACTGTGTGAGGCCTGTTCCAGCGACATACATCAGACGACGTCTGCTCGACATAATATCAAGACTATTGTAAGTGAACCAGCACATACCGTCATAGATACCATCTAGCCTCGTCCCCAGCTCTGTTCGAAGAGAGCTGGGTACAAGGTTAACGGATACCATCAAGCAGAGCTGTATCAATCTATGATAATTTCGTTATATACAGGGCAGAATTGACAGCAGTGCAAAGCCAGACATGGTTAAAACATGAGAAGATCTCTCTCTCTCTCTCTCTCTCTCTCTCTCTCTCTCTCTCTCTCTCTCTCTCTCTCTCTCTCTCTCTCTCTCTCTCTCTCTCTCTCTCTCTCTCTCTCTCTCCTTCCCTCCCTCTCAGTCTAATTTTTCTCTGTGCAGTGTGGTGGTAGTGAGTGGCTTTCTTCAGTGAAGAGATGATTCATCAAGTCCAAGCCAACCGTCAGTTGTTCAAAGAGCAAGTGGAAAAGGCCTTGGATGACTTCAAACAGCTCCTGGACACCAGACAGGCTATGAGTATTCACACAGTTTAATGCTGTACCGTAAATCTGGAAATTTTCGTTGTAAAAATATTTTCGTAGTCGATGGCGGCTACGAAAATTAATCTTACGAAAATTAGCATGCACTATTAACGCTAGTGCGGTAAGGGGTCGTTCCTACAAAAAAAATTTTTACACGAAAATTTATCATACGAAAGTTTCTTTACACGAAAATTTCCAGATCTACGGTATTCTTGTCTTGTAGTTGGTACACGAGTATGTAAACATGTTCTAATGACGATCAATCTTGAGCATCGATAGTTAGACATATTTTGTGTCATGTATATATACATGTACATGTACATGTACATGTACATGTAGGCTTGTTCTCCAACTCTGATACTGTGTGTGAGCGTAAAGTGAAAATGCTGAGTCAGCTCCTAGAGCAGCTGCATGCCATGGTGACCAGTAGTGGGTGTGGTCCCACCCCTCCCCCTCCTCCTCCTGCTGCTCCATTTCCCGCCCTTCCCAGGAACACATCTTGTGGATTTGTTCCTCCAATGGCGACGCTTCAACACGCCTCGGTTTGTCTGATGGCTGACTGCTCTGACGAGGTGAGAGAGGGAGACAGGGTGAGTGTGACTGCCATTGGTAGCATCGACCAGAGTGGCTGCTTCTCTGTGAGGATCTTTCCAGACAGAGTTGGGCTCCAGGACATCATGCATGCTACAAAACATCTCAAACACTCTGGAGTGAGTTATACACGTCCTATCAGTGGTTTTCAAGGCAAGACTTAATTTTTTATTCTGCTTATTTCATGTGTCTAAGCAGGCACTGGGGTCCCTAATTTGGTTTCCCCTGAGTTTTGTATCCCCCTAGCCTCGTCCCCAGGCCTTCTGAGGGGGGAGGGGGAAGGAAGGCCTGGTATCCACTGCATGCGCATGCGCTGTTATTATTCAGATTCTGAATAATCCGATTACGTACGGATACTGCCTAGTATACTTGCCCTTTGACCTTAATGCATCGTGCTCAACGTACCTAGTAATGGTACGCTTAGACAGTTCGAAGTTCGAGCGAGATTTCGAGGTGGCCCGAGCGACATTATTCATCGATCGACAAAGGCCTCTAAACAGTGTGGGCACGCGTTTAGCGTGATCGCGAGTACAAAGGTCAGGATATCATTCCGTATTCTTTAGACACATGGACCGTTTCACTTGTCAGCACGTGGTAAGAATTAGTGTACGGACACTTTTACGGTAAATTATACGGAAAATGTAGCGCATGCGCATGCAGTGGATACCAGGCCTTCCTTCCCCCTCCCCCCTAGAAGGCCTGGGGACGAGGCTAGTATCCCCCCAAATTATGTCTACATGTATTATGCCCCTGTATGTGTATGCAAGAGCATACATGTACATGTGTAATACGCAAAATTTTCATTGTTAAAATTTTTGTTTTGTGAAAAATGACAAAAAATTTTTAGGCGAAAATAGTTAACAGTGAATATATATTATTATGGCATGTGCTTGAAGTTGACAAAATATTATTGTTTCTTTCTGTAATTGACAGAATAGACCATGCCCTGTTCCCTCATCAACCTTTGAACCTTCAGTCCAGGCTGCTCTTCTCGGCTAGGTACAGCGGTGGTACAGGGCAAAGGTCATAGACCATTCGTCGAATCGGGGAAAGGTAAAGATTAAGAATCTTCACTGATAGCTACAATCTCACCCCCTTTCTCTCTCTCTCTCTCCCTCTCTCTCTCTCTCTCTCTCTCTCTCTTTTTCTCTTTCTTTTTCTCTATCCCTTTGTCTCTCTCTCCCTTCTTCCCCTCCCCTCTCTCTCGCTGAAGGTCAAAGTTTATTTCGTTGACCATGGCAACATAGAAGACGTGCCGACCTCCAGCGTTGGTCCTCTCCTGGATAAGTATCAAGTCTTCCCATTTCAGATGCTCTAGTGTTGCCTCAGCGCCGATACCAAATTCAACTTATAGGTACATGAGTATAATATTATGTGCATGCATATTATATACAAACGTATAAGTACATAATATATTATAGTATTTACACGTATAATGCGAAAGTTTTCTCCACAAAATTTGGCATGCCCCTCGCACCTATATGAATGATGTAGCATTCCATGAAAGTTTTTTCACAAAATTCTCACTTCCTACTGATCTGCGAAAGTTTTCTCCCTTGAATGTTTCCTGCTACCTTAGTGTTGCTAAAGTTAACTGCATCTTAATTTAGCGAATTTAGCGACTGGAAGCAAATTCGCTAAATTAACATGAGGCTAAAATTTCTTCGCGATGACAATTCGTTTAATTAGGAACAAGGCTAACTGAAAAATTGAAAAAAAGCAATAACGCGCATTCGAGCTGTCGTCCAGTTCTTCATCAGATGGTGACTTCTGCGTTCATGGCCTGTACTATAGTCTCTAGTATCTGTTGCGTAGTTACCTCACTGAGCATCTGGAATGATCTACTACTTTGAGACATTAAAAATTTGTTGTGTATATAAATTATAATATTATAGCTTGAAACCAAAATTGCTAACTTAAGTTGTAGCTAAATGATCTCTTTTCAAAATCACTAAATTTAAGTGCTATTAACTTTAGTAACACTAAGGTATACGGTACACACACTCACTCACATAACATTGTGCATACCGTATTTCCTCGATCAGACGCCGCCCTCGAATAGACGCCGCACTCGAATAGTCGCCGCTAGCTACACATGCCCAATCTTTACTGTCGCCGCCCTCGAATTATCGCTGCACTCTCTAATTAGAGCACACTTGCCACGCCCTTAAACGGTGTCCACGTGCTTACGAGCGGTGCTACTGTACGCGAGAAAGCCATCAAGAGACTAGTAAAGCTTCTGACGAAGGCAGACTGTGAAAAGCAGCTAGGTATTGAACTTAGAACAAACCTTTTCATTATTCTTGTATGCAGTTCTACTACTATGAAAGTTTTTGTCGCCGCCCTCGAGTAGTCGCCGCCCTCGAATAGTCGCCGCTAGTTTCAGCAGAGGGAAAAAATTAGTCGCCGCGGCGTCTACTCGAGGAAATACGGTATCCCCAGATATCAAGCCAGCCAATGTGTTTGTGACGGCGTCGGCTGTGGTGAAACTCGGTGATCTTAGTCTGGGGAGGTTCTTCAGCTCAAAGACAACAGCTGCACACTCCCTCGGTACGACCACTATACCGTACAATAGCATTCATCTCGGGGGCGGGGGTGGAGGTTGGAATTTGCACTCTCTGAGGTTAGGCTAAAAGGTATCAGATATTATATCCCCGCCCCCTCCCCCAACTACCCACTTCCAGAAATTTAGCTATGTTGTGTCTGTGCACTCGTGTTCCTTTAAAATAGCCACTATGAGAAGAGCTCTATTTATCCAGAGATTGAAAAATACCTCATTTCTTATTGTTAATAGTTGAGCGACTTGTACTTTTATTTTTCATTGTTCCAGTTGGCACTCCCTACTACATGTCCCCGGAGAGAATCCACGAGAATGTTTACAACTTCCGATCGGACATCTGGTCCCTGGGATGTCTGCTCTACGAGATGGCAGCCCTCCAGTCCCCCTTCTACCGAGACAAGATGAACCTTTACTCCCTTTGCGAGAAGATCGAGAAGTGCGACTACCCTCCTCTGCCAGCTGATATCTACTCTGAAGAGGTGCACTGTTGTGTAGTGTTGTAGCTGGGAGATTTTGATTGGGCTATGGAGGAACTATATTGAATAGAAGACCAGAAAGCTTAAGTCTATCTACAGTGCATGCCTGTTGCTTTGTGTGGCTCAATAGTACGAGTTAATATGAGGTTTGGGTTGAGCGGCTTAATAGTCTTTTAATGTGCGAGTGTGAGTTCCTCATTGCATTGACAAAATTTCTCTCTCCCTTTCCCGATGGTTACATACTCTCTTTCTCTCTCTTTCTCCTTCTCTCTGTCTCTCTCCCTTTCTTTCTCCCTCTCTCTCTTCCCCCTTTCTCCCTCTCCCTCTCCCCTCCACACAGCTGCATCAGTTGGTGGCAGCCTGCATCAGTCCTAACCCTGATGACAGACCGGACATCACACAGATAGAGATGGCGCAAAGAATGCACAGAGCCACAATGATCAGAGCTCCGCCCACTTCCCACCCCCATGTGACCCCGCCCATGCCACATCCACAGCAACGGCAACCACAAGTAATAATATTCTTTTCCTTTACTTGGAATGGAATGACCACACTAAAAAACATTGTGGTATATTTTACATAATATTAATATTTATGGGCTCAAACGACATTCCTATTCAAGCTGTAAAGCAAAATTTAATAATATTGGTTTATTAATTTTTGGTCATTACCATATTATTACTATTATCCCTGTTTTTTTGCTTTCTGTCTTTAATACGGTGACATACAATATCACATTTTAAATCTCCTTGTCTATCTAATGGTGTATAATATTATAAACGTTCATGTTGCAACAATGGCTATATTATAATAATAATAATATTATTATTATTATTATACTGTACTTGTATGAGTGTGTGGTTATATTATAATTATAGTAATTATTATTATTGTCCTATGGCTTTATTAAAGTTTTTGAGTCACAGCTACTGACAGAGACGTGTTTCAGAGGCTCATGATCAGCTCAGGCTAGCTTGCCCCAAACAGGCCCTGCATGACACTAGTAACAATAATAAATTATTATTATTCGCTAATGTTTTGCAAAACCCAATTGCAAATCACGCTGGTACCAGCCAGCAAATGCGTATGCATGACAATGTCATTGTATAATAATGTTGGTGGCTTCCTTGGATCCTATAGCTCATTCACAATAATATTAATAACATTATGTTCATACTATTCTAAAGCAGCTGCATGCATTGAAGCATTATTACGTATACATAATAATAATAACATTATAATATTATTATTATTATACTATTGATTCAGCTATCCGAATGCAAGATACTCAATTTCAAATTGAAAATAAACTTCATCATCTAAAATCATAAGAGAAAACATACTGTTAACCTATACCTAAAGAAATGGCTGCACATGTACAACTATATAATATTATTTATTATATGCTATAGAGTCTAGTCACTGCTGACAAGTTGACATATATATCTCACTACTGGAAAATGCTATAGGAAATGTGTTTTGAAAGTATAAGAATTTTCAAGCTTAAAGAGAACTAAGATCTTAGTTCTCTTTAAGCTTGTTATAGCTACTGTAAACTAGAGCTGCTTCTTTCCGTAAATTATCCAGCTGCAAGCCAATACTATGACATACAATGTCGAAAACATAATGGTTGTGAAGACAATCACGCCACATAAAATGATCCCAATGTTATTCAGGTGATGACTTGGTGTGATGATATCAATCGTTGCACTATTGACACCAATGTAGACTAGTGTCAACAGCATCAGGAATGCTGCATCACTTCTAGTTAGAAAAGCCATTGATTTCTTGTATGGTTCAACGCTAATGAGAATGATTATTTAAGTAAACACACCAATACGATTGTGGCATACACATTGTACATAGTATTACTTGTTTGGGTAATTGTAAATATGAGCACTAGTACAAGCTAGGCGAACATAAAGACCATAAGCAGACATCCATTGAAGATCATAGGTCCCTTGCTCAGTACCATCCTGGAAACAACCTTGAAATGAATCAATAAATGTGCGAAGAAAGTGCCAATTTACATGAAAGAAGTTTAAAAGTTGCTGGAAACATTTACAAGGGTATATCGTCAACAGTAACATGGGAACGGCTACAAAGACAATAACTGACACTAAAGCAATGACTCCATACGGAAGATGTCTCTTGCTCAAGTACTCCACACCAGGTTCCATAAACAGGACTCGAATGATATTACCAGAACGAAGTTCAACCACTTCTGCAAATACTAACAGTTCAAATGATGTAAGTGAGATTTTGACAAATGATAGTAGAAAAAATGTGGAGAACGCATCAATTATTGATGTACGGATGTTTGATTTAGAGTGTATTTTAGATGCAAGAATTGCTATTGGCTTACACAAATACTTCATAATTGTAAGATTGTAATCATACAATTTTATGGTGATTAGTATGAGTATCAAAGGATAAAAAGCCACTGCATAATCCAAAGCATAAACAGTGAGTGGACTGATATCAAGGCATACTCCGTTAAATAGTGTAAGAAAAAAATCAAGATTCCAAAATGTATGAAACATGCATAAAATTCGTACTAGCCAAAATACCCATGGATATTTGGAAAGATTAATGTACATGTAAGTAAATTTTAAGAATGGTGATGCAGTAATGATCTGGCTAAACAAGACAATGGTTTGCATCCTTGAAGAGGTTATATTGACATGGAAAACTAGTACAAAGACATAAAAGCCTGTGAGAGGACAAAATCCGAGAAAAATGAACTTCCACTAATTCATACGGGCATTTTGGCATTTTACACAATTTAAATTGTATGAGAGTACGTAACGACTTAGTTCATCCTTACAATAACCACACATCCGTCCTTTTCTTCCAAATCTTGCACACACATAATATTCTGATATATTTGTTAAGTTGCAAGGCAAAGCCTATAGTAGTTTGTATTGAGTGATACTTCTTCATGAAAGGAATTTCCACAAGTATAATATGCACACCGACCAACATACACCTCATCAGAGTTAATACAGTGGAACCCCTCTTAACGGCCACCCCTGATGAGCGGCCACCCTGTCTATAACGGCCACTCACCTTGGTCCGGATTGCATCGCCATATAAAATAGTACTTAAGAAACCCCTGGTTGGCGGCCACCCTCTACTCCGTACAACGGCCACGTATTGTGGCCCCAAATGATGCTCACCAATACATATTGACCTCGCACTACGGCCAGCCCCACCCACTTTAATCAAGGTAAAGGTCGTCAACGGCCAGCTCCGCCCACTTTAGTCGAGGTAAAGGTCGTCAATGGGCTCTTTTGTAAAATTAATATTGGGCTTTTCCATTTTATAAGCAAACACCCCCTATTGAGGAGCAAATTGTGAAATGACCCCTCAGGAACTAATTAACTCGTTTTGCCCCCTAAGGATAATTAATTTGGACAGTTGAACCCCCTAGGATCAATTAAATTTATCTGAAATCCCTCTGGAAATTAATAAGTGGTTGTTTGACCCCTCCGGAATCTGCTTCTTGATAAAAAATACCCCACAAGATTAATTAAAATCGCCAAAAGAGCCCCATAAGAACCAATTAAATTGCCAAAAGGACTCTCAAGAAACTCACAAAAAAAGCCCCCTCAGGATGTAATTATCACTCCTCAATGGGGGGTGTATGCCTATTAAATGGAAGAGCCCATTATGCTTATCAGTTCAGCTCTCCTCTCTCGCGCGAGCGCGATGTTCAGATATTAATGGAAATTCAACATCCACTGACAGGCCTGACCTCCCTTCACTGTGCAAGCCTAAATTCTGCTAGGCAGAGTACTCTCACAGTATGTCACCCTGCTTAAAATATGTTTTTATGCTATAATTCTATCAACCTAGGAAAACCCCCTGAGATAAGGCCACCCCTCTATAACGGCCACAACCTCATTCCCCAATGGTGGCCGCTATAGAGGGGTTCCACTGTATTGCAATCTGATGTCAAACAGTGACATTTTTCTAGCGAGCTTGACGAAGAAAATGTGTAGTTTGTACACTGAATAACATTGCCTGTAAGAGCAAATTTCTCTCTCCTACCGCACCGACAAATCCCATTCTGACAGCTACACCAAGGTAGACAATGACTGCTATTATTACAGGTACAATTTTTCGCTAAAAATTTCACATTTCTTTTATCATCTTGATGAAGGTCTACATGAGCCTTACCTATTCCAGACTGACTGTAACTGCTAAACCTATTTTGAAACTGGACATATTCAATTCAAATGATACCTTATTGGAAAATCAAAAATCGTAACATTTTTATAGTATTATCTTCTAGCAAGAATAATATTATAGTTATTCCCAAATAAAGAGAAAGCAACAACAATTACGTGAACATCATGGTACAGGCTGGCACATGGTGCAAGGAATCGTCATATGAACATCATGCAGCATCACTTAACTATTCACAGATTGATTCAGTGTATGATTAAACTCAATTCCCGGCCTTCCATGAGCCTTACTTTCAGTGTTGTAAATACAAAATTAATTTTAGCAATAAATCATGTTATAGAATCACCTATTTTTTATCATACATGTAGTACTATAGATATCAAAATAAAATCATGCACTTACACTGTAATAGTAATAGTTATTATAGTAATAGTTATGACAAAATGGATTTCACAGTTCATCAAGAAATTGTACGTAGCCCTCATTAATGATCTCAGCAACCTCCTATAAAAACAGTGAATTTACTTACAACATCACAAAATTTCATGTTGAAACTTATTTCTGTATAGACATACAGTGATTTATTAGAGGAGAAACCCCTCTGAAAATATCTAACTATTACGTACTAATACAATACTTTTGCTTATGAATGTGATTTTGGAAGCCACCAGAGAGTCTCAAAATTCAAAACTTTTTCTGGGGAAGCTTCCCCCAGATCCCCTAATTGGCAATTGAATACACTCCACACGCTATAACCACCACCCCCCCCCCCCCCCCCCAAACACCTGGACATAATATATCCCACATATACCTATGAAATTTTTGACACAATAATAATATTATAATATTATATTTTATTATAATGTCGAAAGCACTGTTACAGCAGGAAGAGGTGCTTTTCATGCCACCTAGCTGAAAGTTTATTAGTTAGCCAACTCACCCGTGCTTGTTGCACATTGCGTAGAGTTAAGTAGGGAAGCTTGTTACCCTATGAGTATGAGATATCTATCAACACGGCAATTTATTCATCATAATAATCGTGTACCTTAGTCTCGGGACGATAGCGTATCACAACGTTGATATCCTTGACCTCCACAGGCCCTGAAAAGTTCTGGAAGACAGCTGACTTCTCAGATTTCCATCCTTCACCCAACACGCGTTGTTCAATCAGCAATAATCGTCTGCATTGGGTATTAAGAATTATGAATTTGTTTTAAATTAGTGGATCCTATACCAACATCATGAAATGTATGTTCCATCCATACAATAACTAGCTAACCTTCAGCTATTCATGATCAAGTTCACTATTACAATACTGTCATACCTGTCAGTTACCAGTACAAATTGCACAGGTTTATTGTTCACTTCAATGTGACTAAAGTAGAAATCTGAGTCCACAAATTTCCCTTCATCAACATTCTACATTGTAAAGTACAATAATATGAATGTGTATAAACCATAGCCACACGTAGAGGACTATAGTTGTTACTCACCACTAGCAAGGCATTCCCGACAGCTTTTGTGGGCGAGTACGGTGCTACAATCTATGCACAAACGTACGATAACATATATTATGAGTGGTGAAAATTCCATTAGTGACGAGTTATAACCTACCCCATCTCTACCAATGAAGCGAGGTGGCCTAATATCAGTGACCTCTATGTTGCCAACTTGAGTTTTTCTGTAGAAAAGATTACCAATCCATGAACTCCAACAATCACAGATAAACACTATATATCACAAGTCAAAAATTAATGCTAGCATACATACATACACAAATCTCACATACAGGTGTGTATATCATTGCTATATACCTCAAAATTAATTTTAACTCATGATCGCTCATCACCAAGAATTATTAATACTACATTACCTGCTAACAAAGCTCAGTGTTCCACTTGCTAAATCCACCAGTCCACCTGTTGGTCTCACAAGAAGTCCAACCAATCCTTTGCCAGTACCCTTAAGTAAACCAACAGCTCCTTCCTTCTGGAGACCTAATGCAACATATCCACATAATTATTAATTTTAGATATATTAATTATGTGCATACTTAATATTCACAAAAGCTGGCTAACTACCTTTGACTGGCTGAGTAACAACACCTGTGACTCCCTCAAACAAATTCTGCACATAAAAATTTAATTGATAAACAAAAGAGTTACTTGTAGGACTAAATTTGTATCCGTATGTGTGGTGGAATGACAGCCTACCTTTGCAAAGCCTCCTAACCTTGACCCCAGTCTTGGTGGTCGACTCTTTTGCTGCTGCCTTTTGTCAATGAATTCTTCGTCAAATGTGAGCTTAGCAAAAACATCTCCTACTGTTCCAGTAATACGGGCTCCAGCTCCAGTGATACCACCTATAGTAAGTAGTGGAATGGATAGTGCACTAATCACTATGTCCAGTTTGGGATATTATCATAAAGTAGATTAGCCATAGTATCTGCAAATGATATCAGTTTTGCAACATTCACACTACCTTGGAGATCTAATCCTTGAAAAATGCTTCTAGTGTGTGAGTGCAGTTAGCGTCGCGTCCTTAAGCACATGTGTACAGTTACTTGTAACTAACCTAGCACTCCAGCGGCGAAGAAACTCCTCAGACCAATACCAAGTCCTTCAAAGAACTCTTCAGGTCCAAGTACGCTACCCTATAAAATTAAAATACTCAAAACATGATTATGACCAATAATAAGGTCATAATATTCACCTTAATTGGCTCGTAAAATAGGTCAACTGCTCCGCCCACAACACCCTTTACAACAGACACTGGATTTCCAAGAGCGTCCAAACCAAAGATGATAGTGTGTAGCTGAAAGAGGGCTTGGTTTCGATAGTGCTTTGCTAGCAGATTGGTGAGGCTCCTTCCAGTTGTTGGCTGATACTCAAGGTGGAAGAAACTGAACCTGAAGTATGCAAAAAATAATATAAAATCACTCGGCAATCAGACACATTCAAATAGGGATTTATAATGGATAGAAAAGGCACACTTTTTGATATTAAATTTTTGAAGTATTACTTCCTGCATGCATGATGGATGTCTACAGCTCTAGATGATATCATACAGAAACATACTTCATTTCTGTCTCCTGAACTGATGTGAGGATTACTCCAATTGAGTGAAGGAACAGCTGTAGGAATCTGTCACCAACTGTTATCTCATCATCTGATTTGTTCTTCCCAAAACTTCGGATGTTAAAACTAAGAGTAATCTGGTGAGAAATACAAAATAATATGGATGAAACCGGAATATTGCTTAAAAATCTTACCTTGATCGGAGCAAGATGAAGTACATCAAAGAAACTTCGGCTAATCTTAAAATCATCTGCAAGCTATTGTAGGAATGTGAATTGTAGTAAGCAAATGGGTACCGAATAATAATATTATGACATACATATAAATGTAACTCACTTCAGGAACAATTGTATCTTTGAGAGATTTCTGTAGATACTTCACATCACTCTTCACACGTTCAGCCTTTACATGATAAAACATAATAGCTATTCAATTAAAATTAATGATATCGATAGACTTACTTCAAGCTGAAGGTCTTCTTCGTCAAGAGAGAAAAAATCAACCAGAGATAAGATAAAGCCAAGGTCAACGTTAACTGCCATCTTCTGAATAAGAACATGAACGTACCTAGCAAAATGTGTAACGTTTTGTTGATTATAATTTTAACATGATCAAAGATGTGGCTCACTTGAAGTGTGTGACAGTGGATTGATCATGACCTCTCCTTAAGATAACACTGGCTTCAACAAATGGCTTGGGTTCTAAGTATAGAATTATATTGTTATAACATTGCATCTCAAATTCTTTGTGTGGAGAAATCTCTAGCAGTCTACCTGTAGCTGAAGCAACAGTTGGTGGAGGAGGAACTGGATAGAGCACTTGAGGGTAGACGGAAAAGGGTAGTTGGTTATCAATCTATCCACAAAGAAGTAGCACTAGTCAAGTGTATAGTACAGGTGGTGGAGATTGTTTCTTGCTGAACAGACCTGTACGTAGCCAATCTTGGCTTGGACTGAGAAGTCCTTCTCGGACATAGCAAACTTTAAGAATACACCATCATAGTGGGTCCTGCGAAGCTTGCCTTTGATGGGTTCAAACATATCCATTGTCTCAAGGTTCACCTATATAAGTATTTAATAATCACTTTACTTCGGAATCCATGTATGGATACTAGACTTACAGAGAGATTCCTTCGCTTGACATCCACACTCTTGCCTTGATAGGCCTCCTCCAGCACTAGATTAAGTGAGTTACTGACATTTTTCCACACTTTCTTTCCTTTATCAATCTGCCAAATTACCCCTGACCTAAGTTTGTATCAGAGAACTAAAAATACACCATAATAATTATGTACAGGTGAACTCACTGTGTAATTGCTATGTATGCCAGTTCCCTCTTCTTGTAGTTGTCAACGAGGGAGATTCCAATGTTTCTGATGGCCAGAGATGCCTCAAAGAGGGGGAAGGAGTAGGAATTCTCAGCCTTGATTCGGTCTATCACTCCTTCATCAGGTGTGAAGATCAATACCCGCTGAAGACCATCAACAAAAGATTTCCAATATCCTCTGAACGAACAAAAGCGACCACAAGTAGGTGTACATATACAATACACTTAACAAGAAATACTCTCAAAATAACTACACAAAAAGACACTATGCAGGATGACATCAAAAGTTACACATACAATACTCAGATGTAGTACAGTTGGTAAAACTAATGCTCTGCGAACCTGTAGCTACCAGGGCTCCGACTATCGGCCTTTATAGTGGAAGTCATACTGAGGCTGGCAGTTCCTGAAGAGAGGGAGCTCTCCTCACTATCATCATCTTGGGGAGTTCCAACGAGGTTCTCTGACAGAGATTCATCAATGGCCAACCAGTCATCAGAAGCAACTATACACACATCATGATAATGATTAGAATTCTATCATAGCTATATTATACTAAGAGTCACTATTGTCAAGTTACGACCAAAACTCATTTTAAAGACCTTGGGAAGAAACATGGAAGATGGACTTCGACATGGATGCAGTAGGATCATCAGCACTTGGGGTGGTGCTTTGCGGGAACTTCATGGTGAACGCAGTTTGAGAATCCTGTAAATTGCTTATTATAGTGAACTTTCATGCATACATAGATTAGCACGACTGTCATCAGATTACCTTGACAATTTCAATTGGTTTTCGATTGCTTATTTTGATTGCTGATGGGAAATTCCATCGAATCATCTTCTTTCCTTCGGGATCATCCCAAGTGTAGTTTAGTACCTCACGAGGGGCAAGGGTGTGTACAATAGCCTTTGGACTCCTAACAAACAACGTCATAATAAGATACAAATTCCAAGAGAGCATCAATGCATCAATTATCATAATTGTACGTATACATACATGTAGCAGAAATGAAGCACACATGCGCTACTACCAACTATGGAAGAGTATACACTAAGTATCAATAATGTTGTGTTTTTAACATCATTGACATATGTTTTACTTTGACTCTTGTTTGAATTGAAGGGTCATGTCTGGGAAGTGGTTGATGATCTGCACTGGTACACATCCAGGGTAGTATGGAGTAAAGGTGACGACGGTAGCGGATTCAGACTCTTGAACTTCAACACAAACTGCTGCAACCTAAAAGCAATGGACAGTAGATTAAACACACTGATTTAGAAATGAGAGCACAGCGATACTGAGAACTCTAGAGCTGACAACGATAAACCTATAGTTGGACATCGACTACTGTTTCTTCGTCACTATATTAGTGCTTTCTCCATGCATTTGCACCAGATCCCAGTCTGAGACACAATTGTATCCATCAAGCTCTTAGAATATGCATATTGTAACTGTACCTCCGCACCTTATAGCCATTAACCATTAAATATTAAATTTTAGTAAATAAAAGTTCAATATAGCCCCCTCAAGTACAGAAAACGGCCTATCGTTCCTGTTTTAATTACTGACCTCACTGCCACTATCAAACTGCAAGACATTGAAGTCAGATTTCTTATAGTTAAGTGGTATGCTTGAGAACTTTTTGCCCTGCTCTCCCACCATCACCACTATGCTGTTGGCAGTAGTCAGTGGCCAGAATGGAGTCAGATCACCACGACGCACTCGCGTCTTCCAACCAGCCATCTGCTCCTCACATATGTCCAAGTCAACCTAAAGATGGTAAATAGCAGCAAATTAACTAACACTACTATTATCGCAATGTAATAGCATCTGTAATACAGTGCTATTATAGTACAGTGGAACCCTCATTAAGGTTACGGGATAGTATTCAACGTGCTATTTATAAATGATTGCGCACGGACACAATTCACGTATGTTTTAATGTGGTTTTGTCAGAAACGCGAACGAGTGTCGACCATTTCCAGAAGTAAACAAAAATCAGAATTTCTGCGTCAATTTTTTAAGACCAGAGACTCGAACGAACTGACTTCGCTGCCGTTCACGCTAGTCCATCGATCGGAGCAGTGCCAAGTATAGCGCTTTTTCGAAAACTCTAAGATGGTAAGTCGTCAGACAAGGTTTTGTCCTGGAGGGCCGCCATTAAGCGAGTCACATGGCATCTGAGCAGTAAGTTTTTATGTTCGCTTTTTGTTCGTGTAACTCGATAGAGTTCAAACGCTATACTTGGCCCTGTAGAGAGTCGTAAGCTATCGTTTTGTTTGTATGTCAATACATAGAGGCTGTGCAAAAATTGACGCAGAAAATTGCTAAACTTACCCGCGCTTGCAGACAGACAGTGTCAGGTTTGCTTTTCGTTTTTGTGGACCATGGGGCAGGCATCAGGAGAGCTACTTACCTGTGCCTTGACTGTGTAAAGAACGTGGACAAAAACTGGAATATAACTGTCTCATTTATTATTCATGTGAACTTTGACCATGCGTGGGCGGAACACTATCCCGTAACCTTAATGGCCACCCCTCATATTATTAAGCTGCCATCCTCTCTATGATGGCCATTCACCTTGGTCCCAACTAATGTGCCATAACAATATTATTATTAGAGGAATTAAACCCACCAACCCGCTTATAATTCTTTCCCCAGTGGTGCATGCATGGTGGTCACCATTGAGGGATTCCGCTGTATTGAACATCTACTAGTCTATAGAGCAAGGGAAACTTACGTCAGCTTCATTGACCAACAGGTAGTAGGGAGTGAAGATCACAAGCTTCGTAAGAGTGAATTGAGACAGCCGAACTTCAACTCCAAACTACAACAGAAATAATCATAATTTAGACTGCTATCAGAGCCCAATAATATGGTATCATCATTCCACCTTGTATTGCTGTTCTCCAAGTTTAGCTGTATAACTTCCACTTGTACCCACAGCATTCAGAGCAAAAGATTTTGTCCACTCAGTGTAACTTCCATGCTCTGTTAGAGCCCTAAGCTGAATCTACAAAGAACACCTCAAGTCAATAACAGGCTACAAACAACAAGTGGATATCGTTAGCCTGGATCTTTACCTTACTCTTGCTACCAGATGTAGAGAAAAGGACCGTCTCCTTACCAGCCGGGTGACTCGCAGTATATCCCTCCTACAAATGTGGCAAAATAAACTCACACACAATCTACACCATAATAAAAACAATAGATGATCTCTGGATATGTAAAAAAAATCACATGTATGACACTGTGGTATACTAAAAGCTCAAGCAGGTGGATAGTTTTATTGTACCATCGTATACATACCTATTCAACAGGTGGCCTCGATTTATTAGGCTAAGTACACAGCAGACTTCATGAATTTGTACCTTGTATTCCAAATTCAGCCCTGTTTTGTTGACCATCCAGAAAGGGGAGTAAATGCTCATCTTAAGGTACCCAAGATCTTCACTATGGACACCCAGTTCCTACATAGCGAAACACAATATTATTGTTGTACTCTCTCGTCTTTAAGTTTGGTAGAAGCAACTATCTTACAACTTGAGATTTCCCTGATTGAACATTAAAGTTCATGTACTCTGGAGGCTTCTTGCTCACAGCAAACTTGCCATTCAGAGACTCTTCCCTTTCCTATGTATAAAGAAGACAGATACATGTAGCAGGAATGAAAATTAAATAGTGAAATCTGGAATTGCTTACTTGCACAACTTTGACGGTGATTTGCGGACTGGATTCAAGATCTATCTCATGTATAGGCACATACTCACCAGACTTCACAGGACGAGAAGTGTAGCCTGAATTCTATAAAAAATTAATACATGTAGATTATAAAAGTTGGATAGAGTGAGAGAGAGGGGGGAGGAAGATTAAAAATGGGAGATAATTCTGTTCACATAGAAATGGATGTGTACATTTGTAGTTTCCTCACTAAAGAATCAATGAAGATCTCAAATGGGAGAAGGTTCTGAATGACAACTGGAGGATGAAGGTGGAAGACAAAGTGAGGGTACTCCTCTGCTGGAAGGTCTCTTCTCTGCTTGTACTTCTCTTCTTTACAGTGCACACGAATGAAGTCACGGATGCTGTCATCTCCCTCCATGACACACTTAAAGTTGATGTAATCAGAGTCTCTTTTGCTCTTCCATAGTATGGGAGGTCCCAGAGGTTTGAACCTGTACACAGGAAACTAGTTTAATGATGGAATTCACAAAACTTTAGATCAAGTGTACAATTAAGTAAGTGTAAAAGAGGCATGCAATAGAAAGATACTGATATTAATACAATTCAGGACAGTTAAACTTTGCGATTACAGTCTTGTATCAGCTACTTACAACCAATTACATGATCATGGTCCTATAGACTTGATAGTTTATCAGCAAGCTCTTACCCGAGGCCATTTCGACGAATGTAGTAGTCATAGGACTGAGCTTTGTCTATTGGAATTGAGTAGAGTTCATTTGATTGGATAGTAGCAAGGGGCTCCATGCTAAATTTTTCAGCAGATGGATTTGCATACAAGATGTCTACCGCAGTTTTCAGATGATTCTTAAACTGCAGACAGTAATACTTGGCACTCAATGCATCAAACCTGCTAGAACATCTAGAATACCTGAATGGAAGATCGTACAGTAACTGTCTTTTTGACACCAGTCACAGCAACATCTACTACCAAACCATAAGTTTCTGACGTATGCTACAATAAAGTTAATGCAGACACATGGTTAAGATATGTTTCCAATCCATATGTCGACAACAAATCTTACATCTTTGGGGAACAGTGTGTAGTAATGCAGTCCAGGAACATCAATTGGGATATTCTTGATTTGTTTGAATTTCTTTCCGATCTGGTGTAATAAATGTTGAGAAGCAAATCATTATGTGAGATTTTGTGATAATTAATCGTACAAGAATATCAATTGTTGATTTCTGTTTCTCTGCTTTGACAATGAGTGAAGCATACGACCTCCTCCTGCGCTCTTTCTTGTACAAGATATCCACACTTTCTCCAGGAGACAATTTGGTATACTCAGCCACATCTTTGAACTAATAAGCACACAGAATTATTAAATTACTTTAAATTCATGCAATATACCGGTATAAGACACCGTCAAAATACCTTCAGAGAAGGACCTGGTTGAATAAAAAGGCTTGCTTCTCCACCAAGCTACACATTAGTACAAAAAATGTCTTACTGCATGAAATGACTATGCAACATAGTATGCTCAGAGCGATTGTTTACCATGTTCACGATGGTAAAGGGAGCTCCAGTAAGGGTGTTCACTTTAACATTGCCTTCCACTTGCTTCCCATACTCCTTGGCATAGGCCTATCATAGTTGACCAAATAAAAATATGATTCCATGGCTTGGTAAGTTTAACCAGTATAACCTACATCTGCCAATGACTTGATTAGTTCTAGGGACGCTCTTGACAAGGTGATCTGGAGAGGAGCAGATGCTGAAACATCACAACAGAACTGTGGATCTGTGGCTTTAGCACCATCCAATGTCAACTGATTAACAGGAGTCTTGGTCACCTGAAAATGCAAATAACAACAGCTAGATGAGGGATAGTGCTCCATAACTCATTATAAACCAAAGCATAATATTATAACAGCCTATAGAAGGTCGAACCCAGTAAAGCGAAATTAATGATACTCCTAGTTGATTTGAATATTCAAAAATATCTGTTCTCTTCTCTTGCAATGAGTATCTTACATCAATATTGACATCCCAGAGCTGTTGCCGTCCATTCTTTGTCTCGATTGGCTCCAGTATTGGTTCCCATATTGACAAACTCTCGTTGTAGTACGATGCTTCACAGTTTATATTCCCAGTTATGGTGAGCTATTGAAAAGGATACCATGCCAACAATGTACATGTAGATTTAATAATACTAACATCACCAGTCCACTCAAACATCTGGATGACAGACATCGCATTGAGTGCCAGGAGTGGAATGCCGGGAGATCTTGATGTACTCTCACTCTCCAGAATAATCTCAATTGATTCAATATTCACAGTCATCTACGATCACAATCAAAGGGTTAAGGAATGCATGATGTCGTATACACCCTGGCTCGAAACTTACAATTTCTCCCTTCTTCTCAGCCACGGTATCAACTGTACTTGCCTTATGGAGTGGAACTGTATATATACAGAACACAAAAACAATGCTGATATATACATGCATTACTGAGAGAGGAAAAGTCAGGCATAAAGCTAAACTTATTTCTAGTGTATTGTATCTTGTACAGGATTGTGTCTAGATAGATCTCTATGTGATAGCTATCCTGTAGATCCTTAGGATAAACGAATAATAAAAGTAGCCCACCAGGAGAGAGAAACCACAACTTTGATTCTTCCTCATGAAGCAGCTTCTTCTCCCAGAGATCACGAGGAACCATCACCTTCTCTGTCTCCTACATGCCATGTGATACCGACGGTCCGCTAATGAGATGAGGTACTAAAGCATAAGCAGCTATGCATGCACTACCTTTTCTGGAATAAGGGTCTTTGTAGCATGGATGATGAGTCTGACAATAGCTGGAGAGATGTGGAGGGAGATGGGATCAATAACAACATTGATATCCATGGCTGGTTTATCCTTTGGTCCAGTCAGCGCAACCATCATGGAACAAGGAAGGAGAACCTGGGAGCAACAACAGTAACAATATAAATAATCTGAAGGCTCGATTCTTACAATTAGTTAGAAAAAAGGTAGGGGAGGGGGATAGTTTGGTACATCGTATGATTACGCAAGCGAGCTAGCTCACCCATGATGTAGTATTATCCAGATCAAAAAAGCTACTGGTAGCAATACTCAGATCAACAACATTCACTGAACCTTGCTTCTTATCTTCAGTCAGTTGAAAGTGGGCATACGTTGACACCTAATACAATCAAATTCAACAATGTCAGTAAACGTAAAGCACTTAACGTATGACCAACCACCTTTAATGTGAGAGCTTGAGGTTGGGGCTCATCTACAGCCTCAATGATAGCCACTCGGAATTCTTTAATATTGGCCTCAACTTTCAGCCTGGGCAGTGGCTTCTTTGCTTTAGCAACTTCCTTTTTAACTGGTTCTAGTTCTGTGGAAGCTGTAGATGCTAGCAAAGTTGCTGTTCCAGCAGTCAGTGTTTCCTCAAAATCAGATGGAGGTTCAGGTTTTGGTGGCATGGCTAGTTCAGCAATTGATTTGAAATAGTTCACATTGGTACTCAAGAATGCAACATCGCTAAGAAGTAGTAGCTTCTCTGCTTTCAACAAAACTGAATATTTTACAAAAAGTATTAATAATCATCATAATATGATAAGGTTATGCATAAAGCTTACCAATGTGCTGATCTCCTCGGAGCATGTAGGTAATGCTGACTATTGGTTGCTCCACCATACCAGTGTAGGCCTGGATGGGATTACTGGTATAGTGCTGCATCACACGATTTCTGTAGGATACATGTAATGCAATGATACTGATGATGCTAAATCTTAATATCTATTTGCCAAACTACCAAAATTGTAATGAAACTTATTACCTAGCTTTCCTACTACAATAACAGCTAGAATACCTGTATACCATAGCTGTGACTGAACTTACCCAGTCTTTTTCTTTAGGCTCTCCTTCTGTTCATCACAGAGAGCAATGTCTCTCATTGTTGCCTGAACCTGCACGTCTTCATTGGATGACATTGTTACGTTCATCGTCATAGTGATTAGCTGTAGACTAGCTAGTCCGTAGTCATCAAGTCGGTTGAGATCAAACGACTTGGGATTACTGACATCCTACTCAGGGGGACAGAGATATAGATTACATCATAAATATACATTATAGGAAGCAGCAGGGAAATAGAGGAGAGAGAGGGAGAGAGAGAGTAATAGAGCATAAAAATTGGCTCACCAGTTTAGGTTCCCCTTTGAAGATTTTAATCTGGAATTGTGCGAGACTGGATAAGATCCTCAACTTGTCATAGACTTCACTGTCTTCCATCTCTTCCACCATTTCAAGCAGTGATTTCTCAACTTCCACAACTTGATCCTGTGGTTCATCTGGTGCCTTCATGAAATGCTTGAAGTCTATGCACATGCAATAAAACATACTCATCACATGCATAGTATTCACGATAAGGTCTAATAATTATCACCAAGCCAGACTAGTAGAAATTCTATTTCGTCACAAGCTTTCAAAAATTTAATAAGGAAAGGACTCAGGCCCTATCACTTTGTACCTCGCTACTTACAGAAACTAGACAGTGACATGCATAATCAAAATTTTACCCATAGTCTGGAGTGCAGTTGTAATTTTTGCTCCAACATCAGCACCAAACTTTGCAAACTCTTCCAGGTCATCCTGACCAAGGTAAATTTTGAATTCTCCCATGTTGATGTTTATGAAGATGGCTGGAATCTTGGTGTACCATGGAGTCAGGTTTCGCTCTACGGCTAGCATGAGACCGAATGGCTGTAGCAGCACTCTCTCAGCAACAACAGGAAAGCTAGACTTGCTTAAGTCAAGCAAAACCCTATAAAAAGTATACACCTCATTAAGGGTGACACATCTGTATGTGATAAAGTATGCTATGATTTCGGAATTGACATGTTTAAAGTAAGTGCATTTCAGTGGAATGCTATATATCAATATTTAAGTGCGTGTCACTACATGATTATACATGTTTATGTTTACAAACTATTTTATTAAGCAGCAGTATTTTGCAACACAAGCACTGAGAGTTGGCATTTTAGTGCTCAAAGTTGATTATTTCACCATCGATGTCACTTACATGAGAGGAGAAGCTATATTTGTCAGGCCATAAGTTCACCTGATATACTGAACCTGGCCCACTAGTTAAGCTTCCCATGCATGAAGTGCATAGTTCAATGGTTCAGTACAATGAAGACCAATTGGTTCAATAGTTCAAGTTAGAGTCTATCCCAACTATGGTACTACTGATCTTGTATGTGCACATGTAGCCTTACAAATAGCACTTGTACACAATAATGTATAATATAGCATGTTCAACAGATACACTTACCAAAGCCAACTAGGCAACCATATATGGCACAAACAATGATATCATGCTACACAATCAATTGAGCATGGCATCCTATCTATGCTATGTATGTATGCATCACATGACCATACACCCCTACACAGCCATAGTACAGGACAGTATTGCTTCCCCATACAGAAGCTATCATAGTGTACTTAACTCACATCCTGTTTAAAAAACATGTGACCACACACCCCTACACACACCTATATACAGTATACACTAGCAACCACATGACAAAGCTATAGCTATAGCATACTGAGTAAGAGACCTAGCTACGTAGCAATGTCAAGATTAGCTACTCTAGCTGTTCTGCTACTACTGATAGTGAATTTCAAGCACTTGGCTCTTGGTCAGGTAAGTTCATGACTATGTTTGCCTATGATGAGTAATGCTACCTCTAATTCATACTACAAGGCCATTCAGTATAGGCTTACATAGAATTATAGGGCAAACCTGTCTAATTTATCACTAATATTAAGCAACCTGTCTAATTTACCACTAATATTAAGCAGCTTCAGTTATGTTAAGCCCATTCAGAAGTAGTCTGGATGTAAGAGTTTACTATAATATTTTGTATAGAATGAAGAAGTATCTGTTGACCTGGATGCGCCAATCTGGATTGTCAGTGACCAATTCCTATCAGTAACCATTGACTCCCATGCTATTCAGAGTAACTGGTACGGCATAGACTTGAAATCCCCTCAACTCATAAGCATAGCTAAAGCGCTAGCTCCCACCATGCTCAGAATTGGAGGAACAGATGAAGACTTCCTACTATTCAGTAAAAATAACACAGATATCAAGCAACAACTCTCGCCGAAGACAGACTACAACACATACTATAGCAACAAGCTAAGACGTGAAGATTTACAAAACTTTTCAATGAGTGCTTCACAGTGGGATGCCATAAACGAGTTTGCACTGGAAACTGGCTGGGAAATCACGTTTGGTCTCAATGTCTTTCTGCGCAAGAACTGGCCCGAAGGTGGTTGGAGTACAACAAATGCCAAACAACTCATGGAGTATACTATTTCTCAAGGATACAAAGTCAACTGGGAATTAGGAAACGGTACGAGTGTGTTGTGTGTATACCAGTTTCTCCTTGAAAATGTATGTTACACAAACTCATAACTGCTGCTACTATTTTCAGGTTTTACTTCTATTTTCTACAGAACCTAACCAGTTTGGTAATACATCAGTGGTGACAGCAAAGCAGTTGGCAAAGGATTACCACACACTGAGTAACCTGCTACAAAGTCTACACCTGAAGCCAAACTATGTAGCTGGCCCTGACGTTACTGAAGGAGGAGATGACTTCCTAATTGGGTAAAATTAATAAGCCAGGTCTCCAAATCTGCAAGTATACTAGTATGCTTAATATTACCTGTATTATAGGTTTCTGGAGAAAGTACGCACAGGAACTCTGAATGCTATTACATGGCACCAGTAAGACATATCCTCAAATCACCTTCATATCACATTAACACTATCACTAACCCTATTCTTCCAGCTATTATGAAAGTGCAGCAAGTGCCATTCTACCAGATTTCTTTAATCCAAGCATATTGGATAGATTTCTTTTTGCGGCTGAAAAAATTGTCACCGAGACATTGCCATACAGTTCAGACAAGGAGCTATGGGTGGGAGAGACTTCCAGCTGCTATGATGGAGGTACACCAGAGCTATCTAACTCCTATGTTGCTGGATTCATGTAAGTTCAAATATTACGACATCATACACCAATCAGTAGTTAAATATGACCATACAGGTGGCTAGACAAACTTGGGCTTGCAGCAATCATCAATCACACAAGGGTAATGCGACAGACGTTTTTTGGTGGAAGCTATGGACTACTGGATATTGACGGAACACCACTCCCAGTATGACACCGTATAAGAGCATGTAACATTATACATGAAACATAATAACTAATGTATTAGGATTTCTGGCTATCAGCAGTTTACAAGAAGGTAGTTGGAAGCAGTGTATTAAATGTACACGATGGCAAAGACCTTGGAAGATATGTCAGGGTGTATGCTCACTGTGCTAAAACACCGTAAGCCACCATCAATATATTATTATGATAGTGCATGATAAAACTGTCATCTATTACCACAGACTCTATCCTGCTGGTTCTGTAGTGCTGATCATACTCAACCTAAACACCTTCAACACATCTATTACACTGAATGACCAAGCGCTGATCTCCAGTAGGAGAGACGTCTACTGGCTAACTCCACCAGGAGGTCCAGACAACATTATGAGCAAGTACACATTATTCAACACTCTAGTATAGGATATTAAGCATCATAGTCTCTCTCCCTCCCTCTCCCTTCCTCCCTCCCTCCCTCCCTCTCCCACCCTCGCTCCTTGGCCGTTTACTTGTACAGGCAGGTAACACTCAATGGTGAATTACTGGAGCTGGTGGATAATTTGGCCATTCCAGAGCTGACTCCAGCACAGCAGGAACCCAACGAATACATACACCTTCCAACACTTTCATTCGGGTTCTATGTCTTCAAAGATGCACAGGCCGAGGGTTGTATACCAGTATAGAGTAACATGTCAGAATAGAATGATAATAATAATATTATCATCCATATAATTATTTAAGCATCAATTATTAAATTTTTATAAACCATGAGTGTATACATTCATGACAATCATAACAATAACTTTCAATTATACAGAAGTATACTATGTTTACTGCATGCTATGGGGTACGGGGACCATTTGGGGAACATGGCAATAATATGAAACAAAACAAATATTCGATCATAACAATGTCCAACATACTCCCTACAAATGAATACTCATACCAGTGTATAAGAAAAACACAGAGTGGATTGTATTACTGTAATAGTACATTATACTCTCATAGTTGGTCAAAGTTATTCCCATTGCATGCATTAGGTACACTTATACATGCATAAGTCATCCCAGCCATCACTGTATGTTCAGGCAAACCAGTAGAATCCATGCAAGGAGTCACTGAAAGTACTACTCCACTCCTACACATAGTAATTATTGTGAGCCACTGTATACACTAACAAAATACAGCATGATGTCAAGCTAAAGACACTTCTGCTTGTGAGTGTCATAATAATTTTCATTTTTGCCAGGCAGCCCCATACTAACTATGTATAACAGTTACTGTAGCAATTTGTACAATTCACCAAGGTTTCCAAGGAGCATATAATTAATCACATACACAAATACGATATCCACAAGATACTAACATCTGCAGTGTAGGAGAATTTAGGCTTACCTGGACACTTTAAAGGCATCTAGTTTCACACCGAATGCATCAATGGAATGTTCATGATCAGGATGAAGCACAGTGTTCTGAACTTCGAGTGACCCCAGGTCCACCATAACGGCTTGGTCCATAGCATCATTGAGAGGAAGGAAGAAGACGGGAGCTTGCACTGATATGTCAACATTAAAGTATTTGTCCTGAGCCTAAATAAACAGGAAAAAAAAAACTTAGCCAATCAGGAAATCTTCGACTACAAAGGGTATGGCTAAATACTCCTTTTCGGAATTAACTGAGCACAGTCCTAACCTTGGCATGCAGCTCTTTAAACACTGACTACACAGGTCGCTCGAGCTACGCAATATTATGGCACAGAATACTTCAAAATATTGCATGATAGATTTCACAGGCACTTGTGTTAATTGCCCAATGCAGTGTACACAAGACTATTAATGAGCTAACCGCCTCAGCCACTGCTGTTGTTACAGCCGTAGCTCCTTCCTGTGCTGCTATGGTGGCATTCTTCAGCATGTTTGGATTGATGTCAAGACGCTGGACAAAATCCTAAAGGAAGTGTATAATACGGTACAATCAATAATCATTATTCGGCCCAGTACGAGAAATAGACATTTGGGTGGATGGGAGGGGGGGGGGCGATATTAGTAACAACTTACTAGTGCTCTCAGTACAAATGGTACTGGTACAAGCAGTTGGACCTGAGCAATGTTAGCTTTGACCTGTCCCAAGGGATCTTTTGGGTTCATTTCATGATTCAGGTTAATCGTAAGAAAGATGGTTGACACTTTGCTTGTGTTCTCAGCCAGGGATACAATCTTGGTGTTGCCAAACGTGTCAGTTTTCTTCAGATCGATGACACTTAGACTATCAACACTGCAAATGATGTATGGTCAGTCATAGAAACAATAAATTTAATGTAGAATTTCTAACCTTGATGATACAATAACCCTGTTCTTCTCCACATTCACCTCAGTATTCAAACCTGTTGCAGCATGAGGGTTCAAATATCATAATTGTAATTATAGTATAGGTGAACAAAAAGTTCACCAAGCCTAGATTTGTATTACAGAAATACAGGAGCAGGTGGTGAAATGTTTCTCCTGGAAAAAGTTTCTAGCTATACAGTATGTATTATATGAACAACTATGAGGAAAGGGACCATTAAATTTTGGGAGTTTTTTGTTTGTAGTATAATTATTGTTGCATGTATGGAGTACTATACCGTACATGTAGCTGATCCGCTCTGTGCCTATACATGTATAGGCTGTAGCTACTCACTACCAGCTATATAATTTTGTTGAAATAAGGCTATTTGGACATAAAATTGAACATACATTGTCGTTGTCCACAAAATTTAATGGTCCCTTTTCTCATAGCAGGTCACATATTATTATCAACTATTATTGGTAAATTTGACAGTGATACATTAGAAACAAAGGGTCAAACCTGATGCAGACGCTTTTAGCAGTGGTTCCTTCACAGTGGTTAGTTCCAGTGAGACATCCTTGACGCTAGCTTTGATACGAACATCAGTGACATCCAGATCCCTGGTTGGAGTTCTTAAAGTTCGAGATCTCATTGTAGCTACATAATTAGCAACATGTTAATAAGACAAAATTAATGATGAATTTAATGTGAACACATAACAGATTATTTCGGGGGGGGGGGGGGATGGAGGGGATGGAGAGGGGAGAATATTTTGCATCCTCCCTTCTCTCTCTCATTATTCAGGTTGATTTATCTTTTACGATTTATCCCTCCCCCCCCCCCCCCCCCCCACCCCCTTCCCTCATTTATACTCACTCTCCAGACCAAAGACTGGAAATAGCTGTTGAATATCACTTACCAGTTCTAGTTCTTGCTCTTGATCTTGTGCTAATAGTGGAGCCTGCTTTTGGCCTACCGAGTAGAGTTGCAGAACGTGGCTTGGGCTTCTTGGCATCAGCAGTCACTGGCACCAGTGCAGCAGCAACTATCATACCCATTGAGATGAAGGCATGGACATCCTCCTCATGAAGGTGGAACTGCAAAAGTAGGCATGTAACACTGATCAAGCACAATGATTAAAATTTTAATATATATTGTAGTTTCCCAGGTAAGCACCCATGTGCCACACTTCAAGGGGTTAACGTACCAGCTTCCATACAATTTATATCCCGTACAAGTACCAACACTATGAAGGTGTCTAGGTACAATTTGTGAAAATGGTAAAGGGTTAATGAATGCACAGGCAAAATTGTCACATGTCACTAGTATGCCGGAAAGATAAGGAAATGTAGAGGGGAAAACCACCTTGCAGGACAACATTCAATTAAACTTTATGGATGCTGTAGTACAACCACAACAAACTAATTAAAGGGGAAAAACACCTTGCAGGACTAAACTTAGCAACAATATTATTATGCCTAGTTTGCAATTAATAGCTGCCTGGTAAAATATTTACTGTACTACTGATTTCTGACAATATTAAACGTTCTCTATAGCACAGTAATTGCAGTTAACATGCATGGCTACAGCATGTAATCAGAATTTCCACAGAAGAAGAGTGGTTTAAAATTAATGATCAGAAAGCAATTATTAAATAACCACTCAAATTTTGTAAAGGAGTACATTTTAATGCACAAAGTTAGTCAAAGAGTACATATAGCTATAGTGAATCAACACATATCCAGATCAAGCATAGACAGTCACTGAATGTATATCTCAAACATCTGTACAGGAGAGTCTTCATTGCGTGTGCCTTCATTTGCACAGATGCGAATCTCTATATCATCGGATGTTGCTTCAGGAAGATTCACATGGAACCATGGTGCAGAATTTCCAGTGCTACTGCAGCACTCACCCTCACACTGCCGTCCATCCCATAAAGGATCATCTTCAAAAAATATCTCGCGCCCTGCCAAACGCCGGCCATGGTTTCCAGACTCACAAAAATAGTCATTGCCTACAAATGCTGGTGGCAACAAATTACTACTTGCAGCGGGATTAAAACAAGGACAATTGACATCATTATCCCCCAAGCTTCCATCAGTTCCACCAACAGCAAATGTCCAGATGTGCTTACGAGGCATTCCGTGTGTCAAGCTGACTCCATCAACATAGATATCATCAGGACTGATTGATGATAGTCCTGGATAAAAAGCGTCTAAACTTCCATCTTGGTACCCAATAACTCTACCACAAACTTTGCTATATTGAAGAGAGTGGACGGAGTACTGTACACCAGGGCAGCTTCCTCCTGCACTTGTTGGTCGTCCACAGGTTCTCACTGGAGTACCAATCTCTGTCCAGCTGGATGGACAAACTTGTGTAGAGTCGTTCATGTTAAGGTAGGCCACTTGATACCATAAACCTTCTCCACACTGAGGAGCTAGCTTGAGTCTAGCGATGATAGCTGAGATATAATTGTTAGTGAGCTGCAAAATAGCACTTCTTTGCTGACAAGACTTAACATCAACAAACAGCGGAGAAACAGCTAATTGTGAAGAGGCTACTTTAGCCGAGCAGCTAATGATAATCATCGAACTCAAGAAGACAGTGATAAGAAAAGCCATCGCTACAAATGGCCTGGAGAAGCAATTGAGAAATTTAACTTATCTGTTCCATAATATAACTATACAAACTTCCCTACAGGATGTATAATATTATCATGAATATTATTATTATACCACACAAACTGGTACTTTCCATGTAGTTATTCCTGTTTATGGACTTCCCTACACATTATGGTAGGTATTGCTACATTATGTGTTCATCTTCTCAAACTACCTAGCTCAATAATATTTTTGTCAGACAATAGTGTCGTTAAAATTCTTATTTAAACAAGTATGTTTAATGTCACAATCATGGGATAATGTGGCTAGCATGCATGATCATCTATTAACAGTACAGGCTCATAAAACATAGAGACATAGTTCATGCACAAACAGTATCCTGCCTGGGCAAGATTGTCCATTAGCACCATGCGCATGCGCAGATGGAAGCGGTTGCAGAGGCCACACCCATTGGCAAAGCAAGCAAGTGTGCTATGGCAACGTTCTCGCTCTGCTCGAACGTTGCTACCGGACTACTGGCAGGTATGAACAGACCTCGCCTCTCGCTTCGCTCGAGGCTCGGTGGCTAGCACCAGCGCCTGCTTAGCAGGCCTTTCGAAATGCGCGGCGCTTTCGCGCCGATCGTTCGATCGACAATGCGTCTCTAGCGGTAGCTACCCGGTATGGCCCGAGGCATTAAGGCCACTCTTCTTTGTGCACACGTTACTTCTTTGTGCACACGGCCCTACAGTTCTGACCAATCCTGAGCCTTGTAGTGCGGCTCGTTCATAGCAACCAGGCGCATCCAAGACGCGTATCCATGCCCTCATGTAATGACACGGACTATATAAGAAAAATGACCGTCTGAAAAATATTTTTCGTTGTATATAGTATAATTAATGATTTTTAAAAGAGAATTTAGCTACAAATTAATTTAGTGATTTTGGTTTAGCAATTACAATACATGAATAATTTATGTTTAAACTTTTGATGTCTTTGAGCAGATCATTCCAGATGCTACTGAGGTAACCATTAAACAGGTACTAGAGGCCATGAAGGCACCATCTACAGCTCAGACTCAAGCGAGTGTAGTACATAGAATGTTACTTATTTTTCATATCTATTTAACCAGACTACCGTATGTTATCACTAAGAAATTTTAGCCTCATGTTAATTTGCTTCCAGTCACTAAATTTGCTAAATTAAGATGCAGTGACACTAAGGTACAGCATCATCATTATGGATGCCAAAATGAGTACAAAAAATGTCTCATCCTATCTAGAAAAAAAAAGAATCTCAGCAATGTACTAAAAGTATTTGAATTTTAGCCACTATTCTGTGACCAACAAGCCAGGAGTGACTCTAATCACTTAGTATGACTCTCCAGTTGAATGGTCGTTGTAATCCATTAGGCAGTTATTAGATTACTAAAATGCATACAATCAAGGATTCTCCACTTGAATAATTATGCAGTGTGAACGCATTTAGCTAGTACAACTCACTAGTTGATTGGTTGGTGTAACCAGCAAAGCATGGTCATTACTACCAACATTAATCACCCCGCACGCATGCGCAAGGGGTAAAGTAATCAGTCGTGTCGTCGTTGTCGTTAGCAGAAAAATCGCCATATCTCAAGGTCTAGGTACCTGAGTGACTGGTAAGCACAATGAATCAGTCGAATTTGACGAAAAATGGGCTTCAGTGTGTTTCGAATAGAGGGATACGGTCCACAAGCGTCACAAATAGTGCCTTTCTGTTAGCCTTCGTAACCACGCCTATCGACAGTGCCCACTCAATGCATTATGCATACAGGCCTTGTGCTTTCTGCTCATGCGCATAAAATTGAATATTATGGATGGTAATGGTCGTCAATAATGCTAATGGCACATGTTTGGCAGCTGCAGCAATAAAAGCAGGTCTATAGTATGACATGTTACCTAGTCAAAACAACCTGACAGAATATTGGTACCATAACCAGAAAGTGAATTACCTCGGGTATGGTAATTTTAACCCAAAATTTTAGTATACACTATAGCTTCCATACAATTTATATCCCATAATATTATAAGTGCCAAAATCATGAAGTTTAGAGGTATCTATATACAATTTGCGAAAATGGTAAAGAGTCACTGAAAGTACAGGCTAACATGCCACATGTCAGTATATGCTGGAAAGATGAGGAAATGTAATGGGGGAAACCGCCTTGAAGGATAACATTTAATTAAACTATATGGATGCCATAGTCCAACGTATACCAACAATCTAGGATATCCTAAGTTAGCAATAATCATGTTTAATCGACAAGTAATAGCTGTCTGATAAAATAATATTTAAATTTTACTATACTATTCTGATATCTTGAACTATTAAACATTCTCTATATACCATAGTGTCTCAGGTAAACGCCCATGGATGGTAACTCGTGATTTTGGCCCGCATGGGTGCATACCCGGGATATAACTTCCATACGTTTGTATAGAAGCTGCTACATTGACCTCTTGAAATGTGGTACATGTACATGAGCCCAAGAGTGGGCACTTGCCTGGCAGAAGAAAAGTGGGCTAAAATTAATGATCAGAAAGCAATTAATTGTTCAAATTTCGTAAAGTAGCATAATATTTTAAAGCATAAAGTTTATCAGTGTACACTGCTAGTGAGTCCACACACTTCCAGATAAAGCATAACTAGTCACTGAATGTATATTTCAAACATCTGTACAGGAGAGTCTTCATTCCATGTGCCTTCATTTGCACAGATGCGAATCTCTATATCATCAGTTGTTGGTTCTGGAAGGTTCACACGGAACCATGGTGCTGAATTTCCAGTGCTGCAGCACTCACCCTCACACTGCTGCCCATCCCATACAGGATCATCTTCAAAAAAAATTTTCTCGTACTTTCCCAAACGCCGGCCATGGTTTCCAGACTCACAAACATAGTTATTACCAACAAAATTTGGTGGCAAAGCGTTAGTACTTGCAGCAGGATTATAGCAAGGGCAATTGACATCATTATCCCCCAAGCTTCCATCAGTTCCACCAACAGCAAATGTCCAGATGTGCTTACGAGGCATTCCGTGTGTCAAGCTGACTCCATCAACATAGATATCATCAAGACTGGTTGATGATTGTCCTGGAGAAAAAAAAGCATCTGAGCTTCCATCTTGGTACCCAATAACTCTACCACAAACTTTGCTGTATCGAAGCGAGTTGACAGAGTACCGTACACCAGGACAGCTTCCTCCTACACTTGCTGGTCGTCCACAGGTCCTCACTGGAGTACCAATCTCTGCCCAGTTTGAAGGACAAACTTGTGTAGAGTCGCTCATGTTAAGGTAGGCCACTTGATACCATAAACCTTCTCCACACTGAGGAACTAGCTTGAGTCCAACAGTGATAGCTGAGACATAATCGTTAGTGAGCTGCAAAACAGCACTTCTTTGCTGACAAGACCTATCACGAACAACCAGCGGAGGAATAGCTAATTGTGAAGAGGCTACTTTAGCCGAGCAGCTAATTATAATCATCGAACTCAAGAAGACAGTGATAAGAAAAGCCATCATTACAAATGGTCTGGAGAGGCAATTGAGAAATTTAACTTATCTGTTCTATAATATAATACATCATACTCTATATGAACTTCCTACAGGATGTAATATATACCACACAAACTGGTATTTCCTATGTATAGTTATTCCGGTTTATTGACTTCCTTGTACTTTATGAACTTAATTGTCAAGAAAAGCATAACTTGAGGGCAGGTCGGTAGCCAATACTATGACAACACGTGGGGCTGGCCAGCCAGCCCACTGTAAACAAATTCCAGGTCTCATCTCAATTTATTTCTGCAAAACTGCCATAGTAGTTTTGGTGGAGCTTCACTGGCAATTGTTGGATTAACGATCTGTTCCAGGAAACATAGTGAATACAGAGGAGGGTGAATTATTCTTTAGTTGAAGGGTAACTTTCTGATCTGGGATATCTTCACTGAATCTGCTGGTACATGACCAGAGTTGTTGGTGGAGACCCCTGAGCGGTGAGCTGTCTGCCGGATATCGATCCTGCTGCTACTGATGGGGAACGAGAGGAGTCCCCAGTGCAGCAGGAATCGCCTCCTAACGCTGAAGGCTTAAGAGCCCGTAACACCAGGGAAAGTAGTACGTGTCACTTCCCCCACATCCAGCACAATAATAAAGGGCCAATCACGTCGGCAGAGAGAACACAAATTACAAATAACATAAACTACTGTAACATACACCTATAGTACATACCAATAAACAATCACATATATAATACTATGAGTGCAGGTAGTGTGGGGTGACAAGATAATAGCCTCGCAGCCCACGTTCTTCCTCACGTCGTTGCAGCTCTTGTTCAACCTGACATATATGCTGGCTATGCTTGCAGCACATTTACGGAGCACTTTCCTGCCGGTATTATGTACATGCTGATATATTATGGCAGCTTACGCTACCTGGCACTATGTGATTAAATGTGGTGCACTCGGATGATGCAATATTATCGCTCTCGGTGGAGTAATGCACTCACCTTCAGCTTGTGCATTACACCACTTTGGGCGTTGTTGCATCATCGTTGTGCACACATTAAATGACTTAATGCCAGGTATAATACATCCCTACGCTTGCTTTTCTCGATTATATCTATCATGTGCCTGTTGATGATGATTCATTGGTGCTATCCTTAACCGAGAGAAACTTAATGTTATCCCCTACTAGCTATAATTATTAAGGCTCGTACATAGGGTTGGGGGGATTGACTGTCGCACACTGCCTGGTTATTTTTTCCTGCTCTTACTCAAAAAGCAAGCGTAGGGATGTATAGTGGACATGATTATCCCTACAAATCTTGTTTGTATACTTTTTAGCCCTCCCATCCCTACTTCACCCTTCAATTTCATTGTTTTTTATACTTGTTTCTGTTCTTTTTGTTCCTCTTTAGTGTAATTCATCAATGCTATCTATTAAGCTTATGATGTTCTCATTAACGCTTAACTTCATTTCAATGGTGTAGTGGTATAATAATAGTATACTTGTCCAGGATGACAGGCCGAAATTGCTTGCGCGCGAGTCGTAGCCACGCCCCTCACTAGGTCGCACCACATAGGCTAGCTCTAGATCAGGCTCGGCACTGATATAAACAGTCAGCTCAGTGACTAGCCTCATTCCCAGACCCAGAGAAGCTGCTACCAACATTAAACTTACTCGTTTTTAAGGCCTAAGGTTGCTCCCTAAACAGTAGTTTTTCATTGACTAGCGTGTTCTCAGCCTTCTGTCAGGTCGTCGGTCTAGTCTGCCCAAGCTAGCTCGAGTACGAGTACGAGTACGTGCACCGCACGCGCGTGATCGATGCGGTGGCGCGCGGCGCCAGCGCCAACTCCTGTCACATGACTTCACCATGGCAACACATTATGAGCATGCACATTATTATGACAAAATGGCGTATAAGGCACACCCAATCGTACAATGCGCTGACCAAACCCACCATTACGTAACAGTCATAATAACACAAAACTAGCGAGCCACTGCACTGCACGCAACAAAATAGAGTGGATTTATATGAGAACTAAGGTGAGCGGTCCAGAGAGTCTTGAGTTAGCCCTGGTAATGAAAAAGAAAGAAAGATTGACAATTGGCTATTTTTTACACAGCTGGTTCAGACATACCTGATCATTTCCATGGATGTGTGGGGGCTTGATAGATAGGTATTCTGGCGTAGATCACAAATATGAGTGTTAAAAATCTTAAAATTTAAGTTGCTCTGAGTTATTTATGTTTTTGTAATGTATTACATATATGGCAATATCCGGGCCATCCCTACTTATAGAGTCTACCGACTCTATGATACATATATATAGGTTTGGGTTTGGGTTTCGTTATTTTGACCATAATTATGTGGTTGTCTCAGTTTCATGCCTCCCGGCTAGATCTGTTTCATTATAACCATTAAATTTTAATTTAGCATGAAGAATACTGAATATTCCACATTCCTAAATGTAAACAACTTAATTTTCTGGAACATTAGTTAATCATGCAGAGGAGTCAGATACAATCATAGACTATAATATTATAAGTAATAATAATAATATAACAATACATTAAAAATGAGTACCTTAATTAAAAATTAACCAGCCATTATAAGACCAATTCACCCCCCCTCTGCGTGTATTGAATCACTCTGCTTACTGAAAAAATAAACAGTAACCAGCGAGTCTCCAATGAACTTTGTTATGTCGAAATGAAAATCAATTGAGATAACCAATCATTGGGTTGAAATGACTGTTTATTTTTTACAGTAGTACAGTACATACATACCATCAAGGGCTTATAGATTCCTAAAGGAGAAGAGAGCACGTAACTAGGCACCTAGCAAAATTCATATGTAAGCTAAAAATAATAAAATCCTCAATACGCATAGTGAAATCCCGACAGCAACTGTTACTATAATTAGTTACAAACCACTGTCTGATTTGAATTTCGCTAGGTACACAGGACAGTATGGCAGTTGCATACCTTCTTCCCCTTTGGAGTCTAGCTATAAGCCCTTGATACCATCAATCAATCAAGAAATTTATGCGTACATCTTATTCATGCGTATTCATGCACAGTATAGCCTAGGAGCATGAATAAAAATTATATTATTTTTAACTATGCACCAGTAGTCTCGTCCCCAGACCCTCCAGTGTGTGAGAAGAGAGAGGGAGGGTCTGGAACATAACCCGGGGCGGAAGTGTCCCGAAGGAATGTTGCGCATAAGTAATCATGACGCGTAATCTGACTTCTGTGGTTTTGCGCGCATACAAAGAATGCAAATTACGTTGCGCACGCGCACGAGCAGTGCATGCAGCATGTTTGGGCACGTTTTGCCGTCCATTCGAGTATAGTGGTTTAACGCCCTATATTGTGGCCAATCAACACCTGTCGCGGAAGTTCTGCCTTCTGGACACTTCCACCCAGGGTTATGTTCCAGAACCTCCCTCTCTCTTCTCGCACACTGGAGGGTCTAGGGACTAGACTAAAGCACCAGTGGTTTACCACATGGTCACACACCAATGTATGCTAGTGCTAGTGTGTTGTAGCTAGTCTACCTGCACTACTGATTATGACTTGGCTAAAGTACCGTAAACTCTGGTTATTAAGCGCACCCCGCTATTAAACGTACACTATTTATTAAGCGCATGCTCTCTTCTCGTCATATAACCTATTATTTATTAAGTGCATGCACTTAGTAGGCGTGGCGCTCTATAAATCTGACATTGACCGGCTGGAAAGTATGTGGAGTCCAGACATCTTTAAAGAAATGATGGCCGCGAATAACGCTGTCATGCAAGAAGATCGAGTTTCAGATAAATCACCAGCACTCATTATCTTGAGCGGCAGCTGTATAATGTAAACGCTAAAGCACTTAATCGATCGAGCCAGCTAGTGCTAGCGCGAACAGGCCTTGCATCCATCACATGCCTAAACGTTTGTGGGCGTGGTTATGTGCCACATTATCAATGTTTCATACAGAGGGTGGGGTGCCCTGGGATTCCCACCCCAAAGCTCAAGTTTCCCCCCTCAAGATTTGCTCCCACTGCTATACTTTGTATTACTTTCCCACCCCAAATGGCATCAGCTCCCCAACATAGTTATCTCAAAAGCCATGGTTCAGTATGAAACGCTGATTATAAGCGCATATCCTTTATTAAGTGCATACTTTCATTCCATTTACCACTATAAGTACATGCGCTTATTAACCAGAGTATACAGTATTTCTAAAATGGAAGCTCTGCCTATATATACACATAAGTAGACTAGAATCAGGCAAGGTGAGAAACAGAGGAGGCTAACAAGTAGTATCAGCAGTAATATACAGCAGTAAATTGATACTATAGAAGCAATATCCAATACTGAAAAGATCAGTAAAATTAGTGATCCATTTGTGATTCTGATTGAGAGACTATTATAATATAAATACTCTGTGTAAATATCCCAAGGTTGAAATTCACATGATTTTGATGACATTAATTACCCCTCGCGCATGCGCAAGGGGTAAAGTAATCGGTCGTATTGACGTCGTTGTCGTCGTCGTTACCAGAAAAATCGCCATATCTCGAGATCTAGGCACCTGAGCGACTACTTGGCTTCAGTGTGTTTCGAATCAAGGGATATGGTCCACGAGCGCCACAAATAGTGCCTTTTTGTTAGCCTTCATAACCACGCCTATTGACAGTGCCCACTCAATGCACTAGGTATGGCCTTGTGCTTTCTGCTCATACACATAACATTGAATATTATGGACTGGTAAAGGTCGTCAATAATGATAGTGGCACACGTTTGGCTGGCACTATATTCGCAGACTAGAATGCAAAGCCCCATCAAATCAGAATGTAAGATACCTATATCTACCTAGTCTAGATCTGGTGCAGAGAGAGTTAGTACTAGTGGTGTTTTGGGTGATATCACCAAGAGCCCTATAATAATATTATATTATACACCCAAGGGCTTATGCATGGGGTCTATAAGCTCTTGATACAATCAAGCAGCAACAAAAGCAGATCTATAGATTGCACAATGAGCGCACGGGGTATGTGCTCTATAGAGCTCTAGTTTTTACTTTGATCAAAATGACACTGAACTGCATGACTTTAATTAAAAACAATACAAATTTCTTGATTAATGGTAATTTACGTTCAAACTTTTGATATCTCAGAACAGATCATTCCAAATGCTACTGAGGAGGTACTAGAGGCCATGAAGGCACCATTTACAGCTCAGACTCGAGTGAGTGTAGCACATAGAATGTTACTTATTTTTCAATTTTTTTTTATATCTAATTAACCAGACTACTGTATGTTATCACGAAGAAATTTTAGCCTCATGTTAATTTGCTTACAGTCACTAAATTTGCTAAATTAAGATGCAATTAACTTTATTGACACTAAGGTACAGCATCATCATTATGGATGTCAAAATGAGTACAAAAAATGTCTCTTCCTATCTAGAAAAAAAAGAATCCCAGCAATGTACTATAAAGTACTTGAATTTTAGCCACTATTCTGTGACCAACAAGCCAGGAGTGATTCTTAATGTATACAATCACTTAGTATAGCTCTCCAGTTGAATGGTCGTTACAATCCATTAGGCAGTTATTAGATTACTAAAATGCATACAATCAAGGATTCTCCATTTGAATGATTACTGCAGTGCATATACATTTAGCTAGTACAATTCACCAGTTGAATGGTTGGTGCAACCAGCAAAGCATGGCCATTACTACCGACATTAATATGACATGTTATCTAGTCATAACAACCTGACAGAATATTGGTACCATAACCAGAAGGTGAATTACCTCGGGTATGGTAATTTAACCCAAAATTTATACTATAGCTTCCATACAATTTATATCCCATAATATTATAAGTGCCAAAATCATGAAGTTTAGAGGTATCTATATACAATTTGCGAAAATGGTAAAGGGTCACTGAAAGTACAGGCTAACATGCCACATGTCAGTATATGCTGGAAAGATGAGGAAATGTAATGGGGGAAACCGCCTTGAAGGATAACATTTAATTAAACTATATGGATGCCATAGTCCAACGTAAATGAATAGTGAATGTCACTACCAAGTAGTGATATTCATGAACTTTCATTTTTTACAGAGTACCAACAATCTAGGATATCCTAAGTTAGTAATAATCATGTTTAGTTGACAAGTAATAGCAGGAGTACATTACTAGGAGTGTGCAACGCACACAATAGTAGTGCAAACATCTCTTTCCAGATTTGACATCACAACCACCCTTGTACATGGCCTGAATATCATTAGAAGGTACTTATGTTGCAACCACTGAGTTACATTCTGTATAGATGCAGCTGCAGCTAGTTACTGATAGGACAGTGTTAGACATAACCTTCATGGCTTCATGGTTTTAGTGGCATATTAATGATATTCTGTGATGTCAAATCTGGAAAGAGATGTTTGCACTACTCATGTGTGTGTTGCACACTCCTAGTAATGTACTCCTGGTAATAGCGATAAAATAATATTAAATTTTACTATACTATACTGATATCTTGCATGAACTATTAAACATTCTCTATAATATTATACCATAATGTCTCAGGTAAACGCCCATGCTAACTCGTGATTTTGGCCCGCATGGGTGCATACCCGGGATATAACTTCCATACGTTTGTATAGAAGTTGCTACATTGACCTCTTGAAATGTGGTACATGAGCCCAAGAGTGGGCACTTGCATGGCAGAAGAAAAGTGTGCTAAAATTAATGATCAGAAAGCAATTAATTGTTCAAATTTCATAAAGGAGCATAATATTTTAAAGCACAAAGTTTATCAGTGTACACTGCTAGTGAGTCCACACACTTCCAGACCAAGCATAGCTAACTAGTCATTGAATGTATATCTCATACATCTGTACAGGAGAGTCGTCATTGTCTGTGCCTTCATTTGCACAGATGCGAATCTCTATATCATCGGATGTTGGTTCTGGAAGGTTCACATGGAACCATGGTGCTGAATTTCCAGTGCTACTGCAGCACTCGCCCTCACACTGCTGTCCATCCCATACAGGATCATCTTCGAAAAACATCTCGCGCCCGCTCAATTGCCGGCCATGGTTCCCGGACTCACAAAAATAGTCATTACCAACAAACGTTGGTGGCAACCTATTACTACTTGCAGCAGGATTAAAGCAAGGGCAATTGATACCATTATCCCCCAAGCTTCCATCAGTTCCACCAACAGCAAATGTCCAGATGTGCTTACGAGGCATTCCGTGAGTCAAGCTCACTCCATCAACATAGATATCATCAGGATTGGTTGATGATCGTCCTGGAGAAAAAGCATCTGAGCTTCCATCTTGGTACCCAATAACTCTACCACAAACTTTGTTGTATCGAAGCGAGTAGACAGAATACCGTACACCAGGACAGCTTCCTCCTGCACTTGTTGGTCGTCCACAGGTCCTCACTGGAGTACATGTGTGATCATAGAGTTGGCTGCCGAAGTTCATTACCAACCATAATGGACTTTCTTATGAAGTATAAGAAAGTACATCATACAAAACACATGGAAACTACCAGTATTTGTATGGTACATCCTGTGGGGAACTTAGTAGAGTGTAAGGTCTACAATATATTGTTATGGAACACATATGTTTAATTTTTCATTTGCCACTCAAGATAGTTTGTAACGATGGCTTTTCCTATCTTCTTGAATTCAATAATAATTGTCATTAGTTGTTGTGCTAAACTGGGATCTTTGCAAGTAGCTATTCCTCTGCTGTTTGTTGGTGATAAGTCTTGTCAGCAAAGAAGTGCTGTTTTACAGCTCGCTAATAGTTATGTCGCAGCTATTACCGCTGGACTCAAGCTAGCTCCTCAGTGTGGAGAAGGTTTATGGTATCAAGTGGCCTACCTTAACATGAACGACTCTACACAAGTCTGTCCATCCAACTGGACAGAGATTGGTGGTAGCTATGCTTGGTCTGGTACTGTGTGGACTCAGTTAACTGTTTGATAAACTTTGCATTTTTAAAAGCAACTAGTACATGTGTGTATAATATTATGTTATAATTATTATTACACTCTTCTATCATGTAGTTGATTACTTTCTGATCATTAAATTTTGTGCAATCTTTGTTATTCAGAAGTCTCATTCAGCTCCATTATATGCTATATTTTGCTGACAGAAATAAATTATTCCTCTACTATAGTGGGCCGGCCCCTAGTCACTGAATGTATATTTCAAACATCTGTAGAGGAGAGTCTTCATTTTGTGTGCCTTCATTTGCACAGATGCGAATCTCTATATTGTCAGTTGTTGGTTCTGGAAGGCTCACATGGAACCATGGTGCAGAATTTCCAGTGCTACTGCAGCACTCACACTCACACTGCTGCCCATCCCATAAAGGATCATCTTCAAA
Organism: Cliona cf. orientalis; assembly: GCA_963930775.1. Lineage (NCBI taxonomy): Eukaryota > Metazoa > Porifera > Demospongiae > Clionaida > Clionaidae > Cliona > Cliona cf. orientalis. Next base: position 7,859,463 of record OZ005697.1, read on the forward strand.
AAACATCTCGCGCCCACTCAATTGCTGGCCATGGTTCCCAGACTCACAAAAATAGTCATTACCAACGAACGTTGGTGGCAACCTATTACTACTTGCAGCAGGATTAAAGCAAGGGCAATTGATACTATTATCCCCGAAGCTTCCATCAGTTCCACCAACAGCAAATGTCCAGATGTGCTTACGAGGCATTTCATGTGTCAAGCTGACTCCATCAACATAGATATCATCAGGACTGTTTGCTTGTTGTGCTGTAACTGGCCATAGAAAAAAAAGCATCTGGGCTTCCATCTTGGTACCCAATAACTCTACCACAAACTTTGCTGTATCGAAGCGAGCTGACAGAATACTGTACACCAGAGCAGCTTCCTCCTGCACTTATCGGTCGTCCACAGGTCCTCACTGGAGTACCAATCTCTGTCCAGTTGGATGGACGAACCTGTGTAGGTAGAGTCGTTCATGTTAAGGTAAGCCACTTGATACCATAAACCTTCTCCACACTGAGGAACTAGCTTGAATTCAGCTGTGATGGCTGAAATGTAATTGGTGGTGAGCTGCAAAATAGCACTTCTTTGTGTTTTGCTAGTAGACAAGAATTATCATTCACTTTCAGTGGAAGAATAGCTAGTTGTGAAGAGCCAAGTTTAGAAGAACAACTAATGATGATTAGCGAACTCAAGAAGATAGAGATAAGAAAAACCATCACTATTTATCTAAGAATGCCACTTACTTTGATACGTCTGATGCTTGATTATGTACTGCCCCACAGTATTATGGCTTCCGTACTCCTATCTGTGAAGGGGCTGGTACCCACACTATAGAAACTGACCTCAAATACACCCCATGTTGAGTCGGCTACCTCAAATTTGGCGGGCACAAATAATTTACGGTAAGTGGAAATGTGCCAATAGATGTTTTTTAGCATAAGAAATTTATACCTATCAGTATGGAATACCCACTGCTCCTAGGACCCATTGATCAGTACTAGCACCATCTTCACAAGTTCTGCAAATACCAAATAGGTCAAACTGGTGATCATCATGCCTCCTTCTATTTGGTGGGTATGGCGATCAACCCCGCTGTACATCGATCGCTTGCTTAACATCGATTCCTTTTGTAAACACTGCATGATTGCTTGTTAAATATCAAATCAAGCGATCTTACCTGTTGTCTAAACCTTGATTCTGAATGCTGTAGCCTCGTGTAAACATCAATAGGGATGCTAAACATCGACTCTTTTGCTAAACATTGATCCCTGCACAAAACATCGACGTTTAGGTACTTTTGAGACAAACGGTACCCCATACAATTGGCATGAACTTGACGCCATAGAAATGTTAGAGTGTACAACTTGTGGCAGCAATAATTATTATAATTATATGATCCAGAGTGCTCGTCTATATGATAGCAATTTAGAATTTGGAACTGATCAAATAATATGAACACCATTGGTACTTAACCCTTGGCACAGTGCAGTAGTGACTAGTCTACATGTTGCAAATTTGCAAGTAGCCACAAGAATGCATTACTGATTGCACGGTATTACGTAATAGTACCACTTGCACACCAGATCAGCAGATCTGGTACAAAATAAAACCAAGAAGTGTAGTTGATAGCCTACTGTGACTAGTGATGAGTTACAAGAACTATCACTTGAGCTACACACTAATCTTCTTGAAATGAAGCGGCTACTGTCTCTTTCATTGAGTGAGAGCTCGACAAGAAGCGAAGAAGGCCGTAATGGTCAGAAAATGTCGCCAGAACTTTTGAACAAAGCATTTACAACAAAATCCACACAATGTGTATATTGCATCTACGACGAAAAGCCTATAGTAGTGGCACTTTGTTTTCAACATATAAAACAGGTATGTATACTATATTAGCAGCTAGCGCGGTAACAGACACACACACTCACTCACTCACTCACTCACACACAGAACGACTACCGTAACCCTCACGCATGCGCCGAGGGTTAATAAGGTGGCATGATTTTGAATAAGTGAGTAACCAAGAATCTCTAGACTATAGCAAAAGGTCGCAGTGTTAATTATCCAGGATACTGCCCTGGCAGTAGCTTTAATCTACGTCATAGGTGGGATACAATAATTATTATCAACAAAATCAATTAAATGAAAGCAAATAACTAAGGATAAATTCAACAGAAAGTCAATTGTAACATCACCCCTACTACGTTACATCAGTGATGCACGACAGTCAGTCGCACTACTATTCAACCAACGGTTTGAATGTTAAGGTTATCGTAATTGTCGTAACCAGAGCTAGGCTCATCTTGGTCTTTATCATAGTACTCTTCAGCATAGCGATAGATATTATCTGGCTCATCTCTCTGTCTATTCCTGTACCTTCTTGCAGTCCACGTGTAGGCCACTATCCCAATGAGACCAACAATAATGTTGATGAGATAATAAGCAAATCCACAGCTGGGAAATGAAGATGACAGCTTCCAACCAAGAAAGGGAAACATGAATAACAAAGCACCTAGCAACTGGAAGACACCTCTGATAGCATAAAAGACACCAATCAAAAGTCCTTTCATCGAGTGTGGACTCTGGGAACAAATGAACTCAAAAATAGCAATATGAAAGATAAGAAAGCCAAAGGAATAAAAGAAATTTGGAACGGACAGAAACATAACATTCATGTTTAGAGATTCATAATTACTATTGTTCATGGAAAACATCCCATAATATGTCAAAGTCGGTGTCAGGAAGCATTGTGTGCTATGAGAGGTGTCTAAATGGCCAACAATGTCAAAAATAAAAAGGAAGATAAAAGGTATAATCAAAAGAGCATTTCCAAGCCATACCCTTTTGAGGATGCCAGGAATGTAATCAAATACGAGAGGACGCAAAAGAGTAGTGTATAAAATTAAGAGAATAACACTAAGCAGCATTGGTACAAGATATATAACAAGGGCAGATTCTGCAGAAAACTCACTTGAGAGGTGTATAAAAATCAGGGGCTGTAAAATATTCACTGATCTTTCAATTGCAAACAGTGGCCCTAGAGACAGTAATACCTTCAAAATATTCAAAAAGACTTTCACATTTTCAACTTGCTCAACAGTAAATGGTCCTCCATACTTTTCTTTTCCAAAATCTAGCCTTGAAGGTAGTTCATCTTCACAATATGTGAATGCACTACGTTGAATTGGACTTCTATACTTTCTGGCAAAACAAATAACATTGTACACTAACTTATATGGATTTCTTGACCCTGTATCACGCAAAAACCAAGAATACTTCTTGTAGCATCCAATAAAGAGTAATATACAGAGTACAAAGAAACAGAGACACATGAAAGTGGCCAAAAAAGCTGCAGCACCAATGAATAAATCACGTAAGTCAGATGAATAAGTACTAGAAGTTAATGAAAACAGAAATATAGTACTACTAGAAGATAATAACAAAAGAAATATAGTGCCAGCATAGGTAAGTATCACATACCAGTGAATATACAACACCAAATGTTCAGTGGGTGAGTCATGAAGTTGATCAAGACCAAACTGGATGATATTGGCATTAAAAGCAGCAATGCTTGAAAAAAGGAGAAATATACTAATGATTGTAGGTACTCCAATCATGACTAACACACAAGCAAGGATTGCATAAGACCAAGGCCGACTGTCAAACGGGAAATATTGCATACCTATTATAGTACAAGATAACACTGTCAGAAAACAGAATCCAATAACAAAGGCCCAAAGACTACTAATTACACACTTGTATCTACCATAGCGGATATCGGCTAATAAACCAGCAACTGGATAAACTAACTGAAATATGGCAAAAATTGCGTAGACACCGACTATCACTGAAAGAAAATCAAGCCTGCTAACTAATATAATGAGAATAATCACAGAATATGGATAATAGTTAAAGTATAATGTACTCATTAGAAAATTCCAAAGCAGCAGCAATATCACAGATTTAGACCGCAAACAAGCTATCCTATTGAACCTCAATTTTAGCTTACTACTGAATGCATACGTAGATGGTTCATTGTATAATGGATCACTTTCACTCACTACTTGCTTAAGAGTTTGTGATTGATTGCCATCATCATATACAACATGATCAATCTGGGGCATGTCAGTAGTAGCCATGATATCACTCAGCATCGAAGTTAAAATTAACTCAGATTGCACACTGTGGACGTGACAACTGGAATATATCAAGTATATAGAGTAAAGATCAAAGATATAGAAGACAATTAAATCACCATGAATTTTGACTGCCAATAAGCTACATCTGGTAACAACTCAAGTGGACTCTGATTAAAACCTACATAACTCTACACTGGATCACTCGAGTCTACTCATTTACTGAATGGCAATTACAATAGCTAGCCCCATGACATAATGACTATAGATGTGGAGTATTCAGTACCCGTTTGTCACAACAGTAAGTGTCAGTATACATACTAACACATAATATAGGGTTTAACCCCCATCAAATCATAATAGCCATGCACTAACTCTTAGACTATTATTATCTAAACTGAAAATACTCTATAACAATAATCACACGCAACTATAGGAAAACAGCACACAAAGATTGCAGAATACGTATCATTGTACACTGCATGGTCTTAGTTTATGTTTAGTTTTACATAATATTCTTATTAGCTTTGCTATTTTTGTGCATCCATGCATATAATGCTAAACTTATAGAGAAAAAATACTCATGAGAAATCTCACACATAAAAATCATACAGATAACAATAATAATATTATTATTACTAGTGTGATATAGTTCATCATGGGGGCGATCGTTTGCAAGTTTGTGTGTGCATGACACAAGTAGCTCTGCCGGGCACAAATTATGCAAGAGACATCGACATCAGCATGTGCGCGTCTTGGATTCTATGGTTCTGGCCGTCCTTTTATTCAACTACTTAGCAATGGACTTGTATATATGTGTTTTTTTAGCATGCCACAAGCTGGAACGTACCGATAAAGCTATTGTGAGTCTGACATACTGATCCTTTCATTCGTCGCTTCCATCCCAAGCTCGAGCTCTCTTTTACCGCGCTCGGTCTCTGTTGCTGTCTTCTCTGTCTATTTCGTTCTCTCTAGCTAATGTTGCATCCCACATCCTCGTTTTTGGACCTTTCTTCCCGATTCTCTCGATCTCCTTTGACTCTGGTCATTTCATTAATTTTGAGCATGCGCAAATATTGGCAACGAGGTGTGGCCGTGGCCCAATAGAGAGCACGTGTTATTTTCGCGCGCATGCTCAGTCAGCCAAACTGAACACACGGACAGATGGATAGACGGACAGACGAACTTCCGCCGAACGATCAAATGTGGGGCTCGCTCACGCTCGCCCCCAATTATTATATTATAAGAAATCCTTACTACATGCAAAGAGGTATAATAGTCTTCTCATAAGGCCACTCCCAGGTCTTCAATATTAGAGAGCATGCAGCTGAAAATCTAAAAGTGCCCTGGGGACAATACTTTAAACATGGAGATACTCTTTAATGAGATAAAAATATACTGGGTAGTGAATATGCACTAATAAATTAAATTATATTCCTGGGACCAGTACAACATACAATAGTCCACGAATATCCGTTAGCTTACAAATATCATTATATGGAATACAAGTATATTATGTTTGATGTCACGATTATGGGATCGATAATGTCGAGGATAATGTTGCTATGAGCTACTAACAGGACAATCAAAATTACCAGTTTGTATACAGTGCACATGCACAGGTAAACATAGCTCTGAACTTGGAATCTATGCTATTATGGCATAGACCACACCCCTCACTGCCAGCAGCTGCTTGAATTCACCGTGCAATGGCGACATCTCACTGTGTTTGAACGTCGAATCTACCATCAGGCTGTGACAAAGAATGTAATTCACCACTCGAGGCTCAGTGGCCTGCTGGGCAGCCCTCTTGAAACAAGTAACGCTTTGCGCCATTCGCTCAAGAATGCGTCTCTATGGCCACCCTCTTTTACGCACACAGCACTACAATTCTGACCAATAGTGAGACTTTTAAACTTGTAGAAGAGGGCATCTTTTGTGCCCTCCAGGTTAGGATACGGACTATAATATAAGAAAATTGTCACTCTCAAAAACATTTTTTGTTATAGTATAACTATTGTATACACAACTAGTACGAACAAATCAAATCCTATAGAGTTCAGTGTATCAGTATTCATGAACTTTTACTGTAGTATTCTTCAGCGTATCGGAATACATTGTCAGGTTCATCTCTCTGTCGATACTTGTAACTCTTTGCAACATACAAAAACACTGCAAAACCAACAACGGCTATAGCAATGTTGACAAGATAATAAGCAAAGCCACAGCTTGGAAATGAAGAAGATATCCTCCAACCAAGAAACGGAAATATGATTATTAGAGCTCCTAGCAATTGAAAGATACCTCTGATAACATACAACGTCCCAATCAAAAGTCCTTTCATTGAGTGTGGGCTTTGTGCACAAAGAAAATCATACACAGCAATATAAAATAACACAAACCCACAGGAACTGCAAAACAGTGGAATGAAGAGATACAATGGATTAATCTGCAGTGGATGGTCAGTAGGTGGTGATACTAAAAAGCATCCAAGACCAATGACATTGTGTGATCTAATATGTGTGTGTCCAACAGTATCAAGAATGAAGAAACAAATGTTTGGGACTATTAAGAGTGCCATGCCTAGAGTCATTCTCTTCAGCATCCCACGAAAGCAATTGCAAAGAAGGTGTCTTAGAAAAATAATATAAAGTATCATAAAGCATATTGTCAGAAAAGAAGGGAGGATACTATTGGTGACAAAAGGAACAAGTGAAGGATGAGAATGAATACACAGAGAAAAAGTTCCTGAAAGATGGATTGTAAAGATTGAAAGTACAGCAAAAGTTGATCTCTCAACTGCAAACAGTGGTCCTAGCGACAATAAAACTCGCAGCAGACCAAGGAAAACTTTAACATCCTCCACTTGCTCTGTGGTAAAAGGTCCTCCATACTTTTCTTTCCCCAAATCCAGCCTTGAAGGTAGTTCATCCTCACAATATGTAAACGCACTACGGCGAATTGGATAAGTATGTTTCCTGGCAAAACAAATAACACGATACACTAATCTATATGGATTTCTCGATCCAGAATCTGTCAAAAACCACGTTCGTCTCTTACGATAGCCCACACATAGAGATGATATCAGAAGCACATAAGCCAGTACAATAAAAACCACTATGCCAAGATCGTGATAAAAACAAATCGAAGTCATCAAAGTAGCCACTTGATAACCAATAAAAGAGAATAAAACGTACCAACGAATGTACAGTACCAAATGTTCAGTGGGAGAGTCATATAGTTGATCGAGACCAAATTGGACGACGTTGGCATTGAATGCAATAATACTTACAATAATAAAGAGAGCTCCAACTATAGCAGGTATTCCAAGGACAGCTAGCTCTAAAGACAATACTGCATAAGACCAAGCGTGGTCATCTAGCTTCAAATAATCAGGAGAATACCTTAAGGTAAGTACAATGACAGATGGCACCACGCTTCCACCAGCAAAACTCCAAAGACTACCAATGACACACTTGTATCTCCCATAACGTACATCGGCCAATAACCCCGCCAGGGGGTAAAACAGCTGAAGGAAAGCATAACAAGTAAACACTCCACCAATGACGAAAACATCTAGTTTAACATTGCGCTCTGTAGATCTAGTAATCACAAAGTAAGGATTAGTACAAACCGAATGAAAGATACCTGCAAGAAAACTCCAGACCAAGATCAAACTAGTGGATTTGGTCCTCAAACAAAAGGGTTGTCTGGTACTTGATCTTAAATAAGAACAGCACGATTCCTCAAGATTGTCAACTGATATTTCTCCAGCCACTTGTTTAAGAGACTGTGATAGGCTTCCCTCCTCACTGCTCTCACTGGGACACTTAATCTGATACTCATCAATAGCAGCCATGTTCAAGTATTAACTTATCCATGAAATATTTACTGACAAGTAGATCACAGGCAATTCAATGAAAATGCACTATGCAAATTTAGACACTTTACACACCTTATACATGAAATGCATGCGAGGCAAATGGCACAATTCATATTAGACACAATCAGCTTATGCTGTAAATGTACACTGTACACATTGACTTTGAAAACAGAGTGGAATATGAAACAACAATTGTTACTATTGCTTATTGAACAGATGCAGCATTTAGTCATAAAGATAATTATGTTTATCATTAGAGAATATTATGATGGTTATTGCACAATAGTATGTATGGTACATAGAAGGGGAAATTTAATGCAGAGACAGTTACTTCATCTTTACATTTAGTACATGCATAAATGTCAGGAAGAGTGGTACAACAGACAGCGAAAAAAAACTTACATGTTATGACTTCGATAAGATAAACAAGCAAAAGTAACAGATCAATTTAAAAAAACACATTTAAACTACGGTAAATCATTTGCGAAAGCACCTAGCTCATGTAAGTGCTTTAAGACAACTTAAAGCATTTACATCTGGACAGCTCCTACAGCAGTGTTTATCCTAAACTTTCAAATCATACTCTAGATATTACGAATCCAGCCTAGTTTAAGCTGGATTCCAAAGCGAGTCAAAGCCCAAGATTGTATAATAAAGGTACATGTAGCTGATGTTTTCACCATGGTCAATTGCTAGGTGTTCATTTTTTTGATAGTATGTTAATTGTACAGATAATCTGGTGATCTAAAAATTAATAATAAAATGAATTTAACGCTAATACAGCGTAGACCCCTTCCTTCTTTGACCTCCATGTTCTTTCATGCACTGGTACTTTTATCTCATCTATAAGCCCACCTCTAAGTTGTAAAACGTACAGTTTCACATCTGATATCGGCAAGAATATCATCACTCGTACTCCAAGTGATAATTACAGAGGCATATAAACAAGCTGAAATGTTAAGACTCTCTGAAGACACTATAGGTCCATTGAACACAACTATAAAAATAGTCCCTCTTTCTAGACTGAGCGATGCCTATGCTGAAAAAAGGAGGGAGGGGAAATTCATTTCCAGGAGGATACAGTACTTTCTAATTCATACACGTGAATACCTTGACATGATTCAACTGCAGCTGTACATCCCAAAGTATCCTTTGTTTGGGGATTCAATTGTATGGGGGGGGGGGGGGGGGGGGGGGGGGGTTAGCACCAGTGGTGTTCATTATATTATGGAATATAAGTATGTTTTATGTCACGATCATGGGATCGACAACGTCGAGGATAATGTGGCTATGAGCTACTAACAGGACAATCAAGATTGCCAGTTTGTACACAGTGCGCATGCACAGATAAACGTAGCTCTGAACTTGGAATCTATGCTATTATGGCATAGACCACACCCCTCACTGCAGGCAGCTGCTTGAATTTACTGTGTAATGGTGACGTTCTCGCTCTGCTCGAACGTCGAATCTACCATCAGGCTGTGACAAAGAACGGAACTCACCACTCGAGGCTCAGTGGCCTGCTGGGCAGCCCTCTCGAAACACGTAACACTTTGCGCCATTCACTCAAGAATGCGTCTCTATGGCCACCCTCTTTTATGCACACAGTACTACAATTCTGACCAACCGTGAGACTTCTAAATTTGTAGAAGAGGGCATCTTTTGTGCCCTCCAGATTAGGAAACGGTCTATAATATAAGAAAATTGTCTCTCTGAAAATATTTTTCATTATAGTACAAGTATGTTTAATGTCACAATCATGGGATAATGTGGCTAGCATGCATGATCATCTATTAACAGTACATGGTCACAAAACATAGAGACGTAGTTCATGTACAAACAGTATCCTGCCTGGGCAAGATAGTCACGTACCGTGCGCATGCGCAGATTGAAGCGGTTGCGGAGGCCACACCCCTCATAGCAAGCAACTGCTCTGGCTCCTTCAATGGCAACGTTCTCACTCTGTTCGAACGTTGTTACTGGACTACTGATAGGTACAGGTATGACAAAGAACAGATCTCGCCTCTCGCTTTGCTTGAGGCTCGGTGGCTAGCGCGAGCGCCTGCTTAGCAGGCCTCTCAAAACACACGGCGCTTTCGGGCCGATCGTTCGACAATGCGTCTCTAACTCTATGGCCCGAGGAAGTAAGGTCACTCTTCTTTGTGCACACAGCCCTACAGTTCTGACCAATCCTGAGCCTTGTAGTGTGGACTTTCTCTCCGCCCGTGCCGTGCGTTCATAGCAATAGGGCACATCCATGACACGTATCCATGCCCTCATGTAATGACACAGACTATATAAGAAAATTGTCACACTGAAAATATTTTTCGCTGTATATAGTATAATAACTATTGTATACACAACTAGTATGAATCACTCAAATCCTATAGAGTTCAGTAAATCAGTATTCATGAATTTTTACTGTAGTATTCTTCAGCGTATCGGAATATATAGTCAGGTTCATCTCTCTGTCGATACTTGTAACTCTTTGCAACATATAAAAACACTGCAAAACCAACAACGGCTATAGCAATGTTGACAAGATAATAAGCAAAGCCACAGCTTGGAAATGAAGAAGACATCCTCCAACCAAGAAACGGAAACATGATTACTAAAGCTCCTAGCAATTGAAAGATACCTCTAATAGCATACAATGTCCCAATCAAAAGTCCCTTCATTGAGTGCGGGCTTTGTGCACAAAAAAAATCATACACAGCAATATAAAATATCACAAACCCAGAGGAATTGCAAAACAGTGGAATGAAGAGATACAATGGATTAATCTGCAGTGGATGGTCAGTAGGTGACGGCACTAGAAAGCATCCAAGACCAATGACATTGTGTGATCTAATATGTGTGTGCCCAACAGTATCAAGAATGAATAAACAAATGTTTGGGACTATTAAGAGTGCCATGCCTAGAGTCATTCTCTTCAGCATCCCACGAAAGCAACTGCAAAAAATGTATCTTAGAAAAAGAATATAAAGTATCATAAGGCATATCGTCAGAAATGAAGGGAGAATACCATTAGTGATAAAAGGAACAAGAGAAAGGTGATAATGAATACATGGAGAAAAGTTTCCTGAAAGATGGATTGTGAAGACTGGAAATAGAGCAGAAGTTGATCTCTCAACTGCAAACAGTGGTCCTAGCGACAATAAAACTCGCAGCAGACCAAGGAAAACTTTAACATCCTCCACTTGCTCTGTGGTAAAAGGTCCTCCATACTTTTCTTTCCCCAAATCCAGCCTTGAAGGTAGTTCATCCTCACAATATGTAAACGCACTACGGCGAATTGGATAAGTATGTTTCCTGGCAAAATAAATAACACGATACACTAATCTATATGGATTTCTCGATCCAGAATCTGTCAAAAACCACGTTCGTCTCTTACAATAGCCCATACCTAGAGATGATATCAGAAGCACATAAGCCAGTATAATGAAAGCCACTATGCCAAGATCGTGATGAACTTCAATAAAGCAAAATGAAGTCATCAAAGTAGCCACTTGATATCCAATAAACGAGAACAAAACATACCAACGAATGTACAGTACCAAATGCTCAGTGGGAGAGTCATATAGTTGATCCAGACCAAATTGGATGATGTTGGCATTGAACGCAATAATACTTGCAATAACAAAGAGGGCTCCAATTATAGCAGGTATTCCGAGAACAGCTAGCTCTAAAGACAATACTGCATAAGACCAAGCGTGGTCATCTAACTTCAAATAATCAGGAGAATACCTTAAGGTAAGTGCAATGACAGATAGTGCCACACTTCCACCAGTAAAGCTCCAAAGACTACCAATGACACACTTGTATCTCCCATAACGTATATCGGCCAACAATCCAGCGAGGGGGTAAAACAGCTGAAGGAAAGCATAAAAAATGAACACTCCACCAATGACGAAAACATCTAGTTTAACACTGGGCTCTGTATATCTAGTAATCACAAAGTAAGGATTAATACAAGTCGAATGAAAGATACCAGTAACAAAAGTCCAGAACAAGATCAAACTAGTGGATTTGGTCCTCAAACAGAAAGGTTGTCTGGTACTTGACCTTAATCGAGAACAGCAAGATTGCTCAAGATTGCCAACAGATATATCTCCAGCCACTTGTTTAAGAGACTGTGATAGGCTTCCCTCCTCACTGCTCTCATCGGGACACTGAATCTGACACGCATCAATAGCAGCCATGTTCAAGTATTAACTTATCCGTGAAATATTCAAGTAGATCATATAAGCGATTCAATGAAAATTCACTACTATAATAATAGCAGTAAGCAACAGTCAAATTGGACACAATCATAATGGCTTATGCTATCAATGTACACTGTACACTGTACACGTTGATCTTGAAAATAGAGTACGTAGAACATGAAACAACAACAGCTACTGTTGCTTACTGAACAAATGCAGCATTTGGCCATCAAGATGATTACATTTATAGAAAATTTATAAACTGATGGTTACTTATACTTATTATTATGATACATGGTTTAGTAACTAGTATGTATATTTCAAGGAGGTCTATCGTACATCCTCAATAATTTTGCATAGAAATAATTTCAGTATGCATGTGAATAGCCAAACAGCACACTGTGAACTGTCCCCTGTTTTCACAGCTAGGCTAGCTGGGACGGGTCTGAGTTTGAGGTTATTATAGGTTAATAAGTACCGTAGCCAATGATAACACATATGGTACACAGAAAGGGAAGTTTAATTACACTCTATAATATAATATATACCTGTAGCTGATAATAAAATTTCCATGTGTGGTCAATTGTTATACGCGTTCATTTTCTCCAAGTACATCGATAATTGTACAGATGATGTTTATCAAATACTTTTGTATTACATAGCTGGGCCACCAAAGACATGTTTATGCATGAGGAAACTTCAGGTATAATAATTGGAAATGGGAGTAAGTACCAGCGAAAATGCACAAGCTTATGCAATTTCCGGAATGTCTGACAATACATGCAATATTCTATTAGTACTTTACAGTTTATTAGCATCTAACATGCGTGTATTATTCACAGTTGAACACATAGCCATATACTACACATGAATACCTTGACATGATTCAACTGCAGCTGTACATCCACATTGGGAAAGGCCTCCGTTGGCTGACTGATGTTGCGGATCACTTGAACTGAGAACGTCAAGGGTTCCAAAATCGTTGATTGAGTGTCAACATCACACATTCCATCTCCAGCGATCTGCTTCAAGTCACCAGTGGGAGCATGCGATTTCCTTTAACAAAATATGTATGGGTGAATTAAACAGCCATACCATAAAACGTTTATTCCAAAAATCATCCATGCTCATAGTACGACCATTATACCCACATATGTATACATCTACGTGTACTTGCATGTGCTAACTATTGGTCACGTTCGAACTACTGTAAGACTACTGCTATGAAGTGTTGTATGCTTGCACAATTGTAGATAAAGTGCTATGTACTTGCACAATAATTGTCAGCTTATCAACATACCGTAAAGTCTGGTTAATAAGCGCACATGCTTATTAAGCGCATATTTTTTAATAAGCGCATGCTTCCTTCCTGTTATTAAGCATCGTCTAATAAGCGCATGGGCCCAATAAAGACGACAGTAATATTTACCGTTCGATCAAGAGTGTTCCATGGAAGAAGTATTTTACCAATCTATTTTTGATAGCCAGCTGCCTGAGATCGGCTATACTCAACACTGCGATGTTCCACTGAGACGGGTTCGGACTCTTGACCTCGATTTCAAAGCAAGTCTTGCCAAAGAAGGCGGCTATTTTTCCACGGTTTTCTTCCAGTGATGGCTTCCGATCATACTCCCATGAACTATTACGGAACTTATTCCAAGAATCGCTGTGTTCATAACTTGCTAGTTTTGTGACTGAGCGATCGAACGTGCTGGCAGTGGGCGGGGCCAAAACTTCACTCTCTATTAAGCGCACATCGTCTAATAGGCGCATGTTTCCTTACCACCGAGAGTGATAAGCGCATGCGCTTATTATCCAGACTTTACGGTAGTAGTAGAAGCAAGAGTATTATACTCTTGGTATGAGTGATTAATTATAATGTGGTCTGAAAGGGTATCTTTGCCAAGCAACCGTGACTCAGATAATGTGCAATACCTGTATATCTGTATCTTAGTAATGTTTAGCTCCATACAGTCCAGGATTGTGGTAGCTCCCCTCATAGAGATAGTGTCCAATGTGCTGAGCCGGGAAACCCCCTTGTTCTGAACTTCAAATCCATGCTTGAATCTGAGGTATCAAAGTGTAGTATAAAAAAGATGAAGGAAACTAATCTCAAATCAATTTAGAAAGGTACTGCTAGGCCGTGGAAGTATACTCAAAATACAAGCATTCACCCTATAAATAACTATTATTGCAAAACTTTTAACAAAAAGTCTAAGAGACGTATTAGCCATACAGCATAGTAACTTTTGTCAAAAGCCATACTGTATCACTCCAGACTTCCTTAAAGTTATGTTATTGGCTTAAGGCATAATAATATTATTATCACAACTTACGAAATTTTTGGATAGCTTGGGCAATACAAAAGCTAAATGCACGAAATTATTAGCTACATCCCTAGTAGCAACTTACTTTTCTGACATAAGCAATATTTGCCAAGTAAGGGTATCAAATTGTACAGGTACAGGTAAAATGGTTCTATAAATATTTTCAAATTTGTTATCTGTTTTAATTTTCAATTTATGCCACTTTAAAGCACTTCATAATTACATAATATTGCATAACTTACATGTATTAAGACTTAGTATGCCACTTACATATAATAGTGACCCTTTACCATAATAATGAAGCTACTAGGGATCTGGATTTAGTAAACAAATGCAGTACAGGGTCATTAAATTATATAAAACCGAAAATTTATTGCATGAAGCACTTGACATAAAATATTCATGATTAACAGATCCTTACCAATCTCTGAGAGTGCTATTATCTTACGTGTTTGAGAGGCGGAAGTCTCCCAAGTCAATGATGATCCCACCAGCAGACAGCTTGGTACTGAACGGCAGGTAGATAAGAGGTGCATGCATGGTGAACTTCATACCAACCCGATGGGCTGTTTTTATAGTACCCTCGATAGCAACTGCCTATATTATGTTAAAAATATTATGCATAAAAATCAGTGTGAAAATCCAAATCCCGTGCCAGGGTGTTGGGTTGACTCACTGTTGCTGTAGCAGTGTCAGCAGTGGCTTTGGCCGCCGTTTGCAGCACAGCTTGGTTTATATCCAACTTCTGCACAAATTCCTGTAGTCAAATAATGGGGGGGGGGGGGGGGGGGGGGGGATGGCAGAGGAGCACCATTCAAATTAAAATTTCTAGTTAATAATAGCGTACGTTATCATACAATGTAGCTAAAGCTTACAAGAACATTGGCTAGAAAACTAGCACTGAGCTTGACATAGATTCGGTTCAGTACAGCATCGATGGATGTATCCACCCAGCTTAGGTCGTGGGGGTCTCTCTCATGAGGCCGATAATTATACTGGACAACCTGCAAAAGTGAAACAGTAAGGCTTGTGATACAGCACTATGCCAAGTAATTCAGGCAGAGTTTTTGTGAGTTCATGCATCACAGCCGCAGTGTTGTTTCATGCATGCATGCTAGCTACGAGATTGAGCATTCACCCTATTTTCTTCATAGGGACCTTAGAGCTTGCTCCATATCAGAAGCATGCCAACAGATTAGAAAATAAGAATCTACCTCAAATATTCCAGAAGTTAACTAATACAATAGGCACATTATAATACGTACATGTATGCATGTTAACTACAAAGCAACTCACATCCAGTTGCATAATGTCCTTGTGTTTCTCCATCTTGGTAACAATCACAGGAGCTTTGGCATTAGGCATCGGATCCTTCACATTCAAATCTTTGATGCTAAACACCAACAAAAAATTTCAATATCATTTAGTGACGTATATACATTTAGCAGCTACGGCTTCATTTGGAGGGGGGCAGGGGGCGCTTGTCCCCCCCCCCCCCCCCCCCCCCCACAATAAATATTATCGCACGCATAAAGCCAAGATATCGCCATAACATAACAATAACAAGATACTAAGAGCATTTAAAATGTCACCAATACTACATTGTCTACCTCATCATGATATTACATTTAGTATACCTGGTATTAATGGACACCTTCTTAGGCTCAACTTTGCCCTTGAGAAAAAATCCTGTATAACAACCAACCAGGCTCAGAATACGATACATGTACATACCTAGTACTAACACTTAAGGTAGAGAAATGGGATACAATCGTAAGATTAAACTATTAACCTTCAATTCCACTGTGTAGTATGTCATGATCGTCTTGCACTAGTACGGTATCTATGCCAGCAAATTTTACTTCAAAGCCGAGCTCTTTGGGAGGGGCAGCTTCACCTTGGAAGTCAGCAAGGTTCACTTCTACAGCACATCATAAGTACAATATATATTATACAACAGGAATTTCAAAGGTAATAGCTATACAGTGTATAGAGCGGGTAACTTGTGGCGAACATTACATTTGGTGGAATACCTATCATTTGTATATAGGTGAACTAAATGCTATTTGGTGGCCTAAAGGAGTAATTACATGTATGTATAATAGTGTCATAGGCTTATAACCGGTTACATACCTTGAGGTATCAGTGTTGATTCAGGAATTGTTTCCAACGTATCAATCTCATCCATTCCATGATCATCTTTGCTGTAGAGAGTACAGACACATAATAATATTACAAGTATTAAAAAATTGAAGGATGGCAGGTCAAAAAAAGGATGCATACAAAGGTAGTAGGGATCCCTACTGCATTTCATAGAAGTTCCCAGAAAACAGTAGGGATGTACTATCTATATATATACCGTATTATGATCACTAATACCCTTGTATGCATATTTTATTATCTGCCATCCCTATTCGCCTTTCAATTTCATTCAGTTGTTTTTATACTTGTTTATAGCAAGTGAATTTAAATGTGCATATTCAGCAGCTGGTATATATTATAGTATAGATATACTATATACAACGAAAAATATTTTTCAGACGGTCATTTTTCTTATAAGTCTGTGTCATTACATGAGGGCATGGTTACGTGTCTTGGATGCACCCAATTGCTATGAACGCGCCCATGACCCAGTTGCTATGAACGTGCAGCGCGGGCGGAGAGAAAGTCCGCACTACAAGGCTCAGGATTGGTCAGAACTGTAGGGCCGTGTGCACAAAGAAGAGTGGCCTTAATGCCTCGGGCCATAGCTACAGCTAAAGACGCATTGTCGAATGATCGGCACGAAAGTATCGCGCGTTTCGAATCGTGAAAGGCTTGCTAAGCAAGCACTGGCGTACTAGCCACCGAGCCTCGAGTGAAGCAAGAGGTGAGGTCTGTTCTTTGTCATATCTGTCATGCAGTAGTCCGATAGCAATGTTAGAACATCACCATTGCACACCAGATGCAGAGGAGGTTGGAACCGGAAGAAAAGTCACGTGATATATAATGGATCGTGTGTACCGCATGCTGAGCATATTAATTTTTTGGTATGTTAATTAATTAACCACGGGATCCGAGCTCAAACGCCGTTTTTGCAATGGCAGCGGACCAAGTAACAGACCAAGGTTCAGGATCCAGATTTGTAGGCTATACTATTGATACCGGCGAGATGCTGATTCTCGTACCTATACTAGTCTGTGGGATCTCTACCCTTACATTATACCCAGTTTCTCTGTTGTTACCGTAGAAATGAGAAGGATTAAATATGAGTTGCTGTTAGGAGATGGACAGCCAGCCAACTATAGTTGATGGGTTTATTCGAGACGATCCTTCTCTGCAGAGATTGTATCCTGCACAATTATCAACAGAGGTGAACACCTTGAGACCACTACTGTTGAGGTAATCATAGAATTGGGCCAATATCATTGTGTGATATTGATTACCGTAAAACCTTATAGGTGGAAGAGCCTAGAGGTAACCTCAATTTAGACGGATTTAAGTTCGAGCCTATAGTAACAAAGCTCTTGTTATACAAGCAATTATTATTTTCTAAGGTACATGTTTTTTTTTAATATTATGGTAAGTGAAAGTGACAATGAAAATAAACAGCAAAGATATGATCCTGCGCAGAATCAACTGCGTGCATCAACAGCAAACTGATTATAATGTTATCTTGGAAGGTTGCGATTAGAGTCACAACACTGATGGCTATGTCTCATCCATCTGAATCTAGTCATCTGCTGGTTAACACTGCAAGTGAGGAGGACTCTTCTCCACTTCAACCACAGCAGAGGGCTGCCATCTCATGTCCTCCACCAAAGCACCTCTGTCTGCCATCAAAGGCGGCCATTCTCATCCTGCTATGGACAGCCATTGTTGGAGCCATGTACTACATAATTACGGGTTCTGCTGCTGCGATTGAAATGGATAAATCACGAATTAATTCCAGTATCTCAATATATGAGCCTCTACTATATGCCATATTAGCATTCGTCATGATGCTCTATCCTCTCAGTGGGTTTATTGCTGATGTCTGCTGTGGACGACTGAAAACAGTTGTGATCAGCTTAATCATTCTCCTCCTTTGTCTCACTATCTCATTCATTGGTGTGATAATAGGGGAAACTACCACATTTAACGACTTCAGCAGATATGATAAACTGTCATATGTGTTCATTGTCATTGCGTTTCTTCTGCTATTTGCTTTCATTATTGGCCTGGCAGGATATCAGGCAAATTTTATTCAACTTGGATTAGACCAACTCTTTGAAGCACCAAGTCATTATCTCGTTCTCTTCATTCATTACGCTATATGGGCTTTTCAATCAGGATCATTACCTTTCATATCACTTTTTTTCTTAATACTATGCTCACATCATGGATCAAGGCGCAAGATATTAGTATTAGCTACAACGGTTTTATTCAATATTTTGATGATTGTATTACTCCTGATTGGCTGTTTGAAGCGTAAGTGGTTCCATTTTGAGCCTGGATGTCAGAATCCTTACAAGACGGTATACAACATAATAAATTTTGCAAAAAGCCACAAGCACCCTCTCCGACGCAGTGCCTTCACCTATAATGATGATTACATTCCATCTAGGTTGGACTTTGCCAAGGAGAGATTTGGAGGACCTTTTACTACAGAGCAGGTAGAAAATGTCAAGACATTTCTTAGGATGCTAGTAATTCTATTCGCAATTGGACCTTCACTTGCTTTGGAAGTACCAGCATCTTATTATGTTTTTCCACTTTTTGGATTACATTTAGTAAACCCGAGAAATCAACACAAAAGTTCTAATAAACACTGCCCTCACGAATTAGCTTGGAAATTTATGTTGGGGAGTGGAGCAATGATGAATCTAGTATCAATACTGATTCTGTTTCCTGCTTACATATGGATCATATTTTATTATCTTCACAAGAAAGTACCAAAGTTGTTTGTGCGACTGGGCACTGGAATCACACTCTGTCTCTTGGGAGTTGTGAGTTTACTAATTGCTGATGTTATGGGACATACACATGCACTAAACAGTTTTTCCGAGGCCAATCACAGCCTGTGTGTTTTTCAAGCAACAATATCCCAAAACGATTCGTTCACCTATCCTGCACTTAACATGTACTGGGGAGTCCTTATCCCACCAACTCTTCTTCTTGGATTTGGACCCATGCTGGTTATTGCCACAACCTTGGAGTTCATCTCAGCTCAGAGCCCTCAGTCCATGAAAGGTCTTCTTGTTGGAGTCTTCTTTGCCATCAGAGGTCTCTTTCAGTTCCTCAATTCCATTGTCATCATTCCCTTGTCCCTGAAGCAGCCGTGGGCCAGTAGGGAAATGATAGAGCATCCTCCAGTGACTAACTGTGGGTTTGTCTACCTTGCATTGACGAGTGTGTCTGGATTGATCGGTTTGATTCTGTTCTCTTTAGCAGCCAAGAGGTACAAGTACAGGACAAGGGATGAGGGAATGTTTCGTCAACACGATGTGGAGGAAATATTTGATAAATACATTACTCAGAATTAAGTGCTTTCATAGTATGGGTGTCTATGCATAGTACTATTAGACAATTCAGTACAAATTCAATATAGTTATTATTATAGAGGGTTTTCTTAGCTAGTAGGTACCTACAGTATCATTGTTTTTGTATTTTATACACTGATTGCTTGTATTTAATTAAATAGTAGGTAATTCAAATGATTCATATTTTGTGGCCATGCACGGTTGACAGTCATTGTAAGTAGCCGGCATATCTGAATGTTTCCATACATGGCTTGATAAATGGGTTAAAATCTTAAACTTTAGTAATGCTCTTATAATGTATTACATACCCCATGCAGGAGAAAAGAAACGCGTGAGTGCGGTTTATTGTCGAAAATACGCCGTTTTTACACCAAATTTCACACGTATTATTGCACAGTACATACACATAATAATATTACAAGTATTAAAAATTGAAAGATGACAGGTCAGAAAAGTATGCATATAAAGGTAGTAGAGATAATCAGGTATACACAGTACATCCCTACTGCATTTCACAGAAATTCCAAAAAATAGTAGTGATGTACTACGCATATATTATATGTATTGCAATATGATCCCTAATGCCCTTGTATACATATCTTTTGATCTGCCATCCCTAGTCACCCTTCAATTTCATTCAGTTGTTTTTATACCGTAAATCCGGAAATTTTCGTGTAATTAAATATTCATAATAAACATTTTCGTAGGACGATTTCGCCTACGAAAATATTTACATCGAATTTTTTTAGCAAAAACATAGTAGCTACGTGTGAAGAAGATCACGAGTTTGATCGAGTGATGGAGTGGCCCAGGTGTCAAGATCACCAACCATAATGGAGGAGCTACTGAAAGACGCTGTTGTGTCCACGGCTACCACGTAAAGATTGAGCAAAACACGCACACGTATGGTACGTACGCGCATGCATGCGCGCTAAAATTGTGTACCGCAAATATTTCGTGGTTTCTATTATTCAGGGTAGAAAGTATTTCGTCATACTTAATTTCGTAGTCTTGAGCGATTATGAAAATATTTCAACAACAAAAATTTCCGGATTTACGGTACTTCTTCATATTATATCTAGCAAGTGAATTTAAATGTGCATGTTCAGCAGCTGGTATGTATAATAATATTAGATACCAATTATTATACCGTAGTCTCCCTGGTAAGCGCCCATGGGCACTCTACCATAACTCGCTGATTTCGCCATACTGGACGCTTACCCGGTGTACTGGGCGCTTACCATGTGCAAAAATTGAAATAGGCGGGGCCAACTTTGTATAGAGCGCACGTATATGGAACGCTTGTGCGTTTTTACCTTTTAATAGGAAGCGACTGGATCTCGAGGACGGCGATGATGAAGCCGATCAGGAGGGTGCTGGCGAAGATGATAATGTCGACGATCTCGATCCCTTCTCTGATTCAGATGACTAGCTAACGTTCTCTGGCAGCTTGTATACCTTAGGGCTACGATTATTTGCGGGGAAAAATGTTAGCGGATTTTGGAAATAGTGCGTTTAGCGGGTACTCCAGGAGAAAAAGGATCGAACTTGCACTTGGTTTATTGTCAAAAATACACTGTTTTTATACCAAGTAATACTGCATGGTACCACTCCAAAACTATTTCGGGTGCAATCGAAAGCAAAATTAATGAATGCAGAACCCTCACTGCTACACGCATGCATGACTCATGCACATGTAGACCTATAGCATATCTCAGTGTGTATGCCTGCTCAATATTAGGAATATTGAACTAGGTATACTACTGTATATATACCCTGCAGGGCCTGCACCTGAGGTACTCCAGTTTTCTTCAAAGTCACTGTATGATATAGGCATAGGGGGAAGGCACCTGGCTATGTCACTATATTAACTGAAAGCCTCTGCGACTACTTAAACTGAATTATGCACTTGAAAGCCACTGCCTGCACGTTTACATTGTCACTGCATTGACAACTGACCAGCAAGGCACAGAATGGCAACCACAGCTGCACACTACTATACCACTGGGAAGGACTTAATGTGACCACTCTTCCTTGATGCCTGGTAATCCTCAGATGTGTACTTTCTCTCAGACGACCCTTACCATATGGACGGATGGACGGACAAAAATCACCAAACGATTGCAGTAACCCTCCGCCTACGCTTTGCAGCGAAGGTTAATAAAGGAACGCTTCAATTCTGTGTGTGTTCGAACCTTTGGCTACTAAGCTTCAATGACCCTGAGTATCACTCGCTATAAGCTTGCTTCAACATCAAAACGCCATCTTTATCAATTTTTGAACCACTTGCACCCGCATGCATATGTTTGGGTGTGATTAGCCATTGAACAGTAAATATTTCGCGTACATCTGCAGATATCTACCAATGCTCGTGCTAACCTCATATTTGCGTGGTCCTTTTCATAGCATATCTGGGCCATCCCTACTTATAGAGTCTATGGACTCTATGATTATGTACAAGGCATGTATTAAATCTTATGATACATTACTATACAAGTACATGAAGGTAAATCCCCAACAAATAATGCAAGGCCTCAGAGCTCCTTTATGTCCACATGCATGCTATTTATAGCTTCAGACAGGGATAACTTCTGGCTATTCTCATGCATAGCCATACACATCACAGGCCATAACAATCAGTTGGCAATAACATCCTCGTACTGTAAATTTAACTCTGACAATCTCGGCCCACAGTTACTGTGCTCTTCCAAAAGGCAAGTTGTATGTATTTGTATGGAAGCTGCTACACTAACAACTTGTAATGAGGTACATGACATTGTGGGAATGGCCGCTTGTCCAGGATACTCTGGTATAATAATTATTACTGCTACACAAATAATCCATGCCCTAGCATATACCATACTTAATCTAATTCTACATGTACGTATGAAAAACATTTTTGAAAAACGTGCATCTGGTAAAGGTCACCAATTGCTCCATATGTTAAATATGTTATGAAAATTCCTAAAAATTAATGTTAATTTCTTGCATTAAATTGGATCATACGTTGTATTCGATTAACTACAGTACCAGCTGTATACCTTTTTATTGCTGGAACAAGAGCCATGCCATAACGGAGTAGGCCAGTGAGAGACTTCTGATGGAGCTTGAGCTTGATAAGAGAGACTTGGGCTGAGAGAGAGTCCTCAAGACCCGTGTACTTGGCTGCAAAGTCTTTACCAAGTTGAGTGATCTACAGAGCATGATATAAATATTATAATATATCATCATAAGTGCTCCGTTGAAGGGGATGAACTATGAAGTAAATAAATTTGATGGGTAGAGGTTATAGGGACTACTTACTGTGACAAATCTCAAAGAAATGAAATTTCCATCATCAAGAGATTCCGTCCGGAGCAGATAAGTTGGCTTTCCATTTTCTATACAATAAAAGGTCATTAAACACAACTAGAAAAAATACAACTAAAGATACGTACATGCACACAATATCATAGTGTAGACTATAATAATTATTGAATATTCAAGTATTGAAGATTCTACGTAACTGTTAGACTAGATGCTCTAGTCCTCCTCAAGGCCCTGAGGATGACTAAAGCATCTTATCGAAATGTGGGCAAGTATACCAAACAGTTAAGTCAACAGAAAATCTTCACTTGTTTCTATGCAGACAGATGTAGCAACTGAGAACGACGCTTTCCCTCACATCATGGTGACAAACACTATGACTCACCAGTGGTGATGTAGTCAAGGATGGCGACCTCCTTCATGGAGACGCTGCCCTGGGTGTCCCACTTCCTGTCAACAATGTCAGCCTTCATGCAGCCAATGATCACATCAAGAATAGGCTGCTCCACTCTGTTCTTCTTCTTGTCAGTCTCAACCTTGGTCAGCTTCAAGGCAATCTATACAAAAGATATTGCAATCAAGTAAGTTGGGTAAAGGTCGTCAAACGGAAATGCTATATATCATTGTACATTGGTCTCAAGCCAATCTCTTGGAAGATCGTTGTCAAATGGAACCATTAGTATGTTATTCAAGTTGAGACTAACTAACCTCTTGAACGGTAATCTTTATGGAGGCATCAGTGAACACAAATCGAGCAGTCTCTTTGTCATCAGTAGGTGATACACTAGAGGAAAGAATTAAGACAGCATGTTTGATTACTCGTAGTAGTGCTAGCGTAGTAACAGATAGAGACACACACACACACACAGAACGACTGTATAGTGTGTAACCCCTTGCACATGCGCCGAGGGTTAATTACTTATGTTCTGTATGCAGACCTGGTTGGTGGACTTGGTGATATAGGAGAAAAGGGAGAGCCTGGTTCTCCATCATCAAAGGCCGAGAGAGAGCTTGTCACAGAGAGGATATCAGCTTCAGCAAACTGAGCAACTGAGTTCAATCGACCAACAACTCGATTCTATAGACACAAAAGTACAAAGTATGCCATAAGAAAGATATATTAGATGCCTTGATCAAGAATTAATAATGTTGTGATCATAATGATAACAAAATGTTGTTGTACGATGCATAATGTTATAAATATCCCCTTACCGGTAGTTCATTATACATGGTTGTTCGGTGGATCAGAGCTGGAGGCTTCTCAAGACTGGAAGCAACCTACAATTATAGTCAACATAATCACGCATACGTAAGTACACAATACCCAGATTCTCAATCCAAATCCTTATTTGTAAATGCAAACAATAGTTGATGGTTCATTGGGGTGGGTGGGGGGGGGGGGGGGGCAAGCGGAAGGTCAATAATTTAGCTCCAATGTCACTAACCTTCATAACTGTGCTCAGTTGGTGGTCAGATAATTTTATCTCAAATCTTGGCAACGTTCCTTCAACTCGAGCACTATTCAAACAGAAGAATACAATTATAAAAATTACACAAGGAATCAATGCTCTCATGCAAACATAATGGACATAGAATAGGTAAGGGTCGTCAATTTGATTATTCAGCGCCCTTTACCAATTTTTTACTAAATTTTCAGCAAAGGCCATCATGTGTATAATTCTATAAACGAGAATAGAATGTGCATGAGGATGGAATGTTAAATATTAACCTCCAAAAATTCGGTAAGCCTCAAGTAATATTATTATTATTGCCATGCCGAATTTTTAGAAATAGTATATATGGTATTACAGTCGAGCCTCCGATAACGGACCCTCCGAGAAGCGGACAACCTCTCTACAGCGGACAAGTGCCGTGTTACCGATTGAGTTTAGCATAGTTATAGTACATTAGCAACCTCCGAGAAGCGGACGCTTCCCGATTCCGGACAGCGGACAAGATCCAAGCTCCCAACGTGACTTTTCAATGCAAAACAGCCTCTAAATAGCGGACATCCGGAAACCACGCCCTTAAATTAACGATGTCACGCCCACCTTAGCCGCAATCTAGGCGGTCGCGATATTATGCCGCATGCACGATAATAATATTAGCCTTGAATCCAGATAACGATTTGGAGTAGCCAGTACTTCAGAAACCAAAAAATTCAGTCTGTGCTATGTTGATACTGAAAACTGAACATACCAATCACTTGATTATCATCTCTATGCTCTTATCATGCATTTACTAACTTGTTAAGGATAATACAATCAAAATGGGTTGAGAAATCATGAACCTCCGAGATAGGGACAACCTCCGAACAAAGGACAAGAGGCCCGTTCCCAAAGTGTCCTTTGTTCGGAGGCTCGACTGTACTAGCTAGAAGATACCTTGGAAGGTAGGCATCATCTTTGACAATGCTTTTGAAGAGCTGAATTTCCAAACCAGTCGGCTTCAGAATGTGAAGTGGAGAGCTCTCCTTCTTCATAGCAGACACCCAGTCATCCTCTGAAAGTAAATAATATACATATTATACAAGCACATTCATCATCAACAGCAATACTAAGTATCACTGAAGAGATACTGACTTGGAGTTGCAGCTAGCACTTGCATCCCCTGGAGCTTGATGTTGAAGGTATCATAGAGCAGGTCTTGATTTTGCTTCTCAACAGCTTGAGCAACCTAGAAACCATATACATGTACGTATGTTAGCTATAGTGTGATACACCACAAAATTTAAGTTAAGTATTGTAACAAGTACAAACGTATGCAGGAGCAACACTATGAAACGTGACACTATCCCAGCTACATAAAAATTTAATTCTATAAGGCTTATAATAATTAGTCCCGTAGAATCCCGCGATTACGCCCCCCCGCTTTGTGCATGCTAGGATTGGGCAAAAGTAGGGAGGGGTGAGGGGGTTTATACGTGGGATCCTAACATTTCCGTTGACGACCATTACCGACCGTCGAATGTCACGTGGGAGCGCGATCTCTGTACTTTCTCTGGCTGTTTGGTGGGTGAAACTCAAGAAAAACGACAAAGTAAGGCATATTATAATTATTATTATGACACAAATAGCTCGTTTGCTAGCTGTAGCTACTGTTTTTATTGACTTATGGACTCCATTTTACAGTCAGGGAGGGAGGGGCTTATACGCGAGGCAAAATTACCTATGCAGGAATTTGAGCTAAAAATGCAGGGGGGGCTTATGCGCAAGGGGGGCGTAATCGCGGGATTCTACAGTATTTGAAGCTCACCTCTTCAAGTGAACGTGGGTCTTTGGTACTGCCTTTCAAAGATAGCTTTCCCAGGTCGACCACCAAAAGATGAGAGTCCTTACTAGAGTAGGAACCATTCTCAGGCACAACCAGGTAGGGAGAGTGAAGTGTAACGTCGATTTCAAAGTGTTTTCTGGACTTGAAGGCATCCTGCAGGCCAGCTGTGGTCTGAAGCTTAAGCTGGTCCCATGAGGCAGACGCAGCCTGAGTCAACCTGAAGGATAGGTAAGTCAGAGTTGATTACAATTTCAAAGATGCATTTGCATTTGATAATATAGAGTATTTACAGTTGACGACCTTTACCACACACATTCAAGCAATGATAATCCCGCGATTACACCCCCCTCGCGCATAAGCCCCCCTGCATTTTCATTTTTAGCTCAAGTTCCTGCATAGGTATTTTTGTCTCACATATAAGCCTCCCCTCCCTAACAGTAAAATGTAGATATTTACAGACCATAAGCCAAGTAGAAACAGTAGCCACAACTAACGAACTACATGTAGCTATTTGTGTCATAATATTATGCCTTACTTTGTCGTTTTCTCAAGTTTTGCCCACTAAATAGCCAGAGAAAGTACAGAGATCGCGCACCCATGTGGCATTCGACTGTCAGTAATGGTCGTCACACAGAAATGTTAGGATCCCGTGTATAAGCCCCATACCCGCTTTTGCCATGCACAAAGGGGGGCCGTAATCGCGGGATTCTACGGTAATAATTTTTTATTATGTGAAATATTCAACTAAACTTACTCCTGGAAATGGATGTAGTCTGGAGGTTTGAACATGGCTATAAGTCCATCAACAGTTTCCTAAGAAAGGAGAATACAAAAAAAGGTTGAAACAATGAGATACACAATCAGTAGTTTGTTTTGAAACAATTATCAGGTGCTATAAAAGTTGAGTAACAGCCAAGTGATATAGATAATGGAGTAACTTTGGGATGACCTTAATTCAACTAAGTCCTGAGATTGTTAGGGGCACTCCCGTTAACTACACAAAGAGCAATTGAGTTAAACTGCACACGTACAAAGTCATAGGTGATTTGCATTGGTTGCAGCGCTGCCTTGACAGCAACATCCATCCAGGGTTTGTTGAGGGGATGCATCTCCAGCTGGACATCAACAAGAGGTTTGGCCTCCTTTCCAACAGTCGGGACATTAGAGGAGAGCATCATAGTCTGACAGCCACCAGGCTTAGGGACACCAGTCATGGAGAGAGAGCCAACTGATGCATTGACACTGGAGGAGAGGAGAGTGGGTGGGAGGGAAGGGAAGGGAGAGAAGAAGAGGGAAGAGGGAAAGAGAGGGAGAGAGGAAGAAAGGGAAGCAGGGGAGGGGAAAGGGGAAAGGGAGTGGGGGAGAGAGAAAGCCAGTTAATACATGCACCTCAGGAGTAACACTGATAATGAGTCAGTACAGCATGCAGTACAATAATATATTATGTTCCCACATATCTGTATGTAATTTTCTTGAATAGATAAGCCAAAATAAACAAAATTTAATAATAATACAGTGCATGGTGCAGGTGATACATGTAAGCATCATGTCACACAAAATCACCTGACTGATTTGCTGGAGGGACGGTTCAAAACATTGAGGTTGATGGCTTTCGTAATGACTTTTCCCAACCTGAGTGGCAAACAACAGAGTTTGGAAAACAATCACGCAAGCTTCGTTCAAGAAAAGTGACGTAAAAAATAAACCCATCAACAGTTGCAGACTCACTCTTTCTCTCCAATCAGTTCCAGTGTTACAGTCTTCAGATCAACACTGATCTCATGAGCAATATACTGAAATGGGAAAGCATGCAACAATGACATACAATAATGACTATCAGAACAGTCACAATATTATGCACAAAATAATATATTAATCCGGCAAAGGCGAATGAATGTCCAAGATCAGAACAATCAGTGTTCCATGGTAAACTTGTCTAGGCAATGTTTGCGAGTATAAATAAAGTTTGGTATTAAATTTTATGGGCCATTTCATGGAAACTTCAAACATTAAACTTTGCAGTCATAAAATAATGCCACATTGAAGTCGCTAGGTACAAACGTACCTCTCTGGGGAATTCATAGACCTCTCCCTCAGCGTAGCCAATGGCCTCGTAGAGTTCCCTCATGGCCCTCTCATCCTCCTCACTCTCTTTGTCTGAATCATCACCATCTTCAACCTCAGCTAGAGGAGAATTATAATAGTGTATAAAATCAGTGGAGTCATGTACATGTATGTAGCTTACAGAAAATGGAAATTTCATTACATGGTGGATGGTCAAAGCTGTAACACACAATGTCGTGTGTGTACATGTACATGTACATGTACATGTAGCTGCTCAAATTAGCAGTAATATATATATGCGCACATGTACATAAGCACACCACCGAACCCACCACCTTACTTGGATGAAATCTCTACCATTAAAACAATAACCATGTACAGATTTAACCCACTGCAACTGGTACCTTCAGTAGTGACACTTGCTCCACCTATAGCTCCGCCCACTGCTCCTCCAGTGGCCCCCTCCTCCTCTTTCTTCTTCACTTCACCTCTCACAAAGAGAAACTCATCTTCATCAGCTTTCTGGCTTCCATTAAGTCTACTACCCTCCCCCGAGTCGCCATGGTGACCAGGCTGCTTCAGTCTGTGTTTCAGTTTAGAGAAGAATCCCTTCTTTTTACCGCCTTCCGCTTCCTTCTTTCTTTGTTTCTCTTCCTTTTTTCTCAGTTTTTCTTGCGTTTCTTCCCGTTTTAGTCTCTCTTTTTCCTCCCTTTTCTGTCGCTCTCTCTCCTCTTTTTCTTCTTTCTTTTGTCTCTCTTTCTCCCTCTTGCTGCTTCCTTTGTCCTCCACCTTCTTTCGGCCATTGTCAGCACTGGAGGTGACGGCTTGCTTCTCGGGAAATGCACTAGTAGAGTGGACCCTTTTGGAACCTTTTTTCTATAATATAGTGAGTAAGGACAATACGTGAAATAAACGAAGATTCTTTGCGGACAACTTAACTGTTCGGTAAAACTTGCCAACGTTTCGACTAGATGCTCTAGTCATCCTCAGGGCAAAAGTTTTACCGAACAGTTAAATTGTCTGCAAAGAATCTTTGTTTGCACTTCAGGACAGTACATATGCTATTCAGCAAAATAAATGCAATATGCTTGGTAATTGAATAAATATGTTAGTGAACACGTTGCATGCATGAACGGAATCTAGAATTTATAGTGAGAGGCCAAGACTACATTACGTTGCATTATAAGGTATAGAAATGGTAAACATTTTACCTCTTTTTTGCTTGCTTTTCGACAGAGCACAATATTGAACCAATCCAAACAATCCTCCAGACTCTGGTAAGAATAATCATAAAAATTAATAAAGAATGGACTTACATGTATGCACATGCATATTAGCACAAAGTGTAGTGTGCAAATTAATTAATAATATTTACATTTCCCACACAATTAATTAATAAGAATGGATAATATTAATGTTTAGCACACAACACTGTGTATGATAATTTCATAGCATGAAAAATTCCAGATCAGTGTACATGCATGATGTATGATACAAAATACAAAGACACGTATATACCCTGCCTTCGCGAAAGAGGGCCCACTACGGAATATCGGCCCACTCCCCCACTTTGGGCTCGATTTCCTGCTAAGGTCTAATCTTTACTCGAATATGCACCCATGTGTAGCTGCCCTTAAAAAAGCAGCTCAGCATCTAAATGTGATACTGATACCTCGAATATCAGCCCATCCCCCAATCTTGGCCCAATGTTAGGTGCACCGCCCATGGGCCCTCTTTCGTGAGGGTACGGAACAAGTAATATGCAGATAGAGTATACTCAATCAGTGATTAATCATTAATCAATAATCTAAATAGAGTATAGTATATTAAACACACACTACTTAATAATAATAATAGTAGTAGTATGACATACAATCTTATATTATATCTAGAATAGAGCTTTAGTTTTGTGCTATGCACTGGCCATGGGTACATGTTTACCATACGATTTCTCCAACAGGATGATGCCAGGATAAGCAATCTCTAGAGTTTTCAAAACAAATGATGATCATGGCCGAAAAAAACAAAGTCTAAAAAAAAAAGCCTGTCACCTGCCTATACTGAGCAGAACAGACCTAAGGTGTATGGATATAAGTACATACATTCTCACATACATCATGATCGGTCGTACCAATCCTTACCGATCCATGCCAGGCACCTACAGCTCCCGTATTATTTTTATCAAGACAATGTTTACGGTCACCATGTTGTAGCATTACAAGCAAGTAAGTCAGTGAGGGTTCTACCACAACTATGGCCGTACTCCTGGTCCCTAGAATAACTAGCCTAGTAATCAGTATTAAAATATTGTTTGCCCAATGACTCCTCATCTGGCTCTTTATCTAACATGCAATAGATAATTAACTCGTGAGTGCATGGTAGCCTCTCTATCTGGCTATTAATTATAGTTAAAATATAAAGGATAATTACATCATGCATTCCAATAATAGTATTATTTTTCTCTTGTGAATAGGTGGTAGCAATAGCCTTAGTGGTAACTGCATGTGGTACATGTATGTCAGCTGACCACCTTAGACCAGTGTGGCCAGATATACGACAGAATACATTAACCAATACACCAATTGTGGCAGTATCAGTAAAGAGTTGTTAATTTTAGATATCACTGTTGCATAGCTAAATTTTCCCAACATCTAGCGTGAGGGGGGGTGGGGGGTTCACCCTTGCTATCCCCCCTCCAACCAGTCAGACCATAAACAATAGATATAATAAAATCAGAAACAATATCGATATGTACATATAACAATAATTATGTGCATACGTGGAAGAATAAAAACACAAGCAAAATATACTTTCAGAATGTCATGGAATGGTATACACTCTTTCATGGGGAAATATCAAGGTCACAAATTAAGGTCACACTCATGAAATAAATCTTAAAGGCAATACACAGTAAATTATGCATGATACTAGTATAGGTACATGTATCATAGAACACAAAATATACCAGTCAAAGGTAGAAAACATACAATATTCCTATCACCCTTTTTTGATATTGCAACATTATGTGACCTGCTACGAGAAAATAGACCATTTTGCAATTTTTCATAAAAAATGAGTTTGTTTGCTGAATCCAGTGGTGCATAACTGACTCAATTCGTGTCCCAGAAAGCTCAAAATTAATTTCTTATCTGCTAGAAGTATAATATACATGTATCACGGAATAAAGTACACGTGCACGCATGGGTTTGATTATGAATTGCAAGGTTACTTTCCATGCATAAACCATGCCATGTACACCTATACTGGTCAAACTGGTTTGGCCATTGCATGGTTCTTAGATCACGGTATACTGATGTACTGATCTCACTCTATTCCCAATATCAAATCTGACTCACACTTTCTCATTCCTCGGAATCTCACATGAACCTTACGAGCATATGCTGTGCACAGTGTTTTGTTTATCTAACAGCAGTGTCTCGCATTTCTATGCTAGTCATTTGTACAATATACCTCAAAGAATTTGCAAAGCTAGTCTGTGAAACAATGACTAACATGAAAATCCATTAAGTAAGCAACTGTGAAACTTGTAAGGAATTTTAGATAAACACTCACTTCTGATCAGCATTGCTTGCTTGGCACTAAAATTACAATAACCATTCAGATTCCGTGCTCTATTTATACACTCTCAAGAACAAATAAAATTTTTCTTCTATACCGTACATTGATTTTCAAATTTAAAATAATTCATACGGCATTTAATATGCTACCGTATAGTGTAACTTGAAAGTATGTTATGATATTATTATGGGCAATACTTCTATGTCAGCATAATATCATGTTCAAAGAAAGGGCTTCTTTCTATACGCATCAACTGCCATACGTGGAGGTGTTCGTATTTCATGTACGCACAGTGATCAACCGACTGAAGCTATAAACACTGATGATGTGGTTACAAGGTTTCATGAAAAACCTATTTTTTATTGGGGGGAGCGGGCCATGACATATCATATCAATACTATGATCAAATACTAGGGGATACGCCTCCTCCTACAAAATTTAATTGAGATATCTCAGATTGGAGTTTTGATCCAAATTTGAACTGATAAGAAGAGCCTTGTAATTTGTTAAGTTAATTGGGGGACCCCAGGGCTCATCCCCCTCCCCCTATTTTAAGCGATATACTGGGCTACATGACTTCCATATAAATCAAATCCTCCCAGTATACATAATATGCAATGTACTACACATGATGAACCACATACACAACATGGGCACCCACCTGTATCTCAGCGAGGAGGGTGTTGGACGGATTGAGGCTGTGCAGCTTCTCTCGATACTTGTGCTGATACTGACGACAACGTTCTCTGAAATGATATATAGCAAAGGGAGCAATAATTTTATTCTCAAGTATTACAGTAAACATCGTACAATGTGTTATTACATATCTAGTTCATCATAATTTCATTTAAAATTTGACTCTAGATACTCCAAAACATACGCAGTGCGATCACAAATTTAAATGACAGCATTCACTTTCGCCATCTAACTCCATTCACCTGTGCTGTTTAATATGGGTCCACGACCACATCTGCAGTCTTCTCTTGACGTCTTCCTCCCGTACAGCATTAATGGCGTACTTCCACCACTCTCTCCTACTCTTGCTCGAGCTACTCAGGCTCGTAGACGGCTTGTACTTGAGGAACTTCTGACTCACAGAGTGTTTGTCAAACGCTTCCACTGTCGAGAGAAGGGACTTGAACTGCAAAAACGATAATTATTTAGCAGTGTAATTATTATACACATGCATGAGATCTGAAATTTTTTGCGTTTACCTGTTTCTTTTGGAGAGAGAAGACAATATCCTCACACTCTACACCCATCACCAGCTAAAGGAGGAAGGGTCAAAGTACAAGGACAGATTAATAATATTATTATTATGACTACACATCTTCGTGAACATATTAATTTACACAACAATCAACAACCCCCTATATAGGAGGCCCTAGCTATTTTCTTATTGTTACAGTATGTATGTATGTACATATGTATGCACCTGAGGAAGAGAGAGGTCTACTTCTGTCCTCACATTCATCTTCACCTTAGCCAAGGCTGACATCGGAGAGAGCACTACACGAGCAGTAATAAAAATAATAATAATAATGTAGAAATCATGTTACTCTGGTATAATAATATTGTACATGTCACTTACAGCCAGTAACTATAATAAATACTTCTTTATTATGTTAACCAATGGCCAATTAACACCTTAGTACGAGAGGGGTGAGAGCAATCATTGGGCATGCTCAGGGTTCTCCTCATGCAAGGAAAAAAGTACAGTGGATGGGCATGGTTTGGGTGCAATTTGTGACCACATCTGTCATTTTGGATACCACAGCAAAGAAATGTTGATATTAAAGGCATGAAGAGAGGGGCTACTAGGCTGAAAGGGCCTTGGAAAAACATGCACATGTACATGTACATGACAGTAATTTAATCATAAAAGAAGATTAGACCTTACATGCACATACATGTATTTGCCATGGGACTCTTACATCTTAATTATTATAAAGGTTGTGTAATTATCACCTAGCTGACTTACAGTACATATTGGCGGGAGGGGGATCAACTGCAGGGCGAGCGATAGCTTCCCTCATCCCTCGCTGCATGTAGAAATATCCAACATACAAAATCAACTTTTATTAGAGCGCACACGTAATGTAAGAACTGACTCACAATCATATCGTCCATGGAGATATCATCAGACGCCAGGGAACGAGCACATGTGTTGAAGTATATACCAAGGCAGTTCAGCTCAACAAGCTATAGGGGTATGTAATCACAAAAAGTATCAATAGTTAGCAATAAAAATATTATTACATGCATGTACACAGGAAGATCCCTGCTACATAGACTGTCACACAGCTGTACGTGTAGAAACACAAACTGTAACAGACACTACATGTACGAATGACGTACATAATTTCCATATTATAACTACAAGTGATATTTTCAGTGTCAGCTATGTGTCTGCTTGGAATCCATATTATTGTACATGTACATGTACATGTACATGTATGTACACTATATTTACATGTATATACCTTGTAGATGAGGGTGGCTGCTTCCCTGACAACACACGGTGCCCAGTTTGAATCTGTGCTCTAAAAATGCATTAATAGTGACGAATTCATAGCAATTATCCTGTTTTAATAGCATGAAGTACATGTATACCACACCATGTACGTACAATGTTATGTACATGTGCACATGCATGCATGCACACTCCAACACACAATTACATGACACGGTGTGCAGGGGCATGATGGAATATGAACTCCAATTAAGGCTTTACTTAAGTTTGCCCATCGATCATCATCCTTCACTTTCAGGCTATGTATGTATGTGACAATTAACACATGTATGTCTGCTTGCATAGGCAAAAAGGCTTAATGCATATAGGGCCAAATACATATTTATGAATGGGAGAATCATGTATATGTAGTTCAACTTCCAAGGGAAGGAAGTTACAGCAATGTAAGACTACAGGACAGTAGGGTACCGGTAGTGTAGTATGGCTGCAAGCTACAGATGATACCAAACAGTAGGTCGACTCCCCCTCCAAATATGGCATTGGTTTGGCCCCTCCCCTTGGATTAATATGTACCATCCCCCCCCCACCCCAAATATCTAATTTTTGTATCCCCAGATAAGCAAAATTAAATTCAAGTTGGGGGTAGAGAGCTAATAGCCTAATAAATATGTGGCACTAGACTTAAGAATACATGCAAGTACATAATATGCATAGGTATACCTTTAGCTCTAGACTGTGCAGGGTGATGCCAGCGGCCAGCAGTGTGTCGGGATTGGTCACTCCGTCCTCATAGCGGACATGAATGTCACGAACCTTGACCTGAATAAAAATATAATTATTATCGCTTAATACTGTACGGAGACAACAACTACTGTTGTAATTGCAACATACTTAGACAATTATTTAATGGGGAGAAACTAACAATAAAAGACTAATAATGAACTGATCAACTGTGCTTCCCTCACTAGCTGCATGCATGTCTACTCACCTGCATGTTCTTTGTGAGGTGTACAATGAGCTTCTCCAGGAACGTATCTGGCTTCTCAGAATCCTTTTCTTTCTTATCCTTCTTCTTCTTTGACTCTTCTACAAACAACAAACACAAAGGTATCAAACTACCCCATACTACTTGCTCGAATACCATACACATAGTAGTACTATAATTACGTACATGCATGCATAGGTAGCATGACAATAATCCAGCAACGTTAATGCGATGAATAGGTCCATGGGTCATCGTCAAAGGGGCATGGCCATTGGAATTGGTTAGTTGACCATAACATTATGCCATCTCAAGATCGAGTGCTTACACATGCATATATATCCTGATTCACCCTTGTATCCTAGGTAACAGGGGTGTTATAATTAAAATATTGACCTCCCCCAGGCAATTATAATCCCCTGTGAACACCATAGTGCACTGCACTAAAAATATGCCAGCCAACGACTTCTACCAGATAAATGCAACCACTAAGAAACTGACCAATCAGGATATATATCAGATGTCGCATGGTAGGCACGTGTATTATGGATTATGGATTATAAAGCCCCTCCCCCTCGGGCTGCGCCCTCGGGGTCATGGGCTTTATAATCCATAATACACTCCCTACCATGCAATATCTATTACATACACAATGTATATAATCTCCAAAGAAACTGCCAGTACATGTAGTAGTTTTCCTGCAATTCTGGCTACTTGCTTGTGCTACTGCATAAACAATCTCTATGGATGCTCACCCACACCATGATAATTAAAAGCTTTCGGGTGAGCACCTTTGTGTAGGCCAGTGCTTATTATAAAAAGGTAATGTAAATATTTAAAACGTTTTAAAATAATATTTATACTACGTATTAATTTTATGTAATAAGCACTGGCCTACACAAAATCATAGCCAGTGTATATACGTACCTTTGCACGATAACGCTAAGTAGTAATCGGGACTTAGCAATAGAAAACACAGCCACCCACCTAACTATAATAATATTATCTACTATAATATCCCAATATAAAAAAAATATATACCTCCTGAAATCTACTATGATAAACATAGTTGGTTGTATTTACATGTAACATTAAGCAACGGAAAAGCTAGTTGCCTTAAAACAAGTACCCAAATTGAAACTTGTAGACAATACAATATTATGTCATCATTACGTAATAAGGTAAATGTCCCTGTTATGAGTCACTTAAGCAAGTGATATGCCACATAATAACACGTTTACTAATTGGGGGGCTATAAATTTTTATGGACTTCCCCCAATGTGTCTGTTGCGTGGGTTACAAATAAGATTTCTCCTATTGAAAGATGTTTAAAAAAATATATATTTATCTTGTCAGCACTATTACTGAAAGTATTATGGGCCGCCTGCTGGTATTATGAGTCACTATTTTCAGTGCCATGAACTCAACCATGATAAAGCTTCTTTAACAGATGGAATGTACTTAGCAGCCAAGAGGCATAGTTGTGAAGACTAGATAGGAGTGGCTAAATATGCCAAAAGAAATCATTTTGTTAAAATGGTGCATCAAAGATTGAAAATCCTTCTCTAAATATACAATAAGCAGAAATCTACATGAAAATTGAATAGGTAATGGAAACAATAATTTAATCATCAGATAATAAATTAACGTCTCCACAATACGCTGGCCCAATAGTTGGATACTTGCAAATCAATTAGTCTTGATGACCCATAATACAGGCTGACTGATAGAGATATCTACCTTACCCATATATAGCAGAACTAACATTATACAGAGTTTATAATAATATTATTAGTACCTATAATGTGGTACATATTATAATTATTATTATTAAAAATATTATATTCATGGGGTACGGTGTCTGAGTCAAAATAAACTAACTTCTCTTCATTTAATCCACTACAGTAAACTGAAACTGAATACAACATGTAAAACAAAACCAAGTATAGTCATTCTTCCCAGCATATTACTATTCACTAAAAACTAAAATTGATTTTTTTTACTTGCATGATGCAAGTCATGTGAATATAGGAGGGTATCTTCCTCAGCAGCTGTGCCACTCCAATAACATTTTCGCCAATGAGAGCAGGTGCATGGTGAAATTGGCAAAAATTTTCACATGGCGAATATCCGTACAAGTACGATACTATCAAAACAATAGTAAAATATATACTGTGCTAAAATAATTAATGCTCAGCGTCCACCAACCACATCCAGTGGGTATCAATGTACATGTATACTAATTCTTTTGCACCTGGCCTTTAATTGGTCATTGCATTCCCACTAAAATAAGTAAATTTATTACTGAGAGCACACATGAACAGTTAGTATAATATGGGATAAGTTAATAAATGCTAGCTAGACTAGCTACATAGGTCTACAGTGCTTAAGTTGCCACCTGAAGCAGCTCAATTAAATGCATGCCTTTGATATGGGAAAATAAGCACACGTATAATACATAATTATACATGCATGTATGGATATAATATAAACACTCACAGATTTACTAGTAACTCAACTTTCAGTTTACATGTATGCCCTCAACTAGCTAGACTCTCGGCTTTCCTTTGCTTTGCTTTGCTTAAGTTGGCTAAAATATTTAAAGAGCTAATAGCATTCTAGCTTGTAGTTTTAAAAGCAATGGTTGATCTGGAATCGCTAGCTATCCAAAAGACGATGAAGCCACAGTAGCCACAGTAGCTACTTCTAACAGCCCTAAATAGACACAAGCATCATTCCAGAATCAGGACTGAGCCCGGGAGACTTTCATCCTCTATCAAAACAAAACACAATTATAGAAAACCATACAAAAACGATCAAGAATACTGAATATCTCTGGCAGCCTAAGCTAACACACACTCACTCTATATGAACACAATTATTACAGAAAACTACACAAAAATTTAAAAAGAGCTACTGAACATCTCAGCCTATAGGCATAGATGTATAAGTACATACAGATGTAATACAGTAGTTACGTTGATTGGGAAGCACGAGATGCATGATCGAGTACACTCCAATTAATGTCACATAACTAATTTGTTCGCCCATGTCCCAATTTCATTATCAGACTACCCTATGATCACACTTTAGTAATTACATAGAGGTACACATGCATGCACGTGCATGTATAGGTGTAGGTAGTCCAGTTGTGTAGGTCAGCAGTACCAATAGTCAAAGGAACCAAAATATTGATCACATCCTAAGGAAAGTTGAAATTCCATGTCTACTGTGATCATCAGGATCAAAACCATACATGTACACTAAGGAAGTCTTTCTCACATCAACACACACACACACACACACGTGCACGTACAAAAACTAAATACTTCATAACCACAAATTTAAACAATCAACAGAATATCTATCTTACGAAAGATGATCACTTTTGGGCATTTTCAATAAACATCAAAAGATTTAACACCAATATGGACAGGTGGACAT
Organism: Cliona cf. orientalis; assembly: GCA_963930775.1. Taxonomy (NCBI): domain Eukaryota; kingdom Metazoa; phylum Porifera; class Demospongiae; order Clionaida; family Clionaidae; genus Cliona; species Cliona cf. orientalis. The sequence continues at coordinate 7,898,620 of OZ005697.1, forward strand.
ACATGTATTATGCACATCTCACTGCACTGATTTTTAAACCAAAAGGTCATTTGATTGCATATTGAGGCTACATGCTAAGATTTGACACATCATCATTTACTTCAAAGCGCCTTTGAAAATCGCTGACTTAGCAAGTGAGGTTAGGTAACCATAAATATTGACATTACTACTATAATATTATACTACATGTAACACTCCTTTCAATCGATAGTAAATATTATTAGTTTTAAGTTCCTGCACGTGGTTCAACACTCCACCATGACGAACATACAATGTTATATATAACACTTTTCAAACTAAAGAACTCATTTACTTTGAAGCACTTAGTGATCTTAATAAATACTACTGCACGCACTGCTTATATATGCTTATTAATTTTTCCCTTCACATACATACTTCGCTCATATACGGAACAAACACACATGCAACCATCACCTGCACACACACACACATGCACACACATGTATACATAACTGTGTTATTATGTCTCATGCGAGATAAAATTATCTACGTATGCAAGAAGTGCAGGGCAGGGGGCTTATGCGCAAGGGAGGGGACACACACACACACATGCACACACACATGTATACATAACTGTGTTATTATGTCTCATGCGAGATAAAATTATCTACGTACGCAAGAAGTGCAGGGCCGGGGCTTATGCGCAAGGGAGGGGACCGTAATTACAGGATTCTACTGTAATCATCCCCTCCCTGCTTTATAGTTATACCATTATCATCAGTCTACTTCTCGTAAATTATCGATTGGTATTTTAAAGTGATTCCCAAGAATACAAAATTAATGTATATGTACCTAATTACATGTGCATGCATGTAATACATACATTGTAATATTATGGCAGTCAGTTTCCTTTCAGTGTTGAAGAAAGTAAAACAATTGATCACATGCTCTTAGGCAATAGCTAGGGACCCTTCTTGAGTATAATCACAATGAAACTAAGATTTCGCAAGAGCTCTTAATACTACCCATAGTCACACATGTAATTATATACCATAAAAATAATCATCTTACTATAATTACAGCGCTAAAATTAATTATCCCATCTTATTATAAACCACTATAAATACACAGCTGCATTGTCCACCGCCGCCTAAGCCAAATGTTATTGTAACTATTGAAAAATACACACTATGTGTAATAGCTACATGTACAGCTTTTGATGGAAAAACATGAAAAGAGTCAAGCAGTATGATTTTCCTTTTTGCCTGTAGCTGTATATACAGTTGCGTGTAGCGTTGAACAATAGCAAGATAAATAGTTATTGTGCAATCTGCAACTGCTCCTGAGCAATCTTTCCTGATTACCCACTGCATTGTACACGACACTATCTAGTAAAGAAAACCCGCAGCGTTTATTAAATACAGCACTATACTAATTACGTCATTATACACATGAATTAGGTTAATTGGAAGGGGGTGGGTGTACAGTAAGTTCATGCATCTTCTACTATCAATCCCAAGTCTAAGCAGCAACCATCCCATATTGTCTGCTCAGGCAAGCCACCTAATATCCCAGTAAAAGGCAGAGATACCACTTGCAATGTACATGTAGGTGGTACCTATAGCCTAGGGGTGATGCGTTATACCACAATTATGGTCATGTGACTAGTACTTTTTGTTTGCTCATGACCACCCTCCACTTTCAAGCTACATTTGTCACCAGTCATGCATCCACTCCACTACTCTTATACCTATGATCGCCACTACATATAAATATTATACAGTAGCCAACAATGAATTAAATACAAATATCAACTCTTTAGATCTTCAACTTAGGTTATACATTGCACATGTACATGTAGCTGTATAGGCACCTTCAAATTCGTGGTTCTATTTACGTGGCTATGATAATGATGTTTGTTGTACACTTCAAATGATTAAAAATGCACTGTACAAATAAAAAAAAGCAATGAAGTACGTATATTATATATAATTATTGTCACAGTTTCCTCTAAAACTTAAATAAGTATTTTTATATCAGCGATAGAAGTTGAGCTATCATCTGCATACATGCATGTACACATGTACATGCATGCAGGCTATTTTTCAGCCAGTTATGTACATAATTATATAGTACTACGGTAAATTATACTATCCGCGTGATCTAAACTTTCAACTAATTACTACATAAAGTTTTCAAAATCCACAGCACACACACACATACATCACGGTACAGAGGTGCACCAACTGCAACCATAACTCGATCCATAACAACTACTTTTGGGGAATAAATAATTAAAGACAAGCGATTTGGGGATAAGAGAAGTGCATGGGAGCAAAAAATTACACTATGACATTGTAGAAAATTGCCCAACTTGCTTCTCACACACAAATTGTAATTGACTTCTGATGGCTTTCAAAAAATTAATTAAAATTTTAATTAATGGTTATACATTTGCCTCAATCTGTATACCACACAACGTCATAGCTTAATGATTCCAGAACTCAAACAATTTGAGTTTATTGAGCTTACCACACCCATCTGGGAGAGCCAGAGATTCATGCAGAATAATGCAGTCCAGCCGGCTCCAAATAAATCTCAATATTATTATAGCATTTCGTAGCACGTATAATACAGGACTATTCGTTTATCCCAGCATTTACATATTTCACGCTGAAGCTCATGTGTGTGCATGCATGCATACATTAATGGGCTAAGGGAGGATACATGGGAACAAATTCAAGTCAGTACTCCACTCCCAAATCAACATTTCTCTGCGGTCTACACGCATGTACATGTGCACCTGTCTATTCAGAACATAACCACAATTATTATAATCTACAATGTACCAAATTTCATGACAGCAAATGTTTCACGAAATCAGGATTTCGTTACATTGGGAAATACTACAACACAAAATGCACATGCATGTCACATGCATGTACTACATGGATGAAAGAGAGTTGAGCTGTATCCTCATCTAAACAACCAACAAAACACAAGCCACAAAGGAATAGCTATCAGATTTCCACTAGCTAGATGGCCAGGCCGATAGACATGCAGATACGGATAGCTTGCATTTGTTTTGAGTAAACGAAAAGTAGATTTTGATAATATAACTCCTTCCCCAAAACATATGCAGGCGTAAACACGAACACACATGCACGCGTGATCACAAAATTAATCTTCCTGGCAACACAGAAAATAAAAACACAGATCAAGGTCCCAATCTCTAATCTACAGCCTATGCATCAATGTACTAAAACATTTCCTGGGTAGACCATAATAATTATGTGTACTATAATAATAATATTATGAATATTGACAGCAAACAGATCAAGCATATAATTATGGCATAGCAGGAAAACTAATGTTGGCAGCATGCAATTTTACTATTATTAATGAATTTTAGAAGCACTTGGAGGTACATATATATCAGATAGCCTCAGGCCGTCGCACATGTCACTGATGGATACACTCAATGTAGGTCGAAGTGAGACTACTAGAAAAGTACGTGTACATTGTGAGGTTACAAGGCTCAGGTATACAGATACATATATGTACGTATGTACAGATCAAGGCTGATTGATAAGGTGGTGTGGGCGTAGACATTAAATTTATTGGAACAATAGAAACAAATTAAACTACCTTCTTGGAATCTCATATCTGCTATACGGTATGTGTAAAACCGTGCTAATTAATAATTAATACGAATTACACGTTGTGGTCAGCCGCTACATGCATCAATAGCATCTTTAACAGTAATTCATGTGCTAATACTAATGTGCTAATGTGCACATACTAATAGGCTAAGCTTGGGGTACTATTTGTATTATCCTCAACAATACAAGTTCATCAACAAGTCTGAGCTTACTACGACTGACGTGTACATGCATCTTTAACAGTAATTCATGTGCTTACACTAATGTGCTAATGTGCGTATACTAATAGGCTAAGCTTGGTAGATTAATGGGTACTATTAAATTTTGTATTATCCTCAACAAGACAATTAAGTTCATCAATGAGTCTGAGCTTACTACGACATGTACATGCATCAACAACACCGTACCTTCAACAGCATTTCATGTGCTAATACTAATGTGCTAGTGTGCATATACTAATAGGCTAAGCTTGATTGATTAACTATTTTGTATTATCCTCAACAAAACAAGTTCATCAACAAGTCTGAGCTTACTACGACAAACAAAACAGTTGTCAATGAGTTACTAATAGAGCTGGAATAGGGGTTATGCATGAAAACAAATTGATTTATGCAGCTACACATGTATGCAATATTCCATACCCTCATTCTCTCTCTCTCCCTCTCTCCCTCTCTCCTTCTCTCTCTCCCTCTCTCCCCCTTTCTCTCCCTCTCTCTCCCTCTCCCTCTCCCTCTCTCTCTCTCCCCATCCCTCCCTCCCTCCTATTACTCACTCTCTTTCAGCTTCTTCTTCTTGGCTGCCTCTTCATAGTCCTTAATCTTCTTCTCCTTTTCCTTTCTCTGTCTCTTTAGTGCCTTCTCAGGGTCATAGTGCATGTCAAGGTCCGGTTCCAATACCACATACACATCGTCAATGGATACCACCAGTGGGTCCTTGGTCAGCTTCTTCCAGGGAATCTTTAACTCAAGTTTACCTAAAGGAAAATAATATGACATTGTGATAAATAATAATAATTATAAATATGGTTTTGCTGGAGTAAGATAATATATTATATGTGATAAATTTTTGACTTAGATTAATTGCCGCAATACACGTAGATATTAAACGAATCATTAAGTTTGACTTTCATGATCTGTGCAAATAATCGACGAAATTTTTTGAGGCTTAAATGTGGTCACACAGGAACATCACATTAGAATACAAGGGCATCAACAGGCATTGTGAACATTACACAATGTGAGAGAACATAGGAGGTCTGAAATGCCGACAACTATGCTCTCTCATGCCCGGGGAGGGGGGAGAGGGAGGGGCAGATTCTCAGACACAGCAACATCATAGTCTAAGAGCAGTGTGGAGTTTGAGGTTAAAGTTAATTAAAATTAATGATCATGAATATCATATCATAAACCCTGTTCACACACACTGATCCAAATTAAACTGAACCGGTTTAAACTGCGTTTACACACTAGCGCTTGATCCGGATTAATATTTTCATGGCCCATTACTTTACATGTAATCCACTTTTAATCCACATCAGGACGTGGATTCTAATCCGGATTATCTAATCCAGATTAAAAGTGGATTAAGGTCTTTACACAGAAACTGGATTAGCAGATTCTAATCTGGATTAAAGGCCTAGTGTAAACGGGGCTATAAAGAGCCCCAGTTTCCTTCAGGGACCACATGTACTTAGAGATACATGTATACAGCCAGCACCATTGCATGCATGCAGGTGCGGGTAGCTAAACAAACCAGCTGAGCTCTGTCCAAAGTTTCCAATACAGTGGGGAAGGAATGGTCAAATAAATATCTCACTAGCTTGGAGAGTATTGTTCTATCCACTAAGAAACACACAATGGCAAGCTAATGTGGAGGTAAGTATATTGACACAGTTAGTAGATCTGAGGGTTTGAATTTCATGGAGGAAGCATCATTTGGGGGGATCCCAAAATTTCCCATGAGCTGCCTCCCAAACTCCCAAAATGAAGCAAATACTACTTCTATAGTGCTAGGAACAAGGAAATTTCAGGCTTCACTATAATAATTATTTACAAGCTTTCTATTTGTACAAAAATTAACGGAATTCTATAGGCAAATCTTGTGTACACATGTCTATTATTAGTGTATGTATCCTAGATCTATAATGTTTACTTCATGCTTCAGAGGGGCGGATCTGGCAGTGCGTGGGGAGAGGGGGAGGGGGACTGAAGAACTATACGAACTTTGCGTCTTTCGTTACATTTGAAGGACTGAGTAGCAAGCAGTATCATTGGCTTATAGACTCTTTGCCCTTGGTAGTATTCATAATCCTTTGAATCCTTCCTACACAAAAACTAATCAGCCTTATCATTAAAAAAACAGTAGTAGAGATCTACTATAATAGTGTTACATAGGTAACTGTGAGTTGTGGTACATGTTTATCAAAATAATAAAGGGAAGCAAAGGAAATAGCTACCAGCTTGTGTACATGTACATGGTGCATACTAACTTAGAATCCTTCCAAATTCCTAATCCCCAACCACCATCCCCTCTTTCCCTCCTCCCTCCCCCCCCCCCCCCCTCTCTCTCTCTCTCTCTCTCTACCTCCCTCATTCTCTCTCTTTCCCTCCCTCCCCTCCCTCTCCCTCCTTCTCCCTCACACCGTCTACATGTATCCCTCTCCCGCCCTCTCTCTCCTTCTCTCCCTCCTCCCTCTCCCTCTCTCTTTCTCTCTTCCTCTCTCTAGCTCAATCTGCACAACACAGATAAGTCACTCGGTGGTTGAATGATGTTCAGGATTCTAATTATATACATACATACACTCACACATGCACAGGTGGTCATCTGTGAAAGGTCAACAATGCACAGAAGAATATAGTGTATTTAAAAGGAAACAATTGAACCATATGAATATATACACTATGCACAGTGTATATGTACATGAATAAAACATTAGCTGCATGACGGCAATATGTCACTAATACCTATTTTGTCGTAAAGTATAATCACAAGTTACAGTACAAGAAAGCTACTCCTTTAATTTCATGTACATGTATATGGATACTTCCCAAAAATAATACTTAGGAGGTCTTGGATTATAGGACATGGTCCTAGATACATATTGATACGATCACCCCCTCGCTACTTGTAGCTGAAGTCTGGGTCTGCTCCAGCCCATGCACACAAACTAGCACATGTCCACACCACACCCTAAAAATTAGAACAGTTCCTTTAATTAGAATAGTTAGAGCTACAACCCCCAGAATAGTCTACTATAAATAGATAACAACACATACATAAAAATAACATTATTACTTACCAATGTAGCTTCTTTTGATCTTGATGGGTACATCAAGATCTGCCTCGGCCTGCACGTGTGTGTGTGTGAAGAACACATATATATACATGCACTAAACAAAACAATCACACTATACATAGAGTACAGTCTGCAGACCAGAACATAACCACAGACTAGAAAATACACATGTAACAAAATGGAAATATCTAATGGCAATCACATGCTCAGGCGGGCATATCTAACTATGCTAACCATACTAACATTGAGGGATGGTTAAATATAATTATGCACACACGTAGGGATACACACAGTGAAACCACAGATTAGAAAACTATACCACAGGTTTCCCTAGTAGATAGAAACGTGTCAAAGCAGCTTGATCTTTGACCAAAACAAACAAGAATAGCTACTGTTCTATTCTAAATTTCTAAGGCAAGTCCATGCACGTACAGATGTATGCTGCATTGTCCACACATTGTAGTTATAAGCTAGTAAAGAGAAAGTTATAATAAATTATATACATGTGCAGGTCTGTCTGAGCCAGCACTGGGGTGGCTAACTTCCTCTGAATTTAATGTTTGTACAAAGTGAACTTTCACACTTAAAAACAAGTACACATACACATATGTACTACAGGGCACACAATGTATCATGAAGCTACATAACAATAGACAGTGTAATCGACAACGTTGATGTTGTTCATGTGTGTATTGTCACTGAGACCGACAGTTAAGCATTGTCCATGCACTACAGAGGTAACAAGCTATGCAAAATCTATTTAAAGATGTTGCTGATCTAACGAGAAGGTTGTAGCAAAATGGCTACCGTATAACGGGAAGCTTTCAAGGGAGAAAACTTGAAATTCACGAATTTCACGATTTTTCAGCCATCCACGAAAGTTTTCTCCACGAAATTCTAGGCATGCCACACTCATTATGCGACCAGTTTTAACATTCCACGAAAGTTTTCTCCGCAAAATGCTCCTTTCCTACCATCAGCTGAAGTTTTCTCCCTCGACAATTTCCCGCTATACGGGGTATAATATTATACTCAATCCATGGACTAGTACATTTTGCAATTAAATTTTGTGTTATCAATGGCAAATGAGTCGGAACATATCAACACAAGCATTTGTGTAAGTTAAGAAGTTTAATAACAGGAACATTTCCCAAACTACAGAGAGAGAAGAAAGGAGCAGGGAGAGATAGAAAACGAGACAGAGATAGACAGAAAGAGAAAGGAGAGAGAGGGGGTGGAGAGAGAGAATGGGGTGGAAGGAAGGAGGGAAAGAGAGAGCTCCCAATGTGTTTACTCACAAAGAGGTCTTCTTTGAGCTCGAGGTTGTCCAACTGAGCATGACCTGTGTGTGGCCATGTGAACAATAGCGTGATATTGTAAGTTCTCACCCATGTAGACAAACACTGAATGTAGGCTACATACAGTTGGCTCACAAAGCAGCATGTATATTATTATAGTACATTGCATGCAGTTTGCATACTCAAACATACACTTATAAACATGCTATAATTGATGTCAATACCAATAAATAAAAGCCTAACAAGTGTAAACAGCAAACTATTTCATTATCAGTGGGTGGGACAATGATGTCAAAACGATTTCGGGTGGGTGTATACAACAGTCTCACCTTTCCAAACGCCTACTTTGAGCTGGGAGGTGTCTAGCCTCTTGACGTAGGGCTTGAGGTAGCGATTGAGCAGTTCGATCACCACCGATTCGAACACCATGGCCGGCTGTAGCAACTCTCTGCTTCGACACAGCCTGAAACGGTAGAAATTTCTGCTCGCTCAGCAGATATGGCTTGTATCGATCTAGATCTCGAGATCGCGCACGTGTTGCAGACATGCATTGCTGACTCAGCAAGTTTGCGTTTTCCCCCCTTGCACGGTGCGGGAATACGCGCCATTCGGGGAAGTTGGAATTCGTCTATTTATGGAGGGCCGGGGGCGAGGACCACATGAGATGCGGTCGATCGCAAATCACAGAAGTGGCTAAAGCAATCGGAGCCAGCCGCAGAAGGAATACTGGTACGTAATAATAGATTATTATTGACTGCAATTCTTTGAGTTAGCTACTGCATGTGCGGATCGAGGTGCAGCGCCAACCAGTCCATGTAGCTACGTAGCTACTGCTATATAGGCGCTACGGATGGTCGTGCCGAACTATAGCTAGTTGGTGCAATGAAGGCCAGTCTGTATAGCTATTAAATTTATGTTCAGCATACATGCATAATTTATGAGCATTGGGTGTTTGTATGTAGGCTAGCTACATATATATCAATGCATGCAACAGCTAGCCAGCAAGCATAGTGTGTCGATCAAGAAAATAACTGATGTCAAAGCAAGTCCTACTGTTACCTCAATTGTGGTTACTTTTGACAATGACTATTAATAATTATGACTAATTTTCAACTTGCCTACTAGCTATAATATAAATAGCTACAATCAACACTAATAATAATATTATTAATAATTATGAGCGCTACAGGAATAGCTATAGGTTCAGGTAGCTATGGCTTAATTAATACGACAAAGCTAAATTCCACTGTACAGATAGCTATCAATTTTAAGCGTGATCAACAGAATATCATAATTATTGCATGATTGCTAATTGTGCCTAGTAGCTAGTTATAGCACAGCTATGACTTGCTCTTGTACATCAAAGCTTCACTTGCCTTAAGGTTTAATATTTATAGTTGATCAGCATTAGCTGCCGGAGTTATTAACTGATAGCAAGGGCTTACGCGGCTCGATAAGCCCTTGCTGATAGCCAAGCCATTTTCTCATGCACCTTCAAGTTGACTGTTGCTTGAAATAAGACGTCTATTTAGATAGCTAAATTGCCTTGGCACTGATACCGCTCTCCTCCAAGTTCGCTATAATATTATAGCCCTAAAGTCGCACACCAAATCATTGACCATATTATTTCCTTGTAGCTAGTCTATTTACAGCTCACCAACTGTGACCACATACACTTGACAATACATACATGTACAATATTATCAAGCACATTCATAGCTGGAGTTCCATAGGCACTGGCGTAAGAAACAGGGGGGCTGGGGGGCTGTAGCCCCCCCCCCCCCCCCCCATCTTGTCAGCCAAGTGGGCCTAAACCTAGGAAGATATTTATTCTACTAGGCCTTGACATCTTCAAATTTGTGATGTAAAGTCTACTTTACAGACAAATTAGCATAATAATGGGCATGGTTTGAAGGCGTATCGTGTGATCAAAAAAAATTTTTGTGCACTTTGCACGCAATTTTATTTACAGCCCCCCTATTCAAAAACATCTTCTTACGCCACTGATAGGTGAAAGAAGACATGTCATTGTCAGAGTAGCTACAGCAAAACTGCATTTTTGACTACAGTTTGTGCAAGCTCTGACTCAAGGAAGTGTTTCAGTGCCTACTGTATTGTAACTAATTAGTAACTGCTAGGTGCAAACATGCAGGAACCATTCTATTGATGCATGTATAGCTTGCTGTTCAGATTGTTGTGGGAATACTTCATAAAAGCCTTCTGTATGTGTAACTATCTGATCACTTCCTCGATAAGTGTATGAAAATATTCATAATTCTCCCGTCCAATAGCTGTAGGCTATACTGTAGCAGTGCAAAGCTGTGCATGTACTTTTCAGCATGATTTATATTGACGGCTATAGGCATCCTGTGTGAATGAATGCCGACATTGTTGCAGTACACAAATGACCGGTAATGCAGCTGGCTAATCAATCCGTAGCTATACTATTCAGTTTGCAAACATGTATGCATCATAGTGTATAAGAAACACTGTAATACTACAGCCAGGTTGTTCCCAGGCGCTGTTGCCAGCTTTGAAGTGATTCAGTGAAGATCCTGGGAACGAGGCTACGTTAACTATTAATACACTAGCTGAACGATTTCCCATACACATGACACATGCAGAGAACTATAAGTATGAAGAATACCTTCGTTATAACAATCTTACTGCTGCTACTGTCAAGAGGAGGCTTCACACAGGAGAGCAACTTCCTACAGGTGGGTGATACGTAGTTTTATATCGGTAGTTCAGTTTGGCTAGTACCAATCTGGCATTAATTATACATGTACACATAATATTATTATTGTAGCTAGCACATCTGGAAGTTTCTATCTTAGCTATAGTCTTACCGTGCAGTTACGTGCATGATTGTACGTTATCAATGATCCTCATGTAGCTAGCTATGTACATAATCAAACTCGTATACGCATGTAGCTAGTACTGTTTCCTAGCTATACAGGCAAGTGTACCTGTTTAAGATATGACATTGTATAATTATTGCAATAATATGTTAGCTACTATAGTATGACATTGTAACTACTATAGCATGCACAAAATTAATATGTTTCAGCTGCAGGAAGCTGCCCAGAACAAAAACAACAGTTACTACATTGTTGACTAGAAACTGCCAGATGTGCTAGCTACAGCATACGTGTATATTATAGTATACATATATTATGCAGCCGTCATTCATTCATGATATCAATGCATGATATTGTTAATCTTGGATACTATGACTATATAGCTATCATACACCATTATATGGACTATAGTATTATAGTTGGGTGTTGTTGTGTGAGAATTTGTTCACAAGCTATTTCCATTGGCAAAAGAAATTATTTGATGTCTGGTAGCTAAATATCATTATGCTTTCCCTGGCAACCAGTCACAGAGTCCCAATTAGGATGATTTTTTTCATTTGGCCACACATGGGATACAATAATTACACTTACTAAGTAAACAATTTCGTGTTTGCCAGCTGGCTGTCAAAATGATGCCAAGAGCAGAATAATATTTTGAGGGTTTCATCCAGGACCAGTTGGTGCACAGGCCCGGGAGCTTCCCTCCAAAGCACCATAGAGAAAGATAGACAAACACAGACGGAGAGAGAGGGAGGGGGGGACTTGGAGCACATAATATAATATACTCCATTAAACTTACCCTTAAGACTATAGCGAAGTAATCAATTATACTTCAATTGATGGATCCGTACATCTGATATAATACAGTAACACAATTATAATTATTATTCTCCATGTACATACATTAGGAGAGCAGTGAAAAAGATCGCACAGTGAGGTCTCATGCAAAATTACACAATGGAGATTCTGATGATCATGATAGTGGAATATCAGAGAACCTGGTGAGTTGATAAAGATACTAATGGCTGTATGGAGTAATATCAGGGTCCCACCGAAAATAATAATTCCATTCAGGCGTCCTTCAACAAAATAGCAAGCATACTAGACAAGATATTGTGGGTTTGTGGTAGTCACAATGTCATATCAGTATTTTATATGCATGAGTGTGTGCATGACATGATATACTTATTAACCTAGACTAAGTCACACATAATAATTTATATACTCTAATTACAAACAATCACAACTCAGGTACAGCATCAACCTAGAGTGTACAGCGCAGAGGCTATAGTCTTCCTAGTATGCATGTTGCTTCCTCTCTGACTTTATTCTTCCTCTTGTATTGAAACAGACAAGTCAGTAAAATTCAATTGTTTATCCTTACACGATTTACAAATTTCCCACCTTACCTTACAACATGCTAGTACGCTGCGTGAGGCACGGAAATGTTGAAACAGAATACTCATGGTTTCATTTCATGTACCTTGTAGATCTTTATGCATGCACAACAATTTTATAATATTATACTATAATAGTGCTTTGAATAGTGGACGAGCGTCTATGCGACACACAACCAAGGGCTTATAGACCCCAAAGGGGAGAGGGCATGTAACTGGCACCTGGCAAAATTCAAATCCATAGGCTAAAAATAGTAAAATCCACATTATCAGTCCATAGCACTAATGCAATCCAGACAGCAGCTGTTACTATAAATAGTTACAAACCACTGTCTGATTTGAATTTTGCTAGGTACACTATCATGTATGGCAGTTACATGCCCTCTCCCCCTTTGGGGTCTATAAGCCCTTGACAAAACCTATATAGTGTACGGCATGCAATAGTGAAACACAATAATAATATAGTTATTATGCTTTCAGTATATTAGCTTGACTGGCCTCTTCTGGTATGCATGTACACACACGACAGTGAACATGACATGTACTGCCATAAAATTGATATAGCATACATTTTGCTCAACTGTCACCATCATTATGATGATACCATACACAATGTCATGCACACGATAGATTTTGCTGATTGTGCTCCCAACTGTCGTGGTCATTGCTCTGGTTGTCATTATTGCCATCATCGTTTGCATTGTCTACCGGACTCACTTCAGCTATGGAAATGTGTGCTGCTTCAAACCAGTATGTGAGAAACATGAAACTTTGGTAACTTGGTGGTACGATAGTCATCATCGGATAAGTTATTAGTCACTATTACTCTAAGACTCTTATAAGACTCTGAACATTCATAGCAGCTGCTATCATTAATTATAATAATTATTATTATCCATAGAAAAGACGGCCAGTTAGGTTGGAAGATCCTAATGATTATCAGCTTGAAGAGTCCGGTAGCCCCTCCCCTCCAGTCTACCCGGGTATGAACTCCGCAGCACCACCAGTCTACTGTGATGCAATCAATGATGTCATTCTATTGAAAGGTGATTAACGATTCATATGCGCGTGTATTTGTGCAGAATAATCACGATAAGCCTAAGAAGAAAAAATTTTATCCCATTTTGCAGCAAAAGTATGATGCTATTATGATAACCCTTGAAAACACTGGATGATATATAACAGTTACTATTTCCTACTATGATCTAGCTATAATATCTCTACTTTCAGGTGTTGATCCATCAACTGTATCCCTACCACCCTATGTCCCCCCACAGTCATCATCAGATCAAAGTGCCCTGACAGCAAGCACACAGCCTGACTCCTCCCTCATCACAGAATCACAAGCCACACAGAGCCAAGCAAGGCATGAGTCAGGCAACGATGATGATGAAGCCAAGGACTCAACAGAGGAGAGCTTGGCTAGTGAGGACTCCTCACCAGAACAAAAACTTATTAGCAAGTAAATAATCATAACTATAGCTTCAATAAGTGGCATACAATCAATTTTATATCAGATGTTAGTTATTTAATAGGCAATATCAATTTCATGATACTGGACGACCCTGTACCCTCGAGCTCGCCTGACGCATGCGCATAACGAGTGCATGATATCAGGGCTGTTCCGTTTCCTGTACAAGCCCCGCCTCCTTTTTAACACCACCACGACCAAAGTGATTCCGGTCGGGTCATGTGGCAGCATAAAGCATGTAAACAAACCATAGAGCGAGCGCAGATATAGGAAAGAAGTACTGGACCGTGGCCAGCAGGATTAGGAGCGAGAATCAGTCATCTAGAGTGCGAGCTTGACCAACTTTTGGCAGCCAACCAGTGCTATGATGTCCACTTTACAAGTGAGTTCAAAGTTCATACACACTCTACAAGGATATGTATATGATTTTGAGGATGAAGGATTTGATCTAGGTACCAGTTGAATATTATGGCTGCAAAGGACTTGCTAATTTAATATCCTTAAGTTCTGCACTAATTCAATTCCAATTTTCTATTTTTCTCCCCTGTACATGCAGGTATGGTTATTGCCAGTGTTGGCGGCACTTGCAGTACTAGTATCCCCAGCGACTGCTCAAAACAAGCTTGTTAATGTGAGTTCAACTACGCTATTGGGTTTAATTAAGAACATGTGCAATCTCATTTCATTAGTAAAAGTATCGTATCATTATTATGTATTGGGTATATATATTATGTCTAGCAGGTAATAATATAATTATTATGATCAGCAAGATTAGCACTGAATCACATCAGCACTTAGCTCTTTCAGCTATTTTATGCTCAAAGAGCTTTGGAATGTGAGTGGGGTCTAACTCATTAGACTATAGTGTATACGTACTTCTCTCTATCATGCATTGCAGTTAGTAGTATCAATTGAGCCATTATCTATGTAATAGTCAAGCACTCAAGATGCAACAGTGATAACATCATGATTGTCACTACTGAATCCGTTCTGACAATGTGCTCATACTTACGCACCATGTAAAGGAACCACCAGCTAGCTAGCTGGGTATAATTGTAACTAGTAGCCATGCATAGAGCTAGGACAATGTCGTACATGATTTGGTATAATATTATAGATATAGAACCCTAGTTTGACCATTCCACTGCTTCATGTATAGTGGTAAGGGCCACCGTGGAAGCACCACTACTGGAACTAACAATGCTATCCGATATTCATTTCTTACTAATTCATTCCAACAGTATCACGTATATACATGACATTGTATGTTGTATTCATAAGATTGCTGCAGCTTATATGGGAGTTGTTGACTGTGCACAACTAGGTATTCAATGCTTGGCTATAGTTGGGCATAGTTTCCTGATTAGGGGCTAATTGTGCATCGTAGGGGATGGTTGGGAATGAGCACATGACTTTAGCAGAGGAAGGAAATCGTTATAGTGTTAAGGGCTTGCAGTTTTGGTGCTGAGTAATAGTTGCGACAGTTGTGCCTTGCACCAATGATAGATGATAATTATTCAATTCAGAGCACCCTGTTTGTCAAATGTTCTGTAATATTTTGTGAAGAGATTTGTAGTACATAATGTGGTAAATGCATGCTTGCATGCTCACTTAATTTTGTGCATTCTTGACTATAAACCAATAACTCCCTTCCTGTTTCTCTGCCCCCACTCTTCTCTTTCCCTCTCTCTCTCTCTCTCTCTCTCTCCCTCTCCCTCTCTCTCTCCCCTCCCTCCCTCCCTCCCTCCCCACAGGACCTGTCCTTTGCTCTTCCCCTCCCAATCATATTCATCATACTCATCATCATAGGTATTGTAATCTTCTGTGTCATGCGTCGAGCTCGCTATGGCTACTTCTGCTGTTTAAAGCCAGTAAGCGAATAATAATTATTACAACTGATAATCTGCATGCTTGGCTGTACCTACAGAGCCAATGAATGTATGGGCACTAATGTGAAATGCGTGCGGTACATGTTCTACAATGTACGTGACATGCATGAAGTCAGTTAGTTTTGGGGAGGTTTCAATTTAATCCACCCTGAAGCATTTCTTGGCATGGTGCACTATGAAGCCATGCCCAAAACCATCAGATTCTGCTCTTGAATGACCATCGTTGCCAATATTGTAGCTACAACCAATGACTAATTTCTAACTTTCCCTCTAATCTATAATATCTTCATGTAGTTATAGCTATAAGTCAATACTGTATTGTTGAGGTCAAATCTTGCACTCTTGATTATTAGTGTTGATTCCAACATTTATTATTTTTTCCAGCGAGTGGTATACCTTCCTGATCCTCCCAGCAGTGAGAACTCTGACAGTGACGAAGAGGCGGAGTCAGGAATAGCCAATCAGAACAGCGCGCAGGAGACGTCTCTGCAGGCCCCTGGCTACAGCCCCCACCCCAATAGCATCATAGCCCCTCCCGATTACCAGGACGCACTCCAGGACGTGCTAGTGGTTCCCAGTCGGGACCCAAACCAACCTCCCGCCTATGTCAATGTGAGTACATGCTTTTGGTGCATGTAGACAGTTGTTTAGGAGTATATAGGATGGGGCACATAGCTAGCTATTGTACTTGTTGTAGTTTGGAAAATTGGGTAAAGATCACCAAAATTAAAAACTCGTGGGTTTACTTCCTACAGGTCTCAGCATTCCTGGATGGTCACTGAATTTAAATTTTACTAATGCTAATTGAGAGCTATTTTGCCAAATTAAACACTTGCCAAAGTTTCCCCACTATATTTATTATCCCCCATGGTGTTTCCTACATTTGGGAATCCATACCATGTATATTACATTACAGGAGAAGAATAATATTATTATGACATTTTGCATGTACCCAACGTATTGTAGCTGTCCATTTGGGATAGAAAAGTCCCGTCAATATAATGTCATAGTACCATTGCTTGTAGTGATATTCCCAAAATGCTTTTATTGCGATAGTTGTACAAACTTTCAATACCCTCGATAGTACAGTACTAGCAACTAACCTACCCTTGCTATATAATAGTAAACAGCCTTAACAATGAGCTCGCTCTCTCTCTCTCTCTCTCTCTCTCTCTCT
Source organism: Cliona cf. orientalis (assembly GCA_963930775.1). Taxonomy (NCBI): domain Eukaryota; kingdom Metazoa; phylum Porifera; class Demospongiae; order Clionaida; family Clionaidae; genus Cliona; species Cliona cf. orientalis. The sequence continues at coordinate 7,915,631 of OZ005697.1, forward strand.
CTCTCTCTCTCTTCCTGAATTCAGAATGAAGGTAATGAAAATGAAGATAATGGAGAGAGTAGTAACAATAACAATGAGCCTGACTCCTCAGCGGAACAGCCTGCTGCTCCTGGTGATCAGCCCCTCGGCCAGGAGGAGCCGAGCGTCAACCAACAGCCGCAGCCGGAACTGGAAGAGGTCGATCTAGACGATGATAGCACCGAGAGCTATGATGACACCACACCCCTAAATCCTTGACCACGCCCATCAAGGACATGCATGATGTTAACGTTGTATGGGAAAGTTTGTTCTTATTAAATTTTTAATCCATATTATCATCTTGTTTTTCTTGTCAAAACAACTTTATTTTAATTAGCCATCATTTTTTTATTATGCATGTACACGCGTATATATGTACATACTGTTAGCGTTAACTGTTGTGTGAACGTGCCATTTTTAAATTATCAAGCAATGCACTAGATGATGTGTTCGTGATTTGCACTTTTGTGTTCTTCATTACATCTGTATCCGTTAATTAGGTTTCACATTCACCTTAATAATTAGTTTCTCAGAAAACACAACGAAGTGTCAACAGGGGCTTATGGACATTAACATGTTATTATAGAAATAAAAGCTTTCAAATTATAAGTGATGAATATTAATGACTGTACGATACATTCGAAATCAGAGTCAGTTTATAATTACACCATGGCCACCTGGTAATCGGAGTACAAAGTGCAATGTTGCCTCTCTACCAATCCCATAGTCTTTCAGTGTTCTTCCCTCCTTGAGTTCGTGACCTCCATAGATCAGTCTCTGTTCCTCGATGGGCACTCCTTCTTTATCTTTTAGTTTCTCTTTGACCACTTCGATCGACTCTTCTTCCTCCACTAACAGCGAGATCGTCCGGCCCGTCAGCGTCTTCACGAAGATCTGCATCGCACTGTGACTAAGTTTTGATATTTGAGCTTATTCTTGGACTTGATTTGCTTAGTAATGGAAGTGACTTCATCGGTGCTTCTTGCTAGGCTTGCACAAAGCAGGTCTAGAGCTGAATCATGCAGGAATTAACAGGTTTACTTAATACTAGCCCCTCCCACAACATGCGAGTGGGAGGGGCTATAGAGTGCCAGCCTTCCTTGACTCAATTAGTATTGACAGTAAAAATAGTGCACACAGTCACACACACACACACACACAATGATTGGCACATACAAAAAAAAACACGCACAGTCAGATCTTTATAATTATTTCTAGCTAGACTAGTAGGCCTACTGCGCAGATTTGATTTCAGATCTGTGTCAGCATAGATATTATTATCTGTGCATGGTGTCAGTCAGTATGATTCAGAGTATGGCGCAGAACTTTCGCCGACCTCTCGCGTTGATGACAACGTGGAGCGTGGCCTCTCTGGTTATGCCGTAGTACTGTAGCGTCTTTCCGTCCTCGAGCTCCTGACTGTTGAATATCAATCTCTGCTCGTCCACGGGGACGCCATCTTTCTCTTTCAGCTTCTCTTTCACGATCTTTATTGTCTCTCCTTCTTCGACGATCAGCGAGACCGTGCGACCAGTTAGGGTCTTGATGTAAATTTGCATTTTATGCTACGTTTATAAATCTCTGTTTATTTGTCATCAGTGATAGGTCAACTCAATTGCTCTATATACTGTCGTAAAGCACTTTATCGCGCATTGGATCTGCGCAATCAGCACGCACGCCCGCCATTGCAGTGGGTGTGGCTTGTATAGACAAAACAATTGCGCATGTTCATGCAATTACGAAGCTGTGGGAGGATCTAACAGCTATGTATTTATACTCCAACTACATAATATTACAATAATTTGTGATTCTACTAAATGAGGGTGGCCTTCATTCATGCATTCATATAGTCTACTATCTACTGTAAACAACCAATGAATATTAATATTATCGCTACCGGTATATTGCTACAAAATCCATGGATGTAAGTAGGCTACGTCGCAAGTTTAGTGCCTTTTAATACACACACGATTGCATTGAAGAGACAGTTACATTGTAGTGGACCTGCGCACGTCGATCAGGACCTGTAGAGTTGCGTCGCGATAGATTCCGCACTTTTCCAGCGTCTCGCCATCTTTCAAGTTGCTCCCGTTGTACTGCAGAGTCTGCTCATCAATGGGAATCTTCTTCACTAATTTAATTTTCTCCTTCACAGTTCTCACGGTGTCTTCCTGCTCCACGTTCAACGTCAGCGTCTCAGCATTCTGAGTCTCCACGTAAATTCTCATGATTAAGTTCTTTAACTTGTCTTCTAGCTATAGCTGGTGGTAGCTGACCCTTGCATTCCTGTGAATGCATGAATATATATAGCTGTAGCTAACGCCGGAAAAGTAAGTTTTCCTGCATGAATACACTCTAGCCTGTAATCACAGGTATCTATGAAATTTCAATCAGATCATTGTTTAATACTCACATCAATAATCCAATTAAGGGAAAAATTTTTAAACTGTCACAAAGACAATGGCGGCAATTTGTAAGCACAAACCATACACTGTAATACACGAAATTATATGTGTATAATATTATTAAAAAGCAATACAATAACAATAATTAATTAACACCACAAATCAGATTAACAATAACACGATCATGTATAAGTCCAAACTAACTAAACTCGTGTACGTAGAAAAGTATTATCATTCATAAGTCATTAGTTTGTATAATATTATTCACCATCGTTTACAGTTAAGCCAGCAATGCTGTCTGATCATCGGCATCCAGACTATCACTCCTATCCCTAATTACAGGGGCTGTGGATGGTGCGGGGGGAGGTACCTGGGAGTAGTTTGGAGGTGCAGGCTGGGTGCTCAAATAGGAGCGGAATCCTCCACCCACATTGTGGGCGGTACCAGTACCACCAGTAGTGTTGCTCGGTTGAGCTCTTGGCACCTGGGAGAAGGGGGAAGGGGCAAAACGAGGCATTGGACCAGGGGCAGCGGGGGGAGGGGGGCCTTGAGGGGGAGATACATTTGCTGCTCCTCCTCGTGGCGGTGGTGGCTGATTGGAGGGCGTCCCTCCAGCTCCTGCTCCTCCTTCTTCAACTTTCACGGAGCGATCTTTGCCGGTAACTGCCTGGTCGTAAGTTGGGGGCAGGTTGGGGTCATCCTCCCGATCGTCCCTGGCCGGTCGGATAACTACGGTACGTGTGAGTTGGCGGGTTGGCTGTCCTGGACGGTTGATGGCGTAGGATGTTCGCTGGGCGTAGCCCTCTGGACCAACACACCTCTCCACTCGAACAACTCGAGCTCTGCATAAGAGAAAAATAATGGAAGTCAAATTAATTCTCAAGATGTACACCCTTGCAAGTACATGTACTGGCAACTACAGATCATATAACCCTTTAAAAACTAGCAGCTACAGATCATAATAACTTTCATGTGAGGGAAGTAAAACAGTTTATCACTTGTCACTTATGGTACATGTTAGTTTCATAATTAATTTTATTAAAACAAACCATCGAACCATAATAAATCCATCCAGTACGGCATAACACACCCTTAATATCCATACAGTTGCATGTATACGAGACTTACGATGGTACAGTTTGTACCAGACATTGTTGTTGCTGTCTGTAGTAGAGCATCTGCTGCTCCCTGCGCTTCTGGTAGAGCCACACCCTCCAGAAGATGAGACACAGGTTGAGAATTACCACCACCACCACCACTGGAACTATGATGAAATAGACGTCACCTGAAAACGGAGCAGAGATACGTGACGTTAAAACTCCCTCTCAACTGGAGGTCTGATAACATATTATTTACAAGTGCATGAGTAGTACGTAACTAGGTCATGATTAACGATTAAAAATATTATTGTATACAATAACTGGATATCATCCCCCCCCCCTTCGATTTGTATTTGCCCACCCCCGGCCCATTGATTAGGCATATACGCCCCCCTCCAGAGCAAATACAGATAAACTTGTGTACAAAACCATCCCTATCATGAAGACAACACTTCCATTCGGTAGCAGTTACCATAACAACATAATTTTCAACCCCAAATTGTGGGATAGTTAGAGGCTATATACCAAAATAGTAAGATGTTGGTTTTGCATATAATTATATTCTAAGAAGCATCGAAGTCAAAAACAAAGTCCACAATAGTTATCACATACACCGAGCAATAATTATTGTTACACAAACAATAAAGGGGACTTCCCCTTCCCCTCCCCACACAATGTACAGTGCTGGCCATGATATTTAGTACCCAAACACAATCATCACGTGCCTACTACATTAATTATTACACGGATACACACATACACAAACATATTATGGAAGGAACACTGACATGTTTATCGAAACTGTAAGAATTACACTACACCCACGTAGCTGCAGTTACATGCACATGTACATGTATATGGACCGGACATGGATACTCCCTGTCACATGCATACGCGACATGAATGACGCAGTAAATCTACTCCAGCCAACTCGGCTCAATTAGGCTGAAACAGCTGTTCACATGTTTGTATACTTAGCATTACCACATGCACACAGAGAGTATCACATTGTGTACGTTGTACATTAGACCACACAGTAAGAAATTTACACATGAACCTCAAACAGGATATTTGAGTTACATGTCCATGTAAACCAGAAGTAACACTGAGCTTTGCTCTAGTATTATTATTATAGTATATCTCAATACCCAGTTTCAAGTAAATTCCTGGCCTTGTGGTCTAGTTAGCATTGAAGGATGGCTGCAGTTGAGACAACACTATGATAGGACAATATTATTGGTGTGGTTCAAAGGTGTGGCTGACAAAACAAATCATTTGTAGTATTTGGGGGAGCAATTTTGAGATTCTTTGTAGGCTCATCTCAACATCTGGCAATTATTGTGGTGACAAATATTATTAAATAGACATGCAGACACAGAACAGATTGCTTTTCCCCCCTGGCAGGTAATTACCAGTATCATATTAAGGGTACAGTTCCCAGCATGGAAATTCCTTGAAATGATAGCACTGCATCAAAAGCTTTGGACCTGCCCACTCCCACGATATCAATCATCTACATACACTAAGGATTGTTGAAATGACATGTCATATCTCATGTCTACTAGGGAGATTACTGGGCCATAACATATGTACCGTAGAATCCAGCAATTACGCCCCGCCCCCCCCCTTTGTGCATGCTAGCATTGGGCAAAAGTGAGGAGGGGGCTTATTCGCGGGATCCTTATATTATTTCCACGTGATGATCATTACCGACCATTGAATGCTCTGGCGGTTTGATGGGCAAAACTCAAGAAAAACAATAAATATGACACTAATAGCTAGTTTGCTAGCTGTAGCTACATCTCCACTTTACTGTTAGGGAGGGAGGGCTTATATGCGAGACAAGCTAAAAATACGGGGGGGGGGGGGGGGGGGGGGGGGGGGGGGGCGTAATTGCGGGATTCTATGGTGCTTCATTTTACATGCGCTTATGTGGGGGGGGGGGGGGGGGAGGGGCTAAATCTATGCATGCACTACATGATGTAAACATCTCATGTGAGAAAACTGGAGAAAGATAAGCAGACAGATGTAATTCCAGTAATTAGGCTAATTTCTAAATTGATACTTCCTTTCGCTTCCTTCCAGTAACAAAAAGGTCATCTGCCAGAGAGAACATTTTTGTGGTGTTTTCAAGAAATTTCCAACTAGCACTCTAGCTTACATGTACTACCAATATGCAAGGTAGAATGATATCGCATTGTCTGTCATGGAACTGGTACAAGTTGATCAACAAACATCTGGACAGTAGGGCACACACACCAATTACTCTCCTGCACATACCCAATCTTTCCCCAGCCAAGCTTGGTCACTTAGTAACAGAGTTGTACATTCCAAAATTACATGTATTAAAATTAATACAACTTTTAAATTATCAGTGGAAAGTGGTGTAAAACATTTGTGAAAGTACACTACTCTCATGGGTGCACTGAATCTTTCCCCTAGTAAATCACTTAGTAACCAAGTATTAAATTTGCATAAGATTGGAAGCTCCTGAAGGGCTTGTCTAGGCTATAGAATGCCAATCCACCAAGGACAGTGATCGGCAATTTAAGGTTCCGACAAACAGTGATCGTGATACAGGCTCAGTAAGCCACCAATAGTCTTCAGTCACACTAGCTGGTAAGAAGGAACAGAATTAGAGTATCCTAAACTCTTGGATTTGTATCTCTCAGTGTAAATGGGTATTGTATACACATGACTGAATATACGTAGTATTATTATGGCAGCAGTACACAAATACGGTATGATTTGCATGACATTAAACTACAATACTTTCACTTTGTATGCCCAAACAGATCTGGTCACACTTTGTCAAAAAAGGTAATTGCATACTCATGACCACCCACGGAAGCCATTAAGGTCTCATTGCAGGGAGGAGGGACATTACCTGGATATTTTCAGAAAAATTAATGCTATGCATATAATTATACATGTTTTCAGTCATGAATATTTAGCATCATCACAAACACAGCCAGGGTGAGGTCAACAACATGTACGTAAATAATAATATTATGTACAGTAATAATATTATAATAATTTATTGAGTACTTTCAGTGTGCCACACACAAGTCCCTAACTTAGGTATCACATTACTACAGTACTGTAATGTCGCTTAAGTGTTATACAACTATGATACAATGTAATAAGTTAAGATTAGGCCTTGGTAGCTATCACCCAGTATGGATAATTATACATGTACTTTTTCATGACTCATTGACCCCACTTAAGCAATACACATTAGCTCATACAATGTCATGTAAGAAAAAAAATAAGCTACTACATGTATTATAGTATTATGCAAATTACATGTACATGTACATACATGTATGCACATATTATTATAATTATACTGCGATTTCTCGCAAAATTTAACAGCCATCAAATAATTTAAAAACAACGTAAATTGAAATTGAATTGACCATGAAAAACATACCAGATTCATCAAAAGAAGCCACAACCAGTAGCTAATTCAATTAATTATGAATAACTGAGGAATGTACAGAAAAATACCCTCTAGGTCTGATGCTAGCAGGTGCAAGTACATAAGTATCTCTCTCTCTCTCTCTCTCTCTCTCTCTCTCTCTCTCTCTCTCTCTCTCTCTCTCTCTCTCTCTCTCTCTCTCTCTCTCTTGTACTGCACATACCACACACACACACATAATCTGTACATTAGGCTTTCAGTGGTATACAAGGGCAGAGAGAGAGAGAGACAGACATATACGAACACTGACTCTTCACACGCACACATACACACACACACTGCACATACCACACACACGCATAATCTGTACATTAGGCTTTCATTGGTATGCAAGGGCAAGGGTCAGCTAGTGTCCACATATTATTATTATCTTCCGAAAGTACACATATTGTTGTTGTGTACACTGACGTAATGGTACATATCAGCATACACTGGCCTAATAGTAACAACAGCCAACCAGCATCGTTGTCATATCCCAAGCTCTCTCTATCTTTTTCAGTATTTAATACATGTACATGCTTAAGAATGAGCTGGGGACAAAGCTACGTAAGTGCCATTCTCCACTAAATAGAATTTTATGACACACACATCATAGTAGATCCAGGCCAGCCAAGACCCCTGAAAAGGTACATGTGCGCACATAACACATATCTGGTCTAAAAATGGTCAGTTTTTAACAAGACAATAGTGGAAGCAAGATCTTTAAGCATAGTTTATATCTCCTATCAAACTTATAATCTGCAACAGTTTACTGAGTCAATCCTCAAAGTTACTCTGTACTTCAAAACAAACAAGCCAAAACTAAGACCTCGCACAATTGTACTGATGACCAACCAGAAGCTATATATAAATTTATACCTTCAAGAGATGGACCACTCTGAGTACTGTCAATTGTTCAGCATGAAGGGTCATTATCGGTAGGCAAAAGGGTAGCTGACACACAGGATATCAGCTGTCTATCTAGCGGATACCCTTGAGCGCTTTCTCAACGTCTTGCTTGATCGCGGCTTCTTTGTACATTCTATTGAGTTTAATATACTCACTCATGGCTGGCGTCTTCTAAAGCTTGTCCTTCGCTTCCAATATCTGAGCGACTCGATCACTTCAATTCAGCTTCCCGATCAGCAGATGAACCTTGACGGTTTATTATGCCATAGATATCTATGATTATGCGAACCTTGCACATGACGTAAGCCGTCGTTGCATATTTTTGGCTAATTAGAGGGATGGGCGTGGCTTGTTCTGTCACATGTGCATATGATTGAGTTCGATCGAGCACAGCAAAATTAATATGGAAACACTTCTCTGTGCTTTGGTTCTGTTCTTATCGATCAGCGCCCGGGAAATTCTAGGATCGATCAATAACAATAATTATTATGAGAGGAAGACACTGTTGAAGCATGCGCATTCGCTTCGTCCAGCTGAGCGAGCGAGACTTTCCTCCTCCTCCGATCCTCCTCAGGAGCTATACTTTCCCCAACAACTCGACAATTTCAACTACTTCGAAGGCCGGACCTGGATGCAAAGATATTTCCTTACAGGTATTCTCTGCGTGTACGTAGAATACCATAGATGACAGGATGTTTATGATTGATAATAAGTTTGTCATAATTTGCTGTTGTTGAAGTATCAATGATGAAAGTTATGCCACCTCGACACATGGTGTGAATGCAATTAATGAGCTCATTGGGTAATTACACAGCGCTGAATAAAGTAAATTATCACAAAAATTAATCGTTGTTGGTTGACATTAATTAAACATCAGATTCTGGACAATAGCATCAGCGCTAAATTATCATGAAGTAGTTGACACTCGTTAATCATCCATGTAATTTATATTGTACTCACATCCTTTTAGACGCTACACACATACATCAACTCTCGCTGCAATGCTAGACAATAGCTAATGAACAGCCATACACAACCAATATTATTCCCAAGTAAAATTCAAGGCATGACAGTATATAGGGCTAGGGCAGAGGAAGCTGGATGGACAGATGATCATGTGTCACCTGAATAACCACGTACTAATGAGCATTCCACAGTCAATTAGCACGAAAATCTATAAAAAAAAACTGTGCTGTTAGGATGGGTCATGGTGCAATCATAATGGTTTCAGTCATACTGGAGGTGAGGTATTAATATTTGACAGATGAAGGCCTTGAATAAATATATAGCTCCCTACCTAGCTGTCAAGGGCACATTTTTTTTCGGCTTTGGAAAGTATAATTTGAGTGGGCCCACAGCAAATTAAGCTTATGGATTATCCCTATTCGCACATCAAAGGAAATTCTGTACTGAAGGCCTGTTGGGCCAACGTGCTGGGGAAAATATGGAATAGTATCTGACAAGACTTTACTATAAAAATATGCGGTATTAAAATTTTTTTTCACACATAGACACATACTGGCGTGGATCCGGCCCCCTATTCTTCTATACTGGTAATGAGGGGCCAATTGACAGTTTCATGGAAAACTCGGGGTTCGTCTTTACTCTGGCCAAGCAGTTCAATGCTCTGGTGGTCTTTGCTGAACATGTGAGTGTATGCCATTTACATTAATAATTTAATTAACAGTGATTTGTAACTTGCATGTGTATTATAATAATATTATATAAGTGGCAGTCCCATGTAGAAAACAAATATTATTCCTATCATATTTTGACCACTATTTCTACTTTACATGCTGCTGTGGAATCTCCCAGAAAGCTCAAATTTAGGCTTTATTTTAACTTCATGTTTGATTCCATGCAGAGGTACTATGGCAAGTCCCTTCCGCTATCTGAAGATTCTCTTCAACAACCTGGCATCAGCTACCTCACCGCTGAGCAAGCTCTGGCTGACTATGCTCTGCTCATTCAACACTTCAGGACAGTACAGTACACTGGCATTACCAAGGTCATTGCATTTGGAGGAAGGTATGCGACTTTTGGTACATTGTCTACTGAGGGTAGTGGTTATTATTCTCCACTTGTTTGAAATTTTCTTCTCTAAATGCATGTGAAACTTTGCTCCATAATAATATTTTTGTTGGTACCTGATATTAAGTGCTACAAACATGTACATGTACAGTGTACATGGTTTGTACATGCATGTACATGTAGCTTGGCTTTATAGGCTAACAAATTAGTACCAATTAAAGGTACATCTTTTGCTTTGATGGTCGCATATCATGTTCCTATAAAAATTTATAGAACTTTCGTAGTATGAAAGGTAATGATTAATATTATAATTATGACTTTACTGATGCATTAATTTTACATATTAATCACAGCTATGGTGGTATGCTGACTGCGTGGATACGGTTCAAGTACCCCAACCTGGTGGACGGAGGGCTGGCGGCTAGCGCCCCAATATTCTACACGGAGGGACTCGTTCCAAGAACAGCATTCTTCGGCAAAGTCACAGAAGTATGTATGTATATGTACATGTAGATCTATATAAATTCTTCAGGTGTTTGGGTAGTGGTGGATCTAGAGATTAGATACTTCGGAGGGGGTCTGCAAACTATTAAGAATGCAAATCAAACTAGTGATAAATAGTAATGATCAGCCCCCCCCCCCCCCCCCCCCCCCCCCCCCCCCCCACAACCAAATAAGCCCCCTCTGGACATACCACTGTGTTTTTGTGTTTGAGTGTGTGTGCATGTGTGCTAATGTATGTGTCTGTGTACAGGACTTTGCTAAAGCTGATTCTAGATGTCCAGATTATGTTAGAGATGGATTTTCAAAGATATATGACTTGGCCAAACTTGGAGTAGAAGGTACAGTATTACAAAGTCTGTATGTTTTATCAACAATACATCATGTACTGTAACAGCCCCTAGTTGATGGAAACAGATTCTCTTGCATGGTTTGTCAATAAAATCATACATGTTCTACCCCCCTAGTTCTTAGGGCAATATAGGCACCTAAGTGGCTCTGCCTTTTGCTGATTACGTTTGCCTGAGCAGGTTCTTACATAATAGGTTTAGGTAAACCTACTGAATTTTCGTGTATCCCATGTGGACCTGTACAGTTATTATAAACAGTGCTGTTTATTGTACTTATTTAGTACGTGTATATACCTGTAGGGTATTCAAAGATTGCTGAAGAGATGCAGCTGTGCTCTGTACCACAAAATGACAAGGATGTAAGTATGCCACCACCATTGTATGTAACATGTTTGTAGTGGTGCACAGGTGATGATTTGAGGGTGGAAATTGTCACTCTTGCTTCCTGTTTACTACATGCGTGCATACTGAAAGCTAACTTCTCATGAGGCATGGATGTACTAATTAGTCTTCAATAACAATAATTCTTTAATGTGGTAGCCTGATTATTCAGTGTACCTCTCTTAATGGCCACCCCTGGTGAGCGGCCGCCCTCTCCAATGACTATAATGGTTACTCATGATCACCTCGATCCCGATTGTATCACAACAATAATAATTATTGTACACTGTAGGATAAACCCACAGTACTGCCAAAGCTTAGGATTTCATCCTAATAATAATAGGGTTTTTGAGCATCAATTTTGCCTCATTAGCATATGCAAATTAGGAATATTAGGATTTTTTTAGCCTTCTACTCCCATAAGGTACAATGTTTTCCACAATTATCTCAGGATTTGGGGTATGTTCCTTAGGATTTATTGTCAAAAGATTATGGCAGCCCTGATTACCCACCATCCCAGCCTCTATAATGGCCAAAACTTCATTCCCAAACCATATACCTACATGTATGTGTGTGTGTGTACATGCATTCTCAGCTACATGTATGCACTTTTTCTCGTGGGCATTGCTGTAGCAGTGTAATAGGAAATAATTTCATCCATTCTTTAGATCAATCACATTGTTGGTTGGGTCCGCAACTCGTTCACGTCCCTGGCGATGGTTGACTACCCCTACGAGGCCAACTTCCTGGCCCCCCTCCCAGCCTACCCGGTCAAGGCATCCTGTCAGATCTTACTCAACGCAGACAACACCCTGAAGGGACTAGCACAGGCCGCTGGTGAGTATAGAATGCTCATAAAAAGTATAAAGAATTAGTGGCCTACGTGTGATATTACAGCTTTTTTTAGGGCTGGGAATATGCCTTATTTGCATTGTACAGGCATACACAAGACTTAGTACAGGACCATATGAGCATAATTATATTATATGCTCCTGGTACATAATATGCATGTACATATACCTGTGGATGCTTTATCTGTTATGTGCACTTTCATAGTCTCCATCATGGTAGTAGTATTGAAAGTTCGTATGATGAATGACAAAGATTTTGTAGAAATATCATGTTATTATTTAACTGACTGGAATTGGTTATGGAAGAGTGAAACGCACAAATTGTTCTATACAGGTCTGTTTTACAATGGCACCACTGGTCAATTGACGTGTTTCAACACCACTGAGGAGTTCATTGAGTGTGCTGATCCTACCGGCTGTGGCATTGGACCGGACTCTCTAGCATGGGACTACCAGGTTAATTTGCAATAATATTATAGCTAGCAAGCTGAATATTTTGTGTACAAAATATCAGCGAATAGCCAAAAGTACACGTACATGTACATGTACAAGGCGGATTATATGTATATACATGTACATTATAGTTACAAGACCTTAATTGGGATGCATTCGACTATAAGACCTTAATTGGGGTGCATGAGATGCATGGTCAAATGCACCCCAATTAAGATCTTACAACTATCTTGTCATCGCCCCCTCTCATCATTGGCCTACCCTAGATCACCACACCCCTCTGGTAGCCAGCAATTTACCTATAAAACTTTGGTTGCTAGGCAATGGCCAACAATTACATTACTTCATGCATACAAACGACATACGTGTACTACAAACATAATTCCATAATACATGTATGCACAGTTTCCTTTTAATTCTCACAACTGGTCACGCACATGTACATAGCTAGCCAAATTGGCTACTAATCCCCAGACTGAGTAGCCATACAATAATATTAATTTTACTATCGCTTGCTTCATAGGCTGTTTTTGAGATCATATTATTAGCTATACATGTAATACAGTGGGAAATGTCTACAAGATTTAGTAAGCTTCAGCAATCCTAGAGAATGTAGTTATTCAACTGAGCATTACAGATGGTATCAACACTATGGTTCATGGCTTTTACATGTACTGTGTACGGTACCGTTATGTGTATAATATAATATTATACAAGTTCTGAGTTACATTGAAAATTTAATATGGATACGAAGCCTATAATTTTCTATACAATGGATATGTTTGAATCCACGGCTGAAAAATGAAATTGGACCAGTTTAAATCATTAACCATTACATTTATAATATGTACAATGATAGTGTATTGTACACTGTGTAAAATTGGGAATTAATTTGAACTCTCAATTGAGGACCTTGATTATCATAGACGTTTCCCATAGGCAGCAGTACTACACTGTATGATCACACTCTAACTCTGTCATGTAATCATGAATTCACACAACATATGAATTTTCTTAATAATTCAGATACAATAACGGCACTTTGGGCGCTGCCATTAATTGGCAATCACAAATAAAAGAATAATGACCACCTGAAACTTTGTACCGATGAACTGTGAATTATTATTAAACTTTAGTTTGTCCCACTTTCCCTTCCAGGCCTGTACTGAGATGACGCTGCCCAGTGACACCAACAATGTAACAGACATGTTTCCTCCCTACAAGTACAATGTGTCCGCCTACTGCATGGAAAAGTGGAACGTACGATCCAGACCCAACTGGATGAGGGCACAGTTCTGGGGAAAAAGTGAGTAAATTATTATTTTTGGCCTGTGTACATATGTATGTAACTACCGAGTTAAGAAGGGGTGTCCCCAGAAGAAAAATTTAAAAGAACTTACAACACAACCAAAATGTACCATGTGATGTGTACATGTATACAATGTCTTGTAATTAGTTTGTTGGTCTGTGACCCCCCCCTCATCATTACAATCACCCATACCCCTTTGGTATCCGGCAATTATTTATCTATAAATCTTTGGTTGCTAGGCGATGACCAACAATTAAGTTTGTATTATCATGATCATGTCCAAAATTTTGTTCATGCCTTCAGACATTTCTCCTGCTTCCAATATCATCTTCTCCAACGGTGACCTTGACCCATGGAGTGTTGGAGGGGTAAGTATCAGTGATCGTCTTTGATCCAGCCAATAATATAATATTATTATTATATAGCCAGTCTCTATCACTATAGGTTACAGAGAAGAGGTCCGATACCCTGACACCTATTGTCATTGAAGGTGGGGCACATCACTTGGACTTAAGGTACATGATCATTATAATGCATTGCAATATGTATCATAATTATTCAGGTACATGTACATGATATTGTTACAGTAACTGCACGACAGTTGATGATCCATCAATGTATAATTTTGTGCATACAACCCAATAATTGAAGCTAGGGGTTACTTTTGTCCATACTTTTCAGCATCCACGCATGCAATGTGAGTAATCCATAATATTTATTGTGCACCACCTTGTGATTGTATTAGGTCGCCTGATCCCAGAGACCCTGTCTCAGTGATAGCAGCCAGACAACTAGAGACATACATCATCAAGAAATGGATTTCAAACTGAGATAACATTTCTGTAGTATGGTATTTAATTAAACAAGGCTGCCAAACTGTATAGCATAGTTTAATGATTGCATTCTAGTCAAGTCAGGCCAAATTGCGAATCCAATAATTGCGATGGACGACCCCGTACCGTACTGTAGTGTACGTGCATGTTTATGTTCGTGAATCTATTGATTGCGAAACGTAGAAGTATTCGCAATTCATAATTAATAGACACTCACAATTAAAACATTTTAAGTATGCTGTCATCTTACTACAGTGCATGATCCACGGCTTGTTTGAGTTCAGTGGCTACTTGACCAAGTTCACTGTCGTTGAGTAGTTCATAGAGACCCTCCCAGGTGGCAGGGTAGTGGCGGGGAGGGTGGTCTAGCCAGTGAGAGAGAACAGCCTCACAACATTCCTTGTCGTCCTTTCTCTTAGCCCACACGGCAAGCTGCTGCCATGGCACTACCAAATCACCAATGTCTCTCCACTTGTGGATGATAGAGGATTTGAGTCGGAATTTCTTTATCTCTCCATGGTCGTTTTTCCATGTGATTACTGTCAAGTTAGCTGAAGAGGGTTTAGCTGTACAAGTAGAGAGGTGACGTATGATGGTGGTGATAAAAAAACTGCACTGGGAAACTTATAAACTGCTAAGGTGCCACCTCAGCAACAGGCTTGGTTCACGCCAAGAGTATAATACTCTTGCTCATGCCATAGCTAGCCTATAGCTAATTAAATATTTTATACACCTAGCTAATTTATGCACATTAACACCTAGCTGCATGTACTTACACATATCAGATATATTAGATTCCCCAGATGAAATCGACACATACTCCACAATGTTTGGCAAATGAGGGGCTGTATACGTATGTAATTAGGCAAGAGTACAATCAAAATTATAGCATTATTATGTAAGGCTGGAACTAATGACTTACACTTTTCAGTGAGAGAGGTCGATTTATCAGCTGAAGGTCGTCCAGGGGAAGCTGCTAGGTAATGCTGCTCCAGTGCTTCAACTGCATGTATTGTATACAGTAGTCATGTAGGATCATATGCAAGCCATAGGGTGGGGGGGGGGGGAGGGAGCAATTAAGTTTACAGTAGATAGAGTATTAAATTTTGCTCGTATATGAGCTCAAATAATAATAATATGATGTCTATCAGTATGACACTGTAAACCACTCACATAGATGGTAGCTGCTGGCATTACTTTCTCCGGTTGTTGATGACTCATGATCAGTAGATACCACTTTTGCTCCTATAATCATACGAAATATTATTATCACCATTATGTATGTACATTGTCAAGTTTTTTAGTACCATACGGTCCATGCATACCTTGACTGATTCCAAACCAGATGAGGTGATGTGACTCCAATCGGCCAGAAACATTAGGATCAACATCACAACACCAGTACTTCTTATCATCAGTGAGGGTGACTGTATGCCTCTGTGGAAGCTTAGAAGCTTGACTCGATGGCAAGGAATGAGAATGTGGGCAAAAGAAGGCGATCTCTGGCCTCGTCTGCTTGTAATTCAACACCCTACAAGCGGCACTGATGCCTCCAAAGATCGACTGCTTGATGGTGCTCAGTAGCTGAGTGCCCTCACTCACAGAAGCTTCAGCAGTGATTTTGACATAGATTTCGATGAATGAGTTGGAGTCGATGAGTACCACAGTGCAAGGTGGACTGGAGCGAAGGTGAAGTTTGATGCAGTTACGATGAAGAGGCTCCTTGGCATTTAGAAGGAGATCCCAGCCACAGTGACGGATCAGGTGGACCACAAAACAGCAGAAGACTCCAGCACATCGAGAACCATGAGGAAACCGTACCAAGAGGGTAGCTATCGCTGGAGAAGAGACTCGACGTCTTTCGAGCTCTTCTTCGGAGAGAGTGAGTAAGAGAGCTATAGAATTAAATATGCATTATTAATTTTAGTGTTGCATGCATGCATTACACCTCATAAAATAATAAAATAATACTTTATCTAGATTTGTCACCATACCCCACCCTCTATAAGGGAAAAGGCAAATGCTTGGTCTAATTTGACAATTCATATATAGAGGAATTCCAAATTAGTGCTAATCAGATCGTATCGTAGAGCCTAAAAGTGCCATACAATTTGAATCACCCATGCAGCCCTACTGACCAATCAGATGTTTAAGCACAGATGTTAGTGCATGCACCCAGATGTTACCCAAGCAAAGCAAGTCCCCAGATCCCTTTCCTCGCAGAGGGTGCATGGGGTCTGGGAACAAGACTACACTTAATCTTTTACCTGGCATCACGAAGTAGATCACGGCAGTTGTAGGTGTGGTGTTGTCAGTGGGAACCCAGCTGGGTGTTGGAATTGGAGCAAATACGAGAAGGTGCTTAAGAAGTTCCGATAGATCATCGATCGAGAAAATATCGGAAACATAGTGCCGATTGAAATTCTTCAAACACTCACTAGTGACCACACCTTGATCTCTGAAGCGTTTCCATTCACCATCCACAGGAGAAGGCTCTTCCTCAGCCGCAGGCTGTCGCAGCCAGAAGCTGTGCCGAACCAGCTCCGATATCTTATCGAGGGGGATTTGAGAGTCGATAAAGACTACATTGGGTAGCACCTCGGATGAATACTTGATGACGTTCAGCTCATTGAAGAACTTTAGTGCTGCATCGAACGAGTCTTCTCTGATATCAAGTAGGTAAGCTACCTGAAGACACTCTGCCCTACTGAGCACTCCTCTACCAAGCTCCTTGGCCAGTTCCTGGAGTAGCAGCTCCAAGATGTACCACCAGATGGGTACCTCCACCTCCCTAGCACCTGAATTCTCGATGGCCTGTCGAATTGATTGGGCATTCGTCTTATCTCGCTCGCCTGGATTGAGGGTATTGAGGGGAATGAGTAGCTTCTTCATATCACTCGAATAATACACCAACTGATCTGAGAATTCTGGCTCCAAAAGCCCCAAAAGACTCTTATCCTTCTCTGCAATGCACTCACTGACGTTTCTCTCTGATCCACTGGTTGTTACATCTTGACAGGACGCGATCAAAGGCTGTTCAAGACTCTCTTCCAGTTTGTCAACGTGAGTGCCAACCACCAAAATCTTGGGTGGTCGATCAGTAGGCGAGTAGGACTGAATTGTGTTGACGAGACTCTTGATAGTATCCTTGGCAGTAAGCTGGGAGAGATGACTTGGGCCAACACGCTTACCCTCGTAGTAGTACTCAACTGGCTGCAGCTCATCAAGCTTATCAGGAAGGCGAAGGACACACAGAGCTGTTGAGATATGGCGTACAAAAAGCGGGAGTAGCTCGTGATACTGAGGTTGCCCTCCACTGTCAGTTAAGTAGATCCATTTGGCAGTGATGATACTTTTGCGTGTGGGTGACTGTGCTCCTGTTTCTCTCTCGTCTCTGATCCTGGTAATTCTCTGCACTAAACTGTCCATAATCTTCTTCGTTGCTTTACGACAGCTGTCAGAGATGACTTGTGGACGTGGAGTATCAGTGGTTGCTTTTCCAACAAGTGTTTGGCCACTCTTCTTGATCCACTCGAAGATCCTGTTCAGAACTCCACGTTTCGGCCTTTTGCTTGATACTTTCTCCGCTGATCGCACACCCTCGGCCATTACAGATTCATGACTTAGTTTATCCTCTTCTGAAACGATCATATTTGCTACGACATCCAGCATGTCTTCGTCATCGACTTCTTTCCATTTTCCTTCCACCGTTTTTACTCTCATCCCTGAAATGGTACGGATTTCGATGCGTATGGGAGCCTCAGCACAGTTAGTACTGCTCCGAAGGTGCGGCGGTGGTTTCTCCAACAGCAGCAGCTTGAGATGTGTCTTACCCACACCAGGCAGACCGAGGAGAGCACACACAATGATTAAGACTCTCACAAACCCCTCCTTCAGAGCCTCAGCAAGAAGTGACTTGGATTTCTTTTCTGCAGTAGATGTATAATGAAAAACTTGACCACATCCCCAGTAGCTGCATAGTTAGCAGGTGCATAATATGGTAAAGGTCGTCAATTTAGTGCGTGCACAGTCTACAAGCCACATCGATCCTGGTGCCTCAACCACAAAGATGGAGCCTGAGGCCAACTCTCGACTTCGATAGTGATAAGTTTGGATGCTTCAATCACAGGGGATGAACTTGACAGCACTGTATACACTGATAGCTTCCAAACTTCAGGCTGGTCGCGGCATGGTACGCAGTGTGCGTGCTATATTATTATATAGCACAAGGCTATAGCTTTATTTATCCACGGGATTACGTCAGCTAAGAGAACGCGTAAAGTTCGGCCAGCGGTACTTGTCAGAAAAAGTAGCTCTCAGCTTCAACGCATTCACTTGATACAGGCATCAGATACTCTATATACCAGGTACTTACCGATTTTTAAGTCTCAGAAAGGCTCCATTGGGGCCCTAAATTTTCTCATGATTACCTCATAGATTACACCAAAAGTTTCATCATACATTACACCATAATTACCTCATAAAGTAAATTGCTACTGGGGACTAACTAAACACTGAGAGGCCAAAAGTTATAGATCTGTCACAAGTTATTGTAGTTGTACTAACATGCTCCTCCCCTATCCTATCCCCCCAAGGGTTATTAATAGTGAATAGACTGGCCAATTGCTGTAGCCTAGAGCATACCTAGCTTACATGTCTCTGCACTACCATAAGGTTGCATTAATTGGTCCAACAGCCAAATGTTCACCTCACATGCAGACATACCTTCCTTCTTATTTATGTTAAACTCCAATGGCTCTAGGACAGTTTTAATCCTCTCAATCTCATAGGCATGGGTTTGAGTCTTGTCATAGCAATCCTCTAGCTCTCTGTCCACCTCCTCCACTCTCTCCTCCAACCAGCGCTTGTCTCTCTCTTCTCTTTTGCTCTCCAACTTTTGTTGTAACCTCAGCTTCTTCTGCACACAAAAATAAAAATTATGTTAAATAACCTGCTAATGATGCAATCAAGTTACTCTCACCAGCTTGTTCCCAATTTTATCTGCCTGATCACTGGCCTCTTCCTGTAGTGTACAAAAGGAGGGTACCGGTGATAGCCATAGGTACGTACCATACATACTCAATTTCTCATAATCTTAGTACACGAGCATGCATACCATATTTATTTGAATAAAAGTCACACCCCAATTAGTAGCCACCCTCAAATAGTAGCCGTACGCATGCACGAGCACAATTAAATGGATGTGGCCACGATCACAAGCCACGAATGATCGTTAGTTTGAGGCAAAAAGTGGCATAAAATGTCCTAGTTTGGTTCCGCTGTCATAATGTATCTTGAATATTTGAAAATCAGTCTGAAAACAAGCCTACCACAAATTAATAAAAGCCGCCCTCGAATAAGAGCCACCCTCAATTAGTAGCTGCACTCCAGCAAGGCTAAAATTAATAGTAGCCGTGGCTAGTATTCGAATAAATATGGTACTTGCACACTGTCACACAAAAAGACTTCCTATAGACATATCAACACTGTGGTGGTCCATGACAGGTTGCATGGTATGTACCAGTGCTTCAATGGGAGGTGCCCACAGGGCCAGGACCTGCCCTATTAAAAAAAAAAAAGGATTTTCCCACTCCCATAATATTATTGAACAATCACAAACTGTAAGCCTTCTTTGTCAACTCTAGTATTTGGCATA
Organism: Cliona cf. orientalis; assembly: GCA_963930775.1. Taxonomy (NCBI): domain Eukaryota; kingdom Metazoa; phylum Porifera; class Demospongiae; order Clionaida; family Clionaidae; genus Cliona; species Cliona cf. orientalis. The sequence goes on from OZ005697.1 coordinate 7,935,888, forward strand.
ACATTTGTAGTGCCACGCTCGGTCTCCAAATCACACTGGTTAGCAGACTCACTCGTGTCCGCAAGAGGTCGCAGGACCCCAGACAGGCCCCCATGCACCTGTAACGACTGCTCCCTGCCTGTGCACTCTTACAGTAGTAGTAGGAATTAAACAAAGGGACAATACTAGGGAGAACTGAACAATACAAACATGTACACACTATTTATATAATCCATGATGTAATACAGGAAGTAATCAGTTTCACAATGTTTCCTGTTCGTTACATAAAGCACTGGGGGTAAAGTAATCGGTTGTGTCGTTGTTGTCGTTGTTGTTGCCGTTAGCAGAAAAATCACCATAATATCTCGAGATTCTGCTCATGCGCATAACATTGAAGATTATGTACTTGTAAAGGTCGTCAATAATGCTAGTGGCACATGTTTGGCTGGTAGCTATTCGCAGACTGGAATGCAAAGCGTCTGACTACCATAGGTTGGCTGTAGTATATATGTGTTAGGCGAATTACTTAAGACTACACTTCCTAATTTGGAATGTGCAGCTGGTGCAGTGCATGCACAGCAGATTACTTTTGTACAAGCCACACTGCACTAGCTAATTGACTTAGTCTGTACTACACGTATATATATATACGGCGGTACTACATGTATCACTATGGAGATGGGTCAGAGCTTAACCAATGGAAATACCCTGCAGCTGGCCACTCCATATTGCTAATGATCTTCGCCTAACACATCTGACACGCAGTCGGACGCTCCTTCGCCGCCCTTCGGGCGGCTCATATGCTCCTGATACAACCAGCAACAAAAGCAGATCTAGCTCTAGATTGCGCAATGTGTGTACAGGTATGTGCTCTATAGAGCTCTAGTATTATTACTGAAATTATACACTATGACTCATCTACAATATCGTCTGACTGAGGTCTCAAGTTTCCCTTGAAGCATACCCTACCATCTTTGAAAGAGCAAGTGCCCTCTTTTTCTCCATGTAGGCCAACTCCAAAGCCAATTCTTTCTTTCCTTCCATTCTGGCCATCTGTCTGACTGAGTAACCTTTGGGTATTTCCGATGCATGAAGATGACAATAAGACTCTAATTTCTATAATGTAACAACAATAACAATCACTATTAGTTATAGTTACAATAGTTAGTCATTCCTACCCTGTCCCATTTATCATACTCCTCCTATGGTGATAAAAAATTAAGAGACAAAAATTGAGAGTGAAAACATAATTATACTGCTCCGAAATAGAATATTCACAATCCTTACCTCGTGCTGGAATTTCTTCTCCTATATTATACAAAAAAAATATAATATTATTATATTATAGCTAGAATTTACTATAATTATAGAAAAGGACGATCATTATTAGGTCTATGACTTGCCGACATTTCCCTATTAATTCACAAGGCACCATTTGGAAAACAACAGAGCAGCTCTATGCATAAACTTGGTATAAAGTTAAGTGTACTAGTATTTCGACCAGATTCCCAAGCTCGGGCACTTTAGAAAACAACGAAGATTCTCTATAGATATGCAATAAGTTTGGGTGCACTACTAAGCTATTGCCGTCAGTGATGCTTCAACTGCAATAGTACATGCTCTGGTCATGTATCATGTAATGGGGCAAAGGACATCACCTGTCCAAAGAGGGAATAGCTATTCACCGTTGACAATGTCTATCATGCATGACTGCCATTGAGGGTCAGTATAACCATCGTTTTATGTATAGTCTGGGGTACCAGCCCCTTCGCAAGAGAGAGGAATTAAGGGCCTGTTAGCATCACTATACTACTCTTATTAGTGTAATGAATGTAATTTTTATTACGTTGTGGACTGCAACTCAATTGCAAGTGGCTGCTAACCAAAATCATCGCGCATGTGCCAATGATTATGGGACTACGTACGTACTGGCGCGATTCAAAGCCAATCGCACATAGTGTGATCAAGTATACTGCAGATTGGCCACATTCCAGATATTATGAGGTATAATATATCGATGTTATCAGACCCTTCCTCTCTTTTGCGAAGGGGCTGGTACCCCAGACAACGTTTTATGAGCCCTTGCTATAAGTGTATACATGATATTGAACCTCTCGTACTTGACACTTAACCATGGTGTGCATACAGGGTAAGAAGTTTGGAGTATTATAATTATAGCTAGTTCATGATAATATTATTGAGTCATCAAATAAGGAAGCACAGTCAGTATTCTTGTGACACAGGCAGAGATAAAAGAGATATTCATTGATATAACATTAACACTTTATGTGTGGGGTATTTATAGGATTGCATGGTACATGTACATTTATTTTACCTGATATTGCTTCTTCTCAACCTACAAGGATCATAACAGAAAGAATACTAAATCATCATTGATGACACATTAACATTATTAGTTAATTTTGTAGCTAGATCTAGTCCAACAAACTGATCAACAAGATTCCATATTTAATAAACAAGTGTCATAGCAAATCATGATTACCATCACGATTAACACTTCGTAGCTACCGCCCACGTGCACAGTGAGACTGGCTACGAACGCTTGATAATGAAAGCAAAGGCTTGTAGACAAATTCTCAGGTCGCAATCGGCTATCATGATCAAGGGCGTATAGACCCCATTCGGGGAGTTTATACGCCCTTGGCTATATCGAATATGATCAATCGCTATTAGATATACTCACCTTCAGTCTGGCAAGCTCGACTTCAAAAGTAGTATCCATGTTTTATCGACAACTTTCAATTAATGTACCCGTTGACCTTGTAATACCCCCTGCTCATAGCGCTGTATATGCGCATGCGCTAATCGGAACGTCAGCCCGCGCGTTACCAGGACGATCGCATCAGCAGGAATCGATGTTCGTTTGGGAAAGCAGCTAATTTTAGTAGCTTTTATTGAAAGTTTCGTCGGATTCAAAGTATTAGTGATCATAATTTCCGAGCGATTCAATGGTCTACGCTAAAAAAGGAAGGAACTCCGACGCCCCACGAGAAAAAAAAAATTAATAGTAATAGCGTTGGGTTAAAGGTCATCGATTCGTGATCGAGTAGTGACCGAGTGCGCATGCGCAAAACGCTTTCCGCGTTCTACCAACTTCAACTGCGAAGACCGTGAGAGGTGAAGAATTCCACGTCGTAATGCAACCATGTTATTCAGAGGAACTAGTCTAGCACTGTTTTATCTCACAGCAGCTACAACAATCTCAAGCTTCAACTTCTTTGTACAAGGTACAACTTTAATAATTTCAATAAGGTTGAGTCAGTTTACTGTACGCATGCATAATACTATTACTACTGATAATATTTTTAATAATTCTCCCTTTTTGTCATAGTAGCAAAAGCAATAATTCTATACTCAATAGTAACATGAATTATTGAATATTATTTAATATCATCATCATGATCAGCATGAGTGCTGCATGGGTACTATGATGCCTGTCACCCTACATTACAACTATAACCCTTAATAATATTGTATTAGATGATTGTGTACTTACTGAATTGAAAATGTAATTCTAAATTAAAAACAACAGGTAACTGCACTCACTTTTTCGATTATGTTCCCCTTGAGAGTGGTCCGTCCCCTCCATGCGATCCAACCGGAGTTTGGCTTTTGCTCCACTGTTCTGGATTTGCCCCCCCTTCATCCTCCGTCAGGATCATCTGGATGTTCACACCTGACTTGAACACCCCCTATATTGAAGCATCGTTCTTCAGTCACCCCAATTGGTTGGCAATGTACTCAAGTAATATTGTTGTAAGTGGCCCCTACACTGGTTATCTGTACAAGGAGGGCCGCGTGGGGATTTCACCAGGGGTCCAACCAGACATCATGGGATACTATGCATGCACCTTCAAGCACACAAGCACAGACACAACACCAGTGTTTGCGCTTACACCTCCAATCCTCATCAATGCTACGCCGGGAATCACTACTCCGTGTCCTACTAATAACTTTTTTTCGTTTGCCGAATTAATGTCGCCAGAGATTTGTGCAGAGGCTGTGGTGACAACCACCCCAGAACCTGTCACCACAACTCAAGAGATCGACAATTATACTACAACTGAATCTCAATCTACTGTTTCTGATGGGGAAAAATGCTGTGGGCATGCAGCGTACATTGGTGTGGCTGCTGCACTCTTTACTAGCATTTGCATTTGTATTGTTGGAGCCAGTGCATTCACAATTTCTGAGGTGCTCCACAGAATACAGAAAAAAAGACATAGGAAGCTATTTGTTGGTAAGTGTGATCACATAAACATGCATTAATTTTACGTCAAAACTGTATGTCATAATAAATTATTATAGATCGTAATGTGATTGATCCTCGAAAGAGTGAAGAGCATCATCTGGGAATTGATGGGTGCAAGGCATGTGCTAAGCTGAGAGAGAAAGACTAGTGATCACAAGAAGTCACTCCACGTACAGCAAGTGAATGGATCCTATGATAGTAGCCATAACCATGGAAAGAACATCATTACTATTAATTTATTAGCTAAGAGGCTTTAGTTGACATTGTATTAACTTATAGTCTATGATAGTGTAACAGTGACTAGTATTATAGTGTATGTGTATTATTGTGATTGCACGTGATTCTGTTGTATGTCATATGATTGTCATGTCAACCAATCAGATTGTTACATGTAGTTTTTGTGTGTGTGCACTATCAATTAATGGTTGTGTGTATGCATCGTTATTCTCTGTGCTGTCAGCTGCTATTCTGAATCAAGTTATATTATAATTCACAAGTAGCTATCACCCGAGGTCCTGTGACAATAACTATTATAATAATCACTCTTTTGCACTTGCACAGTTCTGATCGTAGCATAATAATATGCCACATGTAGTCTATAGATCTATTAAGTTTTTGATATAGAGCATTAGTGCAGCAAAGAAAATAAGCTTACTCTATTATAATAATTCAACTGCAATCATATCCAATAAGTTAACACATTCTCTTTTATCTCATCCAATTCTCTTTTGCAAAATCTGGGCTAAAATTATCTATTTTCTTAGCATTTTTTTAATAAAGGTAGTAAAAATCATTTATTTCTTTAGCATGGATGCTGGACAAATGATGTAAAGTAATAGTAATTCATGTCAAAATAGGAATGATTCTTCTCAATTCTTTCAGGAACACTACAATCTAAGAGAATACAAAGAATATCTTAAATTTTTAGTATGGCACCTAAAAAATCAACAAAATATTTCTCAAAAGAAAACATAATTTTAAAAACATCTATTAGTTTTCACACTCCATGTCCTCCCTTGAGCATCACTGCTTGAAATATCAGACAGTGAGTTGAATTTAAGAGCAAAGACAGCTCAGATTAAGTATAGGTGTCCTACAGAAGAGAGAATATTGACATTAACGTAATCATGGTCGTCAAAGATGTACAGATGACAATAATTTTTGTCCAAATGAAAGCAAAATTATTAGAGGTCCTGAATATGAGGCAGCCAGATGCCAAAAATTTAGGTACCACAGTAAAATCCATCAGTGATTGCTAGTTACTACCTAAATTTAGGCACTACTATAATACTATGGCCCAATATTCACATTTTGGAGCATGCTATAGGGGTAGACACCTAAATTTAGGTACCACAATAACATCTGGCACCTGTGGTGGCTAGCCACAACCTAAATTTAGGTACTGCTACAATACTGTGTCCCAATATTTCATTTTGCTTTAGTGGAGACTGTTGTTATAGTGTCACATGACTCCCCCCCCCCCCCCCCCCCCCCCAAAAGTTGTCCCCCGGACACTGTACCCTAGGGTAGTATGTCCCCGGGGCGGATGTACTTCAATAGAGTAGGGTGTCTCCTTAGGACATTTGACACTAGAGCCATGTGTCCTTTCTAGCACTATGTGTCCCCATAGTCTGGCGTAGCTGACCCTTGGTTAATGTCCTCATATGTACAGAATCAGCCTTCACGGCATATACATGTATAACTAGGTAGCTAGCTAAGTCAAAGTGGCAGGAAACACAATAAGTTAGGCATGCTCCTACAGGAAAATTTAACCCTCATGCAGTGAGTGCTCATGGAGTAGTTTGATAGTATAATAGCATACAAACAAGTATACCTATTCCAAAAATGAGGGAGCTTAGTCCCCCTTCTTTGCACTGAGCGTATAGTGGGATGGCTCTAGCATTCCCCGCCCCCCCCCCCCCCCAACATTTATCTGTGTGGGGACATGTAACACTGGAGAGGATCTAGGACATTCTACTCTAGGGTTCATGCCGGGAGGGGAGGGGGGGGGGGGCACGTGGCTCTAGTGCAGAGTATCTCGGGGGACACTGGCGGGGAGACACTGGGACAGGCAGCACTCTAACCCCGTTTCTAATTAAAGCACACTAAGTAGAAAACAATGACTCAGAATTGTTACAAAGGAAATCGTATTCTCTTAATTACTGCCTTCAACTCCACTTCTTACTCCGCTCAAAGGGATTCTACTATCCTGGGCCACACAGACACATCATAGTTGTACAGCTATAGCTAGCTATAGTATTAAAAATAATTTTAGCTAGCCCATAGGCTAGCCCTTGGATAATAGCACTAAAACGGAAAGGCTTACCAAATAGTAGGTGCAAATAATCATCCTTTTGAATCTGCCTCTCTTTCTGCATTTACCGGAGGTACCACCATCGCGCTGTGAAGGTAGCTTCGAACCCAGGCTCTGACAGACAGCCGCAGTGCTTCCAAGATCCCGCTTCTACATGAACTTTGACATCCGAATTTTGCAGCTGTCATCGAAGAGTCCAACATGGCTCCTGATAACTGCTAGCGGTAGATTAGTGCAGCTACGCTTATTGTGTTCTGTATATGATTTTTTTGAAGTAGAGTAGATGTTGCAGTTATGAGTCACTTAAACAGTGATAGATCACATATAGGTAATTAGGGGGTTATTATTGTGGTTGCATTTTTTAAGGACTTCCCAAGGTGTCTATTGCATGGGTTGTGAACGATGTCGCATGTAGAAAAAATCATGATTTTTAAAAATTATTTTGTCAGCCATATTACTGAATGTATTATGGGTCGCCTGCTGGTATTATGAGTCACCACCTTAACTGGCATGTAAATCAGCAGTCACAAGGTTCTTTCAAGTGATGGTATGACCATGGCAGCCATCTAGATGTGAGGCATGGTGTGACACAAACTAATGGCACTTGGATGGGCTAAGACGGATACATTTTGCTTAGGTAGGACAGCAAAAACAGAAATCCTTCTTTTTATAAATTCAACACAAAGCATGTGTAAACTCACATGAAAATACATCAGGTAGCAGAGACAATTTATCAGATGATAGATCTTGTAAGGTACAGTTTAGTGATCCAGCAAATGGACACTTCCACATGGATGACCCATAATACATGCTGACTCATAATAGAAGCATCCACTCTACACTAAAACCTGCATGAACTAAATTCGCTCAGTTTCAACTAGCTATAATTTAGCACAGCCATGAGTCTGGCTGCATGTCAATCATAGGGTCAGTGGGGATTAAATAGAATCGCGGCCTCGAGCAATATACTAGCTAGGCTTAGCCTCGTACCCAGGCTCTTTGATCGAGGGCACTTAGGTGACTGAGCATGACAATACCTATGTGTGGCTCATAGTATATAGATTCATGTGGATAGGCTGGCTAGCTAGCAAAGAAAATGATAAGCTAATACTGACTCTGAATTTAGCATAGGCACACAAGGGCAATGTCCCCCCACCCAGGCTTTGGTGAGCCACACATGCTATATAACCATAAGAGAAGCACAGAATCTAAGGCTATCAATTGTATAACTATTGTAGAATTGTCTAGCTACAAACCCGGTGTAGGAGCGATATGGTACCCCCCCCCCCCCCCCCCCCCCCCCCGTGAAATGGGCCCCCCGTACCCCCATATCGCTAGCGGTATGGACAGTCCTCCAGGGGCCCTATATATCTAGAGGTTTGGATCCTCCCAGTGATATGGACACCCTAGCCCTATGTGTGACGAAGCGCCTTAGGAAGGTGTAGTAACAGCGTCCCTCGTACTCGCTTCGTCGCCTACAGCACGAGCGTCGTGGCCATAACTTGCACAATTCACTGTTCTATCCCATTGCGTGGGTGGAACAAAGGCTTTTATCAGAGTGTATACAACTTACTACGTGTGTAGAACTTATAAGTGGGGTATAACTTCCCAAGCTGGGGTATAACTTTCCAACTTATTGCCCAGTTATCTTCAGCAGTTCACAATCACACGAATACAATAAAATACAGTAGTAATGGTAGCGTAGCGACCAATCAGTATAGTCCGTTTGAACTAGTCATTTTCAAGAATCGTTGAAAAAATGGAGACGCCAGACTTTCCTCGCTGCCCTGGATACTCTCCTTGGCAGCTTCTTGCACTTCAGCATCAGTAGTGGTGTTGAAGCGAGACACGGAGGAGAGCGCTAGCTTCTTAGACAGTTGAGGCAGACTGAGACTTTTTCGCTTGCGTTCAGCCGCTGCAGCCTTTTCTTCGTTCTCTATTTCTTCATCTAATCTCTCCGCGAGTCCTTGGGTACCACAACAGTCAAATTCGACCATGCCCAAACATGCTGGAGAGTGTCCAGGGCAGCGAGGAATGTCTGGCGTCTCCATTTTTTCAAAGATTCTTGAAAATGACTAGTTCAAACGGACTATACTGATTGGTCGCTACGCGTATACGCCAAGCTGCTTAGCAACCTTTTGACGTCATCACGGTGCGGGATCGAGCTCGAGCATAGACATCGGATTGGTCGCTAGGTCAAGTTGCTTAGCAACATTTTGACGTCATCAGTGCACGGGATAGAAGCCAGTTAAATCCCGTGCATGCTCGTACAATATCGCGGTTATTTCCGCGTCCTCGGCTGCGCCTCGGACTTGGGAAATAACCGCGATATTGTACTCGCACCGGGATTTAAGGTACCATTTAATTGCGTGGGCGTGAGCGTCAGGAATGGCTAATTCAATTAGCGAATCGTGAAGGGGCGTGGCCGAAGAGGCCATACGAGTGCTTTTGGTCGAAGGTGGGCGTGTCCAGAATCGGCCAGGGATGATTATGCGCGTGTAATTAGCGACCGAAAGTGGCCCCTGAAGAAAAGGCCGGTAATTGCCCACATCAAAGCAAGATCAAAGCATTCTTTCTTAACTATTAACCGCAACGACAAAATTAAACACTAAGTAGTTACACCATAAGATAAAAGAATTTCCGTATGAGTAATGTAATGTAATGTAAATAATTAACTTATCTAGCCGTGGGAAGGGTTTTATGAGATAAAATTTTATATACATGGACAGAATGAAAAATCTTTAAAAATGTTGTGGGCAGAATTTTTAGTTTTACTTTCATATCCGAGTAAACGCTAGATTTAGTGGTTTTAACGCGCGGGGGAAGTCCCGTATTTCACGTACGTCCATAGAGCCTGTACAAACTCGATCGCAGGCTATGACGTGTTCGCCCAATCGCGCATACCGCGTACTAATTAATAAGGATAAACGAGCATACCTGCGGGTTTGTTCGGGATCGCGCGAAGGTAACCTTTGCCTTGGCTAATGAACGTGAGGTACTAAAATTTAAATACTCAAGGACGTCCGAGCGTCGATCCGAGAGCGGCACTACTAGTTACAGGCAGGAGTTGGTACTACGTTTAGAGTTAGCTAGAACTGCCTATCTTCACTAAGTGGAATCCAGCGAAGCTTCACTCACCCTGATTGAAAGGAGATAAGTAAAATTGTGTGTTTGTTGCATGAGCTACATGCGTTTGGCTATGACCAAGCCTGATGGTGGGACTTGTATTGTGAACAAACCAGCCCTAAACCTGAAAGTCTTTATTTCTATATAGGGCCACTCCAAATGAGAACGTAGTTTCCCGTCCACCGCCCGCCTCTCTCTGATGCTACCGCTTCATTTGACCATTATGTCCATTATTTATGGTTGTAGCTAGCTAGGAGCAGTACTGCTTCATGAATTTGAAGCTAGTAACTAATGGTGATGTGTGTACTTACCTTGCTTTCATGATAATAATGCCCCTTCTTGTCAAGGTGATGCTATCAGCGCGCGCTAGCTAGCTGGCAGTAGCGCTGGCTAGGCTAGGGCTAGCATGCTCTCCTTGTACGCACGTGCACAGTTGTGGGATCAAGAATTTTAATTATATTCATTGTGCTCATAATGATATTCATAATAATGGTTAATGGTAATGGGCGCCCGCCCGCATGTAAAATGCAGGAAGCCAGGACGGGAAACTATATTCCCATTTGGAGTGGCCTAGTCTTAGCTAGTGTATTATGACAAGGCTAGCCTTTGAAATCGTGCCAACTATAATTATAGCTATAGGCCCACATATAGTCTCTGCATGCCATGCTAGTGTATTTATTTTTTGTATTCCTGTCTGATATTTACACTGTACTCACCTAATCTGCACACACGGCAACACTCTATACAGGGATTGAGAGATTGTGATGACTCTGAAACTGTATATTGAGGCAGTGTCCATCTATATAGCTAGGTAGCTCTATAACTTCTTTTATTATAGCAGTATATTAATTTGTGTACATTTCTGATGTTATAATAATTAAAGCTACTTATTATAATAATAGCTATTACCACGTTAATGATTGTGCAAAGGGGTGCTGTCTCATACGATTATAAAATTAGCAGAATCTGCTATAAAATATTAGATTAATTTACATTTTTAACATAATATCATCAAGGAGTGTATATTATAGTCTCAACCAGTCATATCAACATAAAACTGGATTTGGTGTAACTGCTAATTAAACTCTGAATTGATAAGTTCAAACCACTAAGGTGCACGTACTTTGCATTATAGGTAGGTAGTACTAAAGAATTTTAACTGCTGCAATTTAGCTATACCTAAAAGATATCTTCAGCATTTGACATCAGATTATTACGAAGCCAACATTTCGATCGTATTGGTATTAGCTATTAGGAAAGTAGAAACAGCTTCCAACTTCATCAGCTTACAGGGATCAAGGATATCAATCTAGTTACATTGGATAATACGGTGGGTCGTGGACATTAACTAAACTATTGCTATTATTGTATATACATGTGGGTGCCACTGCAACTGCTGGATATGGTGTATACTCAGGTGGTATGACAACTGACTGCAAGTGATAAAGGAGTGTCAGGTGGTCATTCACAAGGTGCTACAGTAGCTTCAGCCGGATAGTATAATTATTATGCTTTTGGAATTTCAGGTGGCCATCAACAGCTGCAGTATGTAGCATATCAGTTAATGTTTATAATACTCTGCCTTATAATTAAAATTATGTGTGAGCAACTTATTAATAATTGAGATTTGACATATTATTATGTACAATATCATACATACTCATCAGCAGGAAATGGTATCATACCTGCCAACCTGCGGATAGTCTTGTGCTTGAAATTTGTATAAAATGTGCTTGATTTGGGGCATTTTTGCTTGATAATGCTGCTAGCTTCTCAAAAATGTATTAGCATATATGGGCCAGGTTCTCACAAAAAATGAGGGATTTAGTGATTTTTGTGAGGGATGGGTACCATTTTTGCTTGAAATCAAGCAGAAAGCTGGATGGTTGGTAGGTATGTGGTATGCAACAGTGATTCATCAAGGCTTTGCACATACTAGTACAGGTCCGTGTAAAATGTAATTGCAACTTGTGTGCACATAATATTTATTGTTGAACTAGACTTGGGCCTGATACGGTAGCTGACAAGTGATACATGGCCCACTTGTTGTGTGTGCCACACAATAGTAAGATTTGCCGCGGCTTTTGAATAATAATGCTTCATAAAACTTGTATGGTTACATTCTATGGTCCTCCATACAAAATAATAAGGAGGGGAAGAGAGTGTCGAACGCGCTATATACCCCGTGTAATATGTTTTCGGCAAGTAACGTGACTTGCAGCCGTGCGCACGTGACTAGCCTAAGGGGCTAAACACTTGATTTTTCTTAGAACTGAGAAGAATGGAGGCGTTTTTCATGAGTTTATGCTAGATTCTTCATAAACGCTCGTTTTATATTGTGATCTGCTCTTGCTTTCGGTCGAAATCGTGCTCGCGTTAGCTTGCACTCGTGGCCACGCCCACAACGTACCATTTGAATCGAGCGCTCTGATTGGTCAATTTTTTTATTCCTGGCGCGTCACTTTCCGAAAACATCTTGTACGGAGTATATAGCGCGTTTGATACTCTCTTCTCCTCCTTATTTACTCTTGATACAAATGATATGGTACTTCTTAATTAAAGGTTGTTGTAATTCTTTTATCTTATGGTGTGGTTTAGCTTGAAAAAAAAAAAAGATTTTTAATTAATTAATTCAGGGGGGAACTGGGAGCACTTGGTGACATAATTTTTGCACCGGCGCGCAGAATGGATCGAATGCAGAGATTTGACCTTCAGGAATTTTGATTCACGCTTTAGAATCAAAGTTACGGCCCTTTGAAGTTTCCCCATATGTTTGTACAGGGAAGCCATGTGTTTGCAATGTTTCCGCCCACGCGCTACGTGAGGGGCGGGGCCACGCGCGCACATAAACGTGACGACCTTTACCAATTTTTTGATAAAATTGAAATTTAGGTTGCCTGCTTGCATTGTATGGTTCCACAATGCACCCAGCTCGTCTATATGGTGGTTTTTGGACAATTTTTTTTTTTCTGCTTAGTGTTCAGGTCGCCTTGTTAAACACTAAAAAAAAAAAAAAAAAAAAAAAAGCTTATTAGGCCTAATTAAGCATGTGGGCGTGTTCCTGGCACTGTGTGGAGTGTGTGCGTGTGCGTTAATGCAGGTTTTATTGCTTCCGATTGGGCGTGGCTTCACGGGCCAGTGCTTGGACATCGGCGCCTGGGACTTGGCCTCGGCAATAGGTGGGCGTGTCCCGGAAGCGGTGGTGACCTTTGAACCCCGCGAGGAGGCTTTGGGGGCGTGGCAGGAGGTCAAAGGTGAGGCCATGTCTGTTAATGAGGCACTGTACGGCGGTGCGATCGAGGGGCCTGTACGGTTGGACGGAAGCTGACGATGGTTTGAAGCGGATGTGGTTGCGATGACGTGTTGTTACTCCGCCCACACAGGAAATGAGGTGAGCTCTTGCGTGGGCGGTGTGGCAGAACGGCCTCCAAGTGTTTGTGTGTCTTGAGGAAGCTGTGTGTTTTAATTGGGATTGATTGTGGGCTTCCGGTGGACATCCGGTGGTTAGTAGGCACTTGATTGAGAATGGTGGTCCTTGGGGAACAGGGTGGGGCTGTTTTGGGCGTGGCCTGGCCCCTCCCTTCCGGCTCGGCTTCCGGTCCATGGAGGATATTAAATGAACACTTCCGGCTCTAGCAGCCACACCCCTGAGACCTGTGCAATTAAAAGGGCGTGGTTACACAACATGCACCTCACTAATGACTTTGATGTGGTTTAGGTGTCATATCCCCCACCTCACGCCCACGCAATTTAATGGTACCTTAACTATAACTTACAGTACCAAACCTTCGATCATCTTTGATGTAGTCTGGTGTACGTCCACTTCGACCGTTCTGTCATGCCCCATTTGCACGAATGTAATCGGCTGTATATAGTGGAACAATGCCTTTAATCGTGAGCCAGAACGAGCCAGAGTCGATGGCAGTCTACTAAATTATTTGATGTGCAATTTTATTAATTTATGTACGCTACGCAAAGCAATCGAGATAATAATTGTTATAGAGCGTTTTTTTAATACGAGACTGTATAGAGTCCAGATACTCGAATAGGGGTCTGACTTCATGGGACTAGAAAAAAAACTGAGAAGCTCTACTTCACAATGGGGCTGACTTCTCCGAGTTATCGTATGTCGAAGGGGTGTGGCTTGATTCAATCACCGTGCGGCGGAGAGGCGATGATCATCATTGTAACTGAGCAGCTAACATTACCTGCTAGAGTCATCAGGAACTTGCTGATCCGCAAACCAGTGACAAGAAGCAGCAATAATATGATTCTGGAGCTGGGGAAGGGGGTGCATATCCCTACGCGGGCCCTATATCGCTAGTGATATAGTACCTGGTACGGGGTCGCATATCTCTAGCGATATGAGGCCTGGGGGCGTATATTACTAGAGATATGGGACCGGGGAGACCCAAAACTATGGGGGGGGGGGGGGGGGCCATTTCTATACTACACTGGGTCCAACTTTATTAAATATTTCAATAGCTGAGCAGTCATTATCACGTGTCAACTAGCTTAATTTGGACGACCATTAATTAAGGGGTGTGGCCAATAGTTAGGAGGCGTAGTTGAAAAATTAAGTGCTGTGTGGTACACATAGTATAATATTATTATTGCAACTATAGAGGTAATTATATTTAGGTAACCCACAGGTTGTATGGATGTCTTGTCCAGTAGAATTCTGTACCTAAATTTAGGTAACCCACAGCAGTATAGAGTACCTAAATTAAATTTTAGCGGTTATTTTATGTATGACTGTTTTTCTCTTTGATATCCAGCAGCTAAACCAAGATGCTTTCAAATCTAAGACTTTATGCTGTTAACTTTAGAAGATACTGTGATTTAAGGTGAAACTGACTGGAGTTTATAGCATCTCCTTTTTGCTGCTAGCAATTTAGTTAATTTCATGTGATCATTTTTGTTTAAATGATTTTTGTTATCAAAATTGCCAAATCTCTTAGCATGGCTGCTAAAAAAATAGATCAAATTATTTGTAATCCTACAAAAGAGAATTGGATGAAATAGCTTCATTTTTGCTTGTATTAAGTTTCTATGGAGAAAGTTTAGGTGGGCGTGGCTCCGTAACGGTTTTGCCTACGATCACGTTACAAGCGCCGTTGGATAGTGCTGGTGGAGAGCTATACTTTCTGATATTCGAACATTGATATCCCACTGGGAGAAGTTCCGCGGAAAAACCGGTGAAATTTGGAAGTCTGTAATCGCTAATGTTAATGGCCTACATACTCACCTTCAGTCTGGCAAGCTCGACTTCAAAAGCAGTATCCATGTTTTATCGACAACTTTCAATTAATGTACCCGTTGACCTTGTAATACCCCCTAGTCTTATGCTCATAGCGCTGTATATGCGCATGCGCTAATCGGAACGTCAGCCCGCGCGTTGCTATGGCAGCATCAGCTATTAATTTTAGTAGCCTTTATTGAAAGTTTCGTCGGATTCAAAGTATTAGTGATCATAATTTCCGAGCGATTCAATGGTCTACGCTAAAAAAGGAAGGAACTCCGACGCCCCACGAGAAAAAAAATTAATTAATTTTTAATAGTAATAGCGTTGGTTTAACCCTTTCGGTCACAGAAAATTCATGAGCTCACCCAGCAGGCCTTCGTTAGGTACAGGGTCGACCAGGCTGCGGTTGTTGCCGGGAAACCGAACGAGCCACGCCCCAATTATCGATCTCTGCAAACGGTTGCTCAAGATGCAGCTCAAATGCAGCCCAGAGAGGGAATGCAAGCAAAGTAATCGAGTCATGAGACAATACTAACACATACATCGCCTACAACACCACTCTTTTGCTTTTTTTTTTTTTTTTTTTTTTTTTTAAGTGATCAAAGCATAGATGAAAGCTTCTTCAAAGCAAAACCACTTTGACGTCATCACTTCAAAGTGCCGACGGGACCGCGACTATTGTGTGGGCCAGGTTTTCTTATCGGTAGCCTAACCGCCGCCAATGAATTATTCATATCTCTATTTAGCCGAAATACGGTCCATGCAAAATTGTTGTAAATTTACAACAATTTGTGACCGAAAGGGTTAAAGGTCATCGTAAACGAGTAGTGACCAAGTGCGCATGCGCAAAACGCTTTCCGCGTTCTACTAACTTCAACTGCGAAGACCGTGAGAGGTGAAGAATTCCACGTCGTAATGTAACCATGTTATTCAGAGGAACTAGTCTAGCACTGTTTTATCTCACAGCAGCTACAACAATCTCAAGCTTAAACTTCTTTGTACAAGGTACAACTTTAATAATTTCAATAAGGTTGAGTCAGTTTACTGTATGCATGCATAATACTATTACTACTGATAATATTTTTAATAATTCTCCCTTTTTGTCATAGTAGCAAAAGCAATAATTCTATACTCAATAGTAACATGAATTATTGAATATTATTTAACATCATCATCATGATCAGCATGAGTGCTGGGTACTATGATGCCTGTCACCCTACATTACAACTATAACCCTTTATAATATTGTATTAGATGATTGTGTACTTACTGAATTGAAAATGTAATTCTAAATTAAAAACAACAGGTAACTGCACTCACTTTTTCGATTATGTTCCCCTTGAGAGTGGTCCGTCCCCTCCATGCGATCCAACCGGAGTTTGGCTTTTGCTCCACTGTTCTGGATTTGCCCCCCCTTCATCCTCCGTCAGGATCATCTGGATGTTCACACCTGACTTGAACACCCCCTATATTGAAATATCGTTCGTCAGTCACCCCAATTGGTTGCCAATATACTCAAGTAATGTTGTTATAAGTGGCCCCTACACTGGTTATCTGTACAAGGAGGGCCGGGTGGGGATTTCACCAGGGGTCCAACCAGACATCATGGGATACTATGCATGCACCTTCAAGCACACAAGCACAGCCACAACACCAGTGTTTGCGCTTACACCTCCAATTCTCATCAATGCTACGCCGGGAATCACTACTCCGTGTCCTACTAATAATTTTTTTTCGTTTGCCGAATTAATGTCGCCAGAGATTTGTGCAGAGGCTGTGGTGACAACCACCCCAGAACCTGTAATCACAACTCAAGATAATTATACTACAACTGAATCTCAGTCTACTGTTTCTGATGGGAAAAAATGCTGTGGGCATGCGGCGTACATTGGTATTGCTGCTGCACTCTTTACTAGCATTTGCATTTGTATTGTTGGAGCTAGTGCATTCGCAATTTCTGTGGTGTTCCACAGAATACAGAAAAAAAGACATAGGAAGCTATTTGTTGGTAAGTGTGATTATATAAACATGCATTAATTTTACGTCAAAACTGTATATCATGTAGATCGTAATGTGATTGATCCTCGAAACAGTGAAGAGCATCATCTGGGAATCGATGGGTGCAAGGCATGTGCTAAGCTGAGAGAGAATGACTAGTGATCACAAGAAATCACTCCACAGCAAGTGACTGGATCCTATGATAGTAGCCATTATTAACTTATTAGCTGAGAGGCTTTAGTTGACATTGTGTTAACTCAGTCTATGCATGATAAGTATTATAATAATCACTATTAATTTTTTCACTCATACACGTCAGTTCTGATCATAGCAATAATTATAATATTATGCCATATGTAGTCTATAGATCTATTAAGTTTTTGATATAGAGCATTAGTGCAGCAATGAAAACAAAGTTTACTTTATTATTATTCAACTGCAATCATATCCAATACCGTATGTACATAACATTGCAGCTATGTCAACATGTGAAGAATAAACAGTCTTTTTTGCTACCTATATTATAATACATTTAATATTATGCATGTGACTAGCTATGTATAGCTGGTGAGTTGAAGTCACGGTAATTCTAAGTGCTGTACGTAGCATTATGAATAGATACATCACTTTTGTTATGTACTTGGCTCTACTTATCAGCCATTGCCGGACATTTGGAACACAGAATAGGGGTAAGTCAGTAATAATTTAACTTCAGGTGTAATAATATTTTATTATTGCTCTGTATACTATAGATGGATGTAACTATTTCTACGATAAAGTTCCTGCTAATTCAACTTGCAACATAATAGAAGGAGGATCGGCTATCATTGGTTGTGAAGCTATAGGGATATGTAATACATTCACTGTGCTTTGGTTCAAGCATACAATTGAGGATAGGATCATCGTAAATAGCAGTGAACATGGTAGTAAATACCAAGTACTAACCACAGAATCACGAATTGTCGTTGCAGAATTGGTACTACTTTGATCATTCACAGATTTAATCATAGTGACAATGGATATTATTCATGCCAAATAGTTCTAACTGTATCTGATAATAGCCGTCTATTACAATCTTCTCCTAGTGGACATGTTGCTGTGGGTGAAACCATGAATGAGAGATCAATGACATGCATGTTTGAGCATCAATTAGCCATGCCTATGTGTGCAGAAGAATCCACGATTTCAGAAGAAATTAGATGCACTTCAGAATCGCTAAATTCTGCTATAAACATAGTTCCGACTGACACGAAAGGACCCTACTCAACACACATCTACAGCACTGATTCGACAGCAGCAGTCAGTGACACAAGTATGGTCACTTTACATGAAACCCCCTTTGACAGACAACAGAACATGGTATGGGTGTATGGACTGATGACAGTGTTTCTGTTCGTGATTATTGTACTGGTATTGAGTTTGGTTCTCGTGAGCATTAAATACGGGACCCTACAAAAACCAAGTAAGTTATTAAACGCACCATAACAAGTTTTGCGTATATATATAGATTATAATATTATTTCTTGAATGGTTCTTTATACATAATATAAATCAACGAGTGGTTTTCACTAGTCTATGATAATATAGATGCTCCTGAAGTGGAAAACAAAATTTTTGAAAAGCAGGAGAATCCTTCAGCATACAGAGAACCACAGCAAAGGTGTCCTTCACCTGTGTATGCTGAAGTACATGAAGGTAAGAAGAAAAAACAACAGCAGGATTGTTCGATGGTTGTCACTGAGGAGAGAGAAGGAAATCAGTCATCAGAGTATTCTCAAGTAGAGAATGTTAACAAACACTCTATAAACCAGGAAAACCAAGATGAACAACACTATTATGACAGCATAGAGGATCCTGTGAAACGTGGGAATTATAATGAAATAATTTTCATAAGCAAGCATTCACAAGAATCCGAAGTTGTCTCAACTCAGAATGTGTTATATAAAAGTCCAGATCTAGGTGGCACAAACACAAACACTCACACGGAGATTGCCGATTCAGAAGTCAACACATTCCCAAATCCATGTTATCATACACTAAGACATACTGCTAACTAACTCACACTATAGCTATCTTGTTTTCATCCTATATTCATAGTAGGCAGTACAAGCTGTAATAATATTATGTGTTTAGCCTTAGACTAACTATAGATTATCACTGTTGTGTACAGCAGTTGACAACTGTGATTGCATTCTCCGAGAATTTCAGATGAAGTTATCATCCACAAAATTTTATTTTAATACCCGTGAAGGATAATACCTGTAATGTTTTAGATTAATGACAATTCGCCAGCAATTCAACAAGTATAGACTGTTAAAACTTTAGGCATTGTTTACAGATTTTTCACTAATAGTAACAGTTTGAGCCAGGCAACTAATGAAATGGCCCAATATTTACAGCAAAGTATCTACTTGCAATAGTATACTTAATTGACTCAAGTTTGCTTTAATTGGTATCCAGTGTGCCAGTAAGTGAACAATGCTGCGAATGGTAACAAAACTGACTATAACATAATTCTGCTTATCAGGTGACTGCATGCTAGCTGCTATTGGTACAGGAGATTTCCTGCTGCTTCATCAGAATGCTATGAAACTAATCAAAATACAATAGTCAATCTCTCCTGTGAAGTTGAAGAAACCGGAGTTACAATGTTGAAATAAATTGGTACAGGAGCAGAAATGAAGAATCTACTGGAATAGAAGGAATGGTACTGATAAGTATCTACGGTTTGTAGAGGTCAGACACCTATGAATCAAACAAATGAAATAACATTATTTATTAGGTAGTACTGGCTAGGAATACTAAGATTCAATAGCAGTGACAGGGGTACTAGCTGGTGCCAAATGGTGGTCAACAATGTATCACTATCTCCATCTCAATATGGACACATTCATTCTCCATGCCGTTTTCTAGATTTAATCTGCATCATAGATCAACCCTTGTGTGCACAGAATACTTGTGCGCAATACATGGTATTAAATAGCCAAGTAAATGGCTGTTTTCTGATAAATTTCAATACCATCAGCACCACTAGGAGTACAGCCAGCATAGTTGTCTATGACACCTCATGGAGCTCTAATAACGATTCATTATGCTGGTTATAGATACAGGGAGGGATAGAATTGACTGGGGTCCAACCAGACATCAAGGGATACTATGCGTGCACATACGTGCACAGAAGCACAGCCACAATACCTGGTCCAGTGTTTGCGCTTTCAACTGCAGTCTTCCTCAATGCTACGCCAGGAATCACTACTCCATATAGAGCATTATTATAGTGCAGCAATGAAAACAAAGAGTGTATAATTTATTGTTCAACTGCAATCATATCCAATAACATGCATATAATATATATACATGAGGCAGCTATGTCAACATGTGAAGAATAAACATTGCTACCTATAATAATATTGTTATTATGCGTGTACCTAGTTACGTATAGCTGATGAGTTGAAGTGTACACAGATCTGATTCTAAGTGCAGGCATTATGAATAGGTATATCACTTTTGTTATGTACTTGGCTCTACTTATTAGCTATTGCTGGACATTTGGAACACAGAATAATAGGGGTAAGTCAGTAATAATTGAACTTCAGGTATAATAATAATTACTGCTCTGTATACTATAGACGGATGTAACTATTCCTACGATAAAATTCCTGCTAATTCAACTTGCAACATAATGGAAGGAGGATCAGCTACCTTTGGTTGTGATGCTATAGGGATATGCAATACCTTCACTGTGCTTTGGTTCAAGCATACAATTGATGATAGGATCATCGTAAATGGCAGTGAACACGGTAGTAAATACGAAGTACTAACCACAGAATCACAATTTGTAGCTGATTGTCATTGCAAAATTGGTACTACTTTGATCATTCACAGATTTAATCATAGAGACAATGGATATTATTCATGCCAAATAGATCTAACAGTTACTGTATCCGATAATAGCCATCTATTACGATCTTCTCCTCGTGGATATCTTGCTGTGGGTGAAACCGCGAATGAGAGATCAATGACATGTAAGTTTGAGCGTCGATTATTCGCACCTATATGTGCAGAAGAGTCCAGGACCACTGCTTCAGAAGAGATTATATGCATTTCAAAATCTCTAAATTCTGCTGTAAACATAGCTATAGCTCCAACTGTCACGATAGGACCCTACTCAACACACATCTACAATACCAATTCAACAAGTACAGCAGCAGTCACAAGTATGGCTACTTCGATTTCACCTGAAACCCCCTTTGATAGACAACAGAACATGGCATGGGTGTATGGGCTGATGACAGTATTTCTGTTCGTGATTATTGTACTGGTTTTGAGTTTGGTTCTCGTGAGCATTAAATGCAGGACCCAACAAAAACTAAGTAAGTAATGCATAGGTAACACACATGATTGTACCATGGTAATTAAATTATCAATCTTTGAATGGTCCTTTATACATGCAGCATCAAGTAGTCCCTGCAGCAAACCTAGACTGGCACAAGAAGAAGTATCAAACTCCCATTATGTCAAAACTTCCCTTGCTGACAACAATGTATGTACAAAATTTAATAATGAAGAACCATCAACACTGAGAAACATACAGTCACAGACAAGCGAGAATGAAGAACAGTCACAAAGTGCAGAAACTGCTAGTAAGGAATCTAACACCAGAGATACGTACCAGTTCGCTAGCTACAGTCAAGATAAGGCAATAGACTACAGTCATGAGCCTCCTGGGTATGCTGCAGTCAATACAGCCAAATATGGCGACTTAAGGATTGAGAATAGTGTACAAAACAGTATAGGTGATGAGTGGTTTTCACCAGGCTATGATGAAGTAGGTGGTCATGAAGTGGCAAACAAGACTGTGGTCATGGTTAGAGAGCAAGAGGATCCTTTGCCATACATAGAACCCCAGCAAAGGTGCCCTTCACCTGTGTATGCTGAAGTACACAAAGATAAGAAGAAAAAACAACAGCAGGATTGTTCGAAGGTTGTCACTGAGGAAAGAGAAGGAAATCAGTCACCAGAGTATTCTCAAATAGAGAATGTTAACAAACACTCTGTAAATCAGAAAAACCAAGAAGATGAACAACACTATTACCACAGCTTAGAAAATCCTGTGGAACATGGAAACAAGGAAGTAGTTTACACAAGCAAGTATTCACAAGAACCCCAAGTTGTCTCAATTCAGAGCATGTTGTATGAAAGTCCAGACCCAGATGTCACAAATATTCACACAGAGATCACTGATTCTGACTCAGAAGTCAACACATTCCCAAATCCATGTTATCATACACAAATGCATACTGCTGACTAACTCACACTATAGCTATGATCTTGTTTTCATCCTATTCTATTCATAGTAGGTAGTACAAGCTGCGATGTGTGCTTAGCCTTAGCGTGACTAGCTATATAGAGTATCACTGTTGTATGTTTGCATCTTACAGTAACGGTGTATACTACAACAAATTTAATTAATCATTAAACATGCTCATGCATGAGTGGTAATTCTGGATGGCTTGAACTGAGGTGAAATTTTTACGGATACGTTGGCTAATTATCCCTTCTGTAATAACCAACATAGTGATACATCATTGACTTACTTATTTGTAACTGGGTATCAGGCCAGCTTCACTGGAAGGAAGCCGTATTGTATGAAATGAGGGTATTATGATAATAAAATCTTGAAATTAGCTAGGTCTTGAAGAGGACCAGCTATTCATGAGAGTGAGAAATGGTTCTATATTAATTTTAAATGAAGATAAGGCTGTTAATTGTAAAAATTTAATTAGAGTTGAATGCATAATGTCATATTAGTATGCAGCTGCTATAATAAACCCAATACACAAAACTTGAGCCTAGCTTTAACGTAAATAGTCAACACAGTTCACTGTTCAATGCCTGCTTTGTGAAACTTTGCCTATAATAATTATAGCATTGCACAATGAATGTACGTCATGACATTATAAGCATATAGTATCCCAAGTCTCATTAAATTTTATATGATCTATCATGCAATGCAAGGCATATACAGTCATGCCCTCTCTGAGTCTCAGTATCTCTGCTGTTTTTGTACTCAGCTTGACATTCTATTCTGGGTTTCATTGTGGAGGAGGTATTATCATTCAAATAGAATACCCTAGCTATAGCACATTGCGGCATTTATTATGATCCCATCAACTGTAGGTGAATGCAACTATTTATATGACACAGTTCCAGGGTCATCAAATGACACTACTTGTACTGTTGCTGAACTAAACACTGTCTATTTCTCCTGTGTAGTCTATGACAGATGCAATAGCATCAACATACTATGGTACAAAAGCAGAAATGTAGGAGAGAGCATCGACCGAATTATTGGAACTCCAGAGCCAGGTGGTAAATTTCAAATATTCACTGTACACATACCGGCAAATAATATCAGCAGTTTGGCTGGTTACTGCTCTACTGCATCTTTTCTAGTTATTAACAATTTTAATAATGCTAATGATCGTGGCTACTACTGGTGTCAGATTTTGGCCAATGGAAGTCTTTTATTGTCATCTCCACGTGGATATGTAGCATTGAAATTGGAAGGTGATCGTCCGTGTGGTAATGGTGATTTTAACTACTACTTGAGCCCACGTCTGTGTGCTGAGTATCCAATATTAACGGAACCAATTACCACTACCTCTACTACAATGGTGCTAACATCAAAATCTACACAGAATGAATACAATGAATCGTATTCATTGAGAACCACCAATACTTCAAGTGGTACCACAGAAATTCTTAATCCGGGGATGAGTGAAAAAGTTTTGCTATATGGAATAGCTATTGGAGTACCCTTCTCTGCTATTGTATTTACTGTACTCGCCATACTATTATGCTTGGTAGTCACATGGTACAAGAGACAGCAAAGCCAAAGTAAGTTGCCATGTTACATTATGTTTAGATTGGTATTTTATAGCCATATTATTATTAAATTTTTTATTGCAGACAATGCAATTAAACCTCAAAAAGTAGTTGAGCTGGAGTCAAGCACAGCAAAAGAAACTGTATCAAATCCACATTATCGAAAGATCACTCGTTTGTATACTGATAATGATCCATGCAAAGTCTGAAAGCGAGAAGTCAAACAAATTTCTACTGCTTATCCAAACAGTCATTCAGAACAGTATGAAGATGAGCAAGGTTATGCTATAGACCTTCTATTGATACTATACCCATGGAAAATAAAGATAACAACTTAATGAACAAGATTTTATTAGGCAGTGCGATGTATGGAAGCTGCATTCAGTTGAACCAGAATGTGGCATATTCTCCAAGTAGAATCTGGTCTCAAAAGCAAGACTGTTCGGTAGCAGATCAAGAGATCAATCCTTTGTTCCAACGAAATCAGAAGAAAGTTGATACTACAAGAAACCCATCACCAGAGTATGCTGAAGTTGTAAGCAAGGAGAGGTACCAGCGAATAGGAATGTAGGAGCAGCATTACTATCATATATAGTACAAGCGGATACTACTATAGTTATATCATTGATGAGCTAAATTCATACTTTTTGTAGTATAGGGCTTGTTGATTCAGAATAATAACTCTGTTTGCTTAAAACAGTACATGCAGCATCAATAGCGGCCCAAAATTTTATGTGCAACATACAACATGACTATAATTATTGATTACTAATTGTCATCCGCTGAGTTATATGGTTTCACTTTGAAAGCTTGCACCACATCAACATTTCCATTTCTGGTCAAAGATATGCAATCTAAACTGTTTTGATCAATGATATTACATGTGTTTCCACAGTCTGTTAGTTCCTGGCACAATTTTCAACTTCAGTATTTCCGAGTCGGGTAAAAATAATGTTTAGTTTGTCTAAATTTTGAATAGACCACCATGTCATAGTCTTTAGCTTGTGAGGTCAATCATAAACTTTAATGGTACCCAAACCAACCTATAAAGTTTATCTTGCATGCAGTGCCATAAATACAATGTCATGCAAATTAGGATTATGAAATCGAGACTATAGTCAGGTTAAAATAACACAGTTAGCTATATTGACTTGCAGTATGCTAGCTATCAATAACATGGTTGAGCATTCACAGCAAATTTTGTCGGTTTAATATCAACTTTAATATCTATACCTGGTTCTGATATCTTACAAGTTTTGATTATGGAGACAAAAATGATTGTGTACATAAACAGCATGCAATGCCTGTATAATAATATTATTATTATTGTACAGCTCAATTTTCACTCAAATAATATGTAACTGTAATGCATAGAGTCTGCCGCTGATTGAAGATTATCAAGCTACAATAAAAATTAATGGCCAAGTGTTTACGACAAAGATCTCTTGAAATTCTTCTAGTCATTACTTGTATCCTGTTATGCTGTGGAGCTCAGGATGAGCGTAAGTACTAGTGCATAATCAGAATTGATTAATCATTAGTAGCAGTGATATATGCCACACTATAACGTTATTGTTTAATGTTCATTACACATCAGGTGAGTGCCACTATTGGTACAGGACATTTCCAGCAACTCCATCAGATTGCTTCAAAACTAATCGAACAACAACAGTGGGTCTAATCTGTGAAGTTGAATACAGGGCTCTAAATAGCAGTGATGATATTATTGAAGTGAGGTGGTATAGGAGCAGAGATGAAGAAGCTACTGGAATAGCAGGGGAACTCTTGAATGACACAAATAAGTACCAACAGTTTAGAGGCGATTCAAGACTAACAAATCAAACATTCATCAGGCTGTATTACCTAGGAATACTAAGATTCAATAGCAGTGATAGGGGATACTACTGGTGCCAAATGGTGGTCAACAATGAGTCATTGTCTCCATCTCCATATGGACACCTCAATGCCGGCTATCTCTGCTCTCTTCAAGATACTATCTGCTCCATACATCCACCCATTTGTGCACAGAATACTCATACACAATACATGGCATATGGAAATGGCAGTTATTGCAGTCTCCAAGAATTTCCTGCAGCTGTCACCAGTAGGACAGCATATAGAAATACACTGGTTTATGATACCTCACAGACCACTGACAAAAGGACATTAGCTGCAATATCTCCAACAATAAGCAGGGAGAGAGTGGGCTGTGATCAATCTCGTAGTCATATCTGTGCTGCTGGAATAGCATCAGGATTGGTTGTATTCATACTATCATCATTGATGGTGATGGTATTGTGCTTTTTCTTCCTCCGAAAGAATAGAAGACATCAAGGTACATGCTAACACAACTTTGAACCACCTATTACCTTAAAATTATTGTTATTAACTTCATTGCATAGGAAATGTGAATCTTGATACAAAAGATGTTCAGTATGACAGTATTGAAATGGAAGAAGCCCAAACTGAAGAGATATCGGAGCCATACTACTCCGAAAT
Source organism: Cliona cf. orientalis (assembly GCA_963930775.1). Taxonomy (NCBI): domain Eukaryota; kingdom Metazoa; phylum Porifera; class Demospongiae; order Clionaida; family Clionaidae; genus Cliona; species Cliona cf. orientalis. Next base: position 7,962,210 of record OZ005697.1, read on the forward strand.
CACACATAACAATAACAGTGATTCTGGATATACGATGAAGCCCAATATAAGCTACAGTACTTCACAAATCGCTGGCATCACCATCAATATCAGTGGTCATGATCAATCATTGGCAAGGGTGTGCACATGTAAATCTTCAGTTGAAGCATCGGGTAAAATTGTAAAACAAAATCAATCATCAGACTATGAAGATATACATTGACTATGAGCAAATCACAATATTAAGTTAACAAACACAGATTGGGAGTACAGACTTAGAAGACGAATACTAAGTACAGCATGCATTGTACATTGTGCTATAAATAACATGTAGACTTAAGCTCAGTTAATAATTATTATGACGAAAGTGGTGGTTGGTTAAAATTTTATATTTTATTGTAGCTTGACAATCGTTGGCATAATATGCACTCAGATATGAATTACTTATTAAGTTACATTTGTAGGTTTACCTGTTATACCTTTCCTCACATAACAATAACAGTGATTCTGGATATACGATGAAGCCCAATATAAGCTACAGTACTTCACAAATCGCTGGCATCACCATCAATATCAGTGGTCATGATCAATCATTGGCAAGGGTGTGCACATGTAAATCTTCAGTTGAAGCATCGGGTAAAATTGTAAAACAAAATCAATCATCAGACTATGAAGATATACATTGACTATGAGCAAATCACAATATTAAGTTAACAAACACAGATTGGGAGTACAGACTTAGAAGACGAATACTAAGTACAGCATGCATTGTACATTGTGCTATAAATAACATGTAGACTTAAGCTCAGTTAATAATTATTATGACGAAAGTGGTGGTTGGTTAAAATTTTATATTTTATTGTAGCTTGACAATCGTTGGCATAATATGCACTCAGATATGAATTACTTATTAAGTTACATTTGTAGGTTTACCTGTTATACCTTTCCTATTATGTAAACAAAAGTGATTGTATACAAAAATATGTTCATAATAGCAATAATGTGTAAGCTGTTTCAAATGAAACTTTACTGAACATGTATGTGATGTTGCACTGAATTTGCTTATTGTGACCATACAATTTATACTGATAATATACATTTCCTATTTACGCGTTTTTGTACACAATCTTTTTTAGTAGAGTAGATGCTCGTAACATTGTTTCTATTAATAGAGAGGAGAATTGATAGAGCTTTATTATTGAATTCACTGCTCTCCGGTATTCTTTCAATCTGACATCTATAGGTGCACTGCAGCTGCGGCAACACCTACATAGGCGAAAGAAACGGGAAGAACTCTAGATGTCAGGTTGAACGAATACCAGAGAGCAGTGAAGGTCAATAACAGTAGCAATGGAATTGCAGCACATGTGAACAGCACGTGACATTGACTGAAGCAATACTGAGGTCATGCATGATCAAGAGCGGAAATGGAAGATCAAAGAAGCGCTACATATACGTTCCTTCAAAGACTCCATGAATAAATCACCTGATTGATAATTATTCATTAATTACATCATAATACATCATAATTTACATACTGTATCTGTTAACTATTCTTGATTTATGCTCAGTATAGTGTGTACAGCTAAAGAAGGATCTTGTGTCCAAAACGTACTGGATTGTTGTTGATTATAGAAGAACTATGTTAATAATTGAGCTCTATCAGTTATCCTTTCTACAATCGTTTATTGTTTACATAATATTAGTTTTAACATCATAACAGGTAGGTAAACCTACAAATGTAGGTACACAGTTTGTATCTGAATGATACAATCTGATTGTACATGTGGCAAATGATTGTCAAGCTGCAATAAAATGGTGGAGTGTTTGCAACAAAGATATTATTACGATGTTCTTCTAGTCATTACTTGTTGTATCCTATTCTGCTATGGAACTCAGGATCAACGTAAGTCACCAGATTAGATATTCATTAGTAGCAATGGCATCATTCTACTATTCATTTATTAAACATCAGGCGAGTGTCACTATTGGTACAGAAGATTTCCAGCAACTCCATCAGATTGCCTCAAAACTAATCAAACAACAACAGTGAGTCTAATCTGTGAAATTGAATACAGGGCTCTAAATAGCAGTGATGATAATATTGAAGTGAGATGGTATAGAAGCACTGATGAAGAAACTGCTGGAATAGCAGGAGAACGAGTCTTGAATGATGCAAATAAGTACCGGCAGTTTAGAGGTGATCCAAGACTAACAAACCAAACAACCATCAGGCCATATACGCTAGGAATACTAAGATTCAATAGCAGTGATAGAGGGTACTACTGGTGCCAAATGGTGGTCAACAATGAACCATTATCTCCGTCTCCATATGGATATATTTCTAAACCATGTTCTTTTCTAGATTTTATGTGTGTCAAAGATCCGCCACTTTGTGCACATAACAATATGAGTGTACAATATATTGTATACTCAAATGGAAGCAACTGTTCATTACATGTAGAAGATAGCATTCTTCTCCCTACAACAACCACCACTGTGACATCCCAAATGGTCCCAGTGTCTAGCATTCTCCCTACTATGATAACCACCATGTCCCGAACGCTTTCAGTGCCTAGTATTCCCACTGCAGAGATCGCTTCCACCATAGTTGTTTTAATAATTCTAATATCGCTCGCAATATTACTCATATTGAGCATTGTTTACTTCAAGAAGTATAAGAGTCAGGGTAAGCCAATTACTTTGGTAAGTACCATAATAACTATGATACATTTTATTATTAGGTAAAAAACCTGATTTAATCATCCACCACTGTGCAAAGATAGAACTCGAAGAATGTAATGAAGCCAATGATATCTCAAACCCTCATTATACTGAGGTTAGAATTGCTACTGATCAGAGCCACTTACCTCCCATGCATAAAGAAACTACAGTTGCAAATGATTCATCAGAAATGGGTGACAGTGGCTTGTCAAAAACTGAACATGGTAGTAATACATCAACCCAAGAGCATCCACATTCTGAGGCAGATCAAATAGCACAGATAAACAACAACTCTAGTGATCAAACCGAGAGCCAAGACTCACATAAGATTCAAACAGAGACAGACGTATCATCTGAGTATGCTGTTGTTGATAAAAGTAAAAAAATTTCAAGGTTACAGAGTAATGGAAGTACTGCCACAAGAGCTGATTCAGCAATGGAGAATGATCATTATGATAAGTTGAAACAAGACAGGCCTGCTAAACCCTCAGTCGCTAGTGAAGAAGGTAAAGATCAAGTAAGAGAAAAGAGTCCTTCACCAACGTATGCAGAATTATCAGTAAGGGAGAAAATTCCGAAGGTCTCAAAATATCTAATAGAAGTGAAAGTACAACAGAAGAATTATGAATTAGAGTCACATGAGTATGCAAGTATGGATCAAGAGGTCACAAAAGAAGAGCCTGAAGAGGTAGAACAGCATTATTACTACACTTTAGAAAATCCTGAAGAGAGTTGTAGTGATAGCAACGGGAAGAAAGAAATTATTAATACTGGTGAAAATAAATACGACATGCTGCAGCAGTTCCACCATCTTATTATACACGATAAATCCGTTGCCCCTAACACAGATGAAGAGGCTGAGCTTGCTGCCACAGTAAAGGAAATAAATGCAACCCCGCTTGATTCACACCCAGAAGAAGCATATACTGACAAAGCTAACTCTTAAGGTGTGATTTCAGGAAGTACACATAATTACGTAGAATTGGTGCATTAATTTTTAGCGTATTGATCATAAGTTGTTGATGTGTTCCACAAGAGAGTGCATGTGTGTACAATTCCTTGAAATGTGTTTACTGCTAAAGCCAGTGCTGTGTTGAATAATAATTGTAAGCTTAGGTTCTTGTTTCCTGTGTTGTGAATTGAAGATTATTCACGTATTTATTCAGTTTGTATACGAAAAACTATGAAAGCTACACATAACTGATCAACTGTGAAAGTGTAATCAGCACCAGTATGTCGACGTAGGGAATAGACACTGTCAACAGTGTATATGCATTGTATAAACTGTCCCATGCTTGTATAACAAACAGGTGGTACATAAATCTAGACAATATGCTCCAGCTATTATTGTGTAAAATCATGATGTTACTGTAACACTGCAGTTATGGTATGTGCTACTATTTAATTTGATGTTTCACAGGTATTGATACATCAACTATAATAATAATTCACACTGATGTTAAGGCTAGTGTGGCGGTGATGATATTAGGATAAAATCTCTCACAAATTGATACCCTTATTACATTTTCGTATCTTTGTGCGGAATTGTACATATTAATGAGCTAAACTTGATGGCTGAAGCATCTATTTGAGCACCACAGGCAGCTTAAGTCATCATTGTATGCATGCCAAAATAGTATTGACTACCCAAATATGAACCAGTATTCCCAGGTTATAGCTATAGATATGATTGTGCTAGTAGGGCAGGATAATCATCAGATCTATAAATCTATGACTCATGCATGATCAATCAAGATACCTGTAGCCTGCTACCTTATGGGAGACATACAGTCAAATGACACAATTACGTCATGATACTGAAGTCACGTTCATATGGGAATAAGTGGGTGTTCATGCAGACAATGGAAGGCATATTCATCAGTTGACATAGACTAATCTTACACCGTGATCAGTTTATTCATGGCATGAATATTCCAAAATGCATGATCTAGACCACACACTATTCGAATTATTCACCAATCATGCCTGCACCAAAAGTCCCCGTTCACCTTTAAACTGATAGTCGACCAACACTGTGGACCAATCTAAGGGGGACGTTAGCCTGCTACATGTAGGTCCTGGATAGTAATATTATCAAAGTTACTGCTGTTGCTGATATCGTACTCATAAATGTGGTTCATCAGAGCCTTAGTATCAGCATTTTGCCTCGCTGTGGTGACGGGATTCAATTGCTCAAGTGAGTTACCATTATTAGTATGCTTGGCATTACAATTATTCAAACAATCTATGTGATCAAGTTTAAATTTCTTCTACAGATCAGTGTTGTTATTACTATCATGGTGTACCAGCAAATGTCACCTCAATGCAATGCAATCCTGATGGCAATATCGTAAACTGGGAGTGCCAAGTCTACAGCCCCCATGATCCAGGCTCTAACCTTTCTGTGAAATGGTACAGGAGTGTGTCAGTGGTGTCAGTTAGAGAGGAAGGAGAATTGATAACTGAAAGGAAGGGAGGAAGGTACACTTTCTCAGTTACACGTGCTACATCACCTGTCAACGACAGCCAGATGATAGTCAATGGTCTGTTTTTGGACCTCTTTCAGCTTACAATCCACAACTACAACAGCAGCATTGATGGTGGTTACTACTGGTGCCAAATGGTGATCAACGACACTATCTGCCTGCAGCCATCAGATATTGGACGCATACCACCAAGCTCTGATCCAACGAGGAGCTGCTCGTTCAATTCATTCGCTTTTGTTGACTTTGAGATGCCACGGGTGTGCGCTATAAGGTCATCATGCACAAGGGAAGTAATGATCACTGATTCGGCAACAAGTACACCAAGCCAGGGACAAACAGCAAGCTCAAGTCTTGGCACAACTTTTACAGCTAGTAATGCAGATATTGAGTCAGAATCTGGGGCAATGGCTGTGGCACTCTATGCTGTCATTGGAGTACTAGTGTTCGTCATTGCTATCCTTTTGATAATTATTGTGGGCTTCGTTGTGCACACTCTCCGAAATCACAGCCTGAGGGTGTATGAGGTGAAACAGCAACGTAAGTGATCTTTATCCATGCACTTGTAGCTAGTGTCTCACAGTACCTAGCAGCTGCATGTGTTTATTTTGCAATTAATTCTTATATAGGTGATCATGAGCTCAGAGCTGTAAAGGATCCAAGTCCTCGCCCAGTGTCTGAAGTACATAATCAGTTCACTCAAACTGGTGATGATGACACAGCATTAGAGGTCGCTCACAGATCAGGTAAGCAGGATCATACATGTGCCTAAATACAGTAGTAGGACCTGGGAAACGCATGACATTGTTGATGCAATGTAGCTAATTATTTGAATTACCAACAGAGTGGACGGATACACTTCCAAGTGCACGCCCAGTCAAGGAAGGAGTACCTCCTCCAGATAGCAGTCCTCCCCTCCCCCCGGCAAGTACACACCACCCTGTCCATCCAGGAGTACCCCCTCCAGATAGCAGTCCTCCCCTTCCTCCTACAACTCCAGATCCCACAGATACCACTGATACTACTGATACCACTAAGCCTTCAGAACTGATGAATGAAAATGCAAAACAGCTTTCTCGCTTGTCTTCAAACAATGGATACGCTCATCCACAGCCACTCTCGAAGTCTCGAGGTGGTGCCAAATCATCTCCAGCCTTGGTGGGGAACACAAAGTATCAAGATATCCGACTTAGCCGGCTCAATTATGAACATATGTACAGTGTGGCTACTAACTCAAAGAGAAACCCAAATTATGTTAATGTACCTAATAGTAAAAGTTAATAGTTATATATTACATCAATAATGTAGTATGTTGAAACATCCAATTTTGGATTTTACTATGCTATCTCAAATAATTTTGTAAACTCATAATGATATTGTATACAATAAACTAAAAAATTAGTACAAATTTACACTCCTGTTGTAGTTTATTATAATTCTGGTCGAGAGTATTAGTATAAATAGTTGTCTGATACACGTGACAGACATACATCCTGTCAATTAAATCTAGTTCTTATACCTATATTATAGTCATTTTCGTGTATTTTGTGTTGACATTCTATGTATATTCTGGCATTAAGATGACACCTTTATGTCTTATTCTGCTGCTTTTTGCACTTAAGGTTTGGTCAAGAACAGAAAATAGTGGTATGTTAGTAGATCAAGTAGCTATTAAGAAATTCTGTATGTTTTTCTATCATTACCTCCATCATCATTAATTTTAGATCAATGCTGCTATTTCTATGCATCAGCTCCACACAATGATAGCAATTGTATCCCAGAAGGTGATCAACTACCGCTCAACTGTATCATTCACAATCCTCGTGATGCTTTCACTAACTTATCAGTACGATGGTTTAGAAGCAGAGATATGAATGTAGATGCTGAAGACATTGCTGACATCCAGAGCACATGTAGAATACATATTTAGTCGTTATAATCCAAGAATGACAAGCCTACAAACGAACTGTACTCTAGGCAAATTATATGGAGATACATTTTCCTTGATCATAGACAACTTCACCCCCGATAAGAATGGCTACTACTGGTGTCAAATTCTTGTTAATAATTCCTTCACATAGCCGTCACGACGTGCATGGTTCTATGCAGTAGGTAACAATTCATGTGTACGACAAGACCCATACTTTAGATCTGCACATGATCAAGCTCAATGTGCATTTGTATCAGCAGGTAAGCCTCCTTCAACCATTTTTTGACTATTATTACTCCATCAGATGATACAATTACTGAAATAACTGGTGCATCACTAGCAACTACTACTTTATTGGATGACAACACAGCACCTTTAACAACTGCAATGTCAACAGCCCATGTAGTTGTGACTAACAACACACTTAATAATACAGAGATGCCAGATAATGCTGCAACAAGCCCAGAACCAATTTCATATGCTGTCGGGATTTTGGCTGTTCTTGTGTTAATAATGGGAGTTTTCATGATAGTGATGCTGATACTGTATGTACACAAAGAGAAGCAGAGGAATAGTGAGACCAATTATGAAATAATTTATTATAATTAACATGGATTTCTAATATCCATGGGTATGCATGGAAAGTACTTTACAACTTCAGGTTTATTTAGCCTAAACAGCTAATAGTATTTGCAATTGCATTTTTGGCACCTAGCTATCTCTTGAAGTTTCATGCATTGCAATTACTTTGGTTGTTTTTTTATGCAAGATGAAGACCCTACAAGCAAACTTGTAACTTTCGATGACGGAAAATATTGTGGTGGTTCTGCAATAGTTCCTAAACGGGGAGAAAAAGTACAACCAGGAAAGCACAGAGTTGAATGTAAATCCAATGAGAAGTTGCAAACTATGCACGATGCTTTTAAATCATCACTAGAGGAAACATCACATGTTGATATGAATACTGATCTAGAGCTGTTAGATCATGAACAACATACTCAAGTCTACATCAGTGCAAAAAAAATATAGCAACCCAGAGTGCGAGTCAGAAGATAATAACACAGCCAAGGATCATAGAAAAACAAGAGACACTAAAACTTTAATCAATGAAAGAAAGATGGGAATAGTATCACAGTGTTGCAAAATTCTGAACCAGTTTATCATCAGCCCAACAACACACAGGGTGGCAAGCCCACTGGCAAACAACCTGTTTTCGATGATGAAGCTTATGAAATACATGCACAAGCTTCTAAACGTCCTAGAACAGTTGCACAAATAAGGATGGAATCTAAACCCCATTTTGTTACCTCCACAGTGAAGGAGGAAATATCAACAGTACCATATTATTGTATCAAAAATCATACTCAAAATGCAACTATAGATACACATTTCTACCACAGTCTTGAAAAAACAAACTAGCTTAAGATTACCACCATTCAGTAATTCACAGCACTCAACGCAATCCAACAATTATTATTAAGTTAAACTGTTTTTCTCTGATAGCTTTGCGCCTATGCAGCCTATACACTCTCATAATTGGTCATGGTATATTTTTGACAGAAACCTATTTCAAATTAACCTGTGCATGTACAAATGGCTACATCTTTCCTATCCGTACACATAATATTATTAACTCATCTAAACACTACTTTTCATATACTTGGGTGACACTTTGTAGTTGACTTGCATTATAATGAAATGAAAGAATTGTTATCATCATCATCATTGTGGTATAATTCATTCCTAGTGGTGGCAATTGCAAGGCTAGTAGTATTGGAATTCTGTGTCATGAGCAAAGTTAGTAGTGTATGCTAACGTTTACTTCCTGTCTGGAAGTGTAATGAGTTACATATCTGGGCTTATAGCAGTTACATGCATGTTTTTGAGATCTAGATGATCAAGATGGCTCTGCTTATCTTTGTGTTTCTGGTGTTTGGTGACATTTGGGCCAGGATTGAGAGCTATGGTAGAATTGCTATGTATTGTAGCTAGATTATGAAATGATAATGGTTACTATCCATGTAGATCAGTGTTGCTACTCATATGGTTCAGTTCCACACAATGAGAGCAATAGTGTTCCAGGAGGGACTGTATTCAGTCTTAATGGCATAATCTACCATCCTCGCGACGTGTACACCAATTTGACAGTCAAATGGTTTAAATCCAATGCTCCGCTCACAGGAGTGTCAGCAAGGCCTGAAATGATCCCTGACAATCATAGTGACTACAACTTCTCAAGGCAGGAATTTAATTCGACTAGAAACTGTATTCAAGGTCCATTATATCGCGATACCTTCTCTTTAAGGATTCAGAACTTTACCACGGACAAAAATGGCTACTATTGGTATCAACTTTTTATCAATGGTTCATCATATCAGCCATCACAGTATGCTTGGTTTTATGCAGATTATGACTTACATACACAAACTCAAGGTCATTTTAAACGTGCTGATGAAATTCAGTGTGCCAATGCCACCTATCTTATGACCAGTCCGCCAGCAATGACAACCACCTTACCGATTAATGTTACAGTGGGACTAACATCAAAAGCAGCACCAAAAATAACCAAGACAGGCAGTAATCCAGATTACGCCAATGCTACCTACCCCATTACCAGTCCTCTAGCAACGATCGCCACTATTCCAATAAATGCTACAATGGATCCTGGACCAATGTCAACAGCAGCACCCAAAATGACTGAGGTGGACAATATTCCAGTTTACGACAATGCCACCTATCCTATTACCAGTTCTTTGGCAACGATAGTCACCTTTACAACAAATGCTACAATGGATCTAATGTCAACAGTAGCAGTAAAAGTGACTGAGACGGGCAGTATTCCAATTTATTACATCATTGGAGCATTAACCGTGTTTATCATTTTAGTTGCAACACTGGCAATCATAATGTTGGCAGTATTTATACATAAAAGACACAGAGAGCACAGACAGAAAACAGGTGAGTCCTTTGCATGTCAAAATATAATATTATGGATATTTTTTTTATAATTAGAACGATCTAGATCAGGTGCACCTGTACACAAAAACGTTGATCCTGTGTAAGTTTCATTATGGGTTTGTACTATCAATTTACTATGAATTTTATTCCATAATAATATTATTATAATAGTACATCCAACTTAGACTCAGCTGGTGTTCACTCCCAAGTACTAGTTCCACTATGCACTTCAGATTCAAGGGAGGATGACACATACAGTATTGTGAGTGATAAGAATACAGACCCTCAACAGGTTCATACATACGATGCTACTGAGTTTCACAATCAGACAAGCAGCACTGAACAATATTACAATACATTGCAACATGATAGTGCCACAAGTATTCCAAAGTGGTCAAACTGTAGTACAATAAGTTTATTCGACACTTACAAGAAAATTGGTGCAAATAATACTCCAATCAATGATGCTCACAATCGTTCTAATGTTTGTAAATTAAGAGGCACTCATAGGACGGATTCAGAAAGTGAATACGATGTTGTGGAAGACAGCCATACTGAGAATGTATTAAACCAGCCCTCTATTGGTGTAAGTGGGACTAATAAGATGATACCACAAGATTATGAGCCAGTATATTGTTATGGATCCAGCAACACACAAACTATAGAGCTTACTGGAAAACAAATGCTTTTCGATGATGAAACATATGGAGCACATAGAGCAGCTATACAACTAAGAGTGGATGGGAGTGAAGACAAACCCAATTCTGAAGCAGTGAAAGAGGAAACACCAATAGCCAACAAGGAAGTGCAATATGCTGAGCCACTGACACCAAATGACAAAAATCAAGATGTGCAAGCTAAAGGTGAACATTTCTATCACAGTCTTGAGCAAAACAAATCAGCAAAATTTAATATTGAGAAATGCATCAGCGGTTATACAATGGATGAAGCAGGTGTTACAAATGCTCCAATATCATTCAACTTGGACCATTGTGAATTTGATGACCCTATGTATGAAGGTATCCCTCATTCAGTACCACAACAGATAAGTATTAAAAATCCTTCATTGAACAAAATGCATCATGAGGCATCATGTATTGGGGATGTGAATGCTAATCCAGATATGCTTAGTGATGAGGAAGACATCAACACACCAGGATACAGTGATCCCACTATTCCAGTTTATCTGGATGACACTAAAAATGTGGCCAATGACCGAGAAGACACAAGGCTTAGAGTGAATATTTATGATATGTTTGATGATTCTACACTGTAGTATGCACAACATTACAATATCTGAATTGAGATTTCTTAGGCTGGTTTACATAGCATCATCCAGCATGGAGTAAACATTCACTTATTATAGCTATAATATTATTGATGCTCTAAGATTGCTACCAACAACAGTTTCAATTTCATGATGATTGGCAAACTCTGTGTACTATACAAAATTATTATAATACTAGTTGCATACATGACAAATAACATCTCTTTCACTGTGACAGTAAGTTTTCCTCATGAAAGTTACATTTATTCAATGATTACACAACAGAACCAGCAGGTGATTCAAATCACTATCGTATCCATGCATGCATGCTGACAGCTATAGCTAATCCAGCCAGTTAGAGCCTCTGTTCCCCCTCCCCCAGCCAGATCATTATCAATCTACAGTCGAGAGGGAAGGATCTAGAAACTCTTGCATGCAGCATTCCTTGCCATGTACAAGTGTGTGCAGTGACTACTGACAGTGAGCTAGGTTGAGTGATTGATGTATAGTTCACACAAACAGCATTATTATCCCTTCGAATCTCTGTCTAGAATACTTTCTCATGCATGCACCACTGCTCCTATCACATGCATGCAGTTGGTATAGACTAAGTATAGGGATGGCCTGGATATGTCATATTGGTAAGCAAAAAATTACTCAGAGCAACTTGAATTTAAGATTTCAACTTTCATACTCGCAGTGGCGGATCCAGAGGGGAATCCAGGGGTGCACAGGAGCCCCCCTTTTGCCCAACCAAGAATTGAGTCTGTGCATACTTCATTGGTAACAATGTAGAGAAGTGATCGTCTACTAATTTACGTTTTGGGAGTACACTTCTGCTCATTATATTAGTTGGAGTAGTGGTTCTATATACTTTTATTGGTACTATTATTTTATGCGCACAAGAAAACCAGTAAGTCATGTACAGCCAGTACAATTGTCTACATTGTCAAGTAATTACTATACTTTGCCATAGATGAGCTGTGCTCTAGGGAAGCCATGTCTAGTCATACAAAGAATGAGCAGAGTGTCACAGCTGAGTAAGTAATAATAATAATATCATTATTATTAATATTTGGCCACATTCTAGATGATCTGATCTAGTGTTATATTGAACACATATTGTGCAGATTTGAGCAAGAATACAATGAAATTTGTACTAAAATTTAAATATTAAAAAAGATCCGAGAAAATTGTCGGTGATGCTCCTATAATTCAAAAGTATATAATATAGCAGACTGAGTGTAAATTAGTTTTCATCTGAATTGAGATCCGAGATGCAGTCAAGCAAGTTTACATAGCATCCTCCAGCATGGAGTAAACAGTCACCTAACATTATTGTGCGCTAGCTATAAGATTGCCACTAACAACCGTTTCAAATTATATGATGACTGGGAACTCTCTGTACTACATAACTATTGGTTGCATATGTGACAAACAACATCTTTATCCACACCTTCATTGTACATACATGACATTGTGTTAGATAAATATTTCCAAGTCTGCAGGTGCATCACCAGCAGTCTGTCTGCTATAATAGTAGCAGTGTAGTTAGTTACCTAATATGACATAACTAATAAAATCAGTTCATGCAGTACATGAGCTATCTTTTGTTATGTCCAGTATTTTGGGTGGGGATTAATTAGGGGGTGAGAATAGCATTTCTTATGTTATTTTAGATTTAGCTGTATACAAGTATAGTGTCAAAGTTTTCTCTGAGACCCACATAATGGATTAAGGTGATAGGTGGTAGCAATAATAATTTATAACTGGCAATATTAATTTTGATAGACTGTTGTGTGTATGTGTGGTAATGCATAAACATCCAATTGCAAGTATAGTAATAATTTATGAGTTTCTCCATTAATTTTGTATCTGAATTGTGTAGTTGTGTGAATGAGAACATAAATCATCATGACTCGAGTTTCTAGTTTAGCTCGGTTTTGCACACACACAAGCAACTCAGGAATGATAATTACAGTAATCATTGTTTGTGGACGTCTAAGTGGACTCCAATAGTACTGGGAGTGTATTTGTAGTGTTTATCACTTAACAGCTATATTTTATATTAATACAGTTGTTAATTCTTTCAGTGTGGTATCTGCTAATTATTTTGTTTTGTCCCATTTTAATTGTTGTACTGTAACATTAGAATTTTTTAATTATGCATGATAAAAATACTACAAAGGTCTTAATTTTAAGATCGTATGTACAAAAAATAATTATTATAGCTGCTTTAGTGCTTTCAATAAGTAGATAGCTATAGTTATTATCAAGGGCTTATAGACCCCAAAGGCCCTTGTTATTATAGATTAGATTGTTTGAATAGTGCACATCATATTAAGCTTAGGATGCAAATATCAACTCAGTAGGCTTGATATTTGTATTCTGCTATCTTGCATTTGCTACTGGACATGACTGCACAAGTAATTAGTAATGTGCATGATAATGATATCATTTATTATGATGCCTTTTCATCATAGATCGTTGCTGCTACTACTACAGTATTGTACCAAAAAATATCACCACGATTTCATGCAATCCTCAAGGCCTGAGTATCAACTAGCTATGTTATATTAACAGACCACCTAATGACACTAACGTTTCTGTCCAGTGGTATAAAGCTGGACCAGGGACTGCGGAATCTGATGTTATGGCAAAGGGAGAACTACTCTTGGACTTAAGCAGCAAGTACAGTTTTACCATCACTCGACAGTCATTAGTGACTAATAATCAAAGTGAATTAAATGGGCTTTTTTGGGATGAGTTTGTGCTTACAATTCACAATTTTAACAGCAGCACTGACAATGGCTATTACTGGTGCCAAATCGTAGCCAATGGCACTTGTCCACTTGAGCCATCACCCACTGGGTACCTGGCTCTCGACCAATTCCCAGTGGAGAAGTGTCCATACAACCTATTCGATTTCATTGATTCTGTAGTGCCACCTATATGTGCAGAAGGGATGTTGTGCCATGCAGAAGAGCAGACTACTCTAGCAAGAGTCGATACTCATACTAGTTCTGAGTCAATATTAATCACTGACACATCAATGACTGTGACACCATACGGTGTCATTGGAGGGTTACTTTTAATCATTAGCTATCTTCCTCCTACTGATCATTGCGGCTTGCATTGTGTGCAATGTTAGAAGTTGTAAAATGAACAAAGCAATCAAAGGTAAACAATTACAGAAATCCAATTTTACTTGGACACAATTAATACTAAAATTGCTATAATTTTTCAGCAAATAAAGATAAGCACTACACTGGACCCTCACTCAATGATTATAACGATCAGCCAACTAAATCTGACAATGATACAATAGAAATGGATGCATCTGGAGGAACAAAAGGTATAGCCTAACCTTAGCAATAGGTTAGAATGTATCATTCATTTTTAATTGACTTTCCAATAGATACTTCAGGTCGGAAACAATCACTTCTTCCTCCCAGCAATTATAATGCCACTCAAGCAATACAAGAACCAGCAACACCAACCGTGAATGTGTTGACTTCAAGCGATGATGAAGTCAAGTACGCTCATGTGTCAGCCTCTTTTGAATCCACTAGAGGTTTCAACACATTCTAAGCCAACCCATTATCAAGGTCTCAGAGCAAGTGGAGTGAATGTAATATCAGCCTACCATGTACCTCAAACAGGGAAGCATAAATATGGTGGTGGAAAAATCAAGACAGACCCAATATACGCCAATCTACCAAATTGAAGTGAAGATTGAGTACTGAATTCTGAAAAATATAAACAGTATTTAAATACTTCTGAATCAAGGAAAATATAGCAAGTACATCTATAGAGTAGGAGCAGCTGCAGCAGTGTATTGCCAATGAAATCACTGCCAAATTACTGTGTCAAAGAATTAATACATAAATACTTAGGAAAGAGACTTTATTACTATGCATCTGCTACCAAGGAGAAAAAAAAAAACATGACATTGCGTATCAGGCATGCAGGCTATTCAGATATTACATGGCTTTTCTCCTTGATATCTCATGATAATAATTATTATACCCAATAAATTAATTCTATTTTAACACAGAACATCAGTATGGAGTCACTGCTGATCGAGTAAGTTTGTTACCTATAGTATTTTGGCACACTTATCAATCTTACACATTATAAAACAATCATGAAAAATTATTAGACTTGAAAACCAGGAATAACATCAGTACAGACAGAACTCAGTCTACAGCTATGGAGGGGGAAAGCCATGAATATCAGACAATGAAATGAATTATGAAAGTATGTATGCCAAGATTTTGCCAACAAAGAAGTAGAAAAATTGTTGATTTATGCTGTAATACTAAGTATTAACAATTGAGTATTGAATAGATTCAGTTTCAAATGCATTCCATGGAGAGTAGCGATAAAACTATTCACAGTTTGTGAGTTGAATGATAAATTTTTCTACTAAAACTAGCTAAAATATTACAAACGTTATGCTAGCATGACATAGTCACATGCTACCTACCTTACTAAGGAAGAATTGTGTATGAGGGTATAATAATAGATGAGTCTACAAGCATCTGGTAGCCATCATTAGAATCGAAAATGGATCTAGTGAAGAAATTGTCACTGATGTTCACACCTGCATGACAGCAATTTTTAACAAGAGCTCTGAGTCAGTGCAATGGTATAGTATTGCTTAGAAACAATTGTGGTAATAATTATGGTATATTGCTTGTATTTAGAACTAGATGAGTGCTGTTCCAGCTATGCATTCCCTGAAATGAAACTTTCTGTGTTCCAAATAGAGAGTAGTGATAAAGCTATTCACATTTTGTGAGTTGAATGATAAATTTTGCTAACTAGCTGAATTACAAACATTGTGCTAGCATGGCTCAGTCATGTGCACCTGAAGAGGGTTCTGGTACTGTTCTCTTTAGGAGTAGGAGGAGGGCACCTGGCTATGTCGCTTTATAAACTGAAAGTCTCTGTGTTATACCTAAATTGAATTGCCGTATGCACTTGAGAGCCACTGCCTGTTTATACACTATCACTGCATTGATAACTGACCAGCAAAGCACAGAATGGCAATCAATCAGTCATGTAGCTGAAGTAGGTGTCGTGTAAATGCAGACTGGCAACAGCTGCACACTACTACACCACTGGGCACCTTTATGCCGAGTATACCTCAAATGTGTACTTTCTCCCAGATAATCCTTACCATTTAGCACAGGAGGGTCCAGACGGACGGACAGAAGGCACAAATACTCATCTGAATTGAGGATTTATATAGGCTGGTTTACATAGTGTCATCCAGCATCGAGTAAACATTCACCTTTAAGTGTTTTTGATTACCACTAACAATTATTTCAAAGTTCATATTGACTGGCACTCTGCATGTATACTCTTTCATTGTAGGTTTTCCTCATGAAAGTTACATTCAATGATTGCATATTAGAATCAGCAGGTACATGTATCTCAAAACATCATAGCCATGCACGAACTCAACAAATCAAGCGAACAAGATGCAACTGATGCTGATAATAATATTATTCTTCTGGACAGTGGAAATATCGATACAGTCTCACCAAAATGGTAATATCTTTGTACAGTATAGTAATTATTGTGAAATTAAGAATAATAGGTTATTACTTTATGTTTATAGAATCAGATGAGTGCTGTTACATTTATGGCTCTGTTCCAAAGAATGACAGCTTTTGCGTTACTGAGGGAGATCTAGTTATTCTTAACTATATCGTTTATAACCCCCACGATAACTTTACAAATCTGACGGTGACTTGGTTTAAAAGTGCTATAGAAGATATGTCAAATTTTGAAGCAATACCTACCACTTCTGAAGAATATAATAAATTTCAGTACAGCATTAACAGAGCTAAATCATATACAATATCATTATCATTAATGGAAATTTGTAGTCGTGATTTATTTAGAGACACGTACTCATTAATGATTACAAATTTCACTGAACATGAAAATGGATACTATTGGTGTGAACTTGTTGTTGATAACATCTTTGCAAATCCGTCTCAACATGTTAAGCTTTACGCTGGAGAACAGAACTCGATATCTTGTCCTGCTATTCATCCAAATCAGTACTTTCGATCAGCAGCTTCATCCAGTGAATATCAATGTGCTAATTATAGCGCCTTGAGCACACTTGCTCCTTCAACTATGTCGTCTGTCACCTCTGTCACAACACAGCCACCAGATAATATCTACATAGCTGGTAGCCTCAGTGCTCTTGCAGTAGTAGTGCTTGGAGCATTGTTTATTGCACTTTCTATGCTTTATCTCTGTAAACATCGAAAAAGACACACAAGTAAGCCTTAGATATCTATTATTGTTGCTAATTGAAC
Organism: Cliona cf. orientalis; assembly: GCA_963930775.1. Lineage (NCBI taxonomy): Eukaryota > Metazoa > Porifera > Demospongiae > Clionaida > Clionaidae > Cliona > Cliona cf. orientalis. Next base: position 7,979,892 of record OZ005697.1, read on the forward strand.
TATAACTATAATATACCTCCTATCATAATTACAGCCACTGTGACATCAAAAAATTGTCAAAGGGTTGCCCCTAGGTAAGATCATATCTAAGATTATTGCACTGCTATGCATAAAGTGAATGTATGTAGATCTAGTCATTATTTTCTCTACAGTGCATCAAATCAATTGCAAGAGACTCCGGCTACACCTATAGATAATTCTAATACAATCACATCTATGGAAAGAGTAAATTATGAGGATGTGTACAGCGCTATTTCGGAAAATGCAAAAAAAATTGAAACAGATGATCAACTGGATCATACGTATGACACAGCTAAATTTGACAACCACATTGACATGCTACGTGAACAACCACAGTACAACACACTACAGCATGGGAATAATGGAGGTATTACTGAGTGTGGTCTGAGGTTGGATGATGCATATGACAAAATAAAGGTTTATACAAGCAAAGACGCTAATAACTGTTCAAATTTCATCAAGCAGATTCCAAGGATCTCTCACAGAGCGTATGATTATGTAGAAGCTAAGAGAGACAGAGTATCCCAAGTGGTGCCAAAAAGTTATGAGCAAGTCTATGATGCACCCAACTGCATGGAAGTTCACAAATCCACTGGTAAAAAACTAGGTTTTGAAGCAGCTGTACAATACGGAGTGAACAGGATTAAACCTACATCCCATTCTGAAACAGTGAAGGATGAAACACCAGAAACCAGCAAGGAAGGACAATATGCTGAGCCAATGGTGCCAAATGACAAGAGTGCCATTCAAGATGTGAAAGCTGAAGGTGAACATTTCTATCACAGTCTTGAGCAAACAAATGCTAAAAAAGGATTCAGTGGTCATACAACGGATGAAGAAGGTGCTACAAATGCCCCAACACCATTCAATTTTGACCACCGTGAATTTGATGACCCTATGTATAAAGGCATCCCTCATATGGTGCCAGAGCAGATAAATAGTACATTGAACAAAATGCATCATGATAATGCATTTCCAGAGGAGGTATCATGTATTGGGGATGTGAACGTTCATCCAGACATGCTTAATCTCGAGGAAGACACCAGTACACCAGGATACAGTGATCCAGATTGTTTGGATGACACTAACATCTCCAATGGCCAAAAAAGATACAACATTTAGAGTGGATATGTTTGATGATTCTACACTGTAGTATGCACAACATTACATATCTCAATTGAGGTTTCTTAGGTTGGTTTACATAGCGTCATCCTGCATGGAGTAAATATTCACCTATAGATATATTATTGTGTGCTCTAAGATTGTCACCAACAACAGTTTCAATTTTTATGATGATTGGCAAACTCTGCATGTGTACTATACACAATTATATAATTTAAAAACTAGCTAGTTGCATAATATGTGACAAACAACATCTTCATTCACACTTTCATTTTGACAGTAGGTTTTCCTCATGAAAGTTACATTTATACAAGAATTCACATTGTCAACAGAACCTGTCCAGCAGGTGATTCAAACCACTATCACATCCATACATGTTGATAGCTATATAGCTAACCTGGCTAGTTAGAGCCTCTGTTCCCCCTCCCCCGGCCAGATCATTATTTAATCTACAGTCAAGGGGGAAGGATCTAGTAACTCTTGCAGCATTCCTTGCCATGTACAATTGTGTGACTACTGACAGTGGGGTTGAGTGGTTGATGTATAGTTCACACAAATAGCAATATCATCCCTTCTCTGTCTAGAATACGTACTTCCTCAATCCTGCATGCACCACTGCTCCTATTGTAGAGTCCATGGGTGTAGATAATTTTTTCGTAGTGGGGGGGGGGGGGGGGGGGCTTCAGCCCCCCCAGTCCCCCCATTATCTACACCCTTGTCTAAGAGTCGGTAGATTAAGTATAGGGATGGCCTGGATATGTCATATTGGTATTAATAATAACTCAGAGCAATTTGAATTTTTAACTTTCATATTCGTGATCTATCAAGCCCCAAAACATCCATGGAAACAGTGTTGCCAGATTGATACATTGTGTACTTCTTGGTATTGTCATCCCTATTTCATTCTTCAATTTTGTTTTTCTGTAAGCATTACAATCATTATTATGATACAATAAAAGATGGTCTGTATGATACTGAAAGATCCGAGAATATTTGTCATGAGCCTTAAATTTGTAAATTCAGTGAAGAATAACATAATTACTTGGTAATTGGTGAATGGATTTTGCTACTCGCCATTTTTACCTGGTGTAAAAAGCTAAGGGAATAGCCAGGCCATTGACTGCGTAGCCGCACACAACCAAGATTGAATTGAGTCTGTGCATACTTCATCAGTGATAATGCAGAGAAGTGATCGTCTACTTATTTATATTTTGGGAGCCTTTAGTGCACTTCTGCTCATTATATTAGTTGGAGTAGTGGTTCTACTTTTATTGATACTATATTATGCGCACAAGAAAACCAGTAAGTCATGCACAGCCAGTATAATTGTCTACATTGTCAAGTATAATAGTAGTTGCTATACTTCGCCATGCATAGATAAGTTGTACTCTAGGGATTCCGAAGTCGTGTCTAGTCATACAAAGAAAGAGCAGAGTGTCACAGCTGAGTAAGTAATAATAAAAAAATATTATCATTACTATTAATAATATTATTTGGCCACACTCTAGATAATCTGATCTAGTATTATATTGAACACTTATTATACAGATTTGAGCGAGAATATGATGAAATTTGTACCATCCAAGATAGAGTGGGTGAGAGAGAACATTCCGAATATCAGGCATTGAATCTTGGTGAAATGAATGATGAAAGCATTTACATGAGAGTTATGGCCATAAAGTAATAGATCAACTGTCATCATCATAACATACTCATTGAGCTAATTATATGCATGTAGTGCACATCTCATCTCCATATTAAGTCTACATATTATTGTTGCTTGCATAGTTACTGATTATTGCACTAAAATTTAATAATAAATTTTTAAGATCCAAGAAACTGATTGTCGGTGATGCTCCTATAGTTCAAAAGTATAACAGACTGAGTGTATCATCTGAATTGAGGTCATGCAGTCAAGCAAGTTTACATAGCATCCTCCAGCATGGAGTAAACAGTCACCTAACTATAATATTATTATTCGTTATAAGATTCCCACTAATAACTGTTTCAAAATTTAATTATACGATGACTGGGAAAGTCTGTGTACTACATAACTATTGGTTGCATAATATTATGTGACAAACAACATCTTTATATTCACACTTTCATTGTACATACATGACATTGTGTTAGGTAAACATTTCAAAGTCTGCAGGTGCATCACCAGCAGTCTGTCTGCCGCAGTGTAGTTAGCTACATATGATGTAACTATAATAAAATCTGTTCATGCAGTGATCGAGCTCTCTTCTATTATGTCCAGTATTTTGGGTAGGGATTAGGGATGAGAATACTCTTTACTATTTCCCTATCGTTAGATTTAGCTGTGTATATATAATTATTATGTATTGTCAAAATCTTCTCAGAGACCCACGCAATGGATTAACAGTACTAGTAGTATAAAATATCTCAGATTAACTGTGCATGTGTGAGCAATATTTGATTGATTGTTGTGAGTATGCGTGGAAATTCTAAATGCATAATCATCTAATTGTAAGTATAGCAATGATTTGTGAGAGATTCTCCATTTGTATCTGAATTGTACAGTCATGAACGAAAACATTCCTTTCACACTGAGTTTTATGTAGTAGTATAAAATATCTAGTCACAAGTACTTTTGTATTAATTTGTTTCTCACTCAACAGCTATGCTTTATATTAACACAGTTGTTAATTCTTTCAGTGTGATATCCGCTAATTTGTTTTGGTTTGTCTCATTATTGTACACAACTTGAACTATACAATGTCATGACAGTAATACCACGAAGATCTTAATTATGATTGTAAAATCTTACGTACAAAACATTAAGGCAACACTCAATTATAGGTGCTTAGTGCTTTAACTACTAACAATAGCTATTAGTAAGTAGAGGGATCGTTTGAACGGTACACATCATAAGGATGGCAGGATTAATCAACTCAGTAGCTTTGATACTTGTATTCTGTTCTCTGGCATTCGCTAATGGACTTAATTGCACAAGTAAGTAATATACGTGCATGATAAGATTTGATTTACTTATTTTGTTACAGATCGTTGTTGTTACTACTACAGTAATGTACCAAAAAATGTCCCCACGATTTCATGTAACCCTCAAGGCATGAATATCAACTGGCTGTGTCAGATTCATGCACCACCTAATGATACTAACGTTTCTGTCCAATGGTACAAAGCTGGACCAGGGACTGCAGAATCTGATATTATGGCAGGTGGAGAACTACTCTCAGAGTTAAGCGGCAAGTATAGCTTTACTATCGATCGACAGGTATTAGCCGTTAATAACCACAGTGAATTAAATGGGCTTTTTTGGGATCGGTTTGTGCTTACAATTCACAATTTCAACAGCAGCACTGATGATGGCTATTACTGGTGTCAAATAGTAGCCAATGGGACTTGTCCACTTGAGCCATCACCCACTGGGTACCTGGCTCTCAACCAATTCCCAGTGGAGAAGTGTCCATACAACCTATTAGATTTCACTGATTCTGTAGTGCCACCAATATGTGCAGAAGGGACGTTCCATGCAGAAGAGCAGACTACTCCTACTCGAGCAAGCGATGAAAGAGTCAATAACCATACTAGTTCTGAGTCAATATTAATCACATCAATGACTGTGATACTGTACAGCATCATTGGAGGGCTGTTTTTAATCATTATTTTCCTGCTACTGATCATTGTGGTTTGTACTGTGTGCAATGTTAGAAATCGAAAGATGAACAAAGCTGTCAAAGGTAAAAAATTACAGAAATCCACTTTTACTTTGACAAGATTAATACTAAAATTGCTATAATTTTCAGCAAATAAAGATAAGCAGTCCACTGGACCCTCACTCAATGATTACAACGATCAGCTAACTAAATCTGATAATGATGCAATAGAAATGGATGCACCCGGGGGAACAAAGTTTAAAGGTAGCCTATAAGCTTAGCAATAGGTTAGAATGTATCATTCATTTTTAATTGATTTTCCAATAGATACACTGGGTCGGAAGCAACCACTTCTTCCTCCCAGCAATAATGCCACTCAAGCAATACAAGAACCAACCGTGCATATGTTGACTTCAAGCGATGATGAAGTCAAGTACGCTCAACCAGGGGCTGTGTGTCAGCCTCGTTTGAACCCACTACTAGTAGAGGTTTCGACACATTCTGAGCCAACCCAGTATCAAGGCCTCAGAGCAAGTGGAGTGAATGTAATATCAGCCTACCATATACCCCAAGTAGGGAAGCATGAATATGGTAGTGGAGGAGTCAAGGCTGATCCAATGTACGCCAATCTACCAATTTGAAAGTGAAGATTGAGCCCCCTATAGTACAGTACTCTGACAATATTATTAAATTTTATACCCAGTAGATACACACACTCATAATCACAGTAGGCACCATAACATGTAGTTCTATAATAGAATAGAACCAGTGTGTTGCCAACAAAATTACTGCATATCAAAACAACCTGACTCACAAAGTTGTTTTCTGAAATGGCAATGTACCATAAAATCAAGGAAAGATATGTTTATTACACATTCAGACTCTAAGATTTAAGATGGCTACATGTTTTTTTTTCTCTTTGATACACATAGCTGTAGCTCTCCCAGTACAGATATCATCATATTATTCCTTAGTGAATTTCGGTCAAAGATTTTGACCTAAAATAATAATTAATGAGTTGAATGATAACCAAAACTTGCTAAGTTACAAATACTGTGCACTCACGGGATATGCCAAATCTCCAGTTTTTACAAACACCCTACCTAATCATGTGCCAGGTGAAGGCGAAGGCGTACACTTTAGTCATGCAAGCATCTGCAGCTGTTGCCATCAATAAAAATGGATCTAGTGAAGATGTCAATGATGTTCATAATTATAGTCATCTGGATAATAGAGTATTTGACAAGAGCTCAGTGCAATGGTATAATAAAATTTAATAATAGTATTGGACTGTTACAGTAATATTGAACATAATTATGTTATTCTTGTATTTAGAATTGGATGAGTGCTGTTACAGCTATGCCTCTATTCCTCGCAATGATACTTTCTGTGTTCCAGAGGGAGAACAAGTGGATCTCCACTGTGTGATCATCAATCCCCATGCCGATGATAATTTCACAAATCTAACAGTGATTTGGTCGAGAAGTACCACAGAGGACATGTCAGTATTTGATAAAATACCTGCCACTCCTGAAGAGTACAGATTTAGTACTTTCGTTTCAGGCAGTGTAGATAATTCATTATCACTGATTAATTGCAGTCATGGGGTATATAGAGATAGCTTTTTACTAACAATCCTTCGCTTCACCCGACAAAAAAATGGTTACTATTGGTGCCAACTTTCCATCAATAATTCACTAGGACAGCCTTCTCATCGAGCTCATTTTTCTGTTGGAGACTGTAACATTACAAATCAAGGTTACCATATTATAAGTTAGCAAATTTAAGACTCAGTGAGAACAGATGTGCAAAATATGTGGCCACTGAATCAGGTACTGGTTTGACAACAAAATTTAACTACGAATCAGATGCTGAATTATCCCGGCACAAGATTATCTTCAGTAACTCAGCGGGATAAAGAAAATCACAGGCTAATTACTTACATAGCTGGAACCTTTAGTGCACTTCTGCTTATAGCTCTATTGGGAGTATTGGCGATAGCACTTTCATTTGCATCTTATGTACACCAGCAAAGGAAAAAGACCAGTAAGTTGCATGAAAGTATTCATAATTATTATACCCAATAAATTAAACCTATTTTAACACAGAATATCAGTGTGGAGTCACTGCTGAGTAAGTTTGCTCGTATTTTTGGCACACTTATCAATCCTACACATTACAAACCAATAACTAGAGCTCTGTAGAGCACATACCCCGCGCGCCCTGTAGCCACTATAGCGTAGTATTGCAACAACATGAGGCACACATGTAGCGGTTTCATGACGTGACGACCCTTTCCAACACAGTGCTTGAGCATGCGCAGTCGCATCCGCATACTAAAAGAGTGGGTGTGGTCGATAAACCACAGGCATGCTAAACAGAAAATGCACGATTTGTAGCACTAGTAAGCCTTTGTGAGAAATTCGAAGCGCGTACAAACCATTTTTTCACCGATATCTACTGATTGGTTGTGCTTATAGCACGCACAGACGCCTAGAACTCGAGATCTGGCGATTTTCGTGCCGACGACAACGACAACAACAGACGATTGCTTTACCCCTTGCGCATGCGCGCGGGGTAATTACATTACATCCCCAGTATAAATTTACTTTTTTGCGGTTATAAGGTAATTATGATGTAATTATGATGTAACCTATGTCGTCATAGCGCTAAAATTCAGAGCCTTTATAGAACACTTCTGAGACCTGAAAATCGATAGAATCATATATTAACTTACATACATACCCAGCGAATACATTAAAAGCTGAGTGCTACTTTCTCCGACAAGTAATGCTGGCCGAACTTCACGCGTTCTCTTGGCTGACGTAATCCTGTGGATAAATAAAGCTAGCCTTGCACTATTTATAGCACGCGTCATGCTACGACCGATCTGAAGTTCGGAAGCTGTACCGTGCAGTCGAGTTCATCTCCTTTGATTGAAGCATCGAAACTCGAAGTCGAGAGTCGGTCTTAGACTCCATCTCTGCGATTGAGGCCCCGGCATCGATCTGTATATTGACGACCTTTTACCACATGCACCATTAGTAGCTACTGGGGATGTGGTCAAGTTTTTCATTAGACTTGAAATCCAGGAATACGATGACATCAGTACAGGCAGAACTCAGTCTACAGCTACAGAGGGGGAAAGCCATGTATATCAGACATTAAAGCTGAATGAAATGAATTATGAAAGTATGTATGCCAAGATTATGCCAACAAAGAAGTAGAAATTGATCACACATTTATGATTTAAATAATTGAGTATTGAATAGAATCTGATTCAGATTCAAATGCATTCCACAGAGTAGTGATAAAACTATTCACATTTTGTGAGTTGAATGATAAGTTTTGCTACCAAAACTAGCTAAATTACAAACATTGTGCTAGCATGACATAGTCACAATACCTACCTTATAAGGAAGAATTGTGTATGAGGATATAATAAATAGATGAGTCTACAAGCATCTGGTAGCCATCATTAGAATCGAAAATGGATCTAGCAAAGCAGATGTTCACAGTACTCACCTGCATGACGGCAAAGTTTTTAACAAGAGCTCAGTGCAATGGTATAGTATTGCTTAGAAATAATTGTGGTAATGACTATGGTATTACTTGTATTTAGAACTGGATGAGTGCTGTTACAGCTATGCCTCTGTTCCCCGCAATGAAACTTTCTGTATTCCAAATGGAGAACAAGCACAGCTCAACTGCGTCATTATCAATCCCCATGATAATTTCACAAATCTAACGGTGACGTGGTTTAGAAGTACCACAGAGGATATGTCAGTATTTGATGAAATACCTGCCACTTCTGAAGAGTACACATTTGGTAACTTTGTTGCAGGCAGAGCAGATAATTCATTATCAGTGATTAATTGCAGTCATGAGCTTTATAGAGATAGCTTTATACTAGCAATCCATCGCTTCACCCAACATAAAAATGGTTACTATTGGTGTCAGCTTACTATCAATAATACATTAGTACAGCCTTCATATCGCGCTCATTTTTCCGCTGGTAAATGCAACATTACAAGTTATTATAGGATAGCAAACTTTAACTTAAATGAACACCAGTGTGCCCAACATGTAACCACTGAATCAGAAGCTGGTTTGACAACTTACGAATTGTCTGGGGTTGCTTCATCAACAAAACCAACAAGTTCATCCTCAGTAACACAGCAGGAAAGAAAAAATAACACAACAGTTATTAATGTAGCCACTGAATCAAAAATAAGAACGTCCTCCATAATCCAGCTGGAGAAAGAAAGTGACGAACAAATAATTTATGCAGTGGGAGGCCTCAGTGCACTTTTGCTAATAACACTATTGGGAGTATTGGTGTTAGCATTTTCATTCACATTTTATGTGCACCATCTAAGAAAAAAGATCAGTAAGTTGCATAGAAGTACTAAATTATGATAATATTATACCCAATCTAATTTAACATAGAACATCAGCATAAAGTCACCTCTGAGTAAGTTTATTTCTATACCTTTGAACTAGTTATAATGAAGCACTATAGTGCAAAACCCTCGGCGCGCAAGCACTGAGCAGTTACTGCATTAGTGCAGATGCTCTTATAGGCCTATGGGCTTCCTAGGACAATGTCAGAGTAACCACAAGAATTCACATTGCATGTGATTGCGTAATATCCAGCAGTATCACGTGTGTAATGCTGTGTCAGCATTTTGTAGCATGCAGAGATAGCCAAGAAGCTTCTCTACCAGTGTAGTACGATCAGTGATGAATCAGTCGTGTTGTTGGATCTATAACTAACCATATATACTTTTCGAGCTGAAAAGAAGCCATCGCTGTCTCGTTTGGCCGTCGAAAGTTCGCCAGGGAGCGAGGACTCGAAGGAAGCGGTGACCAGCAAATGACGCCATAACTCTTGAACGAAGCGTTTTCAGGGAAAGCCAAACGGTAAAAACGTTGAAAACGCCACAAAGAACCCTATAAACCTTTGTTTGCGACGTAAAAACGAGGTAGGCAGCTGATTTCGTGGTAACAGACAGACAGACACACAGAACGACTACCGTAACCTGCGGCGCATGCGCCGAGGGTTAATAATAATAACTAGTGATATGCAGGGCATAACGTGGGGCGAGCCTGAGCGACAGTGAGCGTATTTATGTTGCACCACACCCAACTATAGGCTGCAGGATGCATGTTCGTAGGCTGGCCTCTCTCTCTTCTGCCAAATCTATGGCTTGTCTCTCACTGTTGACACGCACTCTTTCCAGTAGCCTAGACTCTACTGAATCAGCGATGAGCATCATGCCTTCGTTACAAGGATCTGTTCCTGAACGCTCAGAGCAGCACGGCTGTTGAGCTGAGGCTGCGATTGACAACGAATTCTGTCTCGATCTCACCATAGATAATTTAGACTACGTTCAGCGTTCCAGCGTTCATAGCCACGATTGAGTGTAAATTTACAAGTTGCTGAATTAGAACAGCATACATACGGAATCCGGAATGACCGGCATTGGGCGGGGCGTAACTATTAAAGGAAGGACCGACGTACCATATATATATATCATGCAGGGCCTGTTTGGGGCGAGCCTGAGCTGAGCCTCTGAAAGTCTCTGTCAGTAGCTGAGACTCGAAAACTTTAACAAAGCCATAGCACAATAGATCATGCAGACCACCGATACATATCCATGCAAGCAGACAATGACAGACAGTATCATAGTGCTATGTAGGCCTATACATCTGCACGATAGCTAGTTCCCTCGACATAGTGTCTGCTAACAATCAAGAGAAAGTTCATTTAAATTTAGCCTGCCTCTATTGTCAGAGTCAGTTAGCAGCACGTCTATCTTTATCGCATTCTTAGCTGGTCCTTGCGCTGTTGAGCTGACGACGAGCTCTGTCTCGCTCTCTCCTCCTTTGGAGTCCGGCGCGGTACAGCTTGATACCAACGGTACGCGGTAGCTCCTAGCTAGCTTACTACATGCAGGCACGAGTGTAAATTTGCAATTCACTAAATTAGAAAGGCGTATATACGGCGCGTATGCTGACGCAAATGTTTTCATGCGGCCTTTTGAAATATACCGCGCAGCGCTGTACAATGTCTATGGCGGTTCGCGCGTGACGGACGTACCATACATATATAAACATAATATATGGATTGCGAGCGTTCATCTCGTCTATGTGGGGCTCGCTCAGGCTCGCCCCAATTATGGGCACACTCATAGTCTATTATCAACCCTACTTCAATTTAGATCTGAAACCCAGGACTACGATGACATCAGTACAGGGAGAGCTACAGCTACTGAGGAGGAAAACCATGAATATCAGACATTAAAGCTGAATGAAATGAACTACGAAAGCATGTACTCCAAAGTTATGCCAACAAAGTAGTAGAAATTAATCATTGACAAAGTGATAGCATAAACTTTTCTTATTTGCTGCATATGATATTTAATTTAATCTAATGGCTTCTACACAAAGTTGATTGAGAGTGATCTATGTGCTGAATGATAAAAATTCAGTCACAAAACAGCTAAATTACTAACATTGTGCATGCATGGGACATTTTCACATTCAAATCTTTAATTTATATCCTACCTAATAAGGAAAAATTGTGTATGAAGGCATAACAGTTACTATAGAAAGGTCATGCAAACATCTGGTGGCCATCAATAGAATTGAAAATGGATCTAGTGAAGAGGTTTTCACTGATTTTCATAGTACTCACCTGGATAGCAGAAGTTATGACAAGAGCTCACTGCAATGGTACATTGTAAATACTATTACTAAGATTGGGATAAAAAGTATGATGCTATTTGTATTTAGGAGTGGATGAGTGCTGTTACAGCTATGCCTCTGTTCCCCGCAATGATACCTTCTGTGTTCCAGACGGAGAACAAGTGAATTTTGATTGTACCATCATCAATCCCCATGATAATTTCACAGATATAACAGTGACTTGGTTTAGAAGTACCACAGAGGACATGTCAGTATTTGATGAAATACCTGCCAATTCTAGCGAGTACACATCTGGAAACTTTGTTGCAGACAGAGCAGGTGAAGCACTATCAGTCATTAATTGCAGTCATGAGCTATATAGAGATACCTTTTCACTAATGATTGAACAGTTCACACAACTTAAAGACGGTTATTATTGGTGCCAGCTTTCCATCAATAATACATTAACACAGCCTTCCTATCGTGCTCAATTTTTAGCTGGTGACTGTAACATTGCAAATTATTATAGATTAGCAAATTTAAGACTAAGTGTGCCAAAAATGTAGCCACTGAATCAGATGTTGGCTTGACAACAACTTATGAATCATCTAAGACATCTGTTATTTCATCAGCAGAATCAACAATAAGATCTTTCTCAGTAACTTACCATGAAGAGAGAGAAAATAACAGGCCAATCATTTATGTAGCAAGTAGCCTCAGCGCACTTGTATTGGTACTTGGAGTATTGATAATAACATTATCCATACTTTATCTATGCAAATTTCGGAACAGAGACACGAGTAAGTCTCATACAATTAATTGTCTAGATCTGCGCTTCTATTACTACTTTTGTTCACCTATAGCCACATCAAAATCTTATCAAATGAATTATTCTTCAAAGTAAGTTCATAGCTATGGTCAGATTACCACATTAATGTATTATACATGTTGTAGCACTAGAAATCAGAGTGATGCAACGGTGATAATTGCTCCTTCAACTGAGGTTCAAGGTTCAGCACAAGTTGTTAGATCACATACAAGGGATGATATTTACAGCGTTGTGAGTGACGATTCCTTTGGAATACAAAATTCATGCCCAGATAATCAATCATCACATGCTCTACCGTATGAAGTTGTTATATTTCAAGGACAGAGTCTATCTGATGGCACCCAAACACTACAACCCATGACTGATTCCAAAGCAGCTGCTGCTCTTCAACCCTACGATGAAGTGGATTACAGCAATCACAATCAGCCATATAGCGACAGTCAAAATTGCACCCAAGTAAGTGACGAACACCACATGTATGATGAGGTAAACTATGAAGCAAAAGGACAAAGCAAATCAATAGTGAGTGAGATAAAAGATAAAAAAGCAACTACTGCCTCTGAACTCTTTGATGATATAGTGTACAATGTAACACTTCATGCTAAGTCCACTAAAAATGTCGATGAAGACCATGACACTGAACTAAATGTACCAAAAATCAACCTACATGTAAATTTGATGATGAGCATGTGTATGAGAGCGCTGATCAATTCAGCAAAGGCCAAACAGCTACAGTAACACCACCAACAACCTATGGGGATAAAGGTAACAAAAGTGAAGAAGCGGGTGGAACAAATTTTTATTATTCCCTAGAGCCATCAGAAAACGGGAAATTCTCCAACCCTGACAGGCACAGTATGCCCATAGATCATGAAAAAATCATCGCACAGGATAGTCAGTCAGGTCCAACCCAATATAAGTGCCAGTTTGATGACCCTATGTATGATAGCACTCCTCACCCTGGAGCGGATCTGACAGTCATTGCTAATCCAAAGGCTGGGTTGGAAAACGATGAATTAGTTGTGCAGGGCAACCCAGGTCATCAAAGAACCATCATGCAGGATGATACTAATAGTTTGTCAGGGGATTGTGATCCAAATCTGTACAATTGTCAGTTTGATGACCCTATGTATGATAGCAATCCCCACCCTGGAGTAGACCAGACAGTCATTGCTAATCCAAAAGTTGAATTGAAAAACGATGAACTAGTTGTGCAGAAAAATCTACCACATTACAGGGGAGATGCTGAAACTTTACCAAGCATGTTCGATGACCCTACCTATGGTGAATGTCATGTTGGACCCAATAAACAGTAAAATTAAGGTACCATTAAATTGCGTGGGCGTGAGGTGGGGGATATGACACCTAAACCACATCAAAGTCATTAGTGAGGTGCATGTTGTGTAACCACGCCCTTTTAATTGCACAGGTCTCAGGGGTGTGGCTGCTAGAGCCGGAAGTGTTCATTTAATATCCTCCATGGACCGGAAGCCGAGCCGGAAGGGAGGGGCCAGGCCACGCCCAAAACAGCCCCACCCTGTTCCCCAAGGACCACCATTCTCAATCAAGTGCCTACTAACCACCGGATGTCCACCGGAAGCCCACAATCAATCCCAATTAAAACACACAGCTTCCTCAAGGCCAAAACACACACAAACACTTGGAGGCCGTTCTGCCACACCGCCCACGCAAGAGCTCACCTCATTTCCTGTGTGGGCGGAGTAACAACACGTCATCGCAACCACATCCGCTTCAAACCGTCGTCAGCTTCCGTCCAGCCGTACAGGCCCCTCGATCGCACCGCCGTACAGTGCCTCATTAACCTGGTATCACCTGGTATTACTTCATCAACAAGACTCTCCCTAGCAACACATGCTGAATCATCCAGCGCCTAAGTGGAAAGAAGCTTGCTGTATCTGTGGTGAGTTTGTCTCACTCTCTATTTGAAGATTGTTAACCCCCTGAGCATAATAGATTGGGTTCTTCCATTTAATAGGCATACACCCCCCCCCCCCCCCCATCGAGAAGTGATAATTATATCCCGAGGGGGCTTTTTTGCATGTGAGTTTCTTGAGGGTCCTTTTAGCAATTTAATTGGTTCTTATGGGCCTCTTTTGACAATCTTGTAGGGTATTTTCTACCAAAAAGCAGATTCCGAGGGGTCAAACCACCACTTATTAATGTCCAGAGGGTATTTCAGATAAATTTAATTGATCCTAGGGGGTTCAACTGTCCAAATTAATTATTTTTGGGGGGCAAAACGAGTTAATTTGTAATTTGTAATTGTAATTGAACACTCCAACAAGAGGAGCAGGTGACAGACTACAGAATAGCACAAGTAATAATTATAGCATAGTTTAGATTGAGGAATAAAAATATGAGAGAAAATTATTGAGTAGCAATACAGTAAATATCGTCTTGAAGATGTTGATTCACGGTCGGATTACGTACATTATGCCTAAGCTAACAAAAGTGTGTCCTGAGTGTTCTGTTAGTGTGAATGTGAAGAAGTCTGTGGTCATGCTTTTGTACTAAAGCGTAAAGTCTCCATTGATGCAATTAGAAAAAGCAAAAGAATAGCTATGAGATGTAAGAGAGCATCTCTGTATTATATCTAATAGTCTAAGATGCATGTGCATTCTAAGTTAAATTGTTCAAAAGATAGTGCACTAGAGCAGACAGTTTTACATACCTGCTTGTACTGTGCCTATATTACTTTCTAACACTAAGTATAATCATTAGAGTAACGTTTGATCTCCATTATATATGTATACATCCACTGAAGTAACCACTCGCCACAATACCTACACCCACTAAGAATAAACTAAGAATAGTCGACTATTTGTACAATAATATAATTATAGTCTCACCCTTCTGGTGAGACTATATATAATACATGTTGATCTGTCAAATCAAATCCTTAGCTACATTACAGTATGTGCCTAACTATTGTCATCCTCACAAATTTGTACCCATGTGGTACTCTGCTGAGCGTTTTGCACCATGGTGCCTAGTGCTGTATGTATATAGGTATGTTCAATTGCATACTTATTAATAGCAACTTTTTATTGTGTAGTATGTACCAGCTACACCAGTACACAAGTGCACTATGTATTTCTTCATTCATTGTCAATGGCCAATGCAGTGTGTGTGTGTGTGTGTGGGGGGGGGGGGGGGGGTAGGGGGAGCTACCATTTAGCTATTTTCTTTTGTTCCTCATAGTACATGATAGCAATTCAATTCCCACCCCCCCCCCCCCCCCCCCCCCCCCCCCCCCCCCCCCAAAAAAGAAAGAATGTAACCTGGGTTATATAAGTAATAGTCATAATCTTCTGTCAAATTATAAATGATGGTATACTGATGGAAAGAAAGATGACTCAGTGTGTAACCTTGGCACCGGTATTCTTTCTACTTTACTTTACCACAATGGTGCTGGGAGTGAATATGAAAGAAGATATCTCTGTCCTTGTTTTGGTTCCACATAAAAGATTGCTAGATAAAAGCATGAGACTTGAGATGCTAGGTGGTATCTCTGTCGCATTCTATGAAATAAATACTGACTCCAATATCCTACCTGAACACAATTTACAGATGATAGTACTTGATGATGTTGAAGACGAAAATGACGTTCTGCAGAAATTTATCAACCTCACTTTTTACCAGTCAACCAAAAAGGTTGTTGCTATCAGTGGATATATGAGTACCAAAATCGTTCCAATACTTTTACCTTTTGCCAGACATAAAGGGGTGCTCATCACAACACCTGCTCAAACTTTTGTATCGGAATCATTTGTGGCTCTCTACTCCCCTCACACAATGGCTACTGCTCTGATCCATTTTGTACATAGAATGGACTGGAATAGAGTTGGACTCATGAGTCAAAATACTGACACATACATTTTCAGAGTTGCAGAAATACTGCTTCAAATGGCCGAGTCAAGTGGTGTAGTCATTTCACCATATGTGCAGGTATTTAACCTTGAATCTGCAATTAAAGAAATTGTCATACAAAGCTCAAGGGTCATTATTGTAAGTCTAACTGCGGAAAATGCTGCTCATTTGCTGTGCATGTTACACATGAAAGGGTTATTATGGCCTGATTTTGCATGGGTGTTTCATGGTCACAAAATTGAAGACATACTGATGTGTACAGTAGCTTGTAATTTGGAGGAAGCAATTGAAGGAATATTCCTGATAGAAAATCAACTTCAGCCTGAGCTCCCAGTATCAACAGAATTGATTTTAGGTGGGATACAACTCAATTTTAGTTCACAGCAATATATTTCATCCATTGTAGAAGACTACAATCGCACTTTCAGTCCTAACCCATTAGCCATTATAATATATGAGCTCATTTGGTGGACAGCAATGATATTAAACAATACTTGTCATCACAGCTCAGACTGCCATACGCATCAAATAGATCCTCTTGTACCTTTCATGAGAGATGAGTCCTGGAGTATGAGTGTATTTCATGTTAGACGACAGAGTTGGTTATTGATTGGTACAGTGTATGGCAACTCTACAGCAACTTCAGTATCACTGAATGAATCAGTAGTGGACACTATCTCTATAAATGAACTGACAGTTGTAAGTGTTGACGATCCTCCACTGGGATATACAATAGCTGTTGCTTTGCTAATAGCACTTTTAACCACATATGTCACAATAATGCTAATCCTTTACATTTTGGTTTGCAAGCAGCCAGAAGTTAAGGCTACAAGTATTTCGTTAAGTTTGCTCATATTTGCTGGATGCTACTTGATTTTGTTGTATTTATCTCTCTTAAATTTCATGAACACTACTGCTTTTAACTCACTTAGTTCATCAAACCAAAATTTCATATGCGTGGCCCTTCAATGGACCTCTTCGGTAGGTATATCCACTCCGCTGATGTTAGCGGTACTTCTTATTAAAATAGCCAGAATTTATTACCTCTTCAATAAGACCATGAAGAGGGTTGGTCGATCCTGTTCTGATTTGGTACTTGTGAGTTACGTGCTCTTAATTCTTTCACCAAGCATTGTGATAAACCTCCTTTCGAATATCGTCGATCCTTATCACACAGTGCTCAAAGACAGAGTACAGAATGGCCATGTGTACATTGAAAAAATTTGCGATAGCAAGTATATTGTTTACGTTTTTGGAGTGCTGATTATATATTTGTTGACGTTACTCATAGCATTGACGGTTGTTGCCATAATAACTAGGAAGGTGAGATTACAAAACTTCAAAGATACAAAAAAGGTCAACATTCTTGTCTTTATTCTTTGTGTTGATACCTTCTTAACATACTCCTACTGGTTAATGCTAAAGGCATTGAACTCTCCACAGTACCTTGTTTCTACTCTTGTGTACGTTTCTTACTCAGTTGTGATTATCTCTTTTCAAAGTCTTCTATTCCTGCCTAAAGTTTATCCGTCATTAATGCGACTTTGCCAAAATAAGTTTCAGTGTGAACAGTAACTGATCCTAAGAAATATTCTGAACTTGAAGCATAAATTTAATATTGACAAAAACACAGTAACATGACATAATAATTATCATTATGTGTTTGTACGTAACTAACTTGTGGATTAAAGATGAAACTAATCAAAGTTCATCTAATAATTTTTTTCTTAAATTACTACTATCCATATGTCATTGATTGATCTATATTAAACTCTATAAAATTAATTTGTAGCATAATATGTACTTACAATGTTGAGACAGACTCTGTATAGATGGTATGGATCAAATAAATTATATCTGCACATGTCATGAAATGCTCTACAGTGGACCAGTGGAATAAAGGTACAACCTTAATGAGGACATTGGCTATACTGAGAAATACACTGTATAACGTCTGATTTTTAAGAAGACCTCTTTATTTCATATGTATATGGTGTCAATTCATGGTATCCATATAGCTACTGTAGATTGTGAAATTTTAGCTACTGTAGATTGTGAATTTTCGTCGTTAAAACCTTTTATTGAACACCTTTTCGAAAATTAAAAATGTGAAATATTTTGCATTACATAATATGTCAACCTATACCAATTTTCGTCCCTAAAGTCTGGTGACAATAATAAGATTACACGAAAAATTTACAAGTGAAAATTAATGTTTTACTGGCAAAAATATCCCGATCTGTGGTGGTAGAGAACTTCACTGTGGCCCACATGCATTGGTTAGTGTGTAGTACATATACCGGTATAATAATATAGTGCTTCACATGCATAGAGTATGACATTGTGTTATGGTTGATTCAAAATTATGATCATTTTAATCAGTGCTCGTAAATTACCAATGCAAAAATTAATAGTTAAGAGCATAATATAACAGTATCCATTTATTAATAAGATCCGGAATATTTTTTTCAGGATTCTGTAAAAAGTTGTACTTTAATAAACCAAGGGTGGCTTAGGATCTAAGCCACCCTCCGCTTAGGATATAAGCCACTCAGTGGCATCTCTAGGAAGTTGTTTAACTGGGTGCAAGCTATATTGAAAATACAATGTCATGTATATACTATAGTACACTTCTGCTGTACCTTTATTTATCCATGCACCTGTGCAGTTATACTTTCAATAGCTTGCTTTACATTTAATAGTACTATACAATGTCATGTATACTATAGTACACTTTGGCTATAGCTTTATTTATCCATGCACCTGTGCTGTTACTTTCAATAGGTGGACAAATAAAGCTAGCAGAAGTGTACTATAGTATACATGACATTGTAGTACTATTAATAAATGTAAAGCAAGCTTTAAAGCTATTGAAAGTAACTGCACATGTGCGTGAATAAATAAAGCTATAGCCAAAGTGTACTATAGACTATAATACACTTTGGCTATAGCTTTATATTATTAGACTAAGTATAAATGTAATAACCTAGCTACTATAGGTACTATTCCATGTGGACAGTCTATGTACTATAGACTATAGTGACACGTTATACTATACAGAGCTTTGCAGGGTTACTTGTCAGAGGCTAGAAGCATGATTGAGTTGTTGTGGTGAGTGTCAACATGGAGATTCATTCCTAAATCTAGTTATATACCTGCTCCAAATCTAATAAAGACACCACATTGTCCATTTATGAGGCCAAAACTACAAGCCAAATCTTTTCCTATTCCCTGTTTCCGAATTGATAAGAAACCTGCCAAGCTTTGTATATGTAACTGGCTGTGACAGTGTAGTGAAATATGCATACTTTGACGGGCTATAGGTAAACAACAAAATTATACATGCATATAGGATGGGTGCACAGATGCATGGATTGGGTGCAAATGAACCCACATGCACCCCCTGGCGACACCATGCACTGCTTAGTCACTAGTATCTAAGACACCCTCCACTTGGGATCTAAGCCGCTAGTATCTAAGACACCCTCTGCTTGGAATCTAAGCCAATAGTATCTAAGACACCCTCCGCTTGGGATCTAAGCCAATAGTATCTAAGCCATCCTCCGCTTGGGATCTAAGCCACACTCTGCCTATAGGATCTAAGCCACTAGTATTTAAGCCATCCTACGTGTAGGATCTAAGCCACCCTACGCTTGGGATCTAAGTCACTCTATAGTATCTAAGATATCCTTCGCTTGGGATTTAAGCCAAGACACCCTCCGCCTGGGATCTAAGCCTAGGATCTAAGCCACCAATGATATTGATTATCTAACCCATAAACTACTTGAGCAAAACCACTAGCCTACTTGAGATACAAGCCACAGTGATAATCATCACCATCAATACCATGCATTGAGGTATGTACCTCAGTATAATACATCTATAGATACTATATTATTATTAACCCTCGCCGCAAAGCGTAGGTGGAGGGGTTACTGTAATTGTTTGGCGATTTTTGTCCATCTGTCTGCCCACTGGCACACAACCTATTTTTGATGATGAAGCATATGAAATACATGCATAAGCTTCTAAAGGAGCAGGATGTAATATTATAATCATATTGAATTTAAATCCCGTTTCAATGTTACCTGAATAGTGAAGGAGGAAATATCAATGGTACCATAATATTATTGTAGCAAAAATCTCACTCAAAATGCAAATACAGACATACATTTCTATCATAATCTTGAAAAAACAAACTAGCTCAAGATTACCACCATGTAGCTAGCTAGTAATTCATAACACTTAAGTCTTAACACAACCCAACAGTTAGCTGTTACAGTACGTGTTTTTTTTGTGTTATAAATTATGTGCCCATGCAGGTGACTCAGTAGTATTATAATATTATAAAGAAATCTAGATTGAATTAATATAACCTGTGATGTACAAATACAATTATCTGTACATATACCGTAGTCAATCTAGTGCTACGTATTTTGAAAAACACGCGCTCTTCTGGTAAAGGTCGTCAATCGCTACATAGCACTATAGGAGGATTCCACTCAAAGGTGTCAAGGAATTTTTATGAGATGCAAATGATATTCAGCGCCCTTTCAGGAAGTTCCAGCCAGGTTCCTGTCACACGCCCATTGGTGGGAATCGAATGTTACAGTAGTGTATTACGCTCCATGGGAATAGAATGCATTTAGCTATCACACTAGCCAAGCGAATGGTTGCTCTCTCAAAAGGCGCCTCAGCTAGCTACATAGTGTACGGCACCCTAGAGTGTCGTAGCTAGCACCATTTTTCGTCACCTACCCTGAAGCTCTGTGCAGCCTCCAAAACGCACGGTATTCCCATAGAGCGTAATACATTTGATTACCACCAATGGGAACACAAAGCATCAAGACATCCGACTTATAATTAGCCAGCTGAATTATGAATATAATTATATACAGTGTGGCTACTAACTCAAAGAGAAACCCAAATTATGTTAATGTACCCAATAATAAAAGTTAATTATAATGCAGTAGTTTTAACTGATATATTATATGCAATTCTGAATTTTAATATGCTATCACAAATTAATGATAATGTATGCAATAAACTTGCTTACCTATAGCTAGAGCTGTTAGATCACAAAGAACTACTCATGCATGCACGTCCATGTCAATACACCAGAGTACTGCAACCCTACAATTTCCGAATTTATAACAGTATAATAATGGCTATCTATGGGGTGTTTGCATAATGCATGACCTTTGTAATCAGAGTAGCTGCTAATAATTCTCAAGTTGATTTACAAAGCATAATTCATTGCACCATAAATATAATTGTCCTTACGATTACTATTTGCTTCATAGTCATTATTTCTATTATTATAGCTTTCTGCATGATAATTGCATTAATTTTCTTCATAGTTTGAAAATTTGCCATGTCATGGGAGAGGTTCCAGTATGTATGGCCATTTTCAATAAATAAATATTAAGAATATAAAAACTGCCATATTTATAATCTTGCTAAATAGATCTATTAAGAATATGTGCAGTACTAATACTGGGACCATCATGGACTTATGTTCTCAAGTCTTGGTGTGCTATAACAACAATCATCAATCAAGTCTTACAGATTCCAAACTTCGGCAATATATAGCTGGTATGATCATAATTTTACAGGATATGGATATGACAGGATTTCCTGTCTGAAAGTAAAACCTGACTTGTGGCGTCTATTAGACATGAAGGTATTATGCATGTTATAGTACTAGTATCGAACATCATGATGACTCTATTAACTGTTCTGCTGCTTTTAGCTACTGAGTGGCCTATATCTGAGAGCAATGGTATGGAAAGTTTTATCATTTATAGGGCCACGTATAATTTGCTTATCATGGGCTCATAATTATTATAGATCAATGCTGCTATTCCTATGGATCAGCTCCACACAATGATAGCAACTGTGTTCCCAAGGGCACACAACTCTATCTTCGATGCATCATTCACAATCCTCATGATGCTTTCACCCACTTATCAGTACAGTGGTATAGAGGTGATGATAATGCACAAGAAGAGATTGCTAATATCCAAAACTATACGGACTCTGGATACGCCTTTATACGATACAATCAGGCAATGTCAAGCCTACGAAGGAACTGTACTCCTCTTGTATGCAGATACATTTGGCTTGGTCATAGATAACTTTACCATGGACAAAAATGGCTACTACTGGTGTCAAATTCTTATTAATGACTCCTTCCTAAATATTAACCCCTCACAGCGTGCTTGGTTCTATGCAGAAGAAAGCAATTCATGTGTACAAGGAGTTTTATATTATAACACATCTGGAGCACAATGTGCATTAGGTAAGCCGGTAAGAAATTCTAATAATAAATATTACTTCAATAACTACCATTCTGATCATCAGCTCAACCACAATACCAATAGACAATCATACTAACGCAGTTACAACCAAAATGTCATTGACAACCACTTCACTGAACCATCCTACTGCTGCAATGTCTACAACCTCACTAGATGATCATAGTAATGCAGTAACCAAAATGTTTACCTGGACTTCACCGAATTATCCTACTAATGTAGTAATAACTGCTACTGAAACAATGTCTATCACCTCACTAGGTGATCATACTAATGCAGCAATGTCTACTACTTTACCAAATGACACAGTAAGCGTTACAATGGATTTAATGTCAACAGTAGCATCAAAAACGACCAAGACGGGCATTATTCCAGTTTATTATATCATTGGAACATTCACAGTGCTTATAGTTTTATTTGTAATGCTAGCAATCATAATATTGCTGAAGTTTATACATAAAAGGTATAAAGAGATTGGGCAGAAAACTGGTGAGTCCTTAGCATGTCAAAAATTAATGTATAATTGCTTGACGGCCATTTTTTTATATTATTTAGAGCAATCTAGATCAGGTCCACCTATACATGAGAACATTGATCCTGTGTAAGTCACATTAAGGGCTTATAGGTTCATATGCTAATTTATCATGAGTTAATTATTACATAATAATTATTATAGCAATACGTCCAACTTAGATTTAGTTGGTGTTCACTCCCAAGTACTAGTTCCACTACGCACTTCAGATTCAAGGGAGGATGACACATACAGTATTGTAAGTGACAAGAATACAGACCCTCAACAGGACCATACATATGATGCAGTTCAGTTCAACAATCAGAATAGTAGTGATGAACAATCACAGTATAATACTTTGCAACGTGAGAATGCTGTAAACATTCCAACTAGGTCAAAATTTAATAACAGCACAATAGAGTTATTTGACACTTACGAGAAAATTGGTGCAAATGATACTACAATCAATGATGCTCACAATCGTTCTAACGGATGTCAATTAAGAGGTACTTATAGGATGGATTCAGAAAGTGAATATGACATTGTGGAAGACAGCCATACTCAGAATGCATTAAAACAGCCCTCTGCTGGTGTGAATGGGACAAAATTTAATAAGATGATACCACAAGATTATGAGCCAATATATTTCTATGGATCCAGTACCACACAAATAAAAGAGCTCACTGGAAAACAAATACTTTTCGATGATGAAAGATATTATGGAGCACATAGACCAGTGCCTAGGAGAGCAGCTGTACGTCTAAGAGTGGATGGGGTTGAAGACAAACCCAGTTCTGAAACAGTGAAGGAGGAAACACCAATAGCCAAAAGGAAGTGCAGTATGCTGAGCCACTGACACCAAATGACAAAGGTCACACTCAAGATGTGCAAGCTGAAGATGAACATTTCTATCACTGTCTTGAGCTAAACAAACAAACAAATGCTGAAAAATACATCAGTGGTCACGCAACGGATAAAGGAGGTGCTACAAATGCCCCAACACCATTCAATTTTGATCACTGTGAGTTTGATGACCCTATGTATAAAGGCATCCCTCGTATGGTACTAAAGCAGACAAACAGTACATTGAACAAAATGTATCATGATAATAATATTGCATTTCCAGAGGAGGTATCATGTATTGGGGATGTGAATGTTCATCCAGACATGCTTAGTCTCGAGGAAGACAACAATACACCAGGATACAGTGATCCAGATTGGTTGGATGACACTAACATCTCCAATGGCCAAAAAGACACAAGATTTAGAGTGGATCGACACGTTTGATGATTCTACACTGTAGTATGCATAACATTACATATCTCAATTGAGGTTTCTTAGGCTGGTTTACATAGCGTCATCCATCATGGAGTAAATATTCACCTATAGCTATTATTGTGTGCTTTAAGATTGTCACCAACAACAGTTTCAATTTTTATGATGATTGACAAACTCTGTGTACTATACACGATTATATAAAACTAGCTAGTTGCATAATATGTGACAAACAACATATTCATTCACACTTTCATTGTGACAGTAGGTTTTCCTCATGAAAGTTACATTTATACAAGAATTGCATAACCTGAGAACCAGCACAGGTGATTTTAAAACCACTATTACATCCATACATGCTGACAGCTATAGCTATATAACCTGGCCAGTTAGAGCCTCCCCCGGCCAGATCACTATTAATCTACAGTCAAGGGGGAAGGATCTAGTAACTCTTGCAGCATTCCTTGCCATGTAACTATTGACAGTGGGATTCAGTGGTTGATGTACAGTTCACACAAATAGCAATAATATCATCCCTTCTCTGTCTAAAATACTTCCTCATGCATGCACCACTGTTCCTATCACAGTCGGTATAGACAAGTATAGGGATGGCCTGGATATGTCATATTGGTAACAAGTATGTTTGATGTCACAATCATGGCTGAACAACTATACGTTAATATAGCGCGCATGCGCAGATGAAGACCACACCCCTCACTGGAGGCCAAGAGTAGCTGATCAAACTCACCGTGTAATGGCGAAGTTCTCACTCCGCTCGAACGTCGAATCTACCACCAGACCATGACAAAGAGCAGACATCGCTTCTCGCTTCGCTCGAGGCTCGGTGGCCTGCCGAGCAGGCCTGTCGAAACGCGCGGCGCTTGCGCCGCTCGCTCGAGCTTGAGAATGCATCTCTATGGCCCCTAGGCCTTGGCAACCTCGTTTGTGCACACGGCACAACAATTCTGACCAATCGTGAGTCTTCTGAACTTGTAGGAGAGCGCATCTTTTATGCCCTCCAGGTTAGGACACGGACTATATAAGAAAATTGATCGTCTGAAAAATATTTTTCGTTGTATATATATAATAATTAATAACTCAGAATTTTAAGATTTTTAACACTCATACTCATGATCTATCAGCCCCAAAACATCCATGGAAATACCCATACATTAGGTTCTTGCAAGAACCTTGCATATCAGGCTTGCAGCAAAATCTTACACATCTTGCCTGAAAATCTTGTATGCTTGCTCAAAAATCTTGCAAATTGCAAGAGAAATGGCCACAATCTTACAATAACTTGCAAGAATCTTACAAGCACTGGCTTGCAAGACTTCTTGCAAGCCTTGCAGCCATGCAAGACATTAATCTTGCATGCAAGAATCTTACAAGAGTCAGGATAATCTTGCATGACTACTATACTGCATGCACATGGATTGTTGCTATGGAAACCAGTTGCTCCACCCACATCCTTTCAGTATATGGTTATTCTACACAATAATAAGATCACATACACACTACAATAATAATAATTATTATAGTACAAATAATTGTGCATTTATGGTCACTGATATGTTTATATTATTATAGTAGAAAATCAGGTAGCCAGTGTTTATCAGAAAATTCTTGTGGGGTTCAAGGTGCTTGTTCTCCAGATCAGCTACCTGAATAATAACATAAATATTACAATAATAATATTATCTGATGATTATGATAACAATATTATTTAATTTATTATTATGACATTGTGTTTCATTGAGGTATGCTTATGTAAGGTGCATGCGTGCAGGGATGAATGCTGGGATACATAACACAACACTTCAAGAAAAGTAGAAATATCACCTATTGTATATTGTGCTATGAAAATATTAATTCCTATAATTTAACAGCTGAATTGAATAGAAATTCTGTGTCGTATCCTATACCTCTTCTGTTAGGTTTATGACTAGCGTTGAACCCAGGCCCTTTGAGGGGGAGGAGAAAGGACCTGGTACCTATTGCACACCCATGCGCCAACTACCCCAAGAAAACTTGGGGTACTATGAATGATTGTACGCTTTATTGCCCTCTTGCTGCGGCCTATAGGGTACAAAGCTACACCAATGTGACATCGCTTCGTACCCTACGCACGGGAGGCCCGAGGAGAGCGAAAAAGCATACAGTCGTTTGCGGCACCCCAACTTTTCTTGGGGTAGTTGGCACATGCGCATGCAATAAGTACCAGGCCCTCTTTCTTCCTCCTGCCAGGCCTGGGTACAAGGCTAGTCTACGACATAATTTGCATGCTGATTGCTAGAGATGGTCACTGTAGCTACTCAGACTTCAGGTCACACATCAATGAAAAATATTAAACACTGTCAAGCTATTCTGTTAGGAGTTAACGATCAGTTGATATAAATCATAAATTATTCTGTTTGCATGCATGCACAATGGGTAATGTACATATCATGTAATCTATTAATTTTGTCTATCTGTCGTCATCATTATCCAGACGTACAACATCATTGTATAACCTGAGACTGAAATTCAATCTCATGCCAACACGAAAAGATACTGTGTAATGCCCAAGAGGTATAAGAGGTATAACATGCATAATCTGAAATTGATGAGACCCATGGCCAGAGGTTAACTAAAGCAGCAATAGTCCAGGTACATACATGTACATACTACTCAAAGTGTACACCTACTCAAAGTGAACCGTCAAGGAATGTTGCTCGAAGCTGAGCATCCAACAGTTACTAATAATAGCATGATTTCACCAGATAAGGGATATCACACGGTATTATGCATTATCGGGGAAATGTCACTGAATGCATTGAGACTATAGTAATGATAGGTCCATAGGTCTTGGAGAATGGTTGAGGCATGTAACGACGCAAATGTGATCCCGATCCGTTCGCGATACGCCGGTACGTGTAATATACGCCGCCGCGATCGCTGGACGATATGGATGGGAGGGGCTGGGAGGTCAGGGGATGGATTGCAAATGGTTAGCAGAGTAAGAGTGTGGGAGGTCTGGGAATGGGTGCGAATGGTTAACAGGGTTAGTGTGGGAGGGCTAGGGGCTGGGTGGTGTAGGGTTTGTCTATAAAATAGTTGAAATAACGGCTGCCAGCAGCAACAACGGTGGTGGCCGAGTGGTTGGACTCTTAATGTATGGGACGGAATAGAGCGGGTTCAAATCTTGCTGTACACTTTGATTTTTTTTTTCCCTGTCGAATTTTTCTAAGTGTTGATAGATCGCATTTGCGTTAGATCGCATTTGCATCGTAACAAGGCATCCAAAGCTATTATAAGGGTAAAGCTAGCTGTGCGTATAATTATCTAATATGCTACAATGGATATGTAGGCCCCTACTAGTAGCTGAGTTGTAATGGCAACCAAACCATCAAACATGGCAAAATTGAGCTTGAAATACTCATGATTTTATCTAGTCTGAAATTTGGGGGGGGGGGGGGGGGGGGGGGGGGGGGAACGGGACAATGGGCTGCCCGAGGGGGTGGGTGTGGGAGGGGGTGTGACGTGCATGCACAAAGTTAAAGCATTAATTGATTAGTGGTCCTATAAGCAACACAATAATATATACTTATTGCCATAGTAGAACGACGATACCGGGAAATATCACGAGTTCATTGTTACGAGTGCGAAGCACGAGTAATAGTGCAAAAGGCAATGAACGAGTGGTATTTCCGAGGTATCGTCGTTCTACTATGGCAATAAGGTATTTATCGTATATTTAAGAAGCCTATTCTGTACTCGAGCTTTAGTAGCTCGAGCGGCAAAGCTAAGAAGGGACTGCTACGTTTCGGCGATGGCCGCTGTCATTTCAGGCACCGAAGACTAAGGCGTATAGCTAAGTAAGGTAAGGGCAGCGGCACCGTGGCTCATTTATCTAACTCGGGCAACAAAAATGACTGATAGCAGCAACTTACTTTCTTCTCTGGCGCTCAACGTTCAACCATTGTTCAACGTTTCAATATGGCGATCATGTGACGAACACGACTGATACGGATTTTGCACGTGACGAACACGACTGATATGGGAAATTATCATACGTGTTTCTGCCCACGCGTTTCCCATATGTTTGTATTACGGGTCAAAGTTCAATATACAATAATAGTAATTGAATTTACATTGAATCTAGAGGGGGAGGAGAAGCTGAGGGTTGACTGGCCACTAAGGCATTTAGCATTGGTCATGCACACCTGTAACTATCAACCACAGCTCTAGCCGATCACGTACCATATAGCGGGAAATTTTTGAGGGAAAAAACTTTCGCGGATCGGTAGAAAGGAGCTTTTCACAGAGAAAACTTTTGTGGAATGGTAGCATAATGGGTGTGGCATGCCTAGAATTTCGTGGAGAAAACTTTCGCGGATGGCTGAAAAATCGCGAAATTCGTGAAAGTTTCTCCCTCGAAAGTTTCCCGCTATACGGTACTTTCTGCTCATGCACACAAGTGAGAGTCATTGTCACCATTCACTGCAGTGATCTATTGTTCAAAGAGTGTTCACTTGCACTTTGCAAGCAACAGCAGGATGCACATGAAATACATACCAGGTATAGACTGCAAATAAGACTGCAGGAAAACATTGGGCAAGTGAAGGAATTTGCTCCGGAAGCAAAATAATAAATAAAGTGGGATGCCCCTCACCACCTAATCTCCTCCCCAGGCCTTCTGGGGGGGGGGGGGGGGGGGGGGGGGGGGGGGGGGGGGGGGGAAAGGCCTGAACAGCACCACAATCGCTAGTACAAAGGTCAGGAGGTCATTCTGTATTCTTTAGACAAATGGACCGTTTCACTTGTTAGCACGTGGTAGGAATTAGTTTACGGACACTTTAATTTTACAGTAAATTAGCTATATGGAAAATGTAGTGCATGCACATGCAGTGGATATTACCAGGTCTTCCTTTCCTCAGAAGGCCTGGGGACGAGGCTACTCACCACCTGGCCCCTCCAAATATGATAAATACTAGAAATTTTTATATTATTCAAAATTACCTTAAAATGCAGCAGAAAAGTCCAACTGTCATGACATTGTATTTGTCCAGAATTGCATAGCTAGCTCTTATAGTGTCCTCAGTCTGGTGGCTACCCTCTCTTTCAGAATTGAATTATAAAGGAAAGAGGTATTTACCGTCAATGTAGAATAGGTACAGCGAAAGTTGACAATTTAAAGTGGATTGCCCCTGCTATTAGATAGCGGCTAGCACCTTTAGCTATGCTCTCCCATAAATATCAAATATCATACCAATTAAGTTCAAAACTCTGCCAGACCTTCTGACTCGAACTGTAACTCTTCAATAAAGCTTTTGTAGAAATTTTCTTTGGTTCATACCCAATGAAAGTTCGCTCTTCTGTGCAGCTGCAGGCAACTGAAACTCAGCTGCGATACGGCGGCCCGCGCATCATGTGACTTGAAACGACCAATCAAATGCAAGCAGAGCGCGGTCGTGGCGGGATACTAGTGCGAGCATTCGATCGAGCAGAGCTGACTTCGTGTTCATTCTTGTCTTTGATGCTCACCAGGAGAAGAGCCTGCAAACTGAACGATGACAAACGACCCGTGTCCTCTTAGAGATACGCTCCTTCGAGCTAGATCGAGTTGACCACACCTCCTTTCGGTAAATACAGGCACTAATAATAATAATACACGTACATATAAATATTTAATATAGATCTATATCTCTCTCTCCTTCTCTGTCAGGTGTCTGAACTAGATGCTATAGAAAGTTTATTATATCTTCAGAATGGAAATCTTTTTAAGACAGATAAGTTGTGAATGCAGGGAGTAAATACAATGAACAATCACTCTGGCTAAACTTCGTAGCAGTCTGGGACCAGCGTTTAATATACTGGTCAGTTACGTACATACAGAGACACACTGGTCAGTCGACTTAGCTGTTTATCAGCAGTTACACTGTTCAATTACGGACATGACACACTGATCAGTCGACTTAGCTGTTTATCAGCAGTTACACTGTTCAGTTACGGACATACAGAGACACACTGGTCAGTCGACTTAGCTGTTCATCAGCAGTTACACTGTTCAGTTACGTACATACAGAGACACACTGGTCAGTCGACTTAGCTCAGTTACGTACATACAGAGACACACTGGTCAGTCGACTTAGCTGTTTATCAGTAGTTACACTGTTCAGTTACGGACATGACACACTGGTCAGTCGACTTAGCTGTTTATCAGCAGTTACACTGTTCAGTTACGTACATACAGAGACACACTGGTCAGTCGACTTAGCTGTTCATCAGCAGTTACACTGTTCAGTTACGTACATACAGAGACACACTGGTCAGTCGACTTAGCTGTTCATCAGCAGTTACACTGTTCAGTTACGTACATACAGAGACACACTGGTCAGTCGACTTAGCTGTTTATCAGCAGTTACACTGTTCAGTTACGGACATGACACACTGGTCAGTCGACTTAGCTGTTTATCAGCAGTTACACTGTTCAGTTACGTACATACAGAGACACACTGGTCAGTCGACTTAGCTGTTCATCAGCAGTTACACTGTTCAGTTACGGACATGACACACTGGTCAGTCGACTTAGCTGTTTATCAGCAGTTACACTGTTCAGTTACGTACATACAGAGACACACTGGTCAGTCGACTTAGCTGTTTATCAGCAGTTACACTGTTCAGTTACGGACATACAGAGACACACTGGTCAGTCGACTTAGCTGTTTATCAGCAGTTACACTGTTCAGTTACGGACATGACACACTGGTCAGTCGACTTAGCTGTTTATCAGCAGTTACACTGTTCAGTTACGGACATACAGAGACACACTGGTCAGTCGACTTAGCTGTTTATCAGCAGTTACACTGTTCAGTTACGTACATACAGAGACACACTGGTCAGTCGACTTAGCTGTTCATCAGCAGTTACACTGTTCAGTTACGGACATACAGAGACACACTGGTCAGTCGACTTAGCTGTTTATCAGCAGTTACACTGTTCAGTTACGGACATGACACACTGGTCAGTCGACTTAGCTGTTTATCAGCAGTTACACTGTTCAGTTACGTACATACAGAGACACACTGGTCAGTCGACTTAGCTGTTTATCAGCAGTTACACTGTTCAGTTACGGACATGACACACTGGTCAGTCGACTTAGCTGTTTATCAGCAGTTACACTGTTCAGTTACGGACATGCAGAGACACACTGGTCAGTCGACTTAGCTGTTCATCAGCAGTTACACTGGTCAGCTACGTACATACAGAGACACACTGGTCAGTCGACTCAGCTGTTCATCAGCAGTTACACTGTTCAGTTACGTACATACAGAGACACACTGGTCAGTCGACTTAGCTGTTTATCAGCAGTTACACTGTTCAGTTACGGACATGACACACTGGTCAGTCGACTTAGCTGTTTATCAGCAGTTACACTGTTCAGTTACATACATACAGAGACACACTGGTCAGTCGACTTAGCTGTTCATCAGCAGTTACACTGGTCGGCTACGTACATACAGAGACACACTGGTCAGTCGACTTAGCTGTTTATCAGCAGTTACACTGTTCAGTTACGTACATACAGAGACACACTGGTCAGTCGACTTAGCTGTTCATCAGCAGTTACACTGGTCAGCTACGTACATACAGAGACACACTGGTCAGTCGACTTAGCTGTTCATCAGCAGTTACACTGTTCAGTTACGGACATGACACACTGGTCAGTCGACTTAGCTGTTTATCAGCAGTTACACTGTTCAGTTACGGACATGACACACTGGTCAGTCGACTTAGCTGTTTATCAGCAGTTACACTGTTCAGTTACGTACATACAGAGACACACTGGTCAGTCGACTTAGCTGTTCATCAGCAGTTACACTGGTCAGCTACGTACATACAGAGACACACTGGTCGGTCGACTTAGCAGTATGCTAATTGTATCACAACTTAAGATAAGATTTATTTATTTTGATCTAATGTTGTTACTTGTAGGTACCACGAGATTGAGAGAACAGTATTACGCATTACGCTTGTGAGGATCATGGTATTGGTGTCCTGAGACAAGATTGATTAAGGCTCAGCCACTTGATTTCTCAATTTGTTATGGTAAGGGATGTGACTGTTGTGTGTGTGTAGGGGGGGGGAGGACTTGGTGCAGTTGTTAAGTTGCTTATAAGCCCGAACCCAACTGTAAATTCGGGGGCCTGGCCTTGTGCTGGGGTGGACATGACCATTGTCGGTGGGAATGTGGCTGTGGCCTGTGTGGAGTCACGGCCTTTCCTCAGTCGGCTAGTGCCATGCCCCTGCAGTCACTGTCTCTGCTGTAGTGGGATTGTTCTCGTGCTAGGCCCGAGGCTAGAAGTAGCACCCTGGAGCAATGGTCCACGCCAAAGTAAAGGACCAGGGTATCATAATTATTAAGAATTAGGATGGCCCATCCATAATCCATGACATGTGTATGTACTCTGTGTGTGTGTGTGTGTGTGTGTGTGTGTGTGTGTGTGTGTGTGTGTGTGTGTGTGTATATGAGCGAGAGAGACATAGCCAATTTCATTTACGTCTACTACATGCACTGTAGGATTCTATGATGTCAAAAGTTTGGTGTGGACTTCACCAAGAGTATACTCTTTACTTCACTTACTACAAGAATGTTAATTATTACTATAATATTATTATTATGATGATGATGATGAAATGATGTGTTGCTATACGCTACTATACAACGTTAATGGGTAAGGGTCGCCCATACTAATGAGCCCCTGGATACGATCTTTTGGTAAAGATCGTCATCATGCTACTACGTCAAAATTTGTGAGATGCCCAACACATCTTGCAAGACGCCAAGCACTTTCTTGCAAGAAATCTTGCATCTTTATTTTTGAAGTCATCTAACTGCAAGATTTTGCTGTAGAATGCAAGATTCTTGATGCCCATACATAAATCCTGCAAAATCTTGCAAGATTTCTGAGGGTAAGTAGGTGCAAGATACCACTTGCATGAATTGTGTAAGATTCTTACAAGATCTTGCTAGAAGCTTCTGTATGGGTAGTGTTGCCAGGTTGATACATTGTGTACTTCTTGGTATTGTTATCCCTATTTCATCCTTCAAATGTGTTTTTCTGTAACCATTACATTATTATGATACAATACAAGATGGTCTATATATGATACTGAAAGATCCGAGAATATTTGTCATGAGCCTTAAATTTGTAAATTCAGTGAAGAATAACATAATTACTTGGTAATTGGTGAATGGATTTTGCTACTTGCCATTTTTACCTAGTGTAAAAAGCTAAGGGAATAGCCAGGCCATTGACTGCGTAGCCGCACACAACCAAGATTGAATTGAGTCTGTGCATACTTCTGAATCATCAGTAACAATGCAGAGAAGTGATCGTCTACTTATTTATGTTTTGGGAGCCTTTAGTACTCTTCTGCTCATTATATTAGTTGGAGTAGTGGTTCTACTTTTATTGATACTATATTATGCGCACAAGAAAACCAGTAAGTCATGTACGGCCAGTATAATTGTCTACATTGTCAAGTATAATAGTAACTATATTTCGCCATAGATGAGCTGTACTCTAGGGATTCCGAAGTCGTGTCTAGTCATACAAAGAATGAGCAGAGTGTCACAGCTGAGTAAGTAATAATAAATATTATCATTATTACTAATAATATTATTTGGCCACACTCACTCTAGATGATCTGATCTAGTATTATATTGAACACTTATTATACAGATTTGAGCGAGAATATGATGAAATTTGTACCATCCAAGAGAGAGTGGGTGAAAGAGAACATTCCGAATATCAGGCATTGAATCTTGGTGAGATGAATGATGAAAGCATTTACATGAGAGTTATGGCCATAAAGTAATAGATCAACTGTCATCATCATAACATACTCATTGAGCTAATTATATGCATGTAGTGCACATCTTATCTCCATATTAAGTCTATATATTATTGTTGCTTGCATAGTTACTGTATAATTATTATTGCACTAAAATTTAATAATAAATTTTTAAGATCCAAGAAACTGATTATCGGTGATGCTCCTATAGTTCAAAAGTACAACAGACTGAGTGTATCATCTGAATTGAGGTCATGCAGTCAAGCAAGTTTACATAGCATCATCCAGCATGGAGTAAACATTCACCTAACTATATTATTATTGTGCGCTATAAGATTTCCACTAACAACAGACTAATGTTTCAAAATTTAATTATACAATGACTGGGAAAGTCTGTGTACTACATAACTATTGGTTGCATAATATTATGTGACAAACAACATCTTTATTCACACTTTCATTGTACATACATGACATTGTGTTAGGTAAACATTTCAAAGTCTGCAGATGCATCACCAGCAGTCTGTCTGCCGCAGTGTAGTTAGCCACATTAATATTTATATGATGTAACTATAATAAAGTCTGTTCATGCAGTGAGCTAGCTCTCTTCTGTTATGTCCAGTATTTTGGGTAGGGATAAGGGATGAGAATACTCTTTACTATTTCCCTATCGTTAATTTTCTTAGATTTAGCTGTGTATAATTATTATGTATTCAATTTGTCAAAATCTTCTCAGAGACCCACGCAATGGATTAAGGTGATACTATATGTGGTAGCAATGGTAATAATATTATTACTACAGCAACAATATTAATTTTGATAGACCGTTGTGTGTATGTGTGGTAATGCAAGTATAGTAACAATTCATGAGTTTCTCCATTAAAATTTTGTATCTGAATTGTACAGTCATGTGAACGAGAACAAAACTATTATTTTTGCACTTGAGTTTCTAGTGTAGCTTGGTTTTGCACACATACACTCAACTCAGGAATAGTAATCATTATTTGTAGACATCTAAGAGGACTCCAAATAGTACTAGTAGTATGAAATATCTTAGATTAACTGTGCATGTGTAAGCAATATTTGATTGACTGTTGTGTGTATGCGTGGAACTTCTAAATACATAATCATCCGCAATTGCAAGTATTGCTGCAATGATTTGTGAGAGATTCTCCATTAATTTTGTATCTGAATTGTACAGTCATGAACGAAAACATTCCTGTTTAATCATAGCTCAGTTTTGCACACATACTGTAACAATCAACACAGAAAAGCAGTAATCACTGTTTGTGGACGTCAAAGTAGACTCCAAGTAGTACTGCATGGTAGTATAAAATATCTAGTCACGAGTACTTTTGTATTGATCTGTTTCTCACTTAACAGCTATGCTTTATATTAACACAGTTGTTAATTCTTTCAGTGTGATATCCGCTAATTGGGTTTGATTTATTGTACACTTCTTGAGCTATACATGACAATAATACTACAAAGATCTTATGATTGTAAGATCTTACGTACAAAAAACATTAAGGCAACACTCAATTATAGCTGCTTAGTGCTTTAACTACTAACAATAGCTATTAGTAAGTAGAGGGATCGTTTGAACGGTGCACATCATACGGATGGCAGGATTAATCAACTCAGTAGCCTTGATACTGGTATTCTGCTCTCTTGCATTCGCTAATGGACTTGATTGCACAAGTAAGAAATGTGCATAGTAATAATTACATCATATTTATGGAAAATTTTTTATCACAGATCGTTGCTGTTACTACTATAGCATTGTACCAAAAAATGTCACCACGATTTCATGCAATCCTCAAGGCATGAATATCAGCTGGCTGTGTTATATTAACACACCACCTAATGACATGAGTGTTTCTGTCCAATGGTATAAAGCTGGACCAGGGACTGCAGAATGATATTATGGCAGAGGGAGAACTACTCTCAGAGTTAAGTGGCAAGTATAGCTTTACCGTCACTCGACAATTATTAGCGGTTAATAACCAAAGTGATCTATATGGGCTTTTTTGGGATGAGTCTGTGCTTACAATTCACAATTTCAACAGCAGTATTGATGATGGCTATTACTGATGTCAAATAGTAGCCAATGGGATTTGTCCACTTGAGCCATCACCCACTGGGTACCTGGCTCTCGACCAATTCCCAGTGGAGAAGTGTTCAGTCCACCGATTCCATTTCACTGATGCTGTAATGCCACCTATATGCGCAGAAGGGACGTTGTGCCATGCAGAAGAACAGACTACTCTAGCAAGTGATGAAAGAGTCAATAACCATACTAGTTCTGAGTCAATATTAATCACATCAATGACTGTGATATTGTACGGCATCATTGGAGGGCTATTATTAATCATTATCTTCCTCCTGCTGATCATTGTGGCTTGTACCGTGTGCAATGTTAGAAGTCGTAAGATGAACAAAGCCATCAAAGGTAAACAATTACAGAAATCCACTTCTACTTGGACAAAATTAATACTAAAATTGCTATAATTTTTCAGCAAATAAATATAAGCACTACATTGGACCCTCACTCAATGTTTATAACGATCAGCCAACTAAATCTGACAATGACGCAATAGAAATGGATCCACCCGGAGGAACAAAAGGTAGCCTAAGCTTAGCAATAGGTTAGAACGTATCATTCATTTGTAATTCACTTCCCAATAGATACACCGGGTCGGAAGCAACCACTTCTTCCTCCCAGCAACAATGCCACTCAAGCAATACAAGAACCAACCATGCATATGTTGACTTCAAGCGATGATGAAGTCAAGTATGCTAAACCAGGGGCTGTGTGTCAGCCTCATTTGAATCCACTGGAGGTTTCGACACATTCTGAGCCAACCCAGTATCAAGGCCTCAGAGCAAGTGGAGTGAATGTAATATCAGCCTACCATATACCCCAAGTAGGGAAGCGTGAATATGGTAGTGGAGGAGTCAAGGCTGATCCAATGTACGCCAATCTACCAAAGTGAAGATTGAGCCCCTAGTACAGTACTCTGACAATATAATTATTAAATTTTATACCCTGTAGATACACACACTCATAATCACAGTAAGTACCATAACATGTACTAGTTTTATAATAGATTAATGCATTCTCAACTTCCTTGTACTGCTGCAATGCTGTTTAGTTGTTATTCTTGCTATACCCCATGCAATATTATTGCCTGTTCACGTAATATTAGTATCAATATTAATATTTATTTGGCCATGAGCAGAGGCTGAGGCGGTGGTAATGCATAGTGCCGACGCTGGTTGGTACTAAACCTCCCATCCTATATGTTGGACCTGATGAGTAGGATCCCGCTGGGGACCGCCCCTGCCAATTATTGATGAATGATTATAGCTTTGAAATAACTTGATATGAGGTGGGTTGCCAGTGGTGGGTGACTTTGATAATGAGGCTAGCTGTAGCACTCTTAGATAAACATTTACACAAGTTATATGACATGATGTAAATGATCTAATAGAATCAGTGTGTATGTTGCCAACAAAGTTACTGTCAAAACCACTATATTGACGACCTTTACCACATACACCATTTCAACTATGCAACTATTGAGTGCATGGTCAAATTTTCATAATAGAATAGAATCAGTGTGCATGTTGCCAACAAAGTTACTGTCAAAATAACCTGACTCACAAAATCGTTTTTGAAATAGCAATGCACCATAAAATAACAGCAATCAAGGAAAAGTACGTACTCAGACTCTAAGATATATATGAGCTACATGTTTTCCCCTTTGATACACATAGCTGTAGCTCTCCCAGTACAGATATTCCTATATTGACCTGAAATAATGGATGCATTATGTGCTGAATGATAACCAAAACCTGCTAAGTTACAAACACTGTGCACACATGGGACATGCCAAATCTCCAGTTTTTACAAACATCCTACCTAGTCATGTGCCAGGAGGCGTATAGATGAATCATGCAAGCATCTGCAGCTGGTTGCCATCAATAAATTGAAAATGGGTCTAGTGAAGAAGTTGTCAATGATGTTTATAATAGTCATCTGGATAACAGAGTATTTGACAAGAGCTCAGTGCAATGGTACAATATTATAGTATTGGACTGGTAATATTGAACATAATTACGTTATTACTTGTATTTAGAATTGGATGAGTGCTGTTACAGCTATGCCTCTGTTCCTCGCAATGATACTTTCTGTGTTCCAGAGGGAGAACAAGTGGACCTCCACTGTGTGATCAACAATCCCCATGATAATTTCACAAATCTAACAGTGACGTGGTTTAGAAGTACAACAGAGGACATGTCAGAATTTGATGAAATACCTGCCACATCTGAAGAGTACAGATTTAGTAATTTTATTTCAGGCAGTTCATTATCACTGATTAATTGCAGTCATGAGATATACAGAGATACCTATTCACTACTAATCCTTCACTTCACCCAACATAATAATGGTTACTATTGGTGCCAGCTTTCCATCAATAATACACTAGTACAGTCTTCTCGTCGAGCTCATTTCTCTGTTGGAGACTGTAACATTACAAATCAAGGTTATTATAGGTTGGCAAATTTAAGACTCGGTGAGAACAGATGTGCAAAATATGTGGCCACTGAATCAGATACTGGTTTGACAACAAAACTTAATTACGAATCACCTAGGATATTTTCTGTTACTTCATCATTAACACAATTATCCTCAGTAACAGTGCAGAATGTAGCCACTGAATCAGATTCTGAATCATCCACAAGATTGTCTTCAGTAACTCAGCAGGAAAAAGAAAGTGACAGGTTAATTACTTACATAGCTGGAATCTTTAGTGCACTTCTGCTTATAGCTCTATTGGGAGTATTGGCGCTAGCACTTTCGTTTGCATCTTATGTACACTATCAAAGGAAAAAGACCAGTAAGCTGCATGAATGGAAGTAATCATAATCATTATACCCAATAAATTAAATCTATTTTAACACAGAACATCAGTGTGAAGTCACTGCTGAGTAAGTTTGTTACCTACAGTATTTTTGACACACTTATCAACCCTACACATTATAAACCAATAATTAGACTTGAAAACCAAGAATATAATGACATCAGTACAGGCAGAACTCAGTCTACAGCTACGGAGGGGGAAAACCATGTATATCAGACATTAAAGCTGAATGAAATGAATTATGAAAGTATGTATTTTTTTTTTTTTTTTTTCAAGGCGACCTGAACACTAAGCAGAAAAAAAAATTGTCGAAAAACCACCATATAATCGAGCTGGGTGCATGCAGCCTAAAATTTAATATCAATTTTGTCAAAAAGTTGGTAAAGGTCGTCACGTTTATGTGCGCGCGTGGCCCCGCCCCTCACGTAGCGCGTGGGCGGAAACATTGCAAACGCATGGCTTCCCTGTACAAACATATGGGGAAACTTCAAAGGGCCGTAACTTTGATTCTAAGGCGTGAATCAAAATTCCTGAAGGTCAAATCTCTGCATTCGATCCATTCTGCGCGCCGGTGCAAAAATTGTGTCCCCAAGTGCTCCCAGTTCCCCCCTGAATTAATTAATTAAAAATCTTTTTTTTTTTTCAAGCAAGCCAATACACTAAGCAGAAAAAAATAAAACACCACAAAGTACAGGTGGAATGCCATAATTGAGGTTCAGTACCAGTGGCCCCTGCAACATGTTACATCCTACTAGTACTCAAAATCACCATAGCACACACACAAGGCTAGGGGAAAAGCACAAAACAATTTTAGTTGTTTCTCAACTCCATGTACTTTCCCACACATCTACGCATGCATAATGTAAAACTATAGCTGTATTACGCCACTTACCTCTCAGCAAAATGGGAGAGCTACTGCTGTGGCTGATTCTTCATCCATTCAACAAGCCTCTGGATACAATACCAGCTGCATGGTAGCCTATGCATGTACTAGCCTAGCGATTTTCTAATTAACGCACACCGGGACTCAAAACATTGCAACTGCGTGGCTTCTTATACAAACATATGGGGATACTTAAAAGGGCTGTAACTTTAATTCTAAGGCGTGAATCAAAATTCCCCAAGGTCAAATCTCTAGTTTCGACCCATTCTGCGTGCCCGTATAAAAATTACAGCCCCAGATGCTCCCAATCCTCCTGTGAATTATTTTTCTATATTTTTTTCTACTTAGTGTATAACTACTTAGTGTTTAATGTCTATAATACTTCTTGCATAGCAAAGGATGCACAATAGCTGACACAAAAAATAGCTAATCGTGTGTACACCCCATCGGGTTTGGGTTTGGGTATACCAAGATTATGTCAACAAAAACGTATTGAGAAATTATTGACCACAAATTTGTGCTAATAATGATCTATGCTGTAATACTTATCAAACAATAGTATTGAACAGATTCAGATTCAAATGCATTCCACAGAGGGTATAGTGATAAAACTATTCACAGTTTGTGAGTTGAATGATAAATTTTGCTACTAAAATTAGCTATAATATTAATATTGTGCTAGCATGGCATGGCACAGTCACACTACCTACCTTATAAGGAAGAATTGTGTATGAGGGTGAAATCATATTGTATAGAAGATGAGTCTACAAGCATCTGGTAGCCACCATTAATTTAATTTATATAGAATCGAAAATGGATCGAGTGAAGAAGTTGTCACTGATGTTCACAGTGCTCACCTGCATGATGGCAGAATTTTTAACAAGAGCTCAGTGCAATGGTATTATAATATTGCTTAGAAAAATTGTGGCATTGTAGTTACTTGTATTTAGAACTGGATGAGTGCTGTTACAGCTATGCCTCTGTTCCCCGCAATGAAACTTTTTGTGTTCCAAATGGAGAACAAGCCCTGCTCAACTGTGTGATTATCAACCCCCATGATAATTTCAAAAATCTGACGGTGACGTGGTTTAGAAGTACCACAGAGGACATGTCAGTATGTGATGAAGTATCTGCCACTTCTGAAGAGTATGATTTTTGGTACTTCGTTTCAGGCTGTGTAGATAATTCATTATCAGTGATTAATTGCAGTCATGAGCTATATCGAGATACCTTTTTTCTAACAATCCTTAACTTCACCCAATATAAAAATGATTACTATTGGTGCCAGCTTTCCATCAATAATACACTAGTACAGCCTTCTCATCGAGCTCATTTTTCTGCTGGCAATTGTAGCATTACGAATCAACCTTATTATAGATTAGCAAATTTAAGACTTAGTGAGAACAGATGTACAAAATATTTAGCTACTGAATCAGATACTGGTTTGGTAACAACTTGTGAATTGTCTGGGACATCATCAACAAGATTGTCCACAGGAACACAGTAGGAGAGAGAAAGAATTACTTTTGCAGCCACTGAATCAGATGCTGGTGTGACAACAGCTTACAAATCACCTAGTATTACAAGATTCTCCCTAGCAACACAGCAGGAGACAGAAAGTAACAAGCATATTACTTATTACGTAGCCACTGAATCAGATGCTGAATCATCAACAAGATCGTCTTCAGTAACTCAACAGGAGAAAGAAAGTGACAGGCTAATTATTTACATAGCTGGAACCTTTAGTGCACTTCTGCTTATAGCTCTATTGGGAGTATTGGTGCTAGCACTTTCGTTTGCATCTTATGTACACCATCAAAGGAAAAAGACCAGTAAGCTGCATGGAAGTATTTATAATTATTATACTCAACAAATTAAACCTATATAATATTATTTTAACACAGAGCATCAGACTGAGTGTGGAGTCACTGCTGAGTAAGTTTGTTATCTATAGTTATTTTGGCACACTTATCAATCCTACATAATATTATAACTATAGACTTGAAAACCAGGAATATGATGACATCAGTACAGGCAGAACTCAGTCTACAGCTACGGAGGGGGAAAACCATGTATATCAGACATTAAAGCTGAATGAAATGAATTATGAAAGTATGTATGCCAAGATTATGCCAACAAAGAAGTAGAAATTATTGATCACAAATTTGTGCTGATAATGATTTATGCTGTAATACTTATCAAACAATAGTATTGAATAGATACAGATTCAAATGCATTCCACAGAGAGTAGTGATAAAATTATTCACAGTTTGTGAGTTGAATAAATTTTGCTACTAAAATTAGCTACACTGTGCTAGCATGGCACAGTCACACTACCTACCTTATAAGGAAGAATTGTGTAATAATATTGTATAAAAGATAAGTCTACAAGCACCTGATAGTCATCACTAGAATCTAAAATGGATCTAGTGAAGAAGTTGTCACAGATGTTCACAGTACTCACCTGCATGATAGCAGAATTTTTAACAAGAGCTCAGTGGAATGGTATGATAATACTGCTTAGATAAATTGTGATAATAATTATGGTATTAATTGTATTTAGAACTGGATGAGTGCTGTTACAGATATGCCTCTGTTCCCCGCAATGAAACTTTCTGTGTTCCAAATGGAGAACAAGCACTGCTCAACTGCGTCATTATCAATCCCCATGATAATTTCACAAATCTAACAGTGACTTGGTTTAGAAGTACCACAGAGGACATGTCAGAATTTGATGAAATATCTGCCACTTCTGAAGAGTACAGATTTAGTAACTTCGCTTCAGGCAGTGTAGATGAATTATCACTGATTAATTGCAGTCATGAGCTATATCGAGATACCTTTTTTCTAACAATCCCTAACTTCACCCAATATAAAAATGGTTACTATTGGTGTCAGCTTTCCATCAATAATACATTAGTACAGCCTTCTCATCAAGCTCAATTTTCTGCTGGCAATTGTAGTACTATGAATCAACCTTAGCAAATTTAAGATTTAGTGAGAACAGATGTGCAAAATATGTAGCTACTGAATCAGATGCTGGTTTGACAACAACTCATGAATTGTCTGGGACATCTTTTGTTGCTTCATCAACAGAATCATCAACAAGATTGTCCACAGTAACACAGCAGGAGAGAGAAAGTGACAAGCTAATTATTTATGTAGCTAGTAGCCTCAGTGCCCTTGTACTAGTGTTTGGAGCACTGATAATAGTACTGTCTATACTTTATCTATGCAAATTTCATAACAGAGTAACAAGTAAGTCTCAATTAACCACAACATGGTGCTTCTGTTAGCCATCACATTATTATTTATTTACCTATAGCCACATCTAAACCTTATCAAGGGAATGATTCACACAAGTAAGTTATTTATGATCAGACTCCCATAATTATTATTGATGACTTATACACAATATATTATTGTAGCACCAGAAACCATGGCCAGAGTGATGCAAGGGCGACAACTGCTTCTTCAATTGAGGCTCAAGCTTCAGTACAAGTTACTAGATCATCTGAAGATGATGATGTTTACAGTGTTGTGAGTGATGATTCCTTCCAGATAATCAATCATCACGTCATGCTCTACCGTATGAAGTTGCTATATTTCAAGGACAGAGTCTATCTGATGGTACCCAAACGCTACAACCCATGACGGATTCCAAGGCATCTGCTGCTCTTCAACCCTATGATGAAGTGGATTACAGCAATCACAATCAACAGTATAGAGACAGTCAACCTTGCACCCAAATAAATGACGAACACCACACGTATGATGAGGTAAACTATGAAGCAAAAGGACAAAGCAAATCAATAGTGAGTGAGATAAAAGATAAAAAAGCAACTACTGCCTCTGAACTCTTTGATGATACAGTGTACAATGTAACACTTCATGCTAAGTCCACTAAAAACGTCAATGAAGATCACGATACGGAACTGAATGCACCAAAGAAACAAGAGGATCAACCTACATATAAATTCGATGATGAGCATGTGTATGAGAGCGCTGATCAATTCAGCAAAGGCCAAACAGCTACACCACCAACAACCTATGGGGATAAAGATAATAAAAGTGAAGAAGCGGATGGAACAAATTTTTATCATTCCCTAGAGCCATCAGAAAACGGGAAATTCTCCAACCCTGATAGTCACAGTATGCCCATAGATCATGAAAAAACCATTGCACAGGATAGTCAGTCAGGTTCAACCCAATATAAGTGCCAGTTTGATGACCCTATGTATGATAGCACTCCTCACCCTGGAGTGGATCCGACAGTCATTGCTAGTCCAAAGGCTGAGCTGGAAAACGATGAATTAGTTGTGCAGGGCAACCCAGGTCATCAAAGAACCATCATGCAGGATGATACTAATAGTTTGTCAGGGGATTGTGATCCAAATCTGTATAATTGTCAGTTTGATGACCCTATGTATGATAGCAATCCCCACCCTGGAGTAGACCTGACAGTCATTGCTGATCCAAAAGTTGAATTGAAAAACGATGAATTAGCTGCACAGAGCAATCTACCAAATTACAGGGGAGATGCCGAAACTTTACCAAGCATGTTCGATGACCCTACCTATGATGAATGTCATGTTGGACCCAATAAATAGTAAAATTAAACCTCTACACTTCCTCAAAACAAGATTCATATTCTGATATTGTTTTAACAATGAATTCAGTGTTTTTAGCTGTTTTCAACACTATACCATACAGACTGTCAGTTTTATGCATAACGTTAGAGATGTGTGCATTGTAGCTAATTTTGTAAACATCTAGATCATTGCTACTGATAATCAACATTATCAAGATAAAGCATGTTACTAAACAGACTCGTATCTTACTCTACCTCCTTCAATCCGTGATACAG
Source organism: Cliona cf. orientalis (assembly GCA_963930775.1). Taxonomy (NCBI): domain Eukaryota; kingdom Metazoa; phylum Porifera; class Demospongiae; order Clionaida; family Clionaidae; genus Cliona; species Cliona cf. orientalis. Next base: position 8,024,707 of record OZ005697.1, read on the forward strand.
GTGTTGGTGGGGTTCAACAGCCAAATTGAATGCTTGATAGCTACCATAATATTATTATACACTGTATACTGTGGTAATGCATGCTATACTATGAAATATATGTATCATGGGACCGCGTGTTGCTTTTATCCACAAATGATGTGTGTATTGCAGTTGCTAACTGTACCATGAGTAAACATACACCCAGTTGTTTGTCCATTAAAGTAGAATTTTGTAGAAGAACAGCTTGTGTTTTGTATTTTCAGTTCACAGTACGATGTGAAATTCTTATTATTAGTAACATTTTGGGCTCCTTTGCGCCTTAAATGGAAACATGGTTTGGTAATGATTGCCACACTATTGGGCATAATACTATGAACTCATGATGACATCATGATCACTGTGTTGTACTGAGCATGTGCAGTAAAGTATACCATAATGCTATACGTATCACTCTAAGGCCTATTCAATTAAATTAAATTAGCTACATTCTTATAGTAAATGTTGATCAAGTTTTCTCATAACACTGAAAGAGTTTCAATCCAGCAACGATTACCATAATATCTGTATGTAGCAATGAACATAATATTTCTTATAGATGCACACCACTATAACTATATAGATTGAATGTGCTTTTATGCTTGAATGTTAGAATCTGATGCTTAAGATAGACTTAATTAGTTTAGTCACATGCACTATTCCCAGCAGCAAACTGCTGTACTTATAAGGGGGCAGAGGATCACTTGTAGCTTATATTATATTTATAGTGTTAGCTAATCCCAAAACGATCAATTGGCAGTAGCTATCAAATTCAACACACATGCACAATAATTATAATATAATTATTACTATTATGCATGATTTAAGTGATACTCACTAATGCACAATATAATAGTTAGAGACTGAGTCCAAGGTCTCTACGCCTTTTAAGAGACCCGAAGGCCCTATGCTGTAGCATCCCGAGCGAAAGCGAGGGTGCTACTAAGGGTCTGAGGGTCTCTTAAAAGCGTAGAGACCATTGGACGAGGTCTCTAACTGATTTAGAATATAGCAACTGTAACGGTGGTAGTTGACCAGAGGACTAGGCTACTGTTGCACTGTGCATCTTTCTTTGCCCTTGGCTATACTTGTAGGTCTCTATGAGAGACCTCTGAGTGTCCAATCAGATCACAGTATTTGTTACAACTATAATATTATTCTAAGTACAACTAGGGGAGGTCTACATGAATATCAGCTGGCTGTGTTATATTAATACACCACCTAATAACATGAATGTTTCTGTCCAATGGTACAAAGCTAGACCAGGGACTGCAGAATCTGATATTATGACAGAGAGAGAACTACTCTCGGAGTTAAGCAGCAAGTATAGCTTTACTATCGATCGACAGGTATTAGCTGTTAATAACCACAGTGAATTAAATTTTGGGATCAGTTTGTGCTTACAATTCACAATTTCAACAGCAGCACTGACGATGGCTATTACTGGTGTCAAATCGTAGCCAATGGGACTTGTCCACTTGAGCCATCACCCACTGGGTACCTACCTGGCTCTCGACCAATTCCCAGTGGAGAAGTGTCCATACAATCTAGTATTCAATTTCATTCGGATCCTGTAGTGCCACCGATCTGTGCAGAAGGGATGTTATGCCATGCAGAAGAGCAGACTACTCCTACTCTAGCAAGCGATGAAAGAGTCAATAACCATACTAGTTCTGAGTCAATATTAATCACATCAATAACAGTCACTGTGATACTGTACGGCATCATTAATTGAAGGGTTATTATATTCTGCCTACTGATCATTGTGGCTTGTACTGTGTGCAATGTTAGAAGTCATAAGATGAACAAAGCCATCAAAGGTAAATAATTACAGAAATCCACTTCTACTTAGACAAAATTAATACTATAACTTTTCAGCAAATAAAGATAAGCACTACACTGGACCCTCACTCAATGTTTATAACGATCAGCCAACTAAATCTGACAATGACGCAATAGAAATGGATGCACCTGGAGGAACAAAGTTTAAAGGTAGCCTAAGCTGAGCAATAGGTTAGAATGTATCATTCATTTTTAATTGATTTCCCAATAGATAGATCGGTTCAGAAACAACTACTTCTTCCTCCCAGCAATAATGCCACTCAAGCAATACAAGAGCCAGCAACGCCAACTGTGCACGTGTTGACTTCAAGCGATGATGAAGTCAAGTATGCTAAACCAGGGGCTGTGTGTCAGCCTCCTGTGAACCCACGGGAGGTTTCAACACATTCTGAGCCAATCTTATCAAGGCCTCAGAGCAAGTGGAGTGAATATAATATCAGCCTACCATATACGCCAAATAGGTATAGTGGAGGAGTCAAGGCAGATCCAATGTATGCCAATCTACCAATGTGAAGATTGAGCCCCTTAGTACAGTAACTGCATGGACAAGTATTTTGACAAACATATTTGTACATAGCAAACACCAGATAAAACTATGAACAGTATTGAATACTCCAAGGAAACACCATAATAATTATTATGTAGATCACTGCAGTAGGGTAGAATCAGTGCTATAAGATTCTCAGTATAGGCAGTATTGTTTGTATTGCTGCACTTTCAATGTAACAATATTCTCATTATTACTAAAGAATACATGACATCGTATGTGATATCACACATTTACTCAAAGAATGCAAACTTATTCCTCAACACATGGACAATAATAGTCAGAAATAATAGTGTTACAATAGTTATTTGGTTTGAATTCAGCTAACAGAGAGTGAAAATCAACGGAGATTAAATAAGACTCAATGTCTCCGCTATTTGTGGTGCTCTTTTTGGTCCAACTACTATACACAGCTCACTGCAATGGTATAATAATATTACTGTGATCATGTTGAACCTTTATTATCATAGACTCCATTTTAGATGAATGCTGTTACATTTATGGCTCTGTTCCATATAACAACACTATCTGTGTTCCTGAAGAAAGTGCACTTATTTTAAATTGCATCATCTATAATCCGCGTGAGAACTTTACAAATTTTACAGTGACTTGGTACAGAAGTACTACAGGAGGTAGACTAAGACATGAACCATTATCGGATAGTTTAGAAGAGTACCAGTATAGAGCATATCACTCGTTAACACAGTCAGTTATGCTGACAAATTGTAGTCTGAACATCTATAGGGATGTTTATAGCATAGTAATACATAACTTTACCAAAGAGAAGAATGGTTACTATTGGTGCCAGCTTGCTATCAATAATACTAACACACAGCCTTCATACCGTGCTTGGCTCTATTCTGATCAGACCTGTGATAATTCCATATACCCGTACTTCAGGCTAGGATCTTTGAATGAAATTCAGTGCGCTCAATATGTCTCAAAGACATTTCCAGAACCGTTAACGACTCCAACATCAGTAACAACATTATCGATAAGTTCACGGATAATAGGAACTACGCTTTCAAGCAATGAATCGCTCATTCGTGTTCTTGGAAGCTTTAGTACACTTCTGCTTGTAGCGCTATTGGGGGTATTGGCACTAGCAACATCGTTTGTATTTTATGTCCACCATCTAAGAAAAAGACCAGTAAGTTGCATACCATGAGCACTTATGATAATATACCCAAAAAATTTAATACATAACATCAGCATGGAACCACCCCTGAGTAAGTTGATTTCGTTACCTTTGACATATCCAGTATTATGGGCGCATATTATATTTAGTCCATTATCAACTCTTCATTAAATTTCATATTAGGATTGAAACCCAGGACTATGATGACATTTGTGCGAGGAGAGCTATAGCTATTGAGGAAGAAAATCATGTATATCAGACATTAAAGCTGAATGAAATGAATTACGAAAGTATGTATTCCAAAATTACGCCAACAAAGAAGTAGAACTTAATCAAACCGACTGCACAAACTTGTGCTAATACTGACTTATTAATTGCATGATACTATTGAGTATAATATTATTCAGATTCATTATATTATGTAAGTCCACACAGAGTAAATCAAGAGTTATATTATGACAAACAGCTATTATAAGATTCTATGAACAGAATAATAAATTCAGTCACAACAGCATCTACTAAATTATAAACACTGTGCATGCTTGGGACTGCTATACATAATTTTAATGTACAGTTTTTATAAATACCCTACCTCATAAGGACCATTGTGTGGGTGAAGGCACAATAATGTGTTACGTATTAGGATCTAGTATTGCTGTCATAAGGATTCAAAAATGAAAAAGCTGTCACTGATGTTTATAGCATTCATCTGGATAGCACAAGTTCTGACAAGAGCTCAGTGCAATGGTACAATATAAACTTCTAAGAAAAAAAATTAAAGCAATAATAATAACATTATAATAACTAGAGCTCTATAGAGCACATACCCCGCGCGCACAGTGCGCAATCTATAGGTCTGCTTTTGTTGTTGCTTGGTTGCATCAAGGACTTATAGACCCCATAAGCCCCTGGTTGTACAATATAGGGCTCTTGGTGATATCAGCAAAAACATCATTGAATCTCTCTCTGCACCAGATCTAGACTAGGTAGATATAGGTATCTTACATTCTGATTCGATGGGGCTTTGCATTCCAGTCCGCCAAACGTGTGCCACTAGCATTATCGACGACCTTTACCATCCATAATTATTCAATGCTATGCGCATGAGCAGAAAGCACAAGGCCTGTATGCATAATGCAGTGAGTGGGCACTGTCGATAGGCGTGGTTACGCTCGTGGACCATATCCCTCGATTCGAGGCACACTGAAGCTCGTTTTTCGCCAAATGCGACTGATTCATTGTGCTTATTAGTCGCTCAGGTGCCTAGACCTCGAGATATGGCGATTTTTGTGCTAACAACGACAACAACGACAACTAGAGCTCTATAGAGCACATACCCCGCGCGCTGCAGTGTCGACGACCTTTACCTACATATTGTGCCAGGTTGTGCGCATGAGCAGAAAGCACATGGTGGGTAGTGTCCATAGGCGTGGCCAACAAAATGCCAAAATGCAGCATTTTGCGATGCTTGTGGACCTTGCCAAACGATTCGAAGCATAATGAAGCCAGTTTTTCGACGATATCGACGTATATACTATACTTACGAGTCGCTCAGATGCCTAGATCTCCAGATCCGGCGATTTTTGTGCTAACAACAGACACAACCGATCACTTTACCCCTTGCGCATGCGCGCGGGGTACGATTACATTACCCCCTTGCGCATGCGCGCGGGGTAATTACTATGGTGTTAACTGGATCATTGCTGTTACAGCTATGCCTCTGTTCCTCGCAATGATACCTTCTGTGTCCCAGAGGGAGAACAAGTGACTCTTAGCTGTGTCATCATCAATCCCCATGATATTTTTACAAATCTAACATTGACTTGGTTTAGAAGTACCACGGAGGATATGTCAATATTTGATGAAATACCTGCCACTTCTGAAGAGTACAGATTTAGTAATTTCATTTCAGGCAGTGTACATAATTCATTATAAGTGATTAATTGCAGTCATGAGCTTTATAGAGATACCTTTTTACTGACAATCCTTCGCTTCACCCGACATAAAAATGGTTACTAATGGTGCCAGCTTTCCATCAATAATACACTAGTACAGCCTTCTCATCAAGTTCAATTTTCTGCTGGTAATTGTAGCGCTAGCATTACAAATTATTATAGGTTAGCAAATTTAAGACTTAGTGAAAACAGACGTGCAAAATATGTGGCCACTGAATCAGATGTTGATTTGACAACAGCTTACAAACCACCTGGTATTACAAGACTCTCCCTAGCAACACAGCAGGAGACAGAAAGTAACAAGCCAATTACTTATTATGTAGCTACTGAATCAAATGCTGAATCATCCACAAGATTGTCTTCAGTAACTCAACAGGAGAAAGAAAGAGACAGGCTAATTACTTACATAGCTGGAACCTTTAGTGCACTTCTGCTTATAGCTCTATTGGGAGTATTGGCGCTAGCACTTTCGTTTGCATCTATGTACACTACCAAAGAAAAAGACCAGTAAGTTGAAGTATTCATAATTATTATACCCAATATATTAAACCCACTTTAACACAGAACATCATTGTGGAGTCACTGCCGAGTAAGTTTGTTACCTATAGTATTTTTGGCACACTTATCAACCCTACACATTATATATAGACTTGAAAACCAGGAATATGATGATATCAGTACAGGCAGAACTCAGTATACAGCTACGGAGGGGGAAGGCCATGTATATCAGACATTAAAGCTGAATGAAATGAATTATGAAAGTATGTATGCCAAGATTATGCCAACAAAGAAGTAGAAATTGATCACAAATTTGCTGCTAATAACCTAATAATGATTTATGCTGTAATACTTATCAAATAATTGAGTATTGAATAGAAGTTCAGATTCAAATGTTTCCACAGAGTGTAGTGATAACAGTTTGTGAGCTGATAATATTATTTTTGGTACTAAAATTAGCTAAATTACAAACATTGTGCTAGCATGGCACAGTCACGCTACCTACCTTATAAGGAAGAATTCTGTATGAGGGTGTAATAATAATATTGTATAGAAGATGGGTCTACAAGCATCAGCCATCACTAGAATCGAAAATGGATCTAGTGAAGAAGTTGTCACTGATGTTCACAGTGCTCACCTGCATGATGGCAGAATTTTTAACAAGAGCTCAGTGCAATGGTATATAATAGCTTAGATAAAATTGTGGTAAAAATTATGGTGTTACTTGTATTTAGAACTGGATGAGTGCTGTTACAGCTATGCCTCTGTTCCCCGCAATGAAACTTTCTGTGTTCCAAATGGAGAGCAAGCACAGCTCAGCTGCTTCATTATCAATCCCCATAATAATTTCACAAACCTAACGGTGACTTGGTTTAGAAGTACCACAGAGGACATGTCAGTATTTGATGAAATACCTGTCACTTCTGAAGAGTATGAATTTAGTCCGTTCATTTCAGGCAGAGTAGATAATTCATTATCAGTGATTAATTGCAGTCATGAGCTATATCGAGATACCTTTTTTCTAACAATCCCTAACTTCACCCAACATAAAAATGGTTACTATTGGTGCCAGCTTTCCATCAATAATACATTAGTACAGCCTTTTCATCAAGCTCATTTTTCTGCTGGTAATTGTAGTATTATGAATCAACCTTATTATAGGTTAGCAAATTTAAGACTCAATGAGAACAGATGTGCAAATTATTTAGATACTGAATCAGATACTGGTTTGACAACAACTCATAAATTGTCTGAGACATCTTTAGTTGCTTTGTCAACAGAATCATCAACAAGATCGTCTTCAGTAACTCAACAGGAGAAAGAAAGTGATAGGCTAATTATTTATATAGCTGGAACCTTTAGTGCACTTCTGCTTATAGCTCTATTGGGATTGTTGGTGCTAGCACTTTCGTTTGCATCTTATGTACACCATCAAAGGAAAAAGACCAGTAAGCTGCATGGAAGTATTCTACTCAATAAAGTAAATCTATTTTAACACAGAGCATCAGACTGAGTGTGGAGTTACTGCTGAGTAAGTTCGTTACCTATAGTTATTTTTGGCACACTTATCAACCCTACACATTATAATTAGACTTGAAAACCAGGAATATGATGACATCAGTACAGGCAGAACTCAGTCTACAGCTACGGAGGGGGAAGGCCATGTATATCAGACATTAAAGCTGAATGAAATGAACTATGAAAGTATGTACACTAAGATTATGCCAACAAAGACTCAGTAGAAATTGATCACAAATAATTGAGTATTGAATAGATTCTGATTTAAATGCATTCCACAGAGAGAAGTGATAAAACTATTCACATTTTGTGAGTTGAATGATAAATTTTGCAACTAAAATTAGTGAAATTATAAACATTGTGCTAGCATTGCACAGTCACGCTACCTACCTTATAAGGAAGTATTGTGCATGAGGGTATAATAATAATATTGTATAGAAGATGAGTCTACAAGCATCAGCCATCACTAGAATTGAAAATGGATCTAGTGAAGACATTGCTACCGATGTTCACAGTGCTCTCCTGCATGATGGCAGAATTTTTAACAAGAGCTCAGTGCAATGGTATATAATATTGCTTAGATAAAACTGTGGTAATAATTATGGTGTTACTTGCATTTAGAACTGGATGAGTGCTGTTATAGCTATGCCTCTGTTCCCCGCAATGAAACTTTCTGTGTTCCAAATGGAGAGCAAGCACAGCTCAGCTGCTTCATTATCAATCCCCATGACAATTTCACAAATCTAACGGTGATGTGGTTTAGAAGTACCGCAGAGGACATGTCAGTATTTGATGAAATACCTGCCACTTCTGAAGAGTACAGATTTAGTAACTTCGTTTCAGACAGTGCAGATAATTCATTATCACTGATTAATTGCAGTCATGAGCTATATAGAGATACCCTTTTTCTAACAGTCCTTAACTTCACCCAGCATAAAAATGGTTACTATTGGTGCCAGCTTTCCATCAATAATACACTAGTACAGCCTTCTCATCAAGCTCATTTTTCTGCTGGCAATTGTAGCATTATGAATCAAACTTATTATAGGTTGGCAAGTGTAAGACTTAGTGAGAATAGATGTGCAAAATATGTAGCTACTGAATCAGATACTGGTTTGATAACAACTCATGAATCGTCTGGGACATCTTTTGTTGCTTCGATTTCGTCAACAGAATCATCAACAAGATTGTCCACAGTAACACAGCAGAAGAGAGAAAGTGACAAGCCAATTACTTATGCAGCCACTGAATCAGATGCTGGTTCAACAACAAGATCGTCCTCAGTAACACAGCAGGAGAAAGGAAGTGACAAGTCAATTATTTATGTAGCTGGTAGCCTCAGTGCCCTTGTGATGGTATTTGGAGCATTGATAATAGTACTATCTATACTTTATCTATGCAAATTTCGTAGAGTAACAAGTAAGTCTCAATTAATCATCCACAGCACGGTGCTTCTATTAGCCATCATAACTTTATTTACCTATAGCCACATCAAAACCTTATCAAAGGAATGATGCACCCAAGTAAGTTCATGTTATTGTTTATGATCAGACTACCATAATTATAATTAATGAATTGTATACAATACTATTGTAGCATCAGAAACCATGGCCAGAGTGATGCAAGGGTGACAACTGCTTCTTCAACTGAGGCTCAAGCTTCAGTACAAGTTACTAGATCATCTGAAGATGATGATGTTTACAGTGTTGTGAGTGACGATTCCTTTGACTCCCACCCAGATAATCAATCATCACAATGTCATGCTCTACCGTATGAAATTGCTGTATTTCAAGGACAGAGTCTACCTGACAGTACCCAAACGCTACAACCCATGACGGATTCCAAGGCAGCTGCTCTTCAACCCTATGATGAAGTGGATTACAGCAATCACAATCAGCAGTATAGAGACAGTCAAATCTGCACCCAAATAAGTGACGAACACCACATGTATGATGAGGTAAACTACGAAGTAAAAGGACAAAGCAAATCAATAGTGAATGAGATAAAAGATAAAAAAGCAACTACTGCCTCTGAACTCTTTGATGATATAGTGTACAATGTAACACTTCATGCTAAGTCCACTAAAAATGTCGATGAAGATCATGACACTGAACTGAATGCACCAAAGAAACAAAAAGATCAACCTACATGTAAATTCGATGATGAGCATGTGTATGAGAGTGCTGATCAATTCAGCAAAGGCCAAACAGCTACACCACTAACAACCAATGGAGATAAAGATAATAAAAGTGGAGAAGCGGATGGAACAAATTTTTATCATTCCCTAGAGCCATCAGAAAATGGGATATTCTCCAACCCTGACAGTCACAGTATGCTCATAGGTCATGAAAAAACGATCGTGCAGGATAGTCAGTCAGGTCCAACCCAATATAAGTGCCAGTTTGATGATCCTATGTATGATAGCACTCCTCACCCTGGAGCGGATCTGACAGTCATTGCTAATCCAAAGGCTGGGTTGGAAAACGATGAATCAGTTGTGCAGGGCAACCCAGGTCATCAAAAAACCATCATGCAGGATGATACTAATAGTTTGTCAGGGGATTGTGATCCAAATCTGTACAATTGTCAGTTCGATGACCCTATGTATGATAGCAATCCCCACCCTGGAGTAGACCTGACAGTCACTGCTAATCCAAAAGTTGAATTGAAAAACGATGAACTAGTTATGCAGGAAAATCTATCAAGTTACAGGGGAGATGCTGAAACTTTACCAAGCATGTTTGATGATCCTACCTATAGTGAATGTCATGTTGGACCCAATAAACAGTAAAATTAAACCTTTACACTTCCTCAAAACACGATTCATATTCTGATTGTTTTAACAATGAATTCAGTGTCTTTAGCTGTTTTCAACACTATACCATACAGACTGTCAGTTTTATGCATAACGTTAGAGATGTGTGCATTGTAATTTTGTAAACATCTAGATCATTGCTACTGATAATCAACCGTTATCAAGATAAAGCATGTTTCTAAACAGACTCGTATCTCGCTCTACCTCCTTCAATCCATGATACAGGTGTTGGTGGGGTTCAACAGCCAAATTGAATGCTTGATAGCTACCATATTATATACTGTATACAGTGATAATGCATGCTATACTATGAAATATATCATGGGATCGCGTGTTGCTTCGATCCACAAGCGATGTGTGTATTGCAGTTGCTAACTGTACCATGAGTATACCTACACCCAGTTGTTTGTCCATTAAAGTAGAATTTTGCAGAAGAACAGCTTATGTTTTGTATTTTCGGTTACGATGTGAAATTCTTATTATGAACAATATTTTGGGCTCCGTTGTGCCTTAAATGGAAACATGGTTTGGTAATGATTGCCACACTATTGGGCATATGAACTCATATATATATTGAGGCAGCTGTATTATCATGATGACATCATGATCCGCACTGTGTTGTACTGAGCATGTGCAGTAAAGTATACCATAATGCTATACGTATCACTCTAAGGCCTATTCAATTAAATAGTTAGCTACATTCTTACAGTAAATGTTGATCAAGCTTTCTCATAACACTGAAAGTGTTTCAATCCAGTAACGATTACCATAATATCTACATGTACTAATGAACATAATATTCTTATAGATGCACACCACTAGTATAGATTGAATGTGCTTTTGTGATGCTTAAGACAGACTTAATTAGTTTAGTCACATGCACTATTCCCAGCGGCAAACTGCTGTACTTATAAGGGGGCAGAGGATCACTTGTAGCTATCATATAATGTAAACAATTTTTAATCCCAAAAAGATCAATCATTGACGGTATCAAATTTAATACACATGCACAACATATAATATTATTATTGTTATTATGCATTCAGATTTAAGTGATAGTCACTGATGCACGATGTACAACTAGGGGAGGTCTGCAGTTGACTCTCCATCCCACGGGAAATTCTCCCCAGTGCACTTGTGCAATTCACAGTACGTACTACTAGCTACTCTCTCGATGTGTTGATGCACTCACTTGGTTATTCCCAACGAGGCACCACTCAGCAGATGCTGTGAGTTTTCCACAGCAGACTAACCGATTAGTAGACTGTACAGAGAATATTGATAAAACATCGCACAGTCTGAGTACATGATTTTATCAGTGGTATAATGCTACATTTATACAGTGTTTCTGCAATAACACCATTTACACAGATAGAAGGTGTTGGGAGCTGATCTTATGTAACAAACTTGTAACAGTCAATTATTAATAGATCATAATATTTAACATGATTACTGTTTATAGTGAAAACTTCACAGCTATGGATTTCTGCACGACTGGTTACGATATCCACAATCTGTTCCACGTTGCATGAGGTCCCGGAGAAACTCGTAGCTATAGGATCCTTCACTAGTAGAATTAGCTTTCGGACATCAAAGATAAGATTAATTTCAAGAGCTATGGTGTCAATCCAGACCATGAATGACACAATCGCTAGTGATAATATGAAGCTGTGTAGTGGGTTCGATACCTGCATTTTGGGCATCATAGGAGGAGTTGGAGGCTTGATACTTATTATAATATTGGTGGTCGTTGTCACAGTAATGATAATAGTTGTGTACAAGAAGAAGAAAAAAGCAAGAAGTAAGTTTCATTTTAAAGACGTCTTTGGTGATGTACAATTTCATGCTATTTGTACTTCATTTCTATAGATGAGCAGAAAAAAGCAGAACCTAAAACCCTCAAGTGAGTTACATAATATTATACCTTAGGTTTGTAAATAGTTTTATGATATATACCTACAATCTTTATACTGGTGTAGAATTTCAGGGCCTATTACCAACCCGAGTGCCTTGAACCAGCCTAGTGACTCATACATAAGAGACCATGGAATCGAACAATCATCCCACAATTATGCATCACTACATCTAGCACCATCGGGCACTGGCTATGCAGCAGACCTAGAGAAAGGAGGGAGATACATAGTGAAGGTAGCTAACCAAGACCCAATTAACAACTATGCAGAGATTAACGATCCTGAGCAAGGGACACATCTCGTACCAACTCACGGATACGATGTACCAAAGCCTCAAAGCAAAGCGGCACTTAAGCCTCCCTCAAGTGACATGTGGGGCCCAGTACAGAGCTATGAAAAACCGGAGAATGTTGTTCCAGGCCCGGTATATTATAACAGTCCTCACTCCAAGATTCAAGATAGCAAGCATCTGAGTAGAATTGAGGATACCAGTGATGAATATGTTCACCCACATCTACTTAGGAGGGCTAACTGTGATGCCGTCAATGTACCAGTCATTTCAAGTCGAAACGTGGATGCTGTCAATGTACCAGTCATTTCAAGTCGAAAAGTGAGCAATGAATCGACGACATCGTCGTCCACTCTTCCACTACCAAGAGAGAGACACTCATCGAAAGCAGCAGCTATGAGCACCCATGGAAGCCACGGCTGTTTGCAGAAATTACCACATCAGCAACAACAGAATTTTCCTAGCTATGAAAATGTCGACCAAGATGGCTTAGCAATTGGTCAAGCACCACCGATTCTTAATCCTGTTGATGGGGCTGTAGCTACAAAACCAAAGCCAGTGCCTCCTATCAAAATGGCGCTCAAGAAGCCTGCAATTCCATCAAAGCTCTTCAAACCAACAGTAGAATTGAAGCCAGTACAAGACGCTAACAGTAAAGAGAGAAAGCGCAGAATTGAGCCCCTTACACCCATGGGTACTGAAAAGAAGAGCACAGCGCTATATGATAAACCCAAATCAGCAAGATCACAGACATGGACGTTGGATAATAAAATTAATGTGAATCGAAAGCTAACCAGAGCAAGCAATTACACTCCTATAGATCCTACAAAGATGGATCCAGATAATGACTATGAACATGCACTGTAATAAAAACATTAGAATTATTCAGTTTTGTGTTTTGTACTTGAACACACATAGTAACTCCCACTGAGCTACTTTATAAACCATACTGTATTGTGTACTAGCCACCACTTACAACTTTTGGGAATAAAATTTTCGTACGGAAGAGCAAACTGTTGATAAGAGTTAGTAGGCTCGGTATCTGACCATACTTAGCTGATCAATACATTGTAATAACAATAACTATAGCAAGTGATCTAGAAGGTAGCTTCAATAGGTGGCTAAAGATTAGCTATATCTTTGTGGCTATTAGTAGCACAGTTACTCAGTCAATGGCAGAAACTCCTATATGCAAGTATTTCACCAGCAGATTCAACTCAACTCATGGTCCAGATGACTGTGCCATAGGAGTCTTTGCTGCTGGTGGAGCACTAATAGTCATAGCCTGTATTCTCATGTGTGTTGCAATATTATGTTGTGGCTGTTGCAAGCGACAAAGAAAGCAGAAGGGTGACAAAAGACGAACAAAGCCACTAATCACCACACAAGCAGCATCATGGTTCACAAACAGCCTAAACAGTAATGATTATAATAACAATGGTATTAATAATTGCTATTGAATGATGAATACTCCATAACATTAGAATCCTTGAATAAACAACTTGCAAATACGCAGGTCCCAAGCAAACAGAATGACTACCCTGACCTTCCCACCAGGTAAGTTATTCTCTAACCACATGCTCAATGTTGTTGATGTTGTTGTTACTCGTAACACAGAGAATCTTCATCTGATAAGGAGCTAAACAAAAAGACGAAATCAAAACCAAAGATAGAAGAAGGTGGTCGAGGACATGTGTACCAAACATTGCACCTTGACGAGATGGACTATGAAAGCATGTATACCCATACCGTTCCAAAGAAACAAATAAAATAAGGCACTGTTGAATAGGAGTTTTGACTATAATATTATATATATCTGTAGTAATTCTGTAGAGTGATCAATTATTATTGTTAGATCTACAGATAAGATTCATAATAATAATATCACTTTCAGTCTGATCATGCACTGGGAATTGATTATTATTTGGGAAAAAGGATCACATGAGCTGCTGTTAAGGCCTATACGGCCCGGTAGGTTACAATGTTTGTGCAAAATATACCAGGGGTTATATGCTGTTCATAATTCTTTCAGCACATCAACTGCATGGTGTAGCTAATCTTATGCGTGGCTATTAGTAGCACTATTACTCAGTCAATGGCAGAAACTCCTATATGCAAGTATTTCACCAGCAGATTCAACTCAACTCATGGTCCAGATGATTGTGCCATAGGGGTCTTTGCTGCTGGTGGAGCACTGGTAGTCATAGCCTGTACTCTCATGTGCATAGCTATACTATGCTCCCGTTGTAAGAGAAGAAGAGGCCGGAGAAGAAAGAGTAAGCCATTTACTGCTAGAGTCAGACCAACAAAATGGATTTTAACACTTACACGCTTGATTTAACAGGGATAGCACATGATAGAGAAACAAGTGAAAACATTAGGTAAGTATAAATAAAATGGTATATTAATTGGTAGCTAAGTGATTCTAGCTTGGCCCTATGCTACTAGAATGACCAGCATAAGGAGCACTGATGGTGAAAATGAAGTCAGTACTCCTAATGAGAGGGAAAGGAAGACTCAGAACCACAAATCTGTGACTCAGACCAAAGGCAAAAAGCAAGCCCCTGTCAAAAAGGACAAGAAACAGGACTGTTCCTTGGACAGGACGGCAAGCGAGGGTGGTAGTGGGAGAGTAAATATTACCTACAAGCGAGCACAGAATCAAGAAAATAGGTCATCAAATAAACGTACTTCTGATATGTATCGTAGTGCATCCTACTCAGTCGTAGGTGGAGTTCAGAAAGAAAAGGAAATCAAAAGATTACCTGCTGTTCCTGGTAGAGCAAGCAATGCTGGGGACAAACACGATTATGACAAAGTGAAAGGTGCAGACAGTGAGAAGCCTCACAAGTACGCCAACATTGAACTGAGTGAAGATGCGTCGGCAACCAAGGGCATCATGGAGCCCAAGTACGACAAAGTGGACGAGAGTACGAAAAGGGGTCGCAAGACGGACAAGGCCACCGGACAAAAGGGCAAGTCCAAAGGAGCCAAGGACGATCATGAACACTTTTATCACACTCTAGAGGTCGAGGAAGAGGAAGAGAATGGTAGAGACGGGGACGAAGAGTACAGCTCACCAAAAAGGAGAGCACTGGTTGTGAGTAAAGTGACGGTGCACAGTAAAACAGGAAGGGGACAGGTAGTGAGCACAGAAGAGACTGCCACGGTTAAGGAAACTAAGATGGGGAGAGCAAAGTCGTACTCGGAGAAGAAGTCGTCAAAAAAGGGTGGAAAGAAAAACGATCACGATTATGAGGAACCGAGTCACAACACCCTACCACACCAGTCGAAGAATAATAAGGAGAGTACAATGCAAAAGGGTAACCTAGCTGCTGTGTTTGACGATCCAATGTACATCGCTTCCATGGGTACGTCTGGAGGGGCTGGTGCTAACAAGACAACCCCCCAACCACCCCCAAGAGAGTCGAGCCCTAAGCGAGGAAGTGTCGAAATGCCGCAGGCCACTCCTCCAGTCACCCTACGCAAGACTGAGCCAGCCAAACAGTCCAAAGAGGACCCCAATTACGATGAACCAAACGAGAAAAAGCCGGGTGCACTGTCCAAGAAAGAGATATACAGTTCAAAGCTTTTCGACGATCCCAAGTATGAAGGAGGGTTTCCTCTCGACTAGGATTGCACGTGTGTGTGTGTGTATAATCATGATCATAAATTTAATATGCTTCATTCAAGCAATAAAGGTACTTCAATCCATGAGTGTTAGCATACTTCACGTTTCCACTATGTGTGTGTTTATGAGCATTATTAGATATTAATTTTGTTTGCACTGTGTTAAAAGTAACAGTAACTTTATCTGTTGGTATCAGGCTGCTTTTGTTAAAATTCTGCTTTCTGTTTTTGATTTGGGGCCCTGATAGTCCCCATGCACTAGTGTATTTTATTACACACACACACATAGTACTACCTACAACTGTCAAGTTTTGTCAAACGCATACACAACACTTTATAGAACTATACCAGTATAGGAAACACATGAACAAAGTTGACAACAGTTACACTCGCATGGCGAAGAAAAAACAAAACACATTAATTTCCAAAAGGTTAACAATATTATGACAGGAGTAAGGATTTGTCTTGCCTATAATGGTGCAATAACAAAGAAACAGAATACATGCATTATGGATATGCTAACTTGACAAAATTAATAATAATTTAAGAAATGAGGAATATAATAGTAATCACTGAAGGTGAGAGATGAGGGAAGGATAGGTACAGAGAAGGTGGAGTATATTATATTATACCCTAAGGTGATGCCGTAAATAATTATTTGTCGTACAATAATATAAAAGTTATGTTGAACTGAAATCGAAGGTTTTGTGTGAAGAGTAAACTATTATTATAATAATAAATGAAAGAAGGGAAAAAGTAAATTTAAATAGCGTATGGTTCATCATCCTTATCTCTCCATCTGATGGTACTCCAGGATAGAAAACTGGCCACCAGTGCAATGACCGTTCCAATAATGATGAGATAAAATGCCCAGCCAAGTTCACAGTCTCCAATGTCATATCGATTCGCCTCCGTCTTATTACAGAGTTCTACGACTTGTCGTGTGTCTGTTCCAGCTGGGAACAGGACGATTGCAATGATGAACAGTAGAGCTAAAGGGAGAGAGAGAGAGAATAATAATATTATGTAACTCTGGTCTACTCATAATAATTATGTAACTGTTTGTGCATACGCTGTATACACTATTTCGTTTTGGGACAACTGCTCAATGACATTTCATTGACAATGTTTGCACTGCTAGCCACCAACAACTTTTGGGACAAAAGGTGATATATTGACTACTAACTGTGGATAGTCAACATGATGCAATTGATGATACAATAAAGTTGCACATTGTATTTCCTTTGTGTAATTACTGTGACCTACCACACAAGCAACACCATAATTTAATTAAGAATCAAGCTAAACTTGTGGGCTAATTCCGAAAAGGGGATTACACTATAGATTTTGGGACAAATTTACAGATAAGGCATAATAGTAATTATTATTATGCATATTAATGTATAGCTGATCTTTACCTAGTGCAATAATAATAATTACTTATGAGACTACAGTTTCCTGTCTAGCTCCAGTACACGTCAGTTGTCTGCTAGCTATAGCCAATCAATGCATGAAAAACAATGAAATATTGCTTGTTACGGCGAGATACTCATGACACCTTGTCTGTTCTACCAGCTCACTCCTCCAGCACTGTTTGCACACACACCCATGCTTTCAAATGAACTCAAGACTTAGTACAAATTTAATACACCCACTTGATAGAATCCGATACTGTAGCCTTCGGTTGTCTCAATGATGCGCCGACCATGAAATACCTTATTATTATTATGCTTCATGTATGCTGAAAAATTGAACATCTGGGCATAATTAAGGTATGGGAATGAGGCCAGATTAGGCTTGATAGCTAAAATGCATATTATTACTAGCAAAGCAGATGTGAAATGTTTATGGATTAATATGCTACGTGTCACTGTTCTATTCTGGAGGCATAAAGGGAATTCTACACTGGTCAGCATGTACTAATTGAATTAAGGAAGGCATCCAGCACAGCTGTAGTCATTAATTTAGATCAAAGCCAACCAGGTCAGTATGAGATTTGAGACACCACGTATAATACGCACATGTGTACAGCTACACACTACACACACACACACACATAAGTTCGAATGGTTCATTTTTTACTACCAATTCATTACAAACCATCCCAGTGTTTAGCTAGCTACTACAATCATATGGGAAAACCTATGTGAATTATGTAAAGGACAGAGCCACTCAAGAACCTATAGCCTTGAGGGGTGGACATAATTATGCAAAGAACTCCACACATAACACACATAGGTGGAGTTTCCTCTGTGCTAACTATCACTGCAAATAAGGGTAAGGTATGATTTATGTAATTAAATGTAAGGATTTGTCCCACGATCTACATAGCCTGTTTTTTGTCATGATTATTATTTGTGACAGGATCTGAGAAAAGGGACCACTTTGCGCTATTCCCGAATTTTTGTTTTAAAATGCTTATATCTCTTGAACCATAGCAGCTATGAACTTCAAACCTGGAATGAATATTCTTCCATCATCCTACTACACTCGCAGTAAATCGCGGACCCCACCCACTTTCAGTGTGGGCGGGGCGAGAGCGCATGTCAATCGCGTTTGAAAATTGCTGTTTTATGCCTCATTTTTGGCGGCTCACTGTTCGGGACTGGAGGGTTGCTGTAGCTTCTAATGTTGGATCTGTGAAGTACAAGGCCCAAACTGAAGTCTGGGGCTCTTGAGGCCTTGGAGTGGTGAAAGTTTGAAAAACAGCAAAAAATCGCGTTTAGCGCAAAGTGGTCCCTTTTCTCAGATCCTATCACATTTTATCGTAGTGCTTGGTACTACACAGCTTAATCAAATAGCATGTGCAAGGTATCTGAATGCATGCATCCACACATAGCTATTGATTTCATACGAATATAGAAGTTTAAATGTCCTAGCAAAACAAACTCCACCAACATGCAGCCATACCTGAAGCCAGATTATAGCGATATAAAACACTAGGAGTGCCGAGTTACCACAAACACAGGAGCAGGCCAGCCTAACCTAGCTAGGTGGGGTCCCCCCTAACTGGATAAACCCTCCAGACAACAGATGCTAGATCATTTTAGTTAGCCTAAGCCACGCCACCATATCAAATAATCCACTCTGATAGGGTGAGGTCTGGTGGCAAGTAAATGAATCAGAAACTGATATACTTAGGCTGCGTGCAGGAAATGCAGCTGAGAGAGACGGGAGAAAGGGAAGGACAGAGAGAAAGAGAGAGATACCAAAGAGAGAGAGAGAGAGAGTAGACGTAAGAATTTCATGGAACTCGACCTAGACTCTCATTAGCAAAAGCTATGTCTAGCTGAAACCCGACTCACTGCTAACTGTGACACTATAATAGCTCAGCTACTTGATATGACAACAACATGGTCACACGAATAGCCTATTGACCAGTGCTAATGAATTGCACCTCTATTCAATGAAAAAATAAACGGCAAGTGTCACTATAAAATTTACACAAAACATTATCAAAATCCAATAAGAAGATATATAGCAGTTGAGGGGACTGTAAAAGGTGACCTGAGTAATTTCTATTTCCTACATAACTTGAACTACTAGACTGGCTTCTAATAGAAAGTCATAGACTGTGTTTCTATTGAAAAATCAAAAATTAGCATTCCAAAACGATGACTTAGACATATCCCCCCTTTTTGAAGAGCCCATAGAAACTGATTGTGCTTGGTCATAGCATGCACCGTGTTCAAAACAAGCAGCTGTATGGTACACATTTAAGGTGCATGATACACATGTGTACTTCACCGCGTAGTAAGCGTTTACGATTCATTCTAGTTATAGAAATTCGGCAGCTCCCTTCATTCACATCATTCAATGAATTCACTATGAATAATTTCTAATCTTTGACAAAGGATTGTCACACAGAAATGTTGATTGTGTCCAAATATGTGATGCATAATAATTATGGTGCTTTATTATGCCAATTCTTGACAGTAAGTTCTGAGTTAAAAACAATTTTTTACAGTGACTCATACATTGTATAACCATAGCCCTCCACGAGGGCATCTTCATGGCACCAGTGACAACCAGTGACATAACAAACATGACCCACCAAACAAAGACTGCAAATGGTGTTGAGGTTTCTTCACCAGACCAGAGGAAATAGACCCAGTTAAAGTTCATCTCATTACTGCAGTCAACTTTAAACCAAACCCATTAAGGGAAGTTCCAAATGTGCAGAGAGTAACTCACCCTGACCACCCTGTCACAGTCTGAACCACTTGATGCCACATTAGAGTTGGACAAATCTATTTACATTGCCAGGATTCCACTTGGACTTACCCCTATAGCTCTAATGCCATCCCACCCACACACACACATACTCATTTAATTTAGCCTGATTACATGTCTGTAAACGTAGAGCATTTCCAAGAATGATACATGTATCTAGGTAAATCTCACAGTTGAGTAGTAGGGATTATCCAGGTATCACTATCACTGTGCAAACAGCTACATGTAGTTCTCGTGCCATATACAGTGCTACATAACATTATCTTAGCTAAATTAAGTACTTTGAAAGCAACTGTCTATGTGTTCTTTCAGTGGACAATTGTCCTTATAGCTCATTTTGCAATAGCTATAGTGAGTGTATCATCCATCGATCCCTCCTCCCACCCCCCACTCCCCCCCACACCCTCCCACAAAAATCCACACCACCCACATGCACAAGGGGTGTAAGGATCATGTGACACACCATAAAGATATGCGAAATAGAACTCTGGCTTCCTGAAATCAAACCATAACAGGTGGCTTATTGGAGTCAGATAGTTGCAGTGCATGCATGCACACACACTCACCTGGTTGGCAAGCAAAGCACATTCTGCTTTTTTATCTATGATACTGTGGTACTAAGTGTGAGGAACTGTATTGGACAGTTCTGGTTTATAGGCTAATGTGAAGGTTAAGGGAGGCTTTCATACTCATTCAGTATGTCTGTGTTGATAGCAGCTGAATTGTACATCGTCATGAACATCTACATAATATGGACACTCCTTATTGTGATGCAACTACCATAGAAATTAA
The DNA here is from genome assembly GCA_963930775.1 of Cliona cf. orientalis. Taxonomy (NCBI): domain Eukaryota; kingdom Metazoa; phylum Porifera; class Demospongiae; order Clionaida; family Clionaidae; genus Cliona; species Cliona cf. orientalis. The sequence continues at coordinate 8,045,895 of OZ005697.1, forward strand.
CGCATAGGAGACAGATGCCCTCTCTACCGTGACAGCGTGCATACAGATACACAATCATGTAAGCACCACTGTTAATACAATATTATCGTATTAATTACATGTGTGCTGATAACATTTGCCTAGCGTTCAAAATTTCAATATACATTGCGGATTTGGGTCAACAAGTATGCATAAATAATCCATCCAGTATATGCTTGCTTCACATAATAATATTATTATGATTTATGCACATGACATAGTATGTGTCCGAATAGACTACCGCAAGATGGCACGGAATGTCATGATACTTTCATATTATGGTGAATGGTTTTCTCAGCCCAGTTTGCTGAGTGTTGATCGATGTATTCCCTATAGTTCCTAATACATAATAATATTATACCTTTTTTCAGTTGCTTACTATATCTTTCGTCAATATTGTATGGAAATTATGTAGAAACTGTCAACATCCACAAACAGTGAGCAGGCACTTGCAAAATAATAGTCTTTGTACGCTAGTATAATATTAAAAAAGAATATTAATTTGATGGAACATAAATCAATTTTATCCACAACACAACTGTAACTTTGAACCACAAACACCCAACAAGTGATCGGTGTCAGCACACATCTAATTAGGTTGAGGAAAACAAAGACCACTGGAGTATTACCAGAACTGCATGGAATTAACACGCTCGTGCATTACTACAGTAGTAGCACCAAATGACTAACTTCAAGATGGCACAAACAGATTCTGAAGTGTATAAGTACGTTTTTCCTAGCTATGGCTAGAGGTAGCCAATATTTCCACAACTGCCTAGCTGCTATAATTTCGAAGCCAAGAGTTGATTCGGTTCAAGCACCACACACACACACACACACACATACGTACATACATACACACATACACACTCGCACACATTAGGTCTGGCAGCCAACTCGCTAGGTCACTAGAAGTAAAGACGACACAAGTTAATAAGTTCTCTATATGGTTATGATTGGATTGACTAATGATACGTGCACATACGTACACAGCAAACACTTGATGCTTATGTACAACGTAAGCAATGGCCAGTGTGGAAAGCTAGTACAGTAGAAGGCTTTTGGGACCGCTGTGGAAAGCAAAACACATACTCAAAATCTCAGATCCAGAAAACAACACCTTGTCTTCTTTCTCCCCTCCATTCACTTATCAAGATGTAACATACATACATACACAGCACACAGTGTGTGTCTAGCCGTTCTCGTGGAATGATTGATCGATAAGCTATTCACTTAGCGACTTAAACACTTAGCTTGATTTGGGTAAGTTGGCTTAGCCTAAAAGACGTGAGGGACTATGGTGAGTAGTCAAAGCAAACGAGAATGGTCAACATTAGATGGATGAAAGTGCAATTTCGTGGAAACGAATAACATGCTTAGTCTCATATAAAGTATGCAGTGTATACATATAACTTTAGAGACTCAGGGGAGAAATTTTTACCAAATCCAGGTATCTTTGTTCTACAGAAACAATTTTGTCCACCAATGAGGTACATGTAATTGGTGTATTGTCTAGTAGGCATTATGATAGTGTACATGCAATAGTGGAGGTCCTGTAAGAGTACTGCTATTCCAAGTACTGTAGGGCTTAGAGTGTGAAAGCAAACATTGGCTGACCAGAGAGACAAAACCACCTAGTGAATAGAACACCCCCAGCCAAGCCAACTCCCACCACTAACATATCATACTATGAATACCATTAACTCAGCTCTCACTCTCATCACTCTCACTCTCACTCTCTCCCTCTCTCTTCCTCTCACCCTCTCTCTCTCTCTCTCTCTCTCTCTCTCTCTCTCTCTCTCTCTCTCCCTCTCCCCCTTCCTCCCTCCATACAGTGCATAGTAGCATAAAATGCCCGACACCAGATGAACACATGCAGTGTATTATAAGTATTATGTAATCAGTGAATATCATATTATACTACTACAATCAGATTAGAGTGGCGTCAACATGAAGGTGATCTAGGATCAGCTGAACAGGAAAATTATCACCGTAATTATTACAACAGTAAACACTGGGGAAACCAGAGACCGTCCGGAGAAGAATATGAACAAACAAGGTACGATTCTCGGCTTCGATAATTATTGGAAAGACTGGTTAGGAAAACAGTTACTAATCCTACGCAAACAGCCTAATACAGCAAGTTCCCAAATTGAGGCTAGAATAAATAACATAAAGATGTATTTCATAATACGGCTAGTATATCACTAAGTTACATGTGTACAGCACGTGTAGTGATATTGTACGTGTTCAATAGAGATTTACACAACTATCACAGGCACATAATTATACACATATTACGTATATTAATGATATTAGGATTAATTTCAGGGGCTCCCGAATATGGGACTGCTCTCACAGAACTCGTATGTATAAATTAATGATATTAGGGATAATTTCAGATTAGGGGCCCCCGAATATGGGGCTACCTTCCAAGGATTCGTATTCACTTCAAGCTCGATCTCCCACCCTTGAATTTTGGCACTAGATCTAGCTTTACCATGTTGAACAAAATCCTGAAAATAGTAAATGAAATAGACATTGCATGGAGTTCTCATACTTCAAGGGACAACCTAATAGCCTAGGCAGGAGACAACGCTGCTTCCACAACCCCCAGCTGTGTAATTCTCTACTCTACTAAAAATCTAAATTCTATCTGTGAGAAAGCAGGTGTAGGTTTAATCTGGTAGCTAGGGTACTCTCTCCCATGGTCTTATACCACAATAGTCTATCTATAGTAGGAGACACAAAGTATAGGTGGAGAGCTAGAGTAAGAGAGAATCTGATGCAAGATACATACAGCTAACAGCTTGCATGCTGAACATGAATCTATAATATATCACACCGACCTTCAATCCCCATCATCATCAGAAATCCTATCCAGTGTTTGTCATTCTAGTTCTAGTTATTAGGTAATTGTACATTATTCTAGTGTTTGCTAATTTAAAATTTAACTCCTTCATCTCCCAAATCATTTTATCATGTGTTTCAAGCCAGTGTACATCATAAATCACATGCTTATAATTCAACACTGTTTTCATTTCTCGCGAAACTGTTTATCTGTCTAAACCAACCTGTGTACTCAACCAACAACGTACCTGTTTAGACTTAGCTAAAATCTGAGCTATGAATAGCCATGCACACAACTACCCCACTCAACTGTGAATCTCCTACGTTTTTCTACATAGAGCCAAGAGGGGAAATCTTCTCCCCCCCCCCCCTCGAAGTTTTGAATGCTGCATATGGTACATAATCAAGCCATAATCTTCGAAAGTAACCCCACAATACTGAGAGCACTATGCACATACATGTATAGTATTATTTGTGAGGTCTTAGAGCTCTTTCGATCGATCTTCCTCTCCTTTTGAAAAAAAACCTGACTAGAGTGTTAAATGACTCGAGCACAGTTAAGCAAACACAGACCTTTTAGTTGCCATTTAAGTTAAAATGTTTACGCAGAAGAAGATATATAATAGCTACACATTATTAACCACAGCTAGAGCGTAGGACTGCTAACAGCCTGTGCTCAATCCCAAGGCGTTCCCTCCCTAGATTGCAACGGGCAATAATCGGAATGGGCCTATGTCTATGTACCGAGGATCACTGGGGCAGGCACCTATCACAGATTTGGTTACTCTAAAGTACACAATTGTGTGATTGCTACTTGCAAGTTCTCATAATATTCAAATTTTACACACAAAATATAATAAGTACACATGTACATGTACACGCACACATCATTACCAACTCTACTTCTCTATTCGCGCCCACACAACTATGACACATGGTCAACAAAGCTGTGGTAAATCGTTTGCAATCTTGTGCTCCCAACAACCAATTCAACCACCCAACCAACCAACCAATCAGTACACTCGTTTTCAACTAACGAGATAATCCGTCCGTCACTCCTGGACCAATGGGCATTGGAAATGGTTTAGAGTGCCAAATAATGAGGCAACCATTGCACATCCTCGAGCGCTGAATAGACCAACATTAGAAAACAGTTAGTGGGAGTGAGAGGTACTTACAGCAACAAGTAGTTGACGACAATTAACACCTACTACTGTTCTAACTAACTGTTGCCATTGGGTATGTAGCATCCACATCATCAAATTTTGTGGCTTTTTCTAGCCAGCTAATCTTGTCACAAAGCAATCTGAGGTCAGATTACAAGACTCACTATCCCTACTTGTGGTTAACTGACAGGTCATTAAATCTTGTGGCTACCTGCTTTTCAAACGTCTGTGTTGGCTGCTAGTTCTAGTGGCATTGATGGTACTTAAAACACTGGATGCATATGCACAGTATTGAACTATGTAAACTATTCATAGAGGAATACCTGAAGAGCAATGATCCCTATAACCTCACTGTGCTAGGAATCCCTGGAGCCTAGGTACACAATTCCTGTGGTTTATTTTCTCCAGGACCTACGCAGGAGCATGTGCCTGACTAGCCTAGTACCCAGGCTCTAGGGGGGAGGGGAAAGGAGAGCCTGGTATCAATTGTGTGCGCATGCACGTAATTTCTCCAGATTCTGGGGTATTTTCTGTAAATTATCCATCTTTAACCCAGGCTAACATTCAACTGAACTACAAGAAAGACTGAACAACGAAGGTTTTTCAAGCAACATACTAGGTATATTTGTGCTATAACGGCTTGCTGAGCGTTGTTGGCCTCATTCGATGTTTTTCACTGCTCGAAGGAGTAAGGAGGTAAGGATTAATCTTGATAGACGGATGCCCAATGAGGCTTGCTTGAATTCATAAAACTGCTCTGGACAACGCCATTGAACAAAAATAATAGCTTCGTTGTCGGGACAAAGCGCTATTCAATTGTTGATTATGCAACTTTTGTTGTAGTCACGTGGCTTTAATTAAGCGCATGTGCACGCAATTGATACCAGGCTCCCCTCCCCCCACTAGAGCCTGGGTACGAGGCTAGTGCCTGACAAATTGCCACGTAGAGGCAATGATGCAGGGAATTCTATAAACCCTTGCCTCCGTCAAGTCAGCACTAATACACCTCGGCACAAGTGTGAGGGGTATGGTAGTCATTTTGTGTGTATTGCACTTACTACCACAAACCGTCAACATAGCCATGTGCTCCAAGTGCGTAGCTACCAGGCCGTAATTGAATATACTTTAAAGTAGAACTTGTATACATGTGTTCGGGTCAAATGCTCCACTGATCGTAAAGTTGTTCTAGTACATAATGAGCTAAGTGTATGAAGATGATCTATTAGCATGTTTCATGACTTTGGCTTGTAGCATGGCTTGTCACGACAAATAGTTAATGCATGACTGTTACAACATGTAGACAGAGCGACTACTTAAAACTTAATATGAATTAAGTCGGCTTTTTTGTAGTATCCAATGGCATGCTTAGAAACGAGGGATCTCGGAAAGGAGAGATATTAAACATACAGTCAACCCAGCTCTCTTCCTATACCTATGAACAAGATGTTGAGATGTTGGATCTACAATGGCATAATCTAGATTAGATAAATCAAGGTAGACAGCTACAAATCTGTTAATTGCAATTTGTATTAATAATACAAATACAAGGCATAAACAGAAAGATAGAGGACACTTTCTAGTCAATAAGATCCCTACATATAAACGTAGCAATTAGATACTTACTTCCTAATACTTGAAAGCAGAATGTTAAGCCCACCACCACCTTGTTGAACAGTTTTCTGACGCAGAACCCAAAGATTGATGTGAGAGCAACGAGTAGGAGAAAGCAGGCCCCAGCTCCCATCAGCAGCGTGACCGCCTTCCACTCGTCCGAGTAGATGTCACCAAATGTCAAATACGACGTGCAGCCGATGGAGATTCTGCTGGATTCGTTGAGACAAAGTCTGAAGGAGGATAACGAGTTGAAAGTACCCATTGTCGTCCGGATTTCCAACCAGTTGGAGTAGTAGAGCCCGAACGGGCACATTATTGCGGCTAGTATCGAGAGAAAGGCCCAGATATAGGCAGGTGCCGTGTAGCTGGACGGACACACGCAGCGCGCCATGTCAGTAGGTACGTTCCTCGATGGAGTGTCTTTCTATAGCTGTGCTGATCTCCTGGCTATAGCTGTGTACTGAGCCTGCTTTTCGGCGATCTTTGGTGCATGCAGTTTCGTTCTCTTCTCTGCGCATCAACAAGATGGGCGTGTCATCAATTGATATTCATAACGGAAGCTGATCTGGTGTTGTGGGAGCGGTTTGAGCTGGAGTGGGTGGGGCTTGTACTCGTGAGTCGCGCGCATGCGTATTCGCAAGGGTATCATCACGCATGCGCAATTTATAGCAACCGAGTTATGGATTTTGTGATTGCAATCAGAGTTCTTATCATGCCTTGATACTGCTGACATTAGTCTCGTGCCCAGCCCCTCGAGTGTGTATATAGGAGGGGCTGGGCACGAGACTATGCTGATATTCTTACAGCAGCCCTAGCCACACTTAGCATGATAATATTATTATTATTATTATTATGGTATAATTATAATGGGTCATTATGTGTGTACATGTACTAACAATATGTGAGTGCAATAAGATTTACTGAATCAAAATGTCATAATTTTAATATCCTTAGATATAGCTACCTGGCAGAATTTACATACGAAAGTAGCTAATACATCTGGGGAATGATCTTTTATTCCAAAGTGCATTCCTACTTTTGCACATAAAATCTTGTCATAATAATTATTATTACGTCCAGAGTCCCAATTAGAAACAAAGAATTCGGCTCTCGCTATGATGAAATTATGATGAAATGATGATGAAACCTATGATGAAAGTTATGATGTAATTGCTGTGAAACTGTTTCAAAATGTTTAGCGCGCATGAAAGGTTGTTGGGACCCAGAATTCGAACCTAGCGTAGAAGACATCGTGGACTATCGATGAGATATGGCGATTTTCTCGGTTCGCTTTCTTTGGCGAGCTCGCACTCGGGGGGATTTCCCTATTCAGTCGAGCACATGGCGGGTGAAGGTCAACCGGCTCAAGCCGCGCGCCCCAATATTGTACGCGTATACGGAGCATGCGCAGTTTGTCGATGTGTCCTAGTTCGAATTTATGGCGGCGTATTCATGAGGGACTCTGGACGTAGTCTCTAAGTTTTTCATTATCTCATTATCTCACCAGTAGCAATTTACTTTTCTGTGGTTATGAGGTAATTATAGTGTAATTATGATGAAACCTATAGTGTAATCTATGAGGTAATTATGAGAAAATTCAGGGCCTCGCTGGAGCCTTTCTGAGACTTGAAAATCAGTAAATATGTAGAGTATCTTACGCGTGTATCCAGCGAATAGATTACAAGCTGAGCGCTACTTTCTCTGAGAAGTACTGTTGGTTGAACTTCACGTGTTTTCTTGGCTTACGTAATGCCATGGATAAATAAAGCTAGCCTTGCGCTATATATAGCACGCATCACTGCCACAAGGGGCTGGCCCGCGCGCGACTGCAGCAGCGTGACCAACCTGAACTTCGGAAGGAATACTGTGTTGTCGAGTTCGTCTCTGTGATTGAAGCATCGAAACTTGTCGCTATCAAGGTTGAGAGTCGATCTTAGACGCCATCTCCATGATTTCTGGGGCCAGCATCGATCGATGTGTACGCATTCTATTGACGACCTTTTACCATATGCACCATTACACTATGCAGCTACTGGGGAGATGGTCAAGGGTTCATATTATTTCAAAACTTCTTGAAATTCCTAATTGTATTCCTGCACTTAAAGTCACATTAAAAAGTATCAGACCATCGGATGACGACAATGAGATCTAAAAGGAACACATATTATTCAATAGTGTATGTACAAGCCTTGTCCCTAGCTATATATATAGGACCATTCCCGGCTAGTCATTGCCAGCTGCATGCTCAAAAACCACAAAACACAATTTTGAAAAGCAGTTATGAAGTGGGCCTGCGTGAGGACGTCCAGTCTCATGCAGTATTACGAATGAATAAAACTACATACCTAATAGTGATATTATTATTGAGCAGCTGCAGTGCACTCTTGTAGTATGTAATGTACTCCTGATATTACTAGTGGTACACTTCGTGAATAAACATCCTCGCTCAGCTCAAATAATCTAAATAAGTGAAAATCTGAGTGATGTGATGTGGGAAATTAACCGGCTTTTCTTCAGAAGACCACTTCCAGTTGCTGGCTCTTCCTGGACACACACATCTCCAACCAAAACCACTAGCTCATATGGCTTCCTATGGTGTCTTTCTGGCTAAACGGTATTTTTGTTTTAACCGTCACTATATATATCTTTGCTACCATTTCGAAGAAAACCCGTGCTTTTTCCGCTTATATTGTTATTACAAGTTTTATTTCTATGATTCAGTGAAATTAATTTGTGTGATGTACCTTAGATGCTAGAAATTTCAATTACAATTTGGTAACCAATGTAATAATGATATTCACAATTCTCAACAGTAATTATTATGGTAAATTATGCACTACTATTTACGACAAAACCACTGCGGCCCAGAATTAATGGCACCAGGTTACAAATTAGTTGCATGTAGATAATGCATATTTGCAATAGGCAGCATCTCATATAAAGCAGGATACTCTAGATGAAAATATGGATTTCATGTCTATAATACAGGAAATCTATACCGTGATTTCATCCACTAGCTATTTTACAAAAATTCTGCCCTAAATACGTTCTGTTTTATTTCATCCAGTTCTCTTTATAAATAATTTGATCCATTTCTTTAGCAGGTATGCTAAGAGATCCCGCAATTAAAAATCATTTTAACAAAAATTAGCACATGAAATTAAAAATTAATAGCTAGCAGATTAGCAAACAGGTAGCCCATAAGGTCTAATATCGCTAATGTAAGCAAATAACCCAGACTCTGAGATCTCCAGCCGAGAAAAGACTATCATTTTGAACGTCATGAAAGACTTTTGGGGGTGATTCAGTTCGATCAGCGGTGCTGTATAGCCACGTACATTCTGTGAGAGTTTCACAAGATAGAAATCCATGTTTGACATTTACTGCTACTGAAAAGAAATCAGTGTCAAATTGTACAAAGAAAGATGAGGTTTTAAAGTCGACGTACCATTTATGGTCCATTGAACGAAATCAGCAAAACTGTGGAGCTGTAGTGACTACCATGATTCTTCGTGAATGTATACCTGATCATGCTTGAAATCCTTAGAGCTGGCGATGGAGCTTTTGATTCACCATGGCGAGCAAGAATGAAATTTTAGAGGGCACAATGAAAAGTAGCCATTGAAGCCATACGACCTCGGTTGAGTCCAAGTAGAGGACCTTACTTCGCTCGGAATTAAGCATGCATGCATGCATGCAATTATGTCACTGCATAGGAATGTCATGCTGCTAATTAAAGAGTTATCACTAAGTTATGGGTTTGCCTTCCTCATTGTGGTCAGTGTGCCCATCAAAGTACTAGCTCCAATATTTTTTTATTAAGCATGCACACTTGAGGGGGTTGCATGTGCTGTGGCTTCTTCCAGGAAAGTATCAACAGTGCTTCGATAAACTCCATGAGCAATCAAAATCATATTATGTAATGTAATTAATGCCTTACAAATCCTGAGGAGGGCATAAATCTTTTGACACAAATGTTATGTATATATAATATATATATACGTGCTGGGTGGATTTTTTTGTGTACACGTGCAGCCAATTCAGTTAAGGTTTCACAGTGAATTTAATTTTTATTCTTTAAATTTTGGATACTTAGCTAGCTATGCATAAATTAAAGAATCTGAGTGGCTTTGCACACTGTTTGCAATGCACACTCGTGCATATAGATGTCCGTGTTTATTCTCACATTTATCGGGCTTGACATAAAGAAAAAGGTCCCCATCCTCGAGTTTTCCTTATTGCATTGGATAATACTTAATCTAATATATCTGAGTGGCTTTGCATACTGTACACAATGCAGACTCGTGCATATAGATGTTCGTATTAATCTACAAATTTATCGGGCTTGACACAAAGAAAAAAAGCCCATCCTCGAGTTTTCCTCATTGCATTGGACAATTAATACTTAATCTAACATATCTGAGTACCGTATGCAATGCACACTCATGCATATAGATATCCGTGTTGATCTAAGAGATTCATCGGGCTTGACACAAAAGAGAAAAGTTCCCCATCCTCAAGTTTTCCTTCTTGCATTGGACGACACCTAATTTAATAATGTGATGCATTTGTAAGTGCATAAAATGCAGATTTGAGCAGCTATATAAGCAGAGCAGTTAAACAGCATTTCATCACAGAATTTCAAACACATTTCAACCCGTGAAAAAAGAAATCATCAACAGAATATGAGTATGAGCGAGAAGACAGAGACATTCGACTACGAGAAAGGAGAAGAGAGTATCAAGCCAAGCTGGAGGAGAAGAGCTAAGAAATTCTTCGACGATTCCACATTCAATGGAGCTCTTTACATCTTTGCAAGCAAGTCGTGGACGAAACGCATAATCTGGTTGCTGGTTATAGTCATTGCCATTGGAGGATTTTGGGCTGTCACTATTGCAGATATCATCCGGTTGGTGCGTGAACCTATTTCAACTTCAATTACGCTGACCAGGCAGAATGAGCTGAGCTTTCCAGCTGTGACCATCTGCAGCCTAAGTCTACTAAATATAAGCACATTGGATTCTGGTGGACCAACTGTTGTCAGTAATCTCATAGATCTATTTGATTTAGCAGATACAGATCCGACCGGATGTAGACAGATTGGAAACCAACTTGCTAGCAATACTGGTGAAAATGTAGGCTGGGGAGCGCTGACAAATCTTGCAAAAAACGATCTTCGTGCATTACTCAGGGGGTGTACATACGAAGGAGAAAAGTGTGGAGTTGAAGATTTCGAACCAATAAGTACAGTTGCTGGTCTCTGCTACACATTCAATAGGCCAACCCCCAACAAGCCAATACGCATGGCACGGGGAACTGGAGTAAGACGTGGATTACAACTACAGCTGTCACCAGAATTTCAGCTCTTTTCCCTGGGAAGAGATTTTGGATTTCGTGTTGTTATCCACAACCCAGACGAACTCCCCCAGCCAGAATCAGAGGGCATAGCAGTGGGACTCAGTTCCACTGTCTACATAGGAATGAGGCAAGTGGATTCCTTGGATAATACCAAATTTTCCTCTGGGCATAATTGCACAACAGACATGACCGTCAACCAGGACTTAATTTTCCCTAATTATACGACTTACTCGCAGTCATCCTGTCTCAGTGAGTGCACCTACAAATTCATTGCAGATCAGTGTCAATGCATTGAGCCAAGGTTCTACACTCCAGTCAGCACCAGTCGATACAATCAGTTCTCCGAATGTACTGCACCAGATCTCTGCTGTGAAGTGCAATATTTTGAGACAGTAGGTGAGAATTGCAATTGCCCACCTCGCTGCACTACTGTTGAACGCACGCTCACGACCAGTAGCTCAACTAATGCAGATGGTCTGGTGGGAGTAAACGTGTTTTATGAATCTCTAATTCTGGAGACGAGAGAAACTACTGATTCCTACACTGCATGGGGTCTGATCTCTGACATTGGAGGTAACACTGGGCTGTTCCTGGGATTCACTCTTCTCTCTGGAGTGGAGCTGCTTCTGCTAGTCCTGGGACTAGCCAAGGATTGTTGCTGCCACATCCGTAAAAGGCAAAAGTCTTAAATGTGATAAATAACTTAATAGAGGATGTACCATGTTATAGAGTAGCTAATACTGGTACATGACATTTGCAGATTATGTATACTAACAGGAATATGCATAAACTAATAATTGCATAATTATAATTATTATTGATAATTTTAAATTTGGCTTGAGCATAAAATCAATGATATGAAAGGCCAAGACTCAAATAAAAAGTTCAATCCATTATTCCCAACATATATTATTATGATAACTAGTGATTAAAACAAATTTGTAACATTTGAACGTGGTAGTTTGGGAAGGAAGAAAGTCGATATACTATAATATTATTATATAGCTAGGTATATAAGCTTTTGAGTTTTTGATGCAGATAAATTAGTTATAGATTAACAAGTTGTTTACTTTCAATTAGTTTGCGTGTGGGTAGGGGGAGAAGGAGGAAGGGCGGGGAAGATCAAAGGAATGATCCCCCCACCCCACCCGGGCCCCCCACAGCCTTTCCACCAAATCTTGGCTGTCCATTAATTGTGTTGCTGTGTCTATCAGTCATATCATCAAATTTAAAGACTGAAATTGAATTTTCATGTCACAAGATAGACCAGAAATTTTTTAATGATTCTGCCTTATCTTTTAAGATTTCCCATTGCATGCTCTCCATCACAAAATTAATCATCACCATAGCAACAGCATGCATGCATACACGCTCCACTGCCATCAATTGATAAAGGAAGAGACATGCAGGTCCCTTCCCAGAACCCAGCAGCAACAACTACGTAGTAGTAGGGAGAGAAATGTACTGGCATATATCTCCCTACATGTAGCAGCAGCGGCACATGCAGTGGCACAAGCAGCACATGCAGTGGCATGCACATGCAGCAGCACATGTAGCAGCCAGTGGGAGGGCATGACCCTCCCACAGCAGCAAAGCCCAGCCCTACCACCATTTATCAAATACAACCAATCGAGGTACAGATTGGTGTTGCATTAGATAGTTGCTAAAAGGATTTAAACAAGTGTATATGTTCAGGAAATGAATTTGAGCAGTTATAAAAGCAGAGCAGTTCACGAGTATTATATCAAGTTCATCGCAAAATTTCATCCACGTTTCAGAAGAAATCATCGAGTGTGCATTGTATATGGTGTGCAAAGCAACTCTTGCAGAATAAATATTCAATAAGGAAAACTTGAGTATGAGCGAGAAGACATTCGAGATCGACTATGAGAAAGGAGAAGAGAGCATTAAGCCAAGCTGGAGGAGAAGAGCTGAAAAATTCTTCAACAATTCCACATTTAATGGAGCTCTCTACATCTTTGCAAGCAAGTCGTGGACAAAACGCATAATCTGGTTGCTGGTCATAATCACTGCCATTGGTGGATTTTGGGCAGTCACCATCGTAGATATCATCCAGCTGGCACGTAAACCTATTGTGACTTCAATCACACTGACCAGGGAGAATGAGCTGAGCTTTCCAGCTGTAACTATCTGCAGCCTTAGTGGACTAAACACAACCACATTGAATTTAGGTGGACCAACAGTTGTCAATGATCTCTCAGATCTAATTAAAACATCACGTAGAGATCCCACTGAATGCAAGAACATTGCTAACCGAATTGCTAGCAATACTGGTGTAAACGTAGGCTGGGGAGGGCTGGTAGACACTGCAAAAAATGATCTTCGTGTATTGCTCGTTGAATGTGCGTACGAAGGAACAGAATGTGGAATTGAAGATTTCATGCCAATAAACACACTTATTGGTCGTTGCTACACATTCAATAAGCCAACCCCCATCAAACCAGTACGCATGGCACGAGGAACTGGAATAAGACGTGGATTACAACTTCAACTGTTACCAAAATTTCTGAACTTTACCCCGGGAGCTGATCTTGGATTTCTTGTTGTTGTCCACAACCCAGACGAACTCCCCCAGCCAGAATCAGAGGGTATAGCGGTGGGACTCAGTTCCGTTGTCTTCATAGGAATGAGGCAAGTGGATTCCGTGGATAAAACCACATTTTCATCCGGGCATGAATGCAGAACAGACACGACCATAACTCAGGACTTAATTTTCCCTAATTATACGACTTACTCGCAGTCATCCTGTCTCAGTGAGTGCACCTACAAATTCCTTGCTGATCAGTGTAGATGCATTGAGCCGAGGTTCTACACTCCAATCAGCACCAGTCGATACAGTCGGTTCCCTGAATGCACTGCACCAGATCTCTGCTGTGAAGTGCGGCATTTTTTTAACGTAGGTGAGAGCTGTAATTGTCCACCTCGCTGCACTACTATTGAACGCACACTCACCACCAGTAGCTCAACTAATGCAGCAAAGGATCTGGTGGGAGTAAGTGTATTTTATGAATCTCTAATTCTGGAGACGAGAGAAACTACTGATTCCTACACTGCATGGAGTCTGATCTCTGACATTGGAGGTAACACTGGACTGTTCCTGGGATTCACTCTTCTCTCTGGAGTGGAGCTGCTTCTGCTAGTCTTGGGACTAGCTAAGGATTGTTGCTGCCACATCCGCAAAAAGCAAAAATTTTAAATACGACAAGTAACATAAAGGAAGACATACCATATTAGAATAACACTCATATACTTGACATTATATTTTTGTTTCTAAGGCTTTTGAATACCATGCATTTTCTATTGTATATAATATTATTATACTAACAGGAAATAATATGCACAAAAATTACAGATACTAATATAATAGTAGTATTACAGATACTAATACTAGTACCAGATAATATATTATTATAAGGTCAGTATCCCAATGAGAAGTTCAATCCAAGTTTCCAACATACGATACCAGTGCATCAAAACAAATTATAACCTTGAATGTGAAAGATTTGGGAAGGGGGAAAGTTGACACGATATGTAGCTAAGTATAAGCTTTTGACCTATCAATGCAGATAAAACTTAACCAGTTGTTTGCTTTCAATTAGCTAGTTTGTGTGCAGAGGAGATCATGCAAAGGAATGATGAACTTTAGCTATGAATAATTGGCCGAGGCTATTGACACCGACTATCAGTGTCGATAACCGCCACAAAATGGCTATTGCCCCCGATTCGCTGTCAATAAAAGCCACAAACTAGCTATTGCTGCCGATGTGTCCCCTGCAAGCCAGCCTCGCCCACAAAGAGGTACATGTGCATGGCAATGTTGAGGCATCTTCAACTACGCACAATGATCGCTGATTGCAGATTTATGGCAGATCTATATATCGTAATTATATGGATGGTACACTTTGTTAAAATTAACTTGTCTCCCTTGTCTTTTTTAGCGTGTGACATTGAAAGCTGTATGCATGGGAATGAGGCTAAATATTAAATTTAAATTGATAGTCCTAGCATTCAGATCAAATATAATTATATCACTCATCAGAAGGTCACATGAACATTGTATAATTTGTTAGAGAGCTCCAGCCCACAGCACGATAATAATATTATTATTGAAAGGTATACTCAGTGTTCATTATCAGCGTCATGGCTAAACAAATTGTGGCAGGTCCTTCCTTGCATGTCATTGTGAAAGAATAAATTTAATAGGACACTGTTCATTATTCAATGCAACATGGGTGACTTCAATAAATTCCTGCAGGCCTAGCCTTATATAAAATCAAGACACCTTTCACAACACAAGCTTAGCTAGGGATATATTATAACAATATGGTAAACATGTAGCTCTGAGTCACCGGAACAATACAAGGTTGCACTGAATCAATTACAAACACTTCAGGAACTGAAATGACTATTGTACAAATATCTTGTTTAAAGGCATACTTACAAGTTAAGGCAAAGCATATATGTACTACGCAAAGTACTCCACTAACGATTATTGTTTTTCAGTGGTACACCGTACAGCGTGTCAAACTATAATTTATAGGAACTTATACTTAGTAGTACAGTGATTCCTTACATAAGTTGAGCCTTGCTGGAATACTAATAAACTGGTGATATCACAGGAACATGCTGAAGCTCCCTATTGGCAGTTAAACATAAGACGATTGACTTCATGTTACTACCAATGATATCATGCAAAAATTAAATATTTTATATTATAATGCAAGAAGTATTTTACCTAAATTAGATCACTTATCCCTTTCTGTCAAACTTTATGAACCCCATATCATTTGCATCACGGAATCTTGGCTCTCTAAGGATATCTCAGGTGATGAGCTATCACTACCTGGGTACCAATTATTCCGCCTAGACAGAGATCGTCATGGTGGGGGGGTTTTAATGTATGTTTCACTCTTATTTACTGTTACACCTCACCCTCTACCATCACCTGCTCTTGAGCTTATTTCCCTTTCTGTATATCCGAACAAGGAGCAGTTTTGTATATGTGTTTTTTATCGCCCACCTAACTCAACCAGATATATTTTTGATACTTTGTGTTCTTATCTAGTTTCTATTTGTGCAAATAATTTCCATAATTTTATTTTATTAGGTGATTTTAATGTTAACTTTGACAATGTATCACACCCTCTATATTCTGATTTGTGCAATCTCTTAACTATGTTTAATATGTCACAAGTCGTTGTGGGACCAACCCACGTTCACCACACTGGAGTATGTTCAACCATTGATCTAGTGCTTGTTTCCAGCCATATCAAAGTGAGATCATGCGAGACTCTTCCATCATTGTGCAACTCGGATCACTACGGTGTACTGACACAAATTGAATTGGAGAAAAGCATCCATCCACAACCCTGTAAGGGCCGCTTGGTCTGGAGATACAATCATGCTGACTGGAGTTTGGCTTCCAGCCTTATTGAAAACACCAATTGGGATTTATTATTTTTCAGTGGAAACATCGAACGTTCCTGGACGTCCTGGCACCAGCACTTCTTATCAATCATGAATAAAAGTATTCCCAACACAGTATTGAGGTCCAGACGTAACTTGCCCTGGTTGAATAAACAGTTAATTCAGGCAATGCGCAGAAGAAACAAACTATTTAAGCAGGCCAAAATATCTGGTGACTTTTCAAAATATAAAGTGGCCCGCAACCAAACATTGCAGCAACTTCGCACTGCCAAACATTCCTACCTTGCACAGCTGAATCCAAGGGACCCTATTAAGGCATTCTGGAAGACGGTGAAGTTCCTGAGCAAAAATCAGAATTCAATTCCTACACTAACTCAAGGTGAAACTGTTGCTTCACAAAGCACTGAAAAAGCAAGTATGCTGAACAATTTCTTTTCCTCTTGTTTCAATACTGCCTTTCTGCCTCTGACCTTGATATGCAACCATGATCGAAACAACCATACTGAAATGTCTCTACTCTGCACTGAAGATGAAGTACATGACTTGCTACTGACACTAGATGTCACAAAATCCAATGGGCCGGATGGAATTTCCTCATCAATGTTAAAGCACACTGCTGATGCCATTGCTCCATCCCTAACGAAATTGTTTAATCTCTCTATACAATTGGGTCAGTTACCATCTCAGTGGAAACGCTCCTTAATTGTACCGATTCCTAAAAGCTCCTCAACAGGTTCTCCGTCATGTTATCGTCCAATCTCATTATTGCCTATTGTCAGCAAAGTCCTAGAAAGGCACATATGCAATATTCTCATGGATCACCTTCAATCCCTTAACTTCATCTCAAACAACCAGTGGGGTTTTCTGGAAGGCCGATCGACTGTAACTGCCCTCATTAAATGTACGGACGACTGGCTAAAAGAGCTTGAGCTAGGAAACGATGTATGTGCAATTTTCTTCGACTTTCGCAAAGCATTCGATTCGGTACCACATGAACCGCTACTCCGCAAGCTATCTACCCTGAACTTGGACAACTGCATTCTTACTTGGCTTCATAACTACCTTTGCAATAGACAGCAGGCAGTTATTGTTGATGGAGATGAATCAGAAAGCTGTTCTGTTTTATCTGGTGTTCCTCAGGGATCTGTTCTCGGTCCAGTTTTATTTCTTGTCTACATCAATGACCTCACAGGGGTGATTGTTCATCCTAGTTCAATCGTTAACATGTTTGCAGATGATGTTCTCCTCTATCATAGTATCAGTTGCTCAGATGACTATCTTGATGCTCAGCAGTCTATTACGGCCATCGAGCAGTGGTCTTCAGATAATTACCTCCAATTGAATAGCCTGAAGTGTAAAAGTATGATCATCTCTAGAAAGAAGACTCCTACTACTCCCCATCATGCACTTGTCTTAAATAATGGTACACTAGAACAAGTAGAAAGCTACAAATACCTTGGTCTTCTTCTTACTGCTGATCTATCTTGGTCATCTCACATTTCCTCTATCTGTCTCAAAGCACGGAAAGTCCTTGGCTTGTTATACAGGAGGTTCTACGGCAATGTAAGCCAGGATGTCCTAAAACAGTTATATCTCTCGCTTGTAAGACCTCACCTAGAATACGGCTGCCATGTGTGGAATCCTCATCTTGAAAAGGACAAGAAGGCACTGGAAGACGTGCAGAAATTTGCTTGCAGGATCGCTACAGCGCACTGGGATGAGAGCTATGATACTCTATTGGAACTCCTCCACCTTCAGCCACTTCAGGAACGTAGGACATATGCCAGACTCGGGCTAATGTATAGAATTTTATACAAACTATCATACTTCCCAGCAGAAACATTTAAGCTTCGAAACTTAACACAGCCAAACCGTTGTTCACACCAGCTTGAACTCCAAGTCCCATTTGCTCGCACAAATTCATATTTTTACTCCTTTGTACCTCATACTTCCTCCTTATGGAACTCCTTACCTAAGGATATCATTAATCTGTCTACCTCTTACCACTCATTTAAGTACCATTTACGCTCACAATAGTCTTAATTATTATACCATACTACTATACCATACTACTATCTCATAGTTATCTTTATTTAGTTTTGGGTGCACTTTGCTATTAGCTTATTGCTACTTGTGTATCCTGTGCATATTGAAATGCATAAAGTATTATAGACAAAAAAAAAAAAAAAAAAAAAAAGACCAGTATGTATACGGTACAGGGTCGACAGACGAATCAGTGTCAATAGTCGGTTTGTGGCAATTGCTGATACCGCCTATCGGTGTCAATAGACACTGCGATAATGCAATCTCTAATTTGCTGTGCATTCCCTGGCAATGTGTCTAGGGACATGGTTCAGGGCAATGGGTCAGATGAATATGCAATCCCATAAATGACAGAAGTACCTGCTGACCCTCACTTTTCTGGTCACTTTGTTGAAACAGGTACTGTACTGATATTCAAGAATGTTATCATCACTGAATCACGTAGCTATAAAATTCATTTCCAGCACCTATGCACTCTGTAGCCACTAATTAAAAGCGTAGTATAGGGGGACCAGTTAATATAACTCGTTACACACGCCATAGGTAGTGTCCTGGTTGTCCGATCCTTGGGTTGTGGACGAATTAATCGCTGGATGATGGATTCTGAAAATTCCATAACCCTTAGCTCCGATTAGAGTCGGAGCTCACTAAAAACAGCTGCGGACCTAGCAATGATCTTCCCACAGGTAGCTAGCTAGGACTCTCCGGTCTTTAATAGTAGCTAGGTAGATCTATAGCGTGTGTAACTGTCGTCTTGCTATACTGCAATGAACCAATTAAAGGTATTTACGATTAAAGGCACTAATTACAGGCACATGAGAACCGTACATGCACACATGCACATTACACCGTTAGAAGCCTGTACCTCAAGACTGGTGTATACTATGCTCTAAACCCAAAATAACATCCACTCTTAGACTAACAGCCTCTAGATCCTTTCCAATTCAATAACGTCAATGCATTAAAAACTGGGAGTGGCCTTGGGTAGCCTTGTACCCAGCTAGTTTTTCAATGTGTAGGGACGAGCCTTGAACAGATCTCCAACAATTAGCTATGCCATTCTTGAGGTACAGGCTTCTAAAGGCGCAACACGCATGCGTGCAATTAATGCCCACCATTAGTAAGCACCCAGTTCAATTGGCTCATTGCAGTAGCAAGACAACAGTTATATGCCAGCGGTGGAGGAAGACGGCTGTGACTGGGGGGGGGGGGGGGGGGGGGGGGGGGGGGGGGGGGGCACAGTAGGTGTGTCACATGTCTACCACAATAGGGATCTATTGAAGGACTGTCATACAAGAGGGGGGGGGGGCATGTGCCCCTGGTGCCCCCGATGCCCCCCGGGCCTATTCCGCCACCTATGTAGCTATGCATGATAGATATGTACTATTAAAGGCCAGACAGTCAGAGGTGCACGACGCGAGAGCCTCCAGAATCCAGAATCCAGGATCCACAGTTCAGAGTTCAGGATTGGAATCCACTCTCCCCTAGAGTCTGAGTAGATCTATGGTTGGAAATGGTCGTCATTCGTAGCCTTATCAGTCCACAGTCCAGTTCGTGAGTCCAGAGTCCAGCCTTCATCAGTGCAGGTCATGCGCACGTGACAATCATGCGCCAGCGCAAAGGTTCTAGTAAAAGCCTGGGAGCGGACTCGGACGTGAATTGCTATTAAAGAAGTTGATATCAAAGCGGAGACGTGAATTGCTAAGAAGTTGATATCATAGCTGTGATTGATTACCGGGTACGTTATGATAAAAACTGTGGGCGTATAATACTTAGCCCACTGTATTGTTTCACGAGTAGGATAGCCAGAAAGAGTGAGTCGGTAGGTAGGAATAAATTTGTAAACATCATGTATGAATATCATTATAAAGTTATGAATAATTATCATTATAAGAATTTGCTGTTTCCCACTTTATCCAATAGTGAGCCAAACGTATCCTCAGCTGTGGCTGACAAAACGGTAGGTGAAACCAGCACAACACTTCCCCGCTTTACTTCAGCACTGACCCATAGCTGAGTCTATGATCTCCCACACAACAATTTACATGAAAATTGTGCCCATGTAGCTATCACAAGGTGCAGCTAGGTACATGTATATGGCAGCAAATGTGCATGTGCACTTTTAAACCACACCCACAAATTTACATTTATGAATCAAATTGGCAAAATACTGAGTCGCCGTACTCGTGAAACAGTATATCAAATTCGAGTGGCCTTAGCTACACATATTATGTTATCATATGGATGCCCATGATACTCCCACACCACCCCCCCCCCCCCCCCCCCGCCCCAAAGGCTTGTCTACCGTACTTACTGTAATTTAAGCACCAGGAAAAAATTCCGACCTCACTTGGCGCTTTAATACAATTAAGCATTAAAAACTCGCTTCGATGGCGAATAGTGCTTATATTAGAGTGGCGCTTTAATAGTAAGAACAGTGATTTCATGTGCACACCACGCAGTTTGTACCTAGGACAATATTGGGTGACTTTTTCGTTGAATTTAGAAGTGTGTACGTGGCTATCATGTCTATAGGAGCGTTTGGACGCCTGTGCTGGGTGAGCTACTGTACAATGATTGAGTAAGAACTTGGCAACCCAGAAGATCGATACGCTGTGTCGGTGTTAAAGTCGTCAACTATCATCAGACATATCCCAAGAGTATTGTAATTACTAAGCGCCACCTAAAAATAATTCCGTCGACGTTTGGCGCTATATTTAGAAGGAAAAAAATACCATGGTAAATAACCAGACAGCGCTTATATTACAGTGGCGCCTAAATTACAGTAAGTACGGTAGGCTATAATGTAGATTAATATAGAGTATTAATCAAGGTTAATAAGGAGCACTAGAGGGCGCTCCCCGCATGCTGGTAGTCACCCACAAGCATGCGCAGATGTCCTAGCTACCTCGTGGTCTTGGGGCCCTGAAGTAAAGCAGCTGTATGAATTTCCCCATCCCTCCCACCTCCAGAATCAGGCAGGGTTGTTAATTCTCCGAAGGACGCCTCTCAGGCAGTCATTTGTTCAGGCGAGGATCCTTCGTGATTGACTTGCTCTGGGTGTGGCTGAAATGCCTTTCAGCTCCTCCCCCCAAACACTAACATAATTGCCTACGATATAGGGCTCCGGCTAAAGTGGGTTTAGCAGTTACAGCAATAGACGAGGGGGAGAGGAGGGCCGTAAGGCTATGCCTATGCGGGGGCATCGATAGCCACGGCTTTGGTCACACCCAGGGGGCCTGTCCGCCAAACCTCTGTAATGTAATAATAATACTATAATGTAAGAATAATAATAATAATATGTTATAGATAGTTGGTTCTCAGTGGCAATTATTAATCCGATAGTCGAACTTATTAAGTACCTTATTATTGTATTAGTCACCATAAGGTAATTTGTAGGGAAATATGGCTGAGTCATCCCACCAAATAGAATCATAATATTATTTAATACACCCACTATAGATGACTTAAGGTGTGACTGTTTAGCCCATTAACTGCATACCCGCTATGGAAAAACCGACCACTCGCGATGGGTATGGATCGACGCAGATTTTACTGTAGAGTTCAACGGTCAAAGAGCCAGGCTCTAAAAAGCTTCCTAAGCCGAGTTATGGCCAAAAAATTGTACACAGGTCACCCGTGCCTCAGTTCACAATTTTTCGAGAAACGGAGCATTTTGTACATACATAGCTTAACGTTCAATGTTTCCATATACGCTCCATATTACACCACGCGGTTTGCACCATAATGAATTTGCCGGGAAAGATGGCCACAGAGAGAGCGCTAGTACAACAGTCCTGGTCTTAGGGAGAAGATATCGAGAGAAGCGATGGACTCTACACTACACTTTGTAAGTTGTCTATGATTGTTCGTATAGCTAAGGGTTAAGGCTGCATGTAATAAACACCCCTGGGTGTGATTCAACATGAAGTACTTCTGGCCAAGTACGAAGGAGTCACATGAGATAGCCGTTCGTAGCTAGCTGTGAATTTACTAGCTAGCTTTGTGCGCTGTTTGATATGAACTACGGTTGTGAAAAGCTTTACCTTTGTTGTAGAAAATGTGCTCTGTACTGCACTGTGAGTCTACCAACTGATTGGATGTGATACTCTCACTGTGAGGATGAGTCTGCTGATTTGGAAAGCTAAGGTACATGTATAGTGGGACAATAAACAGGGAGAGTTTGTGTGCATGTGTACATATCTATGCGTGCATGTACATATATGATGTACTTGTAGAAATTGGGGGGAGGGGGAAGGAGAGAAGGGAGTGACTGGCTTAAGCCGGTGACAAACATGAGGAGGGAGAGTCGACTAGTCTTGCATCAGATCGTATACGGTGGGACAGGTATGTATACAAGCTGGCGCATTTGAGCTTGGGTTTGTGTGGATGTAAACGAGGATAGTGGCCGTTGACTCAACAGTGATTCTGAGACTGATGCATTGACAAGGTCTTCTCAGTAGCTGTTATGAAGTTTGCTGCGCAGTTACTAGTTCCTTCATCCTCATCCATAGCCATACAAGTAACATGCATGTCAAATTATCCATGTATGTACATGTATGTCCATGTAATTTAACTGTATTTACCTCCTCTCTCTCTCTCTCTCTCTCTCTCTCTCTCTCTCTCTCTCTCTCTCTCTCTCTCTCTCTCTCTCTCTCTCTCTCTCTCTCTCTCTCTCTCTCTGTTTTCCCCCCTCTATCCTCCCGTTCCATCTGTCTCTTTCTCTCCCCCCCCCCTCCTCTTATATAGATTCTCTGAGTCTTCAGACAGCTCAAGGCAGTGTTGTGCTTAAGGCTGTGGGCTCCCTCAGGCAGGACTGGGCTGCTGCTGTTGAGCTCTGCCGGTCTACATAGATAGTTAGACATTAATATTGATTTTAGTAAACAATATTCCATTCAGTATTATGACATTGTATTGTATGATTAGGGGGTGGGATGGATGTGTGGGATTGTCTTCTTATTGACTTCCTGTGCCATCGATCGTGGAGACGACGGTGAGCGGCTACTCTGTGTAGGCTCGAAAGCAAGGCAAGCGCCTCGAGTCGGCCACTGCTGACTTACTGTGCTATGCTAGCTTGCTAAGTGCGGGTATCGTCATGGTGATCGACCACGACTTGTAGATTTAAATTGATCGATAGTCCGTTCACGTAGCTAGCTGAAACTGAACGCCATTCTTTCTTCCGAGCGGTACACACACTTAACAAAATCGGATCGCGCTGAAATTTTATAAATGGATGGGCAAAGGACTATACTTTCAGATTATCCAAAGAAAAAAATTTCAAAAAAATAACGTTGAGTCGAGTATTGATTCAGAACCCCCTACTGCAGAATCATATTTTAACACAAGTGGTCGGTTTTTCCATAGCGGGTCACATATATAATCAGAAATTTCAGCAGGAGAAAATTTTTGCAAGAGACAAAAACCATTGTCACAGTGGTCCTCACCATATAAGGCAACAAAGTTGTTGAGCAAAGCATTAGCTTTATCAACAATCGCTTTAGTCAGCTTCTAATTCCACCAACTACTGTCATAGTAAAATTTCATTCCTATATATTTTTCCGGTGTTAATGATTATACAAGTATAAAAACAGTTGAATAAAATTGAAGAATGAAGTAGGGATGGCAGGATCAAAAAGTACACAAACAAGAGATAATCGTATCTACCGCTAGCCTTGCTTTTTTCGACTATTATGCACCTATTAATGTCGACGTGTTTGTTGAGTGCGGTATGTGGGAGATATTCAGGTTGTTCCCTAGTTGTCATAATGGTTCGAGTTTATCAGTTTTGATTCAATCGCATTTATTTATTACTGGTTATTTATGTACCCCTCAAAAAGCAAGTGTAGGGATGTATAGTAGATATGATAATCTCTTGATTGTGTACTTTTTGATCCTGCCATCCCTACCTCAATTTTATTCAATTGTTTTTTATACTTGTTTCTGTTCTTTTTTATTGTACTTAGTGTAATTTATCAATGCCATCTTATCACAACTTCTGTCCAGTGTAATTAAGTGGAAGCTTAATGGGAGGTGTCAAACTTCGTAGCCACGCTCCTCATTAACTTGCATTCATATGCCTATAACAGTATTATTTAGGCGGCCCATGAGACTCTGCTTAGGGAGAAAACAGAGTCTTAAGTTTTATTGTTGGCAGCAGCTAGCTCAGTACCCGGCATAATTTATGATCTGTACATTACCGCTCCTCGAGCCTTGTCGGAGCCTTCATATGATCTATGATTGATCCAGCGAAGCACTAGCGCTGCACGCGCTAGCGAATAGCTCACCTATGCCTAGCGCCTTACGGCTCCTCGAGCCTTGCACCTTCATATCCATAATCTATCCAGCACACTGCTGCACACGCTAGTAGCTAGCTCGCGATCGCCTAGGGCGCGCGGCCAGGCACTGTCACATGACTTCACCATGGCAACACATTCCAAGCATGTGTATCAGACACACCCAATCGTTAATGCGCGTACACACCCACTATTATGTAACTGTCGAGATAACGCCAAACTAGCGTGCCACTGCACTGCGCGGTACAAAATAGAGTGGATAAGGTGAGAGGTCCAGACAGTCTTGAGTTAGCCCTGGAAATGAGAAAGAAGAAAGAAAGAATGAGAAATGGCCATTTGTACAATTGATTTGATGAATGATCTTGGTCTTGTTAGATAGATAATTGGCTGGAGATTCACACTTAGAATTTACTTATTTTGAGATATTTGGGTATTTGTAATGTATTAGAGTAGGGTTGGCATATTTCGGACAGCTAAGAAAAGACAGCGTTATATCACAGACAAACGAGCAGCACTAGATCGCGACTATGCAACCACAGATAGGCCCAAACACCACCTACTAAACGAGCCCTTAACCATGGCCCCACCTACTTCCGTTCGTGCAGGGCGTGTGCACAAAGTACCGCTGGTTCTGGAGGTAGAGAGCGGACAGTGTCGACCATTACCGGACAAAGGTGAAAGAAAATACATAAAAAATCGCGGCTGCGGTTATCAATATATGACACATAAATGGCATCAAATGCATCACGAACAACATCCTTCTTACATCCTGCCTTTAGATTTGAAGATTCATCCAAAAATTGTGAAATAATTCATGAATACATAAAGTAATGCAATATATGCATTGTCCAGAAACTACCTCTGAAAGTTCTTTACAAAAAAAATCTGGTTTATGCTTACAATAAGGTCAAAAAATTCCGGAAAAAATTCTAAAAATTTTCCATACATTCTAGTAGCTATGCACATACCAAATGAAAAAATAATTCATCAAAAATTGATGCCGCTGTACCATAGTAATAATATTCATAAATCTTAGCTACCATGAAAAACCAGCTTCTTGAAAAAAATACGAAAAAGTTGCAACTGTTTAGAGCAGCATTGTGCAGCTTCTGTGTGGATGCACACCACAAGAAATGAGATATAGGTAGTACTTACATGGCCCCTACCTCATGGCAAATGGTGAACGATTACGTAATACCGTTGGCCGCATAAACGCAATTATGTGCGAGGCGTCCAGTAACTGCCTCCGTCCGATAATACCCTACCCTACTCTACATATATGGCATATCCGGGCCATCGATCCCTACTTATAGAGTCTACTGACTCTATGATAGAGGATACTTTACAGTATTGGTGAATGTGAAATCTGTGAAAAAACTAAAATTAACTGAGATTGGGATATTTTTTCTTCCTTCGGTTATACAGTATCCTAGAGCTCATTCCAGAATGCACTTAAATTCCCATTCGGTTAGGACACTTTCTACATAATATGTAAAAAAAATAATGTATATACAGTGCTACCAAGGAAAAGGGGAGAAAGTGTGTGCTCTCACTCTTTCGCATGTAAGATGCACTAACTTGCATGATAATCCTCCAAATTCGGAACTCTGCTTCTCTAGGACCTTCTATATATTGAATTCGATTGATGGCATATTTCATGCATTTTTACCACAGTTATTCGCATAAAACCACAAGGGAGTCCAAAAACATTTTAGGTTGGGATTTTTCTCATTCTTTTTAGTTAAGGTCTCTTAATCATTGCTAAGGTTGATAGCTAGGTAAAGTTTCTTAGCACCGAATGAAAATGCTTAATTATATCTAATTAATGAGATACGTGCAAAAATAGCGAAAAATATTTTAGGTTGGGTTTTTCGGCATAGTTCATAGTTAAGACTCCAAATTTGAAATTTAGTTAAAAGGTACATTGGAGTATCTTGGTCCCAAATTTGAAAGAATAGTTCCAAATACAACTCGAGATATTTGCATTTTTATGATATTTTGGCAGAAATGCAGTTTTGCACTTGTATGGCATCTGTATTAGTTTCTATAGGGGAAAATTCCGAAAAAAATTTTTTTGATATGTTGTTAGTTTTGATGGTGCATTAATATTTATGCAATTAAACTTGCATTTACTTGCATAGAAAATCAGCTATAACTTTCTCCCCTCTTACTTGGTAGCACTGTACAGCAATAATTAATGGCTAAGCTATGCATGGAAATACATTTGAAAGCAGTTACAGCTTCAGTAGGTGTCACTCCTGAAGGTACATTTATATTCTTGACAAAATTATGACCAAATTTGGGAAAGCCCACCATGTGGATTAGTGTGCAATTCACACTACACACTTTAGTAGCTCGGGTTAAAAACTATCAAAGTTTAGATTTTGTCATACCCATGTAAAAAAACTTTCTGTCATCTAGAGAGGCTAGGCGTAAGTTATCAAAGCCTTTATTTACAAGCTCTTTGTTCTACCATGCCCGTACAACAGTTGTGCACCAGGTCTAGCTGTTACTAAGGGCGTTAATTAGAATTCGTGTGCACAGGCTATCCTACAACTAGATTCTTCGAACTACTGAACACTGACTCACCTTTTGACTTTGTGCATGGGCATCAAAGAAGCAACTTTATTATATCAATGATGAAGTTCGAGACTAGCTTGACTTTTACACTCATTTTGGATGACTCCACCCAATTTAAAATTAATTGATTTCCAGTAACATGCGTAGTATATTGAACACTATACTCTACGTACTGTATAGCAGCCAAAACAGTTTATGTAACATAACCATAGTATGTAAGTACTATACGGGGTTGGATCAAAAAATGTGTCACAAGTTTAAGGCTAGCGTAAGCCGCCATATATCGGCATGTACGTAATACCGGCACCGCCCGTGCCAATCATCGGCACCTAGTTTACGACGTATTTTACGGGATTATACGGACATCGCTGAAGCGTTTACGGACCTGAAACTTTCAATGGCCGTTGCACATCAAGGAAAGTAAACAGGAAGAAAAGGATGATATTACTGGCAAGAAGGCGTGGTGAAGAAGCTCTATACCAAGTTCGATCAAAATCGGATGAAGTATCTGGCGTCTACAGGGAGAAACAGCTCATGGCGGCTTTACCGTGGCCTAGCAAGAGCTAGAAAGATTATTATTCCGTCATAGTTGCTCTTAAGGTGGAGGCTGATGCCTAGAACACATCCAAGTCCTTCATGAATTTATTGTACCGTTGAAACGGCTCTAGTATCGATTTTACGTGTAGTATCAACACATTCACGGCTGCCGTTCGAAGACGATGCAAACGATCGATATGAGAAGAGAGATATAGTGAGAGGACATCCTGAAGTATCTGGGGATATTTTTTCTATAATTTTCTGGCAAGTAAGGCAGCAGTAAAAGGCTCAAGAAGGCCCAGGTGCCGATAAATGGCGCATTCGCCATTATGGAAAAAGATAGGTGTGCCGATAATACGTACCGGTTGCCGATAAATGGTATTGTGATGTCTGCGCATTAGCGCTTATAGCTCATTGATTACTAGGGCCTACCTCTCTGGATTCTAGCTAATGAATGCCTACGTCAAGGGCTTTCTTTCAGTGCAAGAACCAAGTTCATACGTCATTCCTGGCGGGAGTTACAAATCGGGAAAATTTGCATGCCGATAAATGGCAGCTTACGCTACCACTAATCAAGCGTTTGCTTCCCAGGCGCGTAAGTAGGTGGCCATGGGGTCGTCAGAAATACTGCTGCACAATGGCACTGCTGCAGCCAACATGTAGGGTATGCACTCTAGAGAGCTCTAATTAATTAGCTTACATTAGCTTCCAAAACAGTGTAAACACCTTGTGTTAATGGACTTATGTAAGCTACTTAATGCATCAGTGTTCTCCCCAGCATACCTAAGGCATGTCGGCCCGACAAGCCTTAAGTTCAGAATTCCCTTTGATGTGGGAATAGTGCTAATCCATATAAGCTTTGATGTGGCCACAGTCTCCACCCAAGCTATGCCTTATTATCATGCCTTAAATTTTTCCTGGGGAGAACACTGTGCATTACCTGCCATGTGATAGCTATGCCATATAGTGCCATGGGAAACTATGGTGGGGGGTGGCAATTTGGCAAACTGGGTAAAGATTGCCCAATTTAAAACTCGCTAAGCTTAATGCTCACCAAGTTATCCACTGTAATATTGCAAGGCTTAAATAAGACAATAATGTAGTAAACTTGCACTGAACATGTAGCTGACATTAATTTTTACTTATAGATTTAAATGATGGCACAGCAAGATGAATTATCAGATTCTACAGTTAAATGCAAATTGCCTAACATTGCTACTTCTGACAAAGTACAAAAGTTAGCTGAGGTCACAGAACATGTTCGTGAACCTCAATCACCTCCAAAGACAAATGTATGTGACAAACAGCAGTTTGTGGATGAGGAGTCTATTGTATATCAGCCTGATAAATCTAAAATGAAAGGACATTCAGAGAGAGGGTGCCAGCTTTCTCTTCGAGTTTCTGAAGTAGCAGCAAGTAGGACTGAACAATCAAGTTTAGAGACAAAGTGTGAAGAGGTTGAGGGAGTAATGCAGAAGCTAGATCTAAGCAACTGTAGTGATACTGATGAGGACTCCATAAAGAATGTAGCACAAGTAGTGCTTGATAAAGAGCATAAGCAAGAGAAAATGACAACACAGAAAGAAAGTATCAGAGAAAGATTAATTTCCTCAATGCATGAAGCTGTTCCTTGTATTACATTGTACTGTAACACATTAAAACACATGGAAGCAGCTGTTGCAACTATAACAGAGGAGGTGATGAAATTGGAATCAACACTCAGTGCAATACTGTTAGATATCCATTCACAGTTTGGGGTTGTTAAAGAGAATTCAATTCTGCAGGAAGTTGCTGAGTGCTTGGCTAAATCTTTAGAAATAGTTACAGCTCTCTGTGTTTTCGTAGAGTGTAATTTTGAAAGGTTAGGAAATCCAGGACTATCTCAGAAAATGGCTGCTTGTCTTTTATCTGTTGAACATTGGTTTTGGGATTGCAGCCAGGAAAGTGATAATTTCTGTGATATCCTTTCTCAAAAAGGAATGATCTTACACTTCTTCTATCAACTTGGTGAACTCAGGAAGAACTCCACACAAATTATGGTTGTATGTGAACTGATGCTTAAGAGCATTGGTGTTCTGAATAGTTTTGTTGTAAGATACAAATACCACAAGCAATTTTCTGACATTGATTATTACAATACCCTAACTCCATACATAAGTTCCCCACAAAAACGACTAAGATTTGCTTCTCTCTTCACACTAAGCTATCTTGTTGGCATCATACCTCAGGAACAAATTCACCTCCTTGTGATTGATAAAACTGAAGTTGCAGTGATGGTACAGGAACTAAGCTTATCAATCAGCACAAATGAAATCCACCTTTCAGGTTTGGTGTTTTCAACAGTGGAAATCCTCACAGTATTGACAAATCTAGCATTGTTACCTGAAAATGGAATTTTATTAATATGCAATGGTATTCTAGGAACAATTAATGAGCTCCTAAAGAGCATGGATGGAGATATTAGACAAAAATCCTTGCATTTATCGTGGAATCTTCCTCATCTTGAGAATAGAGCAGATTTTGAAAGTATCATATCAAAATTTCAACCTATCTCAACAGATGAAATTGAAATTAGAATGGCTATTGGATTTAAGATCAATCTCCACATGTATAGCACTGATATGAGCAAAGCATTGCTTGCGATGAAAGCCTGCTATAAATACCATGAGTATGAAAAGTGTACTGAAATATATGAGGCTATCAAGTCAATGCTTAGCAGTAGTGATTCAAAAGAAAGTGAAATGGTTAAGCTACTCAGAGCAAAGGCACTTTTTCATCTTTATAAGAAAGAGCGAATGACATTGAGCAAGTTTTCTACAGATATTAAACGGTATAAGATGCAACATACTGGCTGCTACTTAAAGGTAAAAGAAATTATTCTGATGCTTGGTAATGCGCTTGATAAGAAGTATCTAGATGCTGAAGGAAGTAAGTTTTTGGACTTAAGTATGATTGACTATGTGGAAGAGACAAACAATCTTAAAGTGTGTAATCGTTGTATGCTTTGTCGTAATAAAACTAGATTAAAACGTAGTCACTTATGGCCTGAGTCTTTATTGAGATTTTACAAGTCTGGTGTAGATTCTCCTGCTAATCACAAGCTTTTCTACAAAATTAGTGAAGATGGCGTATTGAGCACATTTTCACCACACAAGTTCTCATTTTGGATGTTTTGTAATGAGTGTGAACAACGCTTCTGTAACAATGGTGAGTCACAATGCATTCCACTAATAACAAACTATGTTTATGATATTTCGGATCCTGAGTCACCTTCAAGACATCTCCATCTTAGATACAAAGAATGGTTTTACCACTTCTGTGTTGGTCTTGTCTTTCGTGGACTAGTCTCCCCAGATCCGCATGTTTCTATCACTACATTCACCAATGAAGATGAAATATATGATCTCCTTGTGCTCTGCCGAAAGGCCATTCTTGATCTTCCAAACATGAAGGATATTGGTGACAAATTTAAAATTGCAGTCTTATTTACACCAAGATTTGTACAAGATGATAAACATTCTGGATTTATAAATAGTTTGTTAACAAGCTCTGGTCTTTTTGCACTGTCAGATGCATGTTTATCTGATGGTTCAGTTTGCAAGCCTCGAGAAGCTCAATTCTTTCTTGCTCATTATGGAGTATTCAACATAGTTGTACCACTTGGTAGATCACATGAAGTATCTTTCTTCCATGAGTGTCTCATAGCTCCAATGAAAGGAACTTATTCAATACCACCTGACAACCAGCGAATGAAGCTTCTTCCACCTGGGTTAATGACCTTCTTTCGCCTTTTAGCTGATTGTAGTGAAGTACAGTTTCTCGTGCAGCCTGAGAAATTAGAAGCACGTGGTGAGTGGGTTGAGCCACCATTAGAAAGAGAAGAAACTATAGGACATAATGTGGCAATTGATGAGGATATAGAACAGACTGGTGGAATAATTAGGTCTTCATGGTTTACTAGTAATCCTAAAGTTCTATCATACTTGCCACATGCTTTTCAGATATTAAAGCCATTTCATCAGCCCAGCTCTGTAATTCTACCACTTGGACACAAAATCCTTTTGCATCATTCCTTCACAGCTAATGATAAATACATGTCGACAATTTTTCTTGCCAATGGGTCAGACAATGTGTATTCACAGAGTAATCCTTACATTATTCTACATCGTTATGACAAACATGGTGACCAAGTTAACTGTGGATTCTTTATGTCACCAGAAACACTTATGGCTACAGAGTTTCTTCCAGATAATCTTAAGAAAAGTCTGACATCTTATTTCAATAAAACTGAAGTTGATGAGCTTGGACCAAAAATTAGGGAAATGCTTCATATAAAAGGATTTGAAAGCATTTATTCAGTTCTACATTTTGAAAGAGATAGGAACACCAAAACATTTGATAAGAAGTGCCATCCACAAAGGTGTTGGTATTGTAGAGATCTCTGTGAAATCTGTATGCAGCAATGTGTAGTAGGATGTGAAGTAGTTGATCACAACCATTTGATGTATACCTTTTGTTTTGCTTGTTGGGAAGCTATCCAGAAATTGAAGACAGAAAGTAATGAAGATTCATGGCCACAAATAACTTTGGTACAACTTGAAAATGCTGAAAATCTCGAGTCAAATGAAGGGCTTTTTCCTTTCCACAGGACATTGCTCTCTTTCAAATGTTCGTTTGATATTTTTGATCACGTCAAGATATCAGTTTGCACGGGAGATACAAATGGCCCTTACAGGTGCCCATATATTTTGACTCAAGCACGTACTAGCCTTATTAACCAAGATCAGTCTGAATGCTTTATATCCAAAGACTATTCTCCAGTTCAGCCCCTGCCATATTGTAATGACAGTGAACCAATGCAGAGCAAAATCAAAAGATTGAGAGATGAAGAGTTGGTTCAGTCACTTCTTCGTACTGTTCTATTGTCAGAAGATTGTAAAGAGACTGCAAGTATTCTTGATACATACTTCTTAGCTGATAATGTGTGATGCAACGTCTACAAGAAGAATGCATGTACGTAGCTATGAATTTCGTTATATTCAATCACAAAACAACTTGAATTTCTGGCTTATATTGAAGTATTTTTTTAATAATATTATACAGTAGTATCACGAAAGAGGGCCCACTATGGAATGTCTGCCCATCCCCCATTATTTAGCCTCCATTTCTTTCTGAAGTCTAAACTTATTTGAAAGAGCGCAAACCTAGTGCAAGCATTGCAAGACTTAGTAGGGAATTCCCACTGTCTAGCTGAGGTTATGGTGAGATTTACTTGTTTATACACACACTACAAGCTGCAAATTACACTGCACAGTGGTTTTAATATACTAGTACAAGGTGCGATGTCACGCATTATTTGCACTACTTTGCATATTTGCTGTTACTACTGGTAACATCAATGAATTTGAGCGTGGATACATTTCTATTTGTCCTGAAAGGTGGGTGTGGTCATTTACTGTGATTAATTAGAGCCACCCTCTTTCTCCCCTTGAATGCTACCGTAGCTGGTGGATGGTCTGCTCAGTATCACTGACTCTAACACCCAATGCAAGATTTGTTGACCGTAGCCTGAAGCACATGCAGGTAGTTCCCGCATTAATGACAACAATGTTGCCCCCCCCCCCCCCCCCCCCCAGCTCTACAAGTTGCAAATGTTTAGACACGTCAACAACAGTACGGTAACCATTTTCATTCCATCAAACGTTCATATTGTTTTCATCATCAATACCTTGATCACTATTGGGCACTGAGAGGCGTGGTCATTGTATAGGGTATTATGAGATAGTTGCCGGTATCATAGTATGGGACATCCATACAAACAAAGATGGAAGTTTCTGGTTTGGGGGACATTGTATATTATTATACATAGTGACAAATTGGTTTGTGGCAGCTGTGGTAAGTAGTTTGAATTATTTATGTGTAGCAGCTGCAACCGCTACCCTCCTGGCATGCACGTGGGGTGGAGGACCACCGGTATAATAGCATGAATAGTAAGTTTGTCTAAGTGTGGCGGTTTTAGCTATGCTTCCGTTATATTCATTTCCTGGTACCCGTCTTACCGAAAATAACGCATTCCATATAAGGAAGTTGCGTTACGCGGGCGTATAGACTGCAATAATAATAATATTTATAATATTATTACTAGAGACGATGTTTTAACATCAATGGGGCGAGCCTCCGCGAACCCCACACAAGTGGTGTACAAATGATTTTATTTTGGAAATTTATGATCGACTCGAGAGAGTGGAAACTACGGTTAGAACGTGTCTCTAGCTACTTGAATAGTGCATGGTCTCATAGTTCAGTGAAGCCTCATATCGATGATCATTTTGCTAGCAACAGTCACTTGTTTTTAGGGCCTTGAATTTGGAGTCTCAAATGGACCATCCGGCTGTATCTACTCAGTGGAAATGTTTCGCTCTGCCTGCCTAGAACGACATAATTATTCTTTGTAGCCTTGCCCCTCTCAGTCTGAGTCTCGGCAGCTCTCCTTTTGAACCTTCTATTTCTGCGTTTTCTCAGTCTTTCTTCTTTTTTTAATAGTCCCTCGATGTCAGTGTTCGGTGCTCCCGTACCGTGTCCCTACGTCGTATGCGCATGCGCGTAACGGAAGAAATATTGTATATCGTTGAAATAGAAGACAGGTATATACGGAATGACGTACGGACGGCAGATATATAAACGGAAAATCTCGATTGACATCACCTGTGTGGGACTCGCTTCGGCTCGCCCCAATTATGCGTCCGCACGAGCATGCGCATTACTCAATAATGAGACACGCCCATTCCATAGCACAATATAAGCGTAAAGTCATAGCACTCACGCTAGTTCGCCTAATTTCCAAGTGGCTAGTGCGATTGAAGAAATGAATACCATATTCATTCAAGCAGCTTTGCTGATCACTTTCATTTCATCTACTAGTGCAGTCACTTCGAAACCGCACATTGTATTCTTAATGGTGGACGACTGGGGATGGGCAAATGTAGGCTATCATCGTAGCAGCCACTTGCACAGTTACACTCCAAACATCGACAGCCTGGTCAATGAAGGACTGCAGTTAGACCAGCACTATGTCTACAAATGGTGTGCTCCATCTCGTTCATCATTTCTTACTGGAAGGTTACCGATCCACGTCAATGATGCCAAAAACGTAAAGATTTCTGCACACAACCCAAATGATCCAGTGTCAGGGTTCCAAGGTGTACCTCGTAACATGACAATGATCTCAGCCAAGATGAAGGAAGCAGGTTATGCTACGCATCAGGTGGGCAAGTGGCACGTAGGCTTTGCTACTCCTGACCACATCCCAAAAGGAAGAGGATTCGATACATCATTTGGCTACTTCAACGCAGCAAATGACTATTATACAAAGACAATTTTTAGCTGCAACAAAACACCAATCAAGGATTTATGGGACACAGACAGACCAGCTTCTGACACAAATAGTACAGGTGAAGATCACTATGAGGAGGCACTGTTTAGAGACAGACTTCTTAGTATTGTTTCAAACCATGATCCCTCAGAACCCCTGTTTTTGTACTATGCTCCACACATTGCTCACATGCCCTATCAAGTACCGCAAAAGTACCTCAAAAAGTTTGACTTCATTGATAATGAGCTAAGGCAAGTCTACCATGCCATGGTCAACTACCTTGATGATGTCGTTGGAGAACTAGTACAAGCTCTCAAGATCAAAAAGCTGTGGTGTAACGCTTCGCCACCTTCAACGCCGCTTCACAGGGTTTAGATATTAATAGTATTATTCAAATAGCAGCATTATACACATACGATACATAGAGAGAGAGAGAGAGATGGATGATGGTAGAGAGATGACACCACAACTGAGGAACACTCAACACAACTCAACTGAACTGACTCAACACTCAACACTACACTCAACTGACCGACTGACTAGAGTCCAGTGGTTTTATATGCATGCATACAGGATATGATGTCAGATGGCAACTAGTTGGAAAAGGGTCGTTACACATGACCTTACAAATCCCCCCTCTGAGGACAGGCACTTGCCCTCAAGTGATTTGCACAAACAAAAGAAAGAAAACAGATGATTTTGCACAACCATGCAACAAAAGAAAAGAATACCATGACACAAAAATCAATAATCACAAAAATTACATAACTTCTGTTCATAGTTTAACTTTTCTGAGTCATGGAACGGGTAACTGGACCAGTTGTTCTCTGAGGCTCATCAGAAGGAGAAGTCACAGTCTGGCGCTTAGATCGGCGTTTCCGTGACTGCTTCCGACCAGTCCAGCAACGATCAGGTAATTCAGGATAACACTTTCTCAGTCTATCAATAGCAACGAAAATAGATGGCTCACTAGCTCGCTCAATCAACTTGACTTCGGCATTGGTGGGGGTGACTGCTATGATACGGTACGGTCCGTGGTAGGGTCTAGCTAACTTGCGATTCTTGCCTGTCACTTCACTCGGCATATATACCATCACCCGGTCACCAACACGATAGGTAGATTCAGGATCTTTCGATTTGCGATCATAGTACAACTTTTGCCTCTTCTGGGATTGCTGTATTTGTTGTCTTGCATATTCTCGAGCATTGGCCAAACTGGTAGTTAGCTCAGTCTTATAGTCGTCCAAGTCAACTGTATAAGCAGGACGGGGAAGGGCCAAGTCACTTGCTGTTGGCAGACGGGGATCTCTACCGTAGAGAAGAAAGAAGGGTGACTCCCTGGTAGAGTCCTGCACAGTAGAACGATAGGCAAAAAGCAGCATAGGTAGTTGTTTGTCCCACTCGACAGCAGTTCCTTCGATACTCTTTGAAATCATATTCGTGATAGTACAGTTAAACTTTTCGACAAGTCCATCCGTCTGTGGGTGATACCCTGACGTATTTACTTTCTTCATACCTAAAAGAGAACACATCTGCAAAATTAGATCTGACAAGAAATTAGCACCACGATCAGATAATAGTTCCTCGGGCACACCGTGCCTACAAACAATATTCTCCACCAGAAGACGAGCTATAGTCTCTGTTCGCTGGTCAGGTACTGGATACGCTTCAACCCATTTTGTGAGGTAGTCAAGAAACACCACGAGATATTGGTTTCCACTGGAAGTGAGGGGAAGCTTAAGAATATCGACCCCAACGCGATGAAACGGTCCACGAACGGGTATGGGTTGGAGAAGAGGACGGATTCCGTGTCCTGGTCCCTTACGACTCGCACAATTCAGACATCCACGACAGAATCTTCGAACATCAGCTCTCATACCAGACCACCAGTACAACCTACGTAAACGATCATAAACTTTTCTCTCTGAAAGATGGCCAGCATATATGGTAGAATGATTTTCGGTCAACAACTCCTGTCTCCAAGGCTCCGGAACTACGATACACCATCGGCCACAATTCGACACATCCTCACGATACAATACACCATCGATAACCTCCATTCGTCGGCTCTCCAGAACTATTCTTTTGGCAACACGATCGTCATCGGGTAAGGAATGGCACTCCAAGTAAGCGATATATAGAGCAAGGTCAGGATCCTTTAATTGCATTTCACGAACTTCTTTGAGGCTCTCTTTGTCAGCTACAGATTCACCAGCCGTCACGTCACTGTCGTCAGGTACTGCCAAACTGGCAAACACAGAACACACAGAACAATCAAAACAAACAGGGCACACACTATCACAACACTTACATGAAACTTCAGAAGTAACAGTAAGAACATTTTCAGATTCTTCACATACAGACACACAACCATTTTCTTCACATACAGACACACAATTTGGTGGGGACACAGAACTAACACTAGACGCGGGGTTGCGTGAAAGGGCATCAGCATTCACATTTTGTCGTCCAGAACGATGCTTCAGAGTAAGATTCATTTCCTGGATTGTTAAAGCCCAGCATGCCAGCTTTCCAGAAGGACGGGGAGTATTCAGCAAAGATAGACAAGCAGAGTGATCGGTGTACACGATGGTATGGTGACCCAAGAGGTAAGGACGAAAGTATCGAACAGCCCAAACAAGACCAAGAGTTTCAAGCTCTGAGATACCGTAGTTCTTTTCGTGCGCGTTAAGCGATCGCGAAGCGTACGCTATCGGATGTACGTGTCCATCGTCTTGTTTCTGGGATAACACTGCACCAAGTCCAATTCCACTAGCATCAGTCTCAAGAATGAATTCTCGATCATGTCCAAAGCGCGGGTAAGACAACACGGGAGCAGTTACCAGTAGTTCTTTCAACTTGCAAAAGGCAGTTTCACACTCGGAAGTCCACTCGAAGGGAACATTTTTCTTTGTCAAAGCATGCAGGGGTGCTGCAATTTTAGCAAAACCGGGCACAAACCTACGATAATAGGAAGCTAAACCTACAAACTGTCGAATAGTAGTTACATCACGAGGCGTCGGGAACAACTTTACTTTTTGTGTTTTGGAAGGATCAGGGCGAATACCCTGGGTAGAGATGACATGTCCAAGGTAGGGAACTTCATTACGGAGAATAAGACACTTCTTTGGTTTAAGACGGAGTCCAGCTTCACGGAGACGTCCAAAGACTTCACGAAGGTGACGGAGATGGTCGTCGAAGGTACGGGAAGCAATGAGAATATCATCAAGGTACGCGAAGCAGCTGCGCCATTCTAAGCCAGAGAGGACTGCTTGCATCAGTCGCTGAAACGTGGCAGGCGCGTTACAGAGCCCGAATGGCATCCGTACGAACTCAAACAGGCCATGATGAGTCGTAAAAGCTGATTTAGCGCGTGCATCTTGATCAAGCTCAACTTGCCAATATCCGGAGGCAAGATCTAGGGATGTGAAATACTTGGCTTCTTCTAGGGTGTCTAATATATCCTCCACACGTGGTAACGGGTAAACATCTTTCCTAGTGATGGCGTTCAAACGTCTGAAATCAACACAGAAACGAAGGCTGCCGTCCTTCTTGGGCACAAGCACAATGGGACTTGCCCAAGGACTGTTCGAAGGCTTCACTACTCCTTGCTCCTGCATATCATTAACCATTTTTTCGATCTTTTCCCTATAAACTACAGGTGTGCGATAAGGCTGTTGTTTTACAGGAAGTTGATCTCCTGTGTCGATGCTGTGCTGTACTAAACTAGTACATCCTAGCTCTGAGTCGTCCAGAGCAAACACATCAGTAGATTCAGCGAGTACCTCCTTGAGTTTTTCAAGCTCTACTGGGTTTAGTTTGTCAACAGGCATGTCCAACACTTGCAATAGTCTCTGCAGACGCTCAGGCGAATTAACTAAGGCTTTTACGGAGGCACATCGGCTGTGATCATGAGGTAGTTCTGAATCAACTGTTTGAGACATATCAAAAGACACTTGATCAGGCAAATCACATGCTCTGGCTACTCCTAACTCGCTTCCTTCTTCTAGCCAAACAGGCATTCCCTGAAAGTTCTGTAGGGGAATCAACACGCTACCATCTGGATGCACAGTAACTAATGACTCTTAAGTACAAAGTCCTAAAGGCTCCAAAGTTTCATGCTTTGGCTCAAACAACAAATGCTCCACTTTACTAGGGTTGCCTTCTACATGACCTCTAACAAAACGACCTTTTTGACCTGGAATAATAACCGATTGAACTAGATTCACATGAGCAGGCTCAACTCCATTCTCTACTGACGCAGTCAGTTTTCGGCCATTAGCTCTAACAACAGAGATACCTAAGGCGGGGAGTACGTTGGATCCCAACAGACACTCCTGCTCACTATCGGGTTGCACGAAAACAGGCACAGCTGTGGACTTACCATCGACAGCTAGGGTAAACAAGACTTGGGCAGTTACACCTATAGCGTGCCCTCCCTTACCTTGAAACTTGGTACAAGGGTGCTCTAGTGTGGGCAAAGCTTTACCATTCTCCTTTAAATGCTTAAACACCTTATGCAGCAAGGAACGAGAGATTATGGTCGACTGTGACCCAGTGTCAACAAGGGCAGACACAGGCAATCCTTCAACTGTTACCTACAACCAATAGGAAGGTCCTACTGCACCCGTAACAACATTGACACTACTCTCTGCAGACTCACTGGCCAGCTGTTGCTCCTTCTCCAGCCTACGCTTGGACAGTTCCTGCTCCAGCTCTCTATCACTCAATTCATCCACACTCACTAGACGAGTCTTGCTATGCTTCTGTTTTCCAGGGGCTCCCGCTCCTCTCTTTTGCTTATCCCAACAAAACTTGGCTATATGCCCAAACCGGTGACAATTATGACATTGAGGGCCTTGACCCTGCTTGTTACTACTCTGACTACTGTCACGCTTCTTCTCACTATCAGCAGAAGCTTTCGCTGCCTGCTCTTTACGAGGCTGAGTGGGGGCTTTCTCCACTCTCTTACTTTTCTGTTGGCTATCCTTACGCTCTTCAGCAGCCTCACAGTACTGCTGTTCACGTCGCTCCGTCGTACGTGCACGGTTAAAAAGCTCATCAAAGCTTTCATCCACCTTAGGGGCACCAAGCTTTCTCTGCCACTGCGGCAGCAACGCATGAAAGAATCTGCCCTTCACTAACCTATCGAAATCTTTGCCTTTTAGCGTAGGAAATGCTCTCTTTGCTAGCCTTTGCAACTCCAAGCCCAGTGCTTCTATAGACTGATCTGTCTGTATCAACTGGTGAAATTCTGCACCCCTCAACTCCTCAATATCAACAGGCTTAAATCTGGACTTGAGTGCACTAACCGTCTTGCTATAGTTAGCTTTTACCTCATCAGACAACAATCTATAAGTCTGATAAGCTGAACCATGCAGGGACATTTTGAGATTATACCTCTTAAGATCCTCAGACCACCCAATCAACTTGGCTCTTTCTTCAAATTGCTCAATCCACCTATCAAATCCCTCCTCACTGGACTGTATACCCTCACCACTGTAATCTTTTAGTGGGGGTAGGCTTTGAGCAGACATAGCTTTGGTCTGGGCTGCTACCATGGCTGTTTGTGTTTGCACCAACTGAGTAAGCTGTTGCACAAGTCCCTTATCTCCAGCCACACCAGCTACACTCTTATTAACACCAGAAACCTCAGAGGCATGCTCACCACCTGCACTACCATTTAAGGAAACAACCTCAGCACTGCTGGGGCCACCACCTGTGGGGTCACTACTTGTAGAGGCTGGGCTAGTGGTCTCACTATCACTAGCTCCCTCACAACCTTTCTCACCACTAGTCACAACACTGTGGGTACAATCACTAAGACTCTCTGTCTGACCTCTCTCACTCTTCCCATGAGCAAAGGTGACATGCTTCTCACTGCTACCTGTAGGCTCAGGACTATCACTACCTCCATAACTATCACTATCCCCTTCCTTAGAGCCACTCTCTTTCACACCATGCACCTCACTTGTAGCTCCAGGGGCACTGGGAGGAACAGAACTCTCCAAAGTAGATAGCTTTTCTTTAAGCTCCACTATCAAGGTAGCATCTCGATCCCGCTCCTCTCGGTGTCGCTCACGCTCCTTGTCAAACTGCTTTCGTACCTCCTCCAGTTGCTTCAATCCGTCCAGTTCTAGTTTCATCCTCATGGTCTCCATGTCAGCATCCCACTTATCACCCGCAGCACTCCAACCGTCAATCGTTTCTGACAGTTTCTTCTCTACTCCTTTTCTCCTTTTAGTCTCGTCCTCCAGCTCCTGTTTCAACTCCTGAACTTTACGACACTGGTCTTCACCGTACTCCTTTGCATTTTCAGCCATTTCTCTCACTTGCTGAAGCTGCTGCTCATAGTCAGCTCGCACCGATCGCAACTCCTCTGCTGCCTCTGCCAGCTGCTGCTGCAGATCTTGCGATCCAACGGTCTCTTTTTCCATCGTTATGACAGTGTCTTGCGGTAACTGAGAACTTCCTCCACTCCGCAATCTACTCGATGTTGTCGAAGTTCCTTCACGGGTCAAGCTCTTGAGCTCCCTCGTCGACATTCACGGTTGCGTACAGGTCGGTTGCCAACACAACGGATCTGTCGTACAAGTCCACCAAGCCGAGATCCTGGCAGGGGTCGCCAAATGTAACGCTTCGCCACCTTCAACGCCGCTTCACAGGGTTTAGATATTAATAGTATTATTCAAATAGCAGCATTATACACATACGATACATAGAGAGAGAGAGAGAGAGAGAGAGATGGATGATGGTAGAGAGATGACACCACAACTGAGGAACACTCAACACAACTCAACTGAACTGACTCAACACTCAACACTACACTCAACTGACCGACTGACTAGAGTCCAGTGGTTTTATATGCATGCATACAGGATATGATGTCAGATGGCAACTAGTTGGAAAAGGGTCGTTACACATGACCTTACAGTGGAACAATTTACTCTTCATTGTTAGTAGTGATAATGGTGGCGGAGTAAACCCTGGCAAAGGAGCTAACAACTACCCACTAAAGGGAGGCAAAAATTCGGACTGGCAGGGTGGTGTTCGAGTAAATGCCTTTGCCTCTGGAGGCTATATATCTTCCAGCGAGAATGAGAGGGAGAACAACAGAAGGCTATATCCACATTGCCGACTGGTATGCAACATTCTGTGCCCTGGCTGGTGTTGATCCAACAGATACACAAGCAGCAAAAGTTAATCTTCCTCCCATCGATAGTCTCAACATGTGGCCACTAATCTCCGGTCAGAGTTCCGTCTCCCCTCGTGTGGATATTCCCATCAGTATGACTACATTAATCAGTGGTAATTACAAGATACTCACTGGTACAGTATCTAAGACTGGATGGAGTGGCCTAGTGTACCCTAATAATACAAATCCTGAAGGTGGAATTCATGCTCGTGAACACTGTGGCAATCGTGGCTGTTTATATGACATTATTAATGATCCTGGAGAACACAACAACTTGGCTTCACAAATGCCACGTAAATTGAAAAAGATGAAGAAGAAGTTAGGTAAAATTTAATATCGAGCGACACATTTCAACCCCAACCGTGGAGAGAAATCTCCAGCAGCATGTGAGGCTGCTCTTAATGAATATGGTGGATTCTGGGGACCATTCATTAAGTAATTAGCTGAGAAGTTAAACACTTAGTACCCACAGAATTAAATCTTCGAAGAACTGACTACTGACTATCATGATAGTCTTACTGATGCAATTAGTTAAGAGCTGAATTTTTTTTATCATTATGCATTTAATTTAACCTTTGGTGCTTCACACATTGCATAGCTAGCTTTTACCTTTTGCTATCTTGTAATATTATTCTTCTACTGTCTGTATTAGCTGCTTATTACTATACATTTACAGCATACCTGCAAGGCTTGCATGTCCCCAGCATAGTGTAATGCGTGGATATAATAATTATTATGAGCTTCAATTTTGTACCAGGATGTGCATAGCCTCATGCCCAGAACTATTCCCAGCTTTTCAAAGCTTGGAATGGATTTGGAGGCAAGAAAAGTTGGTTATAATATTATTAATAGTGCTGGGCGCAAGGTTACAATCAGCAGCTGATAACATACACTTATATGTGTGTGTGTGCCTAGCTAGAGTAGAAATGGAGGATTATGGTCAAATTGCATATACTTTCAAAGTGTACCATTCTCATTTCTTGCTCCTCAACTTTCACGTAATCAAAAGCTCTAGGACAGATCCACTGACTATGGCGCTTGCCATGGCATGCAGCAATGGTATTGAGTTGGGTGATCTACTATCCACACCAAAAGTTGGTTGAGCATGCGCTGTGCAATTCTGAGTGTGGCTACTTTAGTATCACGGAGATAAGTTGAGGGCATT
Organism: Cliona cf. orientalis; assembly: GCA_963930775.1. Classification (NCBI taxonomy): domain Eukaryota; kingdom Metazoa; phylum Porifera; class Demospongiae; order Clionaida; family Clionaidae; genus Cliona; species Cliona cf. orientalis. The sequence goes on from OZ005697.1 coordinate 8,089,534, forward strand.
AGCTTATAAAATTAATGTAGAAATTCAATGATACTAGCTATTAAAGTATCACTTGATGACTGAGACTCAAGCGTCTGACTGCATGGACTAGGTTAAATGCTGCAATATCCTGGCAGATGTTCCTGAACAAAGTTCTTTTGGTTTTATCAAACCTCTCCTTCCACATGCCTATTTAGGGTGACCTTAAATATTTAGCCTCTGGCTAGGTGGTCTCTTCCTAATGCACCTTGTGTACTAAATTAACATATACCATATGTTATAGTTATTCACTGGGGGCCAAGGAATTATGGCAGTAAACGAACCGATCCCGAGGGCACAGCCCAAGGGTGAGGTTTGTTTATGCTATAGTTATTCACTGGGGGCCAAGGAATTATGGCAGTAAACGAACCGATCCCGAGGGCGCAACCCAAGGGTGAGGTTTGTTTATTTATAATATATACACACATGAACTCTTCAAGATATGATGGAATTTCATTGCCCTTCCTCGGTAGCTAGCTCTCCACCTTCTGGGTGTGCACACTGGTTGCTGGATCAACAACGTGGAGGATGTAATAAGTGGCAGTCACTGTGGCGATTTTAGGTTATCTAAAGGCCTCATTTATTTACTGCATGGTATGCAACATCCTGTGTCACACCACCATCACAAGTACATGTTGGAGGGTGGGTGGTTAGGACTGACTATACTAATTGAACTAATAAGACAGGAAATTTCGAATAAGAATTAAATCTTACCACAGGTGCATGCCCAGCAAACCTTGAGCTGAGTATACAAACAACAGGAAGTGTATGCACACACAGCTGCATTGAAAAACTTTACAGTTCAAGTGCAAACTAAGTGCAGAATGACAAACATAACTTTAAACTGATATACCACAGCATAATGTCATGTAACAAGTATCATTCTTTAGGCTTAAAGCAAATTCAATCCACCATCATGTGCTTCAAAACGCAGCATTAAAATTGGGGTCTTCGTGTATGCTGAACTTTCTTCAGCGTATTCGATTGCACTGCAAAGCAAGAGCATGGCATCAAAATGTTACTATGAAGCCATCTTTAGCATATTGCTGTACGTAGCTAATGATTTTTGGCCAAAATTATTAGCTACAAACTACCTTGTAATAATATTGCTCTTCACAATATCATTATTCTATATTAGAGTGGGTAGACTCCATTAGAAAGTGATGGCCTAGACATAGCTACACCAATACCAGTGATATTAAGATTGTCAGTCTTCTTAGTAATAATATTATTATTATATTTTTGTCATTTATAGGGCTAGCTTGGGAATGTCTTGATCTTTCAATGTGTATTTCCCTGTGTGTACACAGGCATCATTGTTTTGTAATAGAGCTTCAACCAGTGTACACCTATGCCCACAGGCCATACTTGGAGCGGCTGAACAAGTCCAAGAAAGTCAAATTGTAGTAGTTTTTTAGGAGTAGAGAGAGACTCGTTTACAAGGCTAAGTAGTGAATCTAGTTGCCCCCATACTAATTATTAGAATATAGTTGTAACAAATACTGTGATCTGATTGGACACTCAGAGGTCTCTATTTCTCATAGAGACCTACAAGCTTTCATAGAGACCTACAAGTTCTCATAGAGACCTACAAGTTTCATAGAGACCTACAAGTATAGCCAAGGGCAAAGAAAGATGCACAGTGCAACAGTAGCCTTGTCCTCGGGTCAACTACCACGGTTACAGTTGCTATATTCTAAATCAGTTAGAGACCTCGTCCAATGGTCTCTACACTTTTAAGAGACCCTCAGGCCCTTAGTAGCACCCTTGCTTCGCTCGGGATGCTACAGCCTCGGGCCTTCGGATCTCTTAAAATGCGTAGAGACCTTGGACTCGGTCTCTAACTATTATGTAGTCTCGAACCCAGCTGGTGATGCAATACATCCAGCACTGCGGAAAAGGGAGGGGTCTGGGTTCGAGACTACGCTAATTTGATCATGCATAAACACGGTGATTTGCAATGTATGCAGCATCAAAAATGAATACATACACAGTGATTAAAATTATTATCATTATTATTATGAGACGCATGCTCCTGAGCATTCTCATAGTGATTGACAACGGTGTGGGCAGGGTGTATACTGACTGAAACTCTAACCAAACACTGATAGCTACCAGTGTATACACACACAGAAATACCCCTTGATATATTATAAATTTGATCTAAAAGGAAAGATCAAGGCATTCCCGAGCTAGCCCTGGAAACAAAAATTTAAAAGGAGCAGCTCAATTTGGATACCTCTTGACAATGTATGTGTGTAGCCATATCCAGGCCACCGCTTTCTAATAGTCTATGCATGTACTCTGATATTCAATAACGTAATCCCTTTGTTGTGCATTCCATAGAAATGGATCCAGGGACATGAGCAGGATGTGCACTATACTGGTATGATAACATTACCCCATATAGCCCCATTTTACACTTATACAGTACTAAATATTCAGTGTTGCTGTATAGAGGCTTTAGTTCCAGAGATCCCTTTGATATGCATCCATAGCAGCTAGAAATGTGCTAATTAAAATGATCAAAGTGCAGACAGTAGAAGGATTATAGTATTATTACAAGTTACCATTAGTGAAGCTACTAACTTGCAATGTGTGCATGCACACTAATGAAAAATTCAGCTAATAGCTAATTGTATATCAGTGCATGTATCACGATAGACAGTTCTTTAAGGACTAGATTTGTTCTGCCGGTAATGATACTTAATATCTCACAGCTGAATTGGTTAATTACTTAATGAATGGTCCCCAGAATCCACCGTATTCATTAAGAGCAGCCTCACATGCTGCTGGGGATTTCTCTCCACGGTAAGGGTTGAAGTGTGTCTCTTGATATTCACCTAACTTTCTTCGCATCTTTCTTAATTTGCGTGGCATTTGTGAAGCCAAGTTGTTGTGTTCTTCGGGATCATTAATAATGTTGTATAAACAGCCACGATTGCCGCAATGCTCGCGAGCATTAATTCCACCATCAGTTTTTGTATTGTTAGGGTACACAGGGCCAGTCCATCCAGCTTGACCCACATTACCAGTGAGTATCTTGTAATTACCGCTGATTAAGGTAGTCATACTGATGGGAATATCCACACGAGGTGATGTGGAATTCTGTCCGGAGATTAGTGGCCACATATTGAGACTGTCAATGGGAGGAAGGTTAGCTCTAGCTGCTGCTGTATCCGTTGGATCAACACCAGCCAGGGCACAGAATGTTGCATACCAGTCGGCAATGTGGACATAACCTTCTATCATTTTCCCACGCCTATCCTCGGGAAGATAGCCTCCGGAGGCAAAGGCATTGACTCGAACACCACCCTGCCAGTCTGAATGCTTGCCTCCCTTTAGTGGGTAGTTGTTAGCTCCAGCACGAGGGCTTACGGGGCCACCATTGTCACTACCGACAACAAAAAGCAAATTGTCCCACATCCCTTTGGTTTTGAGAGCTTGTACTAATTCTCCAACCACATCATCAAGATAGTTGACCATTGCACGGTAGACCTGCCTTTTGTCGTTTTTAATAAAATCAAACTTTTCGAGGTACTTTTGTGGCACTTGGTATGGCCCATGGACAATGTGTGGAGCGTAGTACAAAAACAGGGGCTCTGAGGGATCATGGTTTGAAACAATACCAAGAAGTCTATCTCTAAACAGTGCCTCCTCATAGTGATCTTCACCTGTACTATTTGTATCTGAAACTGGTTCATCTGTGTCCCATAAATCCATGATTGGTGTGTTGTTGCAGCTATAAATTGTCTTTGTATAATAGTCATTTGCTGCATTGAAGTAGCCAAATGATGTGTCGAATCCTCTTCCTTTTGGGATGTGGTCAGGAGTAGCAAAGCCAACGTGCCACTTGCCCACCTGATGCGTAGCATAACCTGCTTTCTTCATCTTGGCTGAGATCATTGTCATGTTACGAGGTACACCTTGGTACCCTGATACTGGATCATTTGGGTTGTGTGCAGAAATCTTTACGTTTTTGGCATCATTGACGTGGATCGGTAGCCTTCCAGTAAGAAATGCTGAGCGAGATGGGGCACACCATTTGTAGACATAGTGCTGGTCTAACTGCAGTCCCTCTTTGACCAGGCTGTCCATGTTTGGAGTGTAGCTGCGCAAGTGGCTGCTACGATGATAGCCTACATTTGCCCATCCCCAGTCGTCCACCATCACGAACACGATGTGTGGTTTCGTAGTGGTAGATTGAGAAGGGATATCTACTGCTCTAGCAGATAAAATGAGAGCGGCGAACAAAAGAGCTGATTGAATGAACATAATGTTCGTTTTCAATCGCACTGACTAGTCAGTATTTGCCGAGCACATTACTAGTATAATGGGCGCGCCCATTCCGGTTGAGTTATGCGCATGCTCGCCGAGTTCACATCCGTTGAATACCCGTTTTGCCTCGCAGGCCGAGAAGTGCAGGTTGAACGTACTATTGCAGACTATATTTCCTGGTCAAATAGATGATTCAAAGTATTCTTAGCCCGTCGTTTTTCCTCTGACGGAAACCAAGACTTTGTTGGGGACGGTTGGCAACGACCACGCCTCTGCGCGAGCTAGGCCAAAGCATTTGCGTACCACGTGCACTAAATTTGCATTTAATATACGCAGTGTCTAGAGTGCCGGCAAATTTATGTACAAATTTATATTGCCATATGCAGGAGGGGGCGGGGACTAGGGCTACGTAAGAGTACAGTATTTTATATGGACTTACCGGCACTATAACGCTTAAATTGCGGTGCCGGCACCGGCACTGTAGACACAGCCTTTAATATATTTATCTCCCCAGTAGCAATTTACTTTTCTGTGGTTATAAGGTAATTATGGTGTAATTATGATGAAACCTATGGTGTAATCTCTTAGGTAATCTATGAGGTAATTATGAGAAAATTCAGGGCCTCGCTGGAGCCTTTCTGGGACTTGAAAATCAGTAAATATGTAGAGTATCTTACGCGTGTATCCAGCGAATACATTACAAGCTGAGCGCTACTTTCTCTGAGAAGTACTGTTGGTTGAACTTCACGTGTTTTCTTGGCTTACGCAATGCCGTGGATAAATAAAGCTAGCCTTGCGCTATATATAGCACGCATTGTCACAAGGGTCTGGCCCGCGCGCGACTGCAGCAGCGTGACCAACCTGAAGTTCGGAAGGAATACTGTACTGTCGAGTTCGTTTCTGTGATTGAAGCATCGAAACTTGTCGCTGTCAAGGCTGAGAGTCGATCTTAGACGCCATCTTCATGATTTCTGGGGCGAGCATCGATCGATGTGTACGCATTCTATTGACGACCTTTTACCACATGCACCATTACGCTATGCAGCTACTGGGGAGATGGTCAAGGGTTCATATTATTATTATTATTATTATATACACATATGAACTCTTCAAGATGTGATAATTTCATTTCCCTTCCATGGTAGCTAGTTCTCCACCTTCTGTGTGTGCACACTGGTTGCTGGTAGTCTGGCGTAGCCGACCCTCGCAGGAAGAGGAGGGTCTGGTCTAAAGCCTATACTATGCTTGTGCAGAAGGAATGTAATTAGTCACTACAGTACGGCGTGTATAAAGTATGTGTCAACCACACTCAGCAAACACATCATTGCCATGCGCACGCGCACAGGGCAAGCCCGTGCATACTCTCGCTCTCGATCTCGCACGCGCCTACTGCTTACGTCATAGTGGTTGGCAGTTTATTTTATCACCCACATTTGCATCCTTGTGGGGACAGAGATTCTGACTGTCCTGCACAAGCATAGTATAGGCTTTAGACCAGACCCTCCTCTTCCTGCGAGGGTCGGCTACGCCAGACTAGGTTGCTGGGTCAACAACATGGAGGCTGCAATAAGTGCCGGGCAGTCACGGTGGCGATTTTAGGTTGATCTAGAAGCCTCATTACTGCATGGTATGCAACATTCTGTGCTTTGGCTGGTGTTGATCCAACAGATACACAAGCTGCTAAAGCTAATTTCCTCCCATCAACAGTCTCAACATGTGGCCACTAATCTCCAAATGTAAGTCCATCTCGCCTCGAGAAGATATTCCCATCAATATCAGTATGACTATACCATAATCAGCCGTTAATTACAAGATACTCACTGGGAATAGCTATAGGTGAAGCTGGATGGACTGTGCGCTGAGCGAGGAAATTCCCTGTCCGTCTAGCCTAGAGCTAGGGAACTACCTCAGAATCTTGCCAACTCAGTCTATGAAAGAGTTCTAGTGTCATTCTCTTTTTCTTTTGTGTTTAGTCATATTTTTCTGTGTGTTGTGTGTTTTATGCACTCCCTATCAGGGGCTGAAATCAAATTAAATCATTGAGCTGCACTCACGTGTGTCCCTAGTATGGTAATGGTCGTCAACATAGTGCGTGCACAGTCTACAAGCCACAGCGCCTAAATCGCACTGAGACCGATCGGATGTCACAGGCTAGAATGACTCCCCTTGCCTTTGCCTCCCTCCGTGACAAGTTGATTTCGCGAGAATTGATTACACGAGAATTGACCTCGTGGGAGTTGATGTAATGAGAATTAATCTCGTGGGAGCACCCCTCACATGCCCATAATTGCCGATTTCTAGGCCTCGCACAGAGGGGTGGTCATTGCCAACCGTCATACAACCCAACGAAGTCATGGCTTCCGTCTGAGGAAAAACGACGGGCTAAGAATACTTGAATTATCTATTTGGTCAGGAAAAGAGTAGTCTGCAATAGTAGCTACGTTCGTCCCGGCCTTCATTTCTCGGCAAGGCTATGACGGACGGATGTGAACTCGGCGACCGGCGAGTATGCGCATTACTCAACCGGAATGGACACGCCCATTACTGAGTCTAGTGCGACCCTTTCCACCAGATCCTTTCCCTCTCTTTGCGTAGGAGGGGCTGGCGCGCGAGACTACCCATTACTAGTAATGCGCTCGGCAGATACTGTACCAGATACAGTTATTGTACTTAGTCAGTCAGTGCGCTTGAAATGAATACTATGTTCATTCATACAGCTCTTCTGTTCGCCGCTCTCATTTTATCTGCTAGAGCAGTAGATATCCCTTCTCAACCTACCACTTCGAAACCACACATCGTGTTCGTGATGGTGGACGACTGGGGATGGGCAAATGTAGGCTATCATCGTAGCAGCCACTTGCGCAGCTACACTCCAAACATGGACAGCCTGGTCAAAGAGGGACTGCAGTTAGACCAGCACTATGTCTACAAATGGTGTGCCCCATCTCGCTCAGCATTTCTTACTGGAAGGCTACCGATCCACGTCAATGATGCCAAAAACGTAAAGATTTCTGCACACAACCCAAATGATCCAGTATCAGGGTTCCAAGGTGTACCTCGTAACATGACAATGATCTCAGCTAAGATGAAGGAAGCAGGTTATGCTACGCATCAGGTGGGCAAGTGGCACGTTGGCTTTGCTACTCCTGACCACATCCCAAAAGGAAGAGGATTCGATACATCATTTGGCTACTTCAACGCAGCAAATGACTATTATACAAAGACAATTTATAGATGCAAAAACACACCAATCAAGGATTTATGGGACACAGATAAACCAGTTTCAGATACAAATAGTACACTGTCAGGTGAAGATCACTATGAGGAGGCACTGTTTAGAGACAGACTTCTTGGTATTGTTTCAAACCATGATCCCTCAGAGCCCCTGTTTTTGTACTATGCTCCACACATTGTCCATGGGCCATACCAAGTGCCACAAAAGTACCTCGAAAAGTTTAGTTTTATTAAAAACGACAAAAGGCAGGTCTACCGTGCAATGGTCAACTATCTTGATGATGTGATTGGAGAATTAGTACGAGCTCTCAAGACCAAAGGTATGTGGGACAATTTGCTTTTTGTTGTCGGTAGTGACAATGGTGGCCCCATAAGCCCTCGTGCTGGAGCTAACAACTACCCACTAAAGGGAGGCAAGCATACAGACTGGCAGGGTGGTGTTCGAGTAAATGCCTTTGCCTCCGGAGGCTATCTTCCTCAAGATAGGCGTGGGAAGATGACAGAAGATTATATCCACATTGCCGACTGGTATGCAACATTCTGCGCTTTGGCTGGTGTTGATCCAACGGATACAGCAGCAGCTAAAGCTAACCTTCCTCCCATCGACAGTCTCAACATGTGGCCACTAATATCCGGACAGAATTCCACATCACCTCGTGTGGATATTCCCATCAGTATGACTACTTTAATCAGTGGTAATTACAAGATACTCACTGGTGATGTGGGTGAAGCTGGATGGAGTGGCCCTGTGTACCCTAACAATAATAAAAAAACTGACGGTGGAATTAATGCTCTTGAGCATTGCGGCAATCATGGCTGTTTATATGACATTATTAACGATCCCGAAGAACACAACAACTTGGCTTTACAAATGCCACACAAATTAAGAGAGATGCATAGAAAGTTAGGTGAATATCAAGCGACACATTTCAACCCCTACCGTGGAGAATTTTCTCCAGCAGCGTGTGAGACTGCTCTTAATGAATACGATGGATTCTGGGGACCATTCATTAAGTAAATGACCTATTCAGCTGAGAAATGTTAAGTACTACTACCGATAGAACAAATTCAGTACTGATATATGTACTAATGCAAATTAGCTAATTATAGCTGAATTTCTCATTACTGCGTATGTCGCTGCACATATTGCAAGTTAGTAGCTTCACTTTCGGTGACTTGTGATAATACAATTATAATCCTTCTATTGTCTGCACTTTGATAAATTTTATTAAATATTTAATTAATTTTTTAGTTGCTATGGAATGCATATCAAAGGGACCTCTGGAAGTAATACAGCAACACAGAATATTTAGTGTAAATGGGGCTATATGGGGTAACGTTATCATACCAGTATAGTGCACATCCTGCCCATGATCCTGGATCCATTTTTATGGAATGCACAACAAAGGGATTGCATTATTCAATATCAGAGTGGGTAGACTATTAGAAGCGATGGCCTGGACATGGCTACACACATACATTGTCAAGAGGTGTCCAAATTGAGTTGCTTCTTTTTTTATATTTCCAGGGCTAACTCGGGAATGCTTTGACCTTTCCTTCAAGATCAAAATTTATATCAAGGGGTATTTTTGTGTGTGTATACACTGGTAGCTATCATTGTTTGGTTAGAGTTTCAATCAGTATACACCCTGCCCACACCGTTGTCAATCACTGTGAGAATGCTCAGGAGCATGCGTCTCATAATAATAATGAATGCACAGGAGTGCAGAACCCTCACCGCTACATGCATGCAATAGCATGGCTCACTGTATGCATATTCAATATTATCACGAGTATTGAACTACATACCTTGCACCTAAACAGGCATGCAGTGATCTAATTAAGAGATGGGGGAGGGCACCTGGCTATGTCACTATATAAACTGAAAGCCTCTGTGACATACTTCAACAAATTTAATTAGGTACTTGAGGAGAGCCACTACTTGTTTATACTGTCACTGCATTGACAACTGACCAACAAAGGCTTTAAGCACAAAATGGCAATCAGTCATGAATAATGTAGTTGAGGTAGGTGCCATGTAGACACAGACTGGCAAGTTGCAACAGCTGCACACTACTACTCCACTGGGCATTCTTCCTTTATGCTACATATACCTAGAATGCGTACTTTCTCTAAGACGACACTTACCATTATGAAAAGATAGTTACGACGAACGGACGGACGGACAACAATCACCAACGATTGCAGTAACCCTCTGCCTATGCTTTGCGGCGAGGGTTAATAAAGCTGTATAACCATACCCATGAGGCATGACTTTGCTCAGGCAATTACATTAAATTTTTATTGATCTCCCAGAACATACATGTACACGTTTGTGTATTGACCAACCAGCATAATTCCACATGAAAGAACCAAGGAAAGTATCCATGGATATTCACAAGATACTTTTCCCCTCGCACAGGTTGGGATCTGGGGACGAGACTACAGGCAAGTTAGGAGTTTATAATAATTATGGAAACACAATCATATAAATTATAGAGTGTAACATAGCCATGCATCTATGTACAGCAGAAGCAAAATAAATGCTTTATAATATCTGTCATCATAACATTACAGTATTCTCTGAAGACTAAATTAATAACAAGGTTCAAGGTTCAGGTTTATTTAATAAATGGCCCCCAGAACCCACCATATTCACCGAGAGCTGCCTGACATGCCAATGGAGTTATTTGTCCACGGTCAGGACTGAAATGCGTGGCTTGATAATCACTTAACTTCTTCTGCATCTCTTTCAGCTTGTCAGGCATCTTTGAGGCCAAATTGAAATGCTCTCCGGGGTCATTGATAATGTTGTACAGGCAGCCGTTACCTTGATCACAATGAACGATAGCGTCAATTCCACCATTAGGATTTGTGCTATTTGGATACACTGGGCCAGTCCATCCAGCATCATTGTTAGTACCAACTAGAATTTTGAAATCACCACTGATGAGGGTTGTGTTACTTACAGGAATGTCCACACGAGGTGATGTTGAATTCTGTCCAGAGATTAGAGGCCACATGTTTAGACTGTCGATGGGAGGAAGGTTAGCTTTAGCTGCTGCTGTATCTGTTGGATCAACACCAGCCAGGGCACAGAATGTTGCATACCAGTCAGCAATGTGGATGTAGCCTTCTGTCATCTTCCCTCGCCTATCCTCGGGAAGATAGCCTCCGGAGGCAAAGGCATTTACTCGGACACCACCCTGCCAGTCTGTGTGCTTACCTCCCTTCAGTGGGTAGTTATTAGCTCCTTTGCCAGGGTTTACTGGGCCACCATTGTCACTACTAACAACAAAGAGCAAATTGTCCCACAGCTTTTTAGTCTTGAGAGCTTGGACTAGTTCTCCGACCACATCATCAAGATAGCTGACCATGGCATGGTAGACTTGCCTTAGCTCGTTGTCAATGAAGTCAAACTTCTTGAGGTACTTTTCAGGCACTTGATAGGGCATGTGAACAATGTGTGGAGCATAGTACAAAAACAGGGGCTCTGAGGGATCATGGTCTGAAATAATTTCAAGAAGCCTGTCCTTGAAAAGTGATTCTTCGTAGTGATCTTCACCTGTACCATTCTTATCTGAAGCTGGTTTATCTGTGTCCCATAAGTCCACCATTGGAGTCTTATTACATTGGAAGATTGTTTCGTTGAAATAATCATTCGCTGCATTGAAGTAGCCAAACGATGTATCGAATCCTCTTCCTTTTGGGGTGTGGTCAGGAGTAGCAAAGCCAACGTGCCACTTGCCCACCTGATGCGTAGTGTAACCTGCCTCTTTCATCTTGGCTGAGATCACTGTCATTTTACGAGGTATACCCATAAACCCTGATACTGGATCTTTTGGATTGTAAGTAGCATAACTCACTTTTGCTTCATCGTTGACATGTATCGGCAGCCGACCACTCAGAAATGCTGAGCGAGATGGGGAGCACCAGTTGTAGACATAGTGCTGGTCTAACTGCAGTCCCTCTTTGACCAGGCTGTCGATATTTGGAGTGGGGACATCATTTTTTGAAGTATTGCGATGATAGCCTACATCTGCCCATCCCCAATCATCCACCAGCATGAACACAATGTGTGGCTTATCAGCAGATCGGTTTGAACGGATGCTTACAGCACTAGCAGTGAAAGTCACTGATAGCAGAAGAACAGCTCGGATAAACATTCTCGTATCCTCCGTAGCTATGTTATAGTCTAGTGATAGGTAGTGATATTCAAAATAATACTATCCACATGATACAATGAATTTATTTCAATACTATGTTTATTAGCTAATACTCACATGATGCCTATTGTATTCATACTAATAGACTAGCATGACACATATTACATTCTACACCAAAGTACAAACCGACAGATTTCAAGATAAAAGAAGCTAATCCTTCAAATATTGAACGAAGTCTTGGTTGAGATTACTTAATATATGGACCCCAGAATCCACCATATTTATTAAGTGCAGCATCACAAGCTGCAAGATCTTTCTCTCCACGATCAGGGTTGAAATGTGTGGCTTGATATTCACTTAACTTTTCCCGCATTTCTTTCAGCTTGTCAGGCATCTTTGAGGCCAAGTTAATGTGCTCTCCTGGGTCGTCGATAATGTTATACAGACAGCCATCACCTCTTTCACAATGCTCAACAACATCTATTCCACCATTAGGATTTGTAGTGTTGGGAAACACCGGACCAGTCCATCCAGCGTCAGCGTTATGACCTACAAGCAGTTTGTAATCACCACTTATTAAGGTAGTCATACTGATGGGAATATCCACACGAGGTGATGTTGAATTCTGTCCGGAGATTAGTGGCCACATGTTGAGACTGTCGATGGGAGGAAGATTAGCTTTAGCTGCTTGTGTGTCCGTAGGATCGACACCAGCCAAAGTGCAGAGTGTTGCATACCAGTCGGCAATGTGGATGTAGCCTTCTGTCATTTTCCCACGCCTATCCTCAGGAAGATAGCCTCCAGAGGCAAAGGCATTTACTCGAACACCACCCTGCCAGTCTGTAAGCTTGCCTCCCTTTAGTGGGAAGTTGTTAGCTCCAGCACCAGTGTGCACAGGGCCTCCATTGTCGCTACTGACAACAAAGAGCAAATTATCCCACAGTCCTTTAGTCTTGAGAGCTTGTATTAGTTCTCCAATCACATCATCAAGATAGCTGACCATGGCGTGGTAGACTTGCCTTAGTTCATTGTCAATGAAGTCAAACTTTTTGAGGTACTTTTCTGGCACTTGATAGGGCATGTGAACAATGTGTGGAGCATAGTACAAAAACAGAGGCTCTGAAGGATCATGGTTTGTTACTATTTTGAGAAGCCTGTCTTTAAATAGCGACTCTTCATAACGATCTTCACCAGTACCATTCTTGTCTTTAGCGGGTCTATCTGTGTCCCACAAGTCGACGATCTGTGTTTTATTGCATTGAGCACCAGTTGTCTCATTGAAGTAATCATTTGCAGCATTGAAATAGCCAAGCGATGTATCAAACCCCCGCCCTTTTGGAAGGTGATCAGCAGTTGCAAAGCCGACATGCCACTTTCCCACCTGATGCGTAGCATAACCTGCCTCCTTCATCTTGGCTGAGATCACTGTCATTTTACGAGGTATACCATTGAACCCTGATACTTGGATTGTAGGCAACAAAACTCACATTTTTGGCATCATTAACATGTATCGGCAGTCTACCACTTAGGAGAGCTGAGCGAGATGGGGCACACCAGTTGTAGACATAGTGCTGGTCAAATTGTAGTCCCTCTTTGACCAGGCTGTCGATATTTGGAGTGGGGACATCATTTTTTGAAGTATTGCGATGATAGCCTACATCTGCCCATCCCCAGTCGTCCACCAGCATGAACACAATGTGAGGCTTACTTGATGGAGAGGGGATACCATTCACTGCAGTAACAAAAACTGCAAACAGAACAGCAACTTCAGTGAACATTGTGCCTTATGTAATTTTCAATGTAGCTGTAGCTCAGACTGTAGCTACTGGTATTCATAGATCTAATGGTTATGTCATGTGATGCCTATGCCAGCATTTCATACTACCAGTGCAGCTAGTTAATCAGAGCCTGGCTATATAGTAAAAGAGTCAATCTATATAGATATTCAATATAATGTGCTAGTGCTTCTTTGAGTCCCTCAAGAGGTACTAAATTACTATAGCTACAGACTATACAAACATGAATGGGGTCGATCAAATCATCAGTGAAGCGATATTCTGGGGGTAGCTATTATTGCTCTTCCTATAAATTAATGCAGTGGTGGGGGTAAGAGCTAGGTTAGAACAATACAAGAAAGGTTGCTGTTGGCAATCTACAGTTTACGCATGCGCAGTTTGTCCATGGTCACTGCCCGCACAGTAGGGCTTAGGGCGGGGCTAAACGCAGCACACAACCATAGATAGTAGAATGGTATACTAGTACTTAACTCCTATCTATGACACAACCTACCACTGTTACTTCCTCTCGCTCTGAGCCAGTCATTGCAGCTCACTATTAAACCGTTCATGGAAGAGAGGGAGAAACGCGAGTCCGTCTTCATCAGCTACGGACGAGGGCCAGATGTGTCGCCGTTTACAAAGCAGTTGAAGCGCGATCTCGAGACGAACGGCTTCTCGGTATGGCTGGACCAAGAGGACATACCTTCAGGGAAAGATTGGCACGGCGCAATCGGTACGGGATTGCAAGACTGCGCCGCGATCATCCCCGTCATTACGCAAAAGTACATCGATTCCCGCTTTTGTATGAACGAGCTGTATACAGCCGACGGCGACAAGAAACTGATCTTTCCGATTATGTACGAAGCCAATGTTGACTTGGCGAGCACGGAGGCTGGCAGAGGAGTCAAATTCATCGTCAGCGGCATCAACTGGACAATGTTCAGGCCAGGGTTGGACGATTACAATGACTCACTGCAGAAATTGATCAAAGGAATGAGAGAGAGTTTGAAAGGTGAGGGACATTATGAGCTCGAAATTGATGCAAATTTGCTGGTGTGGGTGAAGCTATGTTGTATTTTCATTTTCATGATACTAAGTAGACAAACCAGACCGAAAGTTGTTTAGTTATAGATAACGATAAATCAATAGCTAGCATGGGCATCGCACCAAGGGGGGGGGGGGGGGGGGGGGGGGGGGGGCGCTTATGCACCTTACAGTCGTCCCCGCTGCTTTTGCTCGCTAAATTCAGTGCTGTTCACAAACACATCTCCCGTTAATTAGTGGGCATGGCTATAATTTTTGCGTGTGCGCGCTTCACACGCACACAGTTACACAACCCTTGCCCCCTCACCTTCCTACTGCTTCTGACGCCTATGGCTAGATAGTGAAGTCAAACTTTCAGGGCCACGCAGACAGTTATCTGTTGTGACTCCACACCCTAGAGGGTACATAACCTCTAGTATACTTTCAGTATACAAGGGTATAGGTTATTCATAGACCACAAATTCCAGTACATAGGTCATATATATAATAATATAGTACTTTTAAGGGTTGTATCATAAACCACTTGTCATAGTGTAAACAAAACTCAGGGTCATATAAAGATGCATATTTATGTTATGTCCTCAGTAGCTTGTTTGGTAATTATGATGTAACAGGGGCGGCGGAAGGATCAAAGAATTGGTACGGCTAGACTACTCAGCTGTTGGATTGATTTTGACCACGCCCCCTAATTATCAAAAGTATGCTCCTATGTAAATAATGCTAGAAGCAACTGCACATGTGCATATCGAGTGGGGCGGTCCAAGAAATAGCTATCTACCTGCCATGCCGGGCCTCGATCAATGGAGCTATGGTAATAGTATTAACTTTGCTGCTAGTTTTGGTACGGCTCAGCCCCACCTGCTTAAGTTTTGTTACGGCTTGTAGCCGTACCAGTTCCGCCTCCTCTGTGTAATCTACGAGATAATTATGCACAAATTCAGGGCCTCGATGGAGCCTTTCTGAGACTTGAAATTCAGTGAATATGTAGAGTATCCTGCGCATGTATCCAGCGAATACCTTACAAACAGCGTGTTGCCTTCTCTAACGAGCAGTGATGGCCAAACTTCACGCGTTCTCTAGACTGACATAATCCTGTGGATATAATATTATATAGATATATAACACGCACCATGAGCAGCGTGCTACCGGACCGATCTGAAGTTCGAGTTCTTATCTGTGACTGAAGCTTTGAAACTTGTCACTATCGAGATCAAGAGCAACTCTCTGACTCCTGATGATCTAAGTCTAATCTATGACTGAGACGCCAGCATCGATATACAATGGGCTATTCCATTTAATAGCTGTACACCCCCTATGGATGAACAAGAAGGAAGATTTGACCTCTAGACACAATTAAAAGACAATCACCTCCCCTGGACAGTCGTTAATTAGGTCACTGTTCCCCCAAGACGTAATTATATAGGAGCATCATTCCCTTGAATACTTAATTAAATGAAGTTTTATTCCCCATGGACACAAATTGATGCATTAATTTATAGAAGGGAAATCACCTAACAGGGATGAGACACCCCCTAGACGCCATGATTAGCGATACTTTTACCCCTAGACACAATCAAAATTACCTAAAATATCCCCCTTTTCTTTATTAAAATCAAAGTTTGACCCCCTGGACAAGGCTCAAAATGCCCCCCTGGACAGTCATTAACGGTCATCCATAGGGGGTGTATGCTTATCAAATGGAATAGCCCAATGTATACTATACTGTGAACCCACTATAGTGACGACCTTTACTACATACACCATACACCACTTTGCAGCGCAGGAAATTAAGGCCAAAGTGGGGGGTGGACCAATTATATTATAAATCGTAGTGGGCCCTCTTTCACAAGGGTACGGTATACGTGTTATCATAGGGTAGCTAGCCACATGCATGCATCTGAGATTAGATTGCTACTCCTTTTACAGAGAAGGAGAAAGTATTAAGAGAAGAACAAGATGCTAAGGCAAAAGAAAGTAAGGAATATCTCAAGATAAGATGCTCAGTGCACTCATGTCTTTTATAATAATATTTTTTTGTAGATATTATTATGTCTATTGGCCCCGCCTCCTCAAAGCCCCTAAAGATGATCGGCGGTGTACAGAATCCTTCCAACCTTGCCACTGGTCGTAATGGGGAGATTGTAGTGGCTAGTTATATGGGCCACAGCATTCATGTCTATAGCAGTGACTACCAGCTTCTTCGCACATTTGGCACAACCGGATACATGGATGGCCAATTCATGTGCCCAAGTGGTATTGCTGTCGATCATCACAACAGAATCTTTGTAAGTAGCATGACCAAGATTGACGTCTTCACAATGGAGGGACAATTTTTGAATGCAGCCGGACAGCAAGGGAGCGGTCCCCTACAGTTCACAAATGCGGCTGGTATAGCCATTGGAAAAGGAGGGAAGATTTACGTTGCAGATGCTCAAAATAATCGAATTCAGGTGCTCAACAATGACCTGACCTATCAATCTTCTTTTTGTAAAGCTTCTGAAAGTTTAGGATCTGGTCAATTAAGCATGCCTCAAGCCATTGCCATCAACAGCGAAGGGAACGTCTACGTGGCAGACATGATGAATCACGCTGTACAAGCATTCACTCCCGAAGGAGAATTTCTCCTCAAATTCGGAAAGTATGGGGCAGCCACTGAACCAGGCTCACTTTGCTCCCCAACATCCATTGCCATCGATAGGCAGGATAATGTCTATGTGGGTAATTCCACAGGGACCATCGGAATCTTTGATAAGCAGGGAAACTTTCTGCGTCAATTTGGGAGCTACGGGAGCGAACTGGGCCAGTTCAGCCAGATAAAGGGGATGCATATCGATAGAAAAGGCCGCCTTTATGTTTCAGAATGGACTAGCAACCGGATACAGATATTTCCTGGATCGCCATCAATGGTAGGTCCTGAGGATGAGATTGAACATGAAGCCACTATTAGCGAATCTGAGTCAACAAAGGCACTTGGTCCATCTAAATCTGCCTATTTGATAGGGCCAAAATCATCTACACCACTTAAGATCCTCCCTGACATAAAGAATTCAAGTGGAATAGCCGTCGGCAAGGATGGAGAAGTTATTGTTGCAAATTGGAGTGAGCACCGTGTACTAGTCTACAGTCCAAAAAATGACTACCAACTGATTGCAGAGATTGGGAAGAAAGGATACTTTGATGGTGAATTCCTCTATCCCTCAGGCATTGCTGTCACTCCAGATAACTACATTTTGGTGACCAGTAATAACAAATTGCAGTGGTTCACAATGGAAGGAAAGCTAATGCATGCCATTGGTGGTCAGGGCACAGACAAAATGGAGTTTGACAATCCAACGGATGTTTCCGTTGGTATCGATGGACGTGTCTATGTTCTGGATTCCAAAAATGGGAGAGTTCAGATATTAAATGGTGATGCAACCTACCACAGTTCCTTTGCTCTTCCTCCACCTACTGATGAAGATGATAAACCACTAAGTGCTTTAGCCGTCAACAGTGAAGGAAATGTGTATATGACAGACCCGAGTAAGAACTGTGTTCATGTCTTTTCCTTGAGTGGTGAACCTCAATTTAAGTTTGGCAAGTCTGGTTCCTGGATGAATCGAGGAGTGCTGTTGTCTCCAATGGCTATTGCTATAGATAATGAAGACAATGTCTTTGTTGGAAGTGTTTTGATAGTGTCGATCTTTGACAAATCGGGTGTGTTTATTCGTGCATTTGGTGGATCGGGAAGTGATCCAGGTCAATTCAGCTTAATCAAAGGACTGCATGTTGACAGACTTGGAAATCTTTACGTCAGTGAATTTGCCAATAATCGAGTGCAGATATTTGAAGGTTCAGAGCCCGGTGAACCGGGACAAGGAGGAGAAACAAAAGATACCATTGAAGCTGTAACATCACTTCAACTGAGCCGTAAACCAGCTTATAAGATTGGCCCAACTTCTAAATCACCCATCAAGATTCTCTCAGAGATCCCAGAAGTGTCTGGTGTCACAGAGGGAAGGAATGGAGAAATCATTGTCATCAGTAAAAAGGAGAATAGGGTGTTCATCTATAATTCTAAAGATCAGTACCAGAAGATGGTGGACTTTGGTGGGAGAGGTTATCAAGATGGCAAATTCAAGTCTCCTCACGGTGTGGCAGTTACGTCAGAAAATCTTGTCATAGTGAGTTGTGAAGATAAGCTGCAGTGGTTCACGATGGGTGGAAAGCTGGTGCATGCAGTGGGAGGAAAAGGTACTGAAAAGCTGAAATTTGTCAATCCAACTTGTGTCGCCATCAGCAAAGAAGGATACATTTACGTTATTGACGCTAAAAACAAGAGAGTTCAGATTTTGAATGGTGATGCAACTTACAAAAGCAGTTTCAATTTCTCTCACCTAACAGGCCCAAAAGATGAGTCTCCATGTGCTATAGCTGTTAACAGTGAGGGAAATCTCTACTTTGCCGATTCAAAAAACAACTGTATTCGTGTGTGCTCTCCAAGTGGAGAACTTCTCTTCAAGTTGGGAAAATCAGGGTCATGGACAGAACGAGCAACTCTGGATAGTCCAGTGGCCATTACAATTGATGGAGAAGACAATGTTTTTGTTGCTAGTCTATTCAAAATGTCAATCTTTGACAAGTCTGGATGCTTAGTTCGAGAGTTCGGTGGAAAATTTAACCGTATTTCAGATCTTTGTGTCGGCAGAAATGGACACCTCTATGTCAGTGACAGTGGTGATAACTGTGTATACATGTATGAAGGCAACCAGCCCAGTGAAATTTCTAATAACGAGCCAAGTGAATGTGTTGGTATTCTTTCCTCACGCAGGCCGATCTTCACTGTAGGTCCTAGTTCAGATGAGCCAATCAAAATACTCTCAAACATCACAGAACCTTGGGGAGTCGCTACTGCATCAAATGGTGAGCTCTACATTGTCAGTAGGAAAGACAAGAAAGTATTAATCTACGACAATCAGAACTATGATTTCAAGGAAGACATCAGCAAGCTTTATTGGGAGACTACAAGGGACAATGAAATAACCTTTCCGATGGGCATCACCACCTGTGAAGATGGCTGCTTTCTCCTCAACCTCAAATATCAGCTGGCTAAGTTTGTGAGAGATGGAGATGTGATTGCAAGTGTTGGAAAGAAAGGACGCTCCGGGAGAGGTGATAATGAATTTGATTTACCAAATGGTATTGCTCGGGGAGAAGACGGCAGGATATATGTGGTTGATGCAGGAAACAGACGTGTCCAAATTTTCAATCCCGACCTCACGTACAGCAGCACTGGTCATTGTCCAGATACCGTACAACGACCAGAGTTAAAAAAGGTCGCCGTGAACAGTCATGGGAGTGTCTATGTCACCGATACAAAGAACCATTGCATACATGTATTCAGCCGGGATGGAAAATACCTCTTCAACTTTGGCAGAAAGGGAAATTCAAGTGATAGAGGAACTCTCTCTTCACCAGCGGCCATTGCAATTGATTATGAAGATTATGTCTATGTCAGTGGAGATGATATTGGAGTGTCCATTTTTGACAGTGAGGGCAACTTCATACGAGCTTTTGGAGACCGTGGAGACAAGCCTGGAGATTTTAGAGATATTACAGCCATGCACATTGATCACAGCGGGCACCTGTACGTATGTGAGAGCAGGAATAATCGTGTCCAAATCTTTGCAGGAATCAAATCACAAAAAGAAGGAGAAAGTGATCGAATTGCCCATCTGGATAAAAAAGAAGCGAAATTGGTATCCAAACCACCGTTCACTACACTCCCTGATGCTATTCAGGGACCCCATGGAGTGGCTGAAGGAATGAATGGAGAGATAGTTATTGTGAGCAGCTCGGAGAACAAAGTGTTTGTGTATGACAACAGCTGCAAGTTGGTGGTGCAGTTTGGTGATAAAGGTGTCCTGGATGGATATTTCCAGAATCCCACTGGTGTTGTTGTAACCTCAGACAGATACATCTTGGTAAGCAGCTGGGATAAGTTGCAATGGTTCACAATGGAAGGGCAACTGGTTTATGCTGTTGGCAGTAGTGGTAAAGGAGAATTGGAATTCAACCATCCAGATGACATCTCAATCGATAGAGAGGGGAAGATTTACATCCTAGAGAAGCAGAACAAACGAGTACAAATTTTACATGGAAATGGCACCTACTGCAGCTCCTTTACCTTTGACAGGAATGACTACCCTCCTGAAGCAATAACTGTCAGTAGCGAGGGAAAGATATTTTTGGCTGATTCAAAGAATTACTGCATCAAAGTGTTTTCATCAGAAGGTCACCATCTCTCAGAGATTAGCTCGCAAGAACTTGCTCTTCCAACTGCTATTGCCATAGACAACAGTGATAATAGTATCTTTGCTGGGAATGTAAGTGGCTTGGTTGTCATGTTTGACAGAGAAGGATGCTTTATGGGTGCCTTCAGAGGTAGCAGTGATGCACCTGGTCAATTCAGTGTTATCAAGGGATTGCACATCAGCCAAGGTGGGCGCATCTATGTGAGCAGCTTCACAAATAACCAAGTACAAGTCTTTGACCAGCATGATCGCTTACCATTAAAAGCAGATGTGATTTCTTCTCAACCTCCCCCAGCAAAGATTCTCCCTTACAGGCCCGTCTTTATGATAGGTCCAAAGTCCTCCATACCAGTGAAAATATTGACCGGTATTAAACATCCATGTGCAGTCACAACTGATTCTTTTGGCAACATGTTCGTAGCCAGTGATGGCGACAGAAAGATTCTTGTCTACTCACAGCATGCTTCTCAGCCACATACGGAGATCAAGGAATTTGAAAATCCAAGGGACCCACGTGATAAGAAACTACCCTCTCCATCTGGCTTAACTTTAACGACTGATGGGTTTCTACTAGTTTCCTTCAATAATCAGTTAGTCAAAATGTCACAGAAAGGTAGAGTTGAGAAATGGTTCGGGAATGAGAAGAATCGAAGGGGAAAGAATGAAGATGAACTTGACAATCCTGGGGGAATTGCAGTAGGAGCAGACCAGCAGATCTATCTGGTTGACCGTCGCAACCATCGCATTCAGATACTACAGAGCAATTTTGAGTACAAAAAATCTTACTTCAATCCTGATGAAAGCGAGCGTAGATCTGAACATGTTGAGAATGTAGCCCTAAACAGTGAAGAAGAATTGTTCGTAACTGATAAGAATAATGACAATGTCCAAGTATTCAATCCCAAAGGTAGGTTCTTGTTTACATTTGGAAAGAGAGCTAGGAGCAGTGAGTACATACGAGGAGGCTTGTCTAGCCCAAAAGGCATTGCCATTGACCGTGAAGACTTTGTTTATGTCGGCGGAAGAGACAACGTAGTGTCGATATTTGATAGGAAGGGAAACTTTATACGTTCCTTTGGCAGTACTGGAGACCAACCAGGACAATTTCGTGACATTGTGGGGATGCACGTGGACCATCAGGGACGGTTGTATGTTTGCGATTGGCAAAATAATCGTGTTCAAGTGTTTCAGTGATGCATATGATAACAATTTGAAACATGCAGAATGTTTTGTAGCTAGAGGTTAGAGTTTTAGTAGATTCTCCCCATGTAAGATTTCAATACTAGGTAGCTAGCTATAAGTTAGAATTTGAGCTGAAATTATCTTTCCCCTCCTTACTATATTATATTGATATGATTGCTTGTGTGAATCAATATACAACATAATACTATAGCTAATTAACACAATGTCATGCAATATTGTGTTCGGTGCACACCTTGTAATATCAGCATGAGAGTTAATGATCGAGTCACATAAATCATAGGCTGTAAAGCAATGTATATTATTATGATCAAGAGTATACTCTTGTTATGATACATGATCTAATTCTTAATAAATGGTCCCCAGAAGCCACCGTATTGGTTAAGAGCAGCCTCGCATGCAGCTGGAGATTTCTCGCCACGATCAGGGTTGAAATGTGTGCCTTGATATTCAATCAATTTATCCCTCATCTCTTTTAGTTTGTCACGCATCTCAGAGGCCAAATTGTTATGCTCTCCAGGGTCATCAATGATGTTGTACAGACAGCCACGATCATCCCCACAATACTCATTAGCCACTACTCCACCATCTGGATTTGTGTTATTTGGATACACTGGGCCAGTCCATCCAGCCATCCTGTTAGTGCCTAGGAGAATCTTGTAATCACCACTGATTAAGGCCGTCATGCTGATGGGAATATCCATACGAGGTGATGTGGAATTCTGTCCGGAGATTAGAGGCCACATGTTTAGACTATCGATGGGAGGAAGATTAGCTTTAGCTGCTGCTGTATCTGTTGGATCAACACCAGCCAAAGCACAGAAAGTTGCATACCAGTCAGCAATGTGGATGTATCCTTCTGTCATCTTCCCTCGCCTATCCTCGGGAAGATAGCCTCCGGAGGCAAAGGCATTTACTCGAACACCACCCTGCCAGTCTGTATGCTTACCTCCCTTCAGTGGGTAGTTGTTACCAGCACTACCAGGGATTATTGGACCACCATTATCACTACTGACTACAAAAAGTGTGTTATCCCACAGTCCTTGAGCCTTGAGTGCTTGTACTAATTCCCCAACCACATCATCAAGATAGCTGACCATGGCGTGGTAGACCTGCCTTAGGGCATTATCAATGTAATCAAACTTTTTAAGATATTCTTCTGGTACTTCATATGGCTTGTGAACGATGTGAGGTGCATAGAATAAAAACAATGGGTCCTGCGGGTCATGATTTGAGATAATTTCAAGAAGTTGGTCCTTAAAAAGTGCTTCCTCATAGTCAGTACCATTCTTATCCGAAGCTGGTTTATCTGTGTCCCACAAATCTACTATTGGTGTCTCATTGCAATGAAAGATAGTCTCGTTAAAATAGTCATTTGCTGCGTTCAAATAGCCAAATGATGTATCGAACTGTCGTCCTTTTGGGGTGTGGTCAGGAGTAGCAAAGCCGACGTGCCACTTGCCCACCTGATGCGTAGCATAACCTGCTTCCTTCATCTTGGCTGAAATAACTGTCATATTACGAGGTATACCATCAAAACCTGACACTGGATCTTTTGGGTTATAGTCTCTATAACTCGCATTTTTGGCATCATTGACATGGATCGGTAGCCTACCGCTCAGGAGTGCTGAGCGAGATGGGGCACACCAATTGTAGACATAGTGCTGGTCTAACTGCAGTCCCTCGTTGACCAGGCTGTCAATATTCGGAGAGGGGCTGCCATCTCCTGATGTACTTTGATGATAGCCTACATTTGCCCATCCCCAATCATCCACCAGCATGAATACAATGTGTGGCTGCTTGGTAGATAGAGAAGCTGCACTTGCAGTATAAAATATCAAACCTACTGATAACAGTAGAGCTGCGTGACTGAACATCATTTCGTTCGCAGTGTGATCTTGAGTGATTTGGCACTTCAGTATTAAAACAAACAGTGTGTAGCCCTGAATTGTTCATGTTGTGATCGTGCGCCACGTGGAGAGGTGTGCGCGTGCGCGGGAGATAGCGCGCGCGCGCGGGAACAATTGGCTTGCCATGCGCGCGCCGCGAGCGCCGGTATCCATAGAAACGGCTCGGTAGAAAGCTGCTTAGTCAGCAAAAGCAAAGGAGGTTGGGAGCTAGGCCGTGGGCAGATCAGTTCTATCGGCGTTTCGCTGAAACAGATAGCTTGAATGCCGTTGGCAACATCAAGACTCGAGGTTCTTCAAGTTCGAAAGCTTATACAATGCGTCAGGGAGCAAGATAACCCTCAGATTACCAAGCTGGTGGAGCTTGGAATATATGGGGTCATCAACTATCAAGGTTAGCTTCCTTTCACCATAGATATTATAGGCTTATGTCTATAATATCTATGCTTTCACTTAGACCTGGAGTACTAGCATGAGTAGTTTCGTCTCTATGCGGGGAGGGGCCTGGGGATGAGGATATAACATAGTCCATCTATGGCTACACGCAGCATCAAGGAAAGTTGCTTTAGTAGCTCACTCCACTTTCATTAATCATATTATGCTACACCTTTCAATCACCATGGACATTGCATCGCACACACATGTCATGTGCACATGCAGATCCTGACACGGGGGAGACGGCACTCCATGTAGCAGTAAGCCTCAATCATGAAGCGATCGTCCACCAACTCCTGATGCTGGGAGCCAGTCTCACAGTGCAGGACAAGGATGGACTGACTCCAGTAATGACGGCCTGTCAATACGGCCACATTCAGTCACTTGAACAGCTCGCCACAAAGGGAGTACATCCCACAAGTAAGTCTCATAAAGTAGATCTCTACACATAGCAAAGCCTCTGGTTAAATCTACAGTTATGAGTCTTTCTTCTGTTGAGCTCTCTTATTACATATAATATTATGTCATAATATTGTGAGTGTAAATGATCACAAGCGAGCATCACATATTATTCTTATGGAGATTAGTGCCTGTTTCACACCAGTCTTGAGCCACTTTTTCCTACATCTCTGGCTATAGGGTATTATGCTGAGCAGGTGGAAATAGCTGGTGAGCAAGTTACCTCATTAATCCACTTCTGTCTGTGAGTCAATTCACAGTCAGTGCGCTTTAATTGGTGCAGTTATACTTTAACACCACCAGTATTAATTGCACTGATCCCAGTAGTATCATTCTTTTGATGTACCACTGCATCAAAAATTGTACACTTGTATAACAACAAATGTGACAGTTTAGACAATGTACGCAGTCTACATGTATTATGATCCATTCTCTCTCTTTCTTACTTCCTTTCTCTCCCCTCCCACAGTCATGGATAACAAAGGCAGAACCGCTTTGTTCCACTGCCTTCATCCAACCAACAGACACATCAAGTGCCTTGACTTTCTATTGGAGTGTGGAGCTGACCCAAATACACTAGTAAGCATCCTTCAGAATAATATTGACATGGAGGGAACACTTTCCATTACACAAATTATATACTTACCTTGATCCAATACACTGTACCAGCTGCATTAATAATTGTATTTACCATCACAATTGTATAATTGCTTTGTAACACCAAAGAAAGAACACAATTACTTCTTATGCACAAAATTCCACACTCCCATTTGGAAGCATTAATTTTGGTACCTTTCAAGACATTAATTCCCACCATGTAATGCACAATACCGTAGGACGGGTTTTAATTGCGTAGTTTAATAATTGCGTTCTAGTCAAGTCAGGCCAAATTGCGAATCCAATAATTGCGATAGACGACCCTGTGCCGTACTGCAGTTTTCGTGCACGTTTATGTTTGCGAATCTATTAATTGCAAAACATAGAAAAACTCGCAATTCGCAATTAATAGATACTCGCAATTAAAACCCGACCTACGGTAATAAGTACTTTATTACACAACAACTCACAGTTTGATGTCTTCCACAAACATGTCTGTACATGTATCATAACCGGTCCATAATCCAACCCTCACCTTTTGACATACTCTCTCTCCCTCTTTCTCTTCCACTGCAGGACAGGCATGGCACCCCCATCCTGTGTGCAGTGTGTGAGGAGGGCTAC
Organism: Cliona cf. orientalis; assembly: GCA_963930775.1. Taxonomy (NCBI): domain Eukaryota; kingdom Metazoa; phylum Porifera; class Demospongiae; order Clionaida; family Clionaidae; genus Cliona; species Cliona cf. orientalis. The sequence goes on from OZ005697.1 coordinate 8,115,567, forward strand.
GATCGTCTCCTCGAAAAGCTCCTAGACAGGGGAGCTGACCCAAATGCCAGAGATCAGGCCAAAGCAAACAAGCCGGCCATAGTGCTGGCAACAGAGGGCAACCATACCGAGTGTATCAAACTGCTAATGGTGTCCGGTGTTGATAAGAATGCCGTATATGATGCTACAGGCATATCTGCTCTACAAAGGTACAATACATCATGTATAGTTATACTGTAGCTGACAGTTAGTCTGAAAGTAGTGCTGATCAGCAACGTTAATACCACTGTAGCATACACTAAGCAAAATCTTGCCAAGACTTTTCATGGCAAAATTATGCACAATAATATCGATCAGCAACATTAATGGATTGTACATGTAGATGTACATGTACAGGTTCCTTTTTCACTATGATAAGTTTATTCATACATGCATTTGTATGCATACTTCAACTCTATACCTTTTCTACAGAGCTGCAACCTTGGGTCATTTTGAGGCCATTCAGACACTATCAGCATATGGAGCAGACTTCACTCTCAAGACAGTGGCTGGAGAGAATGCAATGCACTTTGCTACTAAAAATTACAGACTGCTCTGCACGAGACTACTGGGACAAAGAGGTAGAAATCTAAGTAGAGACAGGTAGAGAAAGTGGGAGAGAGAGAGGGTATAGAAAAGTGAGAGAGAGAGAGAGAGAGGAAGAGGGAGGGAGAGAGGGAGAGAGAGACTCAACGAGAGAGCATAACAGAGAGAGAGATTTACTTGAGAAAAGCATTTCAAATCATGTTTAAACACGAAGAATTAATACTTAACGTTATATTATTATTATCATACCCTCTGCCATCCGTTTATATTTCTAGGTTGCCCGGCCAACGAAACCACAACTGATGAGTTAGCACTCACCCCTCAGAAGATAGCCAAGGCTGAGGGCTACAAGGACGCCATGAAGGAGCTCAAGAAGCTCACCACCTTCCAGGACAAGGCTGACAGAGGAGTAAAGCCAAAGGGGTTCTCAGAGCCTTGGGCAGTCAAAGTGAGTCGTTGCAGGTTGCTGCTTGCACTAAAAATTTGTACTTTGCTCGACCTTTACCATTTCCCGCCATTTGGCGCGCTCGATCCATACCGCATACCTAGTACCTGCAAAATATTATGACGACCTTTACCATACAATATTTGGCACGTGTGGTTGTTTATTTCTCGTTTCTTGACAGCTTCATGACTGGGTTCAAGTGAACAAGAAGGCTTTGGTTGATCTTCTTAAGGAGCAGGATGAAGCAAAATCAGAGGTGATTACTACGGAACAGTTCTTCTCCGCACTAGAGGGAATTGCTGCCCCACTGGACTCAGACATTAAAGTCAAACTGTTGGCCATCTACGACAAGAAGGGAGAAGGAAAAATCAACTATACCGATTTTTTAACGGAACAGAAGTTTGTCCATGCTGTAAGGCCGAATTTTATTGTGTTTTTTATGTGAAGTATGGTATTGAATACTGTGCGAGAGTAGCCATACTTGTGTGTGACGACCCTTACCTAATCGCTTTGCTTGCAGTCCTACAAACTCGGTCCTAAAGATGACATCAAGGCTAAAGCAAAGAAGGGGAAGAAAGGCAAGAAGGGAGGAGGAAAGAAAGGAAAGGTAAGTCAATCGTTTGTGTATGTTTATAACTAGAAGTATTGTAGAATCTAGTGCATGATAACACGGCCACTGGCTAGGATTCTTAGCCTTGTTATCTGGTGTGTACCTATATTATGTATATTGCTTTCCTTGAGGATTAATCATAAAATTACATGTACCTAAAAATTCAATCTACATGTACAACCCTAAGGAAAACATCCCACTAATCAGAGCCACTTTAGATGCCCATAGTGTACAATGTACTTTGTATACATGTTCTTTATTAATTTTTTCCGTCCAGGGTGGGAAGACCAAGATCCTCTTTCCAATCTACTTTGAGGAGGAGCGTCCCCCAACGGCTGGAGTGGCTGATGGGGTCATAGAGAAGGAGCAGTTCCTGACAGACGTCCAGAGGTTCCCACGGGACAGGCCACTCCCCCATCAGTTCACTGACGACTCACCGTGGTACCTCATTCAACCAGGTCAGTACGTGTTACCGTATAGCGCCTTAATTTCGCGGATAGCTCTCTACAAAGTTTTCGTTGAATAAATTTCGCGGTTCTGGCATGTTATGGGCGCACGCTCGTGGGCATTGGAAATTTTTGTTGAATAATATTCGTGGAAGCCGTTGTATCCGCGAAAACAACGAAAATTAAGTCCCACGAAATTTAAGTGCTATATGGTATTCATAATTATTGCATGACATTATATACATTATGTTGGTAGTTGCCTAGCATGACATTATATACATTTGTTGGTAGTTGCCTAGCAACCAAAGTTTTTATAGGCAATTTGCCGGCTATGGGAAGGGGTTGGGTCATCATAAAGTAGGCCAATGATGAACAGAGGTCAACTACCAACAAAATAGTTATCTGACAGTAATTGGGGTGCATTCGACCATGCATCTCATGCACCCCGAATACTGTCAGATAACTATTATATATTTGTATCATATGGATATACATTGTGTATGCACAGAATATTACATGATGAGTGTATATAATATACTTTTGTAATGTGTGCATCCCCTAGGTTTTATAGGTAAGCTTCACGTACCTTTTCATCATGGGTTGCATGTAGTCATGGCGTGGTTGGTAAAGGGTCGTCACCATCCACAGCCACGTGTTCCTGTCCACTCTGTGTCGGGAATTGCAGCCCAGCAATGCCCACTTGTTATAAGTGGGGAGAACCCAGTGACCCCACCACTCCCTACAATCAGTAGCCATAGAAGCCACCACGCTCAGAGAACACGACCTCATAATTAGTTTTACTAATGGTGCACAGGTACCCTGAATCCCAAGTTAATTAGATACCACGAACTGAATCATCATCCACCCCTCCCTCCCTCCCTCCCTCTGTCTCCCTCCCTCCCAATACTACCAGCAGCTATGATTGGAATATATACTCATCTTGACCTGAAGCTCTATTGTGAATTGATATTAATTATCAAGTGTTGACGTAAAAAGCAAGTCGTCCATATGCTTTAATTACGATTGTGCAATACCCATTCCATCTTCTAGATCTTCAAAAAAAGATTTTTGTGGGCATGTAAGAGTGTGTGGAAGATCCATCTGCTTGTACCATAATTATAATGAGCATTTTGCTGCCAATCCATACATGTTGCAAGAAGCCTTCATCCCATTTCTTACATACAGTGCACATATACATGTACGTGTACATGCATGTAATACGGTAACCAAGTACACAAGTCTGTGTTATTCTCGTATGGTAAGGGGTCTGACTGACTCAACTTTCATCTTGAAGCTTAAAAAGTTCAGTTGCCATGGAAGATGTACAGTCATACAATAGCATTTCCTACTCAGGCATGCATGTGTATGTGCATGTACATGTATGTATGAGGATGTATGTGTGTTTGTTGTGCATGTGAGCGCATGCATGTTACCGCTACCGCTATTAAGAACAACATTATGGGAATAAAATGCTAGTGTGCCGGTAGTAATTTGCAAAGAATGCCCTTAGACAGAAGCCAGTGCTAGCAACACCCACCTCTCTGCTATTGTGACAGCCTTAGAACGTTTGGCAGCCGCTGAAGTCGGACCCTCCAAAGAAAGGCAATTGTAGGGTTTAATCGTTTGAGCTCACAAAAATGTGCCCTGTGGCAAAGTGTACACATGTAAGTGAATGCGGAAGGGAGTTTTTGTTTATGAATCATGATACGCAAATATTGATAATTGTTGCATGACTATTAGATTATCTGTTTGCGTGTATATACGTACATGTGTATAGAATGGGGCAAAAGATCTGTGGTGCTCCAGTGTGTTTTGGCTGCTATCAACACTGATATGAATGGAAGGGTCTGTGGTGCTCTAGCAACAGTTGGCTGCTGCCTCAGTCCACATTAGGCTAAGCCTGAAGCATACATTATACTGGTAATGAAATGTACAAGCAAGCTGGTTTGTTTAGAGGATGTGGGGGGAGGGGACTGGGGGTTCTCCTGAAACCCCCCTCTTCACAGAATTTGCAAACAAGCTATTGTGATAATATTGGTGCATGATAGCTATTACCTTGTATCACAAATAATGTACAATAATACGTATTTGTGTGTGTACATATACAGTGTACATGATCTTAGAAACTGCCAAAAAGTAGTCAGGATTTGGAAATAGAGGCTAGTCGCATAATTTTTTTCTACCTCCAATGCGCTAAACTTCCACCCCTCTATCTTTCTCCCTCTATGGTGCATGAATATATGTGGCCAGTAATTTGCCTATTGTGTGTGTGAGAACGTGCATGATGTGTGTGTATGTGTGTATGTAGTAATTATGTGGTGTACTTGCACGTGCCTACATCTTTTATTAGCTTGCCATGTGTTGACTGGCCTACCCGCTATAGGATGCTGTGATAACTATAATGTACATGTCAGAATGTCTGGTATGCTGGAGTTCTGAGGTGAATATGGCAATACATGTGCACACACGCTCACTTAATTACGTCAAATTTGTGGTTGGTGCTGTATGGAAGAATCACACATTCACAGACAGAGCGAGTGCATATGCTGAGAGAATAGATTAAGCATGGTCCAAGTAGTTCATTTGGCGGCTCTTATCATGGGAGCCAGGAAACCACAGTGGTTTTTGCGCTTTGACCTTTCTTGTAATCTTGTACATCATGTATATGTATACATTGTAGGCACTGTAGACCTGATGCTCTAGGGATATGGCATAGTGCTATGTCAATTAGGGGTGTAGTATTGGCACGTGGCGCTAATCACCCCTTCTTCTGAACTTTAATTATTGACAGAATGGAAGAATCACACATTCACAGACAGAGCGAGTGCATAATATGCTGAGAGAATAGATTAAGCATGGTCCTATGTACATGTAGTTCGTTTAGCGGCTCTTATCATGGGAGCCAGGAAACCTCAGTGTGTTTTGCACTTTTGATCTTTCTTGCTCTATGCTAATCTCATATGCAGGCCTGATGCTCTAGCTTGGATGTGGTATCAATGAAGCACTGTTATGAAAAACCCTTGGTGCATTGCAATAGCTATTGAATATCGATTGCACCTACACTGTAATTGCATAGTAGTGCAGATGATGCCAAAACTAGCAAACAAAGCTATTTCAGTGAAATCCACACAATACATGTACATGTACATGCGTGCGTTTGGAATGCCAAAAGGAACCTTAGACATGTGTAACGCCGCACTTTGAACTCATAAACAAGGTGTACATAATGTTATATGAAGCCGCTAGCGAGGTAACAGACTCACAGGCAAACACACAGAACAACTACCGTAACCCTCGCGCATGCACCAAGAGTTAATCAGGCATAAAGTATTAGCACGTGGCGCTAATCGCCCCTTTGTATGATAATTGATTATTGACGTGATTAGATACATGTGCGTGTACCTGTCACCCACTAATCTCATTGTCTAATCTGGACAGGTATCCCCACTTTGTAGTGATTATGTCCCGGAAGAGTAGGGGCATAAATTGATGGCCTTAGATTATACTTTAATGTACGTAGCTTGTGAGCATGGTTTTGGTTCATAATTAATAGTGTGTTTTGATGTTTACCTGGTACCATACCATTCTTCAAATTTTTTTCGCTGGGGATAATATCGATAATAAAGAACATGTAAGTGTTGGCGTGGGTGGATATAGTATGAAATTACGAGATTTTATGCATCAGAAATACTACTACGTACATGTAAGTGTTGGTGTGGGTGGATATAGTATGAAATTACGAGGCAGAAATACTACTACGTATATGTACATATATAGTGTACGGTGATATTTCTGTGAGAGCCCTCTTGATCGGGAGCAGACTATCTTGATAGAAAAAGCATTTTTTTATCCTTTTACCATTTTTATGAGTTGTGTACATACAACCTGTATACATGTACACATATGATTTATACATACACACACACACACATATTATTTTACATTTCAGAGCGTCAGTACATTCACCTGTACGAGGCTGTGCGTCATGGTGACATGGAATCGCTGATGTCAGCACTGGCCTCCGGACTCTCCGTCGACTGCAGGGACAAGTACAATAAGACTCCCCTGATGGTAGCCTGCAGCCATGGGCGACTCGACATGGCCAGATTCCTCCTAGAGAGGGGGTAAGGATATACATGTTGGTTTATAACTTAGTACAGTAAATACCTCTCTATTTAAGAATTTCTGCCCATAATATTCGGTACTATAGAGATGCTACTTTGATGAGAAGTGCATAAATTTAATATTCACACATAAATTGTTGTCTCTGAAGTAAATATTTCTCTTTATTGGAACGGGATCTCCAGAATGTCCTTAATAAAGAGTCTCAAGTTGCTTTCATTAAAATTTGTGTACTGATGTTTTGATCACGCATACTAGCCATTGCTTAGGAGAATTTGCTACACGTGCAGTTCATTCAGTATGCCGCAGGTCGGCTCTGACGATGGCACTCAAAGCTTAATAGCTACGCTATTGAAGTCTAGAAGGCTAATTTGTGCAAAGGCCTAAAGGAAGGAGATCCTTCCTAGTGCAAAGGAAAGCCTTCCTAGTGCCTAGTCAGCACACTAAAATTTGTTGTTGTGATTCAGGTTTGCTTACTGAATTAACCTTTGAAGAGGGATAGAACATGATCTCACTTTGAAAACAGCTCAAGTAGATGTATGTTATGCAGTTGGTTGATTTCTTTCTCTCCATGTACTGGCATGTACTTGCATGCACTTGAACAGGGGTCTCCATGCAGCCATTGATCATTAAGCCCTTCAACTGCTAAATGTGCATCATCTCATCTTGAAAACAGCTAAAGTAGATGTATTTGGCTAGTATGTTTCCATGCACCTGATAGCTTCCACCAATGATTGGCCATTAGACTTTTCTATGGCTAGAGACAGACAGTCATGTGTCCATATCAGAAACCTAGAAATCACCAGCTGTAAAAAATCTAAATTTTGAGCTGTTAACCCCCAAAAAGGGGTAAATAATCCGTTTTTAGAACCTTAGGAGATGTGTACCAACACACTTACTGCGTATGGGCATGGTATACACATGTACATGTGTATGGGTATTCATCATGTGTAGTATGTTTGTACGTATGTACCCTTGTGATGATGCTTTTTGAATTTATAATTCCCTACCTGCATGTACCAATGCATGTTACTGGTCGATTTGTCAATGTGACCTTTATAGCCAGGAAGCCTGGAGCATCAACAAGTCTCTTTCATTTGCTCTGAGGCCCCTCCAGCAAAGGGTCTCCACTGAATACATTAAAGGAGCAATTAAACTATATAGATGGGGGAGGTCTATCTTCCATCATCAGTAGTCTGGGGGAGCTACCTACCTACATGTACGAAGCTGGGTATATGGTTTCAGAGTACAAGGATGTGCGGGCCACCAGTTTCCTATGAGGTTCTTATCATTGAATTTCTTGCCACCATCCTTAATTTAAGGGCTGAGTAAAGTAGTCGATAAACCTTATGAACTGTCCTGCATGGTGAACCAGCCCCTCCTAGTTCCCAAGCCAGGCTTACTTGCTGGCACCTAAACTGACCTTTAACCCCCTAATTCTTAATTAGAGTATTGAGACCACAGTCTGTAGCAGGTACACACACACAAATGTATGTGGGGGGAGGGGGGTTGGGGTTGAATGTTTGGCCAGGCTTGATTAATTGGCCATGATAAACCTACTGCACTTTCATCATTGCCTTGTGCTGTCTGCCTTATATCCTCCATCCCCACTATTCATGCAGAGCTGATATCAATGCCTTTGATAACTTTCAATGGACAGCACTTCACCATGCCAGCCATGCTGGAGAGGTAAGACCCCTTACCTGTCTGATAATATTAAATTTGCATCTATGATAACACATGTACGTGTATGTCTGTATGTACCTATATTGTACACGTATGAGGGGTCCTCCCCTTCAATCATGGACAGTAACTTGCAGCCTTCCTGGAGAGGTAAAACTTGAGCATCAAAATATGAGGCTGAAATTTTCCACTATTTTCCTCCCTTGAAGTCTTTGTACATGTATGCATATTGCAATTGTATGTAATAACATGTATAATACAATGGCAGGACATGGATAGAAATATTCAGCCATGTAATTTTGAAATAAATTTCCCCTTTGAAAATTGGCCATAATAATACTATAATATTATGTACACCTAATTATTGGGTATTCCACTAATATTATTCTTCCTGAACAGTAAGTACCTGGGTATGCCCCCTAATACAGCACCTCCTCTGTCCAGGTGTCCACAGTAATTATGATTAATGGATTAATAATTGTCTGCCTTGCTGGCAAGTTAAACATTGTATAGTATTTAATGGGGGGGGGAGTATATCTAGATTATTCTGGCCATACTGGATCAATCAACAGTGTGTGCATACTTATAAATTGTAGGAGGGGGTGTATCCTGTAGTACAATGTATCAGTATCACTATAAAGAAGGTAGACTAGTGGTCATTAAGGTAATATCCCAGGGGACTGAGGAGTAGTTTCTAATTATGATTTGATTAATGCTATATAGCCTGCAAGGCCAGTGGGATGTACATGTACATAAATATTATAGCATTGTGGTGAATAGAGGAATGGTTACATTCACTATGGAAGTATAGCCGGTCATAATAGCAGTATTACCATAGTGTACTGGGTAAGCGCCCACTCCCGGGTAAGTGCCCGTGTACCTCATTTCAAGGGGTCAATGTAGCAGCTTCGATACAAACGTATGGAAATTATGTCCCAGGTAAGCGCCCATGCGGGCCAAAATAGCAATATATGTTTAAGCGCCCATGGGCGTTTATCCAGGATACTTATGGTACAGGAAAAAACGTTCGCTTATTGCCTCATCCCCAGAGCACCAATTCCCAGCTTTTAGTTGTTACATGCTGAAAGATAATAATAATAATTTATTATGTGCAACATTGAAAAAGCTGAGAGTGAGCCTGGAGACGCAATGGCTATACTTCTTACTAATCCACCAGCTCTCCCAGCTCAAACCTACTGCAACTTCCTCATAATGATAATGATATGGTCTAGAAGGCCTCCTTAATATTGTTATATTGGAGACTCTATAACAAACACATGGTGGCTTAATAATATTTAATTTGATAAGATGAGTGTGCCAGTTAAGAGGGTGGCCAATTCCCAAGTGCCTCTACATGCTTTAGGCCAAACTATTACACCACATTACGTCATATTATGCCACATTACGACATATTATGTCATCAAGCCCACAAAAACATGAACTAGGGCTTAGTACTGTACTACAGCCCTGGGCTCTATAATTATATACAAGTATGTATTATAATTATATGCATCCCCTATGCCTTATATATACACGCTGGTGGGTGGTCAGGTCCACCTGTGCATGCGCAAACAAGTGGCTGTTACATAACTATTGCTCATGTTAGCAGCTTCTGTGGTCTCTGGTCTTCCTCCCAGCAGCCCATTATCTCTACCAAACCAACCCAACCCAGGTGTTGTTTTACAGTCACTATTTGTGGTAGATGCACCCCTGGACTACAATTTTGGAGTTGTATATGGGCAATACTCTCAATTATTATATACTCTTAGATACACCTCTGACAACTGGTGCTACAAATCTGGAATTGTACTAAAACTATATGTATACCCATAGATCGTAATAGACTACTATGGTATAGCCCACATGCACTTAGCCTGCAAGCAATAATTTGTTGGTTACTAGCTTATCGGCCATGCCTATCAACCACACCTAGTACAGCTATTCTATCGCAATGCAGGTAAGGGTCGTCAAAATTAATTGTATGTATCATAATCCAGCACACTACTGCTCAATGCAATTGCAATTTTTCTTGAGTGACATCTGTGGCTTCTATTGAGGGGGATATTGAGCAATATTGGAGTTCCTAGGGGGTGACAGTTCAGTACATGCACTGTGTTCCCTTTGACCAAATTTCCCCTTGTTAATTCAGCTAAATTTCCTTGTATTTGGTGTATACATGCCCTATGCAAGCTTGTTGGTGGTTGCATGTTTGCAGTATTTTACTACCAATGAGCCACATCATAGTCTTCAAACTCTGACCTCACTTTGACCCGCCACTGACCTTTGGGTTGTCACTGGTGAAATATGTCTTCCTCTGGTGCAGAGTTACTGTGCCACTTTGAAGATTCATTGCAAGAATATAATATTATTATGCTCTTGGTGACATCTACGATGTGAACGTGTTTATATACATGTACCAATATTCTGTAATTCTGTGCTAGCACGCAAGAGAAAGTTATATGAATCCATCAAAACAGGCCTCTCTGGAAGTCCTTATAGTTTTAGACAGTGCTTTGATGCGCTCTATGTACATGCACATGTAGAATTCCGAGCTCAGCTACGTACATGTCTTAAAGCTTGCATGTACTATAGCTTTCAGTAGCAGTGGCAATTGACGTCACAAAACTGGCTACAGTCCCCTTTCAGCTAAGCTGCTTGAGCTACACATGTAAATACTAAAGCTCCAGTACAGAATCAGCTTAGAACTGCTAGTACATACGTGTATACAACAAATACCTCATTGGTATAGGAGAACAACAACATGTGGCTTGGAAATATAACCCTTTTGCACTGTTGCGAGTGCAAAGCCGCAATGAACTCGTTACGTTTCCTAGTATTATAATTGTTCTACTGTGGCAACATGGCTATGGTATCATTGATCTTAGGAACAGTACATATTCATATGCATAATAGTGTATGACCTTTAGGAATAATGATTCCTATTGTTACGGTGTTGTGTTATCTGCTGACATTTTAAGTATTTCACACTTCTGGGGTTCACACTTCTTGGGTAGCCTCCCCAGGTACAGTAATGCTTCGCCCTAGGGGGATAGGGTACACCACATTGATAAGCAATTTACATTGTTTCATGAACGATTCAAAACAATCGTGGTTTAGTTTAAACATATACCATAATCCTCACTTTATTATGTAATATGATAATATCACAGCTACATAGTAGTACAGTCTTTGATTATGCATACCAATGCATTATCTCCTTATAAATATTTTCGTCTCGGAACTTTTCACTCGAGTGACGACATCAACTGTTTCTCCTACATCAAAATGAATTGCCATATACGTATTGTTATGATATTATTCCAGTACTTTGCTATGCATAAGAGTGTATATAATTAAGTGTTGCCAAGTGACATCCATGTGTGTGCACTAATCAACATTCTTATAGGCTCTCAAGTCAAGTTTGCGGTTACCGCAACACGTTACATAATGAAGCATCAAAAATGCTCGGTTCAATGTATTCATATAAGATATATCAATTGTACAATAGTTTGGCACTTTTGTTGGCTCGTATACCCACACTTGTGTCTAGTATACATTACATGTGCGTACGTTCATGTAATATAACTGTAATATGGATGATGTCATAATTGGTAATCGTCCTAGCCGCAGTGGACCCACTGTGGTCACTGATAATTGCCTGATCTATAGCTCTCCATTTCAATTACTGCTCATTAGTGCCGCAATTATCCCACATTTGTGTCTCGGTCATTGGCTGTCGCCGGCCCTTTGATGACAGAGGAACGTGTAGTCATCGCTATCGATAGTTATGTATATGCAAACTATAGGCTATATAACATGTAAGGTTACTGGCCATTTCCTGTATGCAGATTGATTCTGGGAACCGTCATTGATAGAGAGTGCCATTTTGATGATATCTGATAATATTATGTGTAACACCTGTCATTGGAAGCTAGTACTGTAGATGATAGTGCTACAAATATAACATTCGCTGTATGTGTAGTTTAATTTTTATGGCTGAAGATGAGTTGTCACAACTATTGAAAGAGAGCATTTTATAAATCCATGAGAATTAGAAATCTTTGAGAGAGTAGCTTGAAATATGTTCAATTTGTAGCACCGGTATTACAGACAGTGGACACACATACTCAGAGGTCAGGTGGTACTGTAATTATATAACCCTCACGCCCCTGCGACGCCAAGCACTAGTTAGCTCACCCTCAATCACTCACTTCCTATGCATTGCGCTACCTAGTAACTGCCACAACTGTACCCTCTGTGGCGCCTTATGGGGTGAGCTAGGTACTTGATGGCATATCAGATCAGTGCCTTTCAGTCGGCGGTGACTTCCATATAAGGCAACACAGGCAGTAGTCACTGCAGAGGATAAGAGTTTGGATTAGAACGGTAGAGTTACGTAGTATTGTTGTGGGTAAGTTTAATTGGGGAAGGTTACTACTGATTGATCGCAAATCCTGCGGGCTCTTTACTGAGGGGAAGTAGTGGTAGAAACTAAACCAGTTCAAGGAGTTCGCAGTCATAAATCGCCAAGGCTGTTGCGGTGGTCTTTAGTTGTTCGGGAACCCTCTAACTTAGCAGGCAAACTCAATAGTGTAAAACCTGGCATAATTTCCGCTAGCCTCGTCATAATGGGTATGCACAAACACTGTGGTTCCTTCACTACCATCTCCATTCCATATAAGGTAACATAATAGACTCTTTAAAGTAGTGATAATAACTCAACTGGTTGAAGACCTTCAGGGAATCGTCTTTATCACACAACTGAGCTTACAACAGCTAAATAATGTTACTGTACCTCAGAGTATGGACCACATTTCAACATGTCCTAGAGCTTCACTGCATAAATATTTCAAAGACTCATAGTGCTGCGTATTAATTACTTTATAATGATTCCCAGATTATAGGAGCTATTCTGTTATTCATAACATTGCGTTGTATTACAATTAAGGTCATAATCTATTGCCTGATATGACCCTGTGCATGAGTTCGTGATTACAGATGCTCATAACAGAAGATAATGGGTGGGGCAGCTACACATGCATGCTGTACCAGTGTGTAGAGAGAGAGAGAGAGAGCTGTTATTGGATAGCATGTAACTACGTAATACTCCGGAAAAGGGTTGGCAACATAAAAGTATGAAACAAACTGCCTCGGCGTCAGTGTTCTATGTAGACAAATATGGCTCAAAAGCAGCCATATTTGGCTTTTTGCCTTTTGCTCATCGTATCTCCATTGGTCTACATTAATAATAATAATATGCATATCTATTTTTATCTCGGAATAATTTATCCAGGAATGAGTCATTTTTGGTTGTCGCTGGCCATGCATACAGTCACACACATAATATGAATGATGTTGTAACACTTAAGTACCTCTGTGCATCTGGGCCTTTCTGTGCCGTCGAGTATAAACCTTGCACATTGTATCTTGGGAGAACACCTGATACTAATTATAACTATTATAGACTTCTAAAGTCTAATTATGCTGATTGTCTCATGTATAGTGTCACGTACATGTACATGCTTATACGCACGTCTACGAGAACATCACTATTTTTTAGACTAGCTGTAAGTAGTAGTGTTCATGACTGTACTGCATAATGTTATGTACGAATGTACGTACGTGCATGTAGCTGCGATTTTCTTATGTTAATCCAGTACAATAATAGCTAATGCATCTATAATAGGCATATTATATTATGTCTGTAAAATGTGCTATAATAATTATGCAATACAGTTATTTGTAGAGCTGTTTGTCGATTGACTGTAATCGTTAATTATCCTGCAGTGAATTTTTTTTAATTGCTGGGGGCATTAAGGATTTTACCCCCAGGCGCTCTCCCACCTGACAACCACTCAGCAACCCCTTGACACTCTTTGCAAACACACAAATTGAGCCTATTCACTCTCTAACAAGACAATAAGTGGCCATTTTTACCACACTCATACACTCATACATACACATCTTATACGAACTGCATGTGTGCAAAGTGTTTTTCGTACATGGCTAGGTACACATTTTTCCGCAAGCAAAGGTGCTCCAATTTGTAACAACCGTGGAATGCTTAACTACGTACTTAGAGGAGAACACATTTATGATTTTGTATTTACGTTGCTAGGAGTTTGATTTGATCGTAGCAAGGAAATGTTGAACCAGTTAGAATCTTAATCTGCATTTAAATGGAATGCTTAATTGCTTAGAAGAGAATGCATTCACGATTTACGTTGCTAGGAGTTTGATTTGATCGTAGTGTGGTTGTTTATACATGTAATTGGGTACACCAATAAATGTACAGTTCATTTAGATAATGTGATAACAAGGAAATCTTAATCTGCATTTAAAGTTCAAAAATAAATTCCCTTCTTGTACAACCCTAGGGAACCAGTGTCCCAGCACAGCGGTGTGCTCCCTAGCTATACATACATATACATGTTACAAAGCATAGTCGGTAATGTAACTGTAATATTATTATGCCTGTAGCCTCAGCCACTGGCCCATTCACTTGTAGCAATATTACACGCTGCGCTTCTCGGGGTCTGTCGTAAAAATTATAGTATACATGCGCACCACTAACAATGTTATAATCGGGAACAGACTACATGAATTTCCAACAGTAGGCACACTGAATTCGTCCCATAAAAGGTGACAAACCTTGAATATCTTAATTACATACGTACATGCATGCCGCTCATGCATGATTAGATGCACAACAAACCATGCTCAAAGTCATGAACAACTGTTGATAACATTCTCTAGTGTTATTTTTAAAATAGTGAGGGCTCATGACAGTATCTGGTTACAGTACCAACTCAGTTGTGGCATTCTTTGCATTCTTGATTGGTCTGATTCCCACCCACTGATTTAAAACAGATGTTTGGATGTCTGTCTAGTGCATGATTGCTGATTAACAACCTGAGGCTGCTTAATGGATTGCTGGGTCCAGCCCAAGACTCATTAAAGGCTTTGTAAAATTTACATGTACGTACTGTAATTGTGTGCTTATTAATTGCTTTTTAATTTTCTTTTTGTTTGCTTGTTTGTGTATTTGTGGAGAGGTTACGGGTGCTATGGAGAAATTAATTATAACAGGTCTTGTTAATTTTGCTTTTATTTGTTGAGAGGTTAAGAATGCAAATTGATGTGAATTATGTAATTAAGTCTAACGTGCGTACATAACATAAGCCATTATCTTCTTTTGTTTGTTCATGGAGGAGTTGTCAATGAGTGTCATGGAAACAAGATACTTGATATACATGTAGATTGCAATAATAGGATCTTAGCATGACATTGGTTATAGAAATCATTTTTATAAGTTTGCATACCATTTGTTCTTAATGTTGCATATGATATTTCCAAGCCCAATGATTGGTAATTGGCATTAAAAATGAATTAGCATGTGCTCAGTAGTAAAAATTAATAGCATTAATATTTATTTCCCACTTCCTTAGCTGTGGTTACACCAAGCCAGCAGTGTGCACCATCACATGGTGAGAGAATAACATCCTTCCCTTGCCATAACAGAATCTCTAGAATTTAAATTTAATTCTCACAGCTACACAACCTTGTATTAGTTTTTAGTCAGTTTGCCAGGCTAAACTTACACACACGTGTGATAGGTAAATTTTATCATGCATGTACATGTACCTGAGCTGGCATGGAGCATGTAAATATGTGTACACAAAATGTCTTTACCTTTCATAGCGTGTGCATGATGGTTGGAGTAGCCAACTTGACCATCCTTCTACCTTCTACATGAAATTTCACTCCAATATTTATTAATCCAATTAGTGAAAAATCAATACATATGATGTCATCATCATTAGCCAGCAGGTTCCAGAGCAGCCTTCTAAACTAACAGAGCTAGGTGATCACGTTTGCATGACCTTTTGCAGTAGTACCTTAATGGTTTTTAAATGTTTATTGGTTTTTATTGTAGTGTACTCAAGTAGGCTTCTGTCTTCATTTCGTCATGTGAGAGATACTCTATTTGACCCGATCATGCACACATTTTTAATTGGTAGCCTAGAAACACTACTCAGCCAATATTTATACTAAACTTATACATACGTACTTTTATAAATATGCTAACATTTACCATGTACTTCTTGAATACGATGACATTGGATAATATTATGTTTGTATGCGTTTAAGTGAAGCCACTCTGTATGGAATGTATACTACAATGTATTGCCGTGGCAACACTCCCTGTCCTACCCCCCTCATTGCTCCCACAAACACACTACTACCTGTCGCCATTGTTAGCATTGATGAGTCTAGCACGGATGGGCCATCGTCTGTCTGTTTCGATATTAATCCCTCTAATAAAGAATTGGATCCAGTATGATCATTATAGTAGGTGTGGCCCATTGGTGGGTGGCGAGCTTGTGTTATTATTATTATGCGTGGTCGTATATTATAATAATGATAATAATATGGAAAGGATTACGTGAGATTGTTTGTACTTCTGGAGCTCTCTCTCACAGACTTACATTGTTACTACGTTCGTACATATAATAATATAGCTATATTTTTAGTTTGCCGGAAAAGAGGGAGAGAAAGGAAGAAAGAGAGAGAGAGAGAGAGAGAGAGAGAAACGGGGGAGAATATTCTTTGAATACGTGCACATGCAGATTATAATTTCATGTGAGTGAAGCCCATTTGACGGAATGTGTGCGAAGTGATGTCGCCTACGTTGCCGTGGCGATGCTCCCACCCCTCCCCCCTCCTTGTTCCCATGAGCATTTGAATAATAGTTGTCTTTGTTTGCGATGCTGAGTCTATCGCTGGTACACCTTTCGTCTCATTTCGACTGAAATTTTAATTTCACAGCATGGTTCTGTGCACGTAAATGTTAATGTCACACCCATAATAATTATGCACACAAGATTATGTAAGGGTGTGCATGTACATTATGTACATGTATGTGTTCTCTTTCTTCTTCCCTCTCTCTCTCCCTCTCTCCGTTTCTCTCTCTCTCTCTCTCTCTCTCTCTCTCTCTCTCCCTCCCCCCTCTCCCCCTCCTTCCTGTCTTCCTGCATTCTTCCTCTGTTAAAGGAAGTTGTCCAATTCAGGAATTCAGACTGTGGGCTACTAATTCAAATTATAGGAAATTGAATTGTTGTTTTTCCGTCTGACCACATGCCAGTAGTGTTTGTTCTACTCCTCTTCCACCAAGCATTCTTTCCTACCACACGGACACTAACACATTCTCTATTCTGGCCAGAGCTGATAGTTGTACAGTATAGTACTGTAGTGTCCCAGGCAAGCGCCTACACTTCAAGTGGTCAATATACATGTACATGTAGCAGCTTCTATACAAATGTATGCAATTTATATATATCCTGGGTAAGCACCATGCAGGCCAAAATTGCGAGTTATATTTAAGTACCCATGCTAAGCAGCTTACCCAGGACACTACGGTATACATGTTGTACATATACATATGTATGCTCACTTTCTACCCTGGTTTGAAGTGGTGTAGTATGTTCATATACGTACGTTCTTAGTGCCTGTAGTTCTAGCTGAAGAAGCACACCATAAAAACGTGTATATTATATACATGTATGTACTTCTAAAAACCTTGGCTAGCCTACCACACGGTGCGAGACTGCGATTCCCACTATAGCTAGCCCACGAGCTAAGGGTGGTAGACTTTGTGGCTCTTTTCGCTACTCTAACACTCTTTCACAGCTGTTATCATAATAGAATTATTATTATGTAGACGCACATGCATAATATTATAATATCAGTAGTATAAAGTAGCATTATGGGGGCGAGCCCACTTCTGTGGTTGCATATCTGCCAGTTCCCGACACACTGCCTTTAAGTGGCCACCTCTTGAGTTAATTAATAAAACCCAAAATAAATTACGTTACATAATCAGCTATAATACCTCAGTCATACCATGTGTACATGCACGCATGCACGTACACCTGTTTGGCTTATGTGTATGTATGTGGTGGCACATTATTCTAAGTACTGTACGTGTTCGTGCGTGCATGCGCCTCTCGGAGCCCTTTTTAGAATGAGGCCATGTGTCATTTGTCATTCAATTCCCTACCACACCTAACAAATTATTTCCCATTGTGGCTTACGTAATGCAATTTGATTGCGCACTTATTATATAAGCCGCTCGGCTGTTATGCCTGAGTTACGTAAGTTCGTTATGTAAGATGCCTGCAGGATTTTTGCCGCTGGGGGTTATGTAACTCCGGCGCATTATGTACATAAAGTTTTGGGTTTCTGGGGCCAGGTTTTGATGATAGTGCTCTATAAAAGTATATCATGTTTTTCCATCTGTTGTAATGACTCCATTCTAGGAGTGTTGCAGTGGTTTTGGGTCCCATGCTCATGATGGGATTGATATACTCTTAGACTGGCTATTTTGATAATAATACTGTGGAACCACTTGTACTGGACCTACACACCCAGGAAGTGCTTGTTTCAGAGTTATTATGGATGATATCACTTCAGTGCTACATGTATTGCTATGCAATAGATAGGTACATGGGTATGTCACAGAGTTTTTTTTCCTAGACTGAGCATCATACCATACAGATTAGTGTGAACAATGACTACTAGGTGTAGATCTTAGTTATAGATGTTGATTTATCCTTTTATGGGAGATTAGCACATCTGTGAGCTACATACATGTATATTATACATGTACGTACGTATTACAATGTATATCTCATTTGTGGATAATAAGAGGTTATCAGAAATTGAGACATCCCTTGAATTTGTGCATCTGGCCCGCTACCTTTGATGCAATAATAATCTACTCCTGGGTACATGTACACGTATGGAATAAATATGCAATAATATGTCGCGGAATTTTAATTTCTTCCGATGAACTACTAGTTTATGTTCATCTATCATTAATGTTACATTTTTTTTTCAAAAGCTGTATATAATAATATACATACCATGCATGGTAGGACTGATACACGTGGTTTCAATCTGCCGTGGTATTTTAATTTCATCCGGTAGACTTAGTCTACTAGTTGCATTCATCTAATAGCTATTGATGAATACATCATTTTTCTAAATTTGTATACATATGTACGTACGAATATACGGTACTAGTTAAAATGGTAGGACTGGTGCATGTGATTTCAATGTGTCGTGGTATTCTAATTTCATCCGGTGGGCTATGTAGATTGCATTCTTCCGCTGTAAACAATTGTTGTTTTTGTTGTTCATAATTGTATACTAATCTGCAGTCTACAAAAAAATATTCAACGTATGAAAATAATGTGCATACTAACTAGCTACTGTGCATATTCAGATAAAGGAATGTAATTTAATCAGACACTGCATATTTTATTTATTTGTGCACTACTGTTGTATCTAGAAGGATTGAGTGCTATAAATAGATAGCTAAGTGCCAAATTTATCTTAACAGTTGCAGTTTCATGTGCCATATCCCCATGGAACTGTATCTACGTATATACATGTGCATGTGCACTTTTTAAGTACATACGTACATGTATGTGACATGGTATCATGGTAGCAATACATGTACATGCTTGACCATAGAGCTGAAGTATTGTCTCACAATAATTTTGATTGAAAATTTAGACAATATTTTTTATAACCATTGCAGCTACATATATATGTAGGGCTTTTAGGTCTATATTATGTCAAGGTGCAATAGCTAAGATCGAAATATCGGCATAGCGGTAATGCTTGTACAAAGTCATATAGTTTTCATATCATGTAATTCGGTATCAATGTTGTGTAGTCTACAAGAGGGCCACCTTGTCATTTGATTAGATAACGAGCTTGATTCTATTACCGTCGTTCTCGAGAAATCCCTGTCATCTAATGAAGTTAATTTCCCCACTAATTGAGGGTTTTGGTGATTAACCAGCCATCTCAACCATAACATGTGCAGTGAAGTTATGGGAATGAGAGAGAGAGGGAATTTAAATTGACTTAGTCTACAACATCACCTCCAAAAAGAAAAAAAAATAGTCCCTTTCAAAGACATTAACATTCCATGGGAAATATTTCACATCCTTGAATGCAACAGTTAGTACATGCACAAGTTTCAAATCAGTAATCAGTTGGCATACACTACTGAATTGGTGGCATAATATAATAAGATTGTCCTGGGATGCCTGTGGTGACTCCCCTTTCTAAAACAATGATGTAATATATGTAGCTACTAGTAACCACTACACCTGATCCAATAATTCCCGCTATAACCACATTTCTACCTTTGTTCTGTGGCTTTAGTATCAACAAGTTTGTGCTGAGTGATTGTGAGTAGTTTACATGTAGCTGCGTAAAACTAGACTGTAATAATGTGAGAAAAGATGGCTCAATGTGACTAAATTTTATTGAGGAAGCTTCCAGGCCTCCCCCTACAGCCTTGATTACTCACACGTGCCAATTTCCATCAAATTTTGCTGGCACAGCACGAATGAGTTAAGTGTATACATGGTCAGATTAGCCTGCGATGAGGTGACACTCCCTTACAGCCTTACAGCCTTCTATTGCATAAGTATCAAATCTTAAAATAACAAGTACATGGCTTATTGCCTTTTATTAGATTCCCTGCTTGATCATGGTGGCATTCATCCATATATTCTGCAGTATTATACACATGGGGGAGGGGTGGGGATGAGCAATCTTAACCAAACCAAGTTTTGCACAAACCACAATAATAATATTATTATAGTTTGCTCAGCAAGTCCATATTCGAATCCTGAAGCTCGATATTCTTAGCTCTGATCTGCTCATTTATGGATAAAAAGGTTTTATGTGTTTTGCTTCTACATATTTGATGTCTACAAATTATTATTAGTTCCATGGTATTTTAAATTGCTCTGGTGACATAGCTACACACCATCAGTTCAACCTTGCTGTCATTAATTTTTGAGGATTGTACGCTAGGTCTGTGCGTTATTACAAATTTGTAACAATATTGAAAGCAATGTGCTTATGTATCATTAAGGAATGCATTCTCGGTGCTATAAATATAATATCTGGAGGGCTAAATTTATCTCCTGGAAGCAATACTTATCAATTATCTCGCTTGTTATTGTACTGTTGTGCCACGCCGCGCCGCATTGTCTATGGAAATAGCTATAGCCTATCATTTTAATTTGGTAACAATTTGATTCCGATTATCAAGGATTCTCAGTCATGAGCTTTAATTACTCCTGTGGTTTCTGTTAACGATGTAGACGCATCAAGCATGCATGTTGTGGTATACACTATGAGGAAAGATTTACGCAAACAGCATCTGTGTTTGACATTCCATTAACTTAAAGATATTCCCCATCCTTCATCCATGCAAGCATGTGCTAGTGTTATAGATATTGAGGTTCTTGTAGCATATCATAAATGCTAGCTTTCTCTCCCTCTCTTCATGTATGTAAACCTACCAGTGATTAGTTACTGTAATCAATTTGTGTTACCTGTTACTCATTAATTACCATTGTATCATAATAATAATAATATTATTATTATTGTATATATGTGAGAGTGGTTACCTCAATGCTTAATCACCCCTATGCTCTGTCATGATCAAGGATTCCCTATAAGCATGACTCTATTATAGTTTCCGTTAATGATACATGCACACCAATAATATTTGTTCCGTACCAAACCGAGACAGAAGGATTAACTAAAATATTAATTTTACTCCCAAACAACACTCCTCTCTCTTCCTGTATACTGGAGATTCCTTCAATGTAAATGCAAGCATATCACTATGCCAAGTATTCACCGAAGCTTAAAAAATTATGTAGCCATTTCCCAAGGTATTACTGACTAGTGGTGACCTTAAAAGCAAGAAAGTATGTATCCTTCACTTTGGCTACTAGTCCCTGGATTGAGTAGCCAATTTTTGCCAGTAGCAAATGGCTGATTTGGCTGGTATATGGGGAACCCTGAATTGGCACGCAAAACTCATGAAATTAGGGACATACATAACGTAATGCATAGTATTATCGTGGTCAAATTTATTTTATCATGACATCATACTATCATGGTACCTTCCCTTGTCCGGCCAGGATTCCATATTTCTGCTATACTTACGAATGACCTAGTGCAAATACTAGACATTAAAAGCCTAAACTGTTAAGTGCCAATCTAAAGTGAGAACCATAATATCACGTTTGGCATAGCTGTCTACATCCTTGAATATTCATACACATACATACATGTAATAATATCAAATTGGTTGGCATTCACACTTGAATTAGATGCACATAATGTACCGTCATCCTTTACAGTGATACTGCATGTGGTAATCCCCCATTGTGCAATAGAGTAGATTCCTAGTGGATAAATTATGAAGTGCAAGTCTAAAGTAAGAACCATAATGTTGTGAGAAAATTTTTAAGAAGTGACTGAGACATCTGCTTCTAGACATCCCCCTAGATTAAACATATAATTTTTCTTTGAAATCAGTTGGCATTCATGACTGAATTAGACACACTATTATGGTCAAAATGATCCCAGCTAATGGTAACTCCCTTCCGCAGTATTGAAAAAATAATGTTATTATTTCCCCTTAAGGATAGTATTATGTGATGTTTTAAGTGACTTAATGACAACAAGTTTACACTGAGCTGTTTAGGTACTAGGGTATCATGGTGATAATCTTTTCTCCCAGACTAAATGAAAAATCACTTAATTGCATACTATTACCCCTATGGATCACGGCAACATCCATAATATTATGTAATAGTATTACTATTGTGTTATGCACGTGTGTGGGGGGGGGGGTAGGGGAATATGGCTAAGTTTGCTTATATTTTCACCATCCAGTTAGCACGATTAGTCCATATTGGTGCCCTGAAGCTATAAAGGTGTACTTTTTAAGAACATTCCTAGACATTAAGCTCAATCAGTATACATTTCAAAATACAATATACATACACGTTTTACTGTGGAAAATGGCCTTTGAAATGTGCACATTTGCAACTAATTCCTGTAATTACTTCTCAGTGAGGCATCTGTAGTGTATTGAACTGCATACAGTGGAATACTTCGCATTCCATAATCTGGAGCACTTGACACTAATCCTTAGAGTGTGGACGTGTGTGAACCTTGCACCCCAGCTATTGCACACTCTTGCATGTGGAGAAAAAATTTTGACAGTGTGCATTTAATTCACTGTAATTAGTTCTCAATTGGGCATCTGTAGTGCGTAGGTACATTATAGATTGTGGGAATGAAGCCATTTGGTTCTGGTAACCGGTAGCTACAAGCACTCAGTCAAGTGTACTGGCATCCCTGTACAGTGTATGTATCATTTCAGTTGTGGACATTTTCTCCTCTTACATTTAATTGTTCATGTATGTGCATAGATTATAGCAATTTTTAAAGTATACTTGATTACTTAATAATTATTATTAATTGCTCAGTTCTGAAATCAGATTTTATCCTGAGCTTTTACACTGTATATGTATACATGTACGTTAGGATTGAATCTTCACCCCCAAGGATTTACCAATTTTAAGTCTTGATTGCATATGCATGTACACATGTCCAGCTCTGATTACATGTACATGCATGTACATGCATGGGTGGTGGAGTACACATGATGAGTTCCTACATGCAAGCCAGTGATGTGTGCGTGCAGTACGTATACATGTGTCACTTCTAGAGTTTTCTTTTGCATGGGTGTACACACGTGCATGCTCTTACGTGCCATATGAGTGTCAGGTACACCATATTTCGGATGTACTGTGCTTACGCATATTATTTTTATAGGGTCAAAGGATAACTATTTGCCCACCTTTATATTAACACTTGTGAATTACCAGCACGGCTGGTAAGGTTCATAGCAGAAGTGAGGGAGAGTGTTACACACACACAAGTACAATAATATAATATGCATCAGAGAAATGAATTACACATCCACATGTACATGTAACATGTAACATACATGCACATGTACACAGGTGGCCTCATTTCCTCTGCCAAGTATAATAATAATAATTATACCATGGCTATATATAGTATTACTGGCCCGGTATCTACATTACGTAACATGTATGCACCATGTGGGTTTTCCGGTAGTGATTTGAAACTGTCAGGTCCAAATAGCAGATGTACTATGTGTAATTTATATGGTGTCCATGCGTTGGTACCTGCTGCTACCATGGCGATCTATAACACACCTTAAAACCATTGAAAAGACCCCCCACCACACCACTATTATACTACTTAGGGAATACCACAGATAGTTGGGAAGGGTTTGCAAACACTGCAAGTTATGGACTCGTACTACATACATGTAATAATAGCTGTAAAGGCTGGTACCAAGCACTTATGGGTAATGCACTTAGCGAAAATATTATTGCTACAGTAATTAGTGCTGGATCAAAGCTTTAGAGCCAGTGTGAGTGCGTGTGTGTAACTTAGCGAAAATTAGTTCGTGTGCACACGGTGTGCTTAGCATCAAACGCTCGAGTGTGCACACACCTAGTTAGCGCAATAGCTCCCTTGCTTTTTAGTGGTGAGATAAACTCTTCCTTCAAAAGATTCCCCTCTGAAAGTGTGAAATTTGAAACAATAATATTTTTATCGAATTTTGTATTAAGGAGTCAACCTACACTATGTGAAATAATTATAGTAATCATGTGTGTAGCTACCGACAATTATTGGGTATAAATAAATAATCATCAGACCCTATAATTTCTCAGAAATGTTTGTGCATAGTGTCTATAAGGAGTTATTAAGACGAAGAGGAAATTGTACAAATAGTTTGGGGAAAAGGTAATTGAATGAGCATGCAGTGACAGCAGTTGATAGAATATTTCAGTGATTGAGGAACATTCTAGACTAAGACTAGGATGTTTGCTCTAGTATAGTGCAATGGGAATTATCTGAGTGTGTGGGAAAATACAATGATTTGGGAGAAAGACTAATTACTATAGTGAGCATACACAGTGCAGTTTAAAATTGGAAAATGCTCTTTAATATCAAGAAAGAGATGGAGAGAGAGGGAGAGAGGAGAGAGGGAGAGGGAGAAAGAGAGAAAGAGAGATGAGTACAGGGAGGGAGGGAGAGAGAGTCTAAATAATAATAATATATACTGTGTTTGCCTATCTACCAAATGAATGTTGATGTTGACATTAATTTTTTCAATGGCATCATAATCAATTTAGAACAACAATATCCCTTGGCCTGTCCATTTCGTACGCGTAGGGGTCTTAACTTTGGCAACTTTTATCTCCTGTTATTGATATTAGCACAGTAAACTTCCAGTTACACATCAGTGACAGTCAAAGGTGATGAATTAACTTTCTTTATTGGGTGAGATGGGTGGGGGGACTCACTATAATATTGATTCAGAAGAGTAGCTACATGTAGGGGAAATGGGATATGCATTATAGCATTATGCACCAATTATGTTCCAAAATTGTATTAATCAACTGTATTATGATATGTCACAGTGACTCACTACCCGTTGTTTTATTTTGAGAGAGCTCACTCACGTCAACATCCTCTTGAATGTATTTAACACAACAAAATGTGTCATATCCTCATAAACATTTCAAACCGTTGGCTGTATTAGTGCAAGTGTTATGGGTAATCCCCTCCAAAACAAGCTAAAAAGCCTTATATACATTTGATTATTTCCTGGACTTGCAAAGTCAACATATTCACGTCTCCAACATCAGCAACCAGTCACTGGATTACCTACACTGGTACATATTACACAATGAACCGCTTTTGTAGTGCACAATTGTATTAGTAGGTATTTTTTATTGGACTATTATTTTGATATTAACTTAATTAATATGTGCACTTTTCAGGAGGGTTTGGTGAAGCTATTGCTTGATGCTGGAGCAAACATTGATGCACAGTCAGTGAACGGAGGGACGCCAATCATGAGAGCAATTGAAACATCACAGAAGGATGTTGTCAAGCTACTTATTGAAAGAGGGTATGACGCTATCTCCTTTCTCTCTCCCTCTCTCTCTCTCTCTTTCTCGCCCCTATATTCATTTCTTCTCCCTCTCAGAGCCAAGGTGACTATTGAGAACAAGCATGGTGACACAGCCCTGGACGTTGCTAGGAATTGGGGTGATGATTTCATCTATGCTATAGTCTATGCCAAAATGGCCAGCCTTCCTCCAGTCGTCAGCAAGAAAGGTATACCAACTCACACATACACACAGACACATGTAACTACAGAAATGTATATAATAAGTTCAGGCTTAACCTAATATGGATGAGGGTCTTACATTCATTATCTATGTTGATAGGTAGCAGCCAAACTTTCTTTTGTATTTGTGTTTGGGTTTGCGTTCATGTCTTGAGGTATAGAAACAGTGCACTGACATTACCATATTATACACTGTATATAAAGGTATGGAAAAACAACACTTGACAGCCTCTTAGGCTATTAGCAACCTGTTTCCCAATAATTATTTAGCAGTACCTTGATCATGACAGTCTGGTTCAACACAGAGATCGAATTAGCAACCATATTCTCTTTTTTTTTTCTCTCTTCTCTCTATTTGAATTTCAGCAGGTCACCACTATACCCAGTACTATAGACAGGTCTCCCAGCTAAATAACATGTGTGCATGTAGGTAATAGGCTCAAAGCTTAAGAGAAGCCTACAACAATGACAGTGGCTCTCTTTTAAGCTGGGACTCTAACACAACTAGGTGGCTAGGTTAGTGTAGTTCAAGGTGGGAGAGAGCCAGGCCTGTGGTGGACATCAAAGAACCAAAAATATGTGCACATGGTCAATACTGGGCCAGTGCATGATATGCCATTACAATGCTGGGTGTGATACACAATGTATAAAGCTAGGCACCAGATCTCTCTCTTTCTCACGCATACTCTCTGGTTGTAAACAGGGCAATTTTAAGGTGGTTATGTATATCCGTTTGTGTCGTAAAGGGCGTCCTGTGTGACCATCTGTGTGCGTATTGAACTGTAGTGGCGAGATAAAGATCCAATCAGTGACCAGATGCCTCCAAGGGATACAACACAATAATATTATTATTAATTATAGTATGATAGTATTATAGTACGATATGTTGCAATAAGAGGTATGCAAAATACGCATATTATTGTACGTACTCTGTCTGTTGGCAAATGGGCTCGAAATTGGCCCCCAATTACTCAAAGAAATTCCGCGCCGATGCAGCAAATTGCAATCCCATCGATAGCAAGAAAAAATCTCTGGCTCACATCACAAAAAGTAACCTCCATCCTTTATGGATGTATAATGTTGCATAGGTGGGGCCAGCGTGGTAATGCATAGCATGGTGTGGCATGCGTAGGGGACTTTTCCACGTGCATGTGATTTTTGCTATTGGATATATCTAGCTATCACCTGTGCTTTTGTGTTATTACCTATGAATTGATGATATAATATTATTATTGTGATATTGAATACCACCTCATGATGGCTTGGTTAGCAAGACAGAGCCCATAGAAAGGAATACGTACCGTATGGGAGTTATTTAAACTTCTTTTTTTTTCCGAAGCCAATTTCCGTTTCTGAATGAGCAGACTATAACGTAACGTAACCAGTCACAACAAGCTGAGCTGGCAGTTTGAACTACTGCCAAGAACAGTGTAGGGGAGTGTGGTGAGAAGGAGGCTATTGCTATGATTGATTGCATATTGGGATTAATTGATTAAGTGCTAAATTACTGTGCGAATTAATCTGTGTACTGTCGTTAACCTCTTGTGAATGCAAATTTGTTGAAATCATCTAACGAGAAATAGTTTAAGACTAACTATGAAATGCCCATAAATTACCGTATGGCCTAAAATATTTCATAGTTTTTGCCGAATCTCTGCTCAAAATTTTTGTGGATTGATCAAGCTATCAGCCATACATGCTTTGGCCTCAAAATTTTATGGGAGAAAATTTCACAGCCCCTAGCTGTTCTAACCTACAAAAATTGTAGTATTTTTTATCTCGAAAAATTTTCAATCAGCTGTAAAGTTTTAATTCAAAAATGTAGACAACTCTACACTCAATATCACATCCCATTTCTTCGTCAGCAGTAAATTTTATTTTCCTGTGCACATTCATCTGACTATGTGTATTGTTATTTGTTGTATATCATAATTTCAATCCCTCCCCTCCCCCCCCCCCCCCCCCCCCCCCCCAGTAATAATATTGTACCACTAAACTTAACTTTAATTGAAAGTTTGGGAACAGCCAGTAGACTAGACTAGACTAATGAACAAGGCATGTCCTGGTGTATTAGACTCCACCACCAGTTTAAAAACTTTTATCTATGTTTTAATTTGTTCCGGGAACCATACTACACTGATTTGTGGGGGGGGGGGAGGGGGGGGGATACTGCATCCACGTCATTGGGGTATGGGATTTGTGGTCACAGTAATATTGTTAAAGTGTCAACTAGTCCAGACTGACTGCATACCAATTGCTACGGCACATGCCAGCAGTGGGAGGAAATCAAGACTTTAATTAAGATTGGTAAGGTCGACAGACAGTCTGGATCTGATCGATCGTAAATTATAGAAACATGATTAGGAAATTAAGGATTGACTTAATTAAGAATTGCTGGCAACAGCTGCACTGTGTTTCGTACTTTGGTTGTATGCAGTATGGACGGTGGGAAAGGGAGTTAACTAACAATTGCAGAAACTACATGGTATGTATGGCAACAGATTCAATCCTATCACCTAGCTACACGTGCTGGCGTGATTATAGGAGTAATAATTAAGCAATCAGTCTCGGACATTTCACGTGATTTATTTGCCACATTGGAGAGGGATCAGGCACATAAGTATATAGTATGGCATGCAGTGACCATCTCTGCTTCTTATACGTGCATGTACAGTACAGTACATATAATATTATACATTGCACATGCACTATACATGCATGGTACATGCATGTACTGTACATACACATAATATGATATTATTATGCGTTCTAGCGTGCGTGCATGCATGCTCACTTTCATAGGGTAGGCTGCATATTTTCTCGAGGATCCTACTGTCTATTGAATAACGTCCGCCACCATAATGTCTGCCCCTGTAGGCTCAACACTAGCCTAGTACGTAAGTCTAGTGGTTGGTTCCTGTGCAAACATCACGCACGCGACTACTCTTACCATACCACCTCTGGCACCACTGTTATTCAATTAATGATCAAACCAATTAGAGATCCAGATCTCGTACCACAAGGAATAGCATCATGTAGCATTATGTACAGATAATATTATATGTGCATATACAGTTGTACTTATTATGCTGTGCTGTGTGTGCGATTATAAATGATTACGTGAGCATTACCGTGCAATGGCATGGAGGGAGAGAGGGAGGGGAAGAGTATCATATAAATGGATGCTATCATAATGGGTACACCCAAGCCATACGTAGACTATACACATGATACGCATATACAATGTCGCACAACGTATCTAAAGTCAAGACAGATGTTCAAAGTTGATAAGAACTTGCACCTCAGGTACCTCTGAAGTATGCAATATTGGGACTAACCAGCCTACCATAATTAAATTTTAACCCTTAACTCTCCACAAGACTTGTTAAGAAATCAAGCCAGATGTGATCACTGCTTATTAAAACGATTATGCCGCACTTACGCGGCCTTACATAATAGTGGGCTGCCTTAATCTCATAATGAGCAACCAAATCAGATACTTAATATCAGAATGCACACGTTATTTGGGCGCACTTGACAATGTGCGTGTGTGGCACTTCACGCCGTGCGCCTGACGTAGGTGCAGTATATCGGGTCTACGGTTTTAAAACCAGCTGGAATGTAGATTAGCTCGTTAATCTTTAGATATAGAATTAAATATTAATAATTGCTTATAATATTACTCTACATGCATGTGCACACGTATGTAATCCATTTAGAGAGGATGGTACATGCATGCATATGCATCCATACATAAGATCCCCCCTCCCCCCCTCCCCCCCCCCCATCAATCAAACCAATTATCATACATTCATATTAACATTATTAAGTGCTCATATACATGTACACACACCATGTACATAATGTATACCATACTATAGGTGACAAAGGGAAGGAGAAGAAAGGAGGCGGGGCCAAGGGTGCAAAGGGCGGCGACAAGGGTAAGAAGGGCAAGAAGAAAGGAGGAAAGGATGACTCACTTCCAAAGATACTTCCTGTAAGTCCATAGCTTTGTGCATACGCTGCACTCCATGCACTGACAGTAAAATTAATCCATGAATGAGTAATTAAATTTTGTTTAATTACCACTACAATGATAGTATTTGACCACTTCCTATCCCCCAGAGTCTGAATGTCGCTCACTGCTAGTGCTACATACATGCTTAAATAATTATGCGCATTATTCGTTGTATGGGGGATAATTGCATTTGATTTGGTGGATGTCATAATTGTTACTCGAGTGTGTGATTGTGTGTGTCACTGGAACTAGTGGTAAGCCAAGCATGGTTTGCTGTGATCTGATACGACATTGTCATTATTAAACAGAGGATGTGATTTAACGGGTTGGCAGCTGGGCCTATGCAAACTATTGATAACAAAGCACAAAGCTCAATGGAGCATTAATGCGAAATGTGTGCGGAACCTGATGACAATGATACGTGTGTTATGAGTACTGATTGACATGCAGATTTCATCGAATCTACATGTATGACTGGCAGTGCTTACCAATGCATGTATGTATGAGAGATCAAAGAGGGACAGGGAGAGGGGGAGGAAAAGAGAGGGAGAAAGAGAAAGAGGGAGAGGGCGGGGGAGGAAAAGAGAGGGAGGAAGGGAGGGAGGGAGAGAGGGAGGAAAGAGAGAGAGGGAGGGAGAGGAAGGGAGGGAGGGAGGAGAGAGAGAACACAGACAGCGCATTTTTGTGTGCGTGTGCGTGTTTGTATTGATGGTTTATAATGGTCGGTTGCACACGTGTGCAGCATTAGTTAACTAGCCATAAAACTGATACTCCAATCGGTAGTGGTTATCAACCATCAACCCACTACCCAACAACAGTGGTTATGAAACGAAACGTGATATTACGCTGAGGAAGTGAGCGAATCGATGAGCTGATAGGCAGGACAGCTGCTTCTTATGCTAGCTAAGCTATTCGTCCCACACAGATCAATTGATGCTACAAATAGGAGACATCGCTACACTACCTGTGTTAACATATAAGGAGAAATGTGATAGAAATCGTTCATGCTACGTACCTGCGTACGTATCTCGTGTGCACTGTAGCTTGGACATGAATTAAGTATCGATCAAAAAGGAATTTTTGCTGACGGATATCTTAACAGAGTTGGTCACGTACACTGTACGTGTACGTACGCATATTCCGTCAAAAAGAGGGAGATCCTCGTTAATTACAATAAACTATACACGCGACGTTGCATCATTGTGCTCACTCTTGAGCAATATGCCTGAACTGTACACACGTACAATGTCATGCATTGTTACAGTACATGTGTACATGTATTTAATTGCTTCCTAGATCCTTTGGGTAAGATGTTACCTCAGGCTGCCCACAATCAGCTGAGGTTCCAGCACTCTTACTCCATGTTACAGAGTTTGCTTAAGCTTGTAACTTGAAGAAGCCCCTAGGGCCCGGGAGGGTACCTTTGCAGGAAAGAAGGCTGCTCTGGGCTAGGCTGGTGGGATCACTGAAGCTATCTAATTTCATTGGTGGGAAGGGAGGGGGTGCAGTGTCAGGCAGTACATGTACATGTACATGTACATGTACATGTACATGTAAGATTGAGTGATTGCTTGATGCATGCATGGTCTTCTTATCATGGGAGGTTTCAAGGTGGTAATGACAACAGAAATGCTAGGAATTTAAACATAAAGGAAATACCATGTTTATACATGTACATGTACATGATATTATATCTATCCACCCTCCCCTCATATTTGTGACGCATTTTTTTGTTCGAGCATTTCAGGATGTACGAAAGGTTTTAACCCTCAGTTCTATTACACTTAATTATTATTTTCAATTAGCCTTGTTAAGATGATAGCAAAGGGATATGGAACTTGCAATACCTCTCTATGCATATTTTGCTAGTCATCCAATAATTAGTCCCAGGGGGCCTGGCAATTAATATTCCTATGAGGCAGAAAAATCCATCAAAGCTTTGATGTTACCCCACACGAAGAGTTGACTATGAAGCGGTCGATATTTTATCGGAATTTTGTACTGATATTTTAGGATTGTCGCATCAAAGTCTGAACGATAATTGACAGTCGAGTCTTGGTGGCGATAGGCTAATAAAGTGCATGTAATCACAATAATTATCATGCCCACGGCATGCATAATCATGCCATGAAGTAATACCCCTGTATTCTAATTGCTGACATTAAATTTGGCTTACTGCATTTAGGATCAAATCTGTACAATAATCATTCATAATAACACAATCTTTGGTTAATAGTTGCATGTACGTAAGTGCATGTCCATAGTATTCACTGTGAAATATTATAACATTAGTGTATAATATTATACTAATCTAATAGAATTTTCCTGATGCTTGCAGCATTTAAGATCATCCGTCACAAAGTCTGTACAATTTATATCAGCTGAGCCTCTATGGCGGCAGACTAATAGATACGTAGTACAGGTCTACATACAGTCTCGTAAGGCAATCCTGACGCTTTGGAAAAATGATGAGCTGGCTTGTGTGACGTTTTTGTTGTATTGATCATGAAGGAAATGCATTCGACGTGTACGTGAGAATGAGGGAAGGTGTCATTCCTGCTCTAATCGATCATCGATACCATTTCAGAACACGATACCGTTTACTGTATGTGTGTGGGAGAGAGAATTCAAACCATGAGCCTCTAGCTATAGACTTGTTCCAATAAATCATACATATTTTCGTATAATAATATAATATGCATATTACTATCATTGTTACTGTATGTGCATGCTATTACATGTACGTACATGTACATGTATAATATGCATGCCTGTATGGGATGCTTTTGTGTGTCTAGGTGTGGATGATTTAAGGGCACTAGAGTGACAACGAAATTGCAGTGGAAATTGGCCAACAGACAAAAAAATGCCGACACGCAACTGTAACTGTGGGTGGTAGAATTCCATTAGTTAACTATCATGTCCTTCCAGGGCAAGTATAGCATATCTCCTCATTCTTTGATGGTTCTTTTGTGCCCCCACCCTACGAGATACTTTAAGGTATTTTTTCTGTCTAGACCTCTCAGTTTTCTCTGCGTTTTTTCAAAGATCCACCCTATCACCCATGGAGAAAATTTTTTTAGCTGGTAAACTCTACAAGATGTACATGTCAACTGTATCATCTTACAAAATATGATAGGGTTCCCTACATGCTAGCCAAAATTAGCCATTTGCTGCTGTTACAGCATCGTTCAATTTGGCTACTAGTCCCTGGACTGAGTAGCCTTTTTTGCCGTTATTTCCTTTGCAGTCTACTTTTGAGACCAACTCTGAACAGCAATATCTATGGGAATTGGCCACAAGATTGATCAATTTTTATAAGCCTTGGGAATCCAATATGAATGCATGTTATTCCTAAAAATTAGAAATTCCGCTCATTGACAAGAGCATTTCTCTTAAAGATCTCTTATCCACCCAGTCTGCAAAAGTTTATGCTTCTTGGAAAGGATTAACTCATCTGGCTTCATCATACCATCGACTTCCTGTCTAATGAGCTCTAGATGAGTTCTCTGTACAGATACCTGGCTTTGACGTTTTCTGCATTCCTTGGCCTTTGGAACACCATAGATTCACTCATCTGCTGTCTAGTCACTAGTAGAAACTACCCCTGTGATCTAAGGCTCATGTCTGGGCCATATCAGTCAGGTACATGTACGTGGCAGGGACTGGGTGTAGTAAATTATGGTTTCTTTCAGCATTTGCAGGTACGTAAGTAGGAAACTGAAGCTTTAGTTGGAGAATTTTATTAATAGAGAGGAAACATCCCCCCTCCCAATCATCAACCTCCCCTCCCCCTCCCCAAATTTTCCAATCTTGTTGATCGTGCATTGATTCCGATTCCTCCCTAATAAGGATATCAACATCCTCTTCAAGTACTTTCCTCTAAGTTAATTCCTGTACCAGTCTCCCCCACACCTAACAAACGAGGACACCCCTTTCAATTAGTGCATTTGCCTACATTTCTGACGTTCACAGGAGCTTGCAATAGCAGTTGTTCATTTACAGGAGCACATGCCTACACATCTTTGAACATACAGTATTATTCTGTATGCAGCAGCATTAAAAAATACTGGCACTTGGTGTGAGGCTATACTGTACTATTGCATGCTGGGACTTCATATTCAGGTGCAGTCTATGGTCTATGGTCTAGACGCTCTTATGGTTGAGATTATTAATTTTTTCCCCCTTTGGCATTGCTGGCAGTACTGGCTATTGGTGAATGTGCAGGTGCAGGGTTTTGGCCAAGGCCATGGCTCCAGCATGCTACCTCAGTGCACTCCTTATGGGGAGGTCACATGGAGAAAAGTGAAGGTCACCTTACCTATATTTGAACTGAGGGCTGGGGTTCTCTGTACCAGTTGGTAGATTATATAAATATTATTGCTGAGCAGAGGAAAAAATTAATATTAAGTTTAACCTCATCCACCCCATGATTTGTAACCACAAGACATAACTATCGTTTAGCAATTGTTATTTTGCACCTCAAAGTGCTTGTGCTCACTTCTAATGATTTTTTAACAGTAAGCTAGTTACTATGCATGCACACACACATAATATGTATACTGCTACTACACAATTGCCTGATATTGTGCACACACATACATACATACATACATACATTGTTGCTAGTATATTATGATAGCCTGAAAATTGATACCCTTAGTAGATGTGCAGAACGTTGGCCTAAAACCAGTAAACATCTCCAAAGGTTAGTTTTGTGATCAAAAGCTACTCTGGTTGGAATTCCCTATCAAAGGGTGACTGTATCATGTTCTCATAGCATGCTTGTTAGTCAGTTTTGACCACATGAACCAGTGAAGCAGTTGTACTCGGCATTCTTTGCAGAAACAAGATAGGCTATATTTTCATAACAAGTTGTTTCTGCCAGTCAACCCAATGGCTTTGACTACGAGGACAAATTTAGTGGCTGTTGATTTTTGAAAACCCTTTTGTTGATTAAAATTGCTGAGATCATCAGTACAATTTGATTGGTTCCGACATAACTACGGCCAGTTTTAATTAAAATTATGCCCAGGAAAAATTAAGTCTTGTTACAGCTTGTTACAAGTTTGTAGGTGTCATATTATTTTGTAGCTTGGTTGTGGTTAGTCATTTCTTTTATTTATGATGGAGTAATGGTAAGAGTGATATTGATAGCTTTTAGATCTATTACTCAGCCAATTGCAAAAAGGTATAGATTTACACAAATACAAATTTGTCTTATGATCTTCACAGAAAGTATAGAGATAATAACGTTAGATATTAGGGTGATGTTATGGGGGAAAGTTTCCAGTAGCTTGCCTCACCATTTATGATTTTTTTTTTTTGTCAATGAGCTGAGGGTTCTAAAGTAATCAACATCACCTGTGAGTTGGGCTGCACTGTGTATATTCGTATATGTGATTGGGGCTACAGCTATGCAATATCTCAAAATTAAGATCATATTAGATTGATAGGGCATCTCATGTTGCCCGACATTTGCCCTGGAGGATCAAAACCATCAACACAGCTGGGCAAATCAGCAAGAAAAAATAGACTTTTTATTTATTCCGCCACCACCCCTTTATTCCATTGGTCCTTATACAAGCCATACTGTGGACGTGCCCTCTGTACCCTATAGAAGTATAATCTTGAGGGAAAAAGCACACCTGCTGTTATTTTTTATGGAGCTGGAATGTAATGTAATACACACATTGTGCCCGTTTTTTTGGTCCACATGACTGCCCCATGTGAGTCTGGAGTCCCAACCACTCCTTGGAAGGCCTACATGGCAACTCTCCAACCCACAGCCACAGAGAGGCAGCATTGAAAAATAATATTATAATGATTATGGTGCCAAATAGTGTTTACTCCCCCCACTTTTTAGCCACATCCTCCAGCCTTAGTGGTAAATGTGGTGAAATGATTGCGTCTGAAAGCTTAAAAGCTTAACTGTCGTGTCATATTATACATGTGGCACAGATTTTGCCTGATTGTTGGATATGATATTATTATTATTGTATGTACACCTGTGCTAGTATTTGGGATAGTTACACACTGGTATAATATAGCTAGTTGGATAAGGTGTGCACACATAATATTGGCCGATAGGGATCTTGCAGTGAAATTTGACCAGCCTGGGATTGTGAAAAAGGAATCAAAATAATGGTCAAAATGAACACCACACTAGGTACACGCCTAGCTCAGTTGCTGATTGTTATCAAAATTGGACTATTGTGCCACCCACCATCTGTGCAGGCCCAGGGGAGAAATTGATATCCACTGCTGCACACTCAATAGATGTATGATTGTGCATGTGTGTGTGTGTCATCTGTGTACCGGAAGAGTGTGGTGTGATCATCGTTGTGGTGCCTTAATTGCAGGGGTCACCTGTACCCGCTGCTGAGCCCTTGAGCCTTGTTCGATCGCATACTTAGCATGGCAGTTAGTATGATATTTTTTGCTGTCTTGATTACAGGGACACCTCATTGAGCATTTCACATGGCTATAATTCACTGAGCATATGCAAGTTTATTAATTTTTATCAATACCTACATAGTCCTTTTGCAATACCAAGCAATTATCTTCCCTTGAATGGAGGGTCCACCCATTGAGCCCCTCCCCCCTCCCGCTCGCTTACCCACTCATTTCAAATCATTCCATGCTGCAAGTTTGAGCTTTTGCAAACTCACCTAGCTAGTCCCTCTACAATACTAATCAATTATCATTCCTTGAATACAGGGTCCACCCATTGAGCCCCTCCCCCCTCCCGCTCGCTTGCCCACCCCGGCGGAGTACATGGAGTCCGCTCGAAAGCGATGTTCTCTAGGAGGGATGCAAGCCACAACCATCGTTAGACCATCCCCTAACTATCGACCGAAGCCTGCCTGGGTATCAAGACCTCCCACCTCCGTAAGTGTAATGATTATTTATTACAGCCTAAATATTAAATTTCTGTGAGATACATGAATGTTTTATAAGATTACAATTATAATAATATTATGTGCTTTTAATGTTTTGATTAATAACGTACAGCTGGAAATATTGGCTGGAATTAAATGTGGCGGTTGAGCCCAAAATCGCTATTGCAAGATTATTAGCGGATTTTAATTTGGCAGTTCGGTACGGGATCGCCATATGTACATTATATGCTAGTAGGAAATTTTGGCGGATTTTAATTCGGCGATTGTAACATAGACCGCCAAACCACTAAATTTAATTCTCCGCCATATTTTTCGGCTATACGGTAATTTTTTTAGCTAAATTTTATGGATATGTAATAGTACAGATGGAGCTGGGCAGTTGTGTATTGACAATGGCACCTCCTTGATTCATGTCACTGTGCATAACACTCTTCCATCTAGAGTACAAAATCACCTTGCTCTGAGTGGTATACATCCCACAAACTATTGAAGTACAATTAGCACTTGCTTTCTTTCTTTGATGTTTTCCATTGATGAGTTGAGGTAACTGAATTGTTGCTAGGTACCTGGATAACAAAATGCTTACATACAACAAACACAAACTTGCCCACAAAGTGGTGGGAGAGCCTCCTTGGTATGTTAATGAAGTGCTCACTCATCTCTGAGCCTGGGCACTTGTGTCTGTTTATTGTGCACCTACATAGATACGTATGCGAGTTATGGCAATTAGGACTAGCAAAAGAAGCTCTACCGGTGTTTGTGCTAAAAATTAAATTATTAATATTAATGTGCGTATTCAGAAGTTTGAGACAAAGTATTTTTATATGGTATTAGTAGTGGTAGTATTATTAGATTTAAAAACTGGTGTAAATTTGATTGTCGTCAAAAATCTTGTGCATGCATTTAGGAAATATATTGTAATTGTGGGTCAGACTGAATAACAGGTGTGTGGTGCAATAAGAATGCATACTGTCGATGTTTGAAGTTTTAACAATTTTCACTCAGTGGTGTGAATTTTTTTAAACAACTTTACAATATTATTTTATGCATGCCGTTATTAATCTACCATCCCATTGCCTGTGCTGGCAAACTTTATCTCAGCAAAAGGCAGAGCCACTTACGTAGGTGCCTAGCCTTGAGAACTAGGAATGATAGGTTAAAGCTCTTCTTCCCCACTCACATGCATCACAGGGAACCAACATGCACTTAATTGAAATACTGAGGTAGTGATACAGAGCTAGAGACACACTTCCCCTTAGGTTTGGGATTAGTAACAAACGATAATAACCTACTAACCTCTTTCCTATTAACTATTTCAGCCATAATAATTGTGGGTTTTTTTCCACCTTCAATAAATTAACTTACAAAAATTTAATATGTACATGTATGCGTCTCAGTAGCTGTCTTGCACCTCTCTGGGTCATGTTGCTTTTTTCCCCGCCCTTGTAGCAAGCCCATCTGGAGTCCCAGAGCAAAGCCAGGGAGGAGAGGGGGATTGAGAGCACTGATTTTGGAGAGGTAAAGACTCCGTTTCAACTCCAGATACTTGCTCGAGTACAAGCACTAGAAGTGACTGATGCGTAAAGAAAACTTTGTTTCTATAAAATGACTTCCTTTGGTATAATTATATGCATTGGATAAAACAAACTACCAACATGTATGTATTAACATTCTGTGTTCTTATGTGTTTGAAATTATATTATATAATTTTATGTTATTCTGAGGGAGTTGAGTTTAGTGTGGTGGAGTGGAGAAGAATTTAGCTACAAGTGGTTAAGATATCCTGTTGGAGAGCTAGGGAGGAGAGGGGGAGAGAATAGCGATAATTTGCAATGCATGACATTGTGTAGTGTGCAACATGATCACTGGCATGCAAAACAATGGGTGGGAGATACAAGGGGGATCATTCAATCTATAGTCTAGTTATTAATAATAATTAATGTTATTATGATGTCCCTTACTCACCCCCTCATTGCACAATTGCAATGAGTAAGGTCAACAGTAGAATGGGTGGGAGGTGCAAAAGGGATGGGAATCAGATATTCACTCTCAGCTGGTATACGTAAATGATCTCCCTCCTCTCATAGTTGTTGCAATAAGTACGTAGGAGTGAGGGTACTCACATTCTTGGTATTAGAATCATGAAGACTTGTAGTGCATCAAAAAAAATCAATGCGTGGTGATTGTACAATCTCTGCATAATAATATTATATAATTACAGGAGGAGCCAGGTTTGGTACATCCCAGTGGTAAACTGCAGTAAACCACAATGTCATAATTTTTGGGTTGTGTATGATGAGGCCAATTCATTATACATTGAAACAATGTCTGTTTTGGATTCCATTCCAGGTGGTAATAGCTGTGCAGCTGCAGGACATGCAATCAGTGTGTAGGAGGGGCTGGCCACATACCTCATGGTCGGATCATAACTTTACATAATCATAGCTGTATAGAGGAAATTTTAATATCAAACCTTGGCAATCAAGCATATTATGCTTGGCCACGTACTGTAAGATTGCATTCCAGCAGGATTTTGTGGTCTGAACTATTGCACCTTAGGGCTTCCTTTTGAGCTATGCATACCTCCTCAGCGTTGTACAGTTTCCATAGATCCAGGATGTGATGTATGGACAGGTAATTGCACGCCATGGCCACGTACCATACTATTGTGCATGCTGCATTGGTAGGGCTGCATGCTCGTTATACTGTTTGTGGTTAATCAAGCAAGCACTTGATTTCTATAAAACAGGAACTGGTTGAGCACTTCAAGCAAGCTTGTCTCGGAAAGTGTTCAAGTAGATCACTCTCAGCTCTCAATTCAACGTTGCAACTGATTGCTAGCCGCTCTCTCTCTCTATCACTTCAAATCAGAAATCCAAAAAAGATTTTAATATACCACAACAATGTGCAGACTACCGATGCTAAGCGCAGCTCTACTATTGGTCTTCGTGGGAGTCCTGCCCGAAGCGATCCATTGCATGCCCGTCGGCGATGATGATATGTTCACCGGTGGAGTGATGAATCTCGTTAACCCGGGTAAAGGACTTCAGTGTCACGATGTCGAGCTTCGGGACCATTACTGCAGCCGTGTCATGAACAGCAGCGGTCACAGCAGCAAGGTGTTTTTCCCCAACCCGAGAGGTCACGAGACGCTGGAAGATGCCATAAGGGAGTTTAACGATTTCATCCCACTCCTGAAGTCGGGCTGTCACGAGAAACTCGGCACGTTTCTCTGCTTCATCTACTTTCCTTTCTGCAC
This sequence comes from Cliona cf. orientalis, assembly GCA_963930775.1. NCBI lineage: Eukaryota > Metazoa > Porifera > Demospongiae > Clionaida > Clionaidae > Cliona > Cliona cf. orientalis. Next base: position 8,155,752 of record OZ005697.1, read on the forward strand.
GGATGACTACCCGTCGCTGAGGATTTATCCGTGCAAGGAGGTCTGCGAGGATATCACGGATAAAGATGGCGAGTGTACGAGGCTCGTCAGTCAGGTCGCCGGCTGGAACGATCAGCTGGAATGCAACTCGCCTCACTACCTGCCACAATCCTCTCTGCAGTGTGCTGATGGAGTTGCTCCATCCTACCCTGGTAAGTTTATTATAGCTCACATACCAGTTTGCATAGCGTCGGCCGTTTAGTGGGTGTGGTTTCATGAACGAAGCAAACTATAGTTTTTTTATTATTATTATTGAATGATTCACTTTATTACTTTGGCTCTATCCCTCTTCAGGGTCTGCAAACAGCACAGACAGTGAGGAACCCACTGAAACTAGTGGTGAGTCATGCAGCTATAATTATAAACTAATAGCATTACTTAAAGCATGCCTGAGACGTTGGAATTCATGAACTCGATCACTATAGTAATAATAATTATAAATTTTATGCTATCTGATGCATGAATGATTCACTTTATTACTTTGGCTCTATCCTTCTTCAGAATCTATGCCCTCTGCAACCAGCACGGAGGCACCAACTGGAAGCAGCACAGACAGCGAGGAACCCACTAAGACTAGTGGTGAGTCGTGCGGCTATAATTAGCATTACTTAAAGCATCCCTGAGACATTGGTATTCATCACCCTGAATCAATGAGAATACACTAAGTCTTGCTATATAAATTTAACTTCACTCCTATATAGTTGTGTGAATATTCATTCTCCGGTACCGTATTAATTTTTCACTCTATGCTTGTATGGCATAATTTATACCTTGGATAAGTCATTAAAGGTGTATCATTATTGTTGTGTGTATATTATTTTCTGCAGAGGAAGAGTGTAACAATGACAGCAACACTTGTCCAAAGGACTGTGACTCTCGAGTTAGAAACAACGCAAATCAGGGAACCTTCAAAAGACATCAAAATCAGTACTGCTATGGTGAGTTTGCTGCTTTAGTCTCTGTTACATATATACGTACCTTATGGTAGGAAGATAGATTTAGACGAGCTACAAGTACTAGCTGTACATTATTATTGTAACTTAGACATAGGTCCCAAGCGTATGATAGCTGGGGGCAAGGTTAATAATATTAATCATAATAATAATAATGTTATAAAAATTTAATGTCACTGACTTACTTTGCATTTTATCCCATTCACACATGCACAGCTGCCCGAGTTACAGTCAAGTCTCAAGGAGAACAAGGCTGTCGTCACGCATACACCGTTGAAGTCAAGGACCAATACAACCTAAAAACGCCATTCAACGGAACACATTCAATAAAGGCACCATCAATGGGTGATTCTGCCGTGATCCTCGGTGGCCCTTCACACTGCGATTCGTGCCCTAAACTGGACGTGAGCAAGACTTACCTCATCGCCGGCCCGTACAGCAGGGCGCCTGACGGTAGCGTACAGTGGGAATTGGGAGATAGTAAGTCTACAGCACTTGTATCCGAATGGAAAGCAAAATACAATACGAGAATCGATTCATTTATCACTGGCGGCAATGAAGCCCGAGAGGATGATCCGGATTCGTTTACAAGGTGTGAAATGGACGCTAAATTGGTTTCCACAGAACAATGGAGCATTCATTAGTAATGTAATTATTAAGGTACTACTAATGCAATTATCGTACCACCACAGTGTTATTTTTGTTAAAAAATATCCATGTATACATCACAGTATATATTATTATGAACTCATCCCCAGCCGCCCTATATCTGGATCATATCTCTATCATCTCAATTTTTATATTATTCTATGTTTTGTATTGTACCGGAGTATTTTTGTCTGTATTATTGATTGCTCATTCCTACTGTATATATAGTGATTAAATCAAGTATTGTAATTATTATGATTAATTGAAATTTAAAGCCTGTCAGTCAATTTAAGTCAATAATATTCATACCTGCAATATAATAATTATTAACGGATCACGGGATGGAAGGTGTTGCTCTGTACCATAGCTGTCAGTGGTCTTGTCGACCCCTTACCAACATTGATCCGGTTGACCATGCAGCAACATTCTTGGGGTTAGCTTACTCACCCCTGACTCACAGCTTCATGACAATAATAATAATGTGAGGGCCTGAGGCCCATCATTGTTATAGCCAACGCAGGCTAAGTGGTAATTGCTAATTATTAATACCAAAAAAATTGTAGCAGCTATAATAATATACAACACTTCAAGACCCTACCACTATAGCAGATTAAGGTGCCAGTTAAAGTGCACGTGCAGTGCATGATGCAGCAAAATCTTTGTTAAAGCTTATTGCGTTAAAGCCATACATCTATATTATGATCAATCACATTAAGGATGTGTAGCTAGTAGCTGCAACATGCATGAGGATGCACTTTCCTTTTCAGGGACACTGAAAGGTACAAAAGGTTATCCTGCCCCGGAGACAAAAGGAAAGTCCGATACAATCTCTGAGTGCCTGAGTGGTGCCACACCTGCATTGAATCCTGCATGGACAATCTACCGGCTAACGATACTCAGTATACCTACTTAGTATCGTTAGCCGGTAGATTGTTGATCTACTGAGTATCGTTAGCCGGTAGATTGTCCAATCAAGGTCTGTTTGACATCATGGATTGATTCAATGCAGGTGTAGCACCGCTGAGGCACTCAGAGATTGTATCGGACTTTCTTTTTTGTCTCCAGGGCAGGATAACCTTTTGAACCTTTCAGTGTCCCTGAAAAGGAAAGTGCATCCTTGATGATGTGTGAGTTGAGCCACACCCACTGCTACCTCCCATGGGAAACCAATTGTGAATAATATTCTCCATCCAAAAGCTCTGTCGGACTGGACACAAATCCATGGAACACATTATGGTAAGATTGATGTAATATCGATACACATCTAAAACTTTCCGTGAGTACGTACAAGGAGCACATACATTACTGATTGAGTGTTGACTATCAAAATAATTAATCAAGGAGTAGTGAGATTGTTGTAAAGCGATATCCTAGATGATAGTCATCTGGAGTCTGTAAACACTAGCTATAGCAACATCAGAATCTGATAGCTAATAATATAGGAGGGGAGGCGAGGGAAGGGGAGGGCCAGACTAGGAGAGTGTTCGCAGACTCTTCAAAGGTACAAAGTGTCTGCCTATGGTATCCACACCCAGCCTGGACTGGCCACACAGGGACCCCCCATGCATAATATAGAGATATTAGATTTCATAAAATCAGCAGTGAGAACACAGCGGCTAATTGCTACCTGTATGGACACATGCAACAGCAACGAAGAGCCTTTAATGTGGTCAGTTTCTGAGTAAGCTACGTGCTGTGTGCGTAAAATAATATCCAATTAGCCTTGTGGCTGGTCCATAGGACGTGGTCAGATGCAGCCTTGCTATTGCCCCTGTACACCGGATCACCACTGTAGCTGTACCGGATTGTGACGTTTATGTCAGATTGCCACAATTCAGTCAGTAATCTTCCCAGCAAACCACATCAGCCAAATGCGGTGAGTAGCATAGTGCAGTTTGGTTTTGAAGCCAGCAGCCCAGGTGCACAACTTCAGATCAACAGTTACTATAAAGGGCTAACTAGAGTGCAGTTCTAGCTATATATAGGCCTATAGTTAGGGCTCATAATACAAGTCTGCCAAGCTATAGCTAGCTCCAGGTTGAGACAAGAAAGAGCAAGGAAGACAGAAAGAAAGGACATACAGTTCAGCACAATGAAAAGTTTTCTTCTGTCAGTGTCAATCGTCCTTCTGGTAGCCATAGCTCCATGCTATGGACAACCTGCTGATGAACAACGATGTGTAAATTTTACACACTCCTACTGCAACAAGTTCAACTACAGCACAGCTATCTTTCCCAATCCAAGAGGACATGAAACTCCTGAGGAGGCTGCAAGTGAATTTGTAGACTTTATTCCCCTATTAAACAGAGACTGCCATCCCAAACTGGGCACCTTGCTCTGCTTCATATACTTCCCTGTCTGTAATACGAGTAATTTCAATTCTAAGGACTCTCTCGTGGATGGATTTTATCCATGCAGAGAGCTCTGTCAAGAGGTTCACAACAGTATCTGTACCGTGCATGTCATAAATAGTCCTGCGAAAGTCTGGGCACCACATTTGCAGTGCAATTTCACGGATACTGCTATCGAAAAAAGTTTCTACAGAAATGTCAGCTGCATCAATGGTATAGCACCTCCCTATCATGGTAAGTGAACATTAAAGTCATAATCAGGCTCCTACCTCGTCTCAAATACCTGATCAGTCCATCGATTATCATAGTGTATGCATAATAATAATAATAATTATTATAATAATCTCCATTATTTCCATCAGCTTGCAAATCAATAGCAAAAGGAGTTCACCATTATTTCTTTAATTGTTTGGTAATTGTGCATCATTACATGCAGATCCTAATCCCAATGAGTGTGCAACTGGCACCCACAACTGTCATGCAAATGCCGATTGTACTGATACTGTAGCTGGCTACAACTGCACCTGCAAAACTGGATTTACCGGAAATGGACGAAATTGTTCAGGTAAATAATTATTGCATGATACAAGTTTTTGCATTGCAGTTGCATGTGCCTGACTCATGATCCTGCATGCATGCAGCACATGTCATAAGATCCAACTTCATTATAGTATGCATAATAATGTTATGGCCACGTGGCACCTTCCATTTCCCTAGCTGATTTGATCAGAGCAACCAGCTTAGCATTTACGATGCCAAGCAGATAGCTAATGACATTGTGCTTAACTGGGCAGCAAAATCATCATGCAAAAACATGCACTAGCTGGCTGACCATGCGTGACGGACATTCTGTAGCTATTTCATGCAGCCATCAGTAACCCATGCATGGCCAACGAGCTAGCTATAGCCAATAGTTAGCCATGCACTGACATTATTTCAGCATGATGTAATACATTACCGGTATACTGCCTTGAGACAGGTAGCAACAAAAACCACATACCATGCACCTGTGGAATGCTTTCATGTCACTCCCACCAAGTTACATACCTCATGCACTTTACGTGCACTCACACATGTCACAGATGTGGACGAATGCTCAGACGGTACTCACAGCTGCAGTGAAAATGCCAAGTGCACCAACGTGGAGGGTGGCTACACATGCACATGTAATACTGGTTACTCTGGTGATGGAAATAGTTGCACAGCAAGTAATTACGTGATAGCTGCCCAGCATTTTATTGCATAACAATATTAATTTTATTATTTCTACAATTCTTTTCATTATCAGTATGTGAAGAGGGAGTTTGTGAGACATGTAAATATAGAGAAAATGCTGGTTCCAAGACATTCAAGATAAACTGCTTCTGCTATGGTGAGTCATGACGATAAGTAATAACTTTTAATAATGATGGAGCCACAAGTACCATACCACCACAGCAAGATATAATTATTATGTAGAAAGTATACCTCCAACTCATGATAGACTACTATGGACAAGCTTCAGTTTCAATTATAATTACGTCGATCAGTGGAGGGTACCAATATAAACTAACTTAGTCTATAGGATTCCCCTTCGGATCCTAGCATGATAAAGAATCAATTGCATGTATATCACATAAAGTACTTAAAGTAGTAATACGATGAAATATCATAGTGTCTCATTGATGTATAGCTATCCCCAGAGGAAATGCTCCATTGATTTTTCATGATAACGAACAAAAGAGGCAGCATAATCTTGCATAATTATTCATAACATGCAGTATCACATTACCAATGGCTCCAATTTCAATGGGCATTGTTCCACTGAGCATCTATTCATCCATCCTATAGTTATAATAGCACTCTAATCCATTGCAGGTGCAAGTTACATAATGTTATTATGCACTACAAGTTGTGGGTGTCCCCAAGGCAACTGTAATTACTAACCATGCAATCATAAAGAGAGATCGGGATAACAAGTGTGCGCTTTGAACTTCACTCTGAATTTAATTTTGTAATTGCCATTCAGAGTGACCCAGGAGATAATTAAGGGTGCACTGCCGGTACTCATCTCTCTCTCTCTCTCTCTCTCTCTACACATGCACAGCTGCACATATCAGTGTAGTATCGTCCTCTGAAGAAGAATGCCATCGTGTATACACGGTGTCAATCAACGAACAGTTCCCCCTGAAGACACCATACAACACCACATATGCCACCGCAGCTCCATCATTGTCCAAAAATCAGCAGATAACGGTCATAGCAAATCCATCACACTGTGAAGAGTGTCCCGGGTTAACTGTCAACCAAGAATACATTATAGCTGGATCATATAGCAGGGGTGAGGATGGAGAAGTGACGTGGCATCTTGTGGGGCACAACAATAGAGCGCTAGCTTCCAATTGGGTGTCTAAGTACGACAGGAGGATGAGCAAATGGGTACAAGATGCTAATAGTGACAGACAAAACAAGCTTTCGTGTCTGAAGCAATGTGAAAAATAGCAGAAAGAGAACAGAATACATGTATTATTATAACCACTACATACAATTATTCTTGTGCCTGGCCCATTATTTTTGTTGAGTAACATATCAATATTATTATTTCAAAGTCATGCAGACACTCACTTGAAGTTTCTTGATGGCTAGTTCACTATTCTACTGAGACATACTATTTTGTATATTATTATTATTATGAGTGTCATGTTCTAATAATACAGTACATTATTATATATCGTTGTGAATGATTGTAATCAGATCAGTCGGCAAGCAATTTCAAGTATGCTGCATTACTAATAGTGACATAATATAATAGTGATGTAATATCAGCCCACCAGTGTGGGGCACTTCAAAAACCACCTGCTTTGCAAAGCACTTCAGTGTGAGAGTTAGCAAGATCACCACTAGGCCAGTTCAAATACGTAGCTATGGCTTCTACAAAGCTATATTGCATGGTTATCGTCGCTTTGCTTTGTGTGAACGCTAGTATTGGAGCACAACAGCAACAGCATAGCTTACAAAAATTGTACCGCAGAGAAGTTCAACCGGTGAAGGATGAAAAACCAGAACCAACTGAAACATCAACAGTCAGCAGTGCACCATCGGTGAGACCGATAATTATTGGAGAAAGTGGGAGAGAGTGCACAAGATTCAATCACACGTATTGTAGTAGCCAGTTTGGGTACCAATACGGCCTATTTCCAAATCATAAGGGACAGTCTGCCGAAGAAGCTGCAGCAGAGCTCAATCACTTTGCACGGCTGTTTAATTCTGGATGCTCAGATAAGATCGGCGTGTTTCTATGCTTCACCTACTTTCCCCTCTGCACACCGAATACGGACAGCAGTTCACAGTTACAAGAAGTTCTCCCATGCAAAGAGACTTGCGAGGAGGTACATAAGAGTGAATGCACTGAGTACGTGTCGAATGCTACCGGTGGATGGGCTGAGCATCTCAGTTGTGACCAAGCCATATTCAAACCTGAAGCCTCTAAACATTGCGCAACTGGTAACAATGAAGATGAAAGTTGTCCAAGTAAGTCAAATTAAACCTCCATTAGATGATCACGCATGATCATACCACATAATTAGGTGTGCATAGGTAGTGTAGAAGTGCTGATTATTCAATGACCTTTTTTGTACTGTATAGCTGCAGAATGTCTGTCTAAGTGTGTAGCGAGGAAGAATTGCAACAGAAACACATTCAAAAATCCAAAAAATGAATACAAATTTGGTGAGTATACCAGCAGCTATTATAAAATTGCTTGATATGTTATAATCCTATACCTCTACAATATTGTACCATATAGCGGGAAGCTTTCATGGATTGGTAGGAAGGGAGCATAATTTTCGCAGAGAATATTAGTCGCATAATGGGTGTAGCATGCCTAATATTTCATGGAGAAAACTTTTGCGGATGACTGAAAAATCGTGAAATTCGTGAAAGTTTTCTCTCTCAGAGACGAAAGTTTCCCGCTATATACATGACATTGTACTATTTTTTAGCTGCGAAGGTGACAGTGGAAGGCAGACTTAACCATAGCCACAGTTGCAAGCACGCCTACAATGTCAGCGTGGAAGAGCAGTTCAACCTTCTATCGCGACAGCCCAACTCCAATGAACTAACAGCAGCCCCCATGATGGAAACCTACACCATCATCCATACTAGCCCAGCCAACTGTGAAGAGTGCCCAGTCCTGACTACTGGGTCTACATATCTCATTGCTGGGCAGTTCAGTGAGGACGGCAAAGGAGTCAAGTGGGAGTTACCCAATAGTAAGACACAGTCGCTGGTTTCCAAGTGGGAGGAGAAGTATAGTGACAAACTTGAGGAATGGATTGACGCCGCCAGTAATCCGGAACCTACTGATTGACTAATTGATTGAGCATGAAGGTCATAAACTTTGATAAAAAGGTACTTCCTCATAATAATTAATGATAGTGTTTCCATGGTAGCAATATTAAACTATAATAGTAGCTACTACAATGTCTTGTGAATATTATTATGGGTCCACAATCTGAGCATTAAAGATATTAGTTCTTTGCTTATGCTAATAATATTATGGTATTATAAATTATTACCGGTATTGCCAGTTCAGTATTCATCTAATCACTTTGGTATTTATGCTAATTTGAATCAATTTCATTTGTGAAATAGTTGCCGCTATAGAAGTTTTTAATCATATCAAACGCAAGTTTATTCATTGTAGAGTAAAAATTATTTGTACAAGACAGAGTGTTTTTACGGTAGTTACCACAAGGTACAGATTGATTTGAGGCCTACATTTATTTATCAATATTACACACGCAATGGGAAATTTTCATATAGCTATGTGCAAAAGTTCACCGATAGATTGATTGCTGCAAAAAAGAACCGCAAACTATAATAATAGCTAGATATTAATCAGACGCACAAATCTTAAGACCATAAAACTTTCTTCTGAAGCCCTGGGTGACAAACTTTTGTACCAGTGAAAATTACAATACTATTATTATGGTAGCTATTATGGGCTGCCATGTAGTATAAATTATAAATATGTATTGGCACAATAATGTGCTATAATGATGATAGGATTAGTTAGCAGCTGTTAAACAAATGGAGGTCTAACGATGAAAGAGGGAGGTGGAATGCCAGCACATCTTTGAAATCACTCACTGGCAGTTATGTCTCTCAACAGTGAATCTAGTACTACTGCATTGTTACAATAATAATATTATGAGGTCAACCCAGTTTGGAATGCTTATGGATCTATGAGGACAAATTGTAGATTATTAAACTGAGCTATTTCCTCAGGGAGAACTACAAGGTAAGATTAATGAGTAACTAGACAGATCGATTCTATAATAATTGTTCTGACTAGCTTGGAATGTAGAACTGACTCACTATTAATAGTTAGACTCTGTTCAGGAGGTTTCTATCTTTAGTACTATACTCTTAGCAGTCTGGGCATGCTTGCCCACCCCCACCCACCCCCCGTTCTATATTATCTTGAGTGACTATATATATTGAACTTGGGAGAGAGCTAGGGAGTGGGTCTATAGCTATAGCTCAAGTGCTACATAGACTATACCAGAAACCACATGCAGTAGTTCTTCTCACCATATTATCTGTCTGTTTTGTATGATCAAGAGCTCCAATTAGAGCATTTGTGCACATAAATTCAATAAAATCTGAGTCATAACTGAATACCTGGTACATCAATCATCTTTTAAAGTTTGGTATAATAATATTATTATAACTGTGACGACAACGACAACGACTGAGTATGGCTACTAAAGTGTAACATCCTGCCAAGTACAAGAAGCTATAGCATAGCTATTTTTTGCCAATAGTTTATCAACAGGATGCACATAATAACAGCTAATGTGGAGCTGGGAAAGGAAGAATCGATGATGCTCTATGACAAAAGGGAAGTACATGTATACTCAAAGCATAGCTGGATATTAAGTTAGGTCAAAACCCACTGGATACATAATAATATCATAATAATACTATGCTATTTTTTGCATGAGCATATATCTAATAGTAGGCTTAATTAAAGGCTCTGCATCCATGGTGATGTATTTCTGAATCAAGATTATAGGGATTAAAAGTGGCATTGAACATGATTAACTTCATGGAAAAGTCTGAACTTTATCATCAGGCTATATTATATGTTTGGGACATTATAGTCCAGTAGCTAAGTGATGAGGTAAAGGGGCACAAGACTGTAGACATTGCGAACAAGCACCATAGTGCACATACATGACAAATTAATACCTTGAATTAATGGAATTTTAACCTTAATTAGCAGAATCATAGCATCCAGGCTCCAAGGTACAACGTAATTCTTCCGCTAAGGGATACCGGATTGTTTGAAGTCCATAATTGTGGCTATTGGGTCAGCATACTTTCACAGAGTATACGTACACGCCTGAAATACCTCAAAGCCAAATACCAGTACATAGTAATGCAATGTCAACTGTTAGTACACTCCCTAATGTGATCGCGCGTCCAGCACTAATCTAGTTAATGTACCATCATTGTGACAGTCCATGTACCATATAAAGCTGTGCCAGATTGTTTTTGCATTAAGTAGCTACTAATAGTGCTATTATGATAATCACTGATACAACTATGGCTAGCAAGTTGATCTTTTGTGTATCAGTCTCTATCCTAGGCTTAAGTTTACTCAGTATTAGCTGCACAGTGGTGGAGGCAGATCTTCTCCGTGTACGCAGAAACCAGCCAGCTCAGTCTATAAACCAGCAACAGCCTATATCTCCCACTAACCAGGACCAATGTGTTCCCTTCCACCATCACTACTGTAGCAAGTTTGCCTACAACAACACTGTGTCTCCCAATCCTTGGGCAAGGGGCCTCACTCTGGAGCAAGCGGAGGGAGAAATCAACCATTTCAACAGCCTACTAGAGAGCAACTGTTCCAGTGCGCTTGGCACCTTTCTTTGCTTTACCTACTTCCCGCTATGCTATCATAATGGACATGAATCAGCCGTCGTTCTCCCCTGCAAGGAGGTCTGTAATGAAGTACACACTAGTCGGTGCAATGATCTCGTGTTGAATTCAGTCGGAGAGTGGGGGCCACATCTACAGTGTACTAAGTTTCAATCAAAATCGGAGCATGGAGTGAACTGCGCAGATGGGGGTCAGGATGATATCACCCCAACAACAGTGCAACCACCAGTGACCACTGTAGCAGTGAACGAGGTCACTACTACAGAGAAAGAGACGGTTGATAACTGTAAAGGTATATTACTAAGGACAGGCACAGATATTGTTAGTAACCATAAGAGCTTGACATTGCAAATTAAGTCAGATCACAGAATATAACAATTAGTACTAGTGTGATATAAATTATAGCCTGCATGCAGCTGCCTTTAAAAATTTGTTCTTGTCTATGAGACTAGTCTCAATTTGCTATAAGTCATTTCGCTGTAGTAATCAGATTATACATGACTGGTATGCATTTAAATTTGTGTATGGATGATTGATAAACTCTCTTAATTCTATAGGGTTGAAGTGTCGGTCTACATGCAATGTCAGATCTAAGAGCACTGGGGGCACTTTCAAAAGCAGCAGACTATACAAATTTGGTAGGTGAATGAACAAACTACTGCATGGCCATGCATGCATAATAATGTTCACACACATGCAGCGGCAAAAGTGCTAATTCTACAAAAACTGGCAAATTCCTCTCACTGCAAGCATGCCTTCCAAGTCGAAGTGCTCCAGCAGTTCAACCTGTCATCACCTACCAAACACGGAGCCACGTATGCCCCTCCTATGCCACACCACTCCATCATCCACACCAGCCCAGCCAAGTGCGACGCTTGCCCCAATTTTACCGTGGGATCTAGCTACCTGATTGCTGGACAGTACCACACTGGAGACGATGGGATGGTAATTTGGGAATTACCCAATAAAAGATCACAATCGCTGGCTTCTGCGTGGAAGGGAAGGATTGGCGAGAATTACGACAAGAAATTAGCCGGTTGGATCACAGATGCCAACGAACATAGACTTCAAATGAACACCAATTAAGAACTCATTTGCTGCCCAGCATGGGAACACTTGTAGCAGTAAGACACCACAATTGAATTACTTATAGACACAGAATTCTGTTATAACAATAATAATTGTGTATGCATTTACATTATACATAATGGACCAATCAGGATGTTTTTGTAAGTGACATTCCCATGTGGGAGGGATTTTGTAATACCCAGTAATATTATGTAATACACATGAATTATGAACTTGGCGACTTAATCATCAAAATCTTTACTTTCTGCGATCAGTACAATAACATTAGAGCGTCGTGGGCCATTTACATCTATAGATCCCATAAATACTCTCTTAGCCATGAGAACTCTGAAATAGCGTTTTAGTGCATATGAATTCAGTATTACTACAATACATTTGCATACCACAATAACATGGCAAAAACATAATATTATTAATAGAGAACTGTGAGTACTTTAATTATGTGTACTACATAGACTACCTGAGCAATTGTGTGCCACTATGGATTGTACATGATGCACGTATGTTCCAAACTAAATTTGATCTAGCAACTAAAAAATAAAATCTCACGCCAGAAGATGGCATTGTCACAAGTTTAGTTACGGTTATCTAGTCCATGGTCAGCCAATCAATGTCTAGACGACCGTTGTAGTGCAGCCGGTGCTGTGGATGGCTTAGGGGGGTACGCTGTGCCCTTCAGTACCCATCTGTGGTCTGCCTTCTTTCTTCGTAGCCTAACTACACTAGAGTCGACCTCCGAGGCAGATCTCTTGCCCTTGATATCGTGGTGTAGACGCTTACCGGCGAGCTTGAGCAGGGCCATGTTCCTCCTAGTCTCTTCCATAGACTCACTGTATATGCCACTAGCCTAGTATATAATTGTGTAGATGGATTAAGTTAATAATCTGTTGCTCTTCTAATGGAATTTTGTAGTGAAATAGTGAAATATCTTTGTGGGTGGGTGGGGTGGGGGGAAGAATGCTTAGAAACTTTTTGAAGTGCTATTACTGTAAATGTCACTGCTACACATGATCACAGCAGTAATTAATGGAGTGATCATGTTTTAGTAGTACTGTTAATTAGTAACTGTTGGGGGATATTTCCCGTCATAGCACTCAATGAAATTCAGAAAGATTTGCTGGCAGCCTAAAATAAATATTAGGGGTGCCCTACACACTAGCCAAATTAGCCCAGATTTGCTACTGTATCCTTCACTTTGGCTACTAGTCCCGGCCTGGCTGGAAAGAGTAGCCATTTTCATCAATATTCCTCTCAATAACAATTGTATAGCACTAATTGACAATATCTTCAAGAAATGGCTACAAGATTTCGGGAGCCCCCTGTAATATGATATGATTATGTATTACAAGTATGAATTTCAGCTTACCTGGAGGAGATGGGCCGCCTCGGGTAGGTCAGTGCCGACGTGGCGTTGGTAGACCTGAACAATTGGGCGATCAAGACGCTCCCTCGTTGTAAGATCAGCGGATGATACAGGACCCTGTAATAATAGTATTATTATTATTATACATGCAATCATTCAAAGTGCTATAGTGGCAGCTTGCCAGCTAACTTATATTGAAAAGGTGGTGTATTGGTATAGTACAGTATGAGGAACATAATTACATAATATGTAAATAATTGTTTAGTTTATGGTATACTCACTAGTAGGTATCCCATTGCCCTCTCTTGAGCATCATGACTCCTCTGGGCAACCTGCAAGGCCAGCCTCGTCTCACCCTTGTTCACTTGCAGGTGTTGCTGTAATTATAAATTGAATCATATACAACATAATTCACGAATATAATTATCGAAGATAGACACATTTGTAGCGAATTTGTCATTGTTATGCGGACAGCGTTAAATTCTTAGAAATAGACAATGGACTATATATAGAGACCTATCGCCCTAGTTAGGCTAGGCTGGGCATCCAAGTGGCTCTGCCTCTAACTGGATTGCCTGAGCAGGTACCGTAGGACGGGTTTTAATTGCGTAGTATAATGATTGCATTCTAGTCAAGTCAGGCCAAATTGCGAATCCAATAATTGTGATGGACGACCCCGTACCGTACTACATGCACGTGCATATGTAAGGGTGCCTATACGCAGCTCAAATGGCTGGTTTATGAGGACTGAACTTAAAATAGTCTATGTAAGATCGATAAGTAACCTGCCAAACAGCCGGAAAACTAACTATATGCCTGGTTTCAGCACAAAGAATGATCATGTACGGCTAGCAATCTTAACAATGCTCACTTAATATGGCTGCCGTCAACAACACACGGTGAAGTATTGGCCTGATAGCCAGCCATCCTGGCTCTCGATTGGTATTACCCTGCTTGAATAAGGCTGAAATCAATAGTAGCTGCTGCTACTATTCAAAATTATGAAGATAGCGTGGGTAACTTACCTGAGCGCTCTTTCACATCTAGTGATATCTCGAATACCGGCCCACCCCCCAAGTCTTGGCCCCATGTAAGATGCACAGCCCATGGGCCCTCTTTCATGAGGGTACAGTACATACATGTACAATGTACATTAATTATGTACGTACAGTCAAAGTGACAGTCTGAGCAAGTTTCCTGACCAGTCCCTCATTCACGGCCGAGTGGGCCGCTATCTGCATCCTGTGGGTGTGGTCAATGACTTCTACGACCTCCTTGCGAATAGCCTTGCTCTTGGCCATGGCTTCCATAGCTGCATCCATAGACTGCTGAGACTCCGGAGACAAGGCATCTGCCCAGGAGAAAAGAGAACATCTAATGAACCTACCATTAACAAGCCACACCTCCCTGAGTATAATTTATTACTGTGGGTAGGACCAGGGCTGCCATAATCTTAATACTAAGAAATATACCCCAAATCCTGATATAATCATGGAAAATACTGCACCTTACGGGAGTAGAAGGCTAAAAAAAATCCTAATTTGCATAATATGCTAATGAAGTAAAATTGATACTCAAAACTCCAGCACTGTAGGACCTACATGTAAGTGACTGATTCATGCTAGAGCAAATCAGCTAACAAACTGTCCAATTACGTAGGATGCTTAGCCCATCCATAGGGTGCATACAAATCGATGCTTGGTATAGCTTGATTGAATACTTTGGATGTGACCGTCACACTATGCTCAGGAAGAAGGGTGTAATTCAGCATAAAATGTATAGTAAAATTAATACTGAGAGTACCCTAACTTTGTGGCTCCATATTTTACATGCCTAATTGAGCACTTGACCTGGACTTTCCTTTATGGTATGGGATTGGCTAATGAAGCTAATTTGGGATCTCACACTTGAAATTCCATCATTAACTGAACTACTTGTAATGGAGCATCCTGTCCATAGATCAAAGCATGACAGTTGCATATTGAACTGTGATCATCAGATGCAATCCACTATACAGTCAATATTATTGTGGGGGTTCATGCATGCATATCTGTGCAGGTGAACGATTACCTATAGTGGAAAGGTGCTGAGAGGGGCCTGGAGATATGGCTAGACACCTTATAATA
The DNA here is from genome assembly GCA_963930775.1 of Cliona cf. orientalis. Taxonomy (NCBI): domain Eukaryota; kingdom Metazoa; phylum Porifera; class Demospongiae; order Clionaida; family Clionaidae; genus Cliona; species Cliona cf. orientalis. The sequence goes on from OZ005697.1 coordinate 8,171,251, forward strand.
CTAGTAGCTCTAATTGTTGCTCACTGTATAAGTACTACGTACATACCTGCTTGATAGCTCTCTCCATCAGCTGTTGATCTTGCACTCTTGGGCGGAGTCGGTTGCCTGCTAGCTCCGCCCCTTTCCTCCTCCCCCTCAGCGACCCCACTCGCATTCGAATTGGGTGCAAAGCTGATTGGCACAGGAGCTGAGAATGATTTGCTATGACGCGATGCCAAATTTACGCTTGAACGACTAGAATTCAACTTAGCTCGATCGTGAGGAGAGCCAACGTGAGATCTACGTGTGCTCTGACCAGAACTCGGACGCAGTGTTTTAGTTCTTGGAGTGGGGAGATTGCTGCTTGCCCCTGTCATCATTGACTGGCAGAGGAGATCGGTCACTCTCGATCGCTCCTGTATGACAGCTGTGAGGCGTGCACGAGCTTTGCTCAGCTCTTGGAGTTGCGTCTGGACTTTAGCAAGGTGAGATTCCAGAAGCTTCTTCAAAGTCAGGAGGTGACTGCGCTCTGATAAAAGCAGTTCATCAGCACCATCCATCTCCTAAAATTACATAATAAAATGGGCAGATTACCTAACAATTCTATTGTACTCTGTCAGATCCCTAATAACATAATAGTTCTTGCATAGTGTATATAACTGGTACATGTGACATGCATGTGACCAATTTGTTCTTAAATTCGCCAAAATTAGCATAAATAGTGAAATGTAACCTTTTCTCTTGGTGGCCTGAGGGTACGTAGCTCCATTGATTCCAGGTTGAGGGCAATATCCTTTCTCTTGTGCTCCAGTGCCTTCTCGAGCGCCTCCTTGCCCCTGGTTAACGACTTAATCTCCTCGTTTGTGTCCACCAGACACCTCCGTAGTTTCATTACGACAGCTCTTGTCGATCGCATGTAGGCTAGGATGCGATTATTGCTCGCTCTCACACACGTCTCCCTCAAAATTGGTAGGGGGTCCCCCAATCGATTGTCCTCAACACACTGGTTGGACTGCCCAATGATAGTCTGAGCCAGCTTGATCGTGTGGATGCTCGACTCTCGCCATTGTTCCGGAGAAATTTCCACTTCTAGCGACATGATTCGTGCTTTTACAAGGGTGTACAGACCGCTTGATGACAGTTGATACTCAATTGGAACTACATGTATGAATCGTACAAGGGAGTTCACCTCGCTAGCTGGAGCCGAAAAGGGAATAAAGGGGCGGTATTGATTGAAGAAAATTGGCGAACTTCACTCGCAAACCGAAAGGGGCTTCGCTCAATCAGCCTCGAGTGATGATTTTTTTTCCCCGCGAAGATGGCGGCAATTTAGCGTCGGCTTCGAGCTTCAGAAGGTTGTTGCTACGCAACGAGTCACGTGTTAATCACACGCGAACTCTGACCAATGAAACGCTTTAACGGTTACATGACGCAAGTCAGCGGTTTAGCCACTTCCAAAAAAGGAAACGGAACAAGTGTCATTGTGCCCAAACGTGCTGTCTCATCTTGTGACTGGAACTTTCTCGAATTTGGCGAGGCTAAACTTAGCTGTTCAGACGGTATAAAATCGCCGCTACGTTCCCTCGGAGCAACCAAACTCAGCAAAAAAGAAACAAAAGCGAAACTCGTGGTTTTATTCTCACTCTTTTCGACCAAAAGCTTAGATATCTGAGAAAATGCAGATCTTCGTCAAAACCCTGACTGGCAAGACCATCACTCTCGAGGTGGAGGCCTCTGATACCATTGAGAACGTGAAGGCCAAGATCCAAGATAAGGAGGGTATCCCACCAGATCAGCAGCGATTGATCTTTGCCGGGAAACAGCTTGAGGATGGACGCACCCTGTCCGACTATAACATTCAAAAGGAATCCACTCTTCACCTTGTGCTTAGGCTTCGTGGAGGCATGCAAATTTTCGTTAAGACCTTGACTGGTAAGACCATCACTCTCGAGGTGGAGGCCTCGGACACCATCGAAAATGTGAAGGCTAAGATTCAGGATAAGGAGGGTATCCCACCTGATCAGCAGCGATTGATCTTTGCCGGAAAACAGCTTGAGGATGGACGCACCCTTTCAGACTACAACATCCAGAAGGAATCCACTCTTCACCTTGTGCTGCGCCTTCGAGGTGGTATGCAGATTTTCGTGAAGACCTTGACTGGCAAGACCATTACTCTTGAGGTGGAGGCCTCAGACACGATCGAAAACGTGAAGGCCAAGATCCAAGACAAGGAGGGTATCCCACCAGATCAGCAGCGACTCATCTTTGCTGGAAAGCAACTTGAAGATGGCCGCACACTCTCTGATTACAACATCCAGAAGGAGTCGACCCTTCATCTCGTTTTGCGCCTTCGAGGAGGTATGCAGATCTTCGTAAAGACCTTGACAGGAAAGACCATCACTCTCGAGGTGGAGGCCTCCGATACCATTGAGAATGTGAAGGCCAAGATCCAAGATAAGGAGGGTATCCCACCAGATCAGCAGCGATTGATCTTTGCCGGGAAACAGCTTGAGGATGGACGCACCCTTTCCGATTACAACATCCAAAAAGAGTCCACTCTTCACCTTGTGCTCAGGCTTCGTGGAGGCATGCAGATCTTCGTGAAGACCTTGACTGGCAAGACCATCACTCTTGAGGTCGAAGCCTCTGATACGATTGAAAATGTGAAAGCCAAGATCCAGGACAAGGAGGGTATCCCACCAGATCAGCAGCGACTCATCTTTGCCGGAAAGCAGCTCGAAGATGGCCGCACACTGTCCGACTATAACATCCAGAAGGAGTCAACCCTTCACCTTGTGCTGCGCCTTCGTGGAGGATGGTGAAAATCTTGAAAACATAACCTGAACATGTACAATAGTGATATATAGCTGATGTTGTATTCTGTCTGCTTATACATGGTAATTACCCTGCTACACTTGAATAAAGAGACATTTTGTTGAATTATTGAGAAATCTGCATGAATCATGAGGTCTGTGTAGCACAATCTAGTTTTGTGCATGTAGAGAAGTATGGTGTGGCATGATGAAAATGGGGAGGGGTGCACTATTTGGAATACCACTCACAATGTCAAAATCTCTTCCCTATTCTTATCTTTGCAAAGCGGTGATGTACTATTTGTACTGTGGTAAATGCTTTATGAACAGTTCAAGTTGTATTGTGCTTGGACACTGAATTAGCTAATCGCATTTCTTTCATTAATTATGTATGTGCATGATCGATTCGATGTTCTACATGGCTCAGCATGTTTTTATTACAACTTGCAGTTATGAAACTTCTTTACGTACCACATTGATTTTGTGCAATAGAGTGTGGATGTATTGCCTAATGCTGTGATGTACAGCTACACAGTTTGCATACTATCGGCATTGATGGTAATATCAACCCGGCATTCCCTTCCTTTGGAAGTTCCAGGAGTCCATTTGCAACAACATGCCCCATCCCCATCCATCCACCCACCCACTTGATATTATGGGTGGTCATGTTCAAAGTGTATACAGATAGACAAAGTCTGTATGATGTGTCTATCTTATTTTGCCGGGTTTATCAGGTGACCAACCCCTCCAACCCGTTTTCCTTTGGCGTGACCCTTGACAGCCTCTTCAATCAGTGATGTCATTGTATGATTCTTCCTGTGCATGTGGTAGCCAGACAGTTTGCCCATGCCCACTGAGGCTGCCATTACATCATTAATGGTGTAGCTATTTTTAGAATCCTCTCCACATACGTACGTTACATGTGTAGATGCGTGGTTGCATTCCACGTTACATTGTGAATGTTAGGTAATCAGGGGCGTACCCAGGATTTAATACAGGGGGTTTCTAAGTAGTTGCGCGCGAAGCGCGCGCGAAAAATTTAGCGACCACGCCCACTTTTGCGGCCACGACCTCTAATTAACGATCACCGTTTAGCATGTTTCAGCAACAGTTTGCCAGATTCTCGAAGATTTTAGCAAAGAAACACGAGGAAAAACACCAGAGGAGACTTCTAGGCTAAGTTTTAAGAGACTTTAGTGCCTGCAGATGGAATCTGGAAACCAAGGGGGTTTCCTATAGCAGCTAAGTCATACTAAGATAATGCTGAATCTGACTGCCAAGGGGGGTTTCCGGGCAACGAGGAAACAACTAAGGTACGCCCCTGGTAATAGTTACACTAGGATTCAGCATAGCCCTAGGCCTATGGAAAGTAATAGCATTATTTCAGGGGCATCCTTCCGGAGAACCGTTAACTTTGTCTAATGTTAATTGTGATATTGTACATGAATGTATATATTGATAATAAGTTTTGTTTGTGCAGGTTTTCCTAGAATACTGGCAGTGACTACAAGATCAATGACTCTTTTTCATCAGTCAGTGACCCTGTCTCTGCTCTCATTTATAAGGTTCACAAACACACACACACACACACACTTTCATACACGTAGCTACTCATAATCACTCATCTTTGGAATTGGAAATATACTAAGTTTTGAATAATATTCTAGCGTAGGAGTCTGTGTATTTTTTGGCACTGCCATCCCTACTTCACCCCTCAATTTTATTCAATTGTTTTTATACTTGTAGCTAATAATATTGTGATCATGATTTTGTTGATTTGTCATTAAATTTGATTTAATCTCCACATGATATAATATAGTACAAAGGTCACATGCTGCAGTGATGTATTAGGTGTTTAGCTTCATAATCATTAGTGTTGAACACAATATCAAGTTATCCAGATCATGTCAGTGGACTTTGAATGATGTAGCTACATTGTAGCTGTACATCCCTATGCTTGCTTTTCTCGATTATTATGCATCTTGTCAAGTGTGGCACACTCAGGTTGTTCCCTATTAGCTAGTTGTCACGATGGTTTGGGATAGTCAGTTTTGATTCAATCGCATTATTACTGGTTATTTTTGCACCCCTCAAAATAAACAATAGTGCAAGCGTAGAGATGTAGCTATAGCTAGCAGATGTGATTATCCCTTTAGCTACTTATTATTACAAATCTTGCGATCATGAATTTTTTTTTATTATTATTGAGACTTGGGATGTAATTTATTGCATCATGCTTGATAGCAAAAAACTGCAAAACTACTTATGTTCATTTTTGTCATTGCTAGCTACATCCTATAAGCTAACACTTCTATAGCTATACTCTGATTCTCTGAGTCTCTCTTTAAGTCTTTCACAGTTTAACTGCGGAAATAGAACAGCTGATTAGGGATGTTTTTACGATAGTAGACTTGGACACGAGAGCCTGGAGCTGTATAAGAACCGTAGACGTCCATTACTTTTCCCGAATTAGCATTTGCGATGATATAGTATCTACCATTTCCAGTACCAGTGAGGTCTCCCTGACGAAAGGTCCATAATTGATTGAGTTTTATACCTGGTCCAGTGTACAAGGGTTCAAGATAAAGTGGGGTGCTTGCACTAAACTCAGCAGCAATGACTTTTGTGGACGGATCAGTGGTAGTAGAATTCGCGATGGTGTAGTACTCAGCAAAATGATCATTCTGGATCACATACCACTGCTGATAGATGTTTGTAGAGCTGTAGTCTTCAATTACCACATCATAGACACTATTAGGTGTATACTGAAGAAACAATCTAGAATTGGTATCCTGAATGTGTACAGGTAGGGGTGTGTATTCCAATTGAGCATTAGCGGTGTCGGGATGTCCATGCCTAGGCAATTGTGGTTGAGAGGCAAATTCACGCTCATTTGTAGCATGCACCTCAGGAGCATTAACGATGTCAGGTCTACGCCTAGGCTGTTGTTGTTGAGAGGTACTGAATTCACGCTCGTTTGTAGCGTGCACCTCAGGAGCATTAGCAATGTCAGGACGTCTACGCATAGGGTGTTGTTGTTGAGAGCCAAATTCACGTTCGTTTATAGCGTGCATCTCATGGAAATAATTCTGCAGTACGTCTACGGATCGCTCCAATTCATTCAAGTCTGCTTGATTAATATAATATTGGGAGGCATTGCAAAGGATACCCCAACTTGCAGTAGAGTGAGAACTAGAGCAAGTCCTAGAATCATCTTTTGTGACAAGGGTATAGTCGAGGACTGGATGAATGTTGATTGATGAACAGTTAATTGATTCAGAAGCAGATTGAATCTTGGTCACTTTGAGTGTTGCCGTGCAGAATTCTCTTCATCCGCTGCCTTTTTATAACCATCTCAAGTTAATGTCAGTTGCATACTCCTTACAAAGCATAGGAGGAGGGTCGCTGCAAATACCTGGTGACTTACTGTCCTTCCGTCCGCAGTGTATAATACAAGCAGACAGTATCCAAATTTTGAAAGCGACTGCACTCAAACCTACCACCAACATGTGGGTTGTAGCTATATAGCTATTTCCCTGCAAGTTTAACAGCTGTCTTGACAAGTACAGCGACATATACATTTGTTCTCGTAGCATAATAACTATAGCTATAGCTATGTGTGTGATTGATTTTGTGACAGCTGGATCCACGCTCAAAACCTACCGCCAACAGCGTGATTCTAAGGGCTGTATTTCCCTGTAATTTCTAGTAAGACCAACTGTCGTCCTGTTATTAAATTATTATACGTGGCCTGTAATAATCAGTGCGTGTGTCATAACATGCTGATACTGCCAGTCTGATGTGACCACCCACCATGCACACTGCGACGTTTCTCTAGGGATAGGTACATAGCTACCTTCCTATATTACTTAAGTTCAAAAGCATGATCAGCTAGCTAGCTACTAAATGGAGGAGTCTAGATTCAGTGGAATGTGGAATGGAATAGTGGATAATGGTGGAACGGTGATTGATTAATGATCCGGTCCTGTACCATTTCCTACTCATAACTTAGCTCACATACTGCAACTCACATAGAAGTGTGATGGACCAAGCTTCGCTACTGAAGGACTATCAGCACTGACACCTTCGAGCTACAAGATAGCAGTGTGTAAGCATAATATTATAATATATGTCTCAGACTTGGCTGGCATCCACCACACCTACCTTCTCACTGTGTAGAACCGTTCAACATGCCCTCAGCTGCCCAAGAGGATTTCCATCCATCCACCAGTATGACCCATAGGACTGCTAACCGGGAACTTCAAGGTGCTCGACTAGATATCGTTGCCGCACAGAATAGCTATCTGGGGAAGAGATAGCTAGACAAAGTCACGGCATTTTTCGACGTAAGGGTATTCAACCCATACGCACTAACCTATCTAAAAATTTAATTCTAGCCTGTCCTAGTGCTATTGAAAGAACGAACAGGAGAAAAAGAGAGCGTATGAAGAGCGTGTCAGAGAGATTGAACATGGCTACTGTACAATGGAGTAGTCTCGTGCCCAGCCTCTTTAATCGCACGCAACTATGGCTCAATCAGCCTCGAGCGAGGGGTATGCATCTAACCTGAAATCTCGTACACTTCAGCTGAAATCTTCTTTGAAATCTTGAAATCTTACTTGAAATCTTGAAATCTTGCTTGAAATCCCGAAATCTCTCGTGAAATCTTGGAACTTGAAATCTTCAAATCGCATTCTATACTCCGTATATTCGTGTATTTTATCAGTATACTAGCTAACCACGTGATCTTGAGACGAGTGCCGCGCAAATGACCGCGAAAAGGCAGCTGCTGCGAGCTGCTATAGCGCTAGGAACCGTGAAGTTGGTAGCTGCTACACACTAAAGTCCATCTGGAGGCTCTCATGTCAATATCTGGAAGGACTGGTGTGCTCATAGGCGTTCTACGTGTTCATCATTTTAAATATACCGAGTGGCCTGTTCATCTTTCAAGATTGCACAGCCCGTGGCACAAGAGCTCAGGTTGACAACCACTGGCTGAGCAGCTACAGATTTGTGTTGGAGGCGCGTAACTGAGAGCAGCGGTGATCCTGTGACTCCAGATACCCTTTACAACATTTGTGCTGGATTATTGCAGTATATTCGAGAGCGAAGACCAGAAATAAACATCACTACGCTGATCAGGACTTTGGATCCGGGAGAGATGAAGTGATTGCGTGCTTTAGGCCTTGGTGTAAGAAAAGACAAGCTGAGCCTATCACTGTTGAAGAAGAAAACAAGCTGTGGGAAAAAGGGGTCCTGGGTGAAAGTGATCCACAAACCTTGCTTGACACTGTCCTGTTTCTGAATTCATTTCGCTCTCCGCAGTGGTCAAGAGCATCGAAGTCTTTAACTGTCACAGTTTGAGCTTCAGACAGATGAAGATGGATCTTCGTTTCTCCTTTACACTGAAAACAAATCAAAAAATAACCAGGGAGGGCTTTCTCATCGTAAACTAGCTAAAGTCCAAGAGTGTTGCATGCTATGAGAACAAATCTAACCCACAGCGTTGCCTGGTTCGAATCTATCAGTTAAGTATCGTCCAGCTGATCATGATATCTTCTACCTGACACTCCTAAAGAGGTCTAAAGGTGATACGTGGTACTCAAAGGTGCCAATAGGACACAACATGCTGTCCAAAATGGTCTCTCATCTATGCAGTGATGCGGGGATCTTGGGATTCAAGACCAACCATTCTCTTCGAGTGACTTCTGCAACTCGTCTCTTCCACAGTGGAGCTGATGAACAGCTAATAATGTCTCATACAAGACATAGAAGTGTAGATGCAGGTGTTCGCACCTACAAGCGGGAGAGTCAAGAACAGAAAAGGTCACTATCCTAGTAACGTACTGAATGCTGCGTCAAATGGACAGCCTGTCCAATTTGCTACGAAGAAGCCCAAACTTGATCTGGTATGTACGTAGACACAGAAAAGAGGGAACATGCAGTCGATCTACCACTTCAACACTCAGCGTGCAAGTACACACACTTCTACTGCCACTGCAGTCATGCAGCTTCAATTTTACAGGCTGCTCTTCCATCACTATCAACTATGTAAATGACTTAATTATTATCATTCAAGTACTTTCCTTATTCAGATACTGTACAGGTCATTGTATCAGTACTCGTTTGCTTCATTCAATATTTTAGTATCATATTATATGATACCCTATTGTTCAAGTATCTCTGAGTATTAATTTTCATTGTGCTGCTGGGTATGTACATGTAAATAGCCTCAGAGGTAGGTGTATAAATATTATGGTAGGAACGGTATAAATATTTATACACCTACAAGAAATTTATATACCTACAAGAAGTGTATAATTATGTGATTTATAAGCTTCCAATAGAGTGACCTGATTGATCAGAATGTAACTGCCATGGTACAAGACTTATTAATGTTCTGTGTTGTTCTAGCTGGCTATAATTATTATAGTATATCGATAATGACCATCAGTTCTAGCTGATATCAGCGCTAGCTAGTTCGATAGTATCAATAATAGCTATTATAGCATATTCACAAAATTATCGATCATTTCCTGCCGCTTGAAATCCCGAAATCTTAGTTGAAATCTCGAAATCTTCACTGAAATCCCGAAATCTTAGTTGAAATCCCGAAATCTTCGATGAAATCCCGAAATCTCCATTGAAATCTTGAAATCCTGCGTGAAATCTTGAAATCTTGCCTGAAATCCTGAAATCCGGTATGAAATCTTAAGATTTCGAAATCTCGTACGCTTTTTGGGGGCGTTGCCAACCCCTCGGCCTCGAGTGATATTATTAAACTCCTTTTCATGCTTTTCCCCATGGCGGCAATACAGCGTCGGCTTCGAGGCTGTTGCTACGCAACGAGTCACGTGCTAATCACACGCGAACTCTGACCAATGAAACGCTTTAACGGTTACTGGTGTACCACGCAGCTGCATCAGCGCTTCCAAAAAAGAAAACGGAACAAGTGTCATTGTGCCGAACGTGCTGTCTCATCTTGTGACTGGAACTTGGCAAGGCTAAACTTAGCTCTCTAGACAGTATAAAAACGCCGCTACGTTCCCTCAGAGCAACCAAGCTCAGCAAAAACAGAAACAAAAGCGGTTTTATTCTTTAATACAGTTACTCTTCTCTACCAAAAAGTTCGATATCTGAGAAAATGCAGATCTTCGTCAAAACCCTGACTGGCAAGACCATCACTCTCGAGGTGGAGGCCTCTGATACCATTGAGAATGTGAAAGCCAAGATCCAAGATAAGGAGGGTATCCCACCAGATCAGCAACGACTCATTTTCGCCGGAAAACAGCTTGAGGATGGACGCACCCTGTCAGACTACAACATCCAAAAAGAATCCACTCTTCACCTTGTGCTCAGGCTTCGAGGAGGCATGCAGATCTTCGTGAAGACCTTGACTGGCAAGACCATCACTCTCGAGGTGGAGGCCTCTGATACCATCGAAAATGTGAAAGCTAAGATTCAGGACAAGGAGGGTATCCCACCAGATCAGCAGCGATTGATCTTTGCCGGAAAGCAGCTTGAGGATGGACGCACCCTTTCGGACTACAACATTCAGAAGGAGTCAACCCTTCATCTCGTTTTGCGCCTTCGTGGAGGTATGCAGATCTTCGTGAAGACCTTGACTGGCAAGACCATCACTCTCGAGGTTGAAGCCTCAGATACCATTGAGAATGTGAAGGCCAAGATCCAAGATAAGGAGGGTATCCCACCAGATCAGCAGCGACTAATTTTCGCCGGAAAACAGCTTGAGGATGGACGCACCCTGTCCGACTATAACATCCAAAAAGAATCCACTCTTCACCTTGTGCTCAGGCTTCGTGGTGGTATGCAAATTTTCGTGAAGACTCTGACAGGAAAGACCATCACTCTCGAGGTTGAAGCTTCAGATACCATTGAGAATGTGAAGGCCAAGATCCAAGATAAGGAGGGTATCCCACCGGATCAGCAGCGATTGATCTTTGCCGGAAAGCAGCTTGAGGATGGACGCACGCTATCCGACTACAACATCCAGAAGGAGTCGACTCTTCACCTCGTTTTGCGCCTTCGAGGTGGTATGCAGATCTTTGTGAAGACCTTGACTGGCAAGACCATCACTCTCGAGGTCGAAGCTTCAGACACCATCGAAAATGTGAAAGCCAAGATTCAGGACAAGGAGGGTATCCCACCAGATCAGCAGCGATTGATCTTCGCTGGAAAGCAGCTTGAGGATGGACGCACCCTGTCCGATTACAACATCCAGAAGGAATCGACCCTCCACCTTGTACTGCGCCTTCGTGGAGGATGGTGAAAAGCTTGAGTTAACCTTCAAAACATAAACTGAATGCATGTACATGTTGTCTGCTTATACAATGTCATGGTATTACCCTGCAACTTTTGAATAAAGAGACGTTTTGTTAATAATAATATAATTATTATTACTGAGAAATTTGCATGAGTCATGAGATCCAATCCAGTTTTGTGCATGTCATTGCATGAGGATAATTTGGTGGGAGGTGCTAGTTTAGGTAGCTAAGCTAGCTACAGGTTGGGCCAACCCCTGCGAATTAGTGTCATATTACTAGCTGTAGAATGGTGCTAACAACATGGTGTTTGAAGGCATACTCGTGGACGTGCTCAACCGCTTCTTGGGGCCCTACGTGAAGAACCTGGACGCTTCCCAGCTGAAAGTGGGCATATGGGGAGGTGCGCACTATTTGGAATAGCCCTCGCAATGTTGAGATCTCTATTCTTATGATCTTTGCATGCAGGTGATGTACTATTGAACACTTTGGAGCTAAAAGAGAATGCACTGGTATGCTGGACACGTTTGCATGTGTGTGGTTTGTACTGTGGTAAATGCAGTATGAGAAAAAAATTTGTTTTGTGTATGTAATAAGCTAATTAGCCATTGTGCATGTATATACATGCATGATTGATGTTCTAGCTGTTAATAATCTATGATTCTGTTACCAAATAGGATGAATTGGATGTCCCAATAAGGATATTTGGAGGCTATCTCTGTGAGTTGAGCTGTGCTAGCGCATGCTGTGACACGCCTATAGCTAAATATAGCTGTAAATAGTGATGAGAGAAATTGAGGCTACTTGCAGTCATGAAACTTCTTTGTACCACATTGCATTGGTTTTAAGTGTGCATGCGTTGTCTAATGCTCACCTAGTGCTAGCTGTGATGTGGGTATACAGCTGCACATTGATATGACCACAGTTTGCATACTCAAGGTTTCTATATCATTGATGGGACGTCCTGTGTGTGCCTGAAAGAAGCTATTGCCAGCACTTCCCCTTTCCCAACTTGATTTGTGTGGATTTTCAGAAATTGTTGGCTGAATCAGCTTATCATAACATGGGAAAACTTGTAGTTTATGGTGGGGGAAACGAGCAATTCCTTTGCATTATTTAGTAAGGGTTTATAATAGATTCCCCAGTGAAAAAGGGAGTCGTCCTTGCATTTCGTCACTGATAGTCCCCCATGCTTATGTGCACAGAGGGAGTAATCTTACAAGATTACATGGTATGTTTAGGAAATGTTAGACATGAATATCAACTTACCATAACGGGAATAATTACTATTTTTATCATGTATATGTTCAGTTTTATTGCTTAAAGTGAACCTCTTTACACAATAATTATAGACAAACTACGTTTAAAGATTCCCTGGAAGAACCTCTACAGTGGTCCGGTCATAGCTGAAGTCGATGGCCTATACGTTCTGGCTGGGCCTGCTGCTGGTAAATGATAAAATTTAATTACAGTGACACACATGTGTTTGTTAGTATGGGATTTGGAAACAACATTTAATTTTTTAGTTAAACTTCGTTAGGATAGTGTAGGTGTGTGTATATGAGTCTTGATAGGATTATGGGAGTCTTTCTCTTTTTGACATATCACTATTTCAGTACCTTGCTCAAGGGGGAACAAGTACAAATCCAAGGGGGTTGGGTGGAAGCCAGTCCCTATAGAGGGGGATGAAAGCACCCCCCTCCCCGGCCCAGCCCCCCTGAAATAATCTCTGCCCGTGTTCATTTCTTGTTTCCAGCTGCCAAGTATGATGCAGAGAAAGAGGCAAAGGAGGTCAAAGAGTCTAAAGATAAACAACTGGAGAAGATCGAAGAAGCTAGAAGGAAGGCTGCTGAGGACAAAGGTCAGTACAATTAAGTCAATAATATTATTATACCTACACTTTCATGTACTTTCATGAGGGATAGCTACACCTGTATAATATTATGCTCTATGCTGAATATTGGTACCACTGGTCCACATTGAACACTATGTGTGTGTGTGTGTGTGTGTCGTTAATGCATAGTACAAGGTCATATACTACATCAGCATCACCTGCATGCGCACCTGTATTGATGTTTCACAAAGCCATTATGCACAATCGTTTTCTTTGAAAGCCCACATTGGACTATAGCTACAATAGTATTATAGGCAATAACCTATATGTATGTAATAATTCGTATCACCTGTACAGACAAGGCTGAGCAGACTGACCCTGGCTTTGTCGAGAAATTGGTCACTCAGATCGTCAAAAATGTCCAGGTGCTTATAATAGGCTAAGCCTGAACTATCATGCATGCATGTTTTTACGCAATGGCCTACTGGATACAAGTCTAATGCTAATTAAATTTTTAATCTTCAGATCACAGTTAAGAACATCCACATCTGCTACGAAGATGCTGTAAGTTGCATCACATGCAGTCATGTGTACCCTGCAGCTGCATAATATTATACATTAGTACAATGACATTATCATGAATTTCCATCAGCTTAGCATGCATGCGCATATGCGTATATTATGGGCTACAACTGCTATTCATTAGCTGGTTTATGGTACCATTGAAGTTCATTAAAGCTGTGCGTATGATCCCTTGATCAAAAGCAGATGTTTACCACATCTGTTTGTGGTTTGTATTGAGGCTACATGTACATGTACGTGTACGTGTACGTGTACATGCATGTAGCTTTCAACTACTATACTTAAAGAGGATATTACCTGCATGTGTACGTGCATGAGCTTACCCTAATTAGTAGTATGCACATACATGTAGGTGGCATCCGTGCTAAGATGTACTATATCCTTTTAGCATAATACCTTTATTGTCCTTACAGGATGGAAGAACACATCATATGTCCATGTATGTGCTACATGTCCATACTAACCAAATTAGCCATTTGCTAGTGTGTTTTCAACCTTGGCTAGCGGTTCCTATTATAGCTCTGGACTGAGTAGCCAATTTTACTTATTGATCTCATATTGAGATTGGCAGCGGTTGGTGAAAATTTGTTATAAGGTTTTGTTTGCTATGGGAAACCCTGCCTGATGCATATATTATACGCTTGTCAAAGATATAGCAATTGAGGGCTTATGAGGCATGAAGCACACAATAGCAGCTTGTCTTTTGGGAATTCTCCACAGAATAATAAAGTCATCATCATATCAGTACCAGCTGTAGCCCACTGTTGAAGAACCTTGAGATTAGCTAAGACAATAGTGTGTTATTAAGGTAATATCAACCCATCCTTCCTTTGGGAGTTCCATATGCAACAACATACCCCATCCCACATACACCACTCACCCACCTGTTATTATGCATTGTATGGTGGTCATGCTCAAAGTGTATACAGACAGATACATGTACATGTAAAGTTAGTACTTGATACAATGGCCATATTATGATGTGTGTATATACCCTATTTTGGTTTATCAGGTGACCAACCCCTCCAACCCGTTTTCCTTTGGCGTGACCCTCGACAGCCTCTTCGTACAGGTAGGTATGGTACTGTATGTGTATCTATTGTTAATAATTATGTACATGTAATTACTATAATGTATGGTGCATACATTATATTATTATTACTACTGGTATAGGTATTATATGGTGTCATGTTGCAGATGTCATTGTGTGGGTCTTCCTGTGATATTATAGCCAGACGTAGACAGTGTGCTGCCATTACATCATTAATGGTGTACCTATTTTTAGAATCCTCTCCGCATACATGATTGTGTATAATACTATACATGTACATGTATGCGTGGTTGCATTCCATATTACATTGTGAATGTAATAGTTACACGAGCTAGACGTATTGAAGTTTCCTAATGGTTCAGGGGCAGTCTTAAAACGCATGCATAGCCGGGACCAATCATGTTATGATAACATCCTGATTAAGGGAAGTAATATCATTATTTCAGGGGCATCCTTCCGGAGAACCGTTTGTCTAATGTTGTTATTGTACTATATTCAGTGTTCTCCCCAGCATACATAAGGCATGTTGGCCCAATAAGCCTTTAGTTTAGAATTCCCTTTGATGTGGGAATAGTGCTAATCCATAATCTTTGATGTGGCCACAGTCTCCACCCAAGCTATGCCCTATTATCATGCCTTAAATTTTGAACACTGATATTGATAACAAGTTTATTATTTTTTGTTTGTGCACGTTTCCCTAGAGTACTGGCAGTGACTACAAGATCAATGGCTCCTCTTCATCAGCTAGTGACCCTGTCTCTGCTCTCATCTATAAGGTGGATACACTCACACACACGTACATACACACATAACTACTCATGCTCGAAAATATATAATTTCTGTTTAAAACTAGTGTAGGAGAATAATTTTCTTTCGCATATTCATTAGATAAAATGAAATTATTCAAAGTTCCTTTACCTTAGTCCCTTGTCTCTTTGTTCACTGTTCAGGTCGTCCAGATGAACTGCCTTGGTGTCTACTGGAACTCTCATGTGGATATGCATGGACCCAACCCTCCAGCAAACTGGACTGTCAGTCGAATAATACTAGTATTGTTATGATAGTAAACTGGTTACCCCGCGCGCATGCGCTAGGGGTAAAGCAATCGGTTTGTACGTCTGTTGTTGTCGTTGTCGTCGTCGGCACGAAAATCGCCAGATCTCGAGTTCTAGGCGTCTGTGCGTGCTATAAGCATAACCAATCAGTAGATATCGGTGAAAAAATGGTTTGCACACGCTTCGAATTTCTCAAAAAGGCTTACTAGTTCTACAAATCGTGCATTTTCTGTTCAGCATGCCTGTGGTTTATCGACCACACCCACTCTTTTAGCATAATAGTATGCGGATGCGACTGCACATGCTCAAGCACTGTGTTGGAAAGGGTCGTCACGTCATGAAACCGCTACATGTGTGCCTCATAGTGTTGCAATACTACGCTAGAGTGGCTACATGGCGCGCGGGGTATGTGCTCTACTGAGCTCTAGTTTAATATAGCGTTTGTTAGTGATTCAGATCAGAATTGTCTTCCATATGCACTGGGAGTGGTCTGGGTACAAGGCTGCATAGATCAGAATAATACGATTTTGACTAGTATTAACGTGGCTAATACCTTGAATATCTGAAGATTCAGATACATCGTTGTGTTATTTCTGTGCTTTACTGCAGGATGTTCTGAATGGAAGGATATCTCGACCTGGTGAGGAACTGTCTCCCGATACACACTACAGTGAGTTACATACCGCAACCATGGCATGATAAATCTAATTAATCTCGACAAAATTAATGTAGACACAAATTAGAGATCTCTAGAGTACATGTACGTACCCCATACACATGCACGCTCTTGATGCACCTTTGCGATATTGAATGCAGTTGTTCGGCCAATAACTGCTGAGGCTAAGCTCCAGCTGACCCTGAAGGCAGGGAGAGACCCAAACATACCACAAGCATTGATCATGGTCATGTTGGAGGAGGTGGCTGTAGCCATTGAGAAACAGCAGGTAGGACCTATGTGTTTACTGAGTGTGTGTGTACATTGTGTGTGTGTGTGTGTGTGTGTGTGTGGTATATATGTATAGGTGATTTTTCTTCTCCAACTCATGCTTTGGATATTTGTGGGGGGGGGGGCATTTTTGGTGGGCAACTCAGGTTACGTGTACATAATTACATCAATATAGTGGTGGAACTCCCAATTCCGGACAACCCTGGGACAGCTTTAAGTGCCCTAATTAAGCTCATTTCAGAGGTAGTTTTGTACACTTCCCTATACAAATTATAATATACATGTACGTAGCTTGGACCATGGGTAGTGTCCTGATTAAGGGAGATGTCCTCATTTCAGGGGTATCATTATAGAGGGATTCCACTGTAGTGACAAAGAAATGGGCGTAATACCTTAAAGTTTATAGAAGCAACCTCTTACCGTTCTAGTTCCATGCTGCCATGAGTCTAGTGGAGTCCCTGGACCGAATGAGCATCAACAAGAAATACCGTAAATACAAGCCCTCGGTGAGCCTGAGAGAGAAGCCCCAGGAATGGTGGAACTACGCCATCACATCGGTGCTGGAGGAAGATGTCAAGAGGAGAACACGGATGTGGTCATGGACACATATCAGAGAGCATAGGTACTTATGGGATTGGTTGTATTCGGAGTCCCCCCCCCCCTTAAGCATAGGAGTTACATGGACATGTACATGTACATGTACATTGTAAAAATTAACCAACCACATCAAAGGTTTTAGGCTCCACCTACACACATGTACTTGAAATTCAAAGTGAATAGCTTGTGAAAGCCCTTGAATTTAATTAAAAACGTATACTGGGGGAATGCTGGTGTAGTATACAATAATAACTAAGGGAATTGCATGCATAATTATGACAATTATTACTTCTAAAGACGATCATGACTTTGTAGGAAGCGTTGCCGTGAGTATACTGAACTGTACACAAAGAAGCTTCTCGCTGGGAAAAAAGTACCTGCGGACCTCAAGGCCAAGCTGGAAGTAAGCTAGTACAGAAATTAACAATGCGTGTGCTACATGATTGATTTTATGCCTTAATTTACAGGCACTGGAGGCTAAATTGGATGTACTTAACATCACCATCTGTAGACAGCGTGCAGAAACTGAGGTACAGTACTCACCTAAGTTACTATACTATAATATGCCTAATAATACTTATTCCTTTTGTATATGGAGACTATGCTTCTGTATTGTACCGT
Organism: Cliona cf. orientalis; assembly: GCA_963930775.1. Lineage (NCBI taxonomy): Eukaryota > Metazoa > Porifera > Demospongiae > Clionaida > Clionaidae > Cliona > Cliona cf. orientalis. The sequence goes on from OZ005697.1 coordinate 8,189,011, forward strand.
GTTTATAGGCTTCAAGGGAGAGAGAGAGACAGGAGGTTGCCCGATCAGAGCAGTCTTGGTGGGGCTGGGCTACAGGCTGGGCCACTGGGAGTGGACCAGCGGCCGAAACAGACTTTAAACCTCCTTCTGGTAAGTGTTTGTAGTATGTAAGCATGTATGCATGACGACCTTTACCGAATACTACTGATCATCATAGTAATGGAAAGGGGTTGTCAAATCTATTGTATATGTATACTTGCAGACAAGGAGTTGGCGGAAGAGAGAAAGAAGCTATATGAAGCCATTGGCTACAGTGAAAATGCTCAGCTAGCGACGTATTCTGCAGAGGTGTGTATGCAACTAATCCATGATTATTATTGCATTGTCCTGATAACCCTGTACGTTTCAGTATGTGGCTCAGCGCTTGAACTTTGACCTCCAACAAGTCTCCCTGACCCTTAATAATGAGGAGGGAAGGTTAGTCAATTACATTGTTATAAGTGTTGTACATGTCATGTATGCTAGTTGTTTCATGCAAACTCATAAAATTTTAACGATAATTTGAGTAGTGATTCATATATACCCCAATGAAAGTAGCATTAGTTAATATACTACCTCATACACTCTTGGTACAACGCTATAGCTATGTGTATAATCAATCTGAGATTGGTCGATCAGCAGGTTGAGTTGATGGATGCAATAATGATAATATCATAAGGAAAGTTACCCAGAGAAACACCTGTAACAATTGTGACTGTACTAATACATAAGTGTAATATTTTTTTATATTTTGCCGCATGCATGTGCAGTATGTGAGTGCGTGGCTATCATGTGCCAGTTTAATCCTGCTGTATAAAATTATGTATTTGGAGTTAATTGCACGAAAGAATATTATTCACAATTTCTGCGAATCCTACTGCTATGGTGGCCTATCCAACCCGATGAATGCTGTTGATAAATTTGTGCTAACTACAATGTATTTCTGTCAACAGCTTTAAGTTACGTGTAGTCAGCATTGCACACCGTAATTGTGAACTCTGAACCTGCCATTGCTACCGTGAGGTTGGCATATCTTTGTAAGAGATACAGTGAATGTCAGATTAGAGAAGCCTTATTGGGATACCATGCATGCTGATTGCAGCTCTATATACAGAGCTAACCATTAAGCGCTACTGGCTCTAGTATGATTTCTCCATCTCACGACTCAGATTTCACATTGGTGCTTAATGATATTCATGGCTATTAATAGTGTCTGTTATTCTAATGACACTCTCTTTTTAGTATGCATATCTCTGGTATTCCTAACTCTTGAGAAAATATAATCTTGTAAAATATTATAGGTTAGCAAAAGCAGCCATAATGCAGATATTTCAGCAGTATCATGCATGCGCTAAAAGTGTCAAATGTTTTTGTTAGCTATAGTTTGATAACAAACATAGCTATATAGTTCTGCTAAAACCTCCATGTGTATCCGATACCAGCACCGATGCCTCCACGAGGTGTAGAGAAGACATTAAAGTCCCACCCAGATCTAGGTGTGAAGTTAACGTTGGGCGGTCCCCAGCCAGGTAGGGTACTCCCGGGCCCTGAACCAGCGTAGTGGCTGCCGAGATCAAATGGAGCTGCAGTAAAATAATGATACATTTTGTAGTATGAAAATATTAAACTTTTTTAATAGCACAGTGCACATGCATTTTTATAATAACATGATAATGGTTGTAGCTTGCACCATCTACAGTTTTTACATTCAAAATTTTCAGATTGTCAATGATCTAACACATTCTGAATCATTTGATTTTGTATTACCTTGACCAGAAGACATATTTAAAAGGAGATTAGTTGTGACGTTGCTTCCTTCAAGATTCTTAATTTCCTTTGCAGCTTTGCTTTGCTGCTTTTGCTGTTGCGAATGCGCTTTTATAAAAGTGCTTAGTTGAAATTTTGCTATGTCAGTAGATTTATGCGAATATTCATGATCATGTGTCATTCATGAATTAATGGGAAATTTGACACATAATAATAATATTTACCATGAAGTCTGAATTAACATACCTTTGCCTTTTGCATTTTGCTACAAGCTAGAGTTTAATAGTATACCACTATAGGACTATTGAGACGTGACTGCGTGGTTTAATGATTGTGCTTTAGACAATCGAGGCCAAATTGATAATTGCAATGGTCAACCCCACACCAATACTATTTGTACTATGATACCGTAGGTCGGGTTTTAATTGCGAGTATCTATTAATAGCGAATTACGAGTTTTTCTATGTTTCGCAATTAATAGGTTCGCAAACATAAACGTGCACGTATACTACAGTATGGTATGGGGTCGTCCATCGCAATTATTGGATTTGTAATTTGGCCTGATTTGACTAGAATGCAATTATTAAACTACGCAATTAAAACCTGTCCTACAGTATTATACTCTAGGGTATAACTGCTATATACCATGGGCCCGTTGTATCCATGGATACAAGGCTCAGCTTGCCTGAAACGACACCATAGCTGTGCAGCGCAGAAACTCATGGAGTTACAATGGCGACACTTGTAACATTAATTCACTGGATACCGTATTTCTTCTAAAAATTCGGCATGAAAATAATAATATTGCTTTAGCTTCGCCGAATTTTTTAGAGGTTAATATTCAATATTCTGTCTGCGTGTGCATTCCATTCCTGTTTATAGTATATACGCATGATGACCTTCGCCGAAAAATTAGAGACTATATTCAATCATTCGGTAAAGGGTGCCGAATAATTAGAAGGGCCGAATTTTTAGAAGAAATACGGTATATCATAGAGTCGGTAGACTCTATAAGTAGGGATGGCACGGATACCACATATATATAATACATTACAAAAATCCAAATATCTCAAAACAGGTAACTTTGTGAATTTTCTAAGCGTCAAAATCAGAATCTACAGCAAATTATCTATCTAACAAGACCAAGATCATCCATCAACTCAATTGTATATGCCAGAACCAGATGTGCAAAAAAATAGCCATTTGTCAATCTTTCTTTCTTTCTTTCTGTTTTCCTGGGCTAACTCAAGACTACCATGACCGCTCACCTTAGTTCGAGTATAAATCCACTCCATTTTGGAGCGCGCATGTCTGTGGCACGCTCGTTTTGTGTTATCAGGATAGCGATTTAATTGTGGGTGTGTATAGCGCGCGTTTTGCGAGTGGGTGTGTCCAATTAGCCATTTTGTCATATAATGCGCATGCTCATTTGGTGTTGCCATGGTGAAGTCATGTGACCTATGTAAGTGGCGCGCGTGCGCCGACGCAGCCAGGATCGATCTAGGACCTGCTCGCCGATCGAGCACAAGCGCTCAGCTGATCAGCTCAGTGAACTGTCGATCATAGTGGCTACTTACCAACAGTAAGCTTACTGGCCTATAAAATATGCTCCTGAAACGGAATGTTTTCGTCGCTACTTGGTTCTAAACAGCCTTCTTTCAAGTTTGCCGGTCGAGTCAGCCAGCTTCAGGATCGAGATAACGAGGGGCGTGGCTTCATTCGCAGGTCAGCTAGTTACCTGAGCAGTCTCGAGAACCCCACTGATGCACGTTCAATAGTGTGTGATGCAAAAGAAGACGTCCTAGCAAGCTACCAAAGACTGCCTGGGATTTGTACTTACAGGAATATTCAAGTTTGTACTCACGGTGTGTTGGGGTACCAAAGCTGCCTGACTCAAAGGCTAAGATCACACAAACATGGTGTACTTGCTTCCCTATAATAATATTGTATTTATTGCTGGAGCACAGTTGGATGTAGCTATATTGGTCCAGAAAAAGGTTTTGAAAAAGCTAGTTCCATGCATTAAAATTAATGTTTAATATTAATTAAACAATGAATAGGCAAACCGGTCGCCATGGTATATGTATAGTCTCATTCCCAGCCTCTGTCCCCACGAGATTAGTCAGCTAGGTGGCATTGATGAAAATAAATAACTAACAGGCCCTGAGGGCACTAAAAAAAGAACAGTAACAAGTATAAAAACAATTGAATAAAATTGAAGGATGAAGTAGGGATGGCAGTGCCAAAAAGTACACGAACAAGATTCATAGGGATAACGTATCACATCCACTATACATCCCTACGCTTGCTTTTCTCATACATATCTGATTCAGCTTGTAATTTAAAAGTGTCACTACTATTGATATTGATGCCTGGGTATACAGTATTGATTTTCCATTCCTGCATGCATGTGCCCCATATATAATATTATTATGCCAGTGTGTGCATGGCTACTCAAAAAGCAAGCGTAGGGATGTATAGTGGATGTGATACGTTATCCCTACGAATCTTGTTCGTGTACTTTTTGGCACTGCCATCCCTACTTCATCCTTCAATTTTATTCAATTGTTTTTCTACTTGTAATATAATATTATGTAAGTCAGTATATGCTTTAGCGAATTTTCAGGTCATAAAACAGATCTCCATTGAGGTCCTAAATTTCTAATTATAGGTTATCTCATAAATTATCTGACAACCACAAAAAAAATAAATAAACTGCTACTGGGGATATAATAAGGAAAGTTACCCAGAGAAGCGCCTTTTACTACACTGTATTTTACAATTGCTCCTATGTGGCAGGAAAAAAGCCAGACTATATTATAATATATACACAATGTAAAATTTGCTCGCTCAATATACCTGTGTGTGCCTGTGTGTGTGTAACGTCCTGGGGGTACCAGGGGCGTAGCCAGGATTTATAGAAAGGGGGGGCTGAGTATAAAAAAGAAGTGCGTGCAAAGCGCGCGAAAAAAATTTGCAATTAACCATGCCCACTAATTATGTCACGTGACCATGGTTAATTGCTCGTTATTACATGTGCAGTATACTAGTACTGCAGTCGACCACGCCCATCATTTGACCTTTCGAACTCTTGTATCTTGGAGTGGTAGCTGCCTCGCTTAGCAGCTATGTGTCTGAACGAACTTAAAATAGTAAGTATAGAAACTTATCCTTAGTATTCTATATCATTTTAGTTACAAACTTTATTATAGTTTGTCATGCAGCTTCAGCTTGTCAGACCAAGCTATTGTATATCCATAGACAGTGGGCCCACTCACTGAGCCCACCATGGGAAGACAAAGGGGGGGCTCGAGCCCGCTGAGCCCTATGCTAGCTACGCCCCTGGGTACTATCCATACGAACTAGAGGGCGTGACCACCTCCTGGCGCTGTTTGCCGTTTGCCACGTATGCATGTCAATCTGTGTCTATGGGAGGTGTATCATTTCCAGGAATTTTGTACACTGTCAATAGATTAGGTGTGAAAAAATGTTAATTACCACGCAACTAGCCAGCTGTCACTGAGTCCCCACAACACGAGATTCATTAATAATAGTAATGTTTAAAGTTGTAGCATTAGTGTGTTTTTTTTACCTTTGCTGCGTGTGCACTATGTGTGTGCATGGCCGTCATGTGCCAGTTTGATTTACTCACACGAGATCAACTCTTATGGCATCAACTCCCACGTGATCAATTCTTATAAGAGCAACTTTTCGTCAAGTCAACTCCCATGTGATCAATTCTTATAAGACCAACTTTTCATCAAGTCAACTATCATGAAACCAACTGTTTTTAAATCAACTTACAAAAATATGGGAAATAACTAGGTAAATAAATAGGCACATAGTTTAAAGTCCAGTAAGATGCTTGATGGCTGCCAGGTACTCATCAAGAGTCAAGCTTCCAGCATTAAAACGATCAAAGAGAGTCTGTATTCGTTTCTCCTTCTCCCTCATACGACGTCTCCGTGGCCGAATAGTAGCTCCAGACCTGAAGTTCTGAATTTTGGCTTTGGTCACTGCTTCCTCTCTTTGCATGTACTCAATCCACGCAAAAATGTTTGGGTGAGGCTTGCTGATGACTTTCTTCATCCTGGAATGCCACCCCTCAACATGGTTGTTGGTTCTGGGCTGATGCTGATTAAAATAGTTCCAGTGAATGGGTGGAAAGTTTCCATTGATCCAGGTGGCAGAGAAGTAGTCAACCAGCTCATCAATTCTTGGGATGCTTGGGGCATCCTGTTGGATGGCAAGCCAGGCAGTCCTGGCATACGTAAGTGGACAAAATGCCACTGATGCCATCATTTGCACGAACGCTTTCAAATCCCCACTGGCGCTGCGATATTCAGCAGCTAACCCTAGAGCTTGGACCTGGAAAATTATGTGTAGATGTCGGTTAGCTACATCATATTCTTGAACATACCTTCCTCCAGATAGCTTGCATAAAATGGTAGTAACAGCCACGATGATATGAGTTTGGGAAACTCATTGTAGAAGCTTGCACCATGGCCAACTCAAAATCACTCACAATCACTAGTGGATCAAAAAAATACCTTTCACTAGAGCAGCATCTTTGAGTAGCATGAAAACTCTATTATACGTCTGCCTCTCCTTGTTAGGCAAAAGGCAATAAGCCATTGGAAATGTATGGCCATAGAGCAAAATGTGGATTGTGAATACCTATAGATAGCAAATATAGTGATATTTATACTTAGTTAACAGAGGCAAACTTACTTGAAAAAATAATGAAGGGCACGTGGAGAATGTGCCATCAATGTAGAAGGCGTCTGCATCAGATATAAGTCTGAGGTTTTCTTCAGTGGCAAAGATCAGGATCTTATCATCTCCATCATCAACGAGGAGGAAGTCTTCCCCACTTTGAGTCTTAGTTAACCTGGTTGAGAGGTTGACATCTCTTCTGTGGATCGGGAGAATTGGAGTATTTTCATGTCTAGCTCTGTACAGAGATGACCTGATTGACTCGAGACTTGGTAGTTGTGCCAGCGCATCTGCAGAGTTCTGCTCTTGGCTAAGTGCCTCCAATTGGTCATCGTAGATGATGTTTATGGAGGTGCTCTCATCTCTGGCCCTTTTCCTCATTCCTACGATGGCTAGCTGAGTGGTGGTCTGAGCTGGATTTGGTGGGTGGTTGTGCTCTCTTCGTACAATCACGCTGCTTCCCTCTGAAGTGGCTCTTGCTAAACATCCAGCCTTGTGATTTTGGCATCTCCAGAATCGCAAGCCATTTGAACCATCCCTTATCTTTGTGTAGATATGACCCTCGAAGTGAAGGGTCTTTCCTCCTCGATTTGTATCAACAAACTGAGCCATTGCAGAAAATATTGAGTGTGCATTATGCTCAGAATGTCACTGGCTTAAATAGAAAAAGCTCACTACTCAATACCTGTCGATACATATTGACCTTTGGTAAGCACTAATTACTCAAAAGACAAGGTCAAAATAGAAAAAGCTCACTACTCAATACCTGTCGATACCTGTTGACCTTTAGCAAGCACTAATTACTCATATCAATACCTAGTTGATTTGAGGAGCTGAGTTGATTTCTTGCAGAGTTGATCCCATGAAAGTTGATGTCCTGATAGTTGACATCATACAAAATTGCTCTTGTAAGAATTGATCACGTGGGAGTTGATCACATAAGAATTGATCTCGTGTGCACACACCGCCAGTTTAATCCACAGTCTGTATTATATAAAATTATATGTTTGGAGTTAATTTGCTGATTTTAAATTATTCACAATTTGTAACGAATGGCAACCTATCCAGCCTGAGTATGAATGCTGTTGGTGAATTTGTGCTAACTACAGAGTGTTTCTGTCAACAGCTTTAAGTTAGTCAGTATAGCACACTGTAATTGTGAACTCTGAACCTGCCGTTGTCACCGTGAGGTTGGCACATCTTTGTAAGAGATGCAGTGAATATCAGATGAGAGAAGGCTTTATTGGGATACCATGCATGCTGATCCCAGCTCTATGTACAGGGCAATCCATTAATTTTTTCTCAGCGCTACTAACTCAGTGGGATTTCTCCATCTCACAATTCAGAATTCAAACTTCATATTGGTGCTTAATGATATTCATGGCCGTTAGTATTATATTATTATGTTATTCTAATGACACTCTCTTTTTAATATGCACATCTCATTTTATCGGTATTCCATTAGGTTAAATTAGCAAAACCATATAATTGCAGCAACTTATAGTAATGCAGATATTTTCAGTAGCCATCATATAATATCATGCAGCTAATTAATAGTACTAGGCAGCGAAGTGTTCAAAAAGTTTGCATTGCTATAAAGCTCTGCTAAAATCTCCATGTGTAGCTGATACCAGCACCAATGCCTCCACCAGGTGAAGGGAAGACATCAAAGCCCCACCCAGATCTGGGAGGAACATTGAACTGTCTGTTTATACAGCCACCTATGGAATTCTCAATCCCTTGGTCGGCATAGATTTTGTTGAAATCAAATGGAGCTGCAGTAAATGATACAAATTTTGTACTATAAAATTTTAAACTTTTTAATAGTTCAGTACATGCACATGATTTTTGTATGGTAGCAACAAACATTTTTAGATTGATCAAACGCATTGATTTTGTTACCTTGTCCAGAAGACATATTTAAAAGGAGATTGATTATGCTGTTGCTTCCTTCAAGATTCTTAGTTTCCTTCGTAGCTATGAGCTTTGCTTTGCTGCTGTTGCTGTTGCAAAATGCTAGTCATGCACCGCTTTTATAGAAGTACTTAGCTGAAGTTTAGCTTATGTTAGTGGATGTAGTCATGATCATGTATCATCATTCATGAATTAATTTAACACGTAATAGTTTACCGTGAAGTTTGAATTAACATATCTTTGCCTTTGTATATCTTTCCACAACTAGAGTACAATAGTAATCCTAGGACGATTGAACTGTGTGTTTAGCTGGTTTATGAAAAGTTACTTTCACTGATGCTATGGGCTCTTGATCTGCAGCTATGGCCCGGATCGCTAGTTGGCTATCCACTAGGATCCTCTATACAGATAGTCACACTAATCTTGAGGCCAACATGCAGGTTTGCAGACTAGCTACATGGATATCATAGCAAATTAGGCCCACATGGCAGGCCCTGGGTTCGAGGCTACCCGAGTCCCTACCATGCACACAGTACAGTGCTATAGTCTTGTATATTAAAAACTGTATTGATAGCCACTGTGTGGATCAGTGGCTGTTTTGGAGCTTTCTCTGATCTTTCGATAACCCATGACAATCAGGCCTATACTTTCTACTCTGTGGCTGTAAATCGTTACTACTTCAATGTAGCTATACTGCTTAAAATTCAATTCTGTGAAGTTAATTAGCAGACTTGCTGCAGCTAGGCTAAAAAAACACACCAAGAATGTGAGGTATAAGTTGTAGTTGCTAGGCAAAACCACCAAGCATGCATGCACTGTATAAACTAGAGCTCTGTAGAGCACATACCCCGCGCGCACATTGTGTAATCTATAGATTTACTTTCGGTGCATGGCTATAATTTTATAAACTTCAGAGAAATAGAAATGCTGCTTAGCCTACTGGGGGTTCCGGTGACACTTGAAAAAGTGCTCTCTGCACCCAGACCTAGCCCAGACTAGGAAGATATGAATTTCTACCTGTAACAATAGTAGTATAGCTGTCTTACATTATGAGAATCTGATTTCAGTCACCATAGACATTACGAGCATTATTTAGAACATCGACGATCTTTACCAGTCATATGCTTGGCCATTTAGTTGTGCGCATGAGCAGAAAGCACAATTATTGGTAATGCATATGCATTGATGGGCACTGTCGATAGGCGTGGCTACGGTGGCCAACAAAAAGGCACTATTTGTGACGCTCGTGGACCGTATCCCTCGATTTGACGCACAGTGAAGCCAGTTTTTCGCCGAATTCGATTGATTCATTATGATTACGAGTCGCTTAGACGCCTATATCTCGAGATATGGCGATTTTTGTGCTAACGACAGCAATGACAACAACAACGACACGACCGATTACTTTACCCCCTTACGCATGCGCGCGGGGTAATAATTACATATTATTATTCACAACCGTCCCATGGGGCGGGGGGGGGGGGGGGGTGGGGGTACTATCCATGTGAACTAGAGGGCATGACCACTTCCTGGAACTGTTTGAATTTTTGCCATGTATATCATATAGAGCTAGATACATCGTTACTAGGAATTGTTTACACTATCAGTTGATTAGGCGTGAAGAATGTTAACAAGCCATCACCAGCTTTCCAATATGAGATTCATTTTGCAAGATAAGAATATATTATTATTATGTTATATATCCTGATCAGCCTTGTATCCTAGGCAACAGCCATGGTTTAACTGTGATATTCACCAGGAAATATCACTGATATTTCCCTTGTCTTGTAAATTTAAATTACAAGCCTCTGGCTATTATTCTGCCATTCCTGTAGTAGTATGTACCTTTGTGTGTGCATCTATGGTTTGCATACACTACTATAATACAGTGTTATGTATGCACACAGTGACAGCAGACATTGTTTACACAGACACGGAAACACACACGCACTAATTGAGACTAATAAGGAACCAATTAGTTATCTCTCGATCTGGCAGTTCTGCCAACGTGGCAAAGTTCAACAGTGAAGAAGCGTATATAGCTGATTTTGCAGTCTAATAGTTAGCGTAGCTCTAGTAGCCGTCGCTCAGGAGTTTGTTGAACATTGAAACTACTTTTGAATATGGTTTCGAAGCTACCTGGCTGTCTTCCACTCGCGGAAAGCTGAAGCACTGGTCTGGCTCTGCACTGGTTGACTCAACTAGCTACTCATTCATAATTTTAACATTCAGTGCAACTCTCTTCTGCTCTTCTGTTCAGAATTCTATTGTTGCTAGGTCAGAACGGTTGTTGCTATGCATGTACACTATGATGCGCCCATGAATTTCGGCCAATCAGGTGGGATATATAATACTTACAGCACGGTTGCTAGGGATTTATGGCAACGTAAACCGCCCTTATCCTCGGGCTTCGCCCTCGGACTCGGGTCGGTTTACTGCCATAAATCCCTAGCACCCGTGCTATAACTATAACTAAAACTTATAGCGTTAGTGTATTTATTTTTACTGTGTGCACTATAATGTTATATGAGCGTATGTGGCCATCATGTGCCAGGTTTTACTCCACAGTCTGAAATTATGTGTCTGGAGTTAAAAGAATATAATAGCATTAGGATTCCACTAGAAATAATTTATTTCTAGTGGAATCCTACTGCTATGGTGACTATCCGGCCTGAGCATGAATGCTGTAGGAAAATTTATGCTAACTACAATGAAAGTGTTTCTGTCAATAGCTTTAAGTTAGTCAGTATTGCACACCATATAATTGTGAACTCTGAATCTGCCGTTGTCACCTTGAGGTTGGCACATCTTCTTAAGGGATGCAGTGAATGTCGGATGAGAGAAGGCTTATTGGGATACCATGCATGCTGATCGCAGCTTTATGTACAGGGCAAACCATTACTGCTACTATAGCTCTATAGTAGAATCTCTCCGTCTCATAAATCACAATTCAAATGTTTATTAGTGCTTAATGCCATCAACAGTATATACTCTTGATGCCATTAATATAATATTCTAATGACACTCTCTTCTTAATATGCTAGTCTCATTTTATCAGTATTCCTAACTGACAAAACACAATTATGTAAAGTATTAAAAATCATGTAATTGCAGCAATATTTTAATAATGCAGATATTTTAGCAGCCATCATAATAATATGCAGCTAATAATACTAAGCAACAAAGTGTTCAAAAAAGTTACATGTTTTGTTAGCTTGTTTGCATGATAACAAGCATAGCTATAGCAGCTCTGCTAAAATCTCCATGTGTAGCCGATACCAGCACCAATGCCTCCACCAGGTGCAGGGAAGACATCAAAGCTCCACCCAGATCTAGGTATGCAGTTGGGCGGTACGGTTACACCGCTGGGTAGGGTAATTCCTGAACCAGCGTAGGGGCTGCTGAGATCAAATGGAGCTGCAGTAAATAATGATACATTTTGTAGTACGAAAATATTGAACTTTTAATAGCACAGTGCACATGCATTTATATAATAACATTAATTATTATGATAATGGTTGTAGCTTGCACCGTCTACATTTTTTACATTCAAAGTTTTCAGATTGATCGAATACACGTATTACCTTGACCAGAAGACATATTTAAAAGGAGATTATAGTTGTGACGTTGCTTCCTTCAAGATTCTTAGTTTCCTTCGTAGCTATGAGCTTGCTTTGATGCTTTTGCTGTTACAAAAGCGCTTTTATAAAAGTGCTTAGCTGAAATTTAGCTATGTCAGTGGATTTATGTGGATATTCATGATCATGTATTATTCATGATTAATAGGAAATTTAACACATAATAATTTATCGTGATGTCTGAATTAACATACCTTTGCCTTGTGTATCTTTCGATAGGCTAGAGTATAATCGAACTCTGTGGTTTAATGATTGTGCTTTAGTCAAGGAGGCCAAATTTTGCAATCATCAACCCCACACCAATACTATTTGTAGCTGTCAGATGAGAGAAGGCTTATTGGGATACCATGCATGCTGATCGCAGCTATATGTACAAGGCAAACCAATTTTTTCTAAGCACTACTACTAGCTCTAGTAATATTTCTCCATTTTACGACTCACAATTCAAACGTTTACTGGTGCTTAATGATATTCATGGCCATTAATATATTGTTTTTCTAATGACACTCTTTTTAATATGCAAGTCTCATTTTATCAGTATTCCTAACTGACAAAACACTATCATGCAAAGTATTAGGTCAGCAAAACCATGTAATTGCAGCAATATTAATAATGCAGATATTTTCAGCAGCCATCATAATAATATTATGCAGCTAATAATACTAAGCAACAAAGTATTCAAAAAAGTTACATGTTTTGTTAGCTTGTTTGATAACAAGCATGCATAGCTACAGCTCTGCTAACGCCTCCACGAAATTTCGATACTACCACCAATGCCTCCACCAGGTGTAGGGAAAAACTCAGGCCTGTAATTAGGTCCAGTTGAGCAGTTGGACAGTCCATTGGTACAGCCGGATAGGGAACGCTCGATCCCTGAACCAGCGTAGGGGCTGCTGAGATCAAATGGACCTGTAATAGATATATTATGTTTAATCTAAAGGAAAAATTTGTAGGAATGACCATGTATCACGTTAGCATTAATACCGTATACCTGGGAACTTTTGTGGGGAAGCTAAGGTGATTAATGTTCATGGCTACCGTGTTCATGCTAATAAAATGCATGATCTAATTAGCACAAGAAAATTTGCATTCTAGGATTTTTCATAGTGTATCTTAATGGAGCGTGTGACAACCTTTACCAGAAAATCTCGCAAAATTTAAATCATAATTATTTTTTTAGCTTGCGTTCTATTAGCATAAACACGGTATTTCAGATTAAATTTATAAGTTGATCGAGCACATTGATATTGCATTACCTTGACCAGAAGACATGTTGAAAAGGAAATTATTGTGATGTTGCTTTCTAAGCTTCAAGATTCTTAGCTCCCTCTCAGATTGTAGCTATGAACTTTGTTTTGCCACTTCTGCTAACGTGAAATGCCAGCTAGCCACCGCTGCTTATAAAAGCCATTAGTTGAAATTAGCTACGTCAGTGGATTTATGCAAATTTTAATATTCATGATCATGCATAATCCCATTCATGAGTTACGAGAAATTTAATTGTGAAATCTGAATTAACATACCTCTTTACCTTTTTTGCATCTTGCTACAAGCTCGAGTGTGTAATTTATCATAGGACTATTGAACTGCGTGGTTTAAGGCATGGTTTAGTCAAATGAGGCCGAATTGATAATTGCAATGGTCAACCCCACACCAATAATAATAATTATTATTAGTGTGGGATTGACCATTGCAATTATAGTATGCACATATATTTATGTTTTAATTATTGTGAAAATTGGCAATTCCCAATGTCAATTAGCAATTAAAAAACTTCCTCGAGTATTGTGTAAATACCACTGATGTCGACGTCAGAGATAGTTTATTGTCATACTCATAGTTGTGTTTTCACAATGTGCATGCACTAAGCTACATGTACATAGACCGTTTTGTATACATCTGCTGTTGGGAAAATAACCATCAGGAAATGCCAAGTTGAGTATACCATTTATAGCCGTGCTTTAAATCAGTACATCTTGATACTTCAAAAGAAAAGTATTGGTTTTGTAGCTAGAATGGCAAGTGAGTATCCGGAAAGATTTCAGTTCAAATCCGTCCAGCTTTTCAAGGATCAAGTCCTAGGCATTGGAGCCTATGGGAAGGTCTGCCTGGCAAAGTGCGACCTACTTCTTTGTGCGGCCAAAATTATGCACGAAACTCTCTTCGATCCATCACTGAATGAGAAAGCCAGACCCCACCATGAGCACAGGCTACCCTTTTCAAGATTCAAGCGAGAGTGTGAGTTTCTGAGTGTGATAAGGCATCCCAATATCGTCCAGTACTTGGGTATGTGTCGAGATCCTGACACACACTTGCCTGTCTTACTGATGGAGCTGATGGATAGTTCTCTCTCTCACTTCCTCGAAGATTCGCCCGCGCCTTTACCATTTCACGTACAAGTCAATATCTGCCATGATATTCTGCTTGCGCTCTTCTTTCTTCACTCGAATGGTGTAATCCACCGAGATCTCTCTGGAAACAATGTCCTAATGATTGGCAACGTAAGAGCGAAAGTGACCGATTTTGGCATGGCTGGTCTCATAGATCCCAGTCGCTTGTCCAAACTCACTCGTACCATGTGTCCAGGTACAGACGTCTACATGCCCCCCGAGGCTATTGATGATCCTCCCATTTATACAGAGAAGATCGACTGCTTTGCATTCGGCGTTATTTTGGTGCAAATCTTGACTCGATTGTTCCCTACACCCACAAGTAGAAAGAAGAAGGTGAAGATCGATCACCCAGGACTGCCTGAAGGTGTGGTGGTGGATGTACCAGTTCCAGAGCTCGATAGACGGCAGGGTCATATTAAGAAGATACAGCCTAACCATCCGCTTTTATCCATAGCCATAGAGTGTCTGAGTAGCAAGAGTGTTGATCGCCCATCTTCTGAACAACTCTGTGAAAGTATGTCGGCACTAAAAGCTGATAAAACATATAGAGAGAGCTTGAAAACTGCCATACCACGTGCTGTTGTCAGTGATAGCAAAACTTCCACTCCGCGTGTAACTAGGCAAAGCAAAACAGAGGATACCTCAGCCAAGAAGCTTCAGGATAAGGAGAGACAGCTTGAACAAGCCAAATGTCAGCTAGAAGAAGGTCAAGAGATTATCAAAAGCCTCCAAAATCGTATCGAGGAACTTGAGCTCGCACAGAGAAGCGTGAAACAGAAGCCTAGTTTTAAGTTTTCGTGGAAAGGCACGAAGAAAGCACCCTGTGAGATGTACAGGGGACCAGACGCTGTGGTCAGTGGCTATGTGGCCTACTTTAGACCTACTGGGTCACGCACAGTCTATGCTTACGACGTCATCCACAGCAAATGGAACAAGATGGCTGAATGTCCCAATGATAAAAGCTCACTCGTCATCATCGGTGACCTTCTGACGACTGTGGGTGGAATTTGCGAAGGCAGAACAACCAATCAGCTTCTGAGCCTGGTCCGAGGGAGGAGGGAGGAAGGGGAGGGGAGATGGCCAGGGAAATGGGAAGAGACTTTCCCACCAATGTCGACCAGGAGGTGTCGTAGTGGCGTACTCTATCTTCAGAGGTCTCTGGTGGTGGCTGGTGGGGTGATAGATGGAGACATTGTATGCAATACTGTTGAAGTGCTGAACATCGATACCCATACTTGGACTACTGCTGCGTGTCTACCAGAGGCACTATACCGATCCTCCATGGCCGTCAGTGGTAACTCGATTTACCTGCTTGGTGGGTTTGACAGGAAGAACCTGGCTGTCAGGGCTGTGTTAGTCTGTCAAGTCGATCTCCTCTTGAAGCCCAGACCTTCCTTTGTAACCTCTCCAAGTACAACTGCCTCAAGTATTTGGAGCAGAGCTACAGATCTGTCTGTTACCCAGTCGACATGTGTGTCGCTTCGAGGCCAACTACTGGCTGTAGGTGGTATGGATATCGATCGAACAAACTATCGTTCTGCTGATATCCGCATGTACGACCCGATAGCTAAGCAGTGGGAGATTATTGGGCGCATGTCCACACCGAGGCGTCGATGCTATGCTGCCGTGCTGCTCGATGAACACTTGATGGTGGTGGGAGGGCTGGCTGATAACGGACGAAATGGCATGGATGCTTTTGAAATAGCTAGTGTCACTACTATAGGTTAAATTTTTCTCTCTACCTCCTCCTCTTTATTATTATGGTTGTGCACAGTTTGCCATACTGGTATCTTTATCGTCTAATCAGTTTAAATTTTTATTTCATGAATGTACGTTCAATTCTACATTGCTTTTTTTGTATAATTCTAAACCCTGCTGAGTCAACATGTTTGTTTTCGGTATGGTTTAAAGTTGCTGATCACATCCCCAATTCCCAGTTTGAAGATAGCGTGCTGCACTATACGCTGTGTTATTCTACCACGCTATTTGCAAAGCATAAACTGTGTTGATATGTTGATAAATATTGCCGTAATACTTGGGACTTCTTGAAGGGGGCAATATATTTTCATAGCTCTACTGGACAGATTACAGTCACATAACCTTAAAGTGCTGGTATCAAACTTTCCATGCAGGGATGTGTAATAATATATTATTGGCAACTTCTTTTAGTTGTAGAACGACTATATTCCCTATAATTATGGAAGTCACTAAAATTTAATAAGGAAAAAACATAATACACATGTACAATGTATATACAATGTATGTGTTTGTGTACATGGACAGGGTTGCTCAGTTGTCTACCCACCAACTACATGTCGAGATGGTTCACAGACCGGCATCCAGCAACATCGGAGTCAAGGCATCTGTCGATCGACTGGAGATGATTGGGCGGAGCTCCACAGAGGGGAAGTCGGAGGATGCCCCTGTCATTATCACCACAGAGAAAGAAGAAGCAGGTGTGTGAAAGAGAGGGGGGGGGGAGAGAGTGAGAAAGAGAGAGAGAAGGGAGAGATTTAGCATTTATGTCCTCTGATTCAGACGATCACTTGCTGGATGTCGAGTTTGATCTGAACCCTCTGAAGATGAAAGAAGATAAGCAAAAGATTGACCAACGAATCAGACTGAGGCTACTGCCTGTGCAAGTTGTTTATGATGCAGTAAGTCTTGCCCTTCAACGTGTGGTAATCAAGTATACTTGACGACCTTTACCAACAATTGGTCTTTTTTTATACAACAGGATACAGTGGACAAGATCATCGACATATTCCTCCTACCAAAGAATGTCCAACTTCAAAAGTAAGCTACAATAATTATAAAATTCCATACTTTCTATATGTTTCAAAATGTTGGTGATAATTTTTCTCTTCCAGGATATCAGCAGCTGCAGCCTCCACCTTGGAGGAGCTAAAGACTCAGACCAGAGCTGGGCTGGAGCACTCTATCAGCCAGAGGAAGGTAGGGCGTTGATATGTAGTAACTCCGTGCATGTTATTCCTATTCTTGCAGCTTCTTGACATTGATATTGTTCTCAACTCACCACGTGTCATAGTTCCCGGGAATGGAAGAATGACCAGGTACTGACATGTGCACGATAATGTTATTGGATGTGCATGTTTATACATTACATGAGTGCATTATTATTGATTGTATCAAGTATACAATTGTTCTTGTGCATGTAGCTCTTCCTCTGTGCTCCTGGCTGATTTGGGATCACTGAGAGTCACAAGTGACATGCAGTTCAATATTCCAGACGTCAGGGTGAGAATTATACTAACAAGGAATACTTCTACAAATTGGGAAGTGTTTGTTCTGTCTTATCCCTCTTTCTCTCTCTCTCTCTTCTTCCCTCCTCCTCCCTCCTTCCCCAGGATGCTTCACTGGCTGATCTCCAAGAAGCCTTCTACGATCACTTCAACGTCAGTCTCACGGCTGTTCAGTTGATATTGGCGGGTGCTGGTGATGATTGGCAGTCTGCAAGGAGAGAGGCTTCCTCCCCCTACCACATTCTCCACCCACTCGGCTTCGATGTCCAACTCAAGAAGAGCTTATTGCCCAATGATACCAACCTACCAAGGTATGTGCAAGCATGTCTTCTTTAACGTGTGTGTTGTACTGATTGCTCGAGTATGTTTTAAAAATGTGTGATGGAAGGGTTTTTCAGGAGGATGCTTTTGTGCCCTCCCTTAGCAGTAGGCTTTCCCTATCTTGAATATCTTTGAATTTGCCCCCCCCCCCCTCCCCTCCCACAGCACTATAGTTTGCCCCTCTTGAGCAAAGACGCTGAGTATTAATTTTGTTCATTATTTTGGCCGATTGATTCATTGCATGTGTGTTTGTATGTAGTTTCATTGTGACTGGAAAGTTGCCAAACATTTCTCTCGATGTGTCCGACAAGAAACTCAAGCAAATTCTAATGGTACATGTAGCAATATAATTATTAATTTTATAAATCACAATATTCCACTCTATTTTTTAACAGCTGGTCCAGAGTATCCCCCTACCTCCACCCTCGCTAGCCAACAGAGATGAAACTCCATCTTATGTGAGTCATAATAATAAGATGCTCTACGTAGCAAACCTGGGTAGGTGGTGATAATCCTTTTTTCACATTATTATTATACATGCAGAGCTATGAGCCGGAGCCTGTGTCCATGGGTGTCAATGGGATCATAGGGTCTCTCTCAACCAGTGTACTCAATACAACTGAAGAGGGTAAGCTTTAGTTGGTTAACTAAAACTCGTAATCAATTACTATTAAGGACATGTGTACCTGTTACTCAGCCATAGTGTCCACCCATTTCGCTTGAGTGACTAATATTAGTGCCTTAGATCACCTACGGCAAACCTAGTCCCAGCCAAAAAGCAGAGCCACTTGTAGGTGCCTAGCCTAGCCTTGAGAACTAGGAGCATGACACTTTCCTTCTTGTATTTATGTACAGCTGCGTCGATAGGTACTTCGGTTGACAGAGAAGGAGGGAGGAGGGTAGCGAACGATCTTGGAGTGGTCAAGGAGGAAGATGAAGAGGAAGAGTGGTTCACTGCTGACGAGGGTGTGTTTGATAAGCAGCTGGGTCGGTGGGTGGTCAGCCCAGCCATGCTGGAGAAAATCAAGAGAAGGAAGAAAGAGGTGGCAAAGAGCGAGGTCAAGTCGGCTACCAAGCTTAAACTCCAGTTTGACCTCGATGAGGTAATGTACATGTACATCTACGCTATTTTTAGTAACCCCATCTAAATGTATGTAGATATGTACATTAGTTATGATTGGCCAGGGATTTTTCTAAGGCAGACTAGAGCAGCACTGCACTGCTCTGCTTGTGTAACGTAGACAGGAATATTAAATCTTTTTATCTTTGAACATAAGCACCGCTCTACTATATATGAATTTCTGATAAAGCCCCCTCCCTGATTTAGGCATGTCACTATTAAGAGATAATACAGGACTACATTTGCTTTACTCTAAAAAAAGCTAATTCCTGGAATATCAATTTCTGTGCACTGCTACTCCATAATAATAGCAAATACATGTATCCCATTTTCAGATCTGTGTGAACTTCAGTGAACATGACAAGATGTTTAGTTCCGGCGAGTCAGGGATCCCTCGTCTCAGTTTAGTAGTGTCTTCGGTGACTGCCAAAGTCGAACAGACCACGTGGAACCTCAGGGTCACTGCCTCCATGAACTCTGTCACTATTAAGGACTATTTCAATAACAATGGCGGTGGAGGAGGGGGCGTGGTCGAAGGGGTGGAGCCTGAGTTGCTTCTTGCCGCCGTGGCTGAAGATGATCAAGACATGGGGAGATTCCTCTCTGTGGAATACGTTAAGGTATAGACATACGTGTATACATATTATATTTGAGTTTCTTGTCACAAATTAATACTTTTGGGTGCTAGTGAGATAATTACCCCGCGCGCATGCGCAAGGGGTAAAGTAATCGGTCGTGTCGTTGTCATCGTTGTTGTCGTTGTCGTCGTGAGCACAAAAATCGCCATATCTCGAGATATATACGTCTAAGCGACTCGTAAGTACTACGAATCAATCGAATTCGGCGAAAAACTGGCTTCAGTATTCGTCAAATCGATGGATACGGTCCATAGACGTCACAAATAGTGCTTTTTTACGTAGCCACGCCTATCGACAGTGCCTACTCAATGCATAATGCATGCCTATTGCATTGTCTGCTCATGCGCACAACTAGAGTAACATTATGACCGGTAAAGATCGTCGAAATTAATAATGTCCTTGAAATCTATACTCCATCCGAATCCTCTGACGGAGCTGAAATCTGCAGCCCTATGGAACCAAAATGTAATGTAAAATGGCTATACTATTACAACAGACTATTGGACGTATCAGTTCATATCTCCTAGTAGTCTAGATCTAATGCAGAGAGAGTGCTTTTGTCACCGGGACCTCCGGTAGCTATGACATTGAAGCATTTCCACTAATTTTCTGCAGAAGTTCATAAAAATTAATTATAGCCATGCACACAAAGCAATTCTATAGATTGCGCAATGTGCGCGCGGGGTATGTGCTCTACAGAGCTCTAGTTATGTTTGCTGCGGCTTAATTTTTCCGATATGATTCACATTATAGTCTGATACGTGATTATGACCTTCTTGTGCAAATTCATACTAGAATGAAATATGTTCTGCATGCGTTATAATATATCATCCAGCAATGAGTAAGAACTTCATCATTTTATTTCAGAATGAGCGGACGGCGCCTCACTACCAGAGCATGCTTCAGTCCACGCAGCAGAGCATCAGCATAGAGCTCTCTCTGGTTCGACTGAGGCTACAGAGGGAGTCACTCAGCCATCTCCTCGCAGTGGCAAAGTCCATCACCGCAGTGCTCAAGTAAGTTGCACTTCAACAGGTATTCTGTTTCTCAGGCCTAACCGACCCTACTTTGAAGAAAATTTGTTAGTTATGAGGTCAGAGGTCAGGTATAATACTACCAATACGGCATTCTTGTGGTTACTCTTATACCTCTGGCTAAGCACATTTTTCAATGTGACGTGCCCTGGCACCCATGCGTGTGAGCACCTTACAGTACATATACACTGGACATGCAATAACTGCTCATAATGCAGGTCACTAAAGGACCTTCCAAAAATTTGTTATTGGGTAATAACCCAACAATGCTTGGTTTATATACACGCACCTCTCTCACACTGCTTGTGGGTTTACAACATGCATGATATTGCAGTGCTTTCCAGGATGCGACTTGCTTTTGGGGCATACATGTAACTAAATTCATAGAGAGGGTACCCCATGGCAACACTGAAAGTGTACATGTACACTATAAGTGTTTATAATTTTTGTATTGACCATATATGGAAGTTTACTATTGACTGCATAAGACTTAACTATAAACGAGAGCTCTCTCCGTGTGCTACATCTACCTGTACCTGACGTATGCATGACCCTCATGGTAAGAGCGTCTAGCCAAGTGCCACAGGTGACAGCTTTGATTGTCAGTCACCCAGGGGTGTTCCCATAGACTCGGAAATCTTTTGCAGTGGCAAAAACTTATCACCACGTACAGTATTCCGTATAAGCAAAATTCATGTAAGAGGAGGGGTGTGGGTGCAGTTTGGAAGAGGCCTAGGTGAGCTACCAAATTTGAACATAATAGAGTTGGAGGTGTTTTAGAGGCCGACACACACCAAAATGGGCAGGATAGCTACTACACTTTCCGACCAAGGTTTGAGCATTTTCAAAATGAAACTTAACAATGTTATAGTCCCTTATTTCATAATATGCCGACACCTATGATGATTACTAATTTTTAGTTAATGATATTTAATGGCAGGTCATTAGAAACCTTCCAAAAATTCGTATTATGGATCATGCAAACACTGTCAAGATGTTGCTAGACCACGGAGCAATTCAGGCCAACACCTGGTTAGCTTATATGCTCTCACCTCGCTCAAACTACTTGTGGGTTCGCAATTTTGTGCATTCCAGTGTGCATAGTTGTGACTCGTTTGTAGGCTATATATGGCATAATTGAATTCATAGACCAATGCCAGCAACCTTGCAAGTGTACTGTCATACACAATGTATGTGCATGTGTACACAATGGCTTTGTGTTGTGATGGTTAGAACATCTAGCCGAGTGCCACAGGAGATAGCATCATCATCCAGGGATATTCCATAAGGGAAGGTTATGTATAGTGTATCGTATACGTAAAAATGTTACCAGTTTCGTGATCTGCTCTCATTGATGAAAATTTTATCACGCTAATGTTTGTCCTGTATTAATGATTGCATAGAGGATATGGTGACCTTTACCACATTGATAGCTAGCTATGAACTAGATCTTATTACACCAATCTGGTATTCTTTCTCTCAATGAAAAATAATAATTCATCATAATGAGTCTACCACATTGATGAAATTTATTTTACCAAGTTTTTCTGTGCTACAAAAGTACCTGAACTTAGTGAAACTTTTATCTAGTGATAGTGATAACTTTCAAATACACTATATTACTTAACCTGTGCAGGAAACCAGCAGAATCTTCTCCCTCCACCGAAGAACCATCCGTTGTCAAAGCATCTCCATCATCGTCCGAGAGTCAGGCCAAGGGCGGTGTCGGATTGAAGCCTCCAAGGTTTGAGGGAGAGAAAGACTTATCCATCCGAGCCAACCTAGCCGGAGTGGAGGTTACACTGGCGGACAAACATGGAGAGCTTCTCACAGCCGACACCAAAGGTGGGTTAAGCTACTGTAGTGTCCCAGGCAAGTGCCCTCTTCCCATATCAGTGCCCATGCATGTACTGGTGAGTGCAGCAGTTTCTTGTAAGCACCCACATGGGCCAAAATTTTGAGTTATGTTTAAGCACCTGTGGGCACTTACCCACGTACGACACTACGGTAATTGTATACTGAGCTTGTTAAATTATAGGAGGAGGGAGTGTGAGAGGCCCCTGTACTCTCGAGTTTATAATGAAATCGTGAATAATTTGTCTTTGTTATTGTTGTAGAGCTTGGAGCCACAGTGGATATACTGGAGGACAGGATTGATATTAAGACAAGGTAACTGCATCGAGTGTATGCTGTTGAATATTCATGATTATTAATGTTGGTTGATGTCTCAGTATCAAGCACGTGGGACTAGTGGATAAAGAGCCTGGATGTCGTCACCCTCAGGTGAGAGAGAGAGAGAGATGAAAGATTTACGTTTGTAGCATTATATTATTTGTGCATCTGTAGGTCATTAATGAGGTGGAAAAAGAGGGAGAAGTGATCGTGGCAGAGGTACAATACTGTAGACTAATCTATTTTCTATAATTTTCTTCATATACTATCTTGCTTATGCATGTATATGTAGGTGGTAGTCCATCAGAATCCCTCTAAGCTAGACCTGGATTCATCAGAGCTCAGCATTGGAGCGACTGTTCAAAGGCTTCAAGTGACGGTACTCTTCAGATTCCTCAATAGAGTCAAGGTAGGCTACCGCACCTACATACATACATATACATGTACATACAAAGTCAGTTCTCCCTCTGTCTGCAACAGGACTTCACCACAGAGTTTCTCTCAGATTTACAACTAGATGAAGAGACTATTGAGTCGGCCAGAAAGGCGGCAGCAGAGACTGCAGCTAGGACTGTGAGTGTGATATAAAAACCTCCAGAATCTTAGGTGCTAGTTGCTCAGACTAATCGGTGGGTGTGGCATCCAATAATGTTGCATACACACCTATATACTGTGTAGAACCCCCCCCCCCTCTAATTTCTGCATACCATAATATAGCCGAAAAATTTGGTATACGGTATACCCCTATTTATCTCTTTCACGGTACCTTGATATTCCAGGCAGAGGCATTGAAGGAGCAGAGTTCCAGTCGTGTTAAACTGAACGTGACCATCCACGCCCCTATGGTTGTTCTTCCTCTCTCTTCGACCTCCCCCACCACTCCGACCCAGAGTGCAGCCCTTGTCGCCAACCTTGGCTCTCTCACTGTCACTAATAAGTTCTATCTTGCTGCTGATGTTGTGAGAGAACGCCATGGCTCTGTGTCTAATCCAGATGGCTTTCTCTCCCCTACGAGGCAACCAGCCATTGTAGATAAGATGACCATCACTCTCACTGAGATTCAGTTTGGAAGGTGAATCCATTATACCGTGTTTATAGTAATAAAATACATGGTCTAATTAGCGCAAGAAAATTCGTATTTTTCATAGTGTATTTTAATGGAGCGTGTGACAACCTTTACCAGAAAATCGTGCGAAGTTTATAAAAATTGTTTAGTTTGCGTTCTGTTGGGTAGTTTAAATTGGCCGTTTTAAATTTGGCAACCTTCAAAAACCTTACCAAAGTTTCCCTACACGTTTGTGGAGAACTGTTTAGTTCTGTATGTCCTGCATGTGTTGAAGGATGTATTTGACTTGTAGGATTGAACGACTGGCTGAGGAGGACATTACCAGCATTGCTGATGATCACATGATCCTGAAGCCATTGAACTTCAGTGGTCATGTGACCCGCCTGCTGAGTGGGTGGTGTAAGGAGATCCCTGCCATTGATGTGGGGGCAGATCTGGAAGCATTAGATGTAAGTGAAGGAATGTTCAATTTTCAAGGAATTACACAATGTAGAAACTTTACGAACCTTTGTTACTATATTATAGTTCATGAGCTCATTCTAAAGGTCAAGGATGCAGAGATAAAGCATTCCATTTATACAGTTACTATTTTAATTATATGGAGGGTGGGGTACACTGATTTTCCACCCCCTACAATACTATCCCCCCCCCCCCCCCAAAAAGCCTAGCTGACTCTGTACTATATTATCCCAATGGCATTAGGTCCTCCGTCTACTTATCCTAAGGATAATGTTCTCTAATAAACTGCAAGATCTGACTAGCGCAAGAAAATTCACATTCTAGGATTTTTCATAATGTATCTTAATGGAGCTTATGACAACCTTTACCAGAAAATCGCACGAAAGTTAAAATCGTAATTATTTTTTTAGCTTGCGCTTTATTAGCATAAACACGGTATTCATTTTACTGTTCTGTGAACTCATTTTTAGGTTCAGTTTAGTCCGCAAGATTTCCAGGCTGTCATGAAGCTGCTGGACTCCCTGAATGATGGAAAGAGCCAACCTGAACCACCTACCAAAGAAGAAGGGACCACTCCAGAACCATCCTCCACCGAGGGTGAAGACAAGAAAGATGAAGAAAAGAAGAGTGAGGTGATTGCTGAGGTGGGAGAGGAAGGTCAAAAGGTCAGCAATATCCACGTGGCAGCCAAGGTTGGAGCTGTGAATTTGCTGCTGCACTCGAGAAATGGACATTTGGCCATAGTCAGCGTTAAAAGTAAGGAAGTCATGATCTTTCTTATTATCAAGTTTGATAGACGTGCTTTTGCTTGTGTTCAGAGCTTTGTACTGACGTGGATTTGAAGGATGATGACATCACTGTCAGAGCAGGGTATGGCATAGTCTATCAAGATGGACCCATTTTTGCCTGATGGCCTTCATCTACTTTAGCCGCAAATGAAACATCATTGGGCAAGAAAGGGTCTAGCATCTAGCGCACTCTGTACTTTGTAGTGTTATGCCTAGGGAATGTTTCCCAATCGAAAAGAATGAAGATTAAATTTCAAAATTTCTGTTCTATACAGCATTGGAGATATTGGTGTGACTGATCTTGCAGAAGAAACACGGTATCCTCAAGTGAGTTTACTGTGCATCGTTTATGAACTTGCCATGTGTATGCTGTATACATGGGACCCCTCTATTCTGGACAGCTTCAAGTGTTCTAATTAAGGGACTCCAAAATATCCTCATTTCAGAGGTGTCCTTATAGAGGGGTTCCACTGTACGCATGTGTATCAATATCTCTGTTTTGTAGTAATGTATTATGCTCATCTTATTATCTCGTGTAGATTGTATCAGTGGCTGAGGGTGCCAGAGCTCTGGATGCTGTGGTGAGTACATGTGAGGAAGTGGTAATTATTATCAATAGTGTGGGAAATACCACAGCACATTCTTGTTCGAAACCCACAACCGTTTTGTCACTATGTATAGTATAAAGGGGCAACTGGTAGGCTGAGTAGGTTAACTTACCTGGCATAGGGGATACCGTGATCAAGCAGGCGGTTCCTCCGGGTGGAGACTTGTGCATTGCACTTGGCCAAGTTGAAGCCTGCGATCTCCCCAAACGTGGGAGGCTCGGATGCGCAATTTTTGGTAGTGGGGGACTGCGTTCGCGCATCCCCCTTACAAGTCAAAATTTTATAAAAGTGAACATGGATAGACAGACGTCTCTCCCTTGTGTGTAGTCCTGGTTGGCAATTGCTCTCCCAAGTTGGGTTGCCAAGTTTCACTACATTGTCAATAGGTATGCTTGTATTGGATCATAACTATTTATGTCTGTACCAAATGGGGACAGGACCCTAGGCATGATACTGTATAGCGGGAAATTTTTGTATGGTGCTAATTTTCGTATATTTCGTATGCTCCATCCAGTATACGAAATAAAAAACTGCGAAAATTTGAATGTGTAAAACTTTTCTTTCGTGCGTGACCTTTGCCCTATAGGCCTACCACGGACACATG
This sequence comes from Cliona cf. orientalis, assembly GCA_963930775.1. Taxonomy (NCBI): domain Eukaryota; kingdom Metazoa; phylum Porifera; class Demospongiae; order Clionaida; family Clionaidae; genus Cliona; species Cliona cf. orientalis. The sequence goes on from OZ005697.1 coordinate 8,215,530, forward strand.
CAGTCGCTAGCGCGAGCGGCGGATGCTAAATGCAAAGCTAGCTCAATGTCTATTTATCGGTTCTTTGCCAAGGCGTCGAAACGCAGTGACCTTCCTGATCCCTGTGGACATCGATTAGCCCCACTACGATCAAGGGGAAGCCAGTGATGCTAGCGTTACCGTATAGTGCGAGCGCTAGCAGCTGCGCATGCGCACAATCTCCCTCCGCAGCAAGCATACAAAATTAAAAAATATGAAAATTTATTCTAAGGGTATTTTGGTCAATCATACGAAAAATAGCACCAACGAAAATTTCCCGCTATACGGTAATTATATTACAATGTGCATACATGTCTGATTGTCAAGAAAGATCTATGATTGTGAATCACAAAGCCAATCTTATGTGTAGCATGATATTATTTTTGTGATTATTATTACCGTAGAATCCCGCGATTACGCCCCCCCTCGCGCATAAGCCCCCCCTGCATTTTTAGCTCAAGTTCCTGCATAGGTAGTTTTGTCTCGCGTATAAGCCCCCCCTCCCTGACTGTAAAATGGAGTCCATAAGTCAATAAAAACAGTAGCTACAGCTAGCAAACTAGCTATTTGTGTCACAATATGCCTTACTTTGTCGTTTTTCTCGAGTTTTGCCCACCAAACTGCCAGAGAAAGTACAGAGATCGCGCGCCCACGTGGCATTCGGCGGTCGGTAATGGTCGTCACACGGAAATGTTAGGATCCCGCGTATAAGCCCCCTCCCCACTTTTGCCCAATCCTAGCATGCACAAAGGGGGGGGCGTAATCGCGGGATTCTACGGTACTTTCCTGTAGTCAATAAGGTTGTAACATTCCTTTGCGTAACCCACAGCTACTCAGAAGTATGGTTTGGGATATAAGATGGTCAGGGTGGGTGAGTAGGTTAACTTACCTGGCATAGAGGATACCGTGATCAAGCAGGCGGTTCCTCCGGGTGGAGACTTGTGCATTGCACTTGGCCAAGTTGAAGCCTGTGATCTCCCCAAACGTGGGAGGCTCGGATGCGCAATTTTTGGTAGTGGGGGACTGCGTTCGCGCGTCCCCCTTACTTTAATACTAAAGCAACACTCAACTACACAATAATGCTGGTTGTTACCGTAAGTTTTCTATGACTATTATTCATTGGAGTGATTATGTAGATAGCTGTCTTAAATTACAGGGAAAATTTTCTGGTATGACGTAAAATATGAATCATAGTTTGTGTAGCAGTGTAAATTGAAGATTCCAGTGCTGTGAAGCACTCAGTGCTGTTATTTCTGTGGTTTATGTACCTACTTCACTGATTGTTACGTCAATGTAACCTCATCTTACCAAAATGCTGTAGCTAGGTCATATCTAATAATTTTATTATTAAATTTTATGATTTGTTAGTATAGTGTGTTGTTTACGTCGAGAGCAGTGTACACAAAGGTGCATGCACTCATAAATTCGGCTCCTACTGTTTGTTTGCACTTAAATATTAATTTTTACTCTCCTGCGTAACAAGGCACATAAATAGCTGGAGCTGCACGTTTTAGAAGTAGCTATGATCTGAGAAGAAAAAGTGACGCAACAAAGATGTACCCCACTGCGCAGAGTACGTTTTGGCTTTCTCTTCTTTTGACCATCCTTGTGCATACCAGTAAACAGCAACAGCCAGCTTGCTTGAATGTTCAGCAGCAGCTACAAGAGTTGACCAAAGCTGTGCAAGCTATATGTAGCTCAGCAAATGCAACATCTGTGACAGTGAATGAGCAAGAGCAGCAGTGTGAGTGTGGCCGTATTGTGAATTGGACCTCTGTATCAATGACTGAGATCGGACGTTCTAACCTGCAATATACTGGTACACTAGCATATGATATCCCAAGTATAATACCAAGCAGTGCAAAAGAGATTCTGGTCCTTGTCAGTCTTCGTGTTGGACAAAGTTTCCCTACTAATCATGTACAGTTCATCAAGATTTATACCGAGGAGAACAGTCAACAGTATGAACAATACATTAGTATCATATCCTATCCTCACGGTGCAGTGAATACCAATTCGGATAATATGTGGTTTCCAATGACTTCTGGTCGACAGATATTTGTGACGTTATCCACTAGCCACACCGGAGACTTGATACTTATTCTCCATGCCATTGGATATCGCTGATCAAACATCTTTAGGCCACAGAACAAGAACTGTTGATTTAGATCTAGTTCATAACTATATAGCTACAGATGAGTGTATTTACTGTGTATTATATCTGTACCACAATCATGATATCTCTAGAGAATGTTAAGCATTTCCAGTGAAGTACTTTCACCAGAGGTATTTCATACACGCTAAAAAGCAGGAGACTATAGTGAGGAAGTGGCTAGTTTATATCCCTTGAATACTAAATTTCACCTTTTATTTTAATGTTTAGTTACATCATTATTCATTGGGGAGTAGGGTGGATAAGGGTCTTGAGCTATAATATACATATAAATGTTTCTCGTGTGCCGTAAACTTGATGTGAATCATGGTTTATGTAGCAGATAGATTCAACTGCTATAGATTCAGCTATCTGTGTACAGTTTATGTTACACCAATCCCACTTATACTTGAGTGATTGTAACTAAGCTCTTTACATTGGAATGCTGTAGCTAGGGTGTGGTACATAAGGGTGCATGTACCGGCAGTCATAATAATATTTTGGCTCCTGCTATTCTCTATAATATCTTTAACAATAGTACTTAAGTGGATTACGTCCTATAATATAATAATATATATAGCACACAAGTAGCTAGAGCTACGCATTTTTGAATTGTGCTCTGACAAAAAAAAAAAGTGATACAACAAAGATGTGCCCCGCTGTGCAGAATACGTTTTGGTTTTTTCTTCTTTTGGGCATCTCTGTGCATACCAGTGAACAGCAACAGCCAGCTTGCTCAAATGTTCAGCAGCCGTTGCAGGAGTTGACCAAAGCTGTGCAATCTCTGTGTAGCTCAACAACTGCAACGCCTGTGACAGTGAATGAGCCTCCAGTAGTGCAGGAGTGTGAGTGTGGCCGTGTTGTGAATTGGACCTCTGTATCAATGACTGAGGTCGGACGGTCTAACCTGCAACACACTGGTATACTAGCGTACGATATACCAAACAGTGCAAATGAAGTTCTGATACTTGTTTGTGCTCGTGTTGGATATACTGGCCCTTCTGATCGTGTACATGCACTACATCAAGATTTATACCCAGGAGAACAATCAACAGTATGAACAATACATTTATATCATGCCTTATCCTCAAGTTGCTTACAGCACCAATTCGGATAATATGTGGTTTCCAATGACTTCTGGTCGACAAGTGTTTATGAAGTTATCCACTAGTCACACTGGAAACTTACGATTGATTCTTCATGCCATTGGATATCGCTGATCAGGAGTCTTTAAGTCACGGAACAGAATTAAACAGTTGACCCGTATGCTGCGGTAGATCTAGTCCTATAAAATGTCATAATAGCTTGATGTGAGTATATATACAATGTACGCTGCAAGTTTATTACCATGAATTCTGTGCCACAATCATTTTGAAATAATAATAATAATAATAATTATATAATGCCTATATAGAGGGTGATAAAACTTGCAATTCCAATGAAGTAGCTACTACATCTACATTGTTAGCCGCTTTTCCATGGCTTTCATAATATTATTGGGAGTGATAAACTCTTACCCCTCCCTAGCTCCTAATTATGTTATGACTTGTCAATGAGTGCTATGATCGACTGGTTACTCCTATAGTCTTGCCCTTATACTGAAAAGCAGGAGGCTAGCAATGATGCATGAGAAATGGGAATGGGCCTGAGGAAGATGCTAGGTTTATTATCCCTTGATTACGAAAATTAGCACTTTACATAATTATGATATAAATTTTACCTCTTGCATTGAATTGATAGGTTGGTATTTATCCTAAAGCTACCAAAACAGCCCAGGGTCAGTTGGATATGACGAAGCATGACCTGAGTGTTGCAGCCACACTAGGCCAGGTCAAGATAGTAGTTCTCTTCCTCTTCATCAATCGCTTGCTCAGCTACCTCAAGCAGTTCAACGTCAGTGAAGACGCCATTGAGAGTGCTAGAAAATCAGCACAGGAGGGAGCTAGTGCCGCTGTGACCGCTGTAAGTACATTGAGTAAGCAAGGATTTATTAAATTTTCGCCAGTTGGCGGCTAGGGATTCCAAAGTATGTAAGTACAATTGAAATCTTGGGGGTACATGTGGACACCCATATCATATGAAGGGGCAAAGCCAATTCCTTTGTGGTTGGGAGGAGCAAGTCCAGCGTAGCAGTCTAATTAGGTGTTTATTTCATTTCTTAGGTTCAGGAAACGCATGCCAGTGGACAGCGCCTGAAGCTAGACGTTTCCATCCAAGCTCCCGAGATTACCATTCCTCTAAAATCAGACTCTAATGAGGTCATTGTGGCTGACCTTGGCTCACTCTCACTCTCCAATACTTTCCACGTCGCTGAGAAAGTGGATGTGCCCTCAGATTCAGGAGTCAAACAGCAAGCAGCCGTCTATGAGAAATATAACATTGCATTGAATAACCTGCAAGTATTCAGGTATCCTATCTCTAGCATTGGCTTATGTAAGTAAAATTTAATTATGGTTGCATTTGTATTGTATTTATAATATGACAGGTCTCAGGTTTCAGATAGCCAAGCTCCTAAGCAGTTGATCATGGAGCCGTTCAATTTCAGTACTTCTCTTGAGAGGAATTTGAGTGCATCTTGGTACAGGGATATTCCTACTATCAAGGTTGATGCTAACTTTAAAAAACTGAAGGTAAGCTCCCTGACAACTCACTACTTACCTAAGCCTTCTCTATGTTATTTGCATGTGACTAGCATACCCCATGCATATCTATTGATGTATGCATAATCATTGTTCTTGTATGTATGTGACTTGCAGATGGTAGCTAGTGGTGATGATATTGAGGCTGTCTGTCACATTCTCAGTGGCAATCTGATGGAGGGCATGAGTGACAAAACAGAAGAAAAGTCCCACAAGGAACGCAGCGAAGGTTAGATACATACTACCAAGGGGTTATTAAATTTTAGGAGTCTAATAAACCCTTGATACTATATGTCGACACACAGTGCTATATGCGGTCACACTTATGATCAATATCACTCTCGTGTTATGGATGATGCTTGATTGTATTATGTAATTGGCAATATACATAGTTCAATGCATGTATGCCACTGCATTAGATAGCCCACTGAATTGTGTAACCACTGCCATGTGTGGGCAGAGCCATCTGAGACACAAATTGAAATCAGGTGGTTGTGTAAGTCATGTAGGTGTCGTAACCACTACATGGTTGAGTACATGGTGTGTTTTGTGATGGTGACCACATTGTGTATGCAGCTAGGAAAATAAGATTAAAATAGGAAACAAGTGATGCCATCTGTAATAGATCTTGGTGGCATCAGCTTGTCTTCCTGGTACTGCCTGGTTTCTATTGCACTAAAAATGAGTTACTGTTGAGGCATTGTACAAGGCCACTTTGGCTGACAAAGTCATTGGTGAAAGACAGGTACATGGGATACAGGATAGTGAAATGATTTGTGAGATGGACACAACTGACTACTATACAATAATTGGCTTCATGAATGGAAAATTAATTAGTCTGGGGATCAACATAGAAAGCGCACTTTCTAGGTTCAAAGTCCAAATCTTGTGGTAGTTCACTTGGTGATATCTCTTCTTTTGTACAACTTGTGGTATCCATGTACGACACTTGATGAATATCGGCTTTACAATCTTCACCCATCTCTACAGTGTGGGTCGTTGCCACTGGCTTACACTGATAGAACTTACCGTTCTTCCCAGCTATATAGTTCCTATTACAGCCATGAAGTAGGACATCTTTTTGATAGTTCTGATCCCCAAGCGCGACATACAGTGACTTGTACCCCGTAGGTATCACACCACACTCACTCTCAGCCACTCCAAAGTCACATGATGGGCAACACTCTCCTTCTTTCACTCCAGTTGAGTAGCCATAACAGTCAAGCTTCTCTCCACACTCAATTTTCGTACAAGCCTCCCTTTTCAGCTGACAGCTACATATAGTGCAGGGGTCTGGCATCCACTGGGGGCCAAATGCTCCATAGTGCACACAGCCCCTGAATTTACACTTGCTGTTGTCACAGTTCATTGAAGAACAGGGTCCAGAGTGGTTTGGGTCAGTCACTGGATCAGCACAAGTCAGCACTTGAGAACACTCATCTCTGTCTGGAACTTTTTGCTGAGCTGGCTGTGGGAAATCTTTGATATCTAGGATCAGTGATTCTTGAGCTACCTCCCCTCTCTGATTCACTCTTAGATTCTTGGCTTTGACTTCTGTCAAGAAACATAAGCTAAGTACTGCCAGGGTTACTTGTATTGACTTCATGGCTCTCTTGCAGCTCAACTGTGTTACTCTCACTATAGACTGTCTTAGCTCAGTATGACTTATGTGTGTACTGTGTGTGTAAGCAGATACCTTTTATAGTAGTGAGATGATGTCACCCTGTAATTACTATGGCTGCTTCTGTGTGGGCATACTGCATATTATGGTGAGCCATAAACGGAACGTGAGTGGAGTACATGTACAGATTACTGTTTATGGGCTTCAATAGAGCTGTTTAGATAACCACACTCCTACACAGCGGGGGTTTGGGTGTGACCATGTATGGTCAGCCACTCTGGCTAATATGCAAATCCATGCACTATGTTGTATTGCATATAGCACCCTCATCAGCAGCAGTATTGAATCATGAGAATATCCTGATTACCAACAGTTATCCATCATTGAATATTAAATATCTCACATTACTTTTAGTTGAAGATATGTTATGAAAGGTGCACGCACTATTATAGAATCTGGTTTTCTCATACTTTGTCATTACTGAAGTACACTTCCATGTGGTACATCATAAATGGTACGTGCCCTGCCCAGATGTCAGTGAGAATTTTCCTGATAGCCACATAACCCTTGTATATAGTGCCTTGACTCAAGTTTGGCCAAAACTTTCAATGATTTAATGTATATTGTAATCTCATAGTGTACAAAATCAACACAATACTGCATAGTCGCATAAGACAGCTACATGTAAGTTGTAGTTCTGTACATAGTTCTTCAAATTTTCTCACAGATACCAGCACAGCTCTTTGGACGAATCTTCATTTCAACATTGTGGTAATACTTATAGCATCCTAAGTCTGATCCCTGTCCTAGATACCATGCCAGTCGATTCCACTGAGCAGCATCAGTATGTGGACCAGTTAAGAGAGCACCTGTGGCATAGCATGAGGTTCCATACCACCATCCACCCTGCCTGAGTGATGCACAGTTATACACCGCATTCTGGTCATTATCACTATTGTGTGTGCTGAATTGCTTGCCATTGTGGTAGGCCATTGCATCAAAGCCGCCTGGTGGTCCTTCAGCCCCTCCAATTTGTAAGCGATACTTGTCATTGGAGCCACTGACTTCAAAAGTGCTATAGGTCCATGTCATTCCATTTCCGTTATTATCTCGCAGGTCTATCATCAAATCAACATCATCTCTTGTAGTGAGGCAGTGAATATTTCGTAGTCCCAACCAGAACTCGGTGTTGAGACTGCCAAATCCATTTTCATAGTGATCCCAGGTACGATGAAAATTCACTAGTGAAACTATTGTCCTTTTTCTCCTCATGATCATAGTCCACCCCCCTCCTTCTGTATCCATGTCACACACCACTCGCATCGGAGGCTGAATTGATTCGCCTTCATTGTCATCATCGTCATCCGTAGAGCAAACATTGATCAGGTCGTATATTCCACTTGCTGAATTGTACAAATGGGCAAGCTTCCCAGCTGCTTGGGCCTGCATTAAAATGTATATTTAAAGGAAGTCTCTCACTCAAAATGAAAAATAGAAATTGCTAGGGCGTCAAAATATTGTGCATAATATTTTGGAGCATAGACAACACAAAGTTTTTTGGTTCAACTCTATGCAAGATTACTAACTCCTCACAGGCAATTTACCTGACAACAGTCGTAAAAACCTCTGATGTTGCAGTGGTTCTTGATCTCCACCGCTTTCTTCAGTGTTGCGTGGAATTCCTCAGTGCAGTTGCTAGCATTGTGGAAAGCACCTGCTTGAGCGATTAGAGCTAAAATGACTATGATTATCTGATCCATTTTTGCAAGAGTTGCACACTATTGATATATTCGGTACGCTCTATCTGCAGCTTGCACTATAGTTTTTGCTTCTTAAATATTTTAGCAGTCTTGTTTACTGGGATATTCTGGGGGTGTGAACAGATGTGTTGAGGTCCGCATTGGAATGTGAGGTTTTTACTGTATCCTTTGTGCTGAACGCAAGAATTAGTACAGAGAATATCTGTTAGGTTGTCAGGCTTCTGTTTTTAAATCCATCATTATGCAAATAGACTCTTTATTGACAGTATTGTTTGCTTGATAATATTAGGTACAGTAGGTATGAATCTACCGTTTATAAAATTTCCGGTTTTCAACACACTGGTAATAACTGATGGACTTGATTGGGAACATTTATGGAAGGCGAAGCCTAGAGCCGTTTTTTTTATAGGGCGATCATGCTTTGACCGTAGACATGCACGAGTGGTTGCAATGGAATGTCTCTGCATGTGCTAGAATTGAAGGTGGTCAGCTGGATATTGCATTTGTAGTAAGATTACCAGAGTCAGTATGTCTATCATTCCATTGCCCATCTCAAGCAAGCACCTGTTCTAGGTCTTATGTCGTAAACAACATAATATAGTTAGCCAGCCTCAAATATACTCCAAGTGGCCTAGACTGATAAGCACCAAAGCACCTTCTGAAACCTCAACCATCTGTGCAACTACTTGGTAAACTAGAGCTCTGTAGAGCACATACTCTGCAGTGTCGATATCAGAGAGCTCCATGCTAGCAGCACGCATGAGCCTGTTGACAACCTTTACCTATGTATTGTGCACATGAGCAGAAAGCACACGGTAGTGTCCATAGGTGTGGCCAACAGAATGAAGTATTTGCGATGTTCTTGGGCCTTGCGAAATAATTTGAAGCGTAATGAAGCCAATTTTTGGACAACATCAACAGATATGCTGTACTTATGAGTCGCTCAGACGCCCAGATCTCCAGATCTGGCGATTTTGTGCTGACGACAGAAAACAGATAACAGATAAAACCGATTACTTTACCCCTTGCACATGCGCACGGGGTAGCAACTCTGCTACCTAATGCACACATCTTTGTTTACTCCACGTACATTGCTGTATATCTATTGACTAATGTGGGCTGTTATCATAGAGTCGGTAGACTCTATAAGTAGGGATGGCCCGGATATGCCATATATGTAATACATTACAAATACCCAAATATCTCAAAATAGGTAATTTTGTGAAATTTCTAAGTGTGAAAATCAGAATCACCAGCAGATTGTGCATCTAACAAGACCAAGATCATTCATCAAAACAATTGTACACGTCAGAACCAGACGTTCAAAAAATAGGCCATTTGTCAATCTTTCTTCTTTCTTTCTTTTTCATTATCAGGGCTAACTCAAGACTGCCTCCACCGCTCATCTTACTTTGAGTATAAATCCACTCTATTTTGTAGCGCGCAGTGCAGTGGCACGCTAGTTTGGCGTTATCTCGACAGTTACGTAATAGTGGGTGTGTGCGGCGCATTATCGAATGGGTGATATTAGACACTAATACGCCATTTTGTGATATAATGCGCATGCTCGGAATATGTTGCCATGGTGAAGTCATGTGACAGCGCCTGGCCCTAGGCGCTAGGCGACCGAAAGTGTGCCTGGGCCTATGGGTTCGAGGCTAGTACATCGCTAGCGCGTGCAACGGCGCGCTGGGCCGATCATGGTTCAAGGCTCGAGGAGCGGTAAGGCGCTAGGTATAGGCGAGCTACTCGCTAGCGCTTGCAGCGCTAGTGCTACGCTGGATCGATCATAGATATGAAGGAACAAGGCTCGAGCAGCGGTATTAAAACGTACCGTAGAGTCAAAACGTAGTACAGATCATAAGCTATGCCGGACAGCTAGCTGCTGCCAACAGAACTTGGTTTTCTTCCTAAGCGGAAAAGTCACTTGGGCCGCCTAAAGCAGCCTTCTTTGTCATTATTATTAATATTATGAACGCAAGTTAATCGGAGGGGCGTGGCAAAGAATTTTGCACCTCCCATCTTCCATTTAATCAGAAGTTGTGAGCAAACCATGTAAGGTGGCATTGATAAATTACACTAAGTGCAATAAAAAAGAACAGAAACAAGTATAAAAACAATTGAATAAAATTGAAGAATGAAGTAGGGATGGCAGGATCAAAAAGTACACAAACAAGAGATAATCACATCTACTATACATCCCTACGATTGCTTTTTGAGGGGTGCAAAAATATCCAGTAATAACTATGATGCGATTGAATCAAAACTGATAAACTGAACCATCATGACAACTAGGGAACAACCTGCATGAATGTCTCCCACATACCGCACTCAACAAACACGTCAACCATGATTAATAGGTGCACAATAGTCGAGAAAAGCAAGCGTAGGGATGTATAGTAGATGTGATTATCTCTTGTTTGTGTACTTTTTGATCCTGCCATCCCTACTTCATTCTTCAATTTTATTCAATTGTTTTTATACTTGTAAGAGTAATATTGTCATATCAGTATTAAGGCAGAGTACTGTTCTTAATGCCCACTGTTCATCAGATGACATAGGTATGAAGAGGTTATTAATTAAATTACTGTACACTGCTGAGGGTTAAAAGGTTAATGGGTATTTGGGTGGGACGTTAGCACAATGCATGTATGTGGCATAGTTCATTTCCTGTGATGATTGCTCATGACTTACAATAGCACAGAAAAATAGGGATTTTTTAGTAACGTATCAACATAATATGCATCTAAGCTATCATTATTGGAAATTTGATGGGAAAATATTTTTTTGTGTAGAAATTCGGCTATGTGTAGATAGCTATTTTAATATTTTTATCTGGATTCAACGTTACTTTTTGAGACATTGCTCGTCTTGGCTGTAGGGTTGGCAAGATTTTGGTCGAATCATCATATCGACATCCTGGTAATAAATGCGTTCAGAGGTTCCATCGTACCACATAAGATATCTTCTTTCATGTGAACCTGTGAGTCTAATCCAATCACAATTATTATACCACCAACCTCCACCGCCAATGATATAAGCACAATTAAAATGGTAGTGAAGGTCATTATCATCATCAACTGTTGTAAACATCATTCCATTACAAGTTGCCATTGCATCGTAGCCATCTTGTGGGCCCTCTGCCTCTCCGATGTGCACGCGGTACTTTTCGCTGGGACCGTCCACCTTGAATTTACGATAGATCCATGTCATTCTACTTCCGCCTGCTTGTCGGAGGTCAATTAAAAGGTCAACATCATCTCTTGTCGTGAGGCAGTGGATATTTCTTAATCCAATCCAGAACTCGGTGTTCAGGTTTCCAAATCCTTCTTCGTATTCATCCCAGGTTCGGTTGAAGTCCACATGGACGTTGATGTTTTTCCTTCGACGCAGGATCACAGTCCAGCCTCCTCCATCAGTGTCCATATCGCACTTTACATGCATTGAGGTATGAGGTAGAGCATCACTTGAGCACACGTTTCGGATGTCATATACTCCGCTTGCAAAGCCATGTGGGTGGACGAGTTTAGCTGCTGTAATAGCCTATTTATGCAGTGTATAAGTAGCAAAGAGTTGTAATTAGCTATTAGGATCACATTTTACTTGGTATACCCCTTCGCCAGTATTTAAGTATTATACCGGGAATGTACAAGGACTTGAGCTTACCTCACAACAATCATAGAATCCTTGGATTCTGCAACTCTCCTTTGTTTCTAGAGTCTGATTAAGTTGAGACTGGAATTCAGTTGTGCAATCGTTAATGTTTGTAGCTGATATAGCACTAATTATCGTCACAGCTAAGAGAACGATGAGTATCTTCATGTCAATTGCTGTTGTAGCTTTTCTTACTAAGTATATATCTGTATGCACGGGACCTTAGTTTCTGCTATAGCCACTATCAGCAAAATTATACTCAACGTTATGCATTGGTTTGCATCTTGTGGTACAATAATGTACGTCATTTCTTGTATCTTGACGTATGTTTAGACAAACTATACACACTACTGAGGTTATCTGAAGTACACATTAACCACCTAGTGCATATCTGATAGCCTTTGGTAGTATGAGGTTAGGTATAGCTCAGGTACCTAATTTAGCATAGTACTTGCACAGTGACCTCTAATTAAGTTTAAATTCTTGCTGCAAAGGTAGTATGGAGAGTTACTGTATAGTCACTTGTGTCTGTCTGTCTATTCACCTGTCGGAAGTGTGTGCATGTATATCTGCTGGTGATAACAGTCGTCACCAGTAGACCATATCATTGAATAGAGTTGTACTTTAAACAGATAGTAGTTATAACATCACAAGAGCACCGATAATTTCTGCTAATTAACTTCTTACCATAATTCCTTATCTCTATACTCTTATTAGTTATCATAATATTATATTGATGTGATAGTAAAATAATTATTGATCTTCCAGTAATGAGTACAAGTAGTTGCAAGTAACGTGTGAGTTGCATGCTCGCTTTATAGTAAACACAATAGATATGTATAGACTAATAAGAGCATATTATTCAGTATTAAATTTTTTGTATGCACCATAATGATCTCAATACTATGTAAACACGTTTGTCACAGTTGGGTTCAGTGTCCAGTATTACAATCACTGTTACCCTGTGAGCATGATTTTGGCCGTATCTTTATATCAACATTGTGGTAGTAATCATAGGTAGTGATACCTCCTGGAGTACCATCATGCCATAAGAGACGTTGCCATACTTGATTATCAGTGTGGGGACCGGTGAGTTGACTGTGATAACAACCATTGTACCACCAACCTCCTTTCCATCGTTGTGCACAGTGCTCATTTGTATTATCATTGTCATTATCATACGTACTAAATGGCAGTCCGTTGTGATAAGCCATTGCATCATGGCCATTAGGTGGGCCCTCTGCCTCTCCGATGTGTAGCTGATACTTTTTATTAGAACCATCGACCTTGAATTGATGATAGATCCAAGTCATTCCATTGCCATCGGCTTATCGAAGGTCAATCATCAAATCAACATCATCTCTTGCAGTGAGACAGTGAATACTTCGTAGTCCCAACCAAAACTCAGTGTTGAAATCACCAAATCCATTCTCATATTCATCCCAGGAGCGAGTAAAGTTCACATTTGCAAATATATTTCTTCTTCGTCGCAAGATTACAGTCCAGCCTCCTCCATCTGTCTCCATATCACACCTCACTTGCATTGGAGTCTGTACTGGAGTTTCGCTGGTGCTATCACCTGAGCAGACATTATTGATGTCGTAAACACCACTGGCAGAACTGTGCAAGTGGACCAGTCTAGCAGCAGTTCGGGCCTGAAATCGTAAATGTAAATTAGTTCTCTGAATTGTGTGCTATTTTATTAGCCTCGTCCCCAGGCCACTCCCACGTTTTCATTGAAAACGTGGGAGTGGCCTGGGGACGAGGTTACTATTTTATTTGAACCACTCTTATACCTATTTCAACCAAGGCATACATGAGGAGTAGATTAGATAGGAGTATTGAACTACATGTACATGCAAACGTGTTCCGGGAGCCCGATGACGTAGATAATACATGAGTAAATGAATCTGAGGTCATGTAGGTGAGTGGAGCAGGTGCATCCCACCCAGGCCACCATAGTACCAGCTGCACTATACAATTGTACAGCTGCAGTCTGCATTTACATAACACCCACTTAAAGTACAAGATGTTGATAGCGCATGTCAGCCTTGATTACAATTTGTCTATGTCATCCTACCGGAATGCTATTGCTACGTTTGTACTGTAGTTCAACACTCCTATCTAATCTACTCCTGATCTCATATACAATGCCTATAGCAGAGAAAGTATAGTACCTCACAGCAGTCGTAGAATCCCTTGATCTGGCAGTGGTTCTTCACTTCCAGAGCTTGTTCCAGCAAAGAATGGAATTCAGTTGTGCAATTTGTTTCTATCGGCCTAGCATTCACAGTTGCTATTGTAACAGCCACAAGCAGTTGTATGAAAAACGTCTTCATCTTGGAGATTGAGGGTGTAGTGGCAACTTATTCTCAAGACTCATTTTTGGTGGGCTTTAAATACATGCAATGGCATGATCTGGCTGATGACTATACATATTTTCATGACGTATGTTAGTACAAGTTCACTACATCATCAAAACAAGTTATTGTGTCAGTCGCTAAGATGCGAGTGCATAGTTCCACTTTGATCTCCTTATCATTATTCTCTGTGATAGTATGATCATGCATAACAGTTTGACACAGTTATTCTTGCTGACGTAGGACAGCTCTAGTGTTTAACATGCACTATAATTGGTATTGTTGATTGCTAATTGTCACATGGTACAATAAAAAGGTAGTATAGTAGCAGCAGTATTTCTCAAGAGCTATGCTTTGATAATAAGGGCACTACAAATTGGATCATAGTTTCCCGTCCACCGCCCGCATGCCTTTCGAGCCACTGCCAACTTTTTCTATTATTGTACTTATCTTCTATTAAAACGAAAATATTGATGACGTAATTAAAAATTTCAATATTATTTACGGTGTGTTCCATGTGCGCTTGAGTTGCAAGCTGAGTTTGTGACATCAATGGCTCAGTCAGTACTTGCTCACTGCAGTTCTCACTCTGCATGATGATCGCTATACTCGTGAGTAGCTTCATTCATAGTTCTAAGACTGTGCTTGCCATGTCAGCTGAAGATGGCAGGATTCAGAGGAGGTAGGACACGCTTGACCTTTGGCTAATAGTTCATTAATTAAATTGCTAGTATAGGCTTTTGTGAAGGATTTCAGAGAATATCGTTGTGATTTTCGAACTCAGCACTATTGATTTAGTGGGGAGCCCCTCTTAGTTAGCACTGTAGAGCAATTTTTAGGTTCTTGGAATGTTAATCAAAGCGGCTAATTGACATTCCAAAGACTTAAAAAGTGCTCTATAGTGCTAACTAAGAGGGGCTCCCCCACTAAATCAATAGCGCTGAGTTGGATAATCACAACGATATTCTCTAAAAACCTTCACAAAAGCCAATACTAGGGATTTAATTAGTGAACTATTAGCCAAAGGTCAAGCGTGTCCTACCTCCTCTGGGCAGGATTAGCTCGAGTCATGTACCCTGGCGGCCATTTGTGGGGTATACCACATCCGGTAGTAATGAATAATGAACAATAAAAATTTAACCACCCACCCGCATGCGACGGCCAGGACGGGAAACAACTATATAATTTGCAATGGCCTAAAGTGCAACTTTATGCTGTAGCAAGGGCTTATCAAGCTGCCAAAGTGTCATAACGCCTTCATGTACTCTATTTACACATTACAAACGTGCATCTGACCCACTTACCTACTGAACCTTGATTATGGTGATTATAACACATGCATCAATGACACTAGCTCCTTTTGTACATATAGGTAAGGATGTTGAGGAGGAACAGAAGAGAAGCGAGAGCGAGTCAAATGTGAAAGGTTAGTAGTAATACAGAAGTTATAGGTGGATGTTTGACATGCTTTTCCTATAGATGAAAGTTCAGAGGTGCAGCAGAATGAAGAGCCATTCGAAACTCTTAGTGTGTCTGCTACTCTTGAAAGTATTGAAATTGAACTATACAAAGTAAGTAACATCACAATATTATTATTTTTCGTGTAAAGATGTATAATATTATTATGCCATGACATGCAGGCCTCGCCTAATAGAACTTTGACGGATCAGAGAGATTCAGCAGCCTCGCTGGCTAAGCTCACCCTGAAGAAGTTTGAAGCTGGTACAAAGATGGTAAGCAATGGTGAAATGACTGCCACTGTTAGCATGGAAGACTGCCTACTGGACGATGGTAGGCCAGAAAAGAAGAATGGAATTACCAGGTATACACATCCACTGAGAAATGACATATTGCTTTTGATACCGTGGATATTTTTAAAGTATTAATTTGCTATGATATGTGATTGACTTTCAGGCTAATTGAAAGAGCATCAGATGGTAATGATAGTAATTTCAATCAAGATCCTCTCATTGACTTTAAACTTACCAAGTCTGAGACTAATAACACAACAGGTTTGGTATTATATTATATACGTTGACCTCATAAACATATTAAGCTATTTACACCATAGTGGAGGCTAATGTGAATAACGTTAAGGTTCTGGTTGACCTTCCTTTCATTCTGATGTTGAAAGACTTTGCAATAGAATCCATCAAGCCACTGACATCGCCACCTGAAAACAATGAAATGGATGAGTCTGGGGATATCGAAGTAGAGGATGCGGGATTGTTGCCATTATCACCAACACCTGCTTCCCCTACTGCATCTGAAACTTTCAGTCCTGTGCGTTCTAAGGAGGCATCACCTAGTACTAAGAGTAGTGAGGAAAATTTAAGTCAAGGAAGGGTCACCGTCTCTGCTAAGATCAAGAAACCTCTGATAGCTTTACTAGAAGATGCTGATGATAGAAAGTCAAGAGCTTTAGTACTCAGCGTAAGTATAATCCCTGTTTATGCAAATCCTGTATCAGTATCAATCATCTATTTGTCAGTGAGTGGTGTACTGTATCATGTTTCTTTCACAGACTGATAGTGTAGCGTTTATCATGCGAAGCCGTGGAGGCAATGTAAATATCAACTCATCCATTGGCAAGCTCCTCATCTGTTCCTCTACGACAGATAACCTCAGAAATACAGCTATTAAGGTTCATTTGCTAGTCATAAAAATGTTTAATTTTTATGCCTATTGCTATATAAACTTGCAGGTGTTAGCTCCTACGAGTGGGCCAATCTCTGCTTCATTTGATGCATTTGACAAATCTGGCACGGAGATTGATGTACATGTTCCTTCACTTGCTTTTACCTTCTCTCCTACAACTGTCAGGCTCATTCTCAAAGTGGTCAACTCACTTCAACCAGACTCAAAAGTATAAATAAACAGTATAGTTTTGTACTTTTATTCATGCATGACTGAGAAAGTTTGGAGTATAGTCTACAACTATAAAGATCATAAGATGAGGGATGAAAGGATCTTCTTACCTATAATTCCCGCATAAAATTTTTAATGTGACCTGCATTTGCTCAATTCATCACAATTTTTTACAGGAAACAAACATGGAAATTGGTGAAACAGCTCCTAGAGATCTATGGATGCCAAAGCCATTGGATTTTTCTCATTGGTACTTTCATCGTGATGACCAGCCTAAGATTCTTACACTAATCGAAGGAAGCTCTGTTGACATTGCTAAACGTGACCCTACCGACACAAAGAGCGAATTTGTAAGTGATTGAAGCATCTTGATATTCAAACCCATTCACTAACTGTACGTGTTATTATTCAGATGAGGCTACATGTGGAAAAGGTGAACATTGTTGTGGAACAAGAGCTCCCTGATGGGAAAACCTACCCTGTAGTTGCCATGACTCTGGGCAAGTACAAGAGAGAGGCAGTTGAAATGAATGTGCAGAATTGGAGCGGTGATGTGAGTTTCAATTCAAATGCTAAGTACTGTTACAGTTATAGTATCCCGGGGGTAAGTATCGAGCACTTAGGTGCTCTCCATAGCATTCTTGTAGCCAAAACAAGCACCTGAGCACTTACCCAGGCTCTGAGTGGGCACTTACCTATGACACTGCAGTAGTCACTTTGTGCCACACTAACTTGTCTGTTTTTTCTACATCATGCAGCTAATGGCTAAGGCAGAGTTGACACTGGAGGCATCTTACTACAATCTCTCTCATGATGCTTGGGAGCCAATCCTAGAACCAGTGGTAGACCCTGATGATGAAAGTGTTTATACACCATGGACTTTACAAGCTGAGGTATTATAATATTATGCATGCTACTATTGTGTTCAGCTACATGTATATTAGGTATAATAATTATTAAAGTTTATATGATTTATGTGTTGAATGTTATATATGCAGGTTCATAAGCGCAAAGCACTTGTTCGTAAGGAAAGGATTGAGTCAGACAGTGATAAACAAAGAACTTCAAAAGATGACGATGATCTACCAGCACAGATGGAGATATTGATTAGCTCACAAACTGCACTCCAGCTCACTGTTACCAAAACATCGCTGCAAATATTGAAAGGCCTCATGAATGCTTACCAGGAAGACATCACAATGATAAAGAAAGAGCTGAAAGATGAGACAGATGCTTTGGCCCCTGAAATGCAGAGAGCCGTATTCTTCATCACAAATGAAGTGAGGACCGTTAGCTGTTATTGTCATTTCGCTTTCAAGATTTGGTGTGTTATCTTGATTTTGTAGCTTGGTAAGGGAACTACTGTTTCTGTGAAACCCAAAGCAACACTAAAGGTAGGTATCTAACCTTGTGCTTGCTGCATGCAAGCAAACACAATTTAATTTAATAGATTATCTATATGGGCACTGCAGGTGCATGGAGGATATCTGTCTAAGCTACAACCTGGTAGCCGTGTTCCCTTGCATCCTGTGGACGAAGTCCCTAAAGTTATGCCTGGTGAACTCCTCCCTCGTTCTACCCACCTAAAGCGAGCACATATCGTCACACTCGAGGTAAGATGGTAATCCTTCTTGTACAGGTCACAGTACCTGAGATGGTAATCTTCGTGCCCAAATTCAGCTAAACATGTTCAAATCTGTGGATGTAATTCTTGGTACCAGTGACCTTGTGTACTATCCCGTGATTCCCGTGGAAGCAACTCAAAAGAAGAAGAATTCTGTTACCTATGGCATTGTGGTGGAGATCAGCAAGAATGTCACGGACAGTATTCCATTAGTCACAATTAGGTCACCAGTCAAGGTTGGTTAACTGCATGATATTGAATATCTCCTGGCAAAATAATTGTGTACTGTAGCATTATGATGTGTTTTTCCCCTAGATAATGAATCATCTTGATGAATCGGTGATTGTCTACTGGAGCGAAAAGGGTGAGGCTGTTTCAGCTTCTCAAATCGGATCTGTGACAAAAGGACAAAGTCTACCTGTTCCCTTCACCTGCCTTCACTCTCCCCAAGGTGGATTCTTCCTCCAGCCAAATTTACAAAAGTGAGTCTCTTTCCATAGCTACTCATGAAAAAAAAATCCTCCAGATATGAGCACTGTTTTTAGGCAAGATATACTTGCATGTGCATGTTCTTAAATATTTTATTTGGCTGTAGCTCTGGAATGAGTGATCAACCCATAAAGCTGGACAAGTTGGATGACCCTCAGGTTATGGAGCTTGAGTGCTACAGCAAGACTCGAGCAGTGGAAGGACAGTCAAGGTGTAAGGCTTTCTACATACACGTGAGTATATTCTTCCTCCTCCCCAAATCTCATATCAAAATTTTTGACCAAATGCATTACTTTTCAATTAACTCTTGTACATACACAGGCTGGTATTAAGAAAGAGAAGTACAGCAAGAAGGCTCCCGTTGATCTATCAAACAGAAGCCACCACATCATCAGCCTGCACTACCCTCTAGTATTGCAGAACATGCTACCGTTTCCCATCGAGGTGACCGAGAACAGTAGTAGCACGGAGAAGAGGTCCCTCAATCCAGGAGAGTTGACTCACTACAGCCACATAACCATCATCAATAACCCAAGGTTCTTAACCACTGTAAGTCTCATAATTGCATTTATACTCTTCTTTGGACTACTAAAGCATAAACACAAAGATTGACAGATCTTTTACCTTCTAAAACAATTTGAATTCCCATCCAGTTTTCACTCTTTGTTGTATTCCCTCCATGATTTTCGCAGCTCTCGTATGGAGGACTGAACTGGAATGGTGAATTTAAAGTGAACGAAAAGTGTCGTGAAAGGACCTCGTTTAGCGTTCAGCCTGAAAAGCTGTCAGATTCCTCGAGCTCAGCATCTCCTGGGCATCAGCTGCTTAGTGGAGAAACTCATGACCTAGTCGTGCAGAAAGAGGTCAAGGGAACTTGGCATCTCTCCATCTTCAGCCCCTACTGGATGATCAACAAGACCTCTCTTATACTACAGTACAACGTTAGTCAGCTCAATTTAATGCATAACTTACCCATGCACTAGCACTAGCTGTTATAATTGATTTATTTGCTCAGGGAAAGCACTCCAATTCAATTATCACTCATCCGCCAGACATGGCTATTGCACTTTTTGCCAATGAAAAGGTAAGCTATGCTAAGCTATATCATATTTAAAATCAATGCTAAATTTTGTTCTATAGACACGTGTGAGGGTTGTAGTTGATGAGAAGAAGCAGCTGACTACAGAGTGGTCTGACGGGTTTTCACTGGATGCAGTCGGCAGTGAAGGAATTTTCAAGTGTGAGGTTCCAGACACTAATCATGTATACCAGGTACTGGCATAAAAAATAACTACTATAAGTATTTAAATTTATTATTGTGTGCATGCATGGTGACATCTCTCTATGTAGCTTGGTAGCACCGTTCATATGTCAGGAGGAGCTTCTTCCAAGACTGTTACTCTTTCTCCACTCTTTATGGCATACAATAAAACAAAGGTAGTCAAATATCCTATACTTCATATTGTTATACTGATCACTACATGTACCTGAATGCATACAGGATGAAATCTCATTCCGAATGGATGTGCCAATGGAGGGGGACAGTGTGGATGAGGAAACTGGAAGACATGACACAATGATAACTGTGCCACCCAACAAGGTATTCAATGATAGCTATATGGATTATTCATAGCTCAGTATGGCTTTCCATTATGAATTTGCTCAATATAATATTATTATGCCATAGCTCCTGCCGTTCTGGCCTCAATCTGGAGTCAGTTTAATGAGTCTATCAATAAATGATTCCACAATGTCTCAAGTCACCCGTCCTTTCAAGTTCACTGAGACTGCCTCACTGCTTCTCCGAAGTGACAACACGGAGGTAAATTTTAATAGTGTGTGAAGTTGTATGTTAAAATGCTTCAACGTGCTTGCATGCAGATTCCTGCAGTGGTTGTTGATGTACAAGTAACTGGTTCGGCTAACATCATCACATTCAGCCCATACTACATTGGCTCTGTGCCACTTTTGCTTGTTAATGATACCGATTTCACCATTATGTTAAGACAGGACAGCAAGTGAGTAATTAGAGCATGCTAAGTACATGATAGACACATACATGTGGCTAAGTATATAGTTTACTGCATGATTTTGAAAATGGGAACTTATTATGTTTACAGGAAAGAGCAGAAATCGTATCCCCTTTTACCCTATCAAACCCTTTTCTACACTTGGGATGAGCCGTCTGATTCACACTCCCTATCGTGGTGGTTCCATACAACCAAAAAGGAACCTTCAGTGCACACTATATCACAGAAGGTTAGTCATGTTTAAATAAATCTCGATACGTAGGTGATCCAGTACTGAATATGTATCTGGGCACTATTGTTCTCGCAAGTACTTAAGCTGACACTTATGTGCTTGCATGTGTGTGTATAAATTTCTTGTCATTGCACGCAGGACGGAAATGGACGGTTTCCTTTTCCCAAGCACTTAGAACGGGGATCTACTTCCAGTATCACCAGTGAAGGAAGTGGTGTAGCAGAATCCTCACCTGAACATGTAGATGCTGCACTGAAAGGTATTAGTTAAAGAGTAGCGAATAAAGCTTTCTGAGGAGTACTTTATGTTTCCTGAAAAGCAGTGGGACTACTTTTGGACATTTTACTATTATATAGATATCAAAGAGGAAGAAGGAAGTGATCTTGAAACAGCAGGAGAGTTTGATTCTTCACGAGAGATTGTGTTGGATGGGAACCCAGAGAGAGGAAGAACAGAGCCAGACTTCTCCATCTCAAAGACTGTAAAGAAGTTTAGTGTACGAACAGTTGGACGTGTGGCAAAAGTCATCAAACAAGTATCTAGATCTGGTCCACTAAGACGAAAAAAGTAACATTTAATTATCTTTTCTTCACAGAAGTAGCTATTTTACATTTTTTTATACTTGACTTGTTATAGGAGGCCCACTACTGGATACTGGGTGTCATTTCAGGATGGTCTCCAGCGGACTGTACTCTTTACTGCTAGTAAGGGTGTCAGTGACCATGTTTTGATGGGCAACAGGACTGAGCAGCCAAGTGTTGATGTTACCCTATCGCTGATTGCTGTGGGGCTTTCTCTGGTCAATGATGTAAAAGGAATAGAGATTGCGTATATTGGTATTCCTCAGTAAGTGAAACCCTTGTGATCAATTTTTGATAGTTATACTGCATGCTACCAAGGGCTTATCACCTTCGTCGGCTCGATAAGCCCTTGATGCTACTGCATACATTTTAAATTGCTAGTACTGAAGATTTATTCTTTGAATTGCTACAGTCTGAGTCCCCTCTGAGAATTTTGGCTATATCTGATATAATATTATCGGTGAATGAATTTCTATTTACAGGTCAGCCCTTCACTGGGAGATTGAGAAGCGAAGTAACCGTTACAAAGGTGTATCACGTGAACTGAATGTCGAGTTGGAAAAGTTATATGATGAAGCAAAGAGTGAGCCAAAGCATGATTTTACTGCAGTTCCTAACACAGAGCTCAAGGTATGCTGCTGTAGCTACTTGTGTCTTGTAGTTTGTAACTTTTATAGAGTCCACTCCTTTTAGGTGGACTTCAGAAATTTGGACAATATGAAACTGATAGAGAAAGGCAAGGCAAAGAAGCTTCGTCGCCTTCACATGGAGGGTCTGCGATTTGAACTGTCTGTCTGTGAGCACTCAATAACCATGGAAGCCAAACTTAATGAAGTTCAGGTAATGAGTAATGTAAATCTCATGTATTATTCATTACTGACTCGTACCATTAAATGTGCAATGTAGATTGACAACCAACTTCGTTTCTCTCCAAATCCAACAATACTCTACTCATATCCACCTCCTCCTGAATTGGCATCTAAATTTGGTAATTTAATGATTTCAGCTACTCTACTTATCCCTTGAGTTAAGGTGCACATTATGTTTAATTGTAACAGCTCCCAAGCCATTCATTGATACTATGATCATTCTAAGAAGGTCTGAACACTCGACGGAGATACAGTGAGTATGAAATGTGTATATTGGAATGCTAGTTACTTTGATGCTTCTGTGTTAATAGGCTGCTGCAAGTTTTAATCCAAGAGATGGGAGTGAATATTGATCTCAATTTTGTCCTCGCCATTGCTGGACTCTTTGGTGGCCTTCCCAATATGCAAACTGATGTTAGTTCCTTATTAAAATGTCTTCTCAAATACATACTCGTTGGTTTGGTCCCCACAATAGGCCGAAATCATCAGTGAAGACATAGAATACGCTGACAAGCAGTTAGTGGAGACTAAGTTGGCACAGGTATCTATTGATGCTGCTTTAAATTTGTTATTTACTTTATCTGTGTTTATTAGGTCACTGCAGCATCCTCTCGGATCTACTTCAACTTCCTTCACTTGTCTCCTTTGGATGTGAGTTTCAGTCAAGTGTATTTTGTTTTTCTGTCATCAAGAGCATATCCGCTGATATCTTATTGGTGTCACTCAACTTTAGATTCATCTGAGCTTCTCACTGGATCGTGATCCAGAACTTGATGAGGAGAGTAAAGCTGAATCAGAGGGCAACATAATCATCAGAGGAATCCTCAGTATCCTCAATCACTTTGCCTCCATAATTGGCAGTGCAAAGGATGCTGAACTCAAGTACGTAATCACTATGTAGACATAAGACATTTGTTGAACAAATGCCTAGTCTTGTAGCTATTGTAATAGCATGCAGGCAATCATGTACAGTGGATACTTTTTTCTCAGATTGGGATATTTCCAATTGGAGAACGTTGCTTTGACAAACAATGCTCTTGTGGACCGCATTACCAAGCACTACGTGCAACAGGTTTGCCAGCCAGTGGACACATTATATGCCTGAGCTCAACACTGCTTTTAATTATTTTGTACCATATTGTTTGTATAGGCTTTGTTGCAAGTGTACAAGATCTTATTTGGTCTGGAAATGTTGGGGAATCCTGTTGGATTCGTTACAGGACTCAAAGATGGTGCGGTTGGTCTTTTCTATTATCCTATTCAGGTGAACGAATCTTGATGCTTTGCGAAAGTTGTTAATTATTGAGTCTATATATCACACGTGATTTAATTTTATTATAGGGAGCAGTATTGGGGCCTGGTGAATTCTTTCAAGGTCTTGCCTTAGGTGGACAACAGTTCTTTGCTGGCACTATTGGTACATGGTAGAATATTATTGTAATAATTCATAATTATGCATCTGATCAAACTTACTTTGCTATAGGCGGAGTTAGTGGTGCCCTTGGTAGGATAACTGGAGCTCTGGCCAAAACCACGACAAAGTTGACGCTAGATGAAGACTTTCAAGAGGAGCGAAAGAGAGCTGGGGCAAAGGGGATTGGTCAGGGATTGGAAGGAGCTGCCAAGGTAGATTTTATCACACTAACTATTTCCAAAAATTCATGACTTTCTGCAATGTAGGGTGTGTGGGCCGGAGTGAGTGGTCTTGTGACACAGCCAATCAAAGGTGAGTATGATTGTAAAATTTAGAGCACTCACTAACTTTGTGAAAGAAGCTTCTATACACAACAAAAGACCGGCTACCTTGTATCTAAAAGTGTGCTATCATATATCTAGCTCACAGCAATCGAGATGGAATGCTATCGCGCTCACAATTGTACATTAACTCCATTCACTAGATTTGCACACAATTTAGTACAGGGAAAAATAGTTATTGCAAGTTATGATAAAACTTATCTGGGGGACAATAACAGTATTATGACTTTTGATTATGATTTCTCTTTCAGGAGCTCGCAAACGAGGAATTTTGGGTGTCTTTACTGGTCTTGGAAAAGGAGCTGTTGGATTGTTTCTGCGTCCAGCAACTGGTCTTCTTGATCTTACGAGTGCTACCCTCACTGTGGTACAAAAGTAAGTGCTAACTTGGTTCATGCATTGAGAATTCATGTGCAATGCATAATCATTATTGTTGTGATACTGTTGCAGGAAGACCCAGATTGGAGATTATGAGGTGGAGCAGATCCGCACAGCTAGGTACATTGGTCCAGAAAAGGCACGTTATTCTTACGATATTTACTCTCCAAAGGCTAAACGCTCTATTCTCTGTAGATTGTGTATCCGTTTTCACCTCACATGTCAACAGGAAATGCCCTCTTTTTGGTAAGTAGCTAAAGACTATGATAGAAGCATTGGACCAGATATGTTATAATAGTATACCATGCCTATTTGCTTATGCAGAATTACGACAGTGGACGTTTGGTGGACACAGACATCTTTTTTGACTATGTGGAACTTGTAGAGGAACCCTTGAAAGCCTTACTCATCACAAACAAGTATATACCGTTATTATTGATGTGATGTGTATGATCTTATCCTTCACTTTTTTGCTGTATAGGCGGTTTGCTATGATAAGGTACAGTGCTGTCCGTGGCAAGTGGGACGATGATCTTATCTTCAGCTTCCAGAACCTTGATAAGCCTACAACTTTCAAAGGCAGCGTAATTACCATGGACATTTGGGAAGAGGGAATTGTGAGTTAATTACAATAATAGTCTCGGGAAAAGATGGCCCACTTAGTCTGAGGATTTTTTCTGCCCATCCCCTAGTTTTCCTTTATTTCTTGCTGAGATCTAAAACTATTGAAAAGAGGGCCCACCTAGGATTCTGTTGTCTAGCAAGCCTTAGGAAGTGGTGAGACTGATTTCATGATAACTAGAGCTCTGTACCCCATGCGCTAGCTCTGTAGCCACTGAAGCGTAGTATTGCAACACTGAGGCAAAGGTGTTTCATGATTTGACGATCCTTTCCAACACTGAACTTGAGCATGCGCAGTCGCATCAGCATACTGTTGTGCTAAAAGAGTGGGTGTGGTCGATAAACCACAGGCATACTGAACAGAAAATGCACGTTTTATAGCACTAATAAGCCTTTTTGAGCAATTTGAAGCGCATACAAACCAGTTTTTCACCAATATCTACCAATTGGTTATGCTTACAGCATGCACATCTGATACCTAGAACACGAGATCTGGCGATTTCGTGCCGATGACAACAACGACAGACAGACAAACCTCCTACCCTTTGCACATGCGCACGGGGTATTAATATGCACAATCATAATCGTACAAAAAATAGTAACACTGCATGCTTGATTTTCTTGTTAGGGATTTGGTTTCCTTGGAGGAGGGAGGAAAAAGGACACAAAGACACTGACAGTGCGGACTCCAAAACTAGCAGAGTGCACCTCAACACTTATCAATCAAGCCTTTGAAGAATATAGAACCACTGTGCAGAGGTTTGAACAATGAGTACTATGTCATTAGATATTGTATTTTGTATTTTATAACACTTTTCTTAGTACAATCCCTAGCTGTTAGTAGCTATAATACCTAATGGAATGCAAGAAAAAATAATTACGATAATAATAATATTATTATTAACTTTTGTACGATTTTATGGTACATGTATTTGTCGTCATACTCTACATTAAAATATATTCTTAGAACGCAAGTTTTCTTGTATACTAATTAGAATCTGATCTTGCATTAAACACGGTATAGTCTACCAGTATTAATGAAACGCTATAGTGCAAACCCTCAGCATAGAGTGTATGTGTTCAATGTCATTGTTGCTAGATAAGCCACACCCACTAACAGCTAGGTGTTTACTCCAAGACTATTGTTGTTTTAATTATTGTGTACACGTACTAACAGTTGTGACGTGTGTACTCAAATGCACAGATGACATGTTATTGTGTGAAATACAATGAAAGTCAGTATAGAAATCTTTTTTGGGGTAGCTAGTGAGATTGTGCAATCTTTATTTCTCAGTAACTGTGAACGTCATTAATTTGGGCAAGTGAATAAGAAAGGTGATAGCTACATTGTTATCTAGCTTGTACCTATCAGCAATATGACTAACGATATTGATGGTAAGTGTATAGAATTTGCTTATGATTATTATGTTTACGTACCACATTGTCATACTATCATAAAGGGGTGTCCATAACTACAATGCTAGACTCTATAGAATCTGATACATACCAGGTCCTACTAGTTCTATCATCAATCTTCGGGAATTATAGCTTTGATGTTATGATACCAACACTGCATGCACAACAGTCTAGGGACTATGAATTGTGATCTATAGATGTGGCCATTGCAGGGCAGTGCAGTGTTGCTCAATTTCTTTTGTATACTAATGAGGTAGCTAGCTATACACTCTATACCCATAACTTGCGAATACTGATTCTCTACAGCATGACCACAAGGTCCACCACATTGACCTCTTGTCTGATGCTGTGGCAAGCTTGAGTAACTACTATTATATACCTGATTTCCATTCTAATCAGTCTCCATGCATAGTATAATAATATTATTAAGTATCAAGAAGGGTACACGTGGGATCTAGATCTGTGACGAGCCTGCCATGGTAGTATACATGCATGGTATCCAATTATAATGATATGAATATAATAATAACATACTATAGTTATTACTGAATGATCCTATTCCCTGGCACACACTCGGCAGTGTATCATCAATTTTCTCCCTTGGCCAACTGCACCGATTTTAATTTTTCCCAGCTAAAAATGTTCAATCTTGCAAGGAGAATATCAGGAGCAGTATGCCTGATCATATCGATTTCAATACTGGTACTTCTACTTTGTGTGCTAAAGGCATACAAGAGTACTTTGCAGAGGTTGATCGTATACCATGCAGTGCTAATAACACTTCACCAACTTTGTAATGTCTTACAACTTGAACACCAATTCAACTACGGTAACCATGGACAATCAACTGTGTGCAGTATCTTGGGTGCTTCTTACATGTACATAGATTATGCTGGTTACACTTCTTCTGCCAGTATCATTACTTACTTACTTTCTCAGGTATGTTAAGGCCTGGGTCCAGTAAAATTTGAATTGAGGATGTGCCCTGATGACAACTTGGGAATAGATCATGGACTGAAGCCCAAATGATAATCATAGTATGGCCTCATTACCTCTAGCATGTAAACCAATAATCATATCAAGAAGTTGGTGATCATTTGCTCAAGCTCACACTTTTTCACACAAATGACACATTCAGTCAATGTATTATCTCTATGGAAATAGATTTGTTCTTTGCCATTTTCTGCTTCCAGGTGCACCATATAAAAAAAAATAGGCCAGCATCACTTTCTTTGCATCACTAGCTATGCACCAATACCAAACATACAAGTAGGAGGAGCTTTGTCTCTCTGCCGATTTTGCGCAAAAATTTTATATTAGCATATATGGAAAAATCGGGAGTGTCCCGCTTTTCCGCGTTAATATCTCGAGTACAGAGGCTTGCAAGAAAAAAAATAGGGCACCATCAGGAACCTGAAAGAACGGAGATTTACAGGGAACAGGAGCGGTGATCTCATCTATTATGGCCTTTCTGCCGATTCTTTCAGAAGCTGGGACATTCGAAAATCTTCCTTCGTAATACAATACAGTGGAGGATACGTAGAACGGAGGCGTCAATCATAGCCAGTCACGCCTACTCACACCATCTTTATTGTGTTAGCACACTAGTAAGCATGATCACTGGTAGTACAAAACTTTTTGATATGGAAGGTCATGTGACCTGTCGTTTTGGTGGACTAGGGTGATGTACTTGCAATTCATGAATATGCAAATCCGGATATCTAAAAAGCCCTAAAAATTACCTCAATTGTGACCATTACATTATATATCATCTATATTTTATCAAACTTTCTTGGAAAAGTGAAAATATTTTGTATTTAAAGAGTTCTGACTAGTTTTCTAAATAAAGCACACCACATTTTGGTGTGCTCTAATAGGAAAACGTACAGAAACTCTTAAAATATAGAATATTTTCATTTTTCCAAGCAAGATTGGTAAAATATAGATGAAATATGATCTATTGGTCACAGTTGAGGTAATTTATAAGGCTGTTTAGATGTCCGGATTTGCATATTCATGAGATTAAAATTTACGAGCTCATTATGACGTAATAGTAGGTCACATGACCACCTTTTTTGGTTGACATGTAGAAAACGTTAAAATGAAGCTATGTTACAAATTTGAGCCATTTTCACTGAACATTTACCAAGATATTTCCAATACGCATACTTAATGAGAAAACACCACTGGACCCGGGCCTTAACTCACCTGAGTTATTTAGTACTACACTTATATTTTAAAAATTCACTATCACATTCCAAAGTATAGTTAATTGTGTGGTTGAATTTTATTATGCATTCTTATTCCCCTGATATTTCCTCTAACTTTTCTTTGGACACCTTTTATGCACTATGGTTTTGGTCTTGGAGGATATGACTGTTGGATAAAAGATATGGATCATAGTATACGTAATTGCACCACCATTTACACGGATATCATAATCATCTACTCTGTGTCAAAGGCTATTTCTTTAGAAATGTTATTGTCCTCAGCTATTGATTATATACTGTCAAATGCGTACTAATCTAAGAGTAAAACGAAGACACATAGCTACACACTCTCGTACAAAAGACATGTTATCTTGTTGGTTTTTATGCAGTTGCTTTTGCAGTTTTTACTGCTGCCTTTAATTTGGTGTGTCATCTTATCTTTTACAAAATAAAATCATTTCACTAAATCAGCCTTTTATGTTTTCTGTAGCCGTACTTTTTCCCACTATCGTTCAATTGTCCCTCATTGTTTTATTTTTTGTGTCTCTGCGTACTTCAAATTCAAAAAAATTAAGATCACTCCAACAAAACCAAGACGGAGAGTAATAAACTGGGATAATTATGGAGCTATACCTCAACAGCAGATTCCAGCAAACCATTATATCACAAGAATAATAGGATTTGCACTGTGTGAGACAATGATAGTGTGCTCTATGAATAATATTATTACTACAAGCAGCATACTGTATGAACTAGCTAACCTGATTTGTCTTGTTAATTATTACCCTGCATGCATGTACAAGATGCTCCCGTGTGCCACTCGGACACACATCGTCTCATCACTCTCTATAACAAGAATGGAAGCATGACATTATGGAATGATAATAATTATTATACAATAATATCATGTTCTGGTGTCATTGCATACGTGCCATACATAATAATTATTATGGACAATCTGAGCTAGGTGCCATGGGCCACCAGTATATGTAATATGTACACAGACTACGTGATGTAATTGCCACAATAGCTATGCATGATCATGCATATGTAAACACACCACACTTGGATCTTATAATAAAATGGATGTATACTGAGTGATGTTGCGCAGCTCAGACATATAGGGTAGCTACTCATTTTGGTATTGTGAAAACAATGACTACAATGACTGTCACATGGTCTTATTATTATATTATTAATATATTATATTATATATTATTATAGCTAATAATTATATACTAGTACTGTAAAAATAGAATTGTTAATTAAATTTTAACACAAATAATTTGTCATATTATATTATGCATACTGCAAGCATTGTGTGATATACAATGTCATGTATTTTATAATATTATAGTATAGGCTTAAGATTGAGACATGCATGTACCTATAACTATTGTAACATTGAAAAAGGGGTGGGTCAGAAAGTCAACATAAGACAATAGGAGGTGCATGGGCCATATCAAAAAAGAGGTGGGTCAGAAAGTCAACAAAAGTCCAATAGGAGGTCACGTCAAAAAAGGGGAGGATTAGGAACGACTAGCTATAGCTAGCTAGAAAGAAAGTTTTGCTCCACAAGATGGGTCTGAAAAACCTGAATGTCATTTTCAATAATTCTCTTTCTCAGCTACAAGGTAAAATTCGATAAAGTTAGTTTTATCATTAGCTACATGATATTGTATAGTCATTCATCTGAACATACAGATGTGAATGTTGCCTTACCAATGATTCAGAACTGTAGCCAGCATTATAATATTGAAGACAGCTGGTATGCTAGAGGTGCTGCTGGAATAACTTGTCTACTAATAACATCGATATTCTTATGTGAACTGCTGTGTGACCATCGTGCATACAAAACCACTCTACAGCGGCTGGTACTCTACTATACCGTGCTCAGTTTTATATACCACATTCTCAATTCTGTCAATGGAATGGTTCAAGAATACTCGCCACCTTCTCCTGGGAATCCCACCGCATTAGAAAATGCAGCCATGTATTTTGCTGATGCAGCATTCATTTTACCAGCGATCATTATTAACTACCTTATCTCTCTGATCCTACGATTATGCTGTGGTTTTCACGTGAGGCACCCAAGGTTTACTAAATCATCAAATTTCATCACAGAACTTGTATGCTTTGTGATTGGGGTTGTGTTTTCTCTCATATGGTTGCCTGCCAATACTGCCATTGAATTTAAGCACTTCAGCTTCGACATGTTTTATACAGTCTTCTACGCTAGTGGATGCCAAGCTAATGACATATTTGGTGTCAAACCAGTCATTGCTGCAGTTGCTTTGTCAGCGATTATTATCGGTGAGATGGTTGTTGCTGTGATAGTGCTAAATGTTGCCCACCGTAGAGTACGCCTGCAAATTAGTGGGCAACAAGTATTAGCACTCGAACGAAAGACACACGTTATTGTCATTGCTGTGGCTGTATTCTACGTAGTTGGGATTGCTATTTCATTTCCACTCTGCCTCCTGGAAGTCTATGACTACGAGGATATTGACTGGAATGCGAGTGAGATATTCTTGGCCATATGGTTCCCCATACTGAACCAGTGTAATCTGTTCATCCTGTATGTGGCCTCGATACGAACAACAGATCATCCCCTCTTTTGCAATTGTCTACAGAGGAAGAAACCTCGAGTATCAGACCACACGGACAAGAAACATCTAACCAACCCCAGTTCTCACCCGTTTAGTCAACCCACCCACACAACATGGCATCCACCCTATACGAATGGGTTTACAGAGATCACACAAACAAAATTTAATGGTGTCCACAGTGATGATTCCAGTGGTAGCGCTAGCACTGAAGAAATGGTGCCCCTTTTGAAGGCGGGGAAGTTTGAATCACATACCTACTCTGCTCAAACTGATTGTGGTGTCTGATATGCAGACATTAGCTATTTTGATTTTATAAGGCATATGATTGTTTGATTACACAATGATCACAAACTTGACATTGTTGCTCTTGTTGCTAGTCATACAATGTCCCACAATCCTTGGAATACAGTCCTAGATCAAGGGACCTGATAATAATATATACCGTAGACTCTGGTTAATAAGCGCATGCGCTTATAGCGGTAAACGGAATGACAGTATGCGCTTAATAAAGGATATGCGCTTATAAGGCACATAACCACGCCCACTAACGTTTGGGCACGTGATGGATGCGAGGCCCGCTAGCACTGTACCAACGCTCGATCGATCGATCGAGCACTTTAACGTTTACAGTTGCCGCTCAAGATGATGAGTGCTGGCGATTTGTCGATCTTTTTGCATGATAACGTTATTCGTGGCCATCATTTCTCCAAAGATAGCTGGACTCCAAATACTTTCCAGCCGGTCAAGGTCAGGTTCATAGAACGCCACGCCTATTAAGCGCATGCGCTTAATAAACAATAGCTTATGACAAGAAGAGGGCATGCGCTTAATAAATAATATGCGCTTAATAGCGAGGTGCGCTTAATAACCAGAGTTTACGGTATACATTTTGCCATACCACACTAGATAATATACTATCATCCACATAACTATAATTTATGTTCAGAAGTTACTTGGAGTGTTTAATGGATTTGATGACATCGGCAAGTAGCCATAATATTATTATTATCTACAATACAACGACATTATTATTATAATACATGATTGTTAGGGTTTTCTTTCCTAACATGAAATTATTACAATGGTCTATTATTATAATCATGACTATACTCTGTGTTAAGGATATCATTTCCCTATGCCTCATTCTCGGTCTGTGGTGGTGGATTTTGCTGCTGTAGCACTGTCGGATCTAGATTCTTCATTTTGTTTATCGTCTTCCAGTTCCATTCCTTGATTTCTTTCAGCCCGCCGAGGCCAGTAAGCTCTTTTGCGATACTTCTTCCGAACACAAACAACAATAATAATTATTATTACCACAATCACTATCAGCACAAGTACTCCGACTATCGATAACACTATGGCCAGAGTATGCGAAGTTGGACCTATAATAATATGTTGCATGGTATCATTAAATTTTATCATAGCACTGCATGAATAATAATAGCCAACTGTACAACTTACCCTCCGTGGGGGCATCAGATGTTGGACAAACTCCAGTTGTGATAGTAGTAGTGTTTGATAATTGACAACTGGATAGAGATCGGTTGGGAAAAGATAACTGTGCGTATACTGAGTACTCTCTACTACAGGATGTATTGCCAATCTCCAAAGTGTGTGTGTTTGTTTTACACGGCATTAATTCACTAGTGAAAATGGTGCTGTTTGTAGCCTTATCCACAGCCATGATAGAAAACATGATTCCATAGTCAGTGTTTGATGTAGCACTACTGTAACAGCTGAACTCAATTTGACTCGATGGGGATGCAGGTTCACGTAGATTCACTTGAACTACACAAGAAAACGTGACACTGTTACTGCATGTAACAGTATGGTTTAAGCCATAGCTCAAATTCTGAGACAGGCTTAATTAGATAAGCCAAGGAACACCCCACATGCAGAACATGTACATAATTACCTAATTATTGTTCATTGGGGACTATTATTAATCTGTTATGGTAATACCTCTTTGCTGAGCACAATCACAAACTGATTCAGAAGTGGCTTGCCCTGTAACATAAATGCAAGAAAGTCATTATCATACATTAACAATGCTATAGTAGTATATAGTGGAACCCCTCTATTATAGCATGCAGCCACATTAGGGAATAACGTTTGATAGGCCTGAGGATTGGCCACTATAGAGGGGTGTACATGTCTTTATCTCAGGTTTCATGGTGCCATGATGCAGTTGGTGAGTGGCCGATTATCAGGGGTGCCCATGCAGGGTTCCAGATCCACTGTAGTTACCACAATATTATATTATAAGTTGATATGTTTTATAAGCTCACCTTGGCCTACAGTTCTGTACACTGTCTGATATGTCACCAGTGGGTTGTATGCATCTATAGCAATGTCAAATGGAGCACATTTGGAGTTGTTAACCTGTGGCACATCAATTGGAGTACACTCCCCATCAGGGATGTTCACTGCAATTGATACAGGATACCCTGTGATATCGGTGACTGTGAAGTTGAATGTTGTTGTTGAGAAGCAACCCCTTGGCAATGAAGCTAAGCAGAGCTCGAGCTCTCCAGTAGATGAATTAAGAGCCACATCAATGTTTCCTGATGATTCTATGATGCATACAGAGAGAGGTGAAATGAGCATGATTAATGAGAACAAGTTTATAGCTACCTTTTGCAATGATCTCATATGAACCAATATACAGCCTTGAAGTCACCCTTCTAGTAGTGATGGAACAAAACGGGCTTGAGGAGTAAGAAAAATGAATTTTCGTATTGTTCATATGTCCTTCGATACTCGAGAAGCACATGCGGTAGTTCGTTGTTGATGAATTTGAACTGCAGACAGTTAGTGATGAAGCAAAGAAAGTTTGGTTGAAGCCATCACAGGTAATACTCAGATTCAAACAACGCCCATCTATTCCAGGTCGACGTACTACTGTACACAATGCATCTTGCTTGTCACTCGCAGACCGCGGAATATTAAAGGAAGGTGCTATGTATGGCTGTGGTACATCCACACAAATAGGACATGTGCTTCCGATCATCAATTCAACACTCTTAGTTACAACTGTAATTTAGTATTAGACATGCAATCAGTAAGTAGCTATACTGTGATTAATTATTAAATTTTCACATCTTCTTACCTCCAGAAGAGATCCTAAATAGCTCATTGATAGTGCTTATCTGATCTCCAGCCTCATCAACAGCACTAATATTGTAAAATTTATCACCAGAGTCTCCAAATGAGAGACGAGCATAGTTGCTTGTTGTATTTTCTACAACCGATGCATTATTTGAAATGTCACAATTGCTGCTGTATAGAATGTATCTTAAACCAGAATCATTTTCAACAACTGTATTTTTATCGAATCTGTTCCAACTGAGAAAGGCCTCATGCTCACTGAACCAAAGCTGTTGAGTAATGAGCTGGATTGAGAGGGTTGTATTTATGTCCACACCATCAACTTCATCTAAAGTATAATTATAGTCATTGATATTAGCAATATATATAGCTATATTCATGCATTCATATAGGCTGTGCACGTGTGGTTATTATAGCTAAGGTATAGCTGGAGATAATAGAATAGCTATAATAATATCAGCTGGGGAAATCATCCGCATACAATGTCATGCTATTGCCTACTCGTGATCAAGCACCCTGTTCGATACAAGCAACATAACTGTACTATTGTGCATACATAACAGATCTGGAATGACTGTCAGAACTCCAACTGTGCTAGCCATCACGGATGTATCCTGTCCAGTCCCAGCAGCAAAGCATTGGAACGAAGTTCCACTTATTGTTCTATCCACCACTGTGATAACAAGACCCACAGGACTTATGGAAGCGATGAAAGGGCATGGTAGGACAGAAAAGTGATAGAAAGTGTCGTTGATCTTCCAAAATGGGGTGTTGATACCATCAAAGGGGCAGGGGATGAACTCGTTGCGCTCTCCCTCCACCCTCGTTATGTCGCTGGGACCAAATTGTGCGTCTGTATACGTCACCAGGCTGCCAAATACGACGCTATAGGCTACAATAACTTTTATACCTGCGCATGCAGAGAAAATATAATATATCGCGTTATTATTTAATACATAAAAATAGTCATGCACAATACCGACTTACAAACATCAGTGAAAGTTACACCCGGACCCATGTTGATATGAAAATTCAATACGCTGTAAGGGGGCGTTACTAACTTGTCAGTAACAATAATCATAATCTAATCGCTGTATAAACCATAGATAGTTTTATATAAACACGATTGTTACGGTATGCACATATATAGATACTGATACGGTGAGCGGGTCTTTTTTATTGCGTGATTTTATAAGGGGGCGTGTCAGCCCGCGTAGGCGAAGTTGGTGATCTTTGGATCTGGACTAGCTGATAAAGAAATGATGTGTCGAATGAGCTGTGGAGCCTGAGCCCTGCGTTCGTTTGCTATGATCTAAAAAGGCTAACACAGACTTATAGTTCATGATGCACCGTCTCTTGCAGTCAAGATTTATCATGCGGAACAACGAGATTCAACGTACTCTGGTGCTATTAGTACTCGTTTGTAGCACCTCCATTGTGTGCCAAGGTAAACACAGGCATGATGTCATTACATCACTGCACGTTTCCTATAATGCTATTGATGCTGGTATACAGTGGTTTGCAGCTCACTTGGAATACAGGTGTAATAACAAACTCAGTGAAAATAATCGTTTATTATTATTATTATTATTATTATACAATGTCATGTACAAGTATAATTATTGTATATAGGTATAAGAGTACAATCAAGAATAATTGAATGTTCCAAATGAACTGAAATCCACTGTAGCTGACTGGGGTACATGTATGTGTGTATAAAGATTTGCATTATGCACCATAATTGAATGTCATTATCAGTATTATTGCCAAGTTTCTGAGTATAAATGATGATCTGCTTAAAATTAAAGGTGCAGTTTCATTTGTATCTCAACCGCACAATCAAACAGTCAAAGAAGGAGAGGATGCTCGTTTTGAGTGTACTTATCTGGGCGGTGATCTAACTCCTGCGTGGAGGATAAATAATTCTATATACTCCCACACGCAGCTACCAGCCATCTATGTCTTCAACGATCAAGACTTCTCTCTGAGTATCAACAGTGTACCAGGAAGTTTGAACTTTACGTCCTTTCAATGCATTGTGGGGACCATTTTCAGCAGTCAAGGATACCTCTTCGTAGAAGTGGAGAGACAGATCACCACCAAACCTGACGTGGTCCTGGAGACTACACCTGAGTTGATAGTAACAGGTATGTTTAGTGTACGTGTCCATGCAATAGCAAGTTGATATACACTAATAATATGATTATTTTTAACTGACGGTTTCATAATTCAGATTATAGTGTGAATACTACACTTTCAACACTTTCATCAACTATCAACACCAGGGATGAGTCTCAAGAATTGTCAGGTATGGAAAAGACCATCAGACATTATTTACAGTAACTTTAATAAGAAATTTGCTTATGTGGTCTCATATACAGTCATTGTGCCCATTCTTGTGCCTGTCGCTGTTATTGTAAGTATCATCATAATAAGCATGTGCTCGTTTGGCATAATTGTAGCCATACTGTGGACAAAAAAAGCAAAAGGTAAGTTATCATACCTTGCAGATAACCTATTAAACATAAAATAGCTTAATAATAATCTACTACAGTTTCAGAATCCACCCAACAAGATGTTGAAGTTGGAGAGAATGAAGCTTATGCTGCTATAGAAAAATACAGGAAGCCCATAAAAACTGAGCAAAATCCGTCCTACGAGAGAACGTCAAATTTTGTATCAGACCATAGTTTACGATGTCATTCTCCCCAGGCATAGTCTCATACAATAACTCCTTTATAATACATCAGATTCTGTATAATATTCGTGTATTCGCAATACAGTGAGCTACTGTACCATAACAAGTGTATTTTGTACATTGATCCCAAATACAGTTTATCATTTACAGATTCTGATAAAAAAGTTTATCAATAATAATTATCATCATGCAGATTTGATAAAACATATACAATATGTAGTATTATTATGTATATTATTGCAGACATAATGTGTGACCAATGAATGGCCAGTGCTCGCTATAAAAGCTACAATGTCATTATTATGTATATAATATGCATGTGGGTGTGCAGTGCACACCTGGTGAAGCCATAATAGTTGGTTTAATGGATAGTACACACATTCCTAAGCTGATGGACTATGGAATCTCATAACAAAAATTTTAAAAACAAGCTTAGATAGTTATGAGATAGTGTCAGTACATATAAGCTTAATATAGACGATCATGAATAACATAATTTAGACATAGCATGCAACGGTATTCTACTGCATCCTTTAGGGATGGGGATGTCGAAGCTAGTCACTGTGGTGCTGTATATACTCCAAGTGGCATGGCTATGAAGTGTTCTGAGTGGCTACAGCAATTATAGCTATGGCTAAGCAAAATTATCTGTAAAAAAAGATCATGCAGAGCAACTTTACAGGAGAACACCAAGCTTAGCCTCAGACAGCTACTTCAAGTAAAAGCTTCAGGTGGTATAGCTAGCTATATTATAATACCGGTAATAGTCTATAGCTGATACCTATAGGTGGCGGAAGCAGGGGGTACCAGGAATAATACATCCCCCAACCAGTAGCTATGATGTTCCAAGGACCCATGTCATGTTATTCAATCCCGATAGTTGTTAGAATTTAAATTAGCATAGGGCGTTGCAGACATTTTTCCTGGAAGTGAGTATTTCTGCTGGGGCAGTAGTAGTTCCTGAGGGTGCCGAAAAGGAGTCTTTCAAAACCCTCAGGAACGTAGTACTGCCCCAGCAGAAATACTCACTCATAGTTTATCTTAATTACTGTTGTATTTGTGTATTATAGTTTAATTACCATTATATTTGTGTATTGCTATTTATTTTGTTAGGGCAGGCTCTCGATTAGCTGTCTGCTATTGTATATCCAATGCATTATGCATAAAGTATTACTAGAAAAAGAATGTGGCTGATGGGGTGGCTACCCATATTAAACGTCTCCAACACTACTGGGAAGGGGGGTGGCTGCCACCCTATCCACCCCCCTCCCCCTGGATCAACCTGGCCCTGCAGTATCTTGTATTATATTTGTGGCAGAGTTCATCTGTGTCACACATGACTGTGACTGGGATCAGAAGAAGGAATATCCATGTAGCTAGCTAGCCAGCTAGCCAGGACCCGGAGGGCCCTGGCGAATTCGAAGACACCAGTAATTATTACGTATTGTCTATGATCCACACACTTATTAAGGTACCATTTAATTGCGTGGGCGTGAGCGTCAGGAATGGCTAATTCAATTAGCGAATCGTGAAGGGGCGTGGCCGAAGAGGCCATACGAGTGCTTTTGGTCGAAGGTGGGCGTGTCCAGAATCGGCCAGGGATGATTATGCGCGTGTAATTAGCGACCGGAAGTGGCCCCTGAAGAAAAGGCCGGTAATTGCCCACATCAAAGCAAGATCAAAGCATTCTTGCTTAACTATTAACCGCAACGACTTAAAAAAAAAAAAAAAAAAAAAAAAAAAAAGCTTATTAGGCCTAATTAAGCATGTGGGCGTGTTCCTGGCACTGTGTGGAGTGTGTGCGTGTGCGTTAATGCAGGTTTTATTGCTTCCGATTGGGCGTGGCTTCACGGGCCAGTGCTTGGACATCGGCGGCTGGGACTTGGCCTCGGCGATAGGTGGGCGTGTTCCGGAAGCGGTGGTGACCTTTGAACCCCGCGAGGAGGCTTTGGGGGCGTGGCAGGAGGTCAAAGGTGAGGCCATGTCTGTTAATGAGGCACTGTACGGCGGTGCGATCGAGGGGCCTGTACGGCTGGACGGAAGCTGACGATGGTTTGAAGCGGATGTGGTTGCGATGACGTGTTCTCACTCCGCCCACACAGGAAATGAGGTGAGCTCTTGCGTGGGCGGTGTGGCAGAACGGCCTCCAAGTGTTTGTGTGTGTTTTGGCCTTGAGGAAGCTGTGTGTTTTAATTGGGATTGATTGTGGGCTTCCGGTGGACATCCGGTGGTTAGTAGGCACTTGATTGAGAATGGTGGTCCTTGGGGAACAGGGTGGGGCTGTTTTGGGCGTGGCCTGGCCCCTCCCTTCCGGCTCGGCTTCCGGTCCATGGAGGATATTAAATGAACACTTCCGGCTCTAGCAGCCACACCCCTGAGACCTGTGCAATTAAAAGGGCGTGGTTACACAACATGCACCTCACTAATGACTTTGATGTGGTTTAGGTGTCATATCCCCCACCTCACGCCCACGCAATTTAATGGTACCTTAAGTCATATATCTATAGCTATACGACTTAAAGCGTGTGGATTCATTAACAATATGAAATTTTCTTTCTTTCTGGTGTGACATAATATTAGAATCTGATGCATTTTATCGGTAAGGGTCGTCACGTTTGCATTGCAAAAGCAATGTAATTGCCGAGCGCATTAGCGCGAGGCATAATAATCCCGTTCGCTATTGAGTTGCGATTATTATAATTACTTTTTGTTTCCGATTACAAGTTATTAACTTCCGATTACTACTTATTATGATTATTTTTTGTTTCCGATTACCAGTTATTTTAATTGTTTTCTTCTAATTATCTCGATTTTCTCACTGAATCTTGAACCTTACTTTCTTCAACTCTACGTGATGACTATGCGGCATGATAGACCTCACCCATGAATCGCCGCAAGTTCTTCACTGCCGTTTGTGTCCCAAAAGTTTGGCGTTCTCTGGAACTGCTTAGTACTTTGCATTTTCTAATTTTACACTCTTTTATAGCGAATGCGCATTATGCGCATGCGCTGTACCTCTTCACAGTCGATTACAAAACGTTTTTGTACTTGGCAATGCAACGTGCACACGTTCTTACAACTGCTGTAGCTATTGCATGAAGAGGAGGCTGTCGAAAGTGTTACTGCAGGCACAAGAGGTAAAAAGAAAACTCTATGTATATTAATATAATATTACATAGCTACTTTTCATCATTTTCACTGACTGGTGCAGCCTGAGTAAATTATACTGAACTCTGCTTTGATCATCACTTAATAATAAAAGTATTCTTAACTTGATTACATCAATTGTCAACAATTTAAAATCTTAATAATTATTACTATAAATCTTGGCGCGAGGCTCCTTTCTGCACTATGTGTACTAACTAGTAAAAAATTATTCTAGTCTCTATAATACCAAGCTCCTCCTACGTAATGCTCATGACCATTGGATCTTCTATAAGGCTACTCCAATTTGATATATTGTTTCACGAGTAGGATAGCCAGAAAGAGTGAGTCGGTAGGTAGGAATAGATTTATAAATGTCATGTATGAATATTATTATAAGAATTATGAATTTCATTATTTCTGACTTTGTGCAACAAGTATCCTCGACTGTGGCTGGGAAAACGGCAGATGAAACCAGCACAACACTCCCGGGGCTCCGCTTTATTTCAGCACTGATCCACAGCTGACTCCCACAAGAATTTACATGAAAATTGTAGCTATCACGAGTTGCAGCTAAGTACCTGTATATGGCAGCAAATGCGCATGCGCACTTTAAAACCACACCCACAAATTTACATTTATGACTCAAATTGGCAAAATATTGAGTCGCCGTACTCGTGAAACAATACATCAAAATTAATTGGAGTGGCCTAAATGGAGTTAGCTCAGTGACTACCTACTACTGGTGGACTGCGGTTCTCATAAAGTTACTAAGTGACATGCAGGCATCTGTGTAGAGGTATGCTGGTACTACACGATGTACATGTAGCTTTATACATCTTATCATTTTATTTATTATAATAATATAATTTTAGTCCTTTCACTCTAAGCCAGGACCTTTTACTCACAGCGTTTCTAATTTTTGAACCCAAAATGAATGGCTTCTATTTTGCAAGAATGTTGTGTTCTTGTAGCCGTCTGACAGCAGGATTTGCCAGTCAAAATCGATACATCCCCAGCAAGACTGCCAAAATTAAGCAGTCCATGTATCTGCATGCTGACCTTCATAATCTTCCTGCAAGCACTAATAACCATGCCAGACATTATAGTGCTCTTGTGGGCCAAACATTGTCAAGAGTGATTTTACACTCTGAGTACTCAGTGTGGACAGGTGGCAAAAAGTTTGGGTCCCCATCATGTCAAATATGGGGACTGAACTTAGTCTACTCAGGAATCAGTGGTTGCCTCAACATCCTGATATCTTATGCTAGGGGAAACAATGCCTGGCTAGAAGCAATAGATATATGCGTGGACAATGAAGGCCAGAATTTCACCATGGCAACCACTTTTACGGGAGATCTTAGTTGGTAAAGATCATCATCTTAACAGCATATTGGCCAACTATTTCAGACAACTCTTGTCAGGAGGAGCGTGTCCCATGCAGCCAGTGGCGTAGGAAGATGTTTTTGAGCAGGGGGGCTGTAAGTAAGCAGGTGAAGACTTGCTTTACGCGCACGTAGCGCACGAAAGCTAGGGGGGTCTGAGGGCATGCTCCCCCAGGAAAATTTTGGAGTTTTAGACCTTCTGAGAGCTTTTCTAGTGCATTTTTGAGGACATTCTGGACTCTTAGCTTGTCACATGTGAACACAGATCAGTAGTGACTACTGATCTGTGTCCACATGTGACAATTATTGATATCTACACACCGTGGGGCTAAGATACACCACAATCATGAATAACTCAACCCTGATTGTGGCAACAGATGAAAAAGAAAAGTGCAAACCTCAGAGGGTGAGCCCCACCCCCTGGCTTGTACAGCAGTCTAAAAATCAGAGGGGCTCTGCCCCCCCAATCTTATGACTGGGGGGGCAATTGCCCCCCCCCCCCCCAGCCCCCCTGGTTCTTACGCCAGTGCATGCAGCAACTGTAGTGTCACAATGAAATAACATCACTAAACTTTTGCTACGTACACGGTCCTGTATACAGGACTGTACGTAGCAAATTTCTTAAACTTAGTGATGGTTTAGTCTACTGGTAGCTAATTACTCAGGACTGTTATGGCAGCCTCACTTGGATTGTAAGTAGCAAAATACTGCTAGCTAACATGGCAGCACAAAACTTGTTGACATAAGTCATGGGTGAACTTTGATCACTGACTAAGGTATTTATGTTGAAGAGGAAAGGAAGTAGTTTATTAAAATTATGAGTTACTATTACCATGGCAGTATTGTTAATTAACTTAAATTAGCGGGGTCAAAGTTTTTTTCCTTAACTGACTATTTTCAACTAGGCGGGTACCAAAACGGCCACAGATATACAAGATTCAGGATTCAACCGAAAGAACAGACACTAGCGATGTCTAAAATAGGTGGAATGGTTGCAAAAAAACGAAGCGCTCGAAAGCTTCGATGCTGAAGGGGTTTTGGTAGCCTCCTCGGCTGTTTAGCTATTGAGCGCATTTTGAAACTCAAATCACTTGTACACTGACTATGGGGATATGATCACGTTCGCTTGAGATTTAATGATGTTCATGATCATGTAATTGGCAATAATTAGTGATAAGAGCAGAATACAAGCGTTCTGCACAATCATTAGCTGAGGCTGCCTTAACAGTCCTGAGTACGTACCTCCTCACTGCAACTCTGTGGTGTACAAGGGCAAAAGCAAATGGAATCTCGGTTAATTGCACACATGCATTCCATGACAGTTCTCATAATATTCCCTCCACCACTTAATAACCATCTGCCACTTAACTATGTCAAATATGCCAGTTCGGTAATTATCAGTATAATAGCAAACTAATTACTTGAACATTTGGATGTACTAAGTGGTACTTGTCCCGTGATATATAGCCTCATGCAGAACATGGAAAATGGTATTATCAGAAATCAGTCAAGTCTCTCTCGTACTTTAGTGTAATAAGTAGAAAGACCACCAGAAACGGAATAAAGATCAGATATCACTGTCTCAGGATCCTATAATAATATTATTGTAGTATTATATTAGCCACTATTATAACAATAGTATCTGTATAATTATGCTTAATAATTGTCCTGCATGATGAGTTATTAGGAAAGACTCAGAGAGAATTGTGCACACTTCCTTTAAGTTCAAGGCCTAATTGACAGGTAGCTAGTTATCATGGCTTCAATGAATGCCTACCACATGATGTATAAACTCAATGGATTTTCTATGTATGATAATTATTTGTACTAGTGTATACTTTTATCCTGTGGCCGTTGTTTTGCTACAAGTTCCTCTTTTGATTCTTTGCCTTTAATCTCCCGAAGTTTCAA
Organism: Cliona cf. orientalis; assembly: GCA_963930775.1. Lineage (NCBI taxonomy): Eukaryota > Metazoa > Porifera > Demospongiae > Clionaida > Clionaidae > Cliona > Cliona cf. orientalis. The sequence continues at coordinate 8,259,662 of OZ005697.1, forward strand.
TCCATGATCTATTTCAGCTTGCTGGGGGCTGTAAGTTCCAGTGCCATACTTCTTCAAAACCACAAAAACAACAATAGCCACAATTATGAGTACCGTGACTATTAAAAATATTATTATGATAGGTAATACAATGGCCAGAGTAGGACTGCCTGGCCCAGTAGTTGAAATTAGACCTAATAATATTATTTTGGAAACAGTTAAGACTGAATAGAACTAGCTACTTGTTGTACTACTTACCCCCTGTAGATGATGGAGCAATTTGCGATGAGTTCAAGCTGATAGTAATAGCGTTCGATAAGAAATTACTAGCTGTTGCTGGCTTGATATCCATTGCATGCATGGGCAAAGTGGCCACAAAACTATGCTGATACTGCTATCATATATTGGCAATTTATATATGATGACATTGTGTTAAAGCATCAATTCACTTGTGAACACGGTTAACAACAGTAAAGAACCGGATTCCAAAATTAATATCCAATAATAAATAGTAACTATTGTAAATTGCAAGACTGATTTCAACCCGGATGTAGATTCACGTAGCTTCACTTGTGCTACATGACAAGTCGTGTAGTGTGCTACTAATTAAGACAAGAAATTAGATAACATAATGTTATGGCAACGGTACACCCCATCCATGCGCAATTATTCCTAATTATTATGCAATTCACAGGAAGGATTGCACAAACATCGCTATAATAATATTATAGCTAAATAGTCTCAGGTATGTAGTATTGTTCAAGGGTAGGACACATATTAGTTTAATTTATACAGTCAGCACTTTCTTCTGTTGACAGGCTACTACCATATTATAGCAGGAAACTTTCAAGGGAGAAAACCTTCACGGATTTCACAATTTTTCCAGCCATCTGCGAAAGTTTTCTCCATGAAATTTTAGGCATGCCACACCCATTATGTGACCAGCTGCAGCTTTAACATTCTGTAAAAGTTTTCTCCACAAAATGCTCCCTTTCTTAGACTACCCTTCTGCGAAAATTTTCTCCCTCGAAAGTTTCCCACTATACGGTATTAATTTTTATTATAAATCTTCTCTTTACTGTTGCTATTAATAGTACTTCTAAGAATTATGGTGAGTGAAACTAGGAAAGTGGAGTAAATAAAAAGGTGATTCTGAGTTATCATAAACATCAGTAGCTGCCAGTTCATGACCTGCGCCAAATACAAACTTAAAGTCCAGGACAAGTACTATAATTACAGTACTAACCAATAAAAGTGCTGTGCACATGTATTATTATAGTGAGATATTCACAATCATGAGTATAATATATAGACATGATGCTAGCATATTGGGCGTTTCATGTAATCCCATTTGATGCATGCAGTGAGGGGAGCATCAACTCTCCCCGTGCAATATTGATATTCCTTAATCAGTAATCTAGAGCCACGGTTATGATTGACTTAACGGAAGCAAGGGCTTAAGACTTCTCCTTTAAGAGTCCATAAGCACTAATTGACGGAAGTTGCATGAGTGCTCTAAAGCAATACATGTATTAAAGTACACGGGGGGTGGCGTAGCTCAATACTCAGACCATCTGCAGCTCCAGATCTAGCAGAAGGCCATTCATGGATTGACTCCTGGTGGCTGCCTGGATTTTTCCCTACCATGCACCTGGCTCCATCTGTATTAGGCTAAGCCTGAGCTATCATGTAGCTAATGTGTATGATTCATTGATTGCCTATCATGTAGCTACTGAAGATAAAACTCGATCACATGATGATTATTGTTATTGGGGCAAGCCAAAATAATCTCCTCGTATAAGAAAATAGCTGTACTTATGTACGTATGTATGCATGCATGTATATGTATGTGTGTATGTGTATGAATACAGCAGTAAATTGTAACAGTTGTTGTCCAGGTGCTCAGTATGGCTCTTAAGCTTCTTTCTACCATTAAACATTATTCTTATTGGGTGGACCAAGGCCAGGGTATATTATTATATACATTATCAGTGATGCTACAAAGTCTTGACTAGTACGTATGCTAAGACAATTCCAGCAAAATGTCCACAGGGCCAAAGCTCCCAACCATAATAGTATGCTGTACTAGCTGGGGATACGGGAGCTCAAGGCTTTTTACACTTGTGACAATCTTGAAAGTTCATAACCTACTTGGTACTTGTGTTATGGAATCTATTGACAATGATTCTGTCTCGAGTATCATACATATCACAGTATAGCTATACATTGCAGTATATGTAGTTTCTTGTTGATTTTGTCAATAAGTAGGCAAATCAAAGTATTGATGTTATTGATAGCTATCATAGTATGCAAGCAGCATACACATCCGTTGTGTTGATTGTCAATGAAAATAATGAAACAGGAAGTACCATGTCATGCAACGATAGATTCCGGGCTTCTACTAACTGTCCTTATCAACCAGCTACCTCAGCGGTCTGAGTCATTCTATCAAATATCTCTTACAGAAAAGGAACTTTTGATATGTTCTTTCACCTGTGTCTTCTCTTACTGTCTTTGACAGCAAAGGAAGGTGAGTACTTAATGATTGTGGTAATCTTGAATCCTATAGCAAGCATCAATATTGAACCAGCAGGCTTTATTTTGTATATTAATTATGCAACCCTATTAACGGGTGCCACCTTTCAGCTCATTCTACAGCCAATGTGGGTATTGTGCTCTCCTCTGCGAGTGGAGATGCTGTGGTCCGCTCGACTGTCCTCCTAGTGTGTGTGGCTGGTGGTAGCGCAACTCCTGAAGTCACTTGGCACTTCAGTGGAAACCCCATTCAAGGCAATGACTCAACAAGGGTAATTAGCTAACTGCTAGAGCTGCATGGTCTTCATAATAATTATCATTATGATCAAGTGTGTCAATATTAAATCATTAGCTAAAGGGTTTAAAATTAAAATCAGATATGAATCGATCAGCCTATATATACATGGTGCATAGTAATGATGTGTTTTGCACAATGCTTAGTCTCATCCCTGACTGACTCACTTTTCCCAATACTTGAACATAAATTTAGAAAGTTTGGGACAGAAAGTTGTATGATAACAAGATCACGCACAGTAATTTTGTGCAAATTAAATCCGCTACAGTCATAATAATATTATTATTATTGTACTGTAAATATTAAATTTTTAATTTTAGCATGCTATCCACAACACGCCCTTGAATTTAACCGATGGACTTAACTTTGTGGAGTCGATTCTTGAAATCTGTGATATTGGAGTTAATGATGGGGGCGAATATACATGCAATGCCTCGGCCGAGGATGTCTCCAGCAACACAACAACAACCGTCACTGTAGTGGCACGTACGTCCAGCAACTACAATAATATGAGTGTGCATGTATTATAATAATATGTTTATGCCTATATATATGATTGTTTTTGTATGTGTATGCAGGTATGTGTGTGCACGTGTGTTGTACATGCAAGTGTGCATGTGTGCATGCATGACATTATGACATTATGTACATGTGTATGTATGTGTACATGTATCTGAGTGTGTGACTGTGTGCTCATGTGTTTACATGCGTGTGAGTTATAACTATTACATACACATGCGAAGCCTAAGCTGTGTGCATGTGTACAAGAGTATATTGTCAACAGAGAAGGAGGGAGAGTATCCTACTTCACTATGGGCCTGTGTTACAACACTTTACGGGGGTCATGACCTTTGTAATGATATTCACATACAAAGTGGTTTCACATACATACATAGCAGCTGCATCAAACCTGCATTAGTGCTCTACAGTACATGATGGGTAGCTACATGCCTACAAATGGCTGGGCTCTCTATTATTATACTCTTAATGTGTATAATATTATGTCAGTGTGTTGGTATAGTATGTGTCACGGTGGGTGCATGTGTGTATAATAACTTTGTGTAGTTATGAGTGAATCCATGTCGAAACCCATGCATTACATGATATTATTGTACATTATGATTCTGTTTGTTTGACGTTGTATCATGTTATGCTTAGCTAAGTTATGTGACTTATGCATGTTTCATTAGAAAGCTTGCCAAACATATAGATTCTATGCGTGTTGACGTCCAGTCCCAGAAGGACAGCCGTCGCCTTCAGTATACCATACCATGCCAGCTGTCATATAGTCATCTATCCCTGCATATAGCACAGCTCCATGCATGTACTACAGAGTTCACTGGACCAAAAGTAAGATTTCCTTTATGCTGTGCTTACTAAAATATGAGCTTTCCGACACATGTTTGTCAGAGGATAGGGCAGAGTTTTTTGTAAATTGTGTAGAAAATTTCTATACATTTCCTACATGCATGAAATCTGAGTTTTTATCTAGTGTCTCGTGTTGTGCTCCCTTTAGCTTGAAGTAGTCTGGCATAGTATGCCAGACAAAGTATACATGAGTAGCTAGCATAGTATGAGGCTCAGTGGTGCCAGACAAAGTATACATGAGTAGCTAGCATAGTATGAGGCTCAGTGGTCTTCTATTATACTGGCACAGCTTATCTACAGCATGCATCTGGACCACATATAGTACAATTTAATTCAAGTTGGGACAAGCATAAAAAATTATAGTTACTATTTGCCCACCCTAAATTTATGATGATGTTGTGCATATTATTGTAATAGTATTGGCTAGCTATACATAGTTTGACCATGAAGTAATCTATACACTATTAGACTCATCCCTATAATAACTATAGCTTTATTACATCAAGCCATCAGAAAATTAATGACAATGCCTTTCATTAAAATCAACAAGGGACTGGGGACAAGGCAATCTGTACCACTAATGGCTAATTTTTTGTGCCATATATAGCTCCCTGGCAAGTGAACATTACTGGACAGATGAGTGTTGATGAGTCACAGAGACTAGAGCTCAACTGTACTTCCGATAGATCGGCCATCCTATCATGGTTCAAGAAAGAAAACTCTAGTAGCTTAACAAAGATAGTATCCAGCTCCAGGATCTCCATCACATTCCAGGATATTGAAGGCTCTTCAGTGGCTTATAGCGTTCTGACTATCAGAGACGTGACTGTATCTGATAACAATACCTATGTATGTGAGGCACAAGATGGTGACAGCTTTTCACGCAGTGCAAACTACACAGTCCAAATCAACGGTATTGTTCAGAAACATAGCATAATAATGTTGCCAATTTTAAGCTATTTTATTTTTTGTTATCATTGTTTGCATTGACATAACAATAATATGTATTTATACAGCTATGAATGAATGTCAGGATCCTGGAATATGTCAGAACGGTGGGCAGTGTACTGATTTGGAGAGAGGTTACTCCTGCACCTGTACTGATCGCTTCAGTGGCACAAATTGTGAAATTCCAGGTAAGGAGGTCCAGAAAAATGCTATAGTGATGTTGCACGGGGGTGCGTGTATGCTACTATATAATATAGTATACATCCACCCATTGCATGACATTATGTAATTTATAATAATATTGTTGTTTATTTAGCCTATCGAGGTATTAACCCATTTATACTACACTGCCACTGAAACTAATAAGTATGCCAGTACTTGTACATGAGACTGTTTACATGGAATAGTACCTATTACACTAATTAGTACTATCTGCAGTCACAAATGTGATGCTTTTGTAAACATACCATTAGCAATATTATTATGCATCCACCAGTGCAGTTACCTTTGTTTGCTTGCACCAAGCTAAAAAATAAGACTTCACTGTTAATAATTACACAGATTCCCACATTAATTTGTATTTTAACATTCCACAGTTGAGGAAGTTGAGCCAAGTGCACCTGTTATCATCGAAGCACCGGCCGACACCAAAACTGCTGATATTGCAAGTCCCATAAACTTAACCTGCAGAGCAGTGGGAAATCCACCTCCAACCTATCAATGGTTGAAGGATGGAGTTCCAATTCCCCAAGAGATTCGTTCTTTTCTATACATCGCTGAGCTTTCACCCGAAACGAGAGGCAACTATACGTGCGTGGCAAAGAATAGTCAAGGGAACTCTTCAAAACATGCAAGTGTAGACATACAAGGTGAGTTTGGTTTACTTTATTTAAAGAAATGTTGGCTGGTTCCTAAACAATCTTGATATGTGTGTTGAACAGATGTGTGCCATCAAAATTAATATCAACATGATCTGTTTTCAGTATGCATACTTTGTAGCTACCGATATTTCAAAACTCTTGTAACATAACACACACCCACCATAAATGTCATTAATAAATACTTATAATCGCATGACTGTATTATTAATACACAGGCATACTTCAGTATACCGCAGAGCTCAACTTTTCCAATCCAGTGGATGATGTTGAAGAAGTAAATCTCAAAACAGTAATGCATACCCCAATATTTTAGTTATCTAATTTTTTTATTGTACAGCTGCTTTTAACAATAATCAATAGTAACCTTTCAACTTCATCAGTATATGCTGTGGAAGTCTTAAATAACAGGTAATAATATAATAATATTATTATGGGGCGGTGCCTCTGTAATAATATTTTGTGTTTGCTTTTAGCCCACAGAGACAAATGTTTACACTTTTGATAACTCTCGTTAATGTGCCATCATCGAGCGACGAAAGATCAGCCACCCTGGATGCAATTGAGTCTAGCCTTACAAATGCACTGAGGAGCGTAGAGACACCAGCAGCTATGACAGCAGAGGTTCAAATACAGAGATATGGTACACAATAATCAAATCTCCTGCCTCTTTGTTATAACCATATCAATGTAGATGGATGTAATCCAGAAATATCGGAAGGTCAACTATGGCCAGAGACTGCCCCAGGCTCCACTGCTGTAGGTACCCCTTGCCCTTGTACGGAGGCTGAAGGCCAGTTGGCTGCGAGAGTGACTCGCCAGTGCGTGGGAACATACGGGGATGGTGCTAGGTGGGGTCCTGTGGATAATAGCCAGTGTGGAGATAGATTATCGGGACAATTGTGTATGCTATTTCAGGTTAGCATTTACCCAATCCTCCTGTGATACATATTATTATTATCATTACTGCTTACAACTATCAGAATCTGAATGTGACAAACATTCAGAATGCCTCAATACCTGAGCAAGTAAATGTATCCCAAGCTGTGAGGGACATCACATCCACACCTGAGAATTTAACAGCAGCTGATGTTTCTACGAGTGCGGCTATTGTCTCCCAACTCACCAACGGAGCTACTATGAATGCGACCGTTAGCTAGCACACATAATCATTAACTCTCTCAATTAATATTGTTATCATTATGTAGTTGAGGGACAACTATCTACAAATTATTGATAACATTCAACAAGCTGATCCAGAGCAAGTTCTTGAAAGCCAAACAGAAACCGATTCAAGTCAAATGTGAGAGTTTTACATAATAAAATTATTATTTGTATGCATCAGGCCCCTGCATAGGGGGGTGACAGCCTGTAAACTGATGGTGTGTATCTTCTAAGCGTGAAATGGATATTGCTATAGCTATAGACAATAATTATATATGCGGCCAGTATTGAGCATAAATCACACATAATCATTTTACATGCATAATGATTAATAATAATATTATTATAGTCACTCCAAAATTTATAATCAGGGTCCTTCAAAGCCTTCAGGAATTTCAGGATTCTTTCCTAGCACCTAATGCATCAGACCAACTTGAAGACAATAAAACTGTTTTCACTTTCAATACGTTTGCAATAAAAATCCAAGATATTGATACTTCTGCTGAATTTCAAGGCCAATCATTCAGTGTGAATCTAGGATCAGTGGAAGACGTTGCAAACATCAGTGGAACAATACCACAAGACGATCTTGTAACCAGTGATAATACTATGGATGTTTCTGCGAAGGCCACAGCTTCCATCCAGCTACCAAATGACCTCTTTATGTCTTGCGGCCTTTCTGGTGCTGAGAGGAGGTTAAGCTATTCTGTCTTTTTGTCCGATGTTCTGTTTCAGAATGAAACCCAGCTCAACAGTGGTCTGAGGGTGGGGTCAATTATTCTTGCGCCCAGACTGCGATGCAATAACAAGTTGAATTCTCCGATTACTGTTTCTTTTCGCACAAACCAAACGGTAACCATGCATAATACTATAGATGGTTTTTCTTTAGCTATAAACTTTTCTGTTTAAATTATAGATTGAGGCTAAAGCAAGTAATCGCTCTTGTGGATCATGGTTTACAGGTATGTCAATTGAGCCAGTTCTTGTAAGGAAACAAGCAAGTCTATTGGATCATTGGTCATAATAATACTATAACCCACAGTATTACATTAATCACGTATACTTCTAAAATTATAGAACGATCTGGAGCCTGGTCATTAGATGAATGTGTAGGATTTACACCCAACAAAGCGGAATCAGGATCTGAAGACAAAGAAGGAGGGGGCGGATACACAGCTAAATACAAGCATCTTGCCCATTTTGGAATACTATTTGTAAATAATAACGCATAGCTACTTCCTTAGTATTGCCTTGTTATTGAGTCAGAATATTATCACGATACTGTGACACTGTTGTGCGAGTATAATTTTTTTTTTGTCCAGGATGTGTCACCAACTATTGACCCAATCCCTGAAGGAGAAGCCATAGCTCTCCAGGTGATCTCATACGTGGGTCTCATCATTTCACTTCTAAGTCTCACAGTATTCCTCATTAGTTATCTCATTGTTAAGTAAGTCTATTCATGATGGGTCTATGATAATTTTACAATTTTAACTATTTGTTCTGCCATCATGATGCTAGGAAACTGCGTACAAGCACCCATGGTCAAATTCTTATCAACATGAGCCTGGCATTAATGGGCCTCTACATCTTTTTCCTGATCAGTGGTCATGTGACTTCCATCACCATCCTATGTGGTGTTAGCTCAGCACTGCTCCAGTACTTTATTCTTGTGTTCTTTGGGTGGACTCTTGTTGAAGTAGTGTGGTTATACCTAAAGCTGGTGAAAGTCTTTGGGGTCCAGGCTTTAACTACCAGGTTCATACTGAAAGCAGGCATACCAACTTGGGGTAAGCTGTTTATTTTTCGTCATCGAATAAGGTATACCGTAGGTCGGGTTTTAATTGCGAGTATCTATTAATTGCAAATTGCGAGTTTTTCTACGTTTCGCAATTAATAGATTCGCAAACATAAACATGCACATATACTACAGTACGGTACGGGGTCGTCCATCGCAATTATTGGATTCGCAATTTGGCCTGATTTGACTAGAATGCAATTATTAAACTACGCAATTAAAACCCGTCCTACGGTATAATAATACAATTTTTACAGCTGTACCTCTGCTGATTGTTGGGATTACTGCTGGACCTGGCCATCAACATTACTACACACTGCCGTAGTAAGCAGTAGCAATAATATAATATGCAACAATATTTAGTTTAGAAAGAACACATTAATTTTAATAGCAGCCGTTCCTCTCTTCCTCCCTCCCTTCCTTCCCTTCTCCCTCTCTCTCTCTCTCTCTTCCCTCCCTCCCTCTCTCCCTCTCTCTCTCCTCCCTCCCTCCCTCCCTCTCCAGCTGCAGAGCAAAAGAATGGCCATTTTATGCTGGGACAATTGTGCCCTTTGGCCTTGTGTACATTACCAACTGGATCATGTTTGTGATCATCATGGCCTCCATCTGCAAGCACACAAGGGGTGCCGATCACAAGAAAGGACACAAAGTCAACACGATCAAGAAGAACGTTGTCATCGCTCTCACTCTAGCTACGATCTTTGGACTAGGCTGGGGCATTGGACTCGCCTCCACTAGTGGACCCATCAGGGAGCTCACACGCACTTTCCAAATCATCTTCTCCGTACTTGTTGGTTTGCAGGGAGCACTCATCTTCATGCTTCACGGAGTTCGTAACCAGGACGTGCGTAATCTTTGGAAGCAGTGCTTTGCTCGAATTGGAGGCAAATCACTCATCAATAGCATCCTTTCATCGACTAAGAGCTCATCCGCCGGTATCCAAAGCCTTCGCGGTACCATGTCAGCATCGGGTACCATGACACTCGACCAAAAGAAGTCACTGGGCGATACCAAGGAGAACATGTATGATACAGTTGCTGATGAAGAGAGTGGCAAGAGTGATAATGGACAGATGCAATACACTACGTTCAAGGGTAAGGATGATACTGAGCACTTGTACACTTCAGTTGCCGGCGAGGAAACCAAGTGTGACCTTGCAGCATGAAGCAGAATATAATTATATGGCTTGATTCAGAAAGGGAATTGAGTAACTCCTAACATTAAACTAGCTAGTATGATAAATACATGCATTAAAAAGATACATTAAACTTTAGTAGGGCCTGACTTAGTTGTAGCTATGTAGATACATTGTGTGGCCATATTATTATTGAGAGTGGTAGCCTCTTATTGTTTGATCCAAAAAATGTATTATATCATTATAAATCTCATGCATATGTGTACATTACGAACTTTAATATTCAATGTCCCAAGAATAATTAATCACAATGATTAGTCTCTTACAAGGTTGCACATTGGCCATCTGGGAAGGTAATAGTATTGCTGCTACCAGTGGGAGCTGGGGTATTATCACTGCACGAGAGAGTAGTGATGGTATTCCCAGAGATGTCAACTCCACCAGTGTTTTTATTCACGCTGGCAACAGTTATCGTATTGTCACTGATAGTAACAGCACCTTCGACCCCTTCCACTGTCAGATTTAGATCAATGTTATTGTCGACAGTCACATCTTCTGTGACCAGAGTGATTGAAATATCCTCCAAGCTTAGGTCACTATCGCTTAGCGACACTGATCCATCCACATCCTTAATACGAGCATCACCAACGAGAACTAGATTAGATAGCAGAATATCGCCCGTGTGCTCTATGATTGTCGAATCACTATTGGTGGTTACATCATTAATACTGAGTGTACCAGAATTTCTCTGCAAAAGCATGTCACTCACTTGCAGTTGGTCTAGCGTGACAGCACCAGTGTTATCTGAAATACCAATATCACCGTTCTGTATATTCGCTCCTCTGATAGTAACTACACTGGTTCCTAGCGTTATCGTCACTCCACCAACGAGATCTGTAGCTGCACAGCTGACAATGTTAGTATCAATGTTGATTTCACCATTATTTTGTCCAGTGACCGACAAGATTCCACCAATGGACGATCCACAAATCTCGATTGTGCCACCTCCTCCACTCACAGTTATCCCTCCTGTTGTCGTCAAATCGTCCACAACCAAATTCCCACCATTCGTCATTGCAAGGGTGCCAAGTGTTCCAGACACCTCAACACTAGTACTAGCAGGTGTGTTCTCGATAACCACCGAGTTTAGGGTAGCACTCGGCTGGATAATGGCATCAATGAGTGAGTCCGCATTCTTTATTGTCACCGCACCAGATACAGTCACGTCATCCAGTTCGATTTCTGTCACAGACCCATCAGCCTGAATGTTGCCAGTGACAGATGAACCTCCTTTGGCTAGGAGTGTTCCTGTAGAGCAGAGCACGTTGCCATTGACAGTTGCAGCGTCCAAAACGCAGTCACCAGTACATGTGACATCGCTGTTGATGGTCCCAGAAACGACTCCGTTGCAGGCCATTTGAGCAGAGCAGAGGTGGGCCAAACCCACTGCACACAGTGTGAGAGCAGTTACAATTAGCTGCATCGTTAAAAAGATTCTGTTAAGAGATACAGGTAGCACGGCTGATGTTTCTTTCTTGGTTACTTAGAGCCAACTACTGAAGTTAGATACAGTGACTACGTAAGACTGCCCTTTATAAAGGAAATTTCAGACAACAATAGCCTTTTGTCAATGATGATATTATATCAGATCTTGAAATATTAAAAAGCAGTGTCTACCAAAACTTTCAACTTCCCCATTTTTAGCAAAATGTTTTGGAAATATTAATCTTGTGTGGGTGGAACCTTTAATTAGGTATGTCTGTGACCCAGTATGTACACAGGGAATTGAGTGACTGCTAACTTTAAACTATAGCTAGTGTGATAAAAATTTAATTATAAATGCACTAAAAGGTTATGAGTGATACATATAGTGGACCCACAGCTGGTTTGTTTGATAATTTGGTAGCCATATATTGAGATATTGTTTATTCAATATTGATGCCTAAATAATTCAATACATAATTTATGTATTAAGTTTGGTGATCTATTAGCAAAACAAACTAGAGCTCTGTAGAGCACATACCCCGCGCGCTCTGTAGCCACTATAGCGTAGTATTGCAGCACTCTGAGGCATACACGTAGCTGTTTCATGACGTGACGACCCTTTCCAACACCGTGCTTGAGCATGCGCAATCGCATCCTCATACTAGTTATTATGCTAAAAGAGTGGGTGTGGTCGATAAACCACAGGCATGCAGAACAAAAAATGCACGATTTGTTGCACTCGTAAGCCGTTTTGAAAAATTCGAAGCGTGTACAAACCAGTTTTTCTCCGATATCTACCGATTGAGGGTGCTTATAGCGCGCACAGACGTCTAGAACTCGAGATCTGGCGATTTTCGTGCCGACAACAACAGAAGATTGCTTTACCCCTTGCGCATGCGCGCGGGATAATAAAACAAGGGTAGTGATTACTGTACTCTGTACTATAGTACTAGAAGATGCTACCGTGTCAGTTTCCAGAGCAACTAACACCAGTAAAATCATGGCACTCTATGATAGCTACATCAGTGCATATTATTTAATATACTGTCAGTGGCACAAGCTTGCACTTAAAGTACTTTGACTGATAAACATATAATATATTATGTCAATGATATTTTGCATGGTACCTAAGCTTATAAGTGAGCCTACAATAATGATATCGATAATATTATTATTATTATTAGCAGCTGCCAAAATAGCATTCATGCTTGTGGATACAAATTTTAATATTCAACGTCCCAAAAATTACAATTAATCTCTCATAATGTTGCACATTGGCCATCTGGGGAGGTAATAGTATTGCTGCTACCAGTGGGAGCTGGGGTATTATCACTGCACGAGAGAGTAGTGATGGTATTCCCAGAGATGTCAACTCCACCAGTGTTTTTATTCACGCTGGCAACAGTTATCGTATTGTCACTGATAGTAACAGCACCTTCGACCTCTTCCACTGTCAGATTTAGATCAATGTTATTGTCGACAGTCACATCTTCTGTGACCAGAGTGATCGAAATATCCTCCAAGCTTAGGTCGCTATCGCTTAGCGACACTGATCCGTCCACATTTTTAATACTAACATCACCAACAAGAACTAGATTAGACAGCAGAACATCGCCTGTGTGTTCTATGATTATCGAATCACTGTTGGTAGTAACGTCATCAATGGTGAGGGTACCAGAGTTTTTCTCCAAAAGCAAGTCACTCACTTGCAGTTGATCTAGTGTGACATCACCAGTGTTGTCTGAAATACCAATATCACCGTTCTGTATGTTCGCTCCTCTGATAGTAATTGTGCTGGTTCCTAGGGTTATCGTCACTCCACCAACGAGATCTGTAGCCGCACAGTTGACAACGTTAGTGTCGACATTGATGTCACCATTTTGTTCAGTCACCGATAAGGCTCCACCAATGGACGATCCACAAATCTCGATTGTGCCATCTCCTCCACTCACAGTTATCCCTCCTGTCGTCGTCAAATCGTCCACAACCAAATCCCCACCATTCGTCACTGCAAGGGTGCCAAGTGTTCCAGACACCTCAATGCTAGCAGGTGTGTTATCGATAACCACCGAGTTTAGGGTAGCACTCGGCTGGATAATGACATCAGTAAGTGAGTTCGCATTCTTTATCTCCACGGCACCAGATACGGTCACATCATTCAGTTTGATTTCTGTCACGGACCCATCAGCCTGAATGTTGCCAGTGACGGATGAACCTCCTTTGGCCAGGAGCGTTCCTGTAGAGCAGAGCACGTTGCCATTGACAGTTGCAGCATCCAAGACGCAGTCACCAGTACATGTGACATCACTGTTGATGGTCCCAGAAACGACCGTATTGCAGGCCATTTGAGCAGAGCAGAGGTGGGCCAAACCCAACGCATAAAGTGTGAGAGCAGTTACAATTAGCTTCATCGTTAAAGTCTTTATTATTTGGATAGCTAGCTCAGTTGAAATTTCTTTTTAGTTGCTTAAAAATTGACAGTACCCGGAGAAGTTAGAAAGAGTGACTAAGACTGTCCTTTATAAAGGGAATTTCAGACAACAATAGTCTTTTATCAGTAGCAACATTATGTCAGATTTTGAAATGCTTAAAAGCAATGTCTACCGCAACTTTCAACTTCCTGTTTTAGCAAAATGTATTATAAATCTTGCGTGGGTGGGACTTTATTAATTAGGTATGTCTGGATTAAAATCATAGAATGGGTTCATGTTTCATGACAAAACCACCAATCAGCGAAAACAAACAGACTTACAGGATGTAAAAAATTGCATCAGTACTATGCTGTTACTATACTTGACATCCCTAATATTCAATTCTTATCAATCCGGAGGATTTTAAGCATAAATGCATGCACACACAATAATTCAATGATAGATCCATAGCTAGCTACTTTGGTATTATGAGAGCATGTATCACATCCCACACAAAGTTGTTGAACTAAAAATGGTTTAGTCTATGGAAACATTATACTCTGACCACTTTTGGACCACCACACAACTTAACATTGAAAACAACTGCACAACATGCAATTGACATGCATTTTGCAAGTCATACAGAAAAGACATTCAAATCTCGTGACACGCTATAATATATTATGCGCATCAATGATTGACGACCTCTTACCAATCAACAGTCAACCTGGATCATGGCTGAAAAACTGGAGAGAGAACTTCACGAAGCTATTGAAAAATGGAGGGAGACATGGAAAAAGGGCAGCATTGATGAAGTTCTGGAGCTCTACACGGAAACTGTCCGAGTCATGAGGAGTGGAAAAGGACTTATTGTAGGTCGTCCTGCTCTGAAGTGCACTCTTGAACAGTTTGAGGGCATGGGACTGCGTGATATAGATTTTGTGAGCGATGAAATATGTGCCATGCCCTCAATAATGGGTACAAATTCAGATTCTGAGTCTGGTATGATCTCTATGGATATGGCCTGGCAGAGATATCACGAAGTGTTGGTGAGAGAGGACGGCAGCGAAATCTCTACCATATATGGTATGATGATATGGAAGAAGGTGTCTGGAGTGTGGCTGATTGATGCTTACGCAAATTGCGATGTTCCTCCAGAGCAGCAAAACACCCAGAAGCTACGTCAATCGATTCAGCGTACGTTTGATGAATTCTGTGCCGCCTGGGCGAGCCTCGATGCAACCAAATGTCTCGATTTCTTTAGTGACGACTGCCTCTTCATAGCACCTGGCTCTGCCGAACGATTGAAGGGAAAGGTAGCCATTTCACAATGGCTAGAAAAGGTATTTGAAAGGGGCGACTGGCGTACAGTGTCGCTTGTTATCGAGAATGTGCTTCCGATGGCCAACATCTACATTGTGTCCCAGATAGTTCACGTGACCTACCCTGACGTGAGTATCAAGGATGGAGATGGAAAAGTGATCATGAGAGGTGGTGGAAATGCTTTAGTGAAATGGAACGGTACCGGTGGCAGGTGGGAGATACTGGAGGCAATCTGGAATTTAAATAGCTGTTAAAAATTATTAAAGCTAATATTAAGTTGCCATGGAAATAATTGTAACGCAATTGATATACATTAAATTTTGGCAACAAAAATTGAATGATTAATAGTATACTTGCACTTTGATAATATGTACAAATCCTGTATGCCAAGTATTACAAGTGAAATAGGCACTTGCGTTTGAAATACCATTCTGAGCTATGTATGTATACTATTAGCCAGTGATAGTGAGGTTGTCGCTCGTACAATTTGATGAAACAAATCCCTATTAATTTTCAGAGTGCTATTTACCCAAATTTAACATACAATCTCACTATTACATGTACCTATACTAATTGTTGCATGGTTGTAGGATTTAGGTTGCGGCATTGATTGTGGGTAGAGGTTAATTAGGGTACATGTAGAATGATAGATTTGACAGAGTACAAAAGAGACTCAAGATAAATGAGCAATGAGCTTCCATACAGAATACAAGAACAGTGGAAAGGTTTCAGAGAGTTTGAGAACAGAGTCCTCCAAGTTTTGAATCATCTGCTGTCTCTCTATATAATAAAAAAAAAAAAGAGTGACTAATTTTAATTATTATCTACACGCGTGTAGGTTGACTTACTATCCTTAGAGATGATGGTTGAAATGTCACAACAAGTCAGTAGATTTTCCAATAGTCTAAATTGAACTGCAGCAGCGTCAATGCACTCTGGTGAGAGGAGGCTGCAATCTATAGGAATTTGGCCAGAAAGCAAGGGAGAGGAAGAATTCAGATAGAAAGGGAGAGAGGGCAGGGGGAGGGAGGGAGAGAAATGAAATAATGACATACAAATGGCTTCAAGAAAGGAAGAGATAATATTATAGAGGTGACTTACCTGAGAGAGCTTCTTCAAGAAGCTTTGCCGAGTCCATCACTCGCTGAACTAGCTCTTCAACAGCACACCGGCACACTCCAGGAATAACACAAAGCTTTACTGCCATCCCACTCAGAGATTCAATAGTATCCTATGGTAGAATCATTACATAATCAGTTGACCTCAATATAAGACAGCGTTATACCATGTTTGTGGTGGGTTGCAGAGCTTTGTGGATGATGGCCTTGACTAGAGTGACACAAGCAGCACACATCTCTTCCTTGAACACACTCATCATTGGGTTTTGAATACTCTCTGTTAACCAAAGGAGATGGAATATCACAAACAAGATGTATAGGGCATAACTTGGACTTAGTACAGAAGATAATAATGGTCACTCACCTACGAGAGAGACCATTGAGTCATCAAGGGCCTTCTTTGAAAGTGGAAGAGATGAAGTTAGGTGGTCATTGCTTGAGTCAAGACTCTCTGTCAATGCTGATAATAGAAGATAAAATTAATACCAGCACACACAAATAAAACGAAGATTCTTTGCGGACAACTTAACATGTCCGTCCTGCAAGCTTTCAGTACATGTACAGGTTTTTCTTTGAAGTGGAAAAGGAAAGAGGCCAAAAGATTTGATGAGACTACAGGCCACACCCCAACTATCCTCCCATCACATCATTCCTTCAAGAAAACTATTCTTGCGATGGTCACTGACTACCCCGCTGCATTTCCTCACCTTTCATGGCATCAAGAATGGTGTCATGTAGTGTTTCTCTGAGGTCTGTAGCCACTAGCGTTGAGAGATGGTGACGAGCACTGACCAGAGAAGTCACTGAAACGAAAGAGTATGTGCAGTCAAATCTAAGGGATACTACATGTACATACTCTCTCTCCCTGTCTCTCTCTCCCCCTCCCTCCCTCCCTCCCTCCTTCCCTCCCTTCCTCTCTCTCTCTCCCTGTCTCTCTCTCCTCCTCCCTCCCTCCCTCCTTCCCTCCCTTCCTCTCTCTTTCTCCCTCTCTCACACTCACCACTAGTGCAGAACTTGACGTGAGCTGTGATTCTCTCCTGTAGGACACTATCTCCTTTAGACCGGTCATCTTTACATTCCTCCTTCTCTTTTTCATTTTCTTTGCTACTTACTTCATTGCCTGCAGTTCTCTCTGCTACTGATGTGTCGTACTTAGCTCTTTCCAGGTCACTGCTAGTAGTTGAACTAAATATTGTTTTGCTTTGATTCTCTTTCTGAACCGAAAATGAAGAGCTATAGCCTGAGGACTGCCACTCAATTTCTGAGTCCTGTGACGAAGAATTCTCAAATATCTGAGAATTCTGATAGAACACATTGTCAAGCTGTATCTGAGACAAAGGAAGGCGAGGTGGCTGGGAGCACAAGGGGTTAATATCAAAAGAGTCGGAAAGTAAAGGGTTAAAACTATAACCGGTCACAGTGGCAGGGGGCGGTGCAGGTGGATGATAAGGATCCTGGGGGAACGGATTGGTCACTGACAATACTTCCGAATTGAGCTGGAATTTGATGAGATCTTGTCTAGTTCTCAGTAGTTCTCTCTCCAGCTGTTCGGCCCGGCTCCTCCAGTTAGTCTGTAGCTGGCTGAACTGCAGCGAGAGGCGTTCGGTGAACTCTCGAGATGACACTCCATTTGGTTTTTGCCGGAGAATGGCAAGTGCCTGCATATAAAAAGAAATCAATTTTTACTGCTGCACGCACTCAACATGTATGCTAGTCATGTGCATAATGAATAATCAACTGGGTCCAAAGTGCACCACATGCTGCAATCACATGCCACGAAGAGAGTATTTATGAGCAAACTTACGAGAGCAATTTTCATGATTTTGACGTGGTGTGGTAAAAATAGTTGCTCAGACAAGAGCTGATCTGATCCCTGCTCTTCTACCATACTGTACTACTAGCACTGTTGCAGCAGCTGCTGAAAGTTTCTAATTTTTCGACGTTCGGATAATTAGAGTCAAATTCCGCGTACCGTTAGACGAGCCCCACCCACAATCAACTACCAGGCTGCACAAAACGTAGGTAAGTTATTATTTCACCATGGCATGGACCACCGTATGGGAAAGCCTTTTATTAATTTATTTGAACTACGCATTCTGTTCATGTATGATCAGCTAGTAGATTCATTTCCACAATCTCTTCTGCTTCATAAACTGACAAGCTCCACTGAAAAGGGGGCGGATCTCAGGATTGCTGGTCACATCTGCTAGGTTGAATACAGCCAGCAGCAATGGATACCAAAGATGAGGATATTTCTGACTTCGGTAGTCAAGCCACAAGTCATGAAAGCAGTGAGGAGGTTTCACTGATCCAGGATCTTGAAAGGGAGTTGGGAGCTGTCGTGCAGCGCCATAGGATACCCCCTGATGAACTGCAACAGCTGTTCGAGGTATGAGGGACTTATTGGACTGCTTCCCGTCCTCTCCTTCTTAAATTTCCAAACCAGCTTCTGTATGCATTTGATTTAGGCTTAAACTATTTATAGTCAAAGGCATGCATATTGTAGGTGAAGTAGTATTGCTTCCCAGATCCATCCCCCACCTTTCAATGTAGTGTTCAAAAGCTGTAAGGAGTAACAGCAGCGTCTTTTGTGCTACTCATGATATTTTGTATCCATGATGTAGGTGGTACAGAAGATGTTTGATTTGATGGATAATAACAGAGAAGCTTACGAGAGGATTGAGGCAGAGAGAAATGAGCTGGACGAAAGATGGAAGATGGAGAGGAAGAATCTCAGAAAAACTCAAAAGGTACAATAATAGAGTTACCAATAACATGTTATTGTAAATCACTTGATCTGCAATAATTAATTCATCAGCGCAAACTGGAGCTAGAGAACCAATTGGAAGAGGAAAAGACCACGATTGAGCTTGAAAAAACAAAACTTGAAAAGAAGAATGCTATTCTTGAGATAAAAATCAAGCAATTTGGAGAGCAGAGTATGGTCCTATAATAATATCCAAGTTCACTGTAACCTATACAGTTCCCCCATGAAATACCCAGGGCGATATATTGATCGGGAGCTGCAACAACTGAAAGAGAGATTAGAGAAGGCGGCTAGGGACGAAAAGGCTAGACTAGAGGTGAGGCAGAAACCATGTAGCTAGTTTTGGGGGACTCAATTTAAAGCTTGGGCACATATTATATGTACTCATGCACTCACATTCACACACGCACACACACATGCTCATATATGCCCACACAAATCACATAATATTAGCATATGGAGCAATACAAGAGACAGTTTGAAAGCATACCACCTCAGAGAAGGTATACACATACAACTTGAATGTTTATACTGTTGTAAACATAATGCCTTTTTTTGCACTGAAAGGATTGTGATCTATAGAATGCAGTCCCCAATGCCTCATAGGCAGCCGCTAGATTTTATCAAGAAACGCCAGCTATCAGCCAGTCTGGGAGCCTCCCTATCCAATGTCAAACCACTGGAAGAGTCCACTGAGTCAGGTATGGAGAATACACATTTTATACCATACTTTATCCATAACATGCTAACTAGACTAACAAAAGTCATGAATTGATCCTATAGAACTATCGCTAGGAATGCATAAATTGTACTATAGAAGGGTGTACGAAATTGTAACAATGCTAGTATATTAGCTACAGCTCAAGTGACTCTTAGTGCACACATAATTTATTGTAGATATCTTCATGATTGGATCAATGGAGGTGCCTCAAGAGGAGCCTAGCAGAGAGGCTGAAGACGAGCTCGAGGTCAAAGAAGCAGAGAAGCAGCAAAAACAGCCAAGTCAGCAGCAGACTGAGCCGCCTCCCTCAAGTGCGTCACTCGATGATGAATTCCGAGAGTTGGAACAACAGAAAGAGAGAGAGGAGGAAGAACAGCGAAGGCGTGAGGAAGAACTGCATATGCAAGAAGAGATGATGGCTGAAATAGAGATGATGCACAAAGAGAAGGAAAGTTGGGAGGAGGAGAGAAGGAGCTTGGAACAGGACAAGGCTGAAGCTAGATCTCAAAGAGAGGAATTGGAACAGTAAGCTAGCTCTATAGATCTATGATTCTTGCTTACTAATGATGTGAGTTTATTTCATCGGTGATGCACTCCAATTGACAGACAAAATGCCGAGCTCCAAGTAGAGTTGAAGAGACTCAAAGAAATGTATGAACAGCTGCAAGAAAGATTCACCAAGTATGTTCATAATTATTATCGTTTTGTGGAGAACTTCCGGCATTTAATAATTATGATTCAGGGTAGCTAAGGAAAGAGATGAAGTTTATGACAATTATCTGAAGCAGGTAGCAATTCATTATTCAAGCAGATCTAGATCAAAATGAATTATAATTGCACGCTACTACTTCCATAGCCACTGTCAGCCTACAATATTTCAAGAAAGGAGCTCCACAATCTACTGATGAAACAACAAGTGACAGCCTCAGAACTTGATGATCAGAGAGACCAGACACTGAAGTATGCAGCATTTACAATGAAGGATTTCATGCTATAACTGTACCATATTTGATTAGGTACAAGCAACTGTACGCTGAATCAAGTAGAAGCTACTATGACAGGTAGGTGGTCTATAGTAAGTACAATGAACCCTGTACTCTTCCACCCATTTTGAATTCAGATTTAAAGAGAAAATGTGGAAACTCTTCTCCAAGCAGTCAGCTAGCACAGAAGCTATTCGATACTCAACAACTGAAGCAGCACTGTAAGTGTTATAAAAATTAATATTATTTTCTGCCCGTAGCTCTCGGAATGCATTGCACGAGATTAGGGAGCAACATTAATTTTGGCACCCCGGCTATGATCCCTTAATAATTCCTTAATGCAATTAACAACGTATGTACCTCATACTACTTTTATTGAGAGTGTATATACATGCATATTGTAGGTCTAACTCTCTGCCCCGAGCTTCCACTGCAACTCTCACTCCGCTGCGTCATAGCATTGCCAAGCTGCTTGAAGGTGGAAGTCTCAGCGTGGAGAAAGGTTGGCTGATGTCGTCCACGACTTCGGTATCAATGGATAATCTACCTCAGTGGATGGGGCAAGTCCCCCTCAAAAGTGTAGTAATAGAGAGGGTAAGCATATGCAGTATACGAAGTAGATTCAGAAAGCATATCTTCCCTGATTATAATAGGGGTATCATCCCATTAATACACTATAGGAGAGTATAGCCTTGCAGGCTCTCTCTACCCTGCTTTTGTATGCAAGATTCCTGTGAGATAGAGCTAGGGCCTGGGGATGAGGCCAATAAAAAAGAGTTCTGAATTTTGACAAAATTTGATTATTTATCCATGCAGATTGAGAGTGTAGAGTTGGGACGAATCTACTACACTCCACCAGACACCCAGAAAGGTGTGGTACAACTACAAGCTGGACTGCACGCCGAAGTGTGGGTGACTACGAAAGAGAAATCAATGTCTGTGGCCTGCGTCAACATTGAAGTCATCGATATCTTGGCAATGGTGAGCAAGCAAAAATAATGACTTTGTACTATTACCATACAAATCTTGCAACAGTCACAATGATTAATTTGAAGATCAAAGTTCTATAATATAATATTAGCCAGCTGTTAATTGGCCAGTATGTTGCGATGTGTACACCACACATCTTCAAATTCCATTCATAGCCACCCAAAGTATGTCAGCGATTCATTCTGAAGCCAGAAACTCCACACATTGTCTGCATGAGGTCCATACCTGGAATCATCGAGGAATCAAAGTTAGAGTGGTCACAAATTTCTGGACAACTACAAACCACTAGCTCTTCTGGATCTGGCCATGGGTCTCAGTACAAGGTTTCTTCGGAGGGTCTACCTTCTTCAAAACATGGATCAATGAAACCTGGTGAGACATCTGCTGACATTGGAGAGCTAGATCTTGAATCTACATCATCTGGTAAAGTTTTATGCCTTGAAATTTTCATGAAGTGTGTTTAAAATCAATTTGACCATGCTTTAACTAGACAAGGGGGATTCAACTTCTGAAGGACATAAATTTATTATACAGCAACAAGTTCAGCTTGAGGATGATACTGAACCAAATCAAGATTCCAAGGAGGGATGTGAGTGTGAATCATCCGGATGTCTCATACACAATTAAATTATTATTAATTTTACAGATGTAGCTGGTAGTGAGGGGGAGAGTGTGGAACTACATCCCAGTGATAGGAAGTACACGGATGGAAAGACACCAATCATGTGGATCATCACGGAAAACAATATGTGGGGTTTGATTTTTGTCATCATCACTATAATATTATTATTGTATTATGTGTAGGCTTTGCTTCTATCCAACGACTGATCCACGGCATCGCCCACTTAACATCATCAAGCTGGAATCAAGAGCCACTTGCATGGAGTAAGTCCTTATATTATAGCCTTAGCAATATCAGTATAAAAATATTATATGCTTGAGTACATACTTTGGGCATCAATAATGGGAATAGGGATTGGGAATGAGGTCCCGAGTAACTAACACAAGATTAGTAGCTATAGCTAAAGAATGTCATGCAATCTGTGGCTTCAGATCTATATAATTAAATTTTAATTGTCATGACAACTAATTAGATACGTGAATGGAATGGTGTTCATTGGCCATGAGGCTTCCACTATCTCAGTCTACCACAAAGATGAGTGTAAGTTGTAGTCTACATTAGCGGTGTATTATTGCATGTCTTATAGTAGCGATAGTGACACACCATTTTTTTCTTTATAGTTTCATTGAGCTGGGATCTTAAGAATCCTCGGGAGATTTCGCTTCCCTCTCACAATCCTGAAGTCCAGAATGACGTCCACTGTATAGCAGCCGTCAAGGATCGAGTGTGGGTGGGCGCTGGGCCATCAATATTCTTCCTCAGTGCAGAAAGTCTTGATTGTGAGGTACATGAATTGCGTAGGCACATTAAAATCAAGCAATACTAACTAGCCTCATTCCCAAATCGTCTTCAATATGGCAGCTTTTCTATATCACAAAAAGAATAGCCTGAGAACATCGCTGCACATATAACTAACATAATACAACGATGGCTATAATATTATGCGTAACACAGTATTATTCATAAATACATACATGTCACGTTCCAGGGCTCAAGGTTCCTGAATGTGGAACATTTTCCTCCCGACCAGATCCTTCCCCTGGGGGATGTTGTCGCCGTGTCAGCCAAAGGATCAGCTGTCTTCCTCTTTGATGCAGAATCAACAAACTTTCTCAAAACGTTTGATGTGTACCCGATGACAAAGAATCTAGTAACAGGTTAGTCACTTTCAATTTAACAGTTTGCCCATGCACATTCTAACACCTTATGTATTTGTTGAACTATCAGCTGCTAGTAATTAACACCTTTTGCGTAATGGCTGATTACTTTACAGTTGAGCAGAACTCAAAATGGAAAGACATGCGCTCACCACTGCTCGAAAAGATTCCCACGATCATCAAGACAATGGTGGCCGACGATAACATACTCTATGTGGGAACCTCACAGGGAATGGTGGTTGCTGTCCCCATAGACAACCTGAGCAAAAAGGATTCCACAAAGCCAACAGAGATTGCTACAGATCTAGAGGGAGCAACGCCAATTGCAAAGGATGATGGCGTCTCTGGTGGAATCAGTAGTGCTACATTTCTCGATAATTGTGCTCTAGCTCTTCACGTACAAAAGGACAGTCGAGTCAAGTCGCTCTTACACCTACGGCTTCCTGTGCCGCAGGACCATGATCACTCTACGGTTGAAGACACTGACAGTTCTCCAGCTCTGCAGTCTACCGAAAGTCATGAACTTCAACATACTCTGCCAAATGTATCTCCAGAGGGTCAAGAAAGTGACGCTGGTGCATCTGCAGCTCCGAGTCTGCTCTCTGGTGGCTATCGGTCTCTCATTGTCTCAGCAGGCAAGGGTCACATGGAGTACAGTGCAGATAAAGATGCAGAGGACATGCTAAGCCTGCCACCGAACTACAACAGCCTGAGGGAGAAGAATGAAGAGCACCAGCTGCTTCTCTGGGGACACAAACTATGAATTGAGCCTAGCTATATTGTGTGTTATGTATTACACTTATATTTTAAATGCCGAATGTTTTCAAGTATCATTATTGGTGCAAATATTTATAGTTGTACGCATGTGCATAACAAGAACGTATTCTTGCATGCGCATGATCATGGAGCTATATATGACTAAAGGCTTATGACACTGACAGCTGGGCATGTAGACAGCAAAAAGGCAGCTAGCGCTGTGGTTATTTTACACCTCTACTTGTTACTTATCAGCTGATTCGATCGTTTCCAGATTCGTTCGAATTCAAATTCACAAGCGCGCGCTCTTTTCTATGTTTGTTGATATTTCTCATGGGCGCATAATTAGAAACATTAACGAGCCCCGCCCACGCACAATAGCTGATCAGTACGCGGTATGTTCTCATGCCACAGACGCCATAGACTGAACAAAGAGTGACTAGAGTATTGATACAAGTGTACTGAGCAGTACAGTTGAGGCGACAAGAGCAGGTGAGTTTATGTGTACAATTGACTATCAAGTCAAGATAAAATAGTTGCCTGTGTGATTTGTACTATCTATAAAGATGACTAGAATTGTTTTTAGATCGTAGCTCATGTTGGGATTGGAAACTGTTTTGTAAACTTTGACGTATTAAAATTCTCTCTCTAAGTATTGGGTGTGTGGCCATGGGATCTGTACAAGTTGTATCTAGCTAGCCAAATTATCACTCGAGCGATCGATTTGTTGAGCATTCTGAAGCGAGATTTTAAATAGGCCTACCTAGATTTCTACCTACATGACCTATCTGCCAACCAGTCTGGGGGTATTGAAAACAGTGAGACTCACGCATGTGTCTGGAGGCTCGGTTTATCTGATGTATTTAATATTTGTGTCAACATCTTGGGAAGCATACGGGTCAGTGAAACTTAGTTACTTTCAGTCTAAACAAGCACCATGCAAGGACATCGTATTTTTAACGCAGTGTCTAGAGTGCCGGCAAATTTATGTACAAATTTATATTGCCATATGCAGGAGGGGGCGGGGACTAGGGCTACGTAAGAGTACAGTATTTTATATGGACTTACCGGCACTATAACGCTTAAATTGCGGTGCCGGTACCGGCACTGTAGACACAGCGTATTTTTAAAGCTTACTGTAGCAGGGTTTTCATAAAGTATTTGTGCATGCTGAACCTATGGTCATACTAAGAGACTGTGCATAGTCTAGAGATCTATTGCTGTACATGTGATTGCGTGCATGCCAGTGTGTCCACTCGGCCCATGAAAGTAGCGTGTGATATACAGATGATTGAAGCTGCATGTTCTCAATTGAGAGCTGTGGGCGTGTTTCATCACAGTACTAGTACTAGACCTAATGGTGTAAAATAGGGTGATCATTCCTGGACATACTATAAGTCTCTGAATGTAAGAAAACTATACCAAGGGCTTATACACTCAGCTGTGGCCCTTGGAGTTACCCATGGACTTGCTAAGCTCTGAGTCCAGTTCCACATGCCATACATGGAGTTCCCTCCAGTTCAATTTAGGATGCCAGTCTTTTGCTTAAGTGCTCTCATCACTTTTATCACATGCTCTTCATTTGCTGTGATATGTCAACAAAGCACCTTCAAGGTCTCCACTGGAGTGTATTTCCTAATCCTGGAGCTATGCAGACCCTGCAGAATTTCAAAGGATTCTTGTTTCCATATCTCACTGTAAATATTCCTATTAACACTTCCCTTAGGCATGCTAAGTGGCTGCTGTTCTAGCATTGGACTAGTGCCAAGACTTGAAGCTTTTGTATTGCCGCTGCTTCTAAGTTGTAATGCTAGCAGTGACACTCCCAATCCTAGTCCCCAGGCCTGTGCCCAGCGTTTCAATATTACAGTCATGTTGAAAATCTTTGCTCTGTGTGTGTGTGTGTGTGTGTGTGTGTGTGTGTGTGTGTGTGTGTGTGTGTGTGTGTGTGTGTGTGTGCTGGGAGAGTGACAGAGCTGTTTGAAAC
The DNA here is from genome assembly GCA_963930775.1 of Cliona cf. orientalis. NCBI lineage: Eukaryota > Metazoa > Porifera > Demospongiae > Clionaida > Clionaidae > Cliona > Cliona cf. orientalis. The sequence goes on from OZ005697.1 coordinate 8,286,082, forward strand.
TCTTTACAGCTTTTCAAAAATTCTCTTGACAGCATGCATGCAACAGTGAAATGAGAGGGGGTGCTACTTCAAGTAGTGGTGTGTGACCCAGAGGTTAACCTGTCAAGTGCAGTTCATCAGCTAATCAGGTTTTGCTATGCCACAATAGTATACAGTGTGACCAACATGATAAGAGCTGTAGCTGTTGATAGTGTACATGTAGCTAATCTGAGGGTGCCCGCTATGGATTCCTTAGCCAGCTGATTCACAGTGTAATTGTGCAGAAAGCAAAAGTTTACATGATGAATGTTAGCAACCAAAGTCTTTATAGGCAATTTGCTGGCTATGGGAAGGGGTTGGGTCATCATAAAGTAGGCCGATGATGAACAGAGGTCAACTACCAACAAAATAGTTATCTGCCAGTAATTGGGGTGCATTCGACCATGCATCTCATGCATCTCATGCACCCCAATTACTGGTAGATAACTATTATGTATCTAGATTACTTTGTACAAACCCTTCAGCTTTGATAGCTTATGTGTACAATATTAAAATTATATTACGTGCATGTAGGCATTGATTGACTGAGCAGCATGGACCCTAGAGACGACTACGAGGACTTTGGTAACCAAGGTGTCGGCCTGGAGGACAATGATGAGGTAGGACTGTTTCGAAGCTTGGAGCATGAGCTGGAGTCACTCGTGCAGCGATACAGAGTACCACCGGACGAGCTACGACAACTCTTCGAGGTAAGATAACTTTTAGCAAATTTCTAGATTGAGATATTATTATATGTATAGTATTGATTTGACTGTTACACCAATCTGGCCTTCTTTGTCAAAATGTTGTGATCTACGCGTAATAACCACATTTTAGATTACCTTTTCCATTTTTTTCTAAGAAAGTAGGTAAGTTTTGGGACTATAGTGATTAATTTGACAGCTAGTGTGTCTGGATATTGGGTATGTAATGGCGTACAGAAGCGTACAATAATTATTGTGTGCTGTGCTGGACATGTTACATGTAATTGACCCAACATGTATAGTAATTGAGAGCTACAGATTTATAACAGAGGGGAGTTCCCATGGCTATTATTCCGTCCATACATATCCATAATTTTTCCTACATATCTGTGTGCACACATGTACCTGTACATGTACTTATCAGTAATAAATTATACAATGTACATGTACTTATCACATACCCTTCAGTAGATATGATAGATACGAAATAATTAGTTGCATAGAGCGTTTACATTTTGCTGTGAGCTTTCTAGACTCAACTTGAGTACACAGATAGACTGACTATTCAGCAGACTGTGGCCACATTATAGGCCACACTTAGCCAATCTGGAGATCCAGTGTCTGTAAGCAGAGTGGAGTGGTTAGCTGTAAACAATACCAGCCCATAGCCTGCCACCACCACCACTGTAGCATACACATGCAACCAGATCAATAGGTCAGTGTGGCTTTGCGGAAGTCTTTCATGCGGTAACTCGAGAGGGAAGGGTTGGGCGAGGGGCAATGGTTCGTGTGTTGTGGTGTGTAGCTGGCCTGCTGGTGAATTTGGTAAATTGGCAGAAGGTAATATTATGCAGCAAGCAGGCAGGCTGGCTGTGATAATGTGGTCTCAGGGAAATGGCTTATTAACGTACATGTAGGACCTGGTAGGTACATGCATGTATACATGTGTATACATGTAGCTACATGTAGCTAGTCTGGGCATTGCTTGCATGTACAGAACGTGTACTATTAGTATTGAGAACTTCCTTCAGACCCATAGTGTGTGCATATCAACTGGGTGATCAACTAAGTCGAGCTGAAAATACATGTAGCTATATGCATTACTGTGGGTGCAGATGGCCTAGCTGCTAACAGTCACATAATCCCGGCTACAGTGCATACTATGTGCAAGAGATACAGTACCTGTAGTTGTGTATATCCATCTGTCTAGAACTGTTCACACCCCATTCTTAGTGTTGACTGTGCATGCTCAAGTGTACATGTACATCAGACAGGCAGGCAACAAGATTTGGAGGGCTGAGTGTGGAAATCTGCATTCCCTTCACCCCACCCAACTCATTTCTCTGTCTAGCACTTTATTGCTGGTATTATTGTCATATTGATCATGGTGTACATGGCAACGCTAGTAACTCTGCCTGTTGGTAGGATTACATGTAGGTTTACCTGAGCAGGCAATGGGATGCATGGTCATTCCTTAGGTTTGGAATTGGTAGCGGAAGATAAACCTACTGGCTGGAATTTTCATGTACTGTAACAATGTATGTAGGTGGTGCAGAGAATGTTTGATATGATGGACGACAACAGAGAGGCCTATGAGAAGATGGAGGCAGAGAAGAACGAACTCGATGAACTGTGGAAGAAGGAGAAGGACAATCTGAGAAAGACACAAATGGTATTTATAGCTCTGTCTTCTCTCTCCTTCCCTCCCTCCCTCCCTCTCTCCCCTCTCTTCCTTCTTCCTCTGTGAGTATTGATTTTCATCCCTGCAGCGCAAGTTGGAACTAGAAAGTCAGCTGGAGGAGGAAAAGATGAAGATAGAACATGAAAAGATGAACATAGAGAAAGAGAAAGTCGTTCTTGAAACAAAAGTCAAACACATTGGAGAGCAAAGTAAGATTCACTGCACATGCTACTAATTTTTTTTTGATTTTACTGAGTAATATTATTATGTCTGTGTTTTGCAGAGCACTCTATTGAACAGGAGCTACAGCAACTGAAAGAGAAGGCCAATAGAGATGAACAAACTAGACAGGAGGTAAGTACATGATTCTCTCCCCACCTCCCTCCCTCCCTCCCTCCCTCCCTCCCTCCCTACCTTCTTCCTCTCATCTCTCTTACATATTCATCATGTATCACGATTATTATCACTGAATATCAAATACTCACCATGCAGCTTTTGGAACAGTACAAGAGACAGACTGAAAACGTGAGGAGTGCATCGCTGCAGAGAAGGTACATGTATAATATTATGTATACCACTAATGCTTACATGTAGTCTAATGGTATCATCCACTTTCACAATCTTTGTGGGCCCCAACAATAATAATGACAACATTATGAACTATATTGTCGTCCACTGTGATACCTCAATGTATGTGTACACTGTAGTATATCACTCCGGTAGAGTGGCCTGATTTGGTGCAGCACATTGTCTTTGTGGAGGTCACATGCTTGGGAAAGAATTACAATTTGTAGTACGGCTATAGCTAGTGATTGTTTACATATGCGACCGATGGACCGTCGCTAGCATACGCCCTACACAATGCATACTGTAACAGTGTACAATGAAGTCTAGTTGCTGTGATGCAGTTACATATAATGTTTACGTGATATAATATAACAGCTTGCCACACGTGCAAGCACACGCACACCTGCGTGATTTACAAGCTAGATGTTGTCAGGCTCGGTGACATATGCATGGATATGACGATAATTGCTTATTGTATAAGTTATCGGTGTATTAATTATTATACACGTGTGCCACAGTATCACTGATCTTATTAAAATTATATTTTTATCGGTATGATCATAGACCTTACTGATAGAACTAGAAGTGGTCTGCACATTGCCATGCATATGTGTACATGTATACCCTCTATTCCGGACACCCTTTGGACGGCTTAAAGTGTCATCATTAAGGGAGGTGTCCTTACTTCAGGGATAGTTTAATACACCCTCTATGTAGCTGCATGAGACCATGTCTGATTCTAATTACACCGTATATCCGATGATTCTTAGTACTTTGAGCCTCTATACAGTGGATATACTAATTGCCTGCCGTGTTTCTAATGGCACTCCCTATGCTATCACTGTGTACGTATGTCCGCTACTCCATTCATTAAACATGTGCTCCAATTTGTCCTCCTAAATATTTGCAGGATGCAATCTCCGCTGCCTAGGCGCCGAGCCTTGCCCATTGCTCCGGAAAGGAAGAAGCCACTGGCGCACAGCTTGAACGTGCATGCTCCTGCTGGACGTTACCTACTGGATGCTTCTGTCAGATCAGGTATGACATGATAATGACATCAGGGGATTCCCCTACACACTAGTCTAATTAGCCATTTGCTACTGTATCCTCAAGTTTTTGCTGACTCTACTTTATTGTATGTACTTTCCCACCCCAATGGGCGTCAGGTTCTTCATTTGCACTACACGTGTACTTATCTTTGATTTTTGTGTTAGATAGAAAGGATACTTGCCCTCTACATAATTACACAATGCATAATTTGTCAAGAGCTTTGAATGGCAATAGTTGAGTGGCCAATGCCCATGTACATGGAATTAATTGTACTTGTCGAAAGTGATCATATTTCAGTGAAAATCAAAACTCCTTTTGTAACCAATCAATCACCTTCAATATCTCACACAACATCAATGTAAAACACAATGTCATAACACAATGTAGAGAACTTTATGATTGGCTCAATGGAAGTGCCTAGGGACGACGCGATGAGGAGAAGAATAAAGCAAGACGAAATCGAAGTGAAAGAAGCCGAGAAGCAAAAGCGCAAGAACAGCCAGGGTCGAGAAATGTCTCCACCTTGTGTCCTCTCCCTCGACGACGAATTTAAGCAGCTGGAGGGGCCTGGTGGAGAAGAGGAGGGAGAGAGAGTCGTAAACGAAGAGACGCTGTTGGAAGATCTGATCGAAGAGGTCTCCGAGGGAGACAGGAGTAGTGAGAGTGGGGAGGAGTCAACGACAGAGGGAGAAGAGAAGGAAGAAGATGATGATGAGAATGAGAACTGGAGAAACATTGAAGAGGAGCTGAAGCTCCAGGAAGACATGATGGCCGTCAAGATGGAGGTGGAGATGATGCAGAAGGAGAAGGAGGGATGGGAGAAGGAGAGAAAGAACTTGGAACAGGATAAGATTGAAGCTAGATCACAGAGAGAGGCACTGGAGCAGTGAGTCACTCCTAGTTCCATAAACATTGCCAAAGAATCTACCACGTACCCCTAGTTCTTGAAGCTAAGCACCTACATAAGTGGCTCTGCCTTTTGCTAGGATTGTTTGCCTGAGCAGGCAATGGGATGGTTACCCCTTAGGGTTAGGATTGATAATACTACGTATAGGATGGCTCCCCTGCTGTTAGGATTCTACGTAGGTCGATGTTTGTACAATAATAATATTATTATCATGACATTGTGTATTCTTGAATTTCATTAACTCATCCTTGATATTGCAGACAAAATGCTGAGCTCAGAGTCGAGTTGAGAAGATTGAAGGAGACTCATGATGGCATGAAACAGAGAATCGAAGAGTAAGTAGAGCTCTGCTAGGATAATAATGTATTGTAGGCATGATATCAAATTTTCATGTGCATTCCTACATATGTGTGCATATGTACATGTACATGTAGCTTGTGGAAAGCTAATGCATGTGTGACTGTTTGTTTTATGTACATGTAGCGTGACAAAGGAGAGGGACGAGATCTTCGATAACTACCTGGAGCAGGTACACGTGCAGATACATGCACACACTAACACACACACACACACACGTGCACAAAATTAATACACATGTATACCCAAAAACTTAATAATATTATGCATATTCACAAACGTGGGCTTACACAATACCTGTCTACCTACACGCATATTACACTATTATCACTCACGAACGTACAACCATTGTGTGTTCTATTTGTTGTGTGACATGATTAAAAACTGCTGCAGCCGTTCTCTGAGTACTGCATCACTCGTAAGGAGCTACATGATCTACTCATGAGGCAACAGACAACGGCTCTGCAGCTGGAGGAAGAGAAGGAACAGAGAATTAAGTAAGTGTGAGGTGGGGGGGGGGGGGGGGGAGAAAAGGGAGAGAGCTAGAGGAAGATGGATAGAGAGGGAGAGAGATATGCTGTAAGAGCTAGAGAAAGAGAGAGAGAGAGAGAGATGGGCAGGGGAGAGGGAGAAAGATAGAGGGAGGGGGAGAGAAAGCGTCCTTCCCTGTAATTAACTACGTTGCCAATTTTTTTTCCAGGCTACAAAGGCTGCTTGACTCAAAGAGGAGTTTTCTTGAAAGGTACTACACATGTACATGTATAATCCACTATTATATTATGCACATAATATTGTGTAGATAGTGTATTATAAGGTTACCATGGCAGTGCATGCGTGAGTAAATTAAGCCGAGTGCATGTGATCGTGAATATCAACATTATGCCTTTATATAGAAAGTATGTGTAGGTATATAGCTACCTCCACAGTACTCCACTCGTGAATGTGGTTATACGTTTGCTAAACAAGGCATGTACATGTATGTATAGATAAGCAAAAAGCAATAATTATTATTATTAATATGTACACTGCAAGTAGTTTATGAATGTCAACATTTTCTCTGTAAATGGACATGTCCATAATATTATGCATGAAAATCAGAGATTTATAATACATCCCATTCTAGAAATGGTGCGTGTTTCTCTCCCCCATATGTGCATAAGGCAGTGGAGATCTCGATAGTAAATATTGCTACGTACATGCTGAAAACTTATATATGGGTCTGGGTGGATTAGGGGCGATTGCATGCAATGGACACTAATCTTAGCTGCAGTCACCTCACTATTGGCAAGACTGCTCAGAGTCTACAGTCTATATTATACTAGCTAGGTATTATTGTTGATTGCCCCACTACAGGCCCTGCATGACACTAGTTATAATAGTACATGTATATCAAGTGATACTTTGGGATGCACAAAAAGTCATACATGAATGTTGAAGTTCTTGGAAACTGTGCAGGTTCCGGGAAAGGATGAAGAAGATCTTTGTGAGGGAACACAGAACTCAGACCACACCCGCCAAGACACCCAAGGAGGTAGAGCTGGCACCAAGGTAAGTTATTATATTAGTACTTGTTGACCACTGTTGAGTGCATGCCGTGGTAGCCTACAGTTCTTGACAATATTTATTATACCTACATTTGTATGCATTTATACTCTTTCTCTCTCTCTCTCTCTCTCTCTCACTTTCCCCTCCCTCGATCCCCTTACAGGCCGGCAGCTCCTTATCCCTCTGTCCCTGCTCCCCTCTACCGGAGCCTTGCCCTGCTGCTGGACCAAGGCTACCTCGTGGTGGACAAAGGTTGGCTCATGTCAACTCAGTCCAACCTCAACACTGAGCAGCTCCCTCACTGGATGGGACAAATCACTCTCAAGGGCGTCGTCACTGATAGGGTGAGTTGTAATATTGTGCTTGTAGCTTTGTCGACCATTACCAAATCAGCCTTTGGTGCACCGGTGCACCTTGGGGATATTGTACCTATTGACTTGGCGACCTCTACCATTGTACTCTGACGACCTTTACCACACACTCTCTTCGCCTAACCACAGTACACGTACTACTTGCATGTACCATGCACCCTGTATTTTGACGACCCCTTTCCTATTCAGATTGAGTGTGTGGAACTGGGCCGGATCTACTACAGTCCTTTGGAGCTCTACTCGTCGCAGGTGACTCCGCCCATGCAGCGGAAGGCCCGCTCCCACCACAAGAAGGAGAGGATGATACTGACAGGTCTCCATGCCGAGGTCTGGGTGACCACCAAGGAGGAGTCTGTGGCCTGTGTCGAGGTCATCGATGTGCTAGCTAGGGTGAGTAAAACTGTCAAGGCTGCCGTTTTATAGGAGTGCTCCAGAATAGAATTGATTTTTGAGCATAACACGAAATTAGAGCTATCCAGATCTCACGCAGATGGCCATTGCTCTGTACTAATGTACATGTGTATCCACTAAGTTTATGACTTGACGATATCAGATGATAGACAGTCAGAATTAATTGGCGTGATGTATACAAGGGCAAATCTTGAAAGAAAAAAAAGGATTAGTGCCACCTGTGAGGCTCGAACTCACGACCTTCAGATTATGAGACTGACGCGCTGCCGACTGCGCCAAGGAGGCACTTGGTGATTGTGGCCACAAAAATTTCCCAATCACCTACTACTCTACAGCCCTCTACACGCTGATCCAGATTAAACTGAACCGGTTTAAACTGTGTTTACACACTAGTGCTTAATCCAGATTAATACTTTCATGGCGCATTACCTTACGTGTAATCCACTTTTAATCCACATCAGGACGTGGATTCTAATCCAGATTAAAGGTGGATTAAGGCGTTTACACAGAAACTGGATTAGTTTAATCCGGATTCTAATCTGGATTAAGGGCTAGTATAAACGGGGCTTAAGACTAGCTGCACCCTTATCGAGCGCCCTTACACCAGAATTAATGAGCATTTACTAGTGTAGTATTGTTGCACCATTGCATGATCTAACATCATAGCATAGATTAGAGAGAAGAAGATGATTCACCAGTTTATTGATTTTATCTGTCTACAGCCTCCCAAAGTTCGTCAGCGCTTCACCCTCAAACCGAAGACACCTCACATTGTCTGCATGAGGTCCATACCTGGAATCATCGAACAGTCCAAGGACTTTGTCAACTCGTCAATTTTCTCCCAAAAGACGGACTGGGTCTCCGCTAGTCTCTTCCCAACGTCATCATCATCATCCGAGACACCTATTCATCATCGAAGGTTGTCCGATGGATCTCGACGCCCGCGACCAAAGAGTGCATCGTTTGCGGGGAGGGGAGGAGCAGCGGATCTGATGCTGGCTAGTACACCAGATCTGTCTCAGTCGGGATACTCGGACCCAATCTGCGTAGACCAGGATCTATTTACTTCTACCATGTCAGGTGAGAATTGAATTTTCATGCTGAAATTTGGAAAAAAAAATTTGCTGTATATTATTTTTGGCGGCTGACAACTAATTTTGCATAAATTTTCTCATACTTATTTTGTTGCTATTCTCTGTCTGCAACTATTAATATGATGTTCAAATCATATTATTGCTAGTACTTATTACTTGTAATATGCATAATACATTTTTTGCCTTGCTACGTATTTCTTTCAGAGTCTCCTTTGACCCCTGCCAGGAACAGAAAGAGTTTGAAAAGGACGGGATCAGACTCTCCCACCACCATGCTCAAGACCATCGACGAGATTCCAACATCCGACGTTGGTGGCTCACCTCTAGGCGAGCAGTTTGAACTCTTGGAAGAAGTGGATGCTCTGAAGTCTGAAGATGGAAGTAGCAGTTCTTTAAGGAGCGGGGAATCGGGAATCGACATGGCCGACGGGTTCTTCTCGTTCGGAAAGAAACAACATGGTGCTAGCAATAGTAGTGGTAGTAGTAATAGTAAGAGAAGTGGATTGCAGAATGGGAATCGGTCGCCAGGAATGGGAACGGAACACCAGAAGACGAGTACTCCAAGGGACTCGAAATCCCAGAGCAAGCTGGACTTCAATCAGAGCCCCTCTCCTTCAAAAGATGGCCGTGACTCTCTCACAAGATCGGCTGAGTGGATGCACTGTAAGTTTCCCCCCACATGTGAAATCATGTGCTTTTTGGTATACAACAATGTAGATAGACCCCAAAGGGGAAGAGGGCATATGCATGTGTAACTGCCATACTCTGTAAGTTTCCCCCCACATGTGAAATCATGTGCTTTTTGGTATAATGCCATAATGTAGATAGACCCCAAAGGGGAAGGGGGGCATGTTTTACTGCTGTACTATCATGTGTAGACTGTAGACTAATTAGAATGTGGCAGACCGCACTGGGTATGGCATTCACACATGCAGTTTGTAGTGGCTGAATGACCGTGTGGTTTTTGCAGTGGAATTGGTCACTTTCAGAATTGTAAAAGATGCAGGTATGGGGCACTTTTTGGGTGCTGGCTCCTTTGGCTGCATGCTAGAAGGGAAGGTTATAGGTTTAAGTGTACAACTGCTGGCAAAAAGTGATTTTTTAATAGTGTGTGCTACCATTTCCCTTATGCCTATGATTGTAGTGCACCATTCAAAGGTGTGGGGTATTTAGGTATTGGTTGGTGCATCCTCTATTCACTGTACCAAGGGAAAGATCTAATGCATATATGTACAACTAATTAACCCACTCATCCGTTCCCCCCCCCCCCCCCCCCACACACACCTCCGTGCTTGGCCAACCATCAAGGCACGTATGTTCAAATGCTTACAGTGTACCTGCAACACACCTACACACACACACACACGCATAGTCACGCATAATATGCAACCGATTTGTCAGCCCATGACCCCTTTCATTAGTAGCCTAACTGCATGTACCCTACTCCTCCGTAGCTAGCAATTAACCTATAAAAACTGGTAGCTAGGCAAATGGCCAACAAACGTAATATTATATAGTAATATTACGCACACTCGCATGCAAAGCCTCGTTAATACTCTAATCATGCACCCTGTGTGGTGGTGAGGGGAGAGTGATGTTTTGTGAATCCAACTCGGTTGTGATCCAAGCATCCATAATTTAAGTCCAGTTTTGTAACACTTTTCCTTTCAAGATCTCGTAAGAAGTCTTGCTGTGGCCAAACAGACTGCTGCTTTCCCAGACAAACCCACCGAAGTGCTCCTGCTAATTGTTTACCCGAGATGTTTGTTCAAGTGTGTGATAGCTCTTTCTAGAGAGAGAGAGAGGTAGATCGATGCTTACTGCATGCATCGTAGTCTGGCGTAATGGCTTCAGATTTGAATCTTGTCCCTGTTTATACGTCGTATCATATCCGTGAGTGAACACACTGTGTGGTACTGACCACGATAATTGCTTTAAATGTCTACGTGCAAGTCTATAGCCTTTGTACATGGAGTCAAGTAATAGCTCTTACAGTAGGTAAGATGCTACAGTGTATCTGCATGTTCTTTTGTCCGATCCGATTCCCTCTGTTGATGAGCTCGAATTTTCTCTGCAGTACTGACTTAATACTGACCAATATTATAGTCGTTTTAAAATTAAATATCTAAGTGTCCAATTTTAAAGGCTGATTATGTTACAGTCCTTATTGACATTATGTGATAGCTCTTAGCTGTAGGAAGACTTTAAATTGTATAGAAGCTAGCCCGTATAAACATCCGATTACTTTTTATTCAAGTCGTATCATCCGCAGGTGACTGCTCTGTCTGGTACTGACCAACAATTATTAGTATTGTAATCAGTACAACAGAAGCTTAGCTAAGTTATGCCTGCTAGTCTAAGTAAGTTTAACTGTGCATTTTAATGTTTATTGCAGGAGAACATTGCACAATTTTGGCATGGCAATATAATTTTCAACCCCAGATTGTGGAATAGTTAGAGGTGATAGAGGGTCCTTAATTGGTTAACGGGTCAGTAGTGACTGCTACCAAAATAGATGTTGATTTTGCTATTTTACTCGCAGCTTCGCCGCTTCGTAGAATATACAAAACCAACATCTAACTATTATTTAACTGTGCATTTTAGTGGATTATAATGTTAATGGAGGCTATACATAGCTAGTCATTGCCCAACTGCTTATATCTGTCACCTGACCAAATCAACAGATAGAGTCACCTTTGCCGATCAATTAGAGTGTAAAAATGCTGGCTCTGCACTAGTGTCCACACCCAGTGTGGTGCATTTACCTGCTGAGTATAGTAGTGATAGCAGACTGAACATTTCCTGGAAACTTAATGAGGTGTGCTCACTAAACATGTTGAAAGGTACACTGAGCCAGCCAACATGTCCTAGTCTGGCCATAATCATTATTCATTTATTCGTAGTGCTAGCTATCACTAATAGCTGCATGTGGTACTGCCAGCACAGCATCCTTTGCAGCACCCCCCCCCCCCCCTCCCTTTTGTGGAGAACTTTCCCCTATATAGCTCCTTTTGACCACATACTCCAGACTGAATCTAATCTTGTGCACACAGAGAATCTAATCTATGGCTGATCCAGCTTGGTTTTGTAAACTGTGTCAGATTGTCTGTCTGTCTCTGGAGCGCCAAGAGTATATACTCTGGGAGCACCCAGTTGAGACAATTAATTTTATCAGGAGGGCATGGGCATACATACTTGAATTAAACTGTACCACCTACTGATATACATAATAATATTATTATGTACTACATAATTATTATAACAAAGGATTGGTTAGCTAAGTTGCGCTATTGCCTGCCCCTCATGTACCCTCACATGTTCAGGAGCTCCGAAGCTTACAAACCTGTATAAAATCAATATTCTATTAGTACTGGTTAGTATTGCTAATAGAGGAGTCCTGAGGCCTCAGGGAGTCGATTTGCAGGAAACTATTTGCTGAAGTAAACATAGGAGTATTGAATTGAACAATAAGAGTATACATGTACATGGTACATTGCTGGGTCTGCCTTGAGGCTGCATGTGCATTTCACATGCTGATAGTTGCAAAATTATAATATTTTAGCAAACTTCTTGATTGGGTGTTCGTCATGATATTGATAGCTATGAGACTAGCTAGATCATATTATGTGATAGATGTTACTTACTTAGAAAACCGCTCTGATTAATTACTGGACTCAATAAAGATTTGATATCGGATTCATTTTCATAAAGATGTACATGTAATTTAGGACTCTGCACCAGTTGGGAAAATGTCTTATTAATAATCGTAATTTTAATCTACACTTCCAGTCTCAGAACCAGTTGGAATGCATGCAACATCGAAATTGAGAACCAGGCTACCTGACTATTCCAAAGATTCCATTCCCGAGGTTTCCGTCACAAACGAGGACTCGAATGATGGGAGAATGGAACGGAAATACACGGATGGAAGGACCCCCATCATGTGGATGATTACCGAGGATAATACGTATGTGATGCTATTAAGTGATGTAATTGTATTATATTGCTGTTTATGTATATTGTATACAAGTACAAAAATGAGTACTGTAACAGCTGGAAATTTGGCAGATAGTAATTTAACCATGCATCTACCTTTTACAGTGTTCTCCCTAGCATATCTAAGGCATGTTGGCCCAACAAGCCTTCAATACAGATTTTCCTTTGGTGTGGGAATAGGAATTATCCATGTGCTTTGATGTGGCCACAGGCTCCACCCAAACTATGCCCTCCCATCATGCCTTGAATTTAGCTTGGGGAGAACACTGCTTTATGTATAGTGGTCCCATAATATTATACCAAACTGCTAACAATTAATTTTAATCACATGCATGGTCAGGAGATGTTAATAGTTTAGTAGTTTCTATTTTGGGGAATCTATAAATAACTAACAATAATAATTAAATTTTACTGATCGCTGCCGTGCTATAATAATGAGGAAATTTGCCATGCTTGAATGCACTTTCTATTGCAGTGGTGTGCCCTCCCATACATTAAATTTTTGTATACCTAATCAGGAGTGTTTCTTCATGCTCATATGGTCATGCCATGCGGTTGGTTATGCCATATGCAGCCATGCCATGCGGTTGGTTATGCCATATGCAGCCATGCTATGTGGTTGGTTATACCATGCGGTTATGCCATGCTGTTGGTTATATCATGCGGTTATACCATGCGGTTATGCCAGCGGTTGTGCGGTGAATGGATGGTGGTGGCAGTTGGCTTTTTGAAAGTACAATACTTTTGTTTTCCTCCTCCCAGTCAGCGGATCTAGAGAGAGGAAACGCTTGGCTATCTAGTATGTGTAGCAAGCTATGCAGTCAATCTTCCATGTCATAGCGAAACTAGAGCGTAATAGTACCAAGCCTTTAATTGGACCTCCATCAGTTTGCAGTCTACATGCCAGGCATGCTTTCTAGCTAACTATATTGTGCAGGCAGGGAGCATGTATGGGTAAATTTTTTTTGCTATGTGAGATTTAACTTGATGCACCTACAACATGTACATGTGCACTTCAAGTGATAAATAGTGTAGTACAGAATCATAATTCAGATTTCACCATAATATTATATGTAGATATAATATTATAGTCTTTAAGCAATCAGTGAAGTGTGTGAATGTTGCTATCATTATGTGCAGTATGTAGTCTAGCAGCTCAATTATGAATGTCCTTACTTCTTGCAGGCTCTACTTCTACCCTACCACTGATCCAAGTCATCGTCCCATCAACAGCGTCAAACTGAGATCCAGGGCAACCTGCATGGAGTAAGATTCGTATTGGATAGAGTGGTACTGCAGAGTTATGAGGGACAAGGAGAGGGAGAATGAAAGAATGGAGAGGGAGGGAGAAAGTGGGGAGGGGAAACGGGAAGGAGGGAGAGAGAAAGAGAGAGAGAGAGAGAGAGGAGGGGGAGGGAGAGAGAGAGCAAAGGAGAAAAAGAAAATGGTTTATGAGCCACCCGTTCACTGCCAGGGAAGTGCCATATAGCAACACCAGAACCCTCAATTCCATCCTCTGATATCTTTTTTAACAGGAGATACAGATGAGATGACCCTTCTATATCTTACAAGCAAAATATTAATGGTTGCTATGCTAGCTAGTTTAATTTCGATTATTAGTATGACCAATTCAAGCATTAAGTTTGTTACATGTATATCCCACAAAATGGTGACTAGCCAGGTTCTTGACATAAGATTACTAATTAAATTTTGATAGAATATTTACAGGCGAGTGCCATGTACAGTGGCAGTACTGTCTCATGCCACCACTAATACCAAATTATCCGTCTAACAACATATTATTGGAATGTCTACTTTCTAAATTGATTTTATGCACTGATCATGAACAGACTGATAGACTTTTCTGTACTTTAATTGGGAGACGTTTATGTAATTATATTACTGCACATATATTATGCATGTACACTGAGGCAGTACGCTCTGCCTCATAAATTTCAAATCAGCATGCTAGTAGTAACTAGCTTGTGATGCGTATATATTTCGCCACCCAGAAACTGCATTCATGCAGTAACATAATATTATTTCGGCACCATGTTATGCAATCAATTTCCTGCAGACATTATTCACGAGAAAAGAGTAATATGTTAGTTGCAACAGATGAAGGGCTACTTATTGCCTACTAATAGTGTATCAATTAACAGCATGTGTGGCAGGTCCCATTGTTAATTAAAAATCCATTTATTTTTTGGCCGTGTTTTTATTACCAGGTGGCAACATTTTTTAAACGTTATTTTTGGAATTTTTTCGTCTAGTGACTTGGACATCAGCCACAAATATTAATTTTTATTCTTAATATATATCTGAGGCTATCACTGTTTTTGGACTAGCTAGCATTAATGTTGATAAGCATAAAGCTAATCGAGTTAGTATCAATCAATTGAAATTAATGGTCTCAAGCGTGTTAACTAAATACACGATCACCATGTCCATGTATTGCTGTGTGATATTGAAAACACAGCAGCTTGGCTATAGCTACCTTGTTATATCCATATCACCACTTCTTGTTCCGTCTGTGTGTGAGTGTGCAAGCAAGCATGCAGGATTGAGTCTGTGTGAGGGTATATTGATGACATAATACCGTAGTTAATCGAATACAGCATAATATTATGATCCAATTTAATGTAAGAAATTAGCAATTTTTTTGAATATTCACATGTATATATGGAGCGATTGACAACCTTTACCAGAAAAGTGTGCATTATTCAAAATTGATTAATTACAGTAGTAAAATTTAATATGTGGCACATAATAATATACGTATGCATGCACTGCTGTCTCTTGCCCGTGGCATAGTCTTGCCTGTGGGGATAATGCGCTCGCTAACTCTGGTTTGATGAATGATTCCTCCCGCTGCAGGTACATCGGTGGAAAGGTGTTTGTCGGACATGTTGGTTCATCCATCTCTGTCTACCACAAGGACGAGTGTGAGTTACAAATTCATTAACATCGATATCACTCGCGACTACATTAGTTATTGTTCACCTACTAATACCTACTGCTTTATTACCCTGAGGATGACTAGAGCATTGTAGACTAGTCGAAACGTCGGCAAGTTTACCAAAGTGTACATGTAAATTATCCACAGAGACTCTTTGTACATGTATGTTAATTTCTATGCCTAATAGAAATTATTCAGGGAAAGGTGGATATGCAATGCGTTTACCTATATTATGTCTATACATGTGTATCTGGGTCCCTATATTTATACCAAATTTTTCCTGTTGCAATTTCAGTCAGAATAATAATATATAGCGTGTGAACCTCCCATAGTATGGGGATGGGACAAGCTAGCATAATTATATACATGTTGATATCAGTAAGATTTTTACATTCCCAAATAAGGAATTAATAAAACACAAATTATGTAATAATTAACATACCCCAGACATATCGAAAACCGATAGGTGTACAACGAAAGACCTAAAATTGCAACTGATATGGCGGCAAAAAACGCAAAATGCAATTTTGTTTCAGTCTGAGGGCGGGAATACCATGTTGTGATATAAACCAGCTAAACTTGATACGCCCCTATTCTACTGTTTGCGGTGACCAGTGCGGTTTTGCACGCCCGGCTGTGTCTGGTAAAGGGCGGCTGGCTAGCTGGCAGGCCTTGGGGCTGAGATAGGAATCTCATTAAGCGTGTAGAGTGTGTACTTGAGCAAACCTTTCCAGGAATCCTAGCTTGGTGATAATGAATATCTGTATGGGCCAAGATATCACCACATTAACCAAAGAGCAATTTTATTCACACTTAAGTGTACTGTAGTTGACTAGAGGATGGTCAACACTTTTGTTTGACCCCTTTAGGGGCGTTGTACATGCTATGATTGTTAAGGTACTAGGGGTTATTTTTTCGGTCTGAAGATGCATTCGTTTTAGACTGTGGTTTATAATTAAGACACCAGTGTATGAGATAAAAAAATCCCCCTTCTGTGTCTGTGTCTGTGTGTGTGTGTACATGTACATGTATATGTGAGCATGTGGTGACTGGCTACATGTACACATGTGCATGCACAGTGGGTTGCATTGAACTCAGTGAATTTGGAAAATAGAATCGGGAGAATAGTATAGCTCGTTTACGTAATTCAGGAGATAGGTCTACCTTGCAAGAGTCCCATCATAATAGACTGAGCCTGGTATAGCAAATAGACTGGTATAGACTGCATACCTACTATATATTATAATGGGGGTAGATCTAGTGGAAAAGCAAAAACAGGTGGACTGCCTATATTGTGTGTAGAGAGGGGGATCATGATGACTGATCCCTAACCTCTAGATCTGACTATTACTATTATCCTTACAGCTACATACCATGCAAATTTTAGAATATTATAATCATGTGCACACACTTGGAGTTCTTTAATTTACACCTAAAACATTCCTTCCTGGAAAGTCTCTCAGCTGGAACTAATTGGAGCATTTTCTCAATTTCCTTGCTGAGATCCTATCAGCCCCCACTGGTCTACAAGTCTTGTAGAAAACAGTGTTAGCACTATTTTTTACTCCACTTTAGAGGTGTGGAGCTGTTTTGCCAATTCAAATAGTTCTTGGAAAATGTGTTCAATTTATGGAGAAGAGTAGTAGTACACACCTTATATAAACTTTTATCAACTTTTTACAAACCTGTCCTGAGGTATGATGCATTTAATTATAGTACCTTCAGAATTAGGGTAGGTACATGTGGCTTGTTTGTTTTAATTGAATAAGCCCTCAGGATCAGGGGGGCTGACCCATCCTTTATCGCTAATGAGTATACTGAGTCTGGCGCCTGTGTATCTGTCTGGCTTTACCATTGTGTGTGGAAAAGTTCATGAGTAATCTGTTTGTTGAGCAAGTAGAGTCATCGCTGAAGTGTAAGTCCCACCACCCAAGAGAAACCATGGGCTAGGGTAGTACTATAATACAATGGTACTACTACTATCGCTGATCTATGACCTATCCATACAGTGCCATGGATATACCCTATCTCTCCCCCATCAGTGATAAATCTCCATCATGTGCTTATAGCAATGAATTTTTGAGCAAAAAAACGAACCACCTCAATGCTATGATTATTATATGCCATCTAGCTGTAGCTGTACAGAACTATGGGGCTCCAGGCTAGGCAGCTCATGCTATTATTACATATAGCTAATGGATTTGTAAGCTTTGCCGCTTCGTGATCAATGATGTGTACGAAGTGTACATATGCTTGCATGTGTACCGCATGCATGTACATGTACATGTACTTTACATGTGCAGGTGCATGCAACAGTATTATAGTGTTGCCATGTGAATGTGAACACGTGTTTCTAGAAAAATAATATTATGATGATGATAGTGCATGTGTAGAAGTATCAATTTGCGGTATCATGTTTTTAATTTTTGCATTCTGCCTCTGTGTATATGAAAAAAATATCCATTCAGTGCATGACCCCTACCGACCTTTGCTATTATAAGCTGACCCACATTAAACTGTAAGCTATGCGGATTCCATAACCCTAGCCTCTCGAGTTTTGGCTGACCTTTAGTGCAGTGTACCCCTTAAGAAGGAACAGTCTGGTTCGTTTTCTGCATCATGCTTGTTTATCTTCCTGGAAATATTTTTTTTCATTTCTCATGGGATCGGATTCCCCACGGAAGACGGGTGACCTTCCCTGGTACCTAGCAAGTATGCAGTAATTGAGAGAGAGAGTGCATGTGTGTGTGTGTGTGTGTGTGTGTGTGGTGACAGGTGACTTCTCCTTGTACGTATCCGTAATATAATTTATTATATTTTGTTGGCCATCACCTAGCTAGCAGCAAAAGTTTTTTTATGGGAAGAAAATTGCCAGCTACCAGATCTAGAGGCGGGTTGAGTGATCATAGGGTAGATTAGTGATGAGAAGGCCAGGTCACATATTACGGGGCCAACAAAATTTTAATAGTTGTAAGATCTTAATTGGCGATGCACCCAATCAATCAACTATTATGTGTGAGTATGTGAGTGCCTTTTGCTGGAATATATTGCCCCCATAGGTGTGGGATTGGTAGTAGAACCTACGTACTGAATTTTCACGAGCGTAGATGCTCCAGCACTTCATATGGACAGGTATGTGCATGTGTGTGCAGCAATATTAATATTAAATGCATCAATTAAAAAAGTAGTTACGTAATAGTACTCATCACCTGCAGCAATGTGTACTTGAATTTTTATAGGAGGTACAAAACCACGCGTTAGTGCCTCACTTAATTACTCTACCCACTACATCCACTAATTGACTTAATATTGAGCTTTAGTTTGACTGATGTGTGCCTGGCTTAAACTCTTGATGTGTGTAACGGGCTTCAATTATCTTCCCTCCCTGATTGGAATTAACGAGAAGGTGTCCTTTTCCGTGTCAATCTACAAGATTTTGGTGAGGAAAAGGTTTGATGCATCTCAACCAGATCAGATGGTAGTCCAAGAGTAGTAGTATGCGCCCACCTACAATATCTACTCACTGATACTGCATGCCAGTGTTCTAGTAGTGTAAAGCCATATAACCCTGTGGGTAGGTAGATTATTATTATGCACTTCTTACGTAATCATAAGTAGTGGGTTATGCCCTTGAGGGATATCGTGAACTGTATACCTATTTGTGCAGACAGACCAATGCGGACAGCAGACACACACACACACGTAGCACGCGCAACACACACCTGCATGTTTTCGAATTCTTTCTGAGAGTCCAAAGGTTTTTAATTGGTAGCTTGTGGTAAGATTGATCTTGAGCTTGCACATTGCATAGACACAGGTAAAAAAACAGTTTTTTAACCAGTGGTAATCAACGTTTCCTCCTTCTTGCGTCACAGTCATTATCAGAAAGTCTATTCATCGGTTTTCGATTACTCTATTCGATTATGACGCATTTTCTCAGAAAGATTTTTTTATCGATCGATTTGATCGAAATCATTTCGCTGGAAGCAGTCACCTGCAGACTCTCGACTTTCCACCTACGTACATGTGGTTCAGCATTTATCTTATTGTTTTGACGTATACAGATTCTGAAGATTTTATGCGATAATTTACCGAATTAACGATTGCATGATATGGTAGATTTTAAGAATATTTTGATGAGTTGGAGGGATCCCTAGATTCTTAATTTTCTGCTTGGTACGCGTGGTTTTAGCGGGTGCGCTAGTTCATCTATTAAATTTTGCTGATGTGCATGCTGCATGTGACTGCGGCCGGCAGGCCATGGCTGCATGGTTTCTGATTTTTCATTATTATTTTTTGTTATGGTACCTTGAGACTCTCGATTTTCCATACCCGTGGATTTTCTACTGCAGACCTCAGACTTTACATTTTGATGTGCGTAGCTAGGCTAGCTGCGTGGCGCCCGACTAAATTTGAATTCTTTCGATCCAGCATACACATTAATGCAGTACGTGTGTGGTTCATAAGTCATAAACTAACCTCCATAGACCATTAATGTTTTCAACACACATCAACATACTTACAGTATAATATTATTATATATACTGGCACTCAACTATTAATTCATTTTTTGTTTTGTAATTTTTACTTGCATGCATCGAACTTCAGTGGATTCCTACATGCACACACACACACATGTCATACATGTACACGTAGCTCGAGCGTTATTAATTTTTTGTGATAATAATCTGATATCCTCAGACTTGTGCCTGACTTTCGACATGATACGTACATGCATACCGTATCATACTGTAACGGCGTACATATATACTTGGAATCCTAATAATAATATTACTTTTTTATTGTCTGCGGTAGGTAGATTCCGTATGTTATGTCGATTTACGGTAATGATATGACTTGACTAAGAGACAATCTTGAGTGCATGACCACCTGTCCTGTGCTATGCTGGTTGCTTGTCATGTGCCATGTACCTATACCTCCCTGCATGCAGAGCGACCTCTTAAAAATGCTATTCATTCGATGGGAAATAGAAGGCAAAATAATCTTGGCAATATGTGCGATCTTTGTTAACGAAACACGTGTTCCATGCACTTTTGCTGAATGGATGATCCGATGAATGGATTGGTGGGAAAGTTGATGGAGCAATTTGTTGGATTTTTCTCGTATGCATAATAAAGCGTGGTACCATCTGGATTTCCGCCTTGATTCACAGCCACTATGATATCTGATTACATCACCATTTTAAGATGGTTTCATGTTACATTGTAACCTTTTACATGGTGTCTGTTACAGCTTTAAAATTCGATCTTTTTTTGCTATAATTACATAATCTGTAAATTGATCTTTTTCTCTTCTCCGCTGCACTGGTACAAATAAGCTTATACAGTCATGTAAGTATTATAGTGTCCTCATTGCAGAAGTATATAATGCCTTTTTTACGTGCCATGCAGATTAGGAGTGTTGAGTGCGTCATAAAATCGATTTTTATCTGGCCTTTTGTGAATTAAGAGCTCTCAAAATCATAGCAGCATATTATGTGCATGGTCCATCTACGTACGTATGTCACATGGGGAGTGTGTCCATGGCAACACCTAATTAGTAGTATATATAACGGGTGGGGGGTAAGACCACTGGCAGTATATAATTACATGCAGCTGCTCCAAGCGTGCAGTAGGAGTCTTGAAGTCTTGAATCTCAGCTGCATGGCTGGGGTCCATGGGGAGCAAGGCAAGTAGTAAATTAATACATTAGGTAACAGGAGGATATATAAACATTTTCTTATTAAGGTCAGCCACTAGGGCCAAGCAATACTGCAGCATTATTGCATCTTGTGTAGTATGGAGATTATCTAGGGTAACATGTGCTAGCTAGTTATGTAGCACATGCACACTAGTATGATGCACATGCTACAGGCCAGGTCTACCAGGTCTACCTATGTAAAGCAGAACTATGGTAGCCGAACCCAAACCACAAAAACCACATGTACTCATTACCCCTCTAGCCCTTTGTAGCTATCAAAAAGAGCTACATGTATTATATAAAAGTACCCTCCACTAGCCACAGTAGTACATGTGCCCACAATAATAGGTATAATATTATATGTGCATGGTTGACAAGCACCTCAATTAAGATCTAGTTTGCAGTTATTTATTGGCCCAATGCCATGACCTCCCTTCGTGATTAGCTGGCTGTAGCCTGCTCTATGATCATACACCCCCTCCCCCAACCTCTAATAACTGTGCAATCTGCCTTAAGATGTTAGTTGCTATGCAATGGCTAAATATAATATAGCTATAGCATAGACCCAAAATAAATCCAGATCACAGCCTAGAGCATAATGATATAACTATGCCCAATAGCTGGAGTTAAGAAAGGTGGTAGTGTATACTAGCACATGCACAAGGAGTGTAATCTGGCGACAGAACTTTAGATACAGACTAAGCAGCTATATACACACAGAACACTGCTAGCAAGTCAATTAGAACATATTCGATCATACATGCATATACCCACTGATGAAATTATTAAAGATTGAGCGCTATTAATACTCATTTAATATATGTGGCATGTGCCTCAGGACTGGTGTGTAACTTAGCCACACTGGAGCAGAGACAAAGCCAGATCACATGCAGCTAGCTAAGCATGTCCTAGAGCATGCTCCCTCCGATCAAGACATGATGAAATTAATTATTATTGACCAAAAAGGTACTTACTTTTAAATTACTAGAGTAGCATGCACGTGAATGGGATGGGTTGGGTTGGGTTGGGATGGGGGAGGGGGAGTTTGAACTTACAGCAGATATAATCTTATATAATATAGCTAGACTACATCTACACATGTAGCATGCTCCAGAGCATGTTCACACATGCTCACTGATGAAACTAGAGTCAGTGTTCTCCCTACGTAGCATACCTAAGGCATGTCGGCCCAACAAGCTTAAGCCTTCTGGTACAGAATTCCCTTTGATATGAGAATATGGATAATCCATAAGCTTTGTTGTGGCCGCATGTACAGGCTCTACCCAAACTATGCCAATCTGTCATGCCTTGAATTTAGTTCGGGAAGAACATTGTACATTGTAGCTAGAGAGAGGTCTACAGGTATGCATCATAGAAACTACAAGAGGGCTGGGTGGTGTAACGACCTTAGCTATATATAGGATTTTGGAATAAGCTAATAATAGGTAACATGCTCCAGAGCATGATAACACATGCTCACTGATGGAATTCATAGCCACCAATCTCATTCATGGCCCCAGAAAGCATGCATGCCTACCCATGGGCGCCATGATCTGACTAGCCTAGCCCTAGCCACCAACATATGCATGGCATACTACTAACTTAGAGGTGTATATATGTATACTCTCATCTATGCATTAAAGTATGAATGGATCATTTAGCTATGGGCTCATGAATACTTCTCTGAGATAAGGGCATGGCAAGAAACATCTACTGGGAATTGCTGTTCTGGAGCAGTTTTCCTGGAAAGTGTTCATTAATACACTTGGGCATTTTTAATTGCAACACCCAATTAAGAATATTATCATAGTTGACATTTGGAACATTGCAGGATATATAGCCCTTAACTTGTGCACTGGACATTTGTGTGTTTGGGGGGAAGGAGGGAGGAGGGAGGAGGGAGGGAGGGGAGAGGGGGAGGGAGGGGGGAGGGGGAGAGGAGGGAGAGGGGGAGGGAGGGGGGAAGGGGGAGGGGGAGAGGAGGAGGGAGGGAGGGAGGAAGGGGGAGGGGGAGAGGGAGGAGGAGGGGAAGGGAGGGAGGGAGGGAGAGGAGAAGTATTGCAAAGATAATGTCATGGGATCTCCTATGCAGGCATGCACAATATTATTATGTCTATATTAATTTTAGGCCATAAATGAGGGGGATCGAAGGGGTAATTAGGGCGGTACTCCTGCCGCTGCATTCTACCGACAGACGTATACAGATATGTACATTGAGATGTACGACTTAATTTAATTACCAGGATCACTCTAAACTATTTCTACCAAATTATTTCCTGGAATGAATGAAATTGCCTTGGGACAGCTTTCTTACTTGTTGCAAAAAGCAAGGCGCATTTTCATTAGAGCCATACATGGACATGCACATAGTACAACTTATTGGCCATCACCCAAGCTAGCAGCCAAAGTTATTATAGGTAAATTGCCAGAGAGGTGTGGGTGATCATAGGGCAGGCCAATGATGAGAGGGGGCAATGGGCCAACAAAAAATATATATAGTTGGGATGCATTCGTGCACCCCAATTAATATAAGATTATGTAACTATTACATACGTATACCAGGTCCACAGTAATCCCCGCAGTATCCTGTGGACCTCATGATTATTATTGCCTGCCATAGGATCTTCCTCTTTTTTTTATTATTTTTGAAAACTTGCCACTGAAAGTGACTTCAATGCAAAATACTGCATGACCAGGAGAGTGGCCAATTAATGCCTGTTACTCTAGCTAAAGCGTTTACGATGCACTGTTGCTGCAGTTGACATGAGTAGCTATAGCTCTAGCTAGCATGAAAAATGCGAGCATAAACTAATCATAGATCTGAGATAAGCAATTTTAAGGTTGGGGAGTATTAGTTACAGAGAACTTGCACGAGAGTTAGTCTGTGCATACGTGCATATACATGCAATGTTTAATTTATGTGTGTGGGAGTTGAAATACAAAAGTTCAACACTCACTTCATTGATTCTCCGTTTTGCTAAAATCACGGAAATCTTTTTATTTCTGCTAGTCTAGCGTGGATGGAAGTTTGCTTTGAGTGGGCACGAAGTTAATCTCCGTCCAAAATCTTCACGCTAAATCTAGTCCCTTTTTCTTGTATCCATGCACCTTCTTGAGACGGTTTTCCGCGTGACCAACTGCTTTTCCTTCACATGCATGCACAGTGACAAAAAATAAAGTCTTATACTTTGTGTGGCCGAGCGTGTGGAATGTTCGCTGGTTCCTGAGCCGTGGTTAACCTAGCTGTTCAGTGCTCCCAACTGCTGTTGCCTATGGGGAGTATAATACATTAATAATATTATGACTGTAGTTACTCCATTAACAAACTGAGCATAAAAATACATTATATATCTGCATTGGTCAGCAAAGAGCAATAATTCTCTGAACGATTACAGCTTAATCGTAGTCTTACTATAAATTGATATCCTGGAAATGCCTGGGGCATATTCGAACTCTATACTACCAGTAATTGATTAAAGGATTTGTAGGTGCATGAGACGAAGTATCGTGTTCAGTAAATTTAATTTAAGGAGATGCCTTCATTACAGAGATTCTTTGTACATACTAAACGTTAATTACTGATCATCTTCTAAAAAGTTATGTAACCATTACTTTGACTACGGCCGCATATAGTAATTATTGTGCATTAATATTTTTTTTTCTTTTTTACAGTTTCTCCAAGCTGGGACATTGAAAATCCCGAGGTTGTCAATCTTCCTTCGTTCAATCCTGAAGTCCAGAACGACGTCCGCTGTATAGCAGCCGTCAAGGATCGAGTGTGGGTGGGTGCTGGGCCGTCAATATTCTTCCTCTGTGCAGAAAGTCTACAGAGAGAGGTACGTATTCTTATCATCATCATGAAATTATAAAGCTTTAAGCTTAAGCTATACAAATAGTAATGTGTAACAGCTAGGACACTTTATTTGGCCCTCTATCTGTATTACTTGATACTTTAACCTTTTGGGGCTATTGCTCTGAAGTCCAAAAGGAGCTTACGTGTAATGTGTATACTTAAAGTCATCGTAAGCCTCCTGTTTCTACCATTCCCCCCCCCCCCCCCCCCCCCCCCCAAAAAAAACATGGCCACCCCACCACCTCAGCCCTCCATTCTCATTGTATATATCCCTCTCCTCTCTCCCCCCCCCCCCTCTCTGGGGGGAATTAGCAGATTTTTATTTTTCCCCCTCTTATAATGTATCATGTAGGGTTCGAGATTCCTCAACAGCTGGCACTATCCCCCAGACCAGATCCTTCCACTGGGAGACGTGGTTGCCGTGTCAACAAAGAGCTCGGCGCTGTTCATTTTTGACGCCGACTCAGCAGATATTCTGAGGAAATTTGATGTTTATCCCATCACCAAGCAGATAGATATTGGTATGTGTGCTCCCGTATAAACCGATTAGGCAATTAGATTAGGGCCACCCCATTGTGAGCGGTAATCGAATTAGAGCCACACTAACAATTTGTTATTGGACCTATCCCCCACTAGTTTGAAGGCCACACAATGTGTGTTGACTGGTAGTTTAGCAGCAAAGATGGCTTGGATAGAGTGTTCGTGTGTGTGTGTGTGTGTGTGTGTATGTAGTCGTGTAATAGCTAGCTCTTGCGTACAAGTGAGGTAATGAAGTAGCGAGGAAGAGGACTATAGGGAAAAAGAAAGAGAAGGAAAGAGGAGTGGAGGACAGAGAGAGAGGATAAAAGGGAGGAGGAGAGAGAGAGAGAGTTATGCAAAGAGAGATGGGGGGGGGGGAGGGAGAGGGAGAGGGAGAGAGTGGGAGGGGGAGGGGAAAAGGGAGTAAGAGATCGATGGAGAGACGTAGGGGCACGAGATTAATGACATATTTGTGGGAGGGACAAAGGATATGACACATATCATGACACTCTCTGCCTGTGTGACAAACGTGAAAGAATTTGACCTCTTGTAACTCAGCCTCGCCAACTATGTGAACTTATTGTCCACTGCCTACCTACCCTCCCTCGTGCTTACTTGATACATGTGCTTCACGCACGGACACATTCATGTGTCTTGTGTACGTGTGCATATGTGCACGAGTCGGTAACTCTATATGCCCCGGCGTAATACACAATACATACCATTATTGGATTCATAACCTTAACCTTGCACGGGCTCCCAGTCTGGGCCCGCTATAATATCATTCATAATTGCGTTAGTGGATGGAGGAAACGGTAATGAGTTTCATGATGGACATGAAATAGATATCATTTTGTAATAGGGCTATAGTTATGTAGTCGTGTGTGGTAATCTAGCATGCACAGTATTATATTATGAGCCCTTGCCAATCTTTTAATGGCCTCCCAAAAAAACAGGTAATTATAGTAAGAATTCCTGAGTCATATAATATTATTTATACACTAACTTATACCACCAAACTTGTATGAAAAACTTTTGTCTTTACATACGTATTTTTTTTTTGTTTGTGCATGCACATTTTATGCAGCTGAGGAGAATTCAAAATGGAGGGAGAGCAAGTCTCCTTCAAAGTGGAAGGACCGCTCTGTCATCAAGACTATGGTGGCTGACGAGAGCATGCTTTATGTGGGTACCTCACGGGGAATGGTCATAGCCATACCCATCGACAGTCTGAAGAAGAAAGACTTGGCAGACGCATTACCCGTTACCAACGGACACGCGAGCAGTCACATGACCAACGGATTTGACGAAACGGATGAAGGTCGCGAAGCTGCCCTGAAGCGAGAACTGAAGCTATCAACTGCCAAGGAAGATGATACTGACGTACTAAGAAGTAGTAGCTGTTCTGGACTTTTAGACGAACCGGAAGAGGTGTATCTCGACAACTGTGCCCTCGCCCTCCATGTCCAAAAGGACAGTAGAGTTCGATCCCTCTTGCACCTAAAATTGCCCATCAAGCCCCCATCTAAGCTCAGCTCTCCCTCGCACTCCTCGGACACGGGAGCTCTCTACCACAGCCTACCCAATCTAAACTCTTCGTTTGGGAGTCGGACGACGATCAGTCCCCCCATCATGAGCTATCGATCCTTGGTCATCTCCGCGGGGAAAGGTCACATGGAGTACAGCGAAGACCCGGAACCCGAAGATACCGGCGTCTTGCCGACGAATTACAAC
Organism: Cliona cf. orientalis; assembly: GCA_963930775.1. Classification (NCBI taxonomy): domain Eukaryota; kingdom Metazoa; phylum Porifera; class Demospongiae; order Clionaida; family Clionaidae; genus Cliona; species Cliona cf. orientalis. Next base: position 8,313,548 of record OZ005697.1, read on the forward strand.
GCCCTGAGGGAGAGAAACGAAGCATACCAGCTGCTCGTCTGGGGTCATAGAAACGCTGCCAAGTATCAATATTATTAATAATAGATACTAATAATAATAATTCACTTTCCCCCAAGTGAATTTTTGTGCGACATTTTTCTACAAAGCTGGTCTTTTATTATACTTTTTTATAATCTCTCTCCTTTCAACTATAATATACTATTTTTATTATAATTATTATATTATTACCGTTTAGTGAGTGAATCATGATGATAATCAATTATTTGATTGACTTTATTAATTTTTTATATTTTAAAAATGGCATTTAATTCTAACAGATCTATGTGGATGTGGCATGGTAATTTAAAAATGACGATTAACCTGTGTATGACCTGATGGAGTTTAATTTGGTATTACTTTGCATGAGGTCAATTAAGAATAGAGGTAGCTAGCTATAGACAAAAAAAGATCAAACTATAATAATATTATTATTATTATAAAAATTGCAGATCACAATATCTGAATGACAGTTATAATGTTAACAACTGTACCATTACTTTGAACCTATATCAAAAATTAATTACGTATTATAAATTTTTATCATTAGCTGAAACTGTTTATTATTATGGTGGATCAACAAAAACCACAAGAACTGAAAATGAAAAGCTGACTTAATTATAATAGTGAGGGGGTATTGTCTGAAGTGGGTGATTTGGTGGAAAGAGGGGGGGAGAGAACAGGATTAAGAGAGGCCTGAACTATACAAACACAAACCACATAAGGTGACGAGCCAAACAGGAAATTGATAATTATTTTTGCTAATTTTCAAAAAAACAACAGGCGGCATGGACAACAGCTACGTATACTATTATAAATTATTGTGGGGTGAAAAGTTGGATGATGAAGGCAATCTTTCCTTACGTTGTGGTTTGAAGCACTGCAATACTATGGTAGCCATGATTTGGCCTATGTAAGTAGCTGTTGCTTTTCTTCTTTCGGCTGCTTCGATGCTGTGAGTTCCCCCTATGACTGACTTCAGTGCTGGATGATGAATGCTTGCAGTGGCTGGCAACTTGAACGTAGACACCGTCTCGGCCAATCTTCTTGTTGCAGGAACACATCGACTGCTCTGCTGACTGGTTTGTGAAATTTTGCTGACTCAGTGGTGAGTCTGGGCACTCGTCACTGCTCGAGAGTGAATTTGACACCCTATATCTCTGTTCCCCTCCTCCCCCTCCTCCTCCTCTGTATCTCGGTTCCTCCACTCCGTTGCGGAGTTCAAATTCTTTTTCGTGATCACCATAGCCCACTCCAGTCACCATGCTTGAGCTCACGGTCTCCCTCCGTGGTTGTATGTGCTTGATCACTGTTGATATAACTTCAGCGTTTCTCAGCGCTGGTGGTGGTGGCAGTGTACATTGATGATGGTGGTGGTACCTGTTTCGATCTGCGCGCCGCTCACGCACAAATTGCTGTCGATCTTCGCTCCATTTCTCGTCAGATGCACCGTGATCTGCTTCTGCGGAGTCGATCATCTTGAGTAGTGGAGGGGCTGCAGAGAGTAAGTGCTTTTTTGAAACATTTTTCTCAACACTGACTACACCATTCCTGTTGTACCTATTGAAGAGTCTCTGTCTCTTTTCCATCGTAGGCCCGGATCTTAAATAACTATCGTCATCGTCATCAATATTGCTATCGTTATTTCTCGATCGTTTTGCAGGCCTTAGCCTGTACTCGTCGCTCTCTCTGCTATCGACAACCGTGATCACACAGACACCGTTGTCGTCCAAAGATCTCGCAACACGTCTTGATTCAGCTGAAACCTCCCTTACACTTGGTGCATTACCAACAGCTTTGCTAGAAGGAGACTGCGTGTGAGGGCCACTAGGGATGTAGGTCTCAGCTGAAACTACGCCGTTTTTTGAACCAGTACCAGTGCTGCTCCTATGTCGATGGCGGTCAGAATCTGCATCCGTACTTCGTACACTTCTATCACCACCACCATCATCACCTGAGGAACGTCTGGCCATGGAGTGATCACTTGATGAAGGTGGTCCAGCACTCGCAAGAAGTTGTACACGTCTGGTGCTTCCTGGCTGAGAAACACTAGTGCTAGCAGCAGTAGCCGCTGGACTATAGTGAGCAGCTCCAAGTCCAGTAGCTGCAGGCATGGTAGGTGGGCGTAGTGCGGTGGGAAGATAGAACGGAAAAGTGGGTGCCATGGTGAGTCTTCCTATTGCCGGATGATGATGCGGGCTGGCTGTTAATCCTGGTGGTCCTACTATTGGTGTTGTCGGTGATGGATGTCTACCCACTGCTGCGGCTATACCTGGGTAGGACATTATGATAGGTGCCGAGGGGAAACCTGTATATAATTGCTGGGCAGCTGCCACAGTGTTTGTCGTCGTTCGAGGTTGAAGTAAATGAAGAGGGGCTAAACCCCCTGGGATGACAGCGGTGCTGCCAGGCGGGGGTGCCGGAAATATTGAAATGGTTGCGGCGCCTGGAGTTGCAGCTGCCGTGGGTGGAGCGGATAAGCCCCTCCCACCGACTCCTCCCCCTCCTCCTCCTCCTCCTGCACTTGGTGGTGTTGACGGATTACTAAAGTGTGCTGCAATTGCGGCAGCTGGTATAAGAGTTGGAGGCTGGGGTAGTGGAATTGGTAGCCTTGGATGGATGGGACTGAGACCTGCTGAGCTGGCATGTGCAGCAACGTGTTGCTGTGGACGATCTGCAGAGTAAAGATTAAATTAAATGACAATACCTACTACTATAGTATTACATGGCATGACATGTGATAGTAGTTTTGAAAGTTGTAATGCTATGCTGGTACCCCGGATTGACGTTACACTATTGTCTAATGCTCACTTGACGGATGCATGAGATCGAGACGGCATGTCAAGTGTGCTACTAAATTTGGAGACTGCAATCAGCTTCTATGTATTAAAGCCTTACTAGGATGCCGACAGTATGATCTTCATTATTATTATGTACTACTTCACAAAATCAGATGTGCAAATTCAGATAATCATATTGTAGCTATATCACTAATAGGGCTAGGGCTCAGGGTTGCTGACTTCACTTTGAATCATGTGGATTTTCTATTGCCAGTGGTGCGTGCAAAAGGGAAGCTCGTGACAGAATCAAATTTGTACCTGGTATCACTCCCAGTCTTCCAATGGCAGTTGGTGAAGAGGCTGCGGCTGTGCCGCTATATGGTATTGCAGGTGGGGGTGGTGGTAGAACTGCAGAGAAAAGGCTGGGATATTGAGCATGTGGTGGCCTTGGATTTATTGATGGAGGGAGAGGCTGAGGAGGAGTCGGGGGAAGGGGAGGGGGAGGGTTGGTAGCACCTGGCGCTGCAGTAGGAGGCAGGAATGATGCAGTTGGTCCCACCACACCAGGACAAACTGGGGAGACTAATACACCCGCACTGCCACCAGTTGAGAGCCTTTGATTGCGATCAGAGCTAAAGTGAAAAGATGGAGAAATGGGAGGGGAGATGGGGGAGAGAGAGAGAGAGAGAGAGAGAGGCGGGGAGAGTAATGGAGTAATCCTTGTATAGTCATGTAGGTTTAATTAAGACACCGTCACAGTTACTGTAACACTATAGTACATAAATGTGATGGCAGAAGGTGTAGCTATTATAAATAAATCAAGTCAACTATGCAAAACATCCACCAACTCAGTGTCAATTGAAACAAAAACTTTCGCATCATGGAAAACCCAGCTACTTCTCCCTCTCCAATTCACTGACTATAGAGGTAATACTTTGATCACCTGGTTTGCTTGTGTAAATCAACTAAGGGGGAACTAAAGCTCAAAATGGGACAGTATATAAAGCATTGTGTAGCATCACATAACAAGCTCATTGTTAACAAACTTGCACAGCTAGGGTATATTAATTGAATATTGCATATTTCCCTCCTTCACTTCCTCTAATAGTACTGTATTATAATAATTGAAATGTTTTGCTACACTGGCTTAGCCATAGCTGTGGATACATTTGAGTTTTTATTCATGCAGTGGTATGGATCAGTCATGTAACAGCATGCCAAATTGAATATTATAGTTGTAGAACATCCTATAGTCCAGAATTTAGGGTGATCTTGAAGTTGTATGACCATGCAATAACTATTTCAAAAGAACAAAAGGATGGAGCTACCTATGACAATACAGGGATAGGATAATATATGGGATGGAGAACACAGCTTCATACATACCCTGGCTAAAAGAAGTATTAATGGTTAGCTAGTAATGCATGCATCAAAGGATATGAAATAGAAAAACCTCACAACACTACAGCTACATGAGTGCATAATTGCCTCAGTCTAGCAATCTACTTCTGCAGTATCATGGCACTTACACAAGACTTTCAAGTTGATACTTCAAGAAGAGTTCCCTTTTTCTCAGTCGTTCCAACTCCTTTTCTTCCTCTACTTTGATGGCTGTTAGTTCCTGTATCAAATACATGAGGAGCAAATTGTGAAACTATGTCAGCTACAAGAATGATGTGTAGTTAAGCATAGGTTTGGTGAAGATAAATCTGCATATGCTTACTACGTAACTGTGCGGCAGTTTCTTGCAGAAAAACAATATAAAAGGAAAATAATACACAGTTGCAAAAACATTTGCATCGATGTGTTATATTTGTTCCCATATTTGCTTGGCTACATAACTTGTAAATTCCATCCTGCAAGATATACAAGGAACAAAACAGAAAAGCAGCACCATTTTCTATCAGTATTATGTATTTATAACGGTTGGTTGGACATCAGTACCGTTGTCACAAGACAACACTTTTTACATCGAAAACCCGAGCTATTTTCAATCTTGGGCCATATTTCTTCAGCATTGTGTGGTTGCATATACATGAGCATCAGTATATAATATGACAGTCACTATGCTTTCATTTTTCCAATCGTAGCATGTCATCACGCACACACGAAGGCTTTCCTCACAAGGTTTGACACTACAGCATGCGGTTGGCTAGTCACTTTTATTCTAAGCCATAATGCTAACTGCATACGAGCAGTACCAAAAGCAAAATAAAGTGTGTACTGCAAAAGATAATAATATTATGGTGACATAAGCCAACTTAATGAAATCTTTCAGATTCCAAATGAAATGAAGTGCTAGTGTCTCTTGTGAGTTAGTGTTGTACACCAGAAATGGTATAATAGGGTGATGGAGAAATAGAAATCTATTTCCTTAAAGATCCTTTTTGTCTTTCCATGCACCCATACTCATGTGTGCATACATGCATGCAGCTCTCATGCAAAATCTCAATGCTATTATTATAGAGAAATAGTATAGGTACCACACCAAACATCATGGATGCACTGCACCTGGGTCTTCATAAAACCACATCAACGTGGAGCCTCAGGAAGGGGACCTGTCCCTATTACTCCTATTCGACATAACACGCTGTTCAGGAGGTCTTAGATGTGTACATGCTATTGTAATATACACCGGATGCTCACACATCCATGCACAACTATAAATGAATTTTTTCTTTAGAACAACAATAATATTTACTGAGTCAGTATAGTTTACATCCTGCAGCATGGTGAGGCTAAATTAAGCAGTTCTATGTATATAAAACGGATATAGTTACAGAAGTGCTGTAATTAAATTACTTTGTCCTGGACTGCACAGGAGCTGAAACCCACCTAGCTATTTACATAATCCGGTGCCACTTTTATTGTTCACTGTGAGCAATGTAGCTATATTATAACCATAGTAATGTATAGCTGGAGATTTTTGCAAAAAGAAAATTTTCACAAATTCGCCCTCATTAAAGTTTAATTTTATCCTGCAAATGTTTATCCAGTGCTATAGTGAGAAGATAATTATGGTGACCTTTAATTTACTACATTGGTGAAAATTTATTCCACCAAATATTTCTAATACTGGCTTGCAAAATTTTGTACTACATACAACATCTTACTCAGTGATGCAGAAGCAAAACCTATAGCAGAAAAATTAATGTGCTTAGCTACACTGTAACTGTTACAGTGTGGAAACTGCATGGCTTACTAACTGCAGTCACAAAAAATTGATCCCAAAGGTGACGTTTACATTTCACAGTTTATAAACACTACAAGAATGACATTGCATCAACAGACACACTACCACACACTGGCACATGCAATTCCATATATGCATGCATGCAGTCCACTATATATAGTGTGCATAGCACAGCACCAAGGCGAACAAAAGCTTTGTAGTTTAAGTGGAGATACCAGCTAAAAAAATATCACAACACTTGAAAGATTCCCTTGTTCTTGACAGCAAGGCAATCATGTGTCTATCTGATATATAGCATCATGCATCAGCTCACTAGCTAAGAGAGACTGAGAGGGGGTGGGGGTGGGGAGATACCTTTCATGTGTAATAATAATAATAATAATTATGCGTATAACTGTATTACAGCATGTCATATATCACTATCAGGTGATCAGTGTTTATGTTATGCAACCTCGAGCTCGCATACACATGTTCACACCTGCACACACACCCATCATGCATGTCCGGGCCACCCAACTTGAAGTTGCCAGTTGACCTCGACTCAGTGCATGCATGCAGGACTGCAATAGGTATGCCGTTACATTAATGTCTCTACTCTGTAGGTTTGTAAAGGCAAGGATTTTCATTTCTACAATAAACAAAAAAATTAAGGTCCATTTTATATGCATTTTGTACGCGTAAGAGTGAATGGTTATTTGCTGCTTGCATGCATGCTCGTAGATGTAAAGGGAAAATCCCAACATTTTAAGCAGTGATGTAAGGCTTCAGTTTGTGTTTCAGTTTATACTTTTGGAGCATCTTAATTATTTGATATGTCTGTGTAATCATATCAAGTCACAGCAACCATAGAAAGTGTTACCCTGTGTTACACGATAGGCCTGCCAGTATCCGCACTCAGACACATGACTTATAGCATGCCAACATGCTGGAAATTTTCTACATGTTGATATGTATCCAAGAAAGCAAAGTGAATCAATTTGCAGAAGATAAACTACTTTGTCTGAAGTCATAATATTATTAGCAAGGGCCATAGGTTAGATGACTCCTAAATATCCCCTATCAATAACACTATAATGTGTGGCATTTTCACTGTGTAGATTGTGACTATCTCAGTAGTAAGGCAAGAGGTAATTAAGAAAATATTCCCTGATTTTGATAAACTTTCACAATAGCTAGTATTAATACTTAAAGTTGCACCGCTTGATTAATCATAATATTAGTTTATCTTGTAGCCACAATCTATATCCGATACTGAGACATTAAAAATGTTTAGGATCAACCCTGCGGACCCTTGACAGACGTTTCACCCCAGCTACATTCTCAACTTTACCCCCTTAACCAATGAACTACATAATTAACATTCTCTAAGAGATATTAAGTTGTATTTCTAGATAAGGGATAATGGGCAACCAAAAACATGTTGGTTTGGTATAGGTACAAGCGTCACAAGCGTCACAGATCCTCCCCACTTCCTCAATGTACACTATTCTACTGTTTTTTTCCCTCTGACAAAAACCAAAATATCTTAAGCAGGTGATTAGGTAGAAGGTACAGACATCAGAGTTCATCCAGCATCCTCAGTCTGTACCCTCTGGAACAATGAATGCTATTTCTAATCCATACTTTCACCGCTTATGGTTTAAACTTTCCACTGCAAGTTTTGCACCCTTGGCAAACAAAGTAGAAAATCATCTGTCAACAACATTATGGGCTGATGGCTGATTGTACACCAACTTCCAGTATGAAAATACTACCAAACAACCATCTAATTAGATTCACGACTACAGACGCCACTTCACAGACAATTGCTACTCCCTGAAAACTCCACTTTTGGTCAAAACGGGTATAGACCAACCAGCTGCTAGAAATCACAACAAAAAAATTTCGCTGCATGATTTCATGGGATGAGCAACCGCATGGTGAAGGTGTAATAATATCATTAAAATCTTCCCTAGCTTGGGCCTTATCACATGCTGACAACAATGTTAGCGGTAGGCCACATGCATAAAAGAATACTCTACTCTTAATGGGCGTACACAGCCACATAAAGATTGCTTCTAATTAACCCCTAAGTGCTAACTTAGTATACAACAAATTCAGCTTCAATACGCAAACAGGGTATACTATAATATTATTAATTTTAGGGATCTTTTGCGTGTTATGTGTGTCTGGCCTCAAAAGTAAATAGCTCTAGAAGGGACTCAAAATTGTGGAGATATGGAATCAATACATGGTTATTGTGCAGACCTCTAAATGAAACTTCTCACTTTAATGACTTAGGTTTTTATTTGCACATGCATATGTGAGCTGGCTAGGTAGCTAGTTAGCACAGTGATCATTATTAACTATCATGTGATGGTGATGCGTATGCTATAATAAATATTACATGACCGTAAGGAGACAAACAAAAACATGACTATATAGGCTGTAAATAATACTTTTTGGTATTGCATCACTGCACCTATGATATACAGAAATGGAATGGAAAATGGAAATATCCCTCCTCCTTCACTGGCATGCAGCCAGTCTGTCATATACGTAAAAGAATTATCGTGTCACAAACATACAGGCTATTATAGTGTATGTATAGGTTACATCACGAGGTGGAGGTCTCTACGGGATTTACATACCGAGGGCCGGAGGCCCGAGGCTGTGTAAATCGCGTAGAGACCGAACCGAGTGATGTAACCGACTTGTACCATGGGCTACGTGGTCCTGACAACGTATCTACGGCCTAGCAACTACAGCGCCGGCCATAAAAGGCTCGAGCGCGTACCTAGCAACAGTTCAAACCATTGTCGTCGATCGAGTCGACGCTGGACATCGATGCATAGTGAGCCGACGCCGTTTTCTGTCCAACTCGAGCTTCTTCCTTGACATTCAGAACCACAATACTATCGTCGCTGTGTACAAAAGGCCGGCCATGTCATCGCTGTCTTGATTTCAACTCGAGGTAGTCAGAGTGCAGCTCAGTTTTTACTACTGCTGACTTGGCAATCATTCGCTCCACCCATTCAATTAACGCAGTAAGACCTGCCCACTAATCATCTGCATACAGTACTCTGCATAGCACTAGAGCTCTGTACTTTATCTCTTTCACTAACAAAAGATGCTGTAACTACCCTAGCAGGCATGATCATGTAAAATTTCATAGCCTCAGAGATAGGTGTCTAAATATTTAGACACCTACAAGTATTATTTAGACACCTACAAGAGGTATACAAGTTATTTAGACACCTCCTATGAAGCAACCTGATTGGTCAGAATGTTACAACCATGGTACAAATCGAGCTATTTGTAACTATACTGTCACTGTAAATCCCTTCAGCATAAAGTGCTCGCTCACATCAGTTGCATACCCTACTCCTTAAAAGTGTTATCTAAACATCAACCTAGCTGTCTTTTGAAGATTTAGAATTCACCTTGTTTTCTATACAAATAACAATCCCCCTTCCCCCTCCTTTCTGCATACCCTATTGCAGCATGAACACGTGTACACACATGTAACATTGTTGTGGATATCCCTGTCACGCATAGCTAGTATCTTACGTCATTCATTCATTAGAAAATTAATTCGTTTAGCTACACTATAGCGGTTACATCCTTCTATAGTTATGTAGGCCATGCAGATAGTATGCTTGGCTGGCATACATCCTATACATTCAGGTTACATAATCAAAACTTGACACTATCATGACACTGGTACCATCTATTATACAAATGTTCCTAATGTTGCTTCCCTTATGAAGAAAAGTGGCCTCCTGCTTACACACTGTACCACTACCAAGCATTAATTGCTACTACCAAGTATGGGGGCTATTATATTATATTATGTAATGCTACCAATAATATTGAGCAATAATATTACAATACTATAAGTATCCGTATAATATCTCTTGGAGGGTCCTTAATTATATTTAAGTGGTCTTTAAGAGCTATGCAGCCATGTATGGTCTAATTGGAGCCACTGAAGCAATTCCCTATAATTAGCCTTCCCAAACGTGGAGTAAGTATGTCAGGACCCTAACAATTCATTATGAGAGACAAACTATCGCCTGTGGTCCACTCTAGTCCTCTACTGCTATAATATTACAACATAGCCTGCCTTATCTCAAAGAGAGCACAATTAAGTTTTGGTGTGGCAATCAAGAGCTCCCACAAGAACAAAGGGCGCCTTGGCGACTGACCAATGGACAGACCGCCTGCAGGTGAGAATGGGTAGGCCTGCAAGAAAAGCAAGTCCTTTATCTCCAAACTACTATGCACACCCACACACTCTCTCTTTAAACAGATTACTGCGGCCACAAAAACAATGTGGTGTGGCTCACCAACATCTCCAGTGTTGTTACAGCAGAGGAGGAAACGATAATTGAGTTTAGATGACACTTCCTGCGCAAAGCACATGCATACACACTCTCCTTCCAGTCACATCTGAATGCTAATGACGTTGCCATTGACCTCAAGCAGACTATCTCTAGCAGAATCTGATAAGTCAGAACTATGTGGAATGCAATTATCGCTCCTCTAGCTGGCCACTGACCATACTGCCAAAAGAGGACCCACACATGTGTACATGCCCGCAGTAGAGACTCCATTCTGTGTGCTGGAACTCTCATAAACTAGCTCTCACGTGTCAGACCACACTAATGCAGCCCTGATTAACTTCATATGTGTACGCACCAGTAGATCTGTTCTTTTCACTTTGATCACTAGGCATCCAATAGATATATATATCTACGAAGTGGGGTATGACAAAACGATCATAGTGGGCAATGAAACCATGACAATAATATCCTTAATTAGATTAAAAGTTGCTTGAAGCGTGTCAAGCTGTCTGAGCGCTAGACCACCAAGCGGAAGATAAAACAAAATTATTGAATCCATATTATACTATAATATTATGGCTGGGGGCTATCATGGGTAAAAAATAAAGTACTATTCTATCGTACTGGGTTTCTTACACCTACACAAAGAACAACAGTGCCTAGGCAACTGACCACATGTTAAAGCATGCTGGGGCCTAGCACTCTAAACACGGGTAATGGCACAACAGGAGCTAAGATAAGCAAACTTAGAGCAGTTGCGTGATCAGATTAGTGATCATAGGATAGATACAGACGTATAGGGAGAGGAGAGTGAGAGCACATTTTCTTTACCCGGACGCTGTTTATTGTGGGACTCCTACGATAAACAATGTAAATGGAACGTGCATAAATGATAGCAACTGTGTATAAGGCAAATGGGATATATTATATGATGCACTATCTACTATTACGTACATAATGTTGCATAGTGTCCACAGTATTATACTTCTGCTAGTTCTGCTTGTTTTTGTGTACCAGGTACTCTGAACAAGGATGGCGATAGTAGTCATTCTCGTCCCCAGTGTATACTGGGATCTTTCAATATCCATTGTAGAAACAAGCCATTTCCATATACAATTCATCGAATACTATACTAATTCAATGTGTACGTACCTGTACTAATATAATACAATGAGTACCACGCGTTTTATACGAAACCCGTACTATACGATTTACATACGTACATGGCACAGTCTGAGCAAGTATATATATTATGCTAGACCCTACTATCACGGCTTGCTAAACAATGCAGAGAATAGAACAATACAGTTGTTTGAAAACAGGTGATACCCCATTGTCTTTAGATGGAGACGATAATTTTATACCAAAATATCCTCGTGTTACTGCAATCCTTCACTGAATATTGTCAAAGCTTCTGGGATTATTAATAATAGCACGGCTATTAAAGGACGATCGATTGTAGCTTAACCATCAGAGTAATCCATCATTGGAGATGATTGTCATTTACTAACTGTAAATTTAAAAGCCTCTAGCGTCATACGAAACGGTGCAAAAATGAAAACAGTTGCAGCAGTGCAGCGGGGATGGTCGTAGCTTGGTATTATCAACCGTGACCTTTGACCGTCTGTGGTATGCAGAGTGGTCTGGAGATGCTTCTGGTTTTTCTGGGCTACGAAAACAAGGTCTGGCCACATCCAAGGATAGTGCTTTATCTGGGTACAATCATTAGGTTGCACCCTTAAGCCAGACACTAAAATAATAATTATACCATTATCAAGGATGCCACAAAAGTGAAATATCACTAATAATAGTGATATTATGGGTTTCTGACTTTCCGTTCATTGTAAATTGTGGAAGCCGAGAAGTGCAATTTCCCGCACGACGCCCATTTCCGCATGCGGAGGGCCAGCTCCGCATGCGGACGTACGTTCTCCGCGTGCGGAGAGCCAGCTCCGCATGCGGACGTACGTTCTCCGCGTGCGGAGAGCCATCTCCGCATGCGGGCAAACGTTCTTCGCATGCGGAGAGCCAGCTCCGCATGCGGGCAAACGTTCTTCGCGTGCGGAGAGCCAACTCCGCACGCGGGCAAACGTTCTCCGCGTGCGGAAACGCACCTCCGCACGCGGGCAAACGTTTTCCGCGTGCGGAGATGCACTTCTCGGCGTGCGGAGACGTACCTCCGCATGCGGAGGTGCACTTCTCGGCGTGCGGAGACCCTGCTCCGCATGCGGAGGTGCACTTCTCGGCGTGCGCAGACCCTGCTCCGCATGCGGAGCTATCTCTCCGCATGCGGAGAACGTTCGCCCGCATGCGGAGAGATAGCTCCGCACGCGGAGAACGTACGTCCGCATGCGGAGCTGGCTCTCCGCACGCGGAGAACGTTCGCCCGCATGCGGAGTTGGCCATCCGCATGCGGAAATGGGCGTCGTGCGGGAAATTGCACTTCTCGGCTTCCATAGTAAATAAATCACACTAACTTAGCCTTGTTCCCAGGCCCATTCCCAGTTTTCGTTCCCACGCCAATCCTCAATGTTTTGCGCTAATGAAAAGGGCCTGGGAATGAGGCTAACACAAACTACCGGTAACAAGTTCCATAATGATATCAAGATAATAATATTGTGAAATTATTACTACACATGGCATGATGCACAATCATGCGCTAAGCCATACTACATCAAAACTATAAGCCAGCCATGATCCCCTTCACCCACGTGTTTACTGGCATACGAGAGAGTGCAGTATAATATCTATTAACTAATAATAATAAGCTAATGGCACTCGTATCTTGGCGTGGCAAAACCAGCCAACCACAAACACACAACAAAGTGTGAATTTCATAGGCTTTTCGTCCCCCTAGCTTCCAGAGATTCACCCGCCTAATGCACTGGAAGCACACGCATGCACATTAGTTATAATGCATGCATGGGGACATTTTTTCCAGTGTGCCACTGTGACTTAGTTACGTTACGTCAATACATCAGCTAGGGCAGCATCAAAAATGGTCCCTTTCTAGCCACTTGAGACAATCATTGCCGAGTTATTTGCATAGCCTATGTACACTTTCTCAGACTAGTGATTAATGCTGGAAAGGTTCCCCACAATTCTATTAAGTCTTACTTCAATTACTGATTGGGGTTGTTGCCTCCATAGACTATATTATACCCCATCTCAAACAAAACTGCTGGCTACAATAAGCTAGCTTTGTTTCCACAGGCCCTCTCCCAGCTTTCTGGGTCATGTTGCATACTATATGAGCTTTCGCATGCAAGACTGAAAAGCTGGAAATTTTTGCATGCAATATTGCATGAACTGCAGGGAATGGGTCTGGGAGCAAGGCTATACCTAGAACGTAATAAATAAAATTAATAGTCTTGAAATTTATAAATGTTGTGCTATGGTGACTTACATCAATCTCTTGCTTTGCAGCTTTTAACACACTGATCGTTGACGGCTTTTTCGTTTTTCTCCGCAGTTGATTTCGCAGCCTATGAACAGCTTCTTTCATATCCTTTCTCCTGCAAGTGATTATTGCATAATTAGATAGTACATAGCATCTATAACTAGGTGTGATACTGCATTCTTCAGCTGCAGGCTTTTCAATGTGCTTAATATTCATTTTTTGAGAGGACACCCCTAACATACGCTACTATCTGCTCATATCCTTTCATGCTATTCAGTCCCAAATCTTGTATTCGAATAATTACCCGCTATCTACTACTAACAACATTATTATGTAATTTGCGTGCATTATGAGATTACTGTGCTTGAACTAACTATGGCCTGTTTTCTCAGGAAATTATTGCTTAATTATACTATTTGACTACTAGGCCACATCAAGAAGAATAATGCTGGCTTACAGCTGTGCCCTCGAGAGAAAGAGAGAAAGAGAGAAAGAGAGAGAGAGAGAGAGACGGAGAGAGAGAGAGGGAGAGAGGGAGGGAGAGAGGGAGAGAGAGAGGGAGAGGGAGGGAAAGAGAGAGGGAGAGAGGGAGGGAGAGAGAGCTAGAGAGTGGGAGATGTCGACAGATTGAGGGAGAGATAGAAATAGAGAGAGAAGGGTATTATAAAGGAGGGAGAGGCCAGGGGGAGAGAGAGAGCTAGATCTTAGGGGGACTAAAGGTCTTGGGAGCTAAGGCATCCCAATACTGCAGTCCAGACAGTTCTCTGGTTCATGTGCCACCATAACGAGCCACTTTAGACCTTGCTCTAGACTGCTGCCAGCTTATATACTTCTTTCCTTACCATAAAGCAATTTGAGCTGACCAGAAAGGAAAGCAGCAGCCTCTTAACCTATGACTGCTGCACTGGCATAGCCAGGGTATGGCCACACCAGTCTTATTAGATAAGCTTTTGAACTTGTGTTAATGCTAAATACCAGCTCCTTAATCTTGGCTCTATATACAAAAACATAGGCGGCGGAAGGAAGTTCTATTTGGGGGGGCAGATAATCATTCATTGCGCGCGAAGCGCGCGCGAAAATTTTGGGCCACGCCCACTTAATTGGAGTTTAAAGGTCACTCGTGGATTGTGATGGTGCTATTGCTGTCTAGAAGAAAGAAACGATGGAAAATTGGCACAATGATCGACTTTTGAGGCTATTCTAGGCAGCTTTTGATTGTATCTTGGTGTATCTATCATGAAAAGAGATAAGTCTGGCTGATTTGTGATGTCATTAGGCCCTGGATTTTGGGGGGGCAATGCCCCCCCTTCTCTGAAAGTGGGGGGGCAATTGCCCCCCCTGCCCCCCCGGTTCCGCCGCCTATGAAAAATAAGCATCACCCTCCACCTTTCAGCACACTTCAGCCACACCAATGTTCATGGGGTAGCTACACCTGGACTGGATTGGTGTATGCAGCCAGGATCCACACATGCAACTGCAACAATCTTGCAGCCCACTGCAGTTGTAAGGTATAAGATTAGTGCGCCTTGCACCTAATTTCACAGCTACATTAAAAATTTGAGGGTTGCACTGCAGTGCTGGCCCTCATCAGATAGCTTGCGTAATATAATTGCTAGCTACACACTTTCAAAGCTGCAACATACAATGTCACAGCATAGTACTATCTCACACAATGTCATTTTGCATGGCTTGCAGTGACAACATTATAGCTAGTTAGTTAATAATTATTAAGTAAAGATGCAAGCAGTGCTCAATTTTGCATCACCTTCTACAGAGGAACTAGCTATATAGGTGGCTCACCTCATTTGTTCGTTCTTATTGTGCTTCAGCTTGGATTCCCTCAGGCGTTTGATGTCAACTGCATACTGCTCGCTGCTGCAGTCGAATTCTTCCAGCTGCTCCTTCTCTTGCTCTTCCTCTTCCTCTGCAGGTTGCTGCTGTTCTAGATCTGCATGCTTGCTGGATCTCTTGCGACTTTGCTGCTGGTGGTGTCTGCTACTGCTAGTACTAACACTAGCACTAGCACTAGCACTGCTTTGTCTCTGATGTTGCTGCTGGTGTTTCTGTGAGCGACGCTTACTACTGCTACCCAGTAAAGTTGAGGCTTGACCATGAATTGCTGCACCGCTAGCAGCAGGCTTTGATTTGCAACTACTCGAGCTCTTCCTCCTTCCACTACTACCATCCTGTTGTTGTTGTTGCAGTGCCGAGTCATCCACGTCCCCTTCCTCCTCATCTTGTTCATCAATTATTTCATCCTCACTGTCTGAGATGTCCGTCAGCTCTGCAGTGCTCTTTTCTGCAGGCACATCAGATTCATCCTCAGCCATGATTTCGTCAGCATCAGCCATGTCTATATCTGCATGATTGCAGAAGAAAGCGCACAGTTATGATGTCTAGCTTAGTAAAATTATTATATAGCTAATGTTAGTCTATAAGGGAGTCTGAATCTGCACTGTGTACAATAGTCTAGCCACTCAGTTACAAGTAATTTCATCACTTGAGTTACTATTATGTATTTGCACAAAGGAATTTCACTTGAACGTCTCAGTTTGCCGCTAACTTGCAAAATTCCCTCCAATGACCTTTTATTTTTGCAAGCTAGCTAGGATATACTAGTATACCTGGAATGTCACCCCACGCATATCATGCCGAGACCACTTGCATGCATGCTAGTGTCAGAGCCCGACATGTACAACTTAATTGGAGACAGAATGACACTTTAAACACTATTGAAGTTAAACACTCATTGTTAATAATGCAGCTGCAATTGGTTAAAATATGCAGCTTGGACACATGCAGTGCGGGCTGACCTTCACATTCCTCATCACTCGGTCTGTAGTACTCTAGTGCAGGTGGTTGGCTGTTGCTGGGACCCGCAGGCTCCTCGCTTCCAGGAGGCTCAGCGCGGCCATGGCCACTGTAACTCCCCCTTAGGCTCTGTCTCCTCGGCCCCACTGAGTGGCTTCTTACAGATCCAGTTCTCAGATGCGGGACTCCTGCTTCAGGTTCTTCCTCGTTATTCGACGAGGCTTCTTGGAGTTGGAGCCTCCTCTGGGCTGCTGCATCTCTTCTCCTGCTATTGCTACCAGAACGCTCATTCTGCATGATCTCTGCCTAGCGTTAATTAACTCCAGTTAGTAAAATGCATCAGTTGCCTCGGTGTTAGATGATTCCAGGTAGCAGTACAAAGTGACCCTTCTTGGAAAAGAGGAGACGCACGTCGGAGTAGTGGCTGTCACTTGTACTAGCGGAGAGATCGGGGCTCGGAATCCGAGAATTCGGTTTCTATTGTTATGACAGCCTCTCAGCTTGCACTGAGTATTTGTGTCGGCCAGGTTAACTCTTATGGTTTTTGATAACCCGCGAGCTCATGCCGCAAAACACGAGCTGCGCGTTTCACTTCACGTGGGCGAATGCTCTTCAATTCCCGAGAAATTGTGAATACCGTTATGCTGACTCGTGGATCGGACCGATTCTAGGAATGGGGCGGAGAGCTATGTATAGGGACTATCACCCACAGTCAATGTTTATCAATCACTATAGCGTCAAGGGGTTGCATAATAAATTTTTATATTAGCTACTTTGCACATGCAACTTATTTATAAAATTCAATGTAGTATACATATTATTCATGCACCCTTGAATGCAACTAACAATAGATACTTGACTATCACTATAGGCTATAGTAGCTATATTAAATTTCATGCTTGTTCACCACATGAAAACTGACACCATACTTTCAGTTTGCTTATTCAACATTTTGTGACATCCCTGACAGCTAATTGCTAGGTGGGAGGGTTCTGCTCATCACATAAACAGTAAACAGGAAAAAGTAGATTTCACTGTGGTCACAAACAACACTTAAAAATGCATTACGTGATTGGTGATAACGGGATAAAATAAGCTACAAGTACAATTGATTTCTGAGTGTGCGAAGATGTGCTGAATGGTTCACTAATGCATGCATGCATGCATGTGCAGTCAAAAATATAAGTTAGACACTGAAGCCAAGGGATCTACAGGATTTAGAATACTGAAGACACTGATATAAAATCCCGAAGGCGAAGCCTGAGGGTTTTATAAGTGTCTGAAGTATTCTAAAGACTGTAGATCCCATTGGCTGAAGTGTCTAACTTATTTAGATTCTAGCATGAGGTTGCTAAGTAACATGATGCAAGTTGTTGCCCTAGGTATCAAAAACTGGGTTTCTAAGTTGTAAGTATTCTAAGTTGTAAGCTTTCTAAGTTGTAGACTTACTAAGTGACTTAGATACTTGATTCCAACCAATCAAATGACAGAATTTGTTACAACTAGAGTCTAATTAATGATAGTCTGGTTGCAGAAAAGTTCGTGTTCTCTTTTTTTTTTTCAAATTGTGCATGAGGCTGCATATATACGTACTAGTCTTATAGATTAGAGAACTATCTTTAAATATGCCACGTCTTCCTTGTCCTGGCTCTCCCATGCATCCTTCAGAGCACTTAACCGTTTCTCGCTCTCCGTTGCATTAGCATTAGCATTACTAGCGAAGTCACCACCACTACCGTCACGGTCTGCATTCTCAGTGGTAGTCATAGGTGGGCACCCAGAACCGGCATTGCAATCGGGCAATGTTATTTTCTGTTCCTTAGTGGTAGACTCAGGACTCTCTTCAGCTGCAGAATTGCCTGCCATCTTGATTTCCTCATCTTCAACGTCTTTGACATTAATGTTTACTTCAGTGGATGTTGACGGTTGGTTTGACTCTTTTTCTGCGATGGTCTTTGAATCGTCAACATCTTGGGATGGCTGCTCCTTGGAAGCTCGAAATTTCTTCTCTGGTGTAGTTTCTTCCGGAACTGCACTAATGTGTACTTCGGCTCTGATCACTTTCTGACCCAGACCGGGAGTGTCTGCAGTTCCATGATTGACAATCACTTCAGCCTCTTCTATACCGACACTTCGTGTATCGGAGTCAGTATCACGCTCCTTGGGTTTGGTAGGTGCTTTCGGGACAGGGACGTTTGCTGCAGATATTATAATATGTAGTGTGTATATATGCGTATGTGTGTGTGTGTGATGGATGAGTACAATAATAGTCAATGGAATTGCATAGTCCACACCTACAATAATTATTTCTGGCCAGATAAAATCAATAAGAACGGAATAATTATGATCAAGATGGCCATCCACAAATACAGGTTCAGTAGCTAGCTCTAGCTCTCATGGTCGAACATCAAAACACATGCATAACATCAGCACCTAATTTTTACTGAGTACCGCCAAAAAATAAGTAGCTATTTGTTCTGGAAACCTGTCTTTGATCGAAAGACCAACAAACGGGGGTACATAGCTGAACAAGGAACAAGGTGAATGCACACAGAGGGAACTTTCTTGGCAGCTGCTCAGTCTCTAGTCAACTTGAGCACGTTTTCAGTCCAGAAAATCCAGCCCAGCTCCAGTATGAAAGTGAAGACCCATTTGTCACAAAATACACTATGCCATGCATCCCTTGCTCATCAGTAACAGTAACATATTGGGGTGAGTTAAATGTACGGTCGCCAATGAATATAGTGTGCTATCTAGCTATACACTAAGTAGGAATTAGTGTTCTGTTTTTTCTTGTTGATAGACACACTCAATGCAATGCTCTAGGGAATTGCCAGATTATGCGGCATGCATGTACCATGCATGTACATGTACCTCGGCCGTACCGAGTGGTGAGCGAACCGCGCTAGCCGACTCCTCTTCAGCTTCACTTTATCGTGGGTTGACCATAATCATACCCAACGGACGGCCAAAACCAACAACAGCAGACTCCCTCCGTTTGTGCAAGCACCGTCAAAAACTTTTTCCTCCCATTAAGTCCTTAGACGCACCATAATGATGTTTACTGCTTACAAGCATTGGGATGTATTGTCGGGTGTCTTGAAATATTAAAGAAGTATTAGGCCTTTTGAAGGTGTTTTTTAGAGCAAAGCGATCACTTTCACCACAGATGTTGCACTGATTACCGATGTAGCTTTTGGTTTTGTTGCAACGCAAGCAATAAGTTACATTAGCGCATTAATAAGTATTGGGCATTATTGCTATTATAGTTATAGATGAATGTTCATTTTCCATAACATTATTCTCAAAAGTCTAGAGGAATTCCTTCCCACCTCTGCACCCCTTGCAAATCAGAGCTACTTGAAAAATACACGCTCACATGTATAATATAGTAAGGTACAGCCTCGTCCCCAGCCGCGTCCTGCTTACCCAGGCACTGCTGCTTTCAACATGCATAGCTATGCAAAATTGAAAGCTGGAAAATGGGCCCGAGACTACTTACATGTATTAGCAGGCCTCTGCGGGACACTTTCCACGTGGTAGATATAACTCGACTCATACTCGTCGAATAAACTCTCATCAATGCTCTCGTAAATTTCATCCGTATCGGGGTTCCCTGCAGATCCATCCTGCTCCTGTAGCTTTGGAAATCCCGTTCCACTGGGTCCAGGAAAGCCAGTTTTAGTAGGCATCACGAATCCTGGAGGATATCCTGGAATTGGTGGAAGGGGAGACCTTGGCGCCGTGACGTAACGTGGGGAAGGGGTTGGTTCAGATGGTGAATTGAGTGGGAGAAACTTGTTATAGTCATAGGGCCTGCATGGAATAGCACATTTGATGACTGTACATACAATGTCATAATAATTATGCTTTGCCTTGTCCCTGGACCTAGCTTTTCATTGCTCGGTGTGCAAAATTGAAATGCTGGGAACGGGCTCGGACCTGGGGATAAGGCTCCAGAATGTGGCCTGGGAATGGGAACACTCACCTACTGCCTAGTAGTCTCTCCTCAATTTGATGGATGGCCACTGAATCTGCCTTTCTTTCCCTGTATGCATGTATCAAAATGGAAATCATGGCGAGCAATAATGTTATATACTCTAAATTGGTTGTGTAGTGCGGTATCACTACTATGTAGTATTATACTGAGTAGCAAGCCATGCATGCATGCATAGCTATAGTCCATCTTTATCCTGTTGCAACAATGGGTTGGGGGAAGGGGTGCATGGGGGGGGGGGGCACCAGATATTCTGAGTATACCAAGAAACCTTCTATATACTGTTATGATGCTTAGAGTTGCTTGGTAAAAAATCTAATATTATGCAGCATTCAATTACAACAGGTGTACTTGTGGCTATAATGATATTATTATATGCAACTGCTTGTCAGGAAATCTGTACAAGTTTTGGAAAGAAGAAAAACCTAAACTTGGTTTGAGGGTGAGTAAAGGAATGTTTTCAAGATGTAGAAAGGGCGTGTCTACTGTGCTAATCTTAAGTATACTCTACTCCAAATGAGGCCACCACAGTGATACTTTCCACAAGGTGTTGTAACCATAAGATCAACCGCCATAGGGCACATTTCAACACGTGCTCTACCTGAATACACCGTGCACCTATAACGCCCCCCTCAACCATGCAAATCTTATCGCATCTATAGGGAGTGAACAGCTATAGTGGCCCTGAATATAGTCATTCATAGTAACCAGATGGATCATGACTTATTATCGCATGCAGTGTAAGAGAGAGAGAGAGAGTATGCTGGATTGTCATGTAATATAATGTACTGAGCCAGAGAGTGCATGCATGATGTCGTAAGGAGATAGGGGTATATGGTCAATGGCTATTCTCCGGGTGTACAATGAGTATTATTGGATTAAAATATATAAGCACACTATTATATTATAGCCCATTGTAAAGTGATAGCTCAGATTCAGATCAGATTTCTCCCCCCTAATGCGAGCTCGGCTAGAAACCATATTCCCAAACTTCATGAGTTCCGAAACAATGCGTATCTAGGACTTCAAAGACTTAGTGTAGTTCAGCATCTGTACCAGTATAACAACAATATAGCATGTGTAAAATAACGGATCGAGCTTCACTATCGCATGCATATGCATGGTGCATGATGATCTCCTATTGTTCTAGTTGGCCTGTGTTATAGGTATGTTGACACAGCAAGCTCTTGGCTACTAAAAGGGGACACTGAAAACACTAGTCTTTCAGAGGCTCTTGGGACAGTTATTTGATGCTCCAACATGGGAATCACATGTGCACTACCACAGGAAAGTCACAGGATAGAGCTTGATGTATAACTTATACACGTACATCTGAACTGCATGGCTATAGATGAATGTATACATCATGCGGCATAACTTAATTCTGACAAATTAAATCATTAGAACTGGATTACTCAAGTTACCATGTGTGTATGCATACTGTATATTTTTACAGTTATAAGTGAATGGGTAAGCATAACATGCTAATCTTAGGGGGGTCTCGGAGCACACTTATTATTCCCTTTCATACAGGAGAACTTTCTGATGTACATTTCTTGTATTTCCCAACTGCTACTTTCTACTTATTAAGGTTCATGCAATTATACCTTGTGCAACATTGTGCGCTTATAACTTCAAAGTTTTGGGGATAAGCTATAGCTATAGCTAAGCTTTCACTCTGTCTCCTCAATTCGATGAAACGTAACGTAACCCTGCTACAGAAACAGCAAACTCAGGCCCAGATAATCATGTTACGGTGTGGTAAGTAATACATGCCACATGCCATAGCAACAACTGTCAACATATTATACCGCAACTTAGGAGCAGCTATCCACTAAATAGTTTATGGCATTGGGCTTGACTACATTACATAATACCAGTAACAGGTCGTTAGTACAGGGTCACAAGTATTATGCTATCACATGCTCAATTGGTGTGCATACACATAACAGTGTTGTTATTGATACAGAGGTGGCCAGACCTTAGTTACCCTGGCCTCCCTATATCCAGCATGAATGCCTGCACCTGCTAGTGCATTGTATAATATTATAGCCCCAGGCCCTACACGTGCAGCAATCCTATATTATATTTTTTTCAAAACTGGAAATAGGATACATGTCCAGGGCCAGTTACCGGTATATTATGCGAGCATGCAGTGCAAACTCATAATGTCATGCAAGTAGCTCATGCATAATTGTATGAAATTGTACTGTAATAATTATCATGCGGTACACTTACCACATCTTGAACTTGACACAGCTGCAGACGATGATCACCACTATGGCCAGGGCCATCAGAGCAAGCACGATTATCCCGACCACTGCACCAACGACGGCTTCCACGGGAAAACTTTGCTGATTACTTCCACCGGTGCTAGGCCCTCCTCCCCCTCCCCCTCCCCCTCCTCCAGTCATCATACCATCTAGACCACCACCTCCCCTTCCATCGTCTGTTGTTGTACTTTGCAATGGGTCCTGCGTTTGGGGTGGCGGCTGTGACAGTATTGAGCGAACCGCTGTATACCAAATAATAAAAACAAAAAATGTGCATGGTTGGTAAATTTTTAAGTAACCTTGATCGGCTACACATTTTCAATGCTGCATGTAACATTGAAAACATGGGAGTGGCCCGGAGATGAGGCTAGGCTAGGTATAAGTTTTACTATGTATTATTATAATTCAAGGTACTCTGAATGAGCGCATGCATGCGAGCTAAAAAGCATCGGTCAAGGTGCTTCATGCATGTACATAGCATGCTATCTGTGGTTCACAATTTTATGTACACGTAGCTAGATTGATGTCCCAATGCAATAGCATAGGGGTAGGTGACAGAAAGGTGCATTTTTTCACAGTCAATGTATCAGAAACGGCAATAAAAGTGACTTTTGATATGCACAATACTCAACATGAACTAAGGTGTTTGAAGATGTTAAGGTAACGGCTTTTTTGTATGCAATACTGGAATTAATTCACAGTTTTGTTGATCAGAAAGCTAGCTGGCCACAGTGTACACTTTCTCCCAACGTTTACCAGCCAATTATCATCAACAGTTACCGCATAAACAAGATAAGCCCGGGATGATGATTGTCATGATGGACAAAAAATCAACCCACTGATCATGTAGTTGCATCACATACCCATTGCGGTACCAAATTTGTATGCATACATATTATTATTATTATTATTATTATTATTACAATCACATGTGTACTCAAACATGCACTAGTACATGCAGCGCTTACATGCACAATATATTGCCAGATTCACAGTTGTCGCTGAATTGGGTACACGGCACACAGCACCATCGTTAGCGAGAAAATTATTCATACACAGAGGACCATAGGGACTGTTCCTTAATCTCTCGGGACTTAGTTCCTTGCAAGGCAGTGAGTTCCCGTCAAGATATCTGTAGAGTAATAAGATTAGTATTGTAAAGAAGGAAGATCGATAAAACCTAACGGAATACACTGAAACGTTACGAGAAACGAGGGGATAGGCTGAAAATGAAAGCCGCACCTTGATCGTCTGCCGTAAAGTTATTGGACGCTTATCAACAGTTCCGTGAGTGACCGATTGAAGGTGCTTGCGTGTGTTTCGCCACACTTGCACCGCAGGTCTCAAAATTATTGATTCCCAAATCTGATACGCTCCGTCGTGTTTGCACATGATACTCTAACTGTCAACCGCGGGGCTACGGGTGTACGCACGGGTGGGTGTGTGGATACGGTTTCACTGTTTTTTTCCGCCTTACATGGTCAAGGAGGGGTAGTTTTCACGATTGAGTCGAGTACCGTCCAAAATAACAGTTTCGATGGAGTTATCTTGTAAGTATCTGCAGTGGGAAAACGAAGGAAATGGGTGTACGATGGTCACGTACGTCCCAACTAAAAAAAAAAAATCATTACAAAAACATGCATGCATAGAGCTTCAAATTATTGCATGCAATGTATAATTATACTGTTTTATACTTACAGTTCTCGAAAGTTTTCGTCGATATCGAATGCGGAAAACCTAAACTCTTCCAGAATATTGCTGGATAGATCCCTGTATACATGATAGAGACACAGTTATAGGTGGACTGACATATTATTTGTGTACCCGACAGTAATAATTATTGTGTAGCATGTGATAATAATAATTATTATGCATAGTATGCTGAAAGTGGCATTAACAGTTATTTGGAGATTTCCAAAAATGATTGTCACCTCCTTTTTTGTGTAGAAGGTGTGACAATTACAAATCAACAGCTAGGGCTAGCTGAAACTTGCACATGACTGCTAATGGCAAGTTTAATATATCCATGGCAACAAAGGTAACAGTTGAGTGTGCATGTGGCAAAGATTGACTTACACTACTTCAATATCATCTATTTCAAATGCTTCCCTTTCCAGATTGGCAATATAATTTTCCTGAAGGTATCTGCACATAATATAATAAATAATAATAGCAATTGAGGATATGTATATGGATCTTAAGCACACGTATAATTATTTTGGCATGTTGTATAATAATTATTGCTAAAAATAACTTACACATTAGTCAGGAAAGGAAAGTTATCTTCGTTGAATGCTCCCCTTGGAACGTTTGTGAGGAAATTGTCGGACAGATCGCTATAGAGTGTATGACATTGTGAAAATATCAAAATCATTGCATAATGATTGTCATTGGGTAATGGTCGTCATTTAACATTGTCTGAAAAATTAGGCATTGTTACGGCACAACTAACATTGTGTGTAGATTGGGAAATTCTCCGATGAAGGTAGGTATGGCAGTCAGTCCATACCCTTGAAAGGAGCTGCAACAGTGAGAGAGAGAGAGAGAAAGATCAATTATCGATAAACCTGAGAGTGTTATACAATCTCGTCTATAATGTTGTGTCCATATACATGGTTGTAGCGCATATCAGTATTATACTCACATTACTTCGACGGTTTCGTCACCATAGCAGGTGTATAAATCAGTATCTACATCAGGACAGAGGCAGGAGGCTGGGCACGTCATACCAGAAGGATCAGTAGCTGGATTACCTAAGCAAGGATCATAAACGTGTAAAAAAAATCCAGCCATATAAGCATTAATTTCGGCAATGCCGTACATGCACCCAACAATCAGTGAGTCCTGCTAGTATGGCATTTTTAAAAATATAAATCCACACATCACTTAAAATGATTGAGCTATAGACCCTGCAATCATAAAGTTATTAACATTAATTTATAATGATGGTGTGTGATAAAATCTATGCGCGTCAATAACATTGCCTATAAAAGTATAACAAATATAGATTTTATCTACGTATTATCAAGTTTGCTGAGTGTGCACAATACGCTTTGCGTGCACTGGCACTTGCTTCGTGAATGGACTGACTCACCCCTGGTGCCCCCCCCCCCCCGTACCTTCCACATTAGAAGTGGCGCCAGCTCCGCTACCAGAGTAAGTAGTAGCCTGACAGGTGGCCGGTAGCGAGAAGACAACCATCACGCAGCAGACAACCAGCACGTGAGGGATCGAAGGCCCCATCACTCGATCGCGAGTCAACTATACCTTTTTTTTTATTGTTGTTTATCGATGGATCCCCGGCCCGGAGGTCGTACAATTACAACTCTTTTTCGGCTGCGCATATACGTACGCGGGAGTTAGCTTAGCTATTAAACAGTTTCAATTTGTCACACCTCAAGCGGTGGTGCTAACTATGGGTGGGTGGAGCTGGTAATTCAACGCCCACGTACGTATAATTATTATAACGCGCGCGCATGCATATTATGCTCGCAATAATTCCTAACGATTTTATTTTCTTTTACTAGCTCTTGTTGCAATCGAACCATGAACAGGAGAGAAATTAAAGGCCCTGGATATATAATAATATACAAAAGAAGAAATACGTGGACTACGTTATGACAGCATAAAACATGATTGCAACATACTACAGAAACGCAATAATAATAATATTGAATGCCTGAATAATAATTACTGCTAAAATAATTAACATGGGGTATTAAAATGATTAAAAATGCAAGTAACAAATTATTGTTCACTCGCCGTCTTCAAAACCTTCACTCTCTGTGATCAGTGCTCTCTCCAGGATAACCCGGCCCTCCTAAGAGGGACAAAGGAAATAGTGATTGAAATTTGTTCACCTTTGACATGAAAATGATATTATATAGGTCCCTCCCTTCCCCTTCCTACTTTAACAAACACAATGATCAAGTTTTGGGTTTGGGGTTAGGATCTTTTTTTATTTTCTAGACCTTCAGAAGCAGCAAGGCTGGATTATCACAACCACCCCACCCCTTTTCTGATTTCAGTGTTTAGCTCCACACCCCAAACTATCTATAACAAAATGCTACACTTTTATCATCATAATAATAAGCATCATTATCATAGGCTGCATATTAATATTATAATATACATCAGCTGAAGCTCAATAATCAAAAGATAAACTAGACAAATATTATTATAGACAGTTGCACATCCAAGCCTTTCAGATTTGGGCACACCCAGGTAAACTTTATAGTCTAAGTATGACAGTGTTGCCACACCTACATCTTCACTTTTCTTATGATTAATGCCAAGCCCCTTGCCCATAGTTGTTGTTTTTTTCTTTATTGAAAAGGGAGGCAGGGAGGCAGATAAGTGGTGTGTGTATATCTTCTTGAGTGGGGGTACATAGAGGATTTTGGGGGTGATGGGGGGGGGGGGGAGGGTGGGATCTCACATAGCCACACTATAACACTCCCATATTAGCGCCCATTGCTTCCCAGGCCCCATTCCCCAGCATGCTGGAACATTGAAACACTGGAATGGGCCTGGGGGCACAGATGAAAACAATGCTGGGATGGGAATCTGCCCTAATAGAGCCAAAATTGCTGACTAAGACATGGGGGGGGGGGGGGCATTAGAACACTACTCACTACAACATGTTGCAATACCAGGTACATGTATTTGGTTACTTTAGCTGGAAATAGGATAAACATTCACAGGGGAATCTTTAGTGGAAATATTCAAGACAATAATACTTAGATTGTGCTTGAATCAGCAATGGGAACCAACAATGCTCCATCTTTTCAGGGTCACTATAATTATTACACTCTATCAAAAAATCAATACAGCAATTAGGGATTATATACACATCATGGGCAGATCAAGTGTAGCTGGAGTATTCACCATAGCATAATTATTATACATTATTATTGTGTATGTGGGAAGGGTATGTGCGTGCACATGTTTCAACTAATCCTCACCTTGTATCGCTGTGACTCTTCTGTGGCAAACTCCTGCAAACAAACGATGATGACAACGTTAGCAACGCTATAGTGGCGCTGGCAGATAATATTAATAACAGTGGTGTGGGGGAGGGGAGGTGGCAGATATAGGGAGGGTTAAGAATGCTTATGACTTTTATAGTTATTCAAGGGACAACCTACTGAATAGTGTTCACCCGAAGGTCGTGAATACAATAATATTGTACTAAACTACATATCCCAGTGTTGAAGAAACATGGTATGATTAAATTGTTGATGACTTACGTAGATCCAACCTAATCTTGTACTGCAGTTCTTGCAGGATACATCTCTCACTACATGTCGCCCTGTGAGCTGTTGTGGGAGGGGGGGGGGGTACGAGAGAGAGAGAGAGAGAGAGAGAGAGGGAGGGAGGGAGGGAGGGAGAGAGGGAGGGGGAGAGAGAGAGAGAGAGAGAGAGAGAGAGGGAGGGAGGAGAGAGAGAGAGAGAGAGAGAGAGAGAGAGAGAGAGAGAGAGAGAGAGAGAGAGAGAGAAAATAATACAACATAAATACAATGTACTACTATGACTTCATGGACACGTCAAATCATCGCACACAATACATGACCATGCTCACCATAATTCTATTCTCCACTTCACTGAAGGTCAAATTAACCCTGAACATAAAGGAGAGACAAATGGAATTTATACACACAATGTTATAATGTAGCACATATGAGACATACATTGTACATGGAGTCGTGTTGCTTGGCAACTGATGCACACCTGGCATTAGACTACACTGATTGGACTGGCTAATAATTGTTTATGCATGATGACAGACCAGAAAATGCTATACAACACAAGTATTCACTAGTTCTATAGTACCAAAGACAATACAGTACATGTACAGGTAATCACTAATGGAAAAACACATCCTAATTTCGTGAAAGCACCAAAGATATGTCTGTTCACTCAACATATACACCACATAGAGAACCCCCTCATCCCTAGCCCTAGGCCACTCCCCCCCCCCCCCCCCCCCCCCCCCACCATCCCCAGTTTCTCAGTACTAATGTCTAGCTTGATGCACAGTGGAACCCTAGCCTCAAGTGGCCAGGCCACTCCCACATTTTCAATGTTGAAAACGTGGGAGTGGCCTGGGGACAAGGGATAGTGGAACCCTTCTGTTCAGGACATCCTTAGGACAGCTTAAAGTATCCTGATTAAAGGGGGTGTCCCTTAATATAGAGGGGTCCCACTGTACATGTATGTGTGTATGTTTCTGGTTGCCTTACACTTTATTGAAGAGGAAGGCCCGCCCAGTGGCTCCAGTGAATCGCTGCAGGGGATAAGAGACAATCTCATTTGATGCACGACTGTACATTTTAATATACCTTCTCTTAATAATTATGTACATGTATCTCTACCCCTAACTTAAGCCTAGGCTAGGGGAATCAGAGTGCCTGTTCAAACCTATGTGAACTACTGCAGCTGTACAATGCCATGTATACAAAAAAGTGTGTACTACATGTACATGTAGATGTGTGTATGTGTGTGAGTGTGAGAGAGAGAGAGAGAGAGAGAGAGAGAGAGAGAGAGAGAGAGAGAGAGAGAGAGAGAGAGAGAGAGAGAGAGAGAGAGAGAGAGAGACTGTGCGTGTGCGTGTGTACATGTGCTTACATTATGGCAAAGTAACATAGGCACACATGTAGCCATAGCATCTATGATGTAGCTATATACACCATTTAAAATTTGATAGTGGATCTACATAGTCTCAGTCACACAGTACTCACTGTTGAGACCAGTTCTGAGCGGTTGGTGAGAGGTGTGTCACAACTGGCACAAGAGTAGATCCGAATCCCCCCGGGGTGATCCAGAAAAACGCGACCCATCTCTCTCTCGCTCGCCCTCTTTCTCTCTCCTCTTCTCTACTGGATCCGTAGCCTAAGAAACTTCCGTTGTAAACAAACCACAAGACCGCGAAACTGGTGGGAAAGGACACCTCGTAGAAATAGTTAAAAACGTTCAGCAGATAGTTTAAAGAGTGTGTGAGGCTGTTCCAGACACCACCAGTCCTGGTAGTAAGAGTTCTGGTAACAGGGAGGTCACTCCAGCGAGATCGAGAATAATTTTGTTACTATTAGCAGTGTCAATGTAATAAACAATGGAAAATTGAAAAAAAAAAATTCTTCCTTACTCTTAATTGGAAGACACCCACGTGGTGGTGATGACCTATTAATATTGTCACCAATTCAGTGCAATCAGCTTGATATGCAGTAAGCATAATTCATTTGTATTGATTATACTATTCTTACTATCCAATCACTTGTGCATATTAGAAAAAATATGGCTGCCAAGTATCGCGTACTCCTGCCAAAAACCAAGTTTCCCCTGCGGGTAAACCCCTCCAATCAAGAGCCGTCTATCCAGAAGGCAGCTGGATTCAATCACCTCTACAAGTGGCAGCTCGATCGTCCAGACACTAAAGGAAATTTCACCCTCCATGATGGTCCACCTTACGCCAATGGCAAACCACACATGGGCCATGTCCTCAATAAAGTCTTAAAAGACGTCATAAATCGCTACAAACTGATGCAAGGTTATAGGGTACACTATCGGCCCGGCTGGGACTGCCACGGACTGCCTATCGAGCTCAAAGCTTGCAAGGAGAGCGATTTTCTTAAGGCGTCTCCGCAGGAGATTCGACAAAAAGCGGCCAGGTTTGCTGGGAAGACGATCGAGCTACAGAAGGAAGCTTTCCAGCGATGGGGTTGCATGGGCGATTGGGGAAGTCCCTATCTAACGATGGATCCCACGTACGAGGCTGACCAGGTTAGGGTATTCTATGAGATGTACCAGAGAGGATGTATCTATCGCGGATTCAGGCCAGTCTATTGGTCGCCTTCGTCCGGCACGGCCCTAGCTGAAGCGGAGCTCGAGTACCAAGATCATACCAGTCGAGCAGTGTATGTGCTCTTTCCAATTGTCCCCAACACTGTGTCTTCACTACCACAAATTTCCAATTTATCCAATGAAGGTGATGGTGGTTGTACTTTTGCTCTAGTTTGGACTACCACGCCTTGGACGCTCGCCGCAAACAAAGCGATCTGTTTCAATCGGGAGCACTCCTACTCCCTGATCCAGATTGGAACTAGCTTTGAAAAGAAGAGAGTTCTAGTTGGTTCAGAATGTCTCCCTCGACTTGAACCAATTCTTGGCGAATACAGTGTCCTTGGCACTCTACCAGGATCAGCTTTGGAAGGTTTGAAGTATCAGAATCCAGTAGATACCCTGGTACAGCATAATGCGGACGCTATGCAGCATCCTTTTTTGCCGGCTGATCATGTGACAGAGGTGGAAGGCTCAGGGCTCGTTCACACTGCACCAGCGCATGGATTTGAAGATCACACAATTGGTGTGCGCTACGACTTAGAGCTTGGCTGTATTGTGAACGATAAGGGGAGGTACACTAATGAAGCGGGGCCCACTCTTGAAGATCTGTTTGTTCTTCGGGAAGGAAATGAAGCAATTATTTCGCAACTGAGAGCCGCAGGAGCTCTTGTTCACGAGAGCTCGTACACTCATCGCTATCCGTACGATTGGAGGACAAAAAAGCCAGTCATTATTCGCTCCACGGAACAGTGGTTTGCTAGTGTAGCCGCTCTCAAGGAAAAGGCTATATCCGCTCTAAACGATGTCAAGATGTATCCCTCTTTCTCAATCAATCGTCTCACTAGTTTCCTCGAGGCTCGCAGTGACTGGTGTATCTCACGGCAACGAGTGTGGGGGGTACCCCTGCCAATCTTCTACCACCGTGAAACGGGTGAGCCCCTCGTTAACGAGGAGACAATTGATCACATTGAGGCGACTTTTCGTCGACACGGGTCAGACTCCTGGTGGAATATGCCCTTATCTGACCTCCTTCCTCCTTTTCTGAGGCAAGAGGCACATAAGTACACCAAAGAAACAGACATTATGGACGTATGGTTCGACAGCGGTTCATCGTGGGCGTCGGTTTTGAAAGATTCCGACTCTGACTGCGTAGCTGACTTGTATCTGGAGGGATCTGATCAGCACAGGGGCTGGTTCCAATCCTCCCTTCTAACGAGCATCGCTGCACGGGGCAGGGCCCCCTATCGCAATGTGGTAACACATGGGTTCGTGTTGGATAGCAAAGCCAACAAGATGTCGAAATCCCTCGGAAATGTGATCAGTCCGGACGACATACTCAAGTCTGACAAACGATTTGGGGCTGATACGATGCGTCTTTGGGCAGCCTTTAGCAACTACTCGAGTGATGTTCACATCAGCGATGATATCTTGCAACAAACCAACGATTTCCTGCAGAAGATTAGAATCACATGCCGCTTTGCTCTCGGCAACCTGTCGACCTTTGACCCCACATCGGACCTACTCCCTTACCCTCAATTATCTGGCCTTGATCGCTATGTGCTACACCTGCTCAGCTGTTATGCATCGCAGGCAACTCAGGCATACGAATCTTTCAACTTTGCTCGTCTGCAGATGCTCTTGAACAAACTGATTCCAAAGGACCTTTCGGCGTTCTACTTTGAGATCATCAAGGATCGACTTTACTGTGATGCACCACAGGGCACTGCTAGACGGTCGACACAGACTGCTCTTTACCACATTCTGCAGTGCTTGACGAAGTCCATTGCTCCCATTCTCCCTCACCTCGCTGAAGAGGTGGCCCAGCATTCCACTACCTTTGTTGACGGTAAGTTGGCAATATGCTTGATTTGTACTGCATCTAATCGCTCCTTGTGCATCAGGAGTTTGTCTTGGGATGAGGTTATGAATGACCTTACTAAGTTTTAAGTGTAATGCTACATAGTAGACTGTCTGTACGTGCAGCCGCAGATGGTAAAGTTAGGTAAAGGTCGCTACAATAATGTAATTAGGTAAAGGTCGTCACTAGTCCCTACATTCCCACATGCATGCACACACATACAGGTAGTGTATTTAAGTCTGGTTGGGTGGAGTGCCCCCCGGAGTGGCATCAGCCCAGTCTAGCCAGAGAGGTGGACACACTTCGCTCCGTCAAAGATGTCACGAACAAAGTCCTGGAGACGGCACGACTGGACGGCGCCATTGGGAGCTCCCTCGAGGCAGAGCTAACTCTCACGACGAACTCAGAACCTCTAACAAGCCTCCTCTCTAAGCAGCACCTCTATGAAGTAGACTCCATGGCCACCAAGGGTGATGCAGTGGAGTTTAGCCTTGCCGATTTATTGACCGTATCCAAGGTGACCGTCAGTGATTCAGAAAAAGATGAAGTTAGCGATAGCGATGGTTGTTATTCGATATCGGAGGAGGTGGATTGTGGTGGTGAGTTGGCGAGGGTGGGGGCAGTTGTCAGGCAGGCCTCGAGGTCTGGCAAACACAAGTGCCCTAGGTGCTGGAAGTGGACTTGTACTGCTGATGGTGCACTTTGCTCACGATGCCAACTGGTCGTGGACTTATAATGATCATGAGGTCTGTGTTGTTATGACATTGTATAATAATTATCATGGAGTTGGTAGACTCTATAAGTAGGGAATAATGGTTCTGCACGGTAAAATTAATATTTTGTGGTCAATGATGAAATATTTTTGCATTAAGAGTTATTTCTCTATAGGTGTACATGTACACTGTGCATGTAACTTTAATAACAGAAGTACAAATTCCTCATAAAGACAACATTGATATGTAGATAACATGTAAGGAACAAACTAGCTGACTGACTGTAGGTGCTCATATAAAAATAGAATTACTGACACTAATACACTGTGAAATACAATGTCATGCCATTTTTCTACACAGATGAAAACGGTGCTGTGTTCTTATCTAAGATTTTCCATCTTGTCTGTCTTTGGCCCACTGCCGTAGAATCTCGTACGCCTTTTGTAGTGTGCTATCAGCCTACACCATCACAATAACACATGAAAAGTTTATGGAAACTTTGAAGTGGTGATATTTTTTGATTTGGCAATTTTATAAGGATCAACAAATTTAAATCATACGTGCATGCCTATCATGCTCTGCTATTTCGCGTTCACCAGAGTTTGATACAACATTGATTTTACCACCAACCTTAGCAAAGTGGAATCTTATGTACTTTCCAGAGAGGTGGCTGTGTTCAGGACTGTAGAAGGCACTGGGGGGAATGGCACCAAGTCCCTGAAATTACAACAAAATATTATACCGTCATCAAGTCTTGCAATAACAACAGTTACTACAAGCAGTAAATGTGTACTGTACTTAAAAGGTATGCATACTGACCTAAAAGAAAAACTCTTATAACAGTATAAGCACCTTGGCCTTCCAACAAAATTGATCAAACTACGATACCATTATAATAATGTGCACCCTGTGAGCAATAATTTTACTTTTATTACCTTCTCTGCAATCATCCATTTGGTGAACAGGAAATCGTAGGCTTCCTCGTTGGAATCAAACGTCTTCCCAATGGAGCTGGTGTCGGCTAAAATGAAATATCCACCTTCCGGGACGATTGGGTCCATTCCAACCTCCTTCAATACTCCCGCAAGCTCATCTCTCTTCCTCTGCAGGGTCTCAACTGTCTGAACTAAGTAGCTGTCAGGTTGGCCCATTCTCTGCATCTCTGTTTCAAGGCCGACAGCAATGGCCTCTTGGATGGGAGTGTTGTAGGTGTAGCTGATGTTGGTGAGACAGACGTGCATAGGCTTGATGAGGTAGGAGGGAGCAATGGCCCATCCTGTCTGTATGTGTGTGAGGAGGGGAGGGACAGAGAGAGAGAGAGAGAGAGAGAGAGAGAGAGAGAGAGGGAGAGAGAGAGAGAGAGAGAGGGAGAGGGAGAGAGAGAGGGAGAGGGAGAGAGGGAGAGGGAGGGAGAAAAAGAGAGAGAGAGGGAGACGTGGGGTGGTGGTGAGAAGCTATTGTGATTCTTTTGACCTTATATATAGCAAAGCCAAAAAAATCTTACTTTCCATCCAGTGGCATGAAATGTCTTTCCTGCACTCCCAACTGTGATAGTTCTCTCCCACATACCAGGAAGGGAGGCTGAGCAAGAAAAGTAAAATAATATTCATCTATACATGTAAGGTGATGCTGTGCTTACCAATTTTGATGTGCTCGCTGCCAGAGTAGACCAGCCACTCGTAGACCTCATCGCTGATACACATTACATCATAGCGTTTACAGAGATCGGCAACCAACTCCAGCTCAGACCGAGTCAGTATCTGAAGTACATGATAATGTATAAGTCATAACACAACATCAAAATTTTACAGAACAGTTACCAGTTACTATACCATGCCCTAATAACACGATGTTGAATATTGTTACGTCCATTTTTGGTGTTGTATACCTTTCCAGTTGGGTTGTTGGGCGTGCAGATGATGATCATCTTGGTCCGCTCGTTGAAGGCAGCCTCCAGCTCGCCGGGGTCAAGGGTCAAGTCAGCACTAGTACTGGGATTCTTCCCTTGCTGTGAAGAACATAAATACACAGAGCATACATGAAGTCATATACATTATAGTCATACGACACTTACAGGTCTGAGTGGAACAAAGGCCATCTTTCCTCCAGCCATCTTCACCATCGGAGAGTAGCAATCAAAGAACGGCTCGATGATAATAACCTGGGTGAGTGTGACATTAGGAGTTGCCATGGGACAAAAGTTGTCATTATTAGATTGTTCATAGTATAGTCGTATCATAAAAAATCCATTACAATTTAAAACTGAGCATACCTCATCTCCCTCCTGAATGAATCCCTGAATGGCGTGAGAGAGAACTGAGTAGGCACCACAGCTCACCAATACCTGGGGGTATGGTGTGTATGATCAGAAATAATAAAAAAAACAAACAAAAACAGGTGTAACTGTAGACAGCTGCTTCTAATAGGGCCTCGTCAGTGCAGTACAGCAGTGCACTAGGCCATAGGTGGGCCAGTCACCTCAATAGAAGACCACATGCATGTACATGTACATGTATACATGTACAATGTACATGACAGATGCACACCATACACAATAAAAAAATTATGTACAATGTACCTCGTTCATGGGATCTATTTCCCTGCCGTGGATGGGGCTGTAGATCTTCGCTAGAGCGTTGACGAGACGAGGATGACCCTAAAAAATAAAAATCATTAGTAAATAAAACTGACAACAAAATTCAGCACACTTACCTGTCCTCTAGTGTATTGGTGTAGCATTGGGTTCTTGGTGGTCCCCGATAGTGCGTCCAGCACAAAGTCAGGAGGGGGATAGTCTGGAAGCCCCTGCAATAATTGATGCAGGGAAAATTGTCATCAATTTGTGTCATGGATATAAGGTAAAGATACTACAACACTGTGCAGTAGCTATGGTGTACTTACCTGGCCGAGGTTGACTGGCTTCTCCCTGGCAACTATACCAGTGAACTCAACCCTGTCAAAAGGAAAGAAGCAACACGAATCAATATAAATACAGTCAGTGCAACATGTACCAAAAACTCAGATTTTGTATCCCAATAAATTATTAGGGCATAAAATTGCCTACTTTGAACAATACAAATGAACCATTATTCTCGGCTAACATATCTGTATCTGCCTGGATTTAGGATTTCCCAGCTGTTGGCAGCACCGTTTGGTGCATGATACTTTGATTATCATATGCCCATGCACACTGCTTAGTAACCTCATCCACATCACAGAACTTTTATATTATATTGACACTGAAAAACTCGGGAATCAAGGCAACATGCAGCTATAGCTACACGTGTATACACTTACCAAACATTTTTGTCCAAGCCATCAAGCCTTTTGGCCGGCTAAAAAGTGTGTGTATGTGTGCACAGGAGTGGGTGTGTGTGGGTGTGTCAGGGGTGGGAGATAATTTATCATAACATCACTGCCATCTGACATTTCTCACACCCGGTTTAATACACATAAATTTATTAGTCTTACCTAGCAATAGCATACATGTACCTATGGACTACATGATATACTCGGTGCAGGCTTCTATAGCTTGTACCACACACAAAATAGCATCTCTTTTGACACTCGAAGGTTAACGATAGGCTATGCAAGCTAAGCTTCTTACCATGAGTTTCTTGGAGGGAGCGGCCATGTTGATTTGAGCTGAGGTGTGTAGCAGTCGTCCAGCGACGGAGAGGCCAGCCAGTTGTCTCAGAACAGGTCTACTGCTGGAGGAGAAGTGGACGCTGTGTAGTATCGAGGACCACATTCTCTCATGTGATGTCTGATTGGGATTCTTGTGTAAACTATCCAATTATACGAAACCACATGCAACCGGATTGCAATTTTTTTTTGCTAGTCTCGTTCCTCTGCACGGTCTCATTCCCAGTTTGGATCTGGGCACGAGAGTAGATCTGGGAACGCGCTCGAGAAGACCCGCAATGACGACCATATCCAATTCAGCATACACATATCAGGCTAACACAAATTTTAATGCTACAACATGACAAGCAACATAAAAGTAATCAATGACACATAGCAATACAAAATTTACATTGTAATAATAATTATTATGGTATAATGCATAGTCAATCGGAGCTCTGGCTCATGAAATTACAATTAATTTTATGTTGGAACATGAGAACTCGAGGTATCACTGAGCAGGAAGGGTATAATAAGGGGGATAAAAGCACACATAATGACATGTTGTGCTAAGAATACACACACTACACAAAAAAAAAACGGGTTAGTCATTCAAATTGAGGAAAATATGTGCTCGCAATAATTATGAGTTACATGTACATGGAAGATACTTCTTAGTATACTGTTGAAGGATCCTTTTGCATTTCCGGCAACCAAACCTCTCTATAATACACCGCAACATATGGGGGTTAGTGGGAGAAATATATCTATGTTTGAATAAGGCAACCAGAACACCATTAGTAGATGTTGCAGTTTCATAAATCGATGGTTCAATATACTGGCCTCCGCTAGAATCGATAGGATCAATAAAAGAATTAAGAAATATTTTTACTTCACGCACATCTGCAACTGGCAGATCACAGGTTGAAATTTCACTAAACAAGTCTGAGAAATCAGCACTGCGATCATATTTTCTGTATTCACAAGTGCAGCAACGATCACCTTCTCTCAGTGGTCCTGTATCAGCTACTGCAAACAATAACATGGAAAACAAGCTTTAATCTTATATTAACATCATGTATTATGTACCTTCATGTTCCTTTGCTAGGCTCCTAGCCAAATCACAATCAATGTAGCCAATTTGCTTAATTAATGTCCTCCAGCTTGGTCGATCATACTTGCGAGTGTTATAATTTGTTCGCAACCATTCATTAAGGCCATCGATCAACCATACATCAGCATGGCCAGGATGGGTTTGCTTGATAGTATCTATTCTTGACTTTGGAACACCCAGAAGGATGCATAAACGTTGCCAACTGCCAGCCAAGGAGTGGATATCTCGATAGATAATACCAAGATCATCTTCAGCAGCTAAAAGAAAATACAAGAATTTATCGGTATCTCATATTATTATGAAACATGTGACCACATCCCCAATAGCTACAAAGTTCTAATGGTGCATATGGTAAATGGTCGTCAATATACCGTATAGCCGGAAAATTTGGCGGGGATCACCCGAATTAAATTTGGCGGTTTGGCAGTCTAGCTAGATTACAACCGCCAAATTAAAATCCGCCAAAATTTCCTACTCGCATATATACGTATGGCGATCCCGTACCGAACCGCCAAATTTAAATCCGCCAATATTCTTGCAATAGCGATTTTGGGCTCAACTGCCAAATTTAATTCCCACCAATATTTCCGGCTATACGGTAGTGCATACACAGTCTACAAGCCACATTGATACCGCGCTAGCCTCAACGCAGAGATGGAGTCTGAGACCGACTCTCGACCTCAACGGTGACAAGTTTTGGTGTTTCAATCACAGGAGATGAACTCAACAGCACCGTACAGCTTCAGAACGTCAGGTTGGTCACGGCATGGCGTGCAGCATGATGTCAGCCAAGAGAACACGTTAAATTGGCCAGCAGTACTTATCATACATACTCTACATATTTATAAGCCCTTGATATTTACCAATTTCAAGTCTCAGAAAGGCTCCATGGAGGCCCTGAATTTTCTGGTAATTACCTCATACATTACATCATTATTACCCAATAACCGCAGAAAAGTACTGGGAATGTAATTACTGTATGGCGGGTAATTTGAGATGTTCGAGAAATGGACTTTTTACGATTTTTTTTGGTGTTCTAGGGCATCAATATCACAGCTTCTACACCTCCTACGGACGTGAAACTTGCACCAAAGTGTTTCCAAGCACTACGATATGACATTGAGTTTTCGTTTATGGGGGGTACAGGAAAAAAATAAAAATTTTCCCCACTTGTTTTGAAAAGAAAGAACTCGTTGAGAGGATTACAATAGTATACCTTGCATATCCTCTATGGTATTGGAGAAAAAAAAAAACGTCTGCAAATTTTCTGACAAGAGACCCCCTTAACTAGGGTGAAGTAAATCATCAATGGGGCGAGCCTTCGCTCACAGCATAGTAAAAGGTTGCCCCTCTACTATCTTCGATCCAAAGTATATGTACAAGTAGCTATAGCTATCATCATTAACTGAGCACAATCTAAAAGATCAAGAAAAGAGCAAAAATGTATAGTTTAATATTAAACAGTTGTGTACCACATTCCCAGTATGTCGGGAGCTTTGGCCCCTATGAGGCTACAGAATTATCTGGGCAACTATGGCTAGATTGGACCCACGTTCGTAGCCAAATACAGAAACTAGATCATACCTAGACTTAGACTACATGGCCTTGTGCTGTAGAAACTTTTCTTGTGTACTGATGCCTTACCTTTGTTTGTTTTCTAGCCGTCTACTCGAGCTGGATGCGAGTGCTCGAGCTGCATCTTTTGGTAAGCTACATTTAGAGTTAGCGCGGCCAATGTTGACGATCTTTACCGCAATGATTATGCGCATGCTCTATGAGCTAGCGAACACGTGGCCGACGTATCACTACATACATATTATATACAAACATACATACATACATACATAAGTACGTACAGGGGTACTGATTAGTGTGGGGCTCGCTGAGGCTCGCCCCAATTAAAATGTGTACGTACGGATAGTATATATATACTGGATGGCACACTATTTAAGAGAGTAAAGGCCAAGGTTGTGTCTCATTTTGAGAGAACACACACACACAGACCCAGATTGAATATTCATGATAAAGAGTGAGTACCCACTAATAAAATAATCACCACCTCCCATCCCAACCTATGAATACCAATAATGTCCCTTGGGACTGGTACACTTGCCTAAATAAGGCTCATTCCTGATTCATAGTAGCTCAGTGCAAAACTACATGTACATGTATGCAACTTTCGTATAATATTTACACATGTAATACACGATGTACACGTATACAGCTCGGTCCTTACATAAGCCATTTGGGTCCACTTTTGCCAACTCTTTTCCTGGATAGAAGCACACGACAACAATACTTGAATGTGATCATGATCTATGGTGCATGGTTATTATACATACTTGACAAAGGTCCTGGATTCTTTTCAATATCCCCACCCAGCAGTAGAACAATCTCAGACAATGCCAATGATAGACCAAATGTTAGATCGACATCCTCACACCACGGCACCGTACCATCAGAGCAGTAGCAGAGGAGAAACCATAGGACAAGAAGCATCAACACGAGACGAATTTCTTCTTGTTTTTCATCCTCTGCTTCACGTTTTGTTCTCAAAATTGTTGCCCCTTCCTCCTCGATGACTTGCTGAATTCTTTCAACCTTCTCGATCTGCTGCTGTACAGCCTGCTGTTGTAGTTGGGTTAACGTTAGCTTAGTGATCAGTTCCACCACCTCTCTTGGTAAAATCTGATACGATTCTGTAACCACATCTGCACATGTTTCTATGGTAATATTAATGCTATCCAAGTTCCTCTTTAGTAACCTAAGTAGCTCATCATAGTTTTCACTTTCCAAAACTGAGTTCATGATCTCGGTGCTTGCTTGTGTATCATCAATTTGATGATTTTTGACTAAATACCGTTTCACACCTTCAATCATTCCATGAACAAGTTTCTCCATCCAAACTCTTTGCTCCTTCAATCTCAATATATGCTTAACAGTCATATCTTCTGGAAGGTGAGAAATTGTCTTCAAATCTGGCTCAAGCGTCGTTTTCATTACATAATCAAATACATGGAACCATACGTCTCCTGCATGCTTACAACTTAAATTGAAAGGTACTTCGAAATCACTTAAGTCCAGCTTGATCGGAATAAATACATGTACTATGGTATCATTATAAACGAGGACTCGATCCCTCATCTCGTCTTCGATCAGACGTGCACTCGTACACAAGTTAATATTATAAAGATCCCTCATCTTGTCTTCGATCAGATGCACACTCGTAAACAAGTTCATAATATAAATATTATTATCATAAGTATGAAGATACCTCATCTCGTCTTCGATCCTATACATAGACAACACTGTAGACCAGTTCAGACGCGCAATACATGCACTCGTAGACGAGTTCAAAGAGCTCCATGTTATAAACTGAGATATTTTGAGCGAGTCATTTGATGTCGGGATGATCTGAAGAATTGACAGCGGGCCTGTTGAGCATGAGACGGTGGCAATCGCGAAAAAGAACACGAGTAGATGCGGCAGAGACGAGACCATGATGGTCACTAGTCTCGCGGAGCCAGACCCTTACGCGCGGGGTCCTGGTACTGTCTAGCCTCAATCCGCAATCCGCGAGGACACTTTTCCTGTTCTAAATACACGATAAGATGGGGAAAAATTAACTGCTGATTCAGCACAATTTTGTTACTCTAGTACAGGTATGGGGAACCAGATCACAGCTACTGCTCCTGCTCAGATCCTTCCCCTGGAGAGCTACTTCAACGAGCTCACTGAATACAGCAAACCAATCAGGTTAGATGACAATAAGTACCCTAATGCTGTATAATGTTGGTTGTATCACTGTCTGGTGTATCATAACAAATTTGGACCCCCCCCCCCCCCCCCCCCCCCCCCCCCTTTTTCGCTCCACCTGGTCCATATACGTTTTGAAATATAATTGGACCCCCATGCATGTGATCAATACTTATAGTAGAAATTCAGTGGGGATCTGGGTATACATAAATGGTTAGTAAGGTACACACACTGTACATGTACTTTTGACGTCTCCATCACGGTCTGTATGGGGTGAGGGGTCCAAATATCACGCGACAGATCTATAAATAGTTTACCGTAAGTTAACTACATTGCCGCTCTAATGTAAGCGCCATTTGGCATTGCTGTTATTATCATTCCAATTATAGTGCAAACTATAACAGAAATAGGAAAACTGGCGCCTAAAGTCATTTTGAATGTGACAAACACATTTTGGTGCAGAATTTTTATGGTACATGTACATGTATATTGTCTCCAGATCCCCGAGATTAGTACATGTATCTACATGTAGTCTCATTCGTCCAGACCCCAGGCTTTTTAATACACTGGAGATTCTTTGTGCACAAGGCTATTATAAAGTCTGACTAACGATCCAATTATATCAGCTTTGATTGAAATTATCTTTTTCATTTCAGTTTGGGAAGTACAAGGCTTTTCAAGGTAGCCCGTGCTAGGCATAGGTGAGTTTTCCCCCAAAAGATGTGTTCTTGATAAGTGTCAATTTTCTCCCTCCCTCTCTCTCTCTCTCCCTCTCTCCCCTCTCCCTCCTTGCCTCTTCAGTGATGGAGTTGAGGTGGTTGTCAAGGTGTTCCCTAAGCATGATGAGAAGGTGCAACTGGGTCCTTATGACAAGAGACTTACTGGTAAGAATAAGCACCAGTGCCATACATGTATATGTATATACGGCCCCCCAACCTTTGACAGTTATCAATAATACCATATACATGTACATGGAAAGTTTTGTCACCTGCACTCATCATTTTTTTTATCATGCTAATTTTTTAGGCGCTAAATAGATCCTTGCATGTGTACATACACTGTAAATGGTCATTTTATGCTCTCCACAGACCAGAAGATAAGGTTACATGGCGTCCTCAATGCACTACCCTTTCAAAAATTCTGGGTAAGTCATTCCAAAGTATACGTAATGATATACACGTACAGATGCACAATGTACATGTATAATGGTAATATTGTTTATGTTGTATGCTTGTGTTTCTGAATGTACATGTACATAGTGTATATTTGTGTAGATAGTTGATATTGTTTCATTCTCTGTCCATGCACTGTGTAGGAGACTGACAGGGCAGCTTTCCTCGTGAGGCAGCACATAAGGTTCAACCTCTATGACAGACTCAGGTACGGTGGACACTATTACATGTATGTACATGCATAAGTTTCATAAGTCTAGTCTTTGTTAGCAACAGGTACATACATGTACATGTAGCCCATAGTATAGCAGATTGTATTAGTAGGAATCTCTCCCTCCCTCTCTCTCTCCCTCTCTCTCCTTCCCTCCCTCTCTCCCTCTTCTCTCCCCCTCAGCACTCGTCCCTTCCTTAGCACAATGGAGAAGAAGTGGATAGTGTTCCAGCTGCTCAAGGTCCTGGAAGAGTGTCACACTAAGAAGATCTGTCATGGAGACATTAAGACAGAGAATGTTCTGCTGACTGGCTGGGACTGGGTGCTACTCTCTGACTTTGCCAGCTTCAAACCAACCACTCTGCCTGATGTGAGTGAGCTTCAGCATCAAAATTTTGCATTTTTCATGGATAGGCTGGATACTACAAAAATAATAACCACGAAATTTTTAAATAGACAATGAAAGTGTGGTGCAAAAATTAAAACCATGAAGATTTCTTCTGAAGGATTAACAAGCAATTCTGTGAAATTTTGCACCAAAAAAATTTTTCACTGCATGTGCATATAGTTTTCGATAAGCACTTCTCTCTTCCTTCTCGCCTGTTTATCACCTCAAGATCTCACTTTAGTGTCAACTGATAGTTACATGTACATGTACATGGATGTTTTCCCTCTGGATTATGGCATGTACTATTTATTCTCCATGCAGGATAACCCGGCTGAGTTTTCCTTCTTCTTTGACACCTCTCGACGTCGGACATGCTACATTGCCCCGGAGAGGTTCACTGCTGGGGATGTATTCCAGGAGCTCAACGCTGGCATGCAGCAGAGGACCACTGGACTGACACCTCAGATGGATATATTCTCACTGGGGTGAGCTTGTGATTATGACTAGGTGGAGGGAAATTTAAAGAAAGGGAGAGGGAGAGTTGGGGGGGGGAGGGAGGAGAGAGAGAGAGAGAGAAAGAGGGAGGGAGGGAGGAAGGAAGAGGGAGGGGGAGAGGGAACTTTAAGCAGATTATATGTACTGTATGATGTGTCCTGCACATGTAGGTGTGTGATTGCCGAATTGTTCATGGACGGTCGACCTTTATTTGACCTCTCCCAGCTGCTGGACTACTACCATAAGGAGAAGGAGGCTACAGAGGCCACACTCAAGAAGATACCAGACAGATTCATCAGGGTGAGAAAAGAGCCACCTTATACAGTAGATTGTCGATGGCTCTGTAGATTCGGTTTGGTAAAGGTCGCCAAACGTAGGGATATCATACATGTATCGTAAGGACCCTTTACCACACATTTTGTTATGCCATAGGGCCAAGTACATGTAGCTACACTCTTACGTGAC
The DNA here is from genome assembly GCA_963930775.1 of Cliona cf. orientalis. Taxonomy (NCBI): domain Eukaryota; kingdom Metazoa; phylum Porifera; class Demospongiae; order Clionaida; family Clionaidae; genus Cliona; species Cliona cf. orientalis. The sequence continues at coordinate 8,357,998 of OZ005697.1, forward strand.
TATACCAATAACTATAGCGATGAAAGATAGATCCAGCATGTTCAAAATCACACAATATTGCAATTTTTATGCATACATGTGCATGTACATGTACATGTTTCATTATTGCCTACTACATGTATTTCCATAGCGTATGGTTCGGAGTATGATCCACCTTCAGCCAGAGGAGCGGTTCACTGCTCAGGAGTACCTCCAGCTCTACCGGGGAGACGTCTTCCCAGAGTTCTTCTACTCGTTCCTCCATGGCTACTTCAAACACTTCTGCATCACATCCAAGCTCACACCAGACCAATGCATACAAAAGTGAGCACTTACTGGAAAGATGAACGTGTACATGTATATATATGTGTACATACATGCACATGTATGGTTAAAGGGTTTAATATACATGTACAAATTGTGTATCGGTATGCAAAAATATGTCCGTGTTTGCATAATTACTGTAAAATCACACAACGGTTATCTTAACTTTCCAGGTTATACGTTGATTTGGAGGCCATCCTTGCTAATTTGTTGCTGGATAAGAGAAAACAAGACAGGGAAATAGGCTATGGGGGTAAGTGAACGTAAGCACTGGGATGTTTCCCCTGGGGCTATGAATCTTGTCATTGTGTGCACGGTGTCGTGTAAGCTTTGGACTTATAATTATCTATCTTTGCTAGATGGTCTGGTCATAATCCTCTCAGCTATCACTTCGCACTTGAGAGTGGCTCAGGTAAAGTACATGTACTACGCATGCATGAACGATGGTACTATCTTTATTAAATATTAAATTTTCCCCAGTTTGTTGTGTCAAAGATCCAGGCTCTTGAGATGATGAAGACAATCAGTCATCACGTGACTGACGAGTGCATCCTCGAGAGAATCGTACCGTTCCTGGTGAGTCCCTGCTCATTATTGCTTTAATGTCGAAGTGATATTTATGTACAAGACACCAGGAGTATCTTGAAGATACATATATGATAAAAGGAGGCCTTCATGTTCGTTCGTGTCTGTACTGATAGTAGCTGAACTCTACTAGAGCACCACAGACCCTTCATCCCATCATTTTACTTTGTTTGAAAGTGATATGGCTATTTTTTTCAGGTGCTGCTGATTCGAGACAAGCAGTGGGCTAGTGTGAGGGCTGAGGCTGTGAGAACACTCAGTCACTGCCTCAGTTTGGTCAAGTACCTACCTGGAAGGTACGTGCATGGGCCAGGCATTCTATGGTCAATTAACAGTGATATTATTAATTGTAATTACTTTGTTTTCTCAGTGATTTCAACCTCTTTCCTGAGTACATCTTGCCTATTCTGGTGAGTTTGGTGATGATAATTACTTGTACATGTTTATGATCTATAGTATACAATGAGACCTCTTTTCATAGTAATAATGTGATGTGGCCTCATCCCCAGGCTCTGTATCTTCCATAGCCTTTTAATATACAATATTAAAAGCTGGGAGATACATGTACTGGTATACAGAGGGCCTGGGGATGAGGCTAAATAATGTCGAATGATAGTATTGATGATCATGTATTTTTGCATATCCTCCAGCACCACATCCCCAGTGACAGAGATGTGATGGTGAGGATGGCCTTTGCCGAGTGCATCGCCGAAGTGGCTAACACTGCACACAGGTATGATTGCTAGTAACTGCCTGCTGTACATTGCAAGTAAAATTACTTTGTGCCAGACCAGCTTAGTACCTGCAAGAGTAAATAATAAGGAGGGGAAGAGAGTGTTGAACTTGCTATATACCCCATGTAATATGTTTTCGGCGAGTAACGTGACTTGCAGCCATGCACACATGACTAGCCCAAGGAGCTAAATACTTAGAACTGAGAAGAATAGAGGCATTTTTCATGAGTTTTATGCTAGATTCTTCATGAATGCTCATTTTATATTATGATCTGCTCGCGCTTTCAGTCGAAATTGCGCTCACTCGAGGCCACGCCCATAACATACCATTAGAATCGAGTGCTCTCATTGATCAATTCTTTAATTCCTGGTGCATGACTTTTGGAAAACATCTTATACAGTGTATAATATAGTGCATTCGATACTCTCTTCCCCTCCTTATCATTTACTGTTGGTACCTGTAAATCATTAAATATTGTCATTTTTTTCTTGGATATTATTGCACCAGCTAGTGGTGCATTGACAATTTCAGAGCAGATTATAATGATTGGCCATCGGCCGTTTTCCAGGTCAAAAGGTCACATGTCCGATCAATTGATCTTCTAAACGGACAGTATGCCCATTTACAATACACAGTTACTGTGCAATGTGCATTGTAGTGCACAGTTTATAGCCAGACTGAGGTAAATTGGTTGTACTACTAAAACAGTCATGTAAGTGAGTAGTTGTTGACCATGTAATGGTCACTTTCACTAACAGGCTAGCTGGTGTACACAGTATTTTCACACACATTAGAGTGGATTTATAGTGATACATGTAGTTTTGTACCCCTTGTAACCCTAATCTACTCTTGTTTTGTATGTATATAGCTAAATGGGACTATCATGTCCAGCCAACATTCCAACATACATGTAGTGTCAGGGCTACTTTTCAATAATATAGCTAATCTGCTCTGGACAATGACCAATAAGTACAATATTCATAGTTATTACATGTAAGTGTTCAAAATTAATGCCAAGGTATTTTAACAAAATTCACTGTAATGCTAACACGGATGTATGTATATGCATGGAAACATCATAATAACAATACTAGCATCATCAAAATCGATACTACCATAATACTAAAAGTGTGATGGTAACTCGGGAAGTATCTTCTGCCATATTGCCAGGAAGTCTCCCTCCCTTCCTGCCTGTTTATAGCAAGATAGAACATCTTTGTGAATTTCGATAACATCACTTGCTGTTCCATACTCAACCAAAGCATTCATACCAACCACACCCATTGATAAAAAATGTTTGGTGACCTTTCTAATTTTGCCTAGCTGGGAATATTTGGATATGAGGGTTGTGATGGTTAAGAGTAGGAAGACATTTCGCTTATCCAGAATCAATTTTTGAGTTTCCAGTGCTGGCTCAAGCAACTTGATGACTTGTGAAGGTGTTACACCAACACGCCTTGCTTGAGAAAGTATTTTCCATCCATCATCCATGACTTTTTTGGCCAATTTAAGTGACCATGGTGCAATTAGTGATCTCTTTTGTTGATCCCGAAGCCAGAATTTCGATCCAACTTGTTCCTCTCCTGTGCAGACATAGCAGCAACAGTCAAATCCAAATGCTTCCTTCAATTCTTTCCTCCTGATCTCTCTTACATTAAGATAATGTACAGAATCCACGTAACTAATACCCAGTTGAGAACCTGCTTTGATATCCTCTAATGTAGACACATTCATGCATGTGATTTTTTTACTCTTGAACTTGTCACAGTTTGGCTTGCACATATGATTGAGTAGCGATAATTCATAGTAGATAGCGTCCACCGATATCCTGCCTGTAGGAGGAAGGGCAGCAAATGCATTGGAATAGGCTGTACAATATGTTTTGTATATTTCCTCCTCGCTGATGTCTTCAGGTACTAAGAGGCGTATGTATTTCTCAAGGTGAGGGTAAGCTTCTGTATCCATGGGGTGCAAATTTTCTGCATGATAAAGGTAGCTGATCCAGTCATCACCAGGTTTCTTTCCAAGCAGAATTCTCCTGTTTATTGCACGAGCGATCATCAACACGTTTGGTGGAGGCCAGTACCTTGTTGGATCGCGAAACGTCTTAGTGTATCGTGCTTGGAATAAGGCTCCTCGAAGCTTTTCCAACTCTGCCAGCCCTTTACATTCCAAAGCATGAAGTGGCGAGGCAGCCTCGAGGCAGTCTCTGCTGCAGTATCCAGCAACCTTACACTTATGGCAGAGGATTGGAGTATCGTAATCTTGTGACAGACAGTGGTGGCACACAGCTGTCATATCAGTAATGGACACGCCTCCAATACCGATTGCGTAGGGTTTACTATCGAAGACCGTCTTTCTACGCTTGATGGCGGTACGCGTGAATAGCCCTCTTCCATATGGAGTATCCCTGATTTTAAGAGACTTCGGGAGTCTAAATTTATCAACTGAGGCCATGTTCCTTACGTTCGATAAATCAAGGGGCGGGTCAATTGGCGCGCCAAAACGGAAGTACGTCGCTGATCAGCTGCGCGCGCTATGGTATGCAGGCTAGGCCCCACCCAACACCTTGCACGCTAGTATGGCGGGACGATCTTATAGTTACTGCACTTAGCCTCGTCCCCAAGCCCGCTAGGGCTAGCGCTCTGGCTTACGCGATAGCACGCATGCGCGTACAAACACGCATCGGTCGGAGAATTAGAAAGAAGCTAACTGTTGCACGGGAAAATTTGGTATCTATGTCATACATAAATATACAGCTTGATACTGTATTCAGTGTTAAAGCATTTTTATTATTATTCATGTTTTGTGTACATGTACCAAACATTCCCAGGTTTCTAGAGCTTGCTCAATTGAAGGCCAACCAAGATGATGATTCATCTGTCATCCAATACCAGGTCTGCTATAATATAAAGAACAGAAATGTGTAGCTTCCTGAGTGAATCAATCCTTTACGAACGTGTTCATAATAATTACCGGGTATTATGATCTAGAATTTAATTTTTATGACCCCTCTCTCGTCCCTCTCAGGTTCAGGGTAGCTATGACAGTGAGTTGCTGCAGCTCCAGGAGTCCTTCCAGAGCTCTATAGTACACCTCCTCAGTGATGCTGTATGTCATTTTAGCAAATCTGGTCCATCACATTGACATTTCGAAATTTTTCAGGATTCATCAGTGAAGAGGTCGTTTCTGAAGCACAGTGCCGCTCGGCTGTGTGTGTTCTTTGGTCCTCAGAGAGCCAAAGAGGTCATCCTCTCTCACATGATCACCTTCCTTAACGACAAGGTACATACTCATTAGTTTACAGTGACTTAATTAAGGGTGGGGGGCTGGGAGAGGAATGCATACATGTACATGTACGTAGGTGCAGGTACATGTATATACTGATGGAGGCCTTCATCCATGTCTATGCTAATAGCAGCCAAACTTTACTGGAGCACCACAGATCCTTTCCAACATGTACCACATGTTGAGATGGATATTAATTACAGTGTACCCCAATATTAAAATTTTTCCCTTTTTCTTTCAGACTGACTGGGAGCTCCATCGTGCCTTCTTTGAGTGTATTGTTGATGTGGCTACTCTGCTGAGGCATCATAGTCTACCCATTCTCGAACCTCTACTGCAGCAGGTCTGTAAGGGTGCATGCTTCTGAAAAATTTTATAGATTCATACGTTGTTCACGAAGAGGGGTGAAATCTAGTCTATCAAGCCAAGACCTTTTTCGTGTGTGGATAGGGTAGGTAAAGGTCGTCAGGAGTACTTTAGTGCATGTACTACATTAATCTAGGGAAGGGAAATGAATCTTTGGGTGGGAAATCCCTAGTGTTCTGAGTAATCCTGACATTATAATATATTATTTCTCTACTTGTGTTTGTTGCAGGGTCTGAGTGACAGTGAGGAGACAGTGGTTCGTATGACCATTGAGGCCATGACCACTCTCTGCGAGGAAAACCTCTTCGATCAGCAGACACTGCTGGAGAATGTGTCGTCACTAGTTCCTTACCTAGTTCACCCTGTATGTTAGAGCCTCTCTCCATCTTTCTCTCTCTCTCTCCTCCCCCCCCCCCCCTTCCCCCTCTCTCTACCTCTCTCTCTCTTTCTCTCTCCTCTCTCGTTCCCTCCCTCTTTCTCTTTCTCTCTCTTTCTCTCACTGCCTCTCTCTCTCTTTAAGTTTACTCTTTTTGTCAAAATGTTTTTGATACCCTGCATACACACACACACACACGCTCACAACTACCCAGGACATCTGGATCAAGTACAGTGCAATAGGCTTCCTTCTCTCTGCCGCCGGTCAGCTGGACGAGGTTGACGTCCAGTGCTACATTCTCCCGAGAGTCCTCCCCTTCCTCAAGTACCCCATCATCCAGATGACAGACCTCGGTGTTCTCCTGAGCTCACTGAGGGAGCCAGTGCCGAGGGGAGTGCTCGATTTCATCATCAAGCATCAAAACATTCGTGAAATCTATGAATGGTGAGTACTGTAGTTAATCGAATATAATGCATGATCCAATTTAACGCAATGAATTAGCATTAAATTTTATGAATTCTCATAACGTTTGTATATGGAGCGATTGAACGACCTTTACCAGAAAAAAATGTGCGTTTTTCAAAATTGAAATTTTTTTTCATGCGTTATATTAGATTAAGATGGTGTACTTGAAGGTGTATGCTTGTGATCCTTATTTGGTCGTTGCTGGCCTAGAGTTTCATTTATTCTCTTTTTCTGCAGCTTAACGGACAGACAGATGGCCCGGAACATCGCGAGAGAGGGGGAGGAGCCAGACTACAAGGAGATAGAGGATCCTAACCTCATCAAAGTAATACGGAATTTACTACAAACTGTACATGTATACCTACACATGTACATGTACATGTACCACAAAAAAGTTATATCATGAAAATGTTTCATGGTCGTATAGTGTTTCAAGAAGCTTCAGTCACTGGGTTTGGATGGAGATCATGAAAACTCACTCATGGTATGAACACTAGCTTGAGCTTTTTTATTGGATGCTTCAAAACGCCTTGCTGTTTTGTTTGTAGGCTCTAAAAGAACATGTTATGAAGCAGCATTACAACAAGCAACAGTAAGAACCTGAAAGATGTACTTAGAGAGAGAGAGAGAGAGAGAGAGAGAGAGAGAGAGAGAGAGAGAGAGAGAGAGAGAGAGAGAGAGAGAGAGAGAGAGAGAGAGAGAGAGAGAGAGAGAGAGAGAGAGAGAGAGAGAGAGAGAGAGAGAGAGAGAGGGAGGGAGGGAGGGAGAGAGAGATGACACAACTGCACCCATCCCCCCACCCCTCAGATTCAGTGAGGTTGACTTTCACTACCAGGCATCTCGTGGTGTCATTGACCTCAAGAATCTCAACATCTCAGTCACCCCCAGACACTTGGACCTCGTCTACAAGAACCCCGTACGGCAGCAGCAACAGCAGCCACCTGCTAGAAGGTACGTACACTCCATCATCAGATAATACGTAGTGTTTATTCTCCCTAAGGGGGATTTAAGGTTAAATTTTTCTTTCTCTTTCAATTCAGGAGAACTTCTGCTAAGCCAGTTGCTATGGTGGATAAGAGTTCTGTGGTTAGTTCATTACATGTACATATATATTATTATAAATTGCGAAATTTTATAATGAATATCCCTTTTTAATTGTGACAGTACAGTGTGTATATATACTTGTACTTGGTTACATGTACATGTAAATAAAAATTATTTATTGTTTGCATGATACATGTACATGCATCACCTACAGAATGAGGACTGGGACAGGATATTCGGTGAAACCCCAGCCTCCAAACCAGCCCGCCAACAACAACAAGTGACCACGCCCACTGCCACGCCCACCCACGGCAGCAGCAGCGCTAGCGGCAGTAGCAGCACCTCTAGACCTCATGGAGGGAGCAGGAGCAGTGATCACTCACCAGAGAGACAGCTCAGAAGCCCGAGGAAGAAGGAGTTGCAACCTCAGGTACCAGCAGTGGCAGCTGTGATGATGAGAGAAGGAGACAACCCTCTGCAGTCCAGTAGTGATACAGCTCTACTGAGACCACCTCCTGCACATGGTGTGTTTCTCATGATTGTTGTTTTGCTAAAGTATATTGGTTTGAAAAGAGTGCACCATGATCTTTGCTCTCTCTTTCTCTCTCTCTCTCTCCCCCTCTCCCTCTCTCCTTCCTCTCTCCCTCTCATTTCTTTCTCATCTATTTCCAGGGGGAATCGCTAATGATCAGTTGAATATCTCTCCTCGAGGGGGAGGAGCAGGGGGCAGTGCGGTGGTGGTGGGGGACAGCTCAACGTTAGCACCTGGCAGTGGACTGTTAAACGTTGCAAAGAGTCACAAGCGATCTCGATCCGACGGTGCCATTCACAATGTCGTCACTGAGAGGTACATATACATGTACATACATGTATAGTGCATGTGGAATGATTTTTTTTTACATGTACATATTTTGTATATACTATAATATAGATCAGAGCTTGATAGTCCAAGTGCTGGTGACAGAACTCTAAATAAAGGTAAAAGGAGCTATAATAAATATTATACCGAGTATTGATTTTGAAATGATATTTTTCAATGTTTGATACTTCCAGTGGAGCTGGCCAGTTGTAAGGAAGATCTGAAGAAACTGCTACAGTACAAGCAACAGCAGTACACTGAAGGTACATGTACATGTACATGTATATGTAGCCTCATCCCCAGACCACTCCCACGTTCCATTCATTGAAAACGTGCGAGTGGACTGGGAGTGAGGATAGGGACAGAATATTGTGATGTTCTTGTATATATGCATGTGGATAATCAAAATTCTCTTTTTTTTTGTCAGATATGAGAGCGATGGACAATGACCTTGCAAAGACATTCTCTTTTCAATCCTCTCCTGGGTAAGTCAATTTTATATATAAGATAGAACCTAGAAATATATGTAGCTCGATCTGTGACCTTCCTGATATGATGTTACATGATGTTGAAAATATCTGCCTATGCAGATGGACTCCAAAGGGTCAGCTGATTGCTCACATCAACGAACACAAAAGCTCTATCAATAGGTAAAACTTTGACTAACTGCAAGCTTTGTCAGACTGTTTGATGGTCTCTCCTCTCTCTCTCTCTCTCTCTCTCTCCTCCTATCTCCCTCCCTCTCTCTTCTCCACCTCACAGAATCTGTGCTCCATTGGACAGCTCGATATTTGCCACCTTCTCCGACGATGGAAGCACTAAGATCTGGGACATGGCGAAGCTGGAGGGCAGGAACCATGTCAACAGGGCAAAGTTCACTTACTCCGCACAAGGTGATTCAAACTCTTTGATTCTGCCTAGCGCATGAAAACTATTTAACTAGGAATGAAATTAATTTCAAAATGCCTTGCCAGGCATACCTAATTCTAGCCCCGAGCATAGTCCTGCTGAGACGTACATACACATACATGTACATGTACATGTACATGTGCATGTACTTTGGGGAAATCCCCACAATAATATATTATTACCAATCCCTGTACTGTACTATATATAGGAGGTCAGATCAAGGCTGGTGTGTTTTGCCATGGCAACAGGAGCGTGGCAGCTGCCTCCAGCACTGGCTCCATACAGGTATTCAGGTAAGCGGTAAATGTTAAAACTTATAATAATATTTATGTAAATGACCCAGATGCCTACAGCTTTACCATTAATACAATAATGCAATAATTGTAGGCACATAATTTTTATAATAATAATATTATTACAAATGTTAATATTTATACCCACCATGGTATACACTTACAAAACTTTACAGTACATGTATACTTATCCTTTACTTTATTCAGTATTCAAAGCAAGAAGACGGGCCAGAGCAGAAGGCAGCTGTTGCTTGACTCAAGGGTAGACCCTGCTAATTATGGGATGGTGGTGGAGCTGGCTAGCTTCACAGCCGGGGGACAGGACGTCGTCTGTTTCGCCACTACGAGGGGAAAGCTATGCGGACTGGACCTGAGATCAAACCAGATGGTCTGGGAGCTCACTAATGAGGCCAAATATGGTATGTTCTATAAATAGAAGTGGCCATAATTATGGGAGTGTATCTACATGTAGTGGACTAAGAATGCTGAAGTATATTATTTTATAGGTGAAAATATATACCATAGTTAATTGAATACAATATATGATCCAATCTAATGTAAGAAATTAGCATTTTATGAATTCTCATAACGTGTATATATACATATATATATGGAGCGATTGACGACCTTTACCAGAAACAGAGCGTTTTCAAATATTTTTTCCATACATAGTATTAGATTATGCTCTAACCTGAATTATAGCTACATGTACATCTACTATTATTGTACATTCACTTTGTTATAAGAACAGAAGCTATTTTTGTACATGTATCATGTCTCTAGGGTTGAGTATCTCTATGGCTGTGGACCCCTTTGAGAACTGGGTTGCCGTGGGAACCAGCCTCGGGTATCATGTGATCTGGGACATGAGGTTTCAGCTGCCCATCAGGAAATGGCAACATACTGGTCATGGAGGAAAACGTACGCATTTCTTTAACTTACCAGATTCTTGTCACCAGCCTATATAGCTGCTGTAAATTTGAAATAGAATTATGAAATAGGGCCTGGGGGAAAGGTAGTCTCGTGCCCAGCCTCTTTATCGCACGCGGAAAAAGAGGCTGGGCACGAGACTAGGGGAAAGGGCTATCAGGATTATAGGTGTACATGTACATGTAGGAAGCATTTGAAGGTTGGTAGGGCTTGACATACATGTACATGTAATCGTATCTGAAGCGCATGTGAGAAGTTTCACCCATGCATTCTGTGTTAGTGATGTTTGAACATGTACATGTATGTATGGCAAGAGTTCCTGAGCTGTAGCAAGGAAAGAACCACTTTTACAGTGCATGTATTATTGGAGGTGAGGCACCAGCTCTTGAAGCCTGTCTTGTTGCCTGTGGCAAAAATAGTCGGGCCATCACCTATGAGAATCTGTACATAGTCTGCAGCCATAAGTGAAGGAAGTAATTATATTAAGACTAACATTCTGTGTGCAAATACACATGTACATGCACTCTTTGTCTAATTTATTCCCCCTCCCCCCCACCCACACATACAACCACAGCCCACGTTCACCACGTCTACCGTCTGTGTGCCCACCCGACGCAGCAGTCCTCCCTCATCTCGGCCGTCAGTGGTAACAACGAGGTGTCGATCTGGGACATGGAGACGGCCAGCAGGAGGCAGATGCTCTGGGCCAGCCCCGCACAGCCTTTCTCAGAAATGACAGACAATGTGAGTTGTATATACATGTACATGTAGCTGATTTTCCTTAACTACGGGCATATATGTACATGTATATGTACATGTACATGCTAGCCTCGTCCCCAGGTCACTCCCACATTTTTAGTTTTCTGTGTGCCATATTGAAAACGTAGGAGTGGCCTGGGGACGAGGCTTAAAGTCATGTGGAATTATCTTCTAAGCTGCATATACATGTATCTTTTCTGTTGATACCATTTTTTGAAGATTCAATCCTGACATAAGTGTACATGAACTTTTACAATCAATCCCAAACTAAAGGGAAACCATCCTGTTGACTGCTCAGACTCAAAGCAAAAGTTTTACCCCTTACCCTGTACATGTACAGCACCGCCAGCATGAGAGTGTTCGTGGGTTGAGTCCGTGCATCATCGATAACTCACCCGTTGTCCTCTCGGGAGGAACTGATCGCTTCGTGCGACTGTGGAACCTCAGCGACCCCGCCCAGTGCAGCTGCGTCATCAAACCAAAGCAGTACTCTAAGAGCATCATGCAGGACTACGAGTAAGTGTGCAAAGCCTTTCAGCCTCTCCCTCCCTCCTCCTACCTCCAGTCCCCCCTCCGTCTCTCTCTCTCTCTCTCTCTCTCTTTCTCCCCTCCTTCCCTCCTCTCTCTCTCTCTCTCTCTCTCTCTCTCTTTCTCCCCTCCTTCCCTCCTCTCTCTCTCTCTCTCTCTCTCTCTTTCTCCCCTCCTTCCCTCCTCTCTCTCTCTCTCTCTCTCTCTCTCTCTCTCTTTCTCCCCTCCTTCCCTCCTCTCTCTCTCTCTCTCTCTCTCTTTCTCCCCTCCTTCCCTCCTCTCTCTCTCTCTCCTCCCTCTCTCTCTTTCTCCCTTTGTCCTCCTAAAGTCACCGTCAAACTTGGACATCTATTATTTTTCTTTTAGGTCAAAGATCATTGAGGGAGTGGATGTATTCAGGGAGATATGGACTCCGACCCCTCAATCGGCCAATTCCTCCGCCCCCTCTTCCTCTTCATCCCCCTCGGCCCCCAGTGGCACCGAGACGTATGCTGACTCCGCCCATAGCCACTCCCACGTGGACTTTGTGACTGATCTGGCTATTGTGCCTCACAAACATCAGTTTATTGTTAGTGCGTCTCATGACGGGGTGCTCAAGATATGGAAATAGATCACTGGTATAAATATTGTAGGTTATTATTGGGTGTTAAGAAAGCAATAATTTTGTTAAGCTGTTTTGTAAGTATTGTAAAGCCGGAAATTTTTACTGAATTAATTTCGCCAAATCCAGCTATCCTTTTACCAATAAAAATATTAATTAATAGCACACCATTGCATGCCTTCTAGCAAGGTTAATGATCCTGATACATGTACACACTAATAATTCAATGTCGGAGTCTGCATTAATATTATGGTACACACTAAAATTAATAGTTTTAATGAAATGGGAAGAAATTGATGGCAAGCATCAATCGTTCTTGATAATAACATCTGCATCGTTGTCGTAAAAGCTCTCAGCAACATTATCCGTGCGGGAATAGGCATCATTCTCACTCAACTCAAAATCATTCCTAGTGTCGTGGTAGGCCTTGCGGACTTCTTCCATGTCCTCGTACTGCGGAGCCTCCTGACCCTGAGCCTGAGTGGCTCGGTTGAAATCGACAGCATCTTGACCCATTGCTGTGTCTTTACTCGATCCATATGCCGAGTTGACGGTGAGATATTTGGTACTTGCGTCCACGGCACCGACGTTCTGAGTGATGTTGTCCATCTGTGCAAGCATCGGCTTTCTTCGGCTGACACACATGTACACGAAACATCCTCCAAACATGCATCCGATTAGTAGACCAAGAATGAGTGCTATTATGGCTGAAATTGATGCGGTCACTGGGAGGGAAAACGTGTCCGATAGAGAAGATCCAGCAGAGGGCATGGAGGACCCAGGGGAGGTCAAAGGTTCAGCGGCTGTATATCATAAAAGGAGGAGAGGAGAATATTATGTGATAGTTACTGCGTGATAGCTATTTACTAATTAAGTTAGGTCAGACATACTGTTAGTTTGTACATCAGTTATGATAACACCAAAGCATGAGGGGCATATTTTGCATACCGGAGTTGGTTACTTAATAGAATTCATTAGCTATAATATTATGGATGGCCCAAAGTACTAGTGTAGCCTCGTCCTTTTCTGTGTGTAATATTGAAAATGTGAGAGTGGCTTGGGGACGAGGCTATATACCCAAAGTATATACCCGCCTTCACTACATCTAGTCCCCCACACCGGCCACTAGTCTCGTGCCCAGCCCCCTTCATGCACGCGCGAGAAAGGGTCTGGTCAAAAGGGTCGCACTTCCTTGTCCTCGAGGTACGTATATTGCGGCCCAATCAGGTTGCAGAACCATGGTCACATGACATTAGTGGAATGTAATTATGCGTGATCCGTACGTATGCGCGTGCGCTCGATCTATGCACACGGTACGGAAGTGGCGGTTAGTTTCTATTGTACGCACACCCCTACACACCTGAATTGCCAATTATTGCATTCCAGCCGGACGCGTAAGTGCGACCCTTTTGACCAGACCCTTTCTCGTGCGTGCATGAAGGGGGCTGGGCACGAGACTAACCGGCCACATGGCCAGCCTTCCTGCTAAAATGTTGAAAAACCCCACAGAAAGCTGTCTGTGTAGGTACCTGTAGATGCACATGGTGAACGTATACTGAAGACATCTTGTATCGCCCTGGTGGGACTTCCATCCACGATGGCTGTTGCACGGTAGCAGTATGTCCCCTCGGCCAAAGACGATGGGAGGAGTGTAGCCGATCCAGATCCAGGAATGACATCCATGCAAGTCATGGAGCTCTGACAAGATCGGTTCAAACTGTAGCAGAATTCACACCTGAACGACTGACCTACTCCAACGGATCCAGGCTGCAAACATTCCACCATTTTTCGAGTGTTAGCATCAGTTGTTGAGTCTGATAGCGTCAGAAATGCCGAGCTGAATTGAGCTGCATGGGAGTTAAAAAAAAAACCTCTATAGACAGGATCTCTCAGGATCTCTAAAATTTAATAATTTTCTCTAATCATACGACATTATCCATTGTCCCAGCTAATATTAAAAGTCAATTTTTCTGAAATAGGGACACTTGTGCTATAATAATATAGCAAGCTTATTTTTACATGGTCCAACCAAAATTAATAGTGTCTGTATTGCATTTTTGAAATGGCAAGTAACTATACTACATACCGCTCGTCTGTGGCCTTTGGAGTGAGCACATCTGCCCACTGCCAGCCACATTCTCGGCTGCCACGTGTCCGTTATAGTCTGCTCCACTAGAAAGGCTGGAGTACTGGACCGGGTAGGAGTATGAGCAAGTGCCAACGGCCTTGTTTGGACAAACTGCCTGAACGGGAACTCTGTGTGTACCAGAGCCAACAAGAGAGAGGGTGTAGCCCGTGATGTTCAAGTCATTTGTTGTCCTGGTAATGACTTCCTCTGGTACCTATAGTAAATTGAAAATAAAAGGTCAAAGAGAGTTCATGTATACATTGTATAGGTATCTATAGTCTTAGGTGCAGCCCCAGAAAAGTTTTCTATGAATTCAGTGTGAGTGTGTGTGCGTGGGGGGGGGGGGGGGGGGGGGGGAGGTTGAATTACTGTCAGCACACAGTAAGCACACTTACGTTGACCTGAGCCCAACTGAAGTTGACTGAAATAAGTGTTCCTTCCTCATTGAGTACCGGCACGCTTGAGCAGTTCACAGGTGGAGGGGGAGCTAGTATATTAAATTTTGTGGAAGCACAAACAAGCAATCAATCCATTACTTTCCTCATCATTAATTTTGAGTGACAGGTATTAATGTTATGGAGGAAGCCTTAGTAGATATTATGTAATTATAATATTATTATTATGCATACCAGGGCTCATGAACTGTAGCTATAGTTTGATGTCACATTAGCTAATGGCATATCTGTGATGCTTGACCACCCATGCGGCCAGTCACTCCATATGGAGACTATACTCATACACTCATGGTATTGCGTGTGCACACATGCTCACACAAACAACGTACAGTAGTAAATTAAACACAAGCGCACATGTGCACACATACATAATAGTACTATGTACCCATACATTGCACACAAATGAGCATTACTATAAATTATTATATCATATACTCACTACTGATTGATCCTTACACAAGTTTGTTTGTAAACGGAACTTTTCCCAAAATAATTACCATAATACTCATACTACTGCTACCTACTACAGCAGTAGCTATCAGTGCCTGTTTACCGCTGATTCTCCCGACTCTCTGTGTGCATCCCCCCATAAGGCCATGGACTGGGATGATACATTATCACATGACAGTAGCTACAACACCACTGTGTATACAAAACATGACCTTACTGTTTCGATATTAAGAATAAAAACTACCCGCTGACTTATAAAATTTGAAGCGTCCAATATCTGAGTTTACTACTACAATAATGTAGTCCAGCCCAAAACTTAATTAGAGGTTTGTATACAATGTCATAGAAACACTAGTAACACTAAGTCTTGTAACTGAACTTCTTTGGTTAAAATTAATAAAGAGTAAATAACCTACCGACCCTACTATTTATAACTTGCTGTGTGGCCTTAGAAACAGATGTATACCTATTATATTGCTAATACCATAATAATAATATACCTTCACTTAGGACAGTAAGTACAGTTGCATTGGTGGCATTAGCTGTCGCCTCTCCGAGACTAGCCGTGCACAGGTACTCTCCGTTGTTCGTGAGACCCACATCACACACTTCCAAGATGGACTCAGTGAAGTAGAGGTTGGAGTGATTTGACTTCATTCTTCGCTCATAGATGGTGTGCTATCAGTGATAAAATCAATAAATGTTTAGAGAAAATAATTAGGAAAGCATTAGGAAAGGGTTTTTGCATATAAAGCGATAATGATTGTTAGCTATAGGAAAGCATTAGGAAAGCGGTTTTTTGCATAAGCGATAATGATTGTTAGCTATACACATGATTGCATATGACTGGGTTCTGTATGATGAATGCCGTCCAGGTCCAAAAGTAATTTTACTATGTAATTGGATACCTGAACATGTTTTAAGTACATGATCTTGCTATAATTATGTAATGTGTAGCAAGCTAAGCTTCTTTCACGTATAGAGAGCTGCTATACAAGCTGATCTCTTCCAAGGAAGCATCTTGGATCAAAATTTTAGTCAAGGTGGTTCAAATCAAGTTAGATAAAGCCTCATGCAATATTTGAAACACTGGTATATAGCTACTGTGGACAAGGATGTAACAGCACTTTCATTTTCACATTCTCTCACCTGACAAGAGGTAGAATTTGATAATATGGTAGCTCCATTAAATAGCCAGTTGATAGAGGGTGACTCAGGAGTGCCATACGCCACACAAACCAGCAGCACTGTCGACCCACTGTTCACGGTATCGCTCGGTGTCGTCACTACAACCCCCACACTGGGAGTTTCTGTGTGCAAATTAGAATTACATTTTATTATGATATCATCATAGATGATCAGCAGTCTATCCGTGGGATGTTGAGTGGTAAAAATACCAAACATTTTTTTCTCTATAGCAGTGCAATTCACAGAATGTACTAGTCTAAGAATGCTATTTTAAGGACAACCCTGAACACTATTTAAACTGGAACAATTTAAGGTACTAGGCTAAGAGATTAGTGTAGCTAGTACTGTCATATAGCTAGCACCTTGAGGTAAAGAAAGTAAGCAATAAAACTATACCCTTGATACTATACAAATGCAAAGGGTGGGTGCATTAGCATAATTACGGATTCAGTGCAGATGACCCCACATGCCCCTAGCTCTGGTGACACAAGTGCTACATGCACAGCATACCTGGGATGACAGTGAGATTTGTAGGGTTTGTAGCTGAAGCAGAGCTGAAGCCATTGTTGGCCGTACACAGGTACTCTCCGCTGTCCTCAGGCTCAGTGCTGCATATCTCCAGGATGGATTCCGTGAAGGTGGTATTTAGTTCAATCTCGACCTGACGCTCGTAGACTGTATGCTGAAATTATCATGAATGATCATATTCATCAGTTGAAAACAAGTCCATACGTGATGTATAGTGGTACTGGTATGCTTGAGTTTAGATAACAAAAGGCAATGCTTGACTTCATAGCCGGATATTACATGGGTAGCAAAATTAGTAGAATTAATTATCAGTAACTAGTATAAAGTATGTCATTACAAAACATCCTCATCCCACTTTTCCGAGCGATTGAATGGTTGTATACCAGGTCCTACTAAATTAAGAGTCCAACAGCGTATGTACTAGGCATGTGTAATATGATCTGAGAACAAAGCTCATGCATGAGTTGATATAATATTATAGCTATAATAAACATAATGGCTTTACTCTTTGAGAAGTGCAGTTGGTGACGGTTGTATCACGGTACTGCCATCTGATGGAGGGAGGAGGGCTGCCGTGGGCAACGCAGACCATGAGGACGGTAGAACTGGTGTTCACTGCGTCACTAGGAGTTGTCACCACGATGCTCACATTGGTATTACTGGTACACTCTGTGAATGTGAAGGGAAAAAAGCAAAAATTAATATTAAAGGAACTGTAGGTTTGAAATATGAGCACACTGCCTGTGGTTTAATAGCTCTTGACAACAATTTATGTTGGAATAACAGGTTATTCTCTTTAAAGGTTTCATACACTTCTCCTGGAGCTCCCCTATCTTATCCACTACATTTTAACTAAGTTTATATTCCCAGCATATGGATATGCGGTTGCCCGTTATCTAATAAGTGCGTTTCGTCGCGACTCACCAATTAACGAAGCGGAGAGCAATAGTGTTGACATCACGCAGAAGACTGTCCACCCCGCTTGAAGTTCCTTTGGACGATTCATTCTTGTTGAAGTTTAGATAATGTAGCTGAAATAATTATTCTTTCGAAGGGACTCTCAACAAGATCCAAATGACTCGCAATCTTTGGCCAATTACTGAGAACACTCCCACTTCCTTAGTACGCACCAATCATGCGCACACGGATAAGCCCGTATCTTATTACGCATGCGCGAATCATTGTTTTCGTTCCGGTTCCACTACAGTACAAAACAACATTGAAAGTGTATTAACAAGTGAATGAATTCATACTGATAAAATCAACACATGCATTACTCTTATAATATCATCATTATCATTACAGTACTAAGCTGGAGCTAGCTAGATGATCAGTACAAGTATTATAGCTACACAGTTTTAAGTACACTCAAGTTTCAGTCTCCATTTCATTCTTATCATTACCACACCGAGTTCATGTTTGGCAGCTTTCCATATGCCTCATTGGTGGAAATATTTATATCTTTCTCTTTCTGTGGTGTTGGCCCGGGGATGGCTTCGTACAGCCCAATATCCTTAGTCTCAGCACCGCCACCTCCAATACCACCACTGTTTGTGCAATTTAGGCAAACCCTCTGAGAACTGTGCTTGGACCTTCCACGATAGTAGCAGAGGCAGGGAATACAACCGACCAGCAGTCCAATGATGAAAGCAGCAATGAACGAAGTAGTGACTGAAGCTGCCAAAGCTGGCACCAATGATGCTGGAGCTACAATGTTATTAAAATTATATTATGTAATGTTTGGTAACTTTCCACAATCTATACAATAATAATATCACGTTACTATCAATAAAGTACGTATGACAGTAATAGCCAGTGCAGCGCTTCAAAAGTTAGTATAATTATGAGGAAAGAGGAATTCATCATAGTGGTAGTTACCCTAACAGTGAAGATTTCCTCTACTTACTATAGTATCCTTGTGTATAGTTTGCATGCATAATTATTGTACTTCGTTATGCATGCAAACATCTTATAATAAACAGGACAAGCTATGTAGGCCTATCTGAGAAAAATTCTGGGAAACAGTATTGATTATCATTGCCATGATACTTCCTAACGGTCACAAACACAGCTGGCTAGTTTATAATAATATTATAGCTGCTAAATCCTGTATGTTATAATGTTCTGTATGCCATTCAAGGTTCTATGTAATTCACAATATTAATGTTTGTGTTGTAGATTTGTATTTGATGTAAAGGCCTCAGATGTCGTGCATCATGTCCTATTTACTAAGAGGGAGTTTTATCAGATCTAGAGTGTGCAGCTGTTGACAAACTTTGACAAAAACAACTAGTACCTTGCTGACGAATGTTGAATGTATCCTGAACAACAACGTTTGGTGTGCCATCGACAATAGCTGTAGCACGATAGCAGTATGTTCCCTCGGAGAGTGCGGAGAGGATCGTCCCTGTACTGGTACCGTCAAGGCAGCGCATCATGCCAGTACTGGGACCAGCCTGATCTTGGCAAGAGCCATCCGTGGCATAACAGAATTCACACCTAAATGATTGTTCGGATACGTCTCGGCCTCTTGTGCATGTCACACTTCTCTCGGTAGCATCAATCGATAGCATCATGATATTTTTGTAGGAGATCATTTGATCTGCATGAATGATTCAACGCATCATCACTGTACAGTCATTAATTATTTGAAATAAGTGGCATGTGGCTCACTAATGACGGATCCGATATACTTAGTTAGCAGATTTCTCAAAGTTCCATTATATAAGCTTTGTCAGACTGTATCTATAGCTATACACATTTCCACTTTGCCTCAAACATGACTTGGATTCCATAAACTTATTACATGAGCTGTCTAAAATAAATAGTGCGCTGTGCTTCAGAAGATTGGGGTACATATGATAATTATTATAATACTGATTTTACCGATATTAGGTGAGCATGTCCGTCCGCGTCCTATCTCATTCACAGCAGCCACTTGCAGAGTGTTCCTATTCATGCTATTGACCATGAAGTTCTGCTGATCACGAGGCACTGGGTAGGAATACGAGCACGACATTTGAGGGTCTGGGCCTTCCGGAGCCGGTTCCATACAGACGCTCTCAGCAGGTATAATGTGAGCACCAAGTCCGTTCACTGACACATCGTAGCTAGTGATGTCGGGATTCACACCGGCTATTACAACTGGTGGATTCTGAAAGTAAAAAAAATGAATGCATGAAGCAGTATAGCTAGTTTTCCAAATCATGTAGAAAGGAAACCTAACAGACAAATGAATGTATGCTTACAGCTACTTTGGTCCAATTGAACTCAATGGAAATGAGAGTCCCAGCTTCACTATAGACAGGTACACTGGAGCAGTTACAAGGTCTGTCAGGCTCTACAATATATTAAAAATTATGTATTGCAGTGTGATTAGCTCATTTAGGATTATATATAATGATTAATTGTTTATGGCAGGATCATCATGACTACACTGTTTACAGATATTAATATTGAGTGTAATGGGTAGTACTAGACAGTCTATGTACAAGCACCAATACCAGTCTCTATAGGCATAATAATATTATTATTTGGAGTAGCTATAATATTATATCAACATAAGCAATTCAAAGGATGATCACGCACTTGTACTGTACATGACACTATCGGTGAGTGTCACTCTGTCAGTGTTTCATCCATGCAAAATTCCTGTAGCTACATCTATAGTGACTATGTTTCATAATAATATTATTATAAGACTAGCTTCAAGATTGCTACGCATATGCATGCATGGTAAACCTACGTCAGTGACAAGACATACACACTACACGACATAATTTTATGCTTTAGTGCTATGCATGTGTAACCATTGCAACTACATAATTATAGTTATAGCCAACAGCTGTTCAGTATAGTTGCTGTGCTTCATTTAGCAAAGGTTAGGGTATAGTTAGCCGAATGCTGTAATTTATTATGCATGATGATGTGCTTGTTGCTCAATTTATATATTCAATTTTAGAATTAGCTATATGTCAGTTATTGTTTACCATATCTAAAAGGATCTGTGATGATAAAGTGAATTTGCAATGTGCATACAATAACATGGGATGCTGAGTGAAAAAACAAAACATCTCACATGTACATGCATGTACAGGTGCTTACACACACTCACAGCCTCATCCACAGGCCCTAGCTATATAATATAATAGTATTATATTATTGCCAGATTTGAATCTGGGGAAGATCTAGAGCATTGCATACACTCACACACACACACACACACACACACCTCCTCTTTCCAGCACAGTGAGTGTAGTGGTGTTTGTCGTGGAGGAGTCATCACTACTACTGCTGGCGTTGCAAGTGTAGTCTCCTCCCTCGTCGAGTCCAATGCTACATATCTCCAAAATGGACTCGGCAAATGTGAGTCCTGAGCTGGTCGTTGTTGAATTGTACACGGTGTACTGTAAATAAAATGGCCATGAATGAAATAATTATTATTCAGGAATGGAAGAGAACTTAGCTATAGGCATTTTATACTATAGACTGGCAGTCATGGTTTGACACTCTCAGAATATTAAGTATAGGTAAGCTATATTAAAAGCTCACAGATCTATATAGAAAGTAAAGATTGTGATGCAATAAATTAATTTTTGCCCATCCTAATCATAATTAATGCTCACGGGCTAACACACTTTGTATGTATAGCTAAAATCTATTTAAATGATCTGCGGGTGGCAATAATAATACAGAGATATAGCGGCGTGATAGCTTACCCTGATATCAGTATCGTTTGTGATGGGACGTCCATTTCTATACCAGACTACACTCGGGGCGATGCTGCCACCGTACGCCACGCACACCAGGAGGACGGTCGAGCGAACGGTGACGTTCTCATCCGCCGAGGAAAGCACGATGCTCACGCTGGTACAATCTGGAAAATATAGAAATGGATTATAGACAAAAATCGGCATGCTTGATCGCGTTGCTCGCCGCTAGCGCTACTATACTGCTAAATTACTGAATCATCTACACAATAGCTGAGCTCTTACCGCTCCACCCTGAAGAAATAACCAACAATAGTCCACAGAGAAATAGGTTTACAGCCTTTGCCATCTTCTATCCCTTTCTTTTAGGTGAAAGCTTGCATAAAATAATGCTGGTCTGACTGGTGATTGCGCGTGCGCATTATTTTTTATGTGTGTACGTATGATCCAGCGTGGAGGTTACGGATTTGGGGGTGTGGCGCGCGAGATTACGCAAAGCTATCATTAGTCTCGTTCCCAGATTCCATACCGCTATTTCACGTGGATAAAAATCATGCCATGCACATGATCCATGCGGGAGAATGGCCAAAATTTATAGCCCCTGGTTATGCTACGCATGATGTGTTGTACATGTGCCTGAAATGGGTGTAGCCTGAATCATGTCCATAATAATTACTAAACACTATACTGTGCATGCAACTGTAATACTATTAATAAAGAAGATGATATGTTTCCTTAAAAAAAAAAGTGGAACTAGAAGTTTCCAGTGTAAAATCTTTTTTTAAAGTAGTGCCATTTTTTATAGCCAATTATTACTTGAATTTCTTTATTATAAATGACCAAATATTGACAGGGCCTCAACCTTTAATCAATAATAATATACATACATGATGCTATAGATTCAAAACTGGTCTACATAGTACTATACTAATAATATACTAGCAAAGAAAAAACTCTAAAAATGCTACAGTAACTCAACCATCATTCATCTCAAGTATTTAATTATAATAGCTATATACATAGTTAATAGCTCAGTTTCTTGGGTTTCTCCCAGGTAAACTCTGGCCTTCCAAAGTGGCCATAGCAGGCTGTTTTCTGATATACTGGTTTCTTGAGGTCCAGAGCTCTATGAATATAATATTTTATTATAAATAATGCACAAACAATAACATACTTCATGCATTACTCAATGATCTTTCCAGGGCGAAGATCAAAATTCTTTTCAACAATCTTGCACAGCTCATCATTGGTTTTATTGCTCGTTCCATAGGAATCAACGTACACGGCAAGAGGTTTAGCAATACCAATAGCGTATGCAATCTGTTAAAGATAATTCAATGCATATGATCACCATCATGGTAATAATAATATTCCTTTTTGTTGACCTGAACAAGCACTCGTCTTGCCAGACCAGCAGACACCAGGGATTTAGCAATCCACCGAGCACAATAGCTAGCAGAGCGGTCAACTTTTGTTGCATCCTTTCCAGAAAAGGCACCACCTCCATGAGCTCCCCACCCACCATAGGTGTCAACGATAATCTTTCGACCAGTCAGGCCAGCATCACCCTGCAAACAATCGACTAGCTAATTACGTTGCAGCTTTAAATTAGAGCTGTAAAATTCTTTTATCTCATCTCTCCCCTTCTCTTTCCCACTTGCTTCAATCCTCTTCCTACTTACCCTCCACCCCCAGGTAGAATGCGGGATAATAATGTGAGATATATATGTAGCTATCTTATCTATACCTTTGGTCCACCGGTAGCAAATCTACCAGTTGGATTGAAGTAGAATTTTGTCTCGTCATCTAGAAACTCGGCTGGTATTACTTCCTATAAAATAATGAATGCATATTATTATGTATCAGCACGCTATAGCTACTGCACAGTCCATTGAAATGGATCAGCATGCAAGTATTTACACAAAAAGTATTATTGCATTAGTTTACTACTGGTATGGATATCAATTTTTATACCTTGACCACTTTCTTGAAAATTTCGTCTTTTTTGGGCCCCTCCAATTCCTCAGCAGTGATTTCACTTGAATGGTGTGCACTAATCACAACTGCATATACTCGCTGTGGCTCAGGTGCACCGTTGTTATCCATATATTCAATGGTCACCTGCATGAGCCATTAAAATGTTAATAATGATTATTCACTCTATAAATAATTATTACTATACCATAGATTTTGTATCTGGTCTTATCCAGGACAGGGTTCCATCTCTGCGGCAGTCTGCCATTTTCTGATTTAGCTTGTGAGCAAGAACGCAAGTAAGAGGCATTAACTCCTTTGTTTCATCAGTAGCATATCCCATCATTATACCCTAACAATGCATAATATCAATCTGTAGTACTTTGATCGATGCAATCCACGTACATGTTACGTTTCTTAGTAATATGCATGCATGCATTAATTAGCTCATATTATAGGCTGTTTTAAAGCCTGTGGCTTATAGTACAATGTATTATTTTTAACCTGATCTCCTGCCCCAACATTCTCTTCTTGCCGCCCCACATGAACACCCTTAGCAATGTCACTGGATTGTTCTTCAATGGCTACCAGTACACCGCATGTATCACCGTCAAAACACTTGTCAGAGTGATCATACCCAATTCTTTTTACAGTATCTCGCACTACTTTCTGATAATTGATTTTGGCATTGGTTGTAATCTCCCCAAAAACCATCACAAATCCAGTTTTAGTTGCCGTCTCTGGAAAAAAAACAAAGTAATAATTATTATAACATAATAAATTTATTAGTCAATTTACCACAAGCCACTTTGCTGTCAGGATCTTCCTTGAAACAGGCATCCAGAATTGCATCAGAAATTTGATCACACATTTTATCTGAAGGATAATAATAATTATTAATAGTCAACACTAGATATCCGAAATTTGTAACTATTATGGGCTATGAGATTTCTAACCTGGATGTCCCTCACCAACACTCTCAGATGAAAAATAATATGTTTTTGCCATCTTTTCTGCAAATGATATCTGTGAATGCAAAAACTTCAAAAGTGATAATCAAAATCCTTAGTAAGCAGCTAATCAATCAAATAGCACCTGTGCCCCTGAATGAAACCGCTCCGCATTTTATACAATGAGTTCTTCCGGTCAATGAATGGTCTACGTCATCCGGTCTCCTTTGATCCCAATGGAATGAGGGAGTTACCCCGGGATAGTCCCAGCCGAAAACGTGACCACCTGCCTCATTATCTGGGAAATAGATCAATTAGATTAGTATTCATAAGTAATAAATAAAATAATGTGTAACTGTATTAGGGTTATTTACAATCTGGGACACGTTGATGGGGGAAGACAACGGCGGGGTGGTCCCAGGGTATCTCCCGTAAGTTGAACCATGAATTAGCTATAAAGGGGTGACGTCCATCATAAATTTGTGTATGAAGATTGCTTCCAGGCATAGCTACCACTAGCTATACTGTGTACTTTAACTATAAGCTGCACACTGCTAGACAGCAAAAAAGGATGTCTACTGAACTACTTTATACAGCTGGTGATTCAAGCTACCTAAAAGTGGTATTGCTGGGTGAGGTTCTCGGTACTCCTTTGCATTCTAAAATCGAAGGTAAATTGTTGGTAAAATCAATCCTATACTGAGAGTAAAATTTATGTTTCAAGTGCAGGTGGTGAGCTACAACTGTCTTTACCTGATGGCACAAGCATCACATCTGCCAATGAAGTATGCAGATACTTGTGCTCTGAAGCAGGACAAAAAGCTTTTTGTTTGGAAGGTACAGCAGATCAGGCCCTTGCTGATCAGTGGTTGAGTTGGGAGGCTACCAAATTGCAGGTTTGTATTTAATTCTTTATTAATTATCCATCAATCATTAAAATTTTAATGCAGCCATCAGTCATAGCATTTTTGAAGTCTGGTACACCTTCTGAGCAACTACATGGCTGTTTGAAAAAGCTGGAAGATGAGCTCTCTCTTCCCAACACCAAATACTTGATCCCAAGCTCCACATCTCTTTCTCTAGTGGATGTTGCAGTCTGGACAATTTTGTACCTTTTGATGGCTCCAGAAAATAGCTCCGAAATAACAGAAGGTATGATGGGTACATGTACATATATTATTGTTATACTTGTGCACAATAATTACTTTTGCAGCATTGCGTAGTGGCTACCCTAATGTTAGCACATGGTTCAAGACATTCCTAAAGGAAAGCAGCTTTCGCTCAGCTATTTCTAAAGCTTCCAATGATGCTGGCTATACTGCATATTATCAGTTTGCAATCACAGGAGCAAAATACATAGTTAGTAGTTACTTAAAGACAAAACAAAAGTTATAATAATAATATTATAACTAGGGAGAGCAAGCTCAGATTCCACCAACTGAGCTCGAGGCTGCTAAGAGAGCATGGATGCAAGGATCAGCCAGTGTGCCAATCCCCATAAAGAGGGAGCACCCTATGTAATTAATTATAAGTCTGGTTTACTGCATATGTAAAGCACAAATAATTTTGATCATCATTTTGCAGCTTGCCTCTTCAAGGTGAACGCAACATACTCATAACCAGTGCTCTTCCATATGTCAACAATGTTCCTCACCTTGGGAATATCATTGGCTGTGTTCTGAGTGGTGATGTCTTTGCACGATACTGCAGGCTGCGCAACTACAACACACTGTACATCTGTGGTACAGATGAGTATGGAACAGCAACTGAGACAAAGGCACTTGAAGAGGGAATAACTCCAAAGGTGATGAAGGCACTAAGCACATCTAATTCATTCTAATAGCAAAAATATTTTACTAATACCGTGAAATATTATTGCTAGTTGGCTACAGTAGCTACACTTTTTGCATCGCATACAGGAAATCTGTGAAAAGTACTTTGCCATCCACTCTGAAATTTATGAATGGTTCAACATTTTGTTTGATTTCTTTGGACGAACGAGCACTCCACAGCAAACACAGTACAATTAAAGCATAATAATTACTATTATAGTGCATGCACTGACTTACCTTAATTGCATAGGATTGCACAAGACATCTTCTCGAGGCTTAATGAGCGAGGTTACATCATGAAAGATACTGTAGACCAGCTACACTGTGGCCAATGTAATATGTAAGCACCAACTATTTTTACTAGGCCTTGACTAGCTGTTTAATACATGCAGTACTGATGTGCTAGATATTATAGTATTATTATAGACACCCATCTGTGTGGTTCATTATCTTGTTGTGGTAGGTTCTTGGCAGACAGGTTTGTCGAAGGCATCTGCCCTATTTGTGCCTATTCGGTAAGCCAATTACCCATACCAGCTCATTTACTGGTATAGCCCTGCTTTGCCTGATATCTGGTTGTTTATACCTCAGGATGCCAGAGGAGATCAGTGTGATAAGTGTGGGCGGCTAATCAATGCCACTGAACTGAAGGTCTCCAACAATGTTCAACACAATAACTCCAGTTAATGTAATTATTATGTGAATATTTTTATAGTCCCCACGTTGTAAGGTGTGTTCCAGTAATCCCCAGATAGTGACTTCAAATCACCTTTTTTTGGACCTCTGCAAGGTAGCTATACACTTAACATGGCTATTATTTTAGTTTATGAATTGTCAACTTAGCTTGAGCCTATTGTAAAGGAGTGGAGTAAGAAATCTTCAAATGAAGGTAGTCCTCAAGCTTTAGTATTTGCACGGTGGCCACGTAACAATATTGTGATTTCTAATCATAGGAATGTGGGCGAAGAATGCCCAACAAATCACAACATCTTGGCTGCGTGATGGTCTGAAACCCCGCTGCATTACGAGAGACCTGAAGTGGGGTACACCAGTTCCCCTGGAAGGTTACGAGAACAAGGTGTTTTACGTCTGGTTTGATGCTCCAATAGGGTATATATGTGCAATTGTATTACTATAAACATGTTTCTGATAATGCAAGGTGCATGAATTCTGATACATCTCTACACTTGAAGATTCTGATACCCATAATAATTATAGCTACATGATCCAAATCTGTTAGACACTATTAAATGTTTTAGAAGACCCTTTCTTTGCTCAGGATTCTATGTATACTTGTATTCTTCCATGCAGCTACCTCTCGATCACAGCCTGCTACACAGACCAGTGGGAGAAATGGTGGAAAAATCCTCAGCAGGTGGAAAATTTTCAGTTCATGGCGAAAGACAACGTACCTTTCCACACGGTTGTGTTTCCATGTTCTCTACTTGGGAGTGAAGACAACTACACACTGCTGAACAACATCAGCTCTACTGGTAAATGACTAGCTACAAGTACAATTAGAGATCTCTACAACAATGCTCCCTTTTCAATATAGAATACCTGAATTATGAAGATGGAAAATTCTCAAAGAGTCGAGGCGTGGGGGTGTTTGGTACAGATGCACGGGAGACAGGCATACCAGCAGACGTGTATCGCTTCTATCTGCTGTATGTGAGGCCTGAGACACAGGATAGTGTCTTTAGTTGGTCCGACTTTGTTCTGAAGAACAACACTGAGCTTCTCAATAACTTGGGAAACTTTATCAACAGGGTGCTCACATTTATAGCAAACAATTTTGACAGGTTAGCTGAATGCATCATGCATAATGAGATAAGATAATTATAATATTAATATTATTGTTAGCACTATTCAAGAGATGAATCTGATTGAAGAGGATGTAGAGTTCATTGCTAAAGTGACTCGAGAACTCCAAAGCTATCTTGGTTGCCTGGAAAAAGTGGGGTATGAATGTAGACCATTATTATAATATTATTTTGCATGTGTGTATAAGTAAAATTTAATGGTTTGTATGTAGCTATATATGTGAGCCCGCATAGGATATAAATCACTCTAGCTTATCTTCCACCTCTACTGTGTTCCTGCATGCACATGCAGAATTCGTGATGGATTGAAGCACATTTTGAACATTTCTCGCCTTGGAAATGCCTACATACAAGCCAACAAGCCATGGTCATTGGTAAAGCAAGGCCCAGAAAAATGGTATATACATCCACTATAATAATTATCATGAATCACTGATACGTACCGATTTCATCATCTTATTCTTATGAATCCATACTTCACAGTGCACGAGCCGGAAGCTTGCTAGGGGTGTGTGCAAATGTAGTGTGTCTTCTGTCTGTCATGATGCAACCTTACATGCCTGAAGTTAGTCGGCAGGTACAAGATCAGCTTCAGGTAAGAGTGAAGCGTAATGTGTATAGCTACTGTACTATGATAAATACCCTACCACACTACATGTATAATATCTAAGGCACCAGAGGAGTGCAACATCTTAGTTGAAACCTTTGTACCCTTTCTCCAACCTGGGCACAGAACCGGAAAGGTATATAGAATTCATGTACCCTGATTACAGTAACTGTTATTCTAACATTAATTATCACATTATTATTTTGTGCACAGCCATCTGTACTCTTCTCGAAAATTGAAGAGAGCACAGCTAGTAAACTGAAGCAGCGCTTCTCTGGTAAACAAGTTCCTCAGTGAAAGAAAGATTGATATAAACATAAAATAGTTTGCAATTGAGTTATTAATAGCAGTTTTATAGACTAGTGGACTATCAAAAGTATGATACATTATTATATTATTATTATGATTATTAAACTGAAGCAAAAGTTAATTGCTGTTTTGTGCATACCCATGATGTAGCAGCGATGGCGCGTACGTGTGCGTGCACCTGGCTGTGCGTGAGATGAATTAATACAGATGTTTTTTGGACAGTCTCCTTCTTATAATATTCTCAAACAGAACCATATCTGTACAATGTCATATTGTAAAATTAATTGTAATAATATTCATGATTATTATCTAATCTTTAAGTTAGTTCTCTACATGGGTCACAAGGAAGGGATTGTCAATGAGTGTGTTGACCTAGCCTCGTCTCCAGGTCTTCTTCCCTCTTGGCCGGCCCCTCCCTCCTCAGATCAGAAGGCCTGGGGACAAGGCTAGTGTTGACCATTCCATACGAGTGACCATGTTCCATATTTATCGCCAGGCTTCATGTGATGAAGTCTCTCTGGATGTTGGTGACAATCAAACAGCAGATTAAACATGTCATCCTGTATGAAGGAGAAAAACAGTCAAAGATAGCCTAATGTTAAATCTAGTAGCCTTAACTCCCCCCTCCCCCTACATTTTCAATATTATTATACTGAAACAATAATTAACTAATTGGGGACGAGATTAGCCTGTGTACATATGCACAGTCAAACAAGGCTTAGGGTATCTGATTATTCTTGGGATCCTCCAATAACCCCATGAATAATGATCAGTAATTCATTGTTTGTCATACCCCCATTCTGAGCGTCAACTTATTTATAGCATCTGATCCCTTTGGCCAGAGAGGGTAGGTGTTGGCTTCAATGAACTTTATTTGGAGGTCATCTGTCACCATAATGTCCAGCCCCATCATTTGAAAGCTTGATGGTGACGCGTGAAGAATAGTAGGCATGGCTGTATTATACAATAATATATTAGGCATGGCTGTATTATACAATAATATATTTTAGTAATAGTCAGAAAGAAAGCACTCTCATAATGAATAACTAACCTATTTGCACTATCAGCAGACCCATTTTCTGTATAAATGGCACCAACTTCCTTGAAATGAAATCTACTCCATCTTGTGGCCGGTGCTTGTCCAGATAGTCTTGTAAATCCTGAAAGTTCCGATAATATTTATCCACCGAAAATCCTTCTATAGTCTCTTGTAGTGGACCATTTGTAATGTGGACATCTATATCGCCTTCAATGTCATATTCTTTTATAGAGACTCTTACATATCCGTCGTGATAAAAGACTAGGTAATGGGGGGAAGCTTGAGCCAAGAGAATGTAAGCACGAATATCACACTTTCTATTCTCAATCAAAAGAGGATTGGTGATGTACTCCTGTGCAATAGTGTCACCTTTCACAATGGTATCGGGTAACTGCATT
Organism: Cliona cf. orientalis; assembly: GCA_963930775.1. Taxonomy (NCBI): domain Eukaryota; kingdom Metazoa; phylum Porifera; class Demospongiae; order Clionaida; family Clionaidae; genus Cliona; species Cliona cf. orientalis. The sequence continues at coordinate 8,388,429 of OZ005697.1, forward strand.
CTCGAAGCATAGGATTTATAAAGGAAAGTCAGATCAGGATGAATGCTGATCCCATTACCACATTGACCACTAGATGGTTTAAGTAACCAAACTGCCCGTGGATCGTGGTTGCTGTACTTTAAGAATTTCACACATTCCACAGGGTCACTGAGCAGGAAAGACCTCGGCATAATGTTTAGCTCCTCTAGAGAGAAGCCAAACGACTGGAGATGGTTCCTCAAGGAAGTGATCTGCGCCCGCTTTGTGCCACTTACTTTGTGCATGTTTTCAATGGGCGCCACTAGGGCGCTCTTTGATGTGGCTAAATCCCTTATGGCGGCGTGTTGGTACGCCTTTGAAGTGGTATACACCAAGAAGAACCCCCGATCGCGGATTGATAGCGACTCCGATACTAGTTCTTGTAGTTCGCTTACCCCCTCCTGAGTGTCGGGTATCTGTTTCGAGGTCCAACCTCGTCTGGCGGCCAGCAGCCTAAGGGTCGGCATCACTGGCCGGCCGTAGAACACTAGACAGCATTTCGACCATTGCTGTACGTGTAGGAGAGACATGACCATCACACTGCATATAATAATAATTATTATTGTAGCTCGACAAGGTCAAAATGTGAGGGGTGGGGTGGGGGTGGGGGGAGGGCGTAATCTCGGGATCCAGACCATCAAGAAGCTAATTAATTACCACATCCGCTTCATTATTACTGCGCATGCTCAAAACTTTTTGGCGGTACAATTAAATTTACTACAGGGAAATTAATTTTATAGATCTCAGTCTAATTTCCTTTTTTTGTCCATCCACAAAAGAGAAATTAGATCTCAGTCTGTAGTTCCATTTTTGTCCATCCACAGTTACAAAATTATGCAGTCGCCCTTCTCACTGCTCTTGCTTCCAATCTGTAGAGAGAGAGAGAGAAGTTAACTCAATCATAATACTATTAATGATTACCGTAGATCGGGATATTTTCGCCAGTAAAATATTTCACTTGTAAATTTTTCGTGTAGTCTAATTTTCGCCGCCAGGCTGAACTTGGTATAGGTCGTCATACATTACTCAAATATTTCGCGCGTTTAATTTTCGCCACCTAAGCAACTGGCGAAAAATTTTTAACGGTAAAAATTTCCCGATCTACGGTATTATTTTCACTAACTGGATCATTGTCATCGAAAGCAGCCTCAAACTGGAGGTTGTGCTGTCCCTGCGCCACACGAGTCACTGGCAGGAATGGATGCTGCTTATGCTTCTTCACATACTCCTGTACATACAATTATTATAAAAGTACAATGTCGTGAATGTCACACAGTATCATGACATTATGGTATAGATTTCTTAGAACTCACGTGAGCCAGCATGAGACCTCCTCCCTTCTCGTGAGAGCTAGCCTCTTTTCCGACCCACACAAACACATGGAAACCAGTGTCCAACACAAACACTACAAAATTATTATGAAAATCTTGCTTAAGCTGTAGCAACTTGGAAATGCTTCTTAGTCTATTTTTAAGCTTTTTGGTGACAATCCCCCCCCCCCCCCCCAACACACACATACACAAACCTACACATTCAATTTTGGATTAGCCCCCTCTGGTTCTCATTATTATAAATTATATGATACTTTATTATAATAACTTACCATCAGTTGGGTCCAGGTAACCCTTGCTGATGGTTCCCTTGGCAACTGACTTGAAGGTGAGGTCATGGTGATGTCGTCCCTCCCTGATTCTGTCATGTGGATTGATTGAGTGATGATTTAAACACTCAAGGCCATATAATAAAATTATATTATTAAGGTGCATGGTCTCCCTGTTAGAAAATTTTCTGATGTTTATTTCTCCAAAATCATAGAGAACATAATATGCAAGGGAAACTATTATTAAATTAATGAGGTCTTTCAAAACAAGGCTAGGGGGTATATAAATTATGATTTTTCCTGTACCTTCCATAAATGAAAAGTCAATGCCTTATAGCACTAGTGAAAATAGAGACTCTCTCTCAGTTTCAATCACCTCCCCGAGCTGCGATACAGAAGACTAACTGCATCGCTGCTCTCTTTCCATCAGAGTAAACATCTGAAAATTTTTTGACAGGGAGACTGCCACCTTTTTTTTTTATTACCTAAAGAGTTCCTTTTCGTACTTTTCCACTTCACTATCCTCACCTCCCTAAGATGATGAACTAGATTGTAAAAAGTAATCTTGACTCTGAAATCTAATTCTCACTTTTTTTGCCGATTTAACTTTCTTTGATTCAAAGATACCCGGGGGGACCTTCTGATAGAACAGATCCGTCTCTGGAAGACCTTCCTCGTCTAAATTCAAGGAAGCTTTGGTGAAGTTTTAATATTATTGACGATTCGATATATTTCTAGAAGCTTGCCATAATAGTTTTCCAATTTTCAAAAACATTAATGCATGCATGCATGCTTATAAGCATTCACATTGTCAATATTAAAGAGCCATTTCGCCAAATAATTAAATATTCACTGAAGTTTAATATCAGTATCTGCAATAATAACAGTTAACTACAGCTCGTACGGTTAGAGGGGCAAGATTATTACTATAATACTATTCTCACTCACCAACAGTTCTCAGCTGAGGCCTCCCTCCTCTATCAGACTACAAATAAATTAATAACATTATCATTGTGGTGATTATTTTGATCATTGAGTAAGGTGATGGTACTTATATATACCTTCAGAGACAACATGAACTCAGCAGCCTTGGCTCTCTCATCCTTGTTGGACTCCTTCCCATTCCACTGTAATCAAAATAATATTACCCATAATGATTATTAATTCTATGCCCAGATAAAATTAATGGTGCCTGGCGTTGAGAATTAGGAGTGATGGATCAATAATTTAATTACGACTAAATTTAATACACACAGTAACTGTTACATGACTGTACATATCTTGTACCTGGATGAGGTCCAGTCCTAGATCAAGGATGAATACATCGCCAGAATTGAGATACTTTCGTCTCAGTTTCACCTCCTCAATCATCACATTGTCCTATTGTATCAGCCATTTTGTACATGTGTGTGTTACATGTATGTATGAATAGGGCAGCGTACCCTCAAACCCTTGAAGTGTAGAAGCCGTGGTTCATATTTCTCTGGTTCAACGTGAGTGAATCCACTCTCAGCTCTGAGGGGGCAAGGATGGTAACAAGCGATAGCTTGGAGTCCTAACTTACGTACCCTCCTTTCCAGAGTACAATCTTGCTGAAGTAGGATCGGAAAAGCTTTGACTCATGACCTTGCACCTCTCTGTGCTGTACCGCAGCATCGTTCAGCTAGAGAAAAAGAGATGAACAAGAGAGAGAGAAAATCCAATGCAGATTATTTCATGATCCACCCTATTATATTAGTTCTTACGAAGTGGTCCAGCTCCACTGTCTTATAGGCTGCAGTGCCGTACTCATCCTGGGTGGAGTACTTGCCAATCCAGAAGTGAACATCCCAAGCCAGTGCCTATATACAGTAAGGTAGCGATATAATATACCTCTAGGAATGTTTATTGTATAAATTTCAATAATCTTATTATAGTCCCAGGCTGAATCAGTTTATGTACAAGGTTTAAGTACGATTTTGAGTTCATATGAAGCCTTTCATTGACTAATGGAAAAGCCAAACAATTCAATCTGTTATGACTGGATTTGGTGATGCCATATTATGCACACATTTCATATATAACACACATCATCTGCATACAATCATCTACTGTGACTGGTGAAGCTATATGTACTATGCAGCAGCATATTGTATACTCTTGCACACATACTAATCTATAATAATAATATTATTATTATGAAATGTATACATGACACTGCACCTCATTGCTGGGGTCCTTCTTGTAGGTGTTCAGTATGATGTAGGAATCTCCATCGTAGAATTTCCCGTAGTCGTTCTTTGGCCAGTGAGTCACCTGATAGCGTGTGCCAGTGCATTATGCATGAGGAGAAACAGCTGTATTTATATATTAATGTACGTTAGCTTTGTATACACCACTGTGTGGGAGCATCTGGTGTCAAACCTTCTATGTTCAGTGAACGCTTACATGCATCTCTAAACTTGTTGGCAAATGATTCAGGATTTACAAAGAACATTTATTATAACCATTATGCTCATGATCAGCCACCTCCACCCCCCATACACATTGCAAATTTTGTCTGCGCCCATGTTGCTGGTTGCACGTACATTTACAATACCTTGAATTTGACAATCCTCCAGACCTGTACTCCCACTTTAGTGCCAGCTCCTTTCCAGGCATCCTCACACTCAGCACTCGCCTTCTTGATCTGCATGACATTTAGAATACTATGTGGCAGAGATTTTTATGATTAGGCCAGCATCCTTCACAAGAGGGGGGGAGGAAGTGAAGGGGCTAGCCCGCCAGACTAGTGGCTTTTCTCCAAAAGATTTTTTCCACAAAGATAATTTGCTATAGTTTCACTCAAAGAAACACAGCCTTTGAGTGTGTTACCTGCTTCTCTAGATCAGATCCAAAATAGGCAAGATTAGTCTCTTTCCAGTTGTATTTCTTTTGCTTTCTCAGGGCCATGCTTTCGCTTCTCTACGACTGCACAATGTCATACAAGATTATGCTGACTCGACAGTTCCGCCCACTCACCTGAAGGGGGCGGGGCTTGTACATACCGCTGTTGCTAAATTTAGTAACATACACACCTCCAGAATATAAACGAGGGCTGCTTTGTATCTTTGAGCTGAATCATTGATGATCAAAGACCCACGGGATGGACTTCGTTCAGCGCATGAAGCGGGCTCTTCAAAGAGGCAGATCCGCCACTTTACCGCCGGGTAAGCTAAAATATATAAATACCCGTTTATAGTAGGTTTTAATAGGGGAGGGCATACCATACAGGTGTCATAAATAATTATCAAAACACATCAAATTTATGTTTGATGTTTGAGTATTTAACCACACTTATGAAATTGTGTCCCTGTTCCTTCACACTTTTCATTTCAAGGCGGGTAGTGGTCTAGTCTCGCGCCCATGGCAGCCCCAAGCTTTCACACGTACACGCAGAAGGCTGGGTGCGAGACTATAAATTTCATTCCCAGCTAGTCCCCTCTGTACAAAGAATGTATATTTAATTTGTGTGCTAATTATTCGAGACCTCAAGCTCATTAATAGACCGTATGTGTCCTTTCACTTACAGATCCGAATGAAGCCTGCTACGTTTTACTTCCCTATGTCATGCAGAACCAAATAAGGTGAGCGAGTGGCATGCACTTGTATCCCCCTGCTGCACTAGATGTATGTATGTATGTACGTACATGTATATCAGATTATATGATGATTGTATTAGATTTCCTATTCACAGAGCTTATCAGTAATATCATATACACATATACACCAACTCCCTCCCCCCATCTACTCTATCTCCTTCCCCCCTCACTCCCCCCCCTCTCTCTCCACTCTCTTCTCTCTCTCCCCCCCTCTTCCCCCCTTTCTTCCCCTCCCCCCCCTCTCTCTCCCTCTCCCCCTCTCTCCTCCCTCCCTCTCTCACAGACCTCTCAGTGAGCTACTGACTAACTCCAACTATGACGTTGATTTTCAATTTGGCCGTGCAAAGAGGACACTAGTCCACTCATCAGCAAAGTGAGCCAAGCATGCCAATTATCACATTAAAATATAGGGATATCCCCCTCTAATACATTATTATGTAGGCACACCAAATTAGCTATCTAAATGTACTAATTGTTAGCTCCACAAAACTGTATAGAGATGTTGAATACTGTCTTGAAAATTATTTCTAGTAACCTTAGACAGATACTACGGTAGAGAATAGCAGTATTCTCTATCATTCACACACTTAACTTGACTACAAAAATACACTTGGACATGCAGTGTTAATTAAAAGTCGTAACTAATCACTGCCTCGTTTGAACAAATATAATACTGATCCCTAGCAAGTATATTTTAGTAATTATGCAAATTGGTTTGTCCTGCTAGCACTGGAGCAGTTGATTGCCTGGTGTTTCTGATCAAGAAAGGAGCCAATGTCAACCTGCAGGATAAGATTGGAGTGACCCCATTGCACCTAGCGGCCAGGAACGGGTGAGTGATTAATAACTTCACTTGTTTCTGCACTTTTGTAATAATTTGGCATTTCTAATTATTTGATACCCTTTAATGTATAGTACACACATCATATTGTTTAAAAAATTTCAATCAGGTTTATCACAATTACTATGGCTTACAGTTGGAATGTTAAATATTTGCCTCCACACAATGAGCAAAGCGTGATGAGCGTACTTATCATCTTTGTGCCAAATTTTTGAAGCATACACTGTATAACGTTCCGTGCATAAAGTCCATATTAAGTCAGTGAGATTGTAATCACACAAATGTGTGTATGTCCTTGTTATGTGAGAACATTATCATCATCCTTGTGTCATTGTGCACTCTGTAGACATAAGAAGTGTGTTCAGAAGCTGGTTGAGGCTGGTGCTGACATCAGTGTCCATGATAACGAGGGCCTCACTGCTGTAAGTGTAAAAAAAATCCTCATATTGGAGTAGGCTGTACCGATATGTTACTTATTAACTTTAGCCAGCCTGAAGCCTAAGGTACCCTAGAGGCTCATTCATACTGTATAAGCCCTCTTCCCAGTTTGTCAATATTGCACACAGAAAAGCACATTAGAAAGATTGGAGTGAGGCTAAGGACCTCGTGTGCCATGTATATAATATGGGTAGTTCCCTTAATTGGAGGATATTATATTTTTGTACTCATACAATTAGCATCATTACTGTAGCAGTTGTATAGTATTGTACACTACTGTGATGCAGCTTCACTGGTTGGCGTGCAACGGTCGGACGGAGCTTCTCCTCAGTATTCTACAAAAGGGCGAATTTGTTGATGTGGAGGTATGTCATGTACTAGTACCTGTTAACGTAATATAATGTGCACATACAATGTAATATTCACTGTGTAATACCCACTATAGCCTTAGCCTCCCACTCAAGGAGCCTACATACAATGTACGAGGATAGGGTACACAAATGGAGCTATTATAGGTAGCCATTGGTAGATTTATTGTGTACATCATGTCGTGGGTAAATGATGTACATTACAAACCCACCAATGTCCTCCCACCAGCTATGTGGCTTGTTGGCGTGTCAGCCTCTTGTTTGGACACTTGTATCATGAGCTTTGATGTGTTCTATAATGGTGGTTAATATGTCCATGCATGTAAGTGCACCATGCCCCTATCATATAGATTGTGTGCATCATGTTGAATACACCTAAATATGCCATGGTAACTAGATTATACTTAATAATAATTGATCCTTGAAATTTAGTGCGAACACATTGATATGTCACATTGTATCTGTGTTATACTTATCCGGGTATGTCACTATACATGTACATGTATATTACAGGATGCTCATGGCCACACTGCCTTGCAACATGCCTGCCAGAATGGCCACTATCAGGTGAGTGTTAACAACTTGATATGGTTATCAAAACTCAATTGTTAGCGTCAGCTGATACATGTACATAATTATTATTATTATACGTATATAGCACTTGGGTCACATTAATATACAAGTACATCAGTAACTATTTTATGTGTATTAATTTTTACTTGGGTGTTATCTGATAAACGTATTTTATTGCAGTGTGCTGTTCAGCTGCTGGAGTTCAAGGCAGACCTACACAAGCAGAATAAAAATGGAGCTAACGCTCTCTACTTTGCCTGCAGGTCAGTACACATTGTATCACTAAGCATCCTCCAGTCACTAATAATTCTTAAAAGTATACCTTAGTGGCTCTGGACTTTGCTTGGCTTAGCCTGCACAGATGCTGGGAGTGCATTCTCCAATAAAATAGCATAGGTTTGGGATGATGATGAGTTTCATGATTGATTAGCTTAAATTTGTGGAATACTTTCTCCTCTCCAACTCCTGGATTAAATAATTATTATAGTATGACTTGGTTCTTTTAGGAATGGTCAGGTGAAATGTCTTCGGTTGCTTCTGGAAAGGGGGGCAAAGATCATTCTTGACCGTGATGGAGTCTCTCCTCTAGAGCTCTGTGCTAAGGTATACAACAACATTAATTGTAATAAGGATATCTATAGATGCACCATGTGAAATTAATTATAGGCATTCATTATCCACTATGGATGCATATAGTAGTGAATACTATGATTCTTGTACACTTACAGTAGCAATATTGATCGTGTTTAAAAATCCACACAATGTAAATATGTGCCAATCATTGTGCATGGTAGATTCTGTTTAGAGTACTACATGAATGACTCTATCCATGTTAGGCTTAGTATGTACATGTACATGGCCTGTATTATGCATTGTGAACTTCCCCAGGGAATTTTCTCTACATTATGCCTGCTTCATGATATCGCCTGATAATCTTTTAATGCTGACTCTGGAGTATTGCTCAACATCGTTAATTTCGTGCCTTAATATGGCAATGTATGTATATATAATAAGCTGATTATCGACTAAGCTGCTCTAGTTGAGGATGTGTGTGTGGGAGGGTAGCAGAAACATCCTGCTGCCCTTAAATGGTACAATGTATATTGCATGCAGTATTATTATTCACGGATTTCAGAGTGAGTCCTATATCATCATCAATATGGAGATCCTGACTTACATTGTAGTGCTCTAGTATGGTTTGGCTGTTATCAATACTAATAATAACCTGCTCTGAGAAAAGGGACCTTAGGGACATTTTTATGAAATTGAGATTTTAGCATGGATAGATAGCTCTGTCTATACTGAGTACAATGGTGCAAGTTGCAAGGAAAAATATTGATCACAAGTGGAGTTATGACCATTTTTATTCACTTGGGTAGATACAGTCATTTTCTGACAATAGCCGTCTTTTAATTAAATTCTGTATTAAGGTGCATATATCGGAGCAATTAAACGTGCCCATAGCTACATTTCATTTGATACAAATGTATAAACATAATATATCAAAATGAAGCCAGAACCTTCAATTTTTTGATAGACTAAAAGGTAGAAAATTGAAGAAAATTGAAGAAAAGTAGATTTTTTCACATTTCAGCCATTATTGGAAAATGAATATTTATGTGCTAAGGTCCCTTTTCTCAGAGCAGGTCACCTATAATAATATTCGTGTCACTGAATGCCTATCAAAAAGATTTCACCCCATACTACTATATAGGCTAAGCCTTGAATCATTATGACATTGCACATGCAGTGTGTAGCTTTAAATTACGCATACATTTGTAGATTTAGTGTGGTGCTTTTTATATAATTTACCGTGTTTATGCTTATAGAATGCAAGCTAAAAAATATTACGATTTTAAATTTCACGAGATTTTCTGGTAAAGGTCGTCACACACTCCATTAAGATACACCATGAAAAATCCTAGAACGCAAATTTTCTTGCACTAATTAGATCATGCATTTTATTAGCATAAACATAAAATTTAACAAGTACTGTGATACTTTCTTGTCCTTGAATGAGTAATATGATGCTTTGTGTGCACTCCCTGCCTATCCAGAATGAGTACTGTGAGTGTGTTGATCTGATTCTCTCCCACTTTCCTGACCAAATCGATCATCTCTTGGCGCTTGTCTTCAGTGAAAAGATCGCCGAGGCTAAGATGCAGCAGCTGCTCAACTACCTCAGCAAGAACAGCACACAGCTTCTCTCCAGGATACTCTCAAAGCTCGCTAGCAATACATGTCTGGCTGGAATGGAGTTGCTAAGGTATATATTGTATAGTAATACACGTACCATACATGTACTGTCACCCAGAAGAATAAATAGTTATTGCAAACATTTCGTATACTTTTACTACAAAGTGCTAATAGTCATTAATGTGCCCTGAGAAAATTATAAAGATACAATAGTTAAATTTAAGGCTATGATACTTCTGACACATGACTAATTTAAGTGTTGCTGATATTTGCTAAAGTTTCACCTGATAATAATAAATTTGCTTTGTTTATGAGCATACACTCCTGGGAACGAGGCACACAAGGGTAAAGGTCAGGGGTATTGCAGAATAATAACAATTATAATTGATTTGCGAGCACCCTTCTATTGCGAATGCATATGTAGTTCCATTAAATACTCCAAAATTTCCTCCACCATCCATTGCTTCAAAGATTGCCCGTCCACGACGAAATCCATCATCTTCATTTGGGAATAATTTACAGCTTATTTGGCGGTAAGTAGTTGCACATGGGTATATAGCTTCAACGTGAATGAATATAGTTCCCAAATTGCTTCGAAATACATCTTGATAATTTGGACGATAAGCGAGTATGTAATTTCCACTGGTAATAGCACTTGATGATGAAGTGCTGATCGTTGTTCTACTGCCTTCCCAGTTGAACGTAACACCGTCAAGTTTTGCATATGTAACTCTCAATGTAGTGGTTGTTGCTGCGACATCTACTTGGCTCAGCCTAATAACTGTAATGTGTGCATTAAGAGAATAAGATGCTACATTATAATACCATAGATTGAAGAGTACTTAACACCTTGTGTATAGTTGCAACCAGCTAAGACTGTTTTCTTTCATCACTAGCTGACATAGTGTCACCTTAAAAGTAGTATTGTTGTGAATCAGTGGTAACGAGATAATGCTATTAGTGCTTAATCTAAGAGGCATAGCTATTTGCATATTAAAATAGTTGGAACCTATAGCAATTTCTTTGCAGCTACAAACAAATAGTTGACATGTACTAATAGTAAATGCTATTTGTGGGATAGCTGAGCACCTCTAACATTAATTAAATCATAAATTTTGCTGAATACTACATATATTGCATACTTGGTTGGCTTCTTATTGCAAGCTGGAGAGATGAAATCGTCATATTAGTCATATGTAGCTGATCGGTGGTTGTATTAATGCGAGATTCAAGCATGTTTGCTATGTTTTGCAGAGCGACCAGTTGCTCATTGATGTGGTCCTCTGAGGTTGCACTCAAACTTCTCAATTGATAAATTTCTTCATTAACTGTATTTCTTAAAGAGGAAATGTTCTCCCAAATCTGTATAGCTTCTTGAGTTAACTGCTCCTTGAATAAGGTAAGGTCATGATTACTGAATTCAGTGGTTTCGACAATTCCTTCTGAAGAAGCTTCTTGAATTTGTGAACTCGGGGTAGTGATGCTAGTAAATCCATATGCTGCCAAGCCTAAAGATGATACTGTTATCAGAAAAAGGACCACTACAAGAAAACTTAGCACACACTGGCATCTTTTCATTTTTTTCAGTTCATCTTTTTGCCCATAGAAATTGGATGATCCCTTATTCCATGTATCTAAAGCTTCCCTTGTGTCCTTATAAAAGCAAAGCTGTGGCTCTTGATACTCACTTGGTCCTCCTTGTTGACCACTCAGTGTCATATACTTCTGCTGTTCGTTAAAACTTGTAACTGCTTCAGTTTTATTGCTTGATCTATATCCTCCTTGGTGACTGACATCATCATAGATATGCACGTCATCCATACTTAGTCTAGCTAGAAGCAGACTAGAGATTTTGAAAGATCACCAAAAGAAAAATCAATGATATTTCCCAATATCTTCGAAAAATAGCGTGAACCGTGTGGGATGTGCAGCAGCAACAGCTAGGCTATAATATCCAGAATTTGCAAATTCGTACAGTTATTATTTGTCACTTTGTGTGCAATGTGACTTTTCATATTCACAGTTTCATGCATTCAAAAACAATAGTTGTTAACTTGTGCTGTTGTTAAAACTGTAGCTGTCAACACATTTAAAATAACAGATCGGGATATTTTCAACTTAACTTGTAAAATTTTCGCGTAGTCTAATTTTCGTCACCAGAGCCTTGCAATGAAAATTGGTATATTAGGTCGAAAAATATCATACCGTACAATATAACACGCACGCGCACGCTATCGCCTCTCTAGACATGGTCGTTGAAAGTGATCCTCTTGGGTCTGGAAGACCATCAATAGGCTTCAAGTAGCGGAGTAGAGATATCTTTTACACCACGAAAACATTGACTCAATGTACAAAGTGTATAAAATGACATGCTACCTTGAAAGCTGAAAAAGGGATCACACACAGAAATTATTAAGAGTGCTGTAGCTAATGGTTTCATCTATATGCACGAACAAATAGGCAATACAATATTATGACATTGTGTGTATAATATTATTACTGTGAATTAAGAACATACACTACTGGGAACGATGCACACAAGGGTGAAGGTCAAGACAACTGTAGAAGAGTAACAATTGTAATCGATTTGAGAGCACCCTTCTATTGCAAATGCGTATGTAGTTCCATTAAATACTTGAAAATTTCTTCCCTCATCCATTGCTTCAAAGATGGCCCGTCCACCACGAAATCCATCCTCTTCATTTGAGAATAATTTACAACTTATTTGGTGGTAACTAGTTGCACATGGGTATACAGCTTCAACGTGAATGAATATAGTGCCCAAATTGCTTTGAAATGAATCTTGATAATTTGGACGATAAGCGAGTATGTAATTTCCACTGGTAATAGCACTTGATGATGAAGTACTGATCGTTGTCACACTGTCTTCTTCCCGATTGAATGTAACACCATCAAGTTTTGCAAATGTGACTCTTAATATACTGGGTGGGCTTGTGACTGTCACATCTACTCGGTTCAGCCTAATAACTTTTTTATAATATAGTGTGTGCATTATGAGAATACTGGGGTAAATGTTTAAATAATAATTATGATTAGCTAGATACTATGGAATATGCTGGTACTCTATATCTATGTATGTGTGTATGCCATTCTTACTTGGTTGACTTGTTACTGTGCCTTGGAAGGATGAATTGATCAAAATACGTGTAAGCTGACTTCGCAAACTGGAATCGATTCCGTTCAATCGAGAATTTAAGAAGTCATTTCCGCTCCTTGTACTACTAAGGCAATAGGCTGCCAAGCCTAAACATAATGAAGTCATCAGAAATAGGATTATTATGAGCAAACTGAGGACACGGAGGCATACTTTTGTTTGCTTTAGTTCATCTTTTAGCACGTGGTACTCTGACGCTCCTTTCAGAATCTTATTTTCTGCTGTTTTTGTGTTCCTACCACACTGTTGTGGCTGTTGGTACTCGCTTGATTCTTCTTGCTGTGGACCACGCAGCGACGTGTACTCCTCCTGTCTGTCGTTGAAACTTGTAATCCTTTCAGTTTCATTATTTGCATGTAGTTTCTGTCTTTTTTGTCTGGACCCAGCAACTTCGTACAGATGCATGTCACCCTCCATGCTTACTGTATACTATATAATCTTGAAATTTGCAAAATGTACTAGTCTGAAGGCAGGGAACCTATTCTGGTTACTTAAATAATACTTGCTGGGGAATAATAATATACCTGTTTCTTAGTAATCATAAAAATGAGTTCTTGTCTATCAGTATGTTTTTGCAATATGAATCACAGTTGCATGCATGCACTCCCTATATATAGCACTTACTTAGTGATAAATTTTGTACTTTATAAACATTGCATGTTATACTTCTTGTTGATACTGATAGTGCTCTTTTCCCAAGATTTGAACCGTGCCATAATTTGTTTGTCTTGCGTAAAATGATTAAACATTAAAATTTAATTTTACACACCGTATATTAATTATATGGCACGCATTTGATATAAGCGAAAATACAATTTCTAGCCTAAGGGCATAATTTTGCAAACGAGCAAACATAATGTTACTGTATCTCTCTCTCCCATGCATACCTATAGTGTCAGCAGTAGCTATATACTGCCTCATGCAATTCCTGCGAGTCATGTATACTTGTACTATGGCAGGGTGACATATAGTGTATACTGGGGATTTCTACATGTTATTTAATTGCTACTGATAATGTCACTGACTATAGGAACACTATACCATATCCCCAGTAGCTGCATGGTGAGCTTGGTGTAGCAATGCTATATCAAAGCCATATACTGTGAAGCCTAATGATGATACTGTTCATCTTTTTGCCCATTTCACTTCATCATTATGCGTAACTATAACGGCTTCCTTTGTGTCCTTAGAGCGCTAGCAAAGCTGTAGCTCTTGATACTCACTCTGTCCTTGTTGCTCACACAGTGACAGGGCCATGTAATTCTTCTGATCATTAAAAGTTGTAATGCATCTGTTTTGGATTTAAATTCTCCTCCCAAGTTGGTATAGCCTTCAGTAGTCTCATATATTATATGCACATCATCAATAGCTAGCTACTAGCTAAGAGCAGACTTGGTATTTGAAAGATGACTAAAAGAAGACGAAAAATAGTATGAACTGCAGCAGTGGTGGCGTACATACATGAATATACAGCTTTTGAAGAAAGTGCAAAGCCAAGGCCCATAAATAGGTATCACTGAGCTGGCTTGGTTCCGTAGGCTACAAATGTAGCTTTAACAGTGGTAGTGAGTAGCTCTACTACTCATGCATGTAGGAACAAACACAGAGTGGATTACATGTACAGTATATATACATTACTCCATGCATACATATAATAATTATATTAATTTATTATACATCAAGGTACATAATATATACATATACTACGAACAGTAAGTCCCAAAATAATGGTCCCTTTTCTCATGCATGTGGTTTTGGCTATAGCTAGCCTATATTATATATACAGAAAAATAATTTCGTTAATGAGAACAGGTGGCAAAATTGGAAAAAATTTTCTCCTGACGAAAAATTACTATGCATAAGGTGTACAAAATGAATTATGATTGTGCTACTTTGAAAATTGAAAAAGTACTCATACAGAAAATTGCGAAGAATATTGCTAATGACTGCTAAAGGTTTTACCTACATTTGTACCATGCATGGTTGTAAATTCTGACCAACCAGATTTATGAGGTTGATAAATCACTTATCAATCACTTATAAATCACTTATCAACCTTGTATTTATATACAAGGTCTGATAACTACCTCATGCAGGGCACACTAGTACGTACTAGGACTGTACTCACTATACTGCTACTACGCAATTAGTATGTACATTATATGCGTATTTACTATGGTGAGGTTGAAGGTTAATTGCCGTACACTTTTACACTCTTTTGATGACCATGCCCATTCTAATGGGCAGGAAAGAGTGTACCCCCACATAATAATCTGAGGTACCACACATAATAATAATCTTTACATATTCAGATGCAACAACCTTTTTCTTCTTCTCTGGAGGCAGACTGTCCACTCTATCTACTATTTCTAGCTTTCTTTTAACAGTTTAGAGCCTGATATTGCTAGATATAGCTACTTCTGGCTTCACTCAGCTGCAGTCATGTGGTGCCCACGTGATCTATGTTCCGTATACTATATGTGCATGTCCGTATACTAGACCGTGTTCTTGTTCTAATTAAGCGAAAGTGGAATTGGAAAGACTTCGAATTAGAAGAAGCTTCGTGGTATGCGGATTCGAATTAGGTGGACTACACTGTATAATAATTATTAAATTTTTATGCTAAAATTGTTTACTTATAATATGGTGAATGATACCGTATGGCGAATTTTCGTGGGGTGCTAATTTTCATTATTTTCGTGGCCCGGTGACTTGGCAGTCGCGAAATTTTTCCACTCACCAAAATTAATGCCTAAGGTGATATTATGGTACTATGTGAGTCACATGATGATGGGCGTAGCCACAAACATCGTGGCAGCGTGGCCAACACTTTCCAGTATAGCAAGCAACAGTAGCCAGCCGATAGCGTCTTCGACACTAATATTCTTCTATCATGCTATTTATCCAAGCCGGTCTGTAGGTATGGCTTAGTACCGTAACAAAGAAGATCGCGAGCGCGTGTATCGATTACATCATCGCTTGTGCAGCAGTGCCATGCCCCTGAACTGGTTGCTGTCACGAAATTTAAAACCACGAAAATTAATTTTGAGGGCCTTTTCGAACTTTGGCACGAAAATTAGACCCCACGAAAATTACCTGCCATACGGGTATGACATAGCGATGCATTTGATGTGAATGCATGTATACTTAAATTTCTGGCATAAATTTTTTGCAAATGAAATTAATGCAAATTACAGTTAAAACACACGGAATAAAATAAATGAGAGCAGGTGACAATTTCCACATTAATTTGGTATATACAATTAAAGTGTACAAAATGAACTGTATAATTACGAAATATGAAAAGGAATCGCACACTGAAAATTACTAAAAGTATTTCTAATGGCTTCTAAGGGTTTCATCTACATACATGAACAAAATTAATATGTATTATGTGTGCATATTATTGCATGCATGTGAATTAAGAACATACACTGCTGGGAACAAGGCACACAAGGGTAAACTCCAAAAGAACATTGGAAGAGTAGCAGCTGTGATCGATTTGAGAGCACCCTTCTATTGCAAATGCGTACGTATTTCCACTAAATACTCCAAAATTTCCCCCATTATCCATTGCTTCAAAGATTGCCCGTCCACCACGAAATCCATCATCTTCATTTGGAAATAATTTACAGCTTATTTGGTGGTGATCAGTTGCACATGGGTATACAGCTTCAACGTGAATGAATATAGTGCCCAAATTGCTTTGAAATGCATCTCGATAATTTGGACGATATGTGAGTATATTTTGACTGGTCATAGCACTTGATGGTGAAGTTGTGATCATTGTTGTACTGCCTTTCTGGTTGAAAGTAGCACCATCAAGTTTTGCAAATAATGTAGTGGTTGTTGTTGCGACAGTTACTCGGCTCAGTCTAATAACTGTAATGTGTGCATTATAGGATCATAATAATTAGTAACTACATAATTACACTGATTGTATATAGCGAGTAATTTTGGTGAATATTAACTATGGTGAGATGGCTCTCAGTTGGTATTGAATTTGCTATCTGAATGATCAGTGTTATGTTTAAAATTGATGAGTTTAATTTTGATGATCTTTACCCAACTTGCCATATCACCAATTATTTTGGAAGTCTCCTGCTATACAGTACACCACATTCTCTGTTAGTCACAGCTGACTAAGACTACATTCAGAGGAGGTTGGTCACGATTTTTGCGGAATATTATCGCACATCATATGCAATTGTATTGTTTTTGCTGACTCAGCGGGTTGACCTGGATTGCATGGGCATACATTGCAGCCTATGGCAAACACGCTCTAATTAGAATCCGTAACCAACCTCCTCTGGACTACATTCAAGTTGGTTACAATCGCCTCTATAGTCATCCCTTGAAATTAGTTCCATCACTTGTAG
This sequence comes from Cliona cf. orientalis, assembly GCA_963930775.1. NCBI lineage: Eukaryota > Metazoa > Porifera > Demospongiae > Clionaida > Clionaidae > Cliona > Cliona cf. orientalis. The sequence goes on from OZ005697.1 coordinate 8,405,637, forward strand.
CTAATGTGTTCTAATAGTCTAATAGCTACCTAACACACTCCATGGACTTTATGTACTGGAAGTTGGTCTAAATAACACAACTGGTACTCCACATTTTGCGGGTACTATCAGTACTACACACATTTCAGCAAAGCGTAGCTGATAATTTTTCTGCTTCCTGGAAGTCCTTTGATCGGGCCCACATAATAACCTAGTATATAGCTACCTATAGGCGCAGTCCAAAAACTAAATCAAGAATCCTAGATATGTTGGCTCAAATTTCTCAGAGATATCAGAAATAGCTCTATTGCGATACCTTACGCGGAGGCGTGAGCATGCATGGTAAAAATTTACTGAATACGATACTATACTGACTGAATCATAAGCCCCGTTTACAGATTAGAATCCGGATTAAACTAATCCAGCTTCTGTGTAAACACCTTAATCCACTTTTAATCTGGATTAGTTAATCCGGATTAGAATCCACGTCCTGATGTGGATTAAAAGTGGATTACATGTAAAGTAATGGGCCATGAAAATGTTAAGCACTAGTGTATAAAAAAACCAGTACAGTTCAATTTAATCTGGATCAGTGCATGTGTAAACAGGGCTATAATATAATCCTTGCTTACTTACGTGGTTGGCTTCTCAATGCGATCTGGAGTGATGAAGCATTGGCCGAATACATGTATGTGTTAAGCTGTGTTTGTAAATTGGTTACTGCTGCATTAGTTGTATTAATGAAAGCCATCTGAGAGACTACTTCTGAATTAATCGAGTATTAACTGTAGACCTCAAATTAACAACGTCTCTACCAGTTATATTGATGTGAGAGTCTATCATCCTGACCAGAGAGACAAAAGTAGTATTAGTATTGTTGATACGAGTGTCCAGAGTTGTGATCAAATTTTGCAATTGAGAAATTTCTTTACTAGTCACATTCAGGTACGTTTTCAAGTTTTCAACCTGCATATCAGTATCATTGACACGGGTGCCCAAGGTTGTGACCAAATTTCGCAATTGGAAGTTTCTTTCCTTAGTTACAGTTTCCAAGTTTTCAACTTGCATATTATTATCATTGATACGGGTGTCCAAGATTGTGATCAATTTTTTCAATTGACGAATTTCATCACTAGTCACATTCAAGTGAGTTTCCAAGTGATCATTGGACATTATTTGAATTTGTGACCTGCTAGCGAAGCCCCCTGTGCTGTAAACGGCATATGCTGCCAAGCTTAAAGATGCTAGTGTAATCAGAAGCAGAATTGCTACAAGCAAACTCAGCGCACAAAGCCATTTTTTAATTTGCTTTAGCTCATCTTTTTGCACACAGCAATCTGATGGTCCTTCAGTCACTTCAGCATTGATTACTGCTGTCCTGGTGTTCTCAGCAGCATACCACTGCGACTGTGGTTCTTCGTACTTGCTTGATCCATACTCCTGTTTATTGTCAAAATGTGTAACTGCTTCAGAATCTGTTTTATGTCCTTCTTGGTAGCCAACAATGCTTTCATACATATGTATGTTATCATCCATACTTTTAATGCTGTTTTTTGAAGCTTAATTCACACTAAAAAGGCCAAATCCTGGTAGCTTAAATAGCAAATGCTTATAGAATTGTTTTTATTCATACAAATAAAATTGCGAATTGCTAGTTTTCGTAATAGATTCGCAAACATTAAATTTAATGTGGGCTGTAGCAGTTAGCCAAAATAACCACATATCTTTAAAACAGCATAATATATACGATAGTAAAATCATTAAGATATATACACAAGTATAATGTATATAAAACCTATAGATTGCAGTGATCATAAAAAAGATATAAATCATCAAAATTAATGGTCACAATAATATAATGCCGATTATTGATCTTACTAATGTATGGGAAATACAGTTACTTACTGATTGATGCAGGATAAACAGTAAACAAGTTATTCAGGATGCTATCAAAGGATTCTACACTAACATTGCATGTATGTTTATGTCAAAGTGCAACACTCACAGCAGACATTGTTATATTATAAACATCCATAGACACCTGCGCGCACGTATAACTCTTTCAACATCTTCCTGAGGTCAGATCGATCACTAATCATTAAAGGTTGTAACTGCATCTATTTTGGATTTAAATTCTCCTCCTTGGTAGCCTTCAGTAGCCTCATATAATATTATATGCACGTCATCCATAGCTAGCTACTAGCTAAGAGCAGATCTGACTTGGGATTTGAAAGGTGACAAAAAGAAGTCGACAAATAGTATGGATTGCAGCAGTGGTGGCATACATATAATATACGGCCTTTGCAGAAAGTGCAAAGCCAAGGCCCATAAATAGGTGTGACTGAGTTGGCTTGGTTCCGTGGACTACAAATGTAGCTTTAATAGTGGTAGTGAGTAGCTCTACTACTCATGTAGGAACAAACACAGAGTGGATTACACGTTCAGTACATTATTATATTATTAATACTATACATCAAGGTACATATACTACGAACAATAAGTCCCAAATGGTTGCTTTTCTCATACCTGCATGGTCATGTGTTTCATTAGTTTTGGCTATGGCTAGCCTTAAATATGTGGGAAAATAATTTCGCTAATGAGAGCAGGTGGCAAAGTTGGATAATTTTTTTTCCTGATGAAAAATTACTATGCATGCACAAGTGTACAAAATGAATTAATATGATCATGCTACTTTGAAAATTGAAAAAGTAACTCACACAGAAAATTGCTAAGGATATTGCTAATGACTGCTAAAGGTTTTACCTACATGTACAATGTCAAGCATAAACGAATTATGTGTATTTTACTGTGAAATTAAGAGCATACACTACTGGGAACAAGGCACACAAGGGTAAATTCCAGAATATAATCGGAAGAGTAACAGCTGTAATCAATCTGAGAGCACCCTTCTATTGCAAATGCGTATGTTGTTCCACTAAATACTCCAAAACCCGCTCCATCCATTGCTTCAAAGATGGCCCGTCCACCACGAAATCCATCATCCTCGTTTGGGAATAGTGTGCAACTTATTTGCTGGTGATCAGTTGCACATGGGTATACTGCTTCAACATGAATTAATATGGTAGCCAAATTGCTTTGAAATATATCTTGATAATTTGGACGATAAGCGAGTATATTATTTCCACTGGTTATGCTTGTATTCAGGTTTGATAAAGTGCTGATCGTTGTTATATTGCCTTGTAGGTTGAATGTAGTACCATCAAGTTTTACAAATGTAGCAGTTAATGTACTAGCGGTTGATACTGTGATAGTTAAACGGCTCAATCTAATACCTTTTAATGTATGCATTGTGGGTAATAAGACATTAATTATTATGAACTAGTATTCTATGTATACCGGTACATGTGTATACCTTGCTTACTTACTTGGTTGGCTTCGTAATGCAATATGGAGGGAAGAATTAGTCGAAATAAGCTGATTTTGCAAATTGGTGACAGAGCTGCTCACAGTAGAAACATCCGAATCAATTTCATTCAATTGAGAATTGATGAAAATCCTCTGAGAAGTTATTTCTGCACTTATTGTATTGAATTGCGATTCCAAGCTACTAATGAAAGTCCTCTGAGAGGCCACTTCTGCATTAGTTGTATTTAATTGTGATTCCACGTTACTAATGAAAATCCTTTGATAGGCCACTTCTGCATTGAATTGTGATTCAAAGTTATTGATGAAGGTCTTTTGGGAGACTACTTCTGAGTTAATCGTATTCTGTCGATATTCAATGCCACTACTGCTTTTTATACTAATAAAGCAATAGGCTGCCAAGCCTAAAGATGATGCTGTTATCAGAAATAGGATTACTATGAGCAAACACAGCGCAAGGAGGCATATTTTTATTTGCTTCAGTTTATCTATTAGCACGTGGTACTCTGGTGCTCCTTCCGTGTTTTCTGCTGTTTTTATGTTGCTACCACACTGTTGTGGCTGTTGGTACTCACTTGATTCTTCTTGCCGTGGACCACATAGCGACATGTACTCTTGGCTATCATTGAAATTTGTAATCCTTTCCGTTTCGTTACGTGCACAACATTTTAGTTTTTGTCCTCCTTGGGACCCAACAACTTCATACAGATGCATATCACCCTCCATGCTTATTGTAACAGTAGTTCTGAGACTCACAAATTACTAGTCTGAAAGTAGGTTGCTTAATAAATGTTTGCTGGAAGTACCCAAATACAGTGGTATTGCACATGGCAAGTTTGTGCTGCAGTGCAGCTTGTTCATCAGAATGTTTCTGTAATGTGACTTTTCGTATTCACAGTTGCATGCACTCCATGTTACAGTTAGACATTAGTGAATTAGATATTTTGTACACACCAGTGTCCACACGTTGTTTGCATAATATACATGTATACCGGTGACAGTATACTAAGTCTTATCATAGTAAAAGAGTTTTGTCCACATGCACTCGAGTTGACATAAGCACTTTTAATTTGATTTGTGATTAAGTGAGCTGTGTGTGCAATTGATTATCTGAATGCCACCCCACTTCGCGGTGCTCATGTGCTCCTGGTGCTGTATAAAGATTATGATGACGATGATTATCCAACAAGAGTATATGCTCTTATTGACAATGATAGTGCTTTTGTCCCAAAATGTGCACAACAGTAACTCTAATTCACGAATTTTTGTTCTTATAAAATTCTTGCATGCATAATGATAATATTATGGTAATTGTTTACTTGTACTATAATTTACAGCAAATACACACTTGAGATAATCCAGAAGTGCTACCTATTTTAATTTTTTTTTGTCCATGATTCCTACATTAATGGTATAGAATGAAACTGTGAGTGTGCTGGCAATGCATGATTTGATTCTCTGTGAATACCTCGATCAAAGCAAAGATGCAATTTATTCTCTGTACTAAAGATCGCAATGATGATGATTGGCCACTAGAGTACAATTATACTGTTGTTGACAATCATCATGATTGTGCTCTTGTCCCAAAATGAGCACTACACCTTGTGTCTTACACAGTATAATGATTTTTATGCCAAAATTGTTTATTTATATGGCGAATGAATTATGACACACATTTGAATAAAGTATTAATTGTTACACTTAAATTTCTGGCATACCGTATAGCCAGAAATATTGGCGGGAATTAAATTTGGCAGTTGAGCCCTAAATCGCTAGCTGTTACAAGAATATTGGCGGATTTAAATTTGGCGGTTCAGTACGGGATCGCCGCACGTATATATGCGAGTAGGAAATTCTGACGGATTTTAATTTGGCAGTTGTAATATAGACCGCCAAATCGCCAAATTTAATTCCCGCCAAATTTTCTGGCTATACGGTAATTTTTTTGCAAATGAAATTAATGCAAATTACAGTTAAAACACACGGGATAAAGTTTGCTAATGAGAACAGGTGACAAATTGGCAAATTTCTACTGTGGTACTATGTACAATAATTAAAGTGTACAAATTAAAATGAACTGTGATCATGCAGAGTGAAAAAGGAATCACGCACTGAAAATTACTAAGAGTATATTTTTAATGGCTACTAAAGGTTTCATTTACTTGCATGAATAATAATAATAATTATGTGAGTGCATAATATTACCGTGAATTAAGAACATGCACTGCTCGGAACAAGGCACACAAGGGTAAATTCCAAAAGAACACTGGAAGAGTAGCAGCTGTAATTGATCTGAGAGCACCCTTCTATTGCAAATGCGTATGTAGTTCCATTAAATACTCTAAAATTTCTCCCATCATCCATTGCTTCAAAGATGGCCCGTCCACCACGAAATCCATCATCTTCATTTGGGAATAATTTACAACTTATTTGGTGATGATCAGTTGCACATGGGTATACAGCTTCAACATGAATGAATATAGTGCCCAAATTGCTTCGAAATTCATCTTGATAATATGGACGATAAGCGAGGATATTGTTTCCACTGGTTACATTTGTATATATTATGTTTGATGAAGTGCTGATAACTGTTCTACTGCCTTCTTGATTGAATGTAGCACCATCAAGTTTTGCAAATGTAACTTCTAATGTGGTGGTGGTTGTACGGACAGTTACTTGGCTCAGTCTAATAACTTTAATGTGTGCATTGTGAGAATATTGGAATAAATTAAATGCTAAGGATTAGTTAGATAATATGGAATAATATTATGCTGGTACTCTATGTACATGACATGTGTATACCATGTATTCTTACTTGGTTGACTTGTTATTATGATCTGGAAGGATGAATAATTGGTCAAAATACGTGTAAGCTGACTTCGTAAATTGGTGACTGAGCCATTCACAATAGAAACATCTGAATCGATTCCATTCAATTGAGAATTTAAGATAGTGATGGAACTCCTCTGAGAGGCCACTTCTGCATTAGTTGTATTAAATTGTGACTCCAAGTTATTAATAAAAATCCTGTGGGACGTTACTTCTGAGTTAATCATATTCAGTCGATATTCTAATTCATTTCCGCTCTTTGTGCTACTAAGGCAATAGGCTGCCAAGCCTAAAGATGATGCCGTTATCAGAAATAGGATTACTATTAGCAAACACATTGCACGGAGGCATATTTTGGTTTGCTTTAGTTCATCTTTTAGCATGTGGTACTCTGATGCTCCTTCCTTATTTTCTGCTGTTTTTGTGTTCCTACCACACTGTAGTGGCTGTTGGTACTCACTTGATTCTTCTTGTCTTGGACCACATAGCGACATGTATTCTTGTCTATCATTGAAACTTGTAATCCTTTCCATTTTGTTACTTGCATGTAGTTTCTATCTCTCTTCTCTGGATCCAACAACTTCATACAGATGCATGTATGTCACCCTCCATGCTTTACTGTAGTCTTGAGATTTGCAAAAATTAATGTACGAGTCTGAACAAAGGAAACCTATTCTGGCTACTTAAATGCTTGCTGGCCTATTTCCCAATTATACAGTAGTAGTCATAAAAGTGGGAATACTATTGTATTTGTGCAGTTCTTGTCATCAGTATGTTTCTGCAATGTGAATCACAGTTGCATGCACTCCATGTAACAGTTATTTATTGGTGGCGTAATACTTTGTAAACACTGCATGTTATTCTGCATACTCATAAAAAATAGTTTTATCCACATGCACTAGAGTTGACATAATTATGCACACAGTATTTGATTTGTAATTAAGCATGCTGCGTATATGTGTGCAATTGCTAAAGATCACAATGATGATGAATATCAATATAATACTCTTGTTAAAACTGATAGTGCCCTTTTCCCAAAATGTGAACTACTATAATTGCTTTTATTGTTCAAATATATGGTACACATTTGATATAGCATTTCATATACAATTTCTAGTGTGACGACCCTTTTCCTTTGTTATGATGTCATTAATAATTATTTAAACTGGTTTGTGTACCTGACTGTCCGGTTTGTCCAGTCATCGTTTTCTTACCTTATATGGTCATGTCAGCTGTCTAGTCAGTTGTTCAGTTGTTCAGTTGTTCAATTATTGTTTTCTGTTGTGTGTGCTCTCTGTATGTCTTGATTCTTGTGATTGGTGTATGGCTGAATTGAATCTTTAATAATAAAAGATCAGCTGTGAACAGGGCCGCAGCCGCGTTTCAGCGTGCGCCGTCACAATTGGCGACACCTGCCAGGATTCGAAGATCGAGTCTATGTCTGAATGAGCCAGAGAGAACTTCGAGCACTGTTAGCCGACCAGCGTAAGGACAGTTCTACACGTAAGAGAACCCGGTCGTCGACGAGATCGATTCGCGACATGAGTGAGGAAACAGACAAGATCGCTGAGTTGGAAACGAAGCTCGAGGAGGCACTAAGCACAATCAAAGAGCAGAACGTTGAACTGCAGAGAGCGAAAGAGAGTGACGTAAAGTTGCAGCAGCGATTGGACGATGCCCAGGCTGAACTGGAAACAGTAACGCTGCGTGCAGAGGTGGAGAAACTCCGTGCATTGGAGAAGGTCAGAGATGAAGAGCGTGAGAGGTCACAAGCGTGGGTGAACGACCTGAGGGAACGGTTTAAGACTGAGAAAGCAGTGTTGGAGGAGAAGATTGCCATGTTAGAGGCCAAGAGCACCTCAGAGGCAAGTACCTCCGCTACCTCAGCTCCCAGCGAGTCGTCCACCAGTGTGACTACTACAGTCTCTACCTCTACTCTATCCACCACAGTTGCGGCTACAGCCGGTGGAGCACTCTCTAGCGCCAGTTCGGCAACCTCAGCTACGTCGAGTACGACAGTCTCTTCTGCTAGTGCGAGTATGGCTGCATCAGGAGGTAGTACGACAGTTACGCACAGTACTCCAACCCTGACCTCTGTAGGAAGTGCAGAGATGATGGCGAAATTCTTTGAGACTCAGAATCAGTTGCTTGCCGCTCAGGTACAAGCTGCAAGTCTACCTCCTCTCGCCTGTTTTGATGGCAACACAGATGGGGATGACACTGACTTCCTGCAGTGGTTGGAGCGTTTCGAGGAGAGAGCTCGACTATCTAAGTGGACAGAGGAGACAAAAGTGTGCCAACTAAGGCTGCACCTCACCAAACTGGCTGAGCAAGTATTCCAGATGCTTCCTAAAGAGGACAAGTCGAGTTACACTAAAGCTGTAGATGCTTTGAAGAAGCGTTTCCGCTCTGTCGAAATCGAGGAGCTCAAGGGACTGGAGTTTCACAGGAGAGTCCAAGGGGATGAGTCAATAGAGCAACTTGGGATGGACCTGCAAAAGTTGGGTCGCAAAGCATTCCCAGCCATACAAGGCAAGGAGTTTGACCGTCTCTTGAAAGGCCGCCTCTATCAAGCTCTCCATCCCCGATGGCAACGAAAATTGAACGCTCCCCGTCCAGAAGAAACGTTTGCTCAATTATTTGAGAGAGCTCGCATGCTCGAACAACACGAGAAACAATTCACTGCCTCGGCTGCTTGTCGAACAGAGACTGCAAACAAAAAGTCCAAGCCGAACGTACCAACTGGTGGGAGTAAACCTCCCTCTACTACTGCCAATCAGAAGTTGCAGAAGCCTCAGGAGAATGTCCCAGCACCAGCAGTTTCTCCGAAATTGGTTCGTCTGTGTCATTTCTGTCATGAGCCGGGACATTTTGCCCGAAACTGCCCCCTTCGATCTAAGAACTCGAAACACGAATCGCCAGGACGATCAACGAATACATCCACCGCACGAACGTCATCCGTTGAAGTCAAAGAAACCGTGGAACAAAAGGAATTGACAGAGGAGGAGCTCGAATTCCTCCTAGCTCGATGTCGACTGCAGAAGGAGCAGCAGATGTTACAGACTGCTCCCGAAGGGAATGTGGCCTGTGTCGAAGCCACACCACCACAAAACGATAGACCTGTGATTGGCCCTTTACTCTACTGTGATTTGGATGTAGAGGGAGTGCCTGTGGTGTCTATGGTTGACTGTGGATCTCAGACCACTATAATTTCCCGTTCATTTCTGCATCAGGTCGCTAAGCGTTTGACGAGTGATGGTAAACCTCTTCCGGAGTTAAAAATGCCGACAGTCCGACTCTATGGAAAAGATGGTCCAAACGGAAGGAGTCAACTACCCATAACTGCCCAAGTGGAGCTATCCGTCACATCTGGTGGTAAGACAGTGTCTGTAACTATGTTTGTACAGCCTGATAGTGCCCAAGAATGTTTACTAGGCACAAATGCCAGCCTACCACTAGGGTTTAAGTTTGTGGATGGAAAGGGGAAGCCTCTGAGGAGTTCATCTGACCCTCAGTTTACCGAGTCCGAGTCTGAGCCTCAAGTTGCCCATGTATCTTTAATTCAAGCTTCCTCCATACCCAGTCGTAAGTGTCGGTTTCTCAAAGCCAAGGTATCAGGGGAATGTTCACCCGGAGATCAGTTTTTATTTGAGTCTAGGAGTACCCAACTCCAACCATTGGGTCTAAGTGCTATTGATTCGTTGGTAACCTTAAGTGATGAGCGAACAGTACTAATCCCTGTTCAAAACTTCCAAAAGTGTACTGTTGACCTCCCCAGTGATGTTGAGTTAGGAGTGGTAGAACCCTTCGAGGAAATCGATAAAGCTCCCGACTCTGTGCCCCCCTCTATGTGTGCAAGAGTACTCGTAGATGGGCCAGGTTACCACGAGAAAGAGCGTCCTAGTAGACTGCTTAACGTGCTTGATCTCTCAGAGAGTGATTGCAGTGATACACAGCTTGATACTCTCAAAGCTTTGCTTTCTCACCATACTGATATTTTTGAGATGGATAGTTCTGAGCTTGGTCACTCTAATGTGGTGCAACATGTGATTAACACAGGTGATAGTGCTCCAATTAAACAGCACCCCTACAGAACTCCTGTGGTCCAGAGAGAGAGAATAGCTCAGCTTATCAAGCAGATGGAAGAGCAGGGCATAGTTAAGCCTTCCTGTAGTCCCTGGGCCAGCCCAGTTGTTCTTGTCCCCAAAAAGGATGGGTCGACACGTTTTTGCGTGGATTACCGGCGCCTCAACACTGTCACGAGGAAGGATGTATATCCTCTCCCACGCATAGACGATATTTTAGACACCCTGGGACGTGCTAAGTACTTCACCACCCTCGATTTATCTGCTGGTTATTGGCAGGTGGAGCTTGACCCTGAGTCTCAAGCTAAAACAGCATTTACCTCTCACTGTGGCTTGTACGAGTTTACACGTATGCCTTTCGGTTTATGTAACGCGCCAGCCACGTTCCAGCGTCTCATGCAAGTTGTTTTGTCAGGACTGGAATGGGACTGCTGTTTCGTCTACATCGACGACATTCTTATTGCCTCGCAGTCGTTCGAAGAGCATATGCGTCACCTTCAACTAGTGTTTGAGAGACTGCGCCAGGCTGGTTTGCGTTTGAAGCCCAAAAAGTGCTTTTTCTTACGTGAGAGAGTACCCTATCTGGGATTTGTGATATCCAAGCATGGAATTCAGGTAGATCCATCGAAAACAGACAAGGTTAGGAACTTTCCTACCCCGACAGACCCTACCAGTGTGAGAAGCTTTGTCGGTCTAGCTTCGTACTATCGCCGATTTGTGCCGCATTTCGCTGCGATAGCTGCACCTCTTCACCGTTTGACCAAGAAGGATGTTAGATTTGAATGGTCAGAAGAGTGTGAGACTGCGTTTTGTCGGTTAAAGTCTCTACTGACAGAAGCACCTGTGCTAGTCTATCCTCGCTTCGGTGAAGGAGAACATTTTCTGCTTGAGACTGATGCTAGCGGCGTTGGCCTGGGTGCCGTATTGAGTCAAAAACAAGGTGATGGGAAGTACCACCCAGTAGCCTATGCGTCGAGGTCTCTACAGCCTAATGAGAAGAACTACCCAATATCTGAGCTTGAAACACTCGCGATAGTTTGGGCAGTCAAATACTTCCGTGCATATTTGCTAGGGCACCCTTGCACTGTTCTGACTGATCATGCAGCTTGTGTATCTCTCCTAAATACTCCCCGACCGTCAGCTAAACTTGCCAGATGGGCTATGGCAATACAGGAGATGGATCTGATGATTATGCACCGGTCTGGAAGATCAAACGCTGGAGCAGATGCCCTATCTAGGCATCCCTGTGACACTGTGGACGTGAATGCAGTTGTAGCTGACTCGTCAGACCCTCCAGAAACTGATCTGACAGTTGATGGTGAGCTTTTTGAACTCTCCGATGCTACTCAGCAGAAGCTGAAGGATCTCTCCAACCTGCAACAGGCTTGTGCAGAGTTGAAAGGCATGTACTTGTATCTCTCTGATGGTACATTGCCTGAGGAAGAGAAGCTAGCTCGGAAGATTGTTCTGGAGAGCCGCCATTTTGACCTTCTTGATGGCATTTTACATCACGAAAACCCTCATAGTCCAGGAAAGTGGTGTCTTGCAGTACCAGTCAGTCTGAGGTCAGCTCTCTTAGCAGACGCTCATGGTGGATTGTTTGCTGGACACCTAGGAGAGAAGCGTGTGTATGATAGGCTCCGCAGAAGCTATTGGTGGCAAGGGATGCGCAGCGACGTCCGGAAGCATTGTCGTTCTTGTCTACCCTGTGCTACCAGGAGAGGAGTTGGTCGTGCTACACATCCGCCCCTCCAGCCTATTCCTGTAGGTGGACCATTCCACTGCATTGGAGTGGATATCCTTAAGCTGCCGCTCACCTACGATGGGAACCAATATGTCCTCGTCTTTCTAGACTACCTGACAAAGTGGGTGGAGGCATTTCCCATCAAGGATCAGAAGGCTGAAACGGTTGCACGAGTGTTGGTAGAGGAAGTGATTTGTCGCCACGGAGCCCCTGAGCGATTATTATCGGATCGAGGTTCGAATTTTCTGTCTGAACTTGTTGCCGAGGTCTGCCGTCTTATGCAGATAAAGAAAATCAACACCTCTGGATACCACCCCCAGACAGACGGGTTAGTGGAACGATTCCACCGGACTTTGATTTCTATGTTATCCAGGTACGTAGAGAAGCATGCCAGGGATTGGGATCACTATCTTCCATACATGTTGTATGCCTACCGCGTCACCGCACAGGAATCCACAAGGGAGAGCCCCTTTTTCCTCCTTTACGGAAGGGATGCTAGGCAACCTTTGGAAGAAGCCCTTGACTGTCCTACCTCTGCGTACATGGTAGACTTAGACGACTATAAGTCGGAGCTTGTTCAAGGACTCACTAGTGCCTGGGACACAGCAGCTGAGTGTATCAAATCAGCTCAGAATCATCAGAAATCTGTGTATGATCGTAGCGCCAAGACTATGAAATATCGGGTAGGTGATCGGGTCATGGTTCACATGCCCCACGAGGCCACTGGAAAGACTGCTAAGCTTGCCAGACCATACTTTGGCCCCTACCGTGTGCTGAACTTGACCACTTCGAATGCGGAAGTAAGGCTCATCGATAAGCCTGACGATCCATCGATATTCGTATCGCTCGATAGGGTTCGCCCGTGTTACAGCGAGTTACCTAATCGTTCTTGGAGTGGGCATACCTCCAAGAGGAAGCGTAAGAGGAAATCCTCTACTAAGACTGTTAACGAACCTATTGTTTCAAAAGAATATACTGGTCCTATGACTAGGTCCCGTGCAAACACAAAACATTAGTTTATTGTTTTTGTTGATGAGATGATTAGTTATTATTTCTGTTAAATGATTAAGTTTATTGATTATTGTTAAAAATTATGATTTTGTGTGGTATGTAATTGAGTTTGCTTCTTATGATTATTGTGAACTGTTATTATTGTTTACTTATTAATTTTGTGGTTTTCAGTTGTTTATTACTTTATTAATTTTGTGCTGATAACGAGGACGTTACAGCTTAAGGGGGGAGAATTGTGACGACCCTTTTCCTTTGTTATGATGTCATTAATAATTATTTAAACTGGTTTGTGTACCTGACTGTCCGGTTTGTCCAGTCATCGTTTTCTTACCTTATATGGTCATGTCAGCTGTCTAGTCAGTTGTTCAGTTGTTCAGTTGTTCAATTATTGTTTTCTGTTGTGTGTGCTCTCTGTATGTCTTGATTCTTGTGATTGGTGTATGGCTGAATTGAATCTTTAATAATAAAAGATCAGCTGTGAACAGGGCCGCAGCCGCGTTTCAGCGTGCGCCGTCACACTAGGGTATACAAACGAATGAATGTGATATTACTGTACTGTATCTCTCTCTCCCTGTCTCTCCCATGCACATTTATAGTGTCAGCAGCAGCTACCAGGACTTGATGCCTCAATTCCTGCGAGCCATTCGCATGCTGTGCTCCCTCTACAAGCATTACGTTGAAGCGCTCAAGACCGAGACCCATACCACACGTCAATCTCCCACGACTCTCTCCACCCCCTCAAGCCCCTCCCCTCACTTTGCTGCCGGTTCCCATTCCCCAAGTGGAGCCAGTGTACGCAGAACTGGAAGTTTCGGTTCCATTCTCGATTCCCCAGATTTGAGTCGCGGGGGACATGGGCGTGGCTCGGGTGGTAGTGGAGGGGGTGGAGGAGGGGGCAGACTGGGGAGGCGATTCGGACATCGCCGGTCCCATTCCCAATCTACAAATCCCGATAATTCTCCAACAACAACGACTCGTGAGAACCGTTCCCAGACGCTAGCCGTCGCTCCGGCCAGTCCCACTACTCCACAACGCACTGGGAGTGGCAACTCCCATCGTGGGAAACGTTCTCGTGAAGCATCTTTCTCGATTTCTGATCCTTTTGAGCAGCTTGAGACGGTGTGGACTTCATTAGAGTCATGGTTCGACCTTCTCATGATGGAAGTGGCAAAACTACAGGCTACTGAGACTACCAGTGCTCAAGCAATGATCACTAGCAAGAAGCAAGAGATGGAGCCGCAAGTGCGTGTTCAAACGCCAGAAGAAGTACTACCCAAAGAGCCGTCTGAGTCAGAACAGAACACTAGGAAGCCTCAACTAGCTCTCCCTACCGTCCAATCGAGTCGTCTTGCAGCTGCCATCGTTAAGAGTGCTCCCATTGATCGAAGGGCAGCTTTTCTTCGACCCAGCTCAAGCTTCGACCATTCCTCTCCTTCTCTATCTAGCGAGACTAGTGGTCCTAGTGTGGCCATGGATAAGCGGAGGAGCTGGCACATGGAGCAGCTGTTCACGACGAGGTACCTGGCGTCCGGGGGCTCTCTCTCCTCTATTCCCTCCTTTCAACGAAGCTTATCATCAGAAGTTAATCTAGGTGGGTGAATGTGTACTGTATGTACATGTAGATAAAATTATGCTATAGCCTCATAAAATAACAAAGACTATAAATGTTGAAAGCAGGTGCACTGGTATTATGTGTACTTATAGCATCACTACTCAGATAGTTTACTACAAAGTGTACCTGCCTATACATTTCATTTATTTTACAAAACTCTGCCCTATCCTCTGCCAAGCATGTGTTGAAAAGCTCATGTTTTGGTAAGCATAACATAAAGGAAATCTTCTTTTTGGTCCAGTGTAAGCTACACCTGAACCTATTATGCATTGATGTTCTTATGATACTACATTGTACATATCTCTTTATTGCTGTTAAATAGTAACAGTGTCAATCTCCAATTCCTCCCAGTTGCACTATAATTTTATCCTTACCCTTGTCCTCTCCAGAGCCTTCCCCACTGGCCACTACAGCCAATGTGATGGACTCTACAACCTCTCCACCAACCAACGAGGAGAAGCAGTGTGATAATGATGGTGATGATGGTGATGGCAGTGATGAGAGAGAGGAAGAGGATAATCACAGTCTTGTTGAGGTGTATGCTGACAGGCTGTGTGCTGTCACTCATGCCTTTGCCCTCTGCTGTGCCACACTGCAGAAGAACTCTGGAAGGTAAAATCTCCAACAAAAATTAAATGAGAGTGAGGGTATCATAGTCTAAGAATTGGAATTCTCCACTAGCGTAACAAATCAGGGTTTGAGTAGTGAATTATCAAGGATTTATATGCCTCTCACGGGATTAATACATCAATTATGTTGACCGTTAATTTAACTTGTATACATATGCAATGTAGCTGTGGTCTTTATCAGCGATTCTTGGATTTTATCAACAAGTATGAATCAGTTCTAAAGCTGCTACTTGCAAGGTGAGCCGAAAATCAATGGATAATTGTGTGATATAAATTTTCTCTCTAATTATCAGGAATCCTCAGCTGATATTTGCTCACTTCCATTTCCTGTTGGAGGACATGGAGTTGTTGACTCGGTTCATGCACATTGTCCAAGCACAGCCCTTTGATGACCGGAAAGACTGGTTTTACGAGAATTTGTACAAGGGGAAGCCCCCATCCAATGAGCTGACCCTGGCCACTCAGGCTAACGTCATAGAAGTGGACAGAGGTATATAGTGCCAGGGTTTCGATTATTGTATGTTTATATATTGCGTAAAAGAATGCCTTTTGACATAAAATATACTCTTGATACACCAGGAATTATCATAATATGTGTATAATTATGTACAGAGAAAATCTTCACGACCTCTTGTGAGCGTATCTCTGACCTTTCCGTTGACTTCCTCAAGGACGGGCTGAGCATCCAGTTCATGGGAGAGGCTGGGATGGGGTCAGGGGTCAGGAGGGAGTGGTTTGAAAACCTCTCCAAGGAGATCCTCAACCCGGACTATGCCCTCTTCACACAGTCTGCCGATGGTGAGCATGACTTGTACAATTATGTATATTCTAGAAGGCCTAGAAGATATTTTTTGGGGGTGAGCCTTCATGAGCTAGCCCTACCTCATTGTATTGGCATGAGACTATTATAGTACTGAAACAGACTAGAATGGAGACATGTTTCTTTGTTTAGCATAATTCTACCTTCTAATGCCATCTACATGTATTGTACTTCCATGCTTAACATATTAATGTGTGCATTGGCTAATATGATATTGTAGGTGCAACATTTCAGCCGAACAGTTTGTCTGACGTCAATCCGGATCACCTGAGCTACTTCAGGTTTGCTGGTCGGATGATGGGGTTGGCCATCTACCACAAGCAGCTTCTCAATGTCTACTTCACAAGGTCTTTCTACAAACATATACTAGGTAAGACTAATGAATGTCACTTAAACATTTAATCTCTTGATATAGCTACACTATTACTTAGCGAAAGTGGCTGCCTTCAGTTTGGTAGGAGTGTGATGTGTAGATGGTAGTGTGGCCGAGCGGTCTAAGGCGCTGGTTTTAGGCACCAGTCATTTCGATGGCGTGGGTTCGAATCCCACCACTGCCAGCAATCTTTTTTCTCTCTTTTTATCTGCTATTACCCCAGGCACCTAGGTCCAGCTTTCAAATTGTACTAATTGGTTATGCCCCTCTCAGTAAAGTTTCTAAATGAGCCTCTAAAATGATCTTTGTCCCTATTAGATATTCCTGTGAGCTACCGTGACGTTGAGTCCATAGACCCTGAGTACGCCAACAACCTACAGTGGCTGTTGGACAATGAGATAGACTCTCTGGAGCTGGGCCTGACGTTCTCCCTGGAGACTGATGTCTTTGGAGCCACCGAGCTGATCCAGCTGAAGCCAGAGGGGAGCTCCCTAGTCGTTACCGATACCAACAAGGTACAATTCCATGTAAATTATGCATGATTATCAGTTATTCATTATGCTTGTCGCTGTCCTTTAATATCTTTATCCCTCTCCTCAGGCATAATAATAATAATAATGCATGTTATAATCTTTTCCAGCGTGAGTATGTTCAGCTTGTGACTGAGAGGCGAATGACTCAAGCCATTGGTGCCCAGATCAGCAGCTTCCTGGAGGGATTCTACGAGATCATTCCACACGAACTCATCTCTCTCTTTGATGAATATGAACTGGTCAGTCCTGCGGCATGAACTATGACATTGTGTATAGTGCTTGTGTTTCACATTTACGCAAAATAATTATTATTAGTCATTACATACTCTCTCTTTGTATGAGTAAACAGCTTGTGAATCAATGAATGTTATTCATGACCATGCGTCACTATAATAATTATTATACGATGCACTATACTTTCAGGAGCTGCTGATGTCTGGTCTTCCTGACATTGATGTGGAGGACTGGGAGAAGAACACAGAGTACTCTGGCTATGATGAAGATTCGGACATTGTCAAGGTATAATACTTGATGTTTTATGTCCATAACTATATTTTTGATTAAATTTAATTTCATTCTTCAGTGGTTTTGGGAGCTTGTTCACAGTTTTGATAGGAAAAAGCTAGCAATACTGCTCCAGTTTGCCACAGGAAGGTCAGTACTACCAGTAGTAGTACGTAGCAGCTCTAAAACATGCTAATTTGCATGGAACATGTATACTAATTAACAAAGACTATGTTGTATTAATTTTTTTAGCTCTCGTGTTCCTCTTGGAGGATTTGCCAACCTGGTTGGAGCCAGTGGACTGACCAAGTTCTCCGTTGCACGACTGGACTACTCTCCAAACAGACTACCCATGGCCAGTACCTGGTATGTGTGTCATGACTCATTTTAATTAGAAGGGTTTACCCTACGATATCTAGTAGTGTAGGATTGTTTTGATGTTGACCACCTTTTCTTTGCAGCTTCAATTTGCTCAAGTTGCCTGAGTATCCGACCAAGGAGCTGCTGAGAGAGAGACTCAATGTAGCACTAACTTGTGGTAGTGACATTATTGATTTAACATGAGATAATATTAAATACCAAGGTGTTAGAATTTGATACATGTACCCTCATATTCATTTTTTGAATTGCCACAGATCTATATATTATAATTGCGCATGCGCAGTGCATGCTACGTACCAGTACACGTGACTTGGTCAATCATTGATCTTTGGAGGTGTGGCTGCCCTGCATCATACCTGTAGCTGGAAAATGACTCTTCTAGCAAGCTTCTTGCTGTGCTCCGTGCTCTTTTATTTGGGCCAGGGGCGTCCTCAAGCTCCGGCGTGCAAATTCTCCATCCCAGCCACGAATGCCACAGGCTCCTGCGATGTCTACGATCTCTCACAGATCGCCGCGGCCGGGGCAATGACCTACGAATACGCCAACAGCACCTACACCTTTAGCCTGTGTGAGAACGTACCTTCATCTTCGGTGCCAGAAGCATGCAAAAGCGCCGGCCAGGGAGTAGCCTATCAGTACGATGAAAAGGCTAAGAAATGCTATAACATTGGAAAACTTGATTCCACCTCTGTGGTAAGAAGATCTATGCATGCACATGCATTCCTGCTATCTGGGATGCCGGGGGGTATCTATGCATTTAATTTTAATACTCAATACATTCTCTCTAGTTTCCTCTAGATCCTTCTGATAGCAGAAAGGGAATCAGAATTGTCTACAGTAATGGAGGTAGGCCTACTAGTCTATGCACAAACAAATGCTGTAAGTTTTGTTCACGCTGAACAGATAGTGGTGAAGCTGCGTCCTATCCCAGGGCTGTGATCTATGATTTTGAGTGTAGACTTCCAGAGAAGTACAGCTGGTCCAAAGGGGAGCTTGACGATGAGTGGCACACATCCATATTCGAGTTTCCCACTTACACATACATCAGTAAGCATAATTATAATTTTCTTTATTATTAGCTAAATTTTGGTGTTCAATTAACATTCTTTATCTACTATTTTTTTACGCTCACATCTGCACCATTATTATTAATTTTAGTACGTATGGAATCCCGTGTTAATTGCCCTGTCAGCAGAGAAGCTGGTGGTACCTGCTCTATGCCAAAGTTTGACAGTACATGGGGAGTAAGTGAAATAATACAATCTTTGTTACTATAGCATTGTTGGTTGAGTATTCATAGCAATGTCATAATAATTAATATTATTATGCAGAGCCTCCGTTTCAGACCCCGCCCAGGATGGTATGATGGTGCAAAGTTTGGAATCTTTTGTAAGATCTTCATCATTAACCATAATTATTGGGGGGGGGGGGGGGTGTAGTGTTTTTGTCAATAATCATGATAATTAAGAACTTTGATAATAATAATTCAAGTTTGTCACGTTCAATATGTATGTTGGTTTTTTACAGTGCACTGGGGGATTTTCAGGTAATTGCACGAAGAAAATTACAAGGACATGTAGCTATAATAATTTCCTTGTATTTTTCTTTCAGTGTGCCCGCCTTCATGACTGAATGGTACTGGAAGAGGCTGGAGGAAGGGCAAGAGGAGTTTGTAGAGTTTCATAACAGAGTGTACGGATGCTCAGGTGTACAACCAGACAAGTATCCCTGCACTGGACTTGAGTTCAAGTGAGCACTGTTACACTACATGTAGCTACTACACATATTATATTATGTAACCATGTATCAGGTATGCAGATTTTGCCCCGATGTTTAAGGCTGAAATGTTTGATCCAGACCAGTGGGCCAGTATCTTCAAGAAGGCTGGAGCTCAATGTAACCAACTCTGACTGCTACTGCATGGACGCATGTATTTTTATTGCTTTCTGCAGATGTTGTTTTGACATCCAAACATCACGAGGGTTGGTGTAATTTCCGAGGTTCCTACCACTGGAACTGGAACAGTGTGGACGCTGGTCCCAAAATGGACCTCGTTGGTAACCTTACTGCCAGTGTGAGGGCTGCAGGCCTCCACATGGGACTATACCACAGCCTCAGGGAGTGGTACAACCCTCTCTACTTGGAGGACAATGCCAACAACTGCTCTGATCCTAAGTTTCCAGATGAAGTGCTCCTGCCTACGCTGAAAGAAATTGTGAACCAATACAAGGTACACCCATAATTTCTGTAATGTTACGTTACTGTATGTATATATGTATATTATTAATGAATTCAGTATTCAGTGGAATATATCGATTGCTAGCTAATAAGATGAAACTTGTTTTATTTTACAGCCTGAAGTGCTGTGGGCTGATGGACCAGGTGACGCAAAGTGCACTCATGACTCTGTAAACTACTGGAAGGCCCCGGAGTTCCTTAGCTGGGTCTACAATGAGAGCCCCGTCAAGAATACACTAGTGGCCAACAGTCGGTGGGGGACTGGTGCTATTGGAGACTATCAGACTGGAGGAGACAGGTACGTCTTATGACAAATCTGGTGCTGATCTAGTTTTATTTTACAAGGAAAGTGGTGCATGGGGTGGCTACCTTAAATAAAGGCAGACATAAAAGTACTAGCAAAGGTTGGTGGCTAGCCTCCCCTGTCACCCTCCCCTTAATTCTGATCAGCCCCTTAAAAGATTGTCCAATACTGGTTAATAGTGATGGTTCTTTGTACAGGTTCAGTCCAGGTCACCTGCTTCCGTACAAATGGGAGAGCTGCTACACTATACAACAGCACTCATGGGGCTACGACCGCACAGAGCAAACTGACATGTTCTATAACACCACTGAGCTTCTCTACCAGCTGGTCTCCACCGTCAGCTGCAATGGGAACCTTCTGCTCAACGTAGGCCCCACTGCTGATGGAAGGATACTGCCATCCTTTGAACAGAGGCTGCTGGAGATGGGAGAATGGCTGGAGGTTAGTTAGAGTAGCATTAATAATTCTGTTAAAAACATCAAAATTATTTTCCCACACCATTTGTTCAATCTAGATTAATGGACCTGCTATCTATAACACGGTACCTTGGAAGGTTCAATATGATACGGATGAGAAGCAGATCTGGTACACCAAAGCAAATGTATAGACATACACTGTATACATTTTATGCACATGCCTTATCAGCTTTTGATTACCACAGCAACTCTCCAGAAACATAGTTTATGCCATCACTTTCAAGCTTCCTACTCCAGGTACGCATAGCACCATCAAAAATGAGTCAAATTCCATAAAAATTAAGAAGAAATTTAAAAAAAGCGTGTAACCAATCTTAATTTTAATTATATTATGAACAGGTGAAGACTTTGTTCTTCAGCAGCTTAAACCCATCGCTAACAACACTGAGATCTATCTACTGGGCTGGTCGATCAACCAGACTCTCTCCTATAGCTACAAAGAGGGCAGTGGGCTTCACATCAAGATCCCCAGCATTGCCTACGGAGTACTGAAGCACGCATGGACATTTGTACTGCTCTTTGTTGATATACCACAATAACTGCTCTCCTACTGATGCACCTTGAGTTCCTCCTGGTGTTGTATTTATTGTGTTGAGTTTCCCTGTTCTGCTAGTGCTATGGTACATGATGGGTGGGTGGAGCTAATAGGCGAGGTACTAGGTATAGTTAATTGCGTGGGCGTAGGCTAGCGTGATGGGTGGAGCTGACAAACCACGAGACAGGTTACATGTGAGTTTCTGGGAGAAAATAAAGTATGTCACTGTTGGTGAGTCTATTGCTGCTCGCAGTGCTCCCGAGCCTGGGGAGCGCTCAAGCTTCTTGTAAGTTTTCCATTCCCGCCACGAATGCTACGGGATCCTGCGATATCTACGATCTTTCAGAGATCGCTCAAGCCATGCCAACTTATGCCGATGTCAACTACAGCTATGTGTTCAGTTTGTGCCAGAATGTAGCTACAGCTTCGATTCCTTCTCCGTGCAAGAACGTCAGTGGGGCCGTAGCCTACCAATACGTGGTCAAAACTCCTGCCTGCTATCGCCTGGGAAGTGTGGACTCCGTCTATGTGGTAAAGGGTCTCCATTGAACTTGTCTCCACCCATAACCCTCTCTCTCTCTCTCTTTCTTCTCTCCTTTTAGTTTCCCTATGATCCTTCTGATAGCAAAAGAGGAATCAGGATCGCTTACGACAATGGAGGTACTGTATAAAAATCTATTATTATCGTTGTTTGAGATAATTATTATGTCCAATGATTTATAGATGGTGGTAATAGTGCTAATTATCCCAGATCTGTGATATACGACTTTATTTGCACTCCACCTGAGGAATATGGCAGAGATTTGGATGATGACTATCATACTACACTCATGGAATTTCCAACGTACACTTATACTGGTAAGCTTATTCGTGTCTTATCCTTATCTCTAAATTTAGCTACTTGCAAGCATTCTAAATCAAAATAGAGGGCTATTTCAGTGGAGGGGGTGGGGAGCCAGATTGACAGACAGTGCAGACATAATTTATAGGCTGACACAGTGAATTATTTCTTGGTTGGTACAGTGACTATGATGTCTGGTAAATTTTGTCCTGTCAGCAGAGGAGCCGGCAGTTGCTCCGTGCCCAAGTTCAATGCCACTTGGCGAGTAAGTACCGTACTTAATCTAATACCATAGGCGTAGGAACCGGGGGGGGGGGCTGAGGGGGCTGTAGCCCCCCCAATATTTTAGGAAGGGGGGCAGAGCCCCCATTGTTCTCCAGCCCAGTATTGTTACAATAAAGATTTTTAAACATTTACCAGGCCTGATTATGAGTAAATATGCCTCAATAGCTACCAAATCTATTCTACTCGACTTACAGTTAATTTTTTCACCGAGAAACTCGTGATACTACAGCCTCGATCGTGCAAAAATGGGCGTGGTTTAACATGAAGTGGGCGTGGCCGTAAAATTTTCGCGCGCGCTTCGCGCGCAATTGGATATTCAGCCCCTCCAACCTTCAGTATCTTCCTACGCCTATGAATACTACGCATGGAAAAAAATAATTCCAATTTTGAAAAATGCGCGTTTTCTGGTAAAGGTCGTCAATCGCTCCATATATAAACATTAACTACGGCATATAAAACCACTCTTACTTTGATAGTAGACAGTATAGAGTATTAGTACCATGCAACCATGTCCACAATAATTAATATTACTACCTATTCTCATAGAGTGTTCGATTTCGGCCCAGACCAAAGTGGTACGATAATGCAAAGTTTGGAATCTTCCGTGAGTAGACTGATAGCTATAGCAAATGTGCACTCATTATGTATATGTATTGCTACCTTTAGTGCACTGGGGACTATTTAGGTAAGTATACAACTAATCGTTAAGTATGGATGGTCAACCGTACGGGCTGGTTTTGTATCCAATGTTATTATTGTGCATGCATGCATGCAGTGTACCAGCTTTTAAAACAGAGTGGTACTGGAAACAGTTGGAGAGTGGCAACAAAGAGTTTGTGGAGTTTCATAACCGAGTATACGGGTGCTCTGGAGTTATGCCAGACAAGTATCCCTGCACTGGATTTGAGTTCAAGTGAGTACACAACAGTACACTACTTTTCCCTAATTTATTAATATTCTTGACTTATGGCTGGAGCATTAGCTATTAACTTTTTTATCAGGTATGCAGACTTTGCCCCGATGTTCAAGGCTGAAATGTTTGATCCAGACCAGTGGGCCAGTATCTTCAAGAAGGCTGGAGCTCAATGTATGAAGCAAGGATGGAACTTAATTGCAGGGACCAGAATAATAGTCAATTGCAAATAATGCTGTTTGTGTACTCTCTTGCAGATGTTGTTTTGACGTCGAAACATCATGAGGGTTGGTGCAATTTCCGTGGTTCCTACCACTGGAACTGGAATAGTGTGGATGCTGGTCCCAAAATGGACCTCGTTGGTAACCTTACTGCCAGTGTGAGGGCTGCAGGCCTCCACATGGGACTATATCACAGCCTCAGGGAGTGGTACAACCCTCTCTACTTGGAGGACAATGCCAACAACTGCTCTGATCCTAAGTTTCCAGATGAAGTGCTCCTGCCTACACTGATGGAGATAGTCAATCAGTATCAGGTATGTCTCTAATATCATTCTTACACAAGCCAGCCCTTCCTGAAGTAGAAGAATAATAATTTATGTTATCGTGGACTACACTAGTCTTAAATTGATGGAGGTCACTTTATACCAGACCATTAACTTTAGAAAGGTCTATAATAAAGTTTATTTTGTGCAGCCTGAGGTGCTGTGGGCTGATGGAGCTGGTGATGCTCCTTGCACTCATGACTCTGTAAGCTACTGGAAGGCCCCGGAGTTCCTCAGCTGGGTCTACAATGAGAGCCCAGTCAAGGACACACTAGTGGCTAACAGTCGGTGGGGGTCCGGTGCCATTGGAGACTATCAAACTGGAGGAGACAGGTACGGCATGTAACTAGCGTCGTTGAGCAATCACTGGGCTAAGTTCCCAAATTTTGGTATTTTGGGCCTCATACTTTCTTTAACCTGTTTTGAATGGTTTCTGGTCACCTCCCACTTGTATGCACAGACAGATAGACAGACAAATTATTATGTACAAAGGTGTTTTTTTAACCATACAGGTTCAGTCCAGGCCACATTATTCCATACAAGTGGGAGAGCTGCTACACGATCCAGCATGGTTCATGGGGCTACGACCGCACAGAGCAAATTGACATGTTCTATAACACCACTGAGCTTCTCTACCAGCTGGTCTCCACTGTCAGCTGCAATGGGAACCTTCTGCTCAACGTAGGCCCCACTGCTGATGGAAGGATACTGCCATCCTTTGAACAGAGGCTCCTAGAGATGGGAGAATGGCTGGAGGTTAGTTCACTCTGATAAAAGCAATTGTGACAAGTGTCAATTACATAGCTTATTAGCCCCGTCCCCAGTCCATTCCCGGTTTTTTATATTACTGCATGTAACTTGGAGTGGCCTGGGAGTGAGGTTAACAGATTATGGCATTGTGGTATAGTGACGTTGATGGACTCTGCACTATAACCTCATTCCCAGACATTTTCCCAGTTTTCAATATATGCCTAAGGGTGCTCACAGGCTCTTGTAGGAATAATAATATTATTATTATACTCAGCTAAGATATACAGGATATACCGTATAGCGGGAAATTTTTGAGGGAGAAAACTTTCACGAATTTCGCGATTTTTCAGCCATCCGCGAAAGTTTTCTCCACGAAATTTTAGGCATGCCACACCCATTATCCGATCAGTTTTTGCATTCCGCGAAAGTTTTCTCCGCAAAATGCTCCTTTCCTACCGATCCGCGAAAGTTTTCTCCCTTGAAAATTTCCCGCTATACGGTATTATATAATACTCGGCATGCATCTGTATTAAATTTTATAGGTGAATGGAGAGGCGATATACAACACTGTACCATGGAAGGTTCAGTATGATACAGACGAGAAGCTAATCTGGTACACCAAAGCAAACGTAAGGCTGCTTTCAAGGGGACCCTTATAGCTGCATATCGATATCACTGCCTCCTATTCTTTTGTCTCCACAGCAACTCTCCAGGAACATTGTGTATGCCATCACATTCAAGCTTCCCACTCCAGGTAAAAAAGTTGTTCCACTATGTTAAATAACATGTTGGTGGGGGGGGGGGGGTGGGGGGAGGGGTCAGTAGCGGGCTAACCAACTCCCTTTGCAATATTCCCTCAGAGGCTCCCCCCTCACAATGTATACACCTGTGAAATTGACGGTTTTTAGTACAAAATTTTCACGTACCCCCCTCCCCCCCATATTATATATTATGCCATAATGATTAATTGTGTGGTTTCTACAGGTGAAGAATTTGCCCTTCTGCAGCTGAAACCCAACAGCAACACGCAGGTCAGCCTGCTGGGCTACTCCCAGCCGAACCAGACCCTCCCCTTCCGCTACGAGGCTGGAGCTGGACTGATGATCCAGGTTCCCAACGTCACCTATGGAGTGCTGGAGCACGCATGGACCTTCAGGCTCATCTTTGTCGATGTACCTTGATCATCTTAAGCTTCTTGGCTTGCTAACTATGTGGACTATATTATGTAAACTGTTTAATTTGCCCATGTGATTGTGCGTGGGCGTTTATTTTTGTTGATGTTGAATTCATGAATTGAGTTACTGTATTGCATCATACTCTTATCAGTGGCCAGCTGGGCGTGCATGGCTAACGTATACATTTGCTGCATGTAGCGCGGGTTGTACCAAGATCGTAGTGGATTGATATTTGAGCAGCTGTCTAGCTTGCAGAAGAGGACTGTTTCATGTATATGGCCTGGCTAAGGGGCACAGATCTGTACCAAGTATTCACTGAGAGATTGAAAGACTCCAGATCGCGCGAGTATGAAGCCGTTGGATTGTTGCTCAGCGGCAAGAAGACGACGAGAGCCGAAGCCCAAGGCAACACCGCTGCCATGGAGGAAGGTAACTTTTGAAGAACTGTAAATAGGTGGTTGATTAGTCTGGAGTTCCCTAGTACAGTCCCAGGCATTCAGAAACGCCCAGAAAAGAGCAACAATATAAATTTGTATACAATTATCTGAGATAGAGAATGTCCCTCAGAGAATCTGCCCATAGATTTCAATGATACCTATCTATGATCTGCCTATTTTCTCACAGCTGCTGGTTATATGTGCTGTACTCTATGTGAACAACTTTGGTAAGTCAAGTTTGATATAGTTTAATATAGAGAAGATATTTATCGTGAAATTTATCTTACAGGTATAAACATGATCTTTCCTTTCTTGCCGTTCATGATCCATGACTTCTTCCCCTATCTCGACAAGACTGAGTTAGGTAGGTGAAAGGTCATCTGTCCCTCCCTCCCTCCTCCCTCCCTCCACCCACCCCCTCCCCCCACTCTTCTATCTTTACTCCCCATTTTAAGAGTGACCATACTGCTACATGTATCTTTCCATTCAGGCCAAAAGGCAGGCTACCTTGGCAGTGCCTATTTTGTCGGCAGCTTCACTGGTAGTCTGCTGTGGGGCTGGATATCGGACAAGATTGGTCGTCGTCCTGTTCTCCTCATGGGAATGCTAGGGACCCTGGCCACTGAGCTTCTCTTTGGCTTCAGTCAGAACTTTGCCTGGGCCATTGCTGCCAGATTTCTGTGGGGCTTGCTGAATGGCAACCTGGGAGTTGCCAAGACATACATCTCAGAGGTTAGTTACCATGATACTTGATATTATAATCTGTATGCATGATAATTCAGCCTCAGCCTATACTAGTATGGATGATAGTATTTACACCTCATTGTTTTGCGCTTTTGAAATTATTATTGACTCCATAATCTGATCTTGCCAATTTATGCATCATGAGATTGAACAATAAATTACTATGGTATCCAGGTGTGTGATGACTCCAACCAAGCCAAGGGGTTCTCAACTGTTGGGACGACTGGTGGACTGGGGAGGCTATCGGTGAGTGCATGTGCATACTCCATACTCCATTCCCCATTCCAAAACCACTCAGAACCAAGGTTCAGTACTATTCTGGAGTCTCTCTCAGTGGACAGTTACCTAAATTAGAGGGATGTCCTCTTAAAGTGCCACATAATATTATGGTTTTAAAAAATGAGCTGTTATTTTTAAGGGATGCTCATTGTTATCGTATAATATACCAAACCAAAATATTTATTATTACTTCCTACTTATTTGTACATGCACATTACTGTGTGCAAGTGTCACACGCAGGGTTCTGTGATGGGTACATGTAGTTGCTTGGCTTAGCCTGCCACTGAATATATTGATACAACATGATGATATAATGAGCATGGCCATGGCATCATAATAATTGTGTTACATGTATGTGGTAATGTGACCTGCAGGGTTCTGTGATAGGAGGCTATCTGGCTCAGCCGGCCAGTAAGTTTGGTCCACTGAAGAAGCCATTCTTCTGCAAGTATCCTTACTCTCTTCCTTGCATCGTTGGAGGAACCCTCGCCATCGTCAGCTTTATTGGTAAACCATTCTCCTACATGTACATGCACTTACTAAGTCTAACAAGTTCAATTTCGTTACAGTAGTGTTTCCAAGAGATATACATGTCCAGGATTGCCATCAGGTGTCCTGGGATGTCCTGTCGTTGGCAATCCTAGATAACCCTCCCAAGAGTTGATGTTGGGAAACTTATAATAAGCTTGTACTGTTGGTCACCACTGGATTTGAGCACAGCTGTATTGCTTAACTTGTGTATATGTATGTAGTGTTACATTTTCCAGTAATGTGCTTATATAAGCGACATCCCCTCTTTGATACATTACTGAGTGCTTTCCCTCTTTATGTATGTGCATGTATAACGTGTGTAGCTGCCTTTCTGTTCTTGGAAGAGACCCTCTACACAAAGAAGAACAAACGAAGAAAGAACAGCGGTGACAGCAGCAATAGCAGCCGAGAGGAGAGCAGCGTTGAATTATCACTGACAGGCGATCGAGTTGACTCAGCTGGTTCCATGCAATCCACCGACTCGGGAATCGAACTTCTACCCAGTGATAAAATCGATTCCGATACCGAAATGATAGATTTGTCAAACAATGACGATGATCCAAGCCCCCCAGATGGGATTATGATGGCCGAGAGTGATATTGATACAGATTCCGATTTCGAGCGAGTCAACTCGGACACCGAACTTCTAGTAACTGAACGCCGAGAAGCAAGAAAATACCAAAACTATAAATCTAGCGGACTACGCAACTGCTTCACCAAATTCCGGAAACACTGTGTCCCAGAATGCATCTTCACGGAGTGTGCTCCTTCTCAATGCTATGGCAGTGCCAGACACAGCGTGATAGACAGTTACGAAAGTATATTTGCCTGTGTACGATGCGTAAAGATCTGTAGCACCAGATTTTATTGTTGTTGTCGTCGTAACAAGTGGACTCCTCCCGGAGAGACTGGGAGTGGTGGTGGCAAGAGTGGTGGTGATGGTAGAGACAAGGTGAGGATTGTTCGTCGTTCGATCGTGGACATGCTTCGTCTTGTCGTGGATCGACGTGTGTTTCTTTCCACCCTGCTCTATGGACTGGTCGCCTTCATCGTCATCATATCCAATGAGGTAATTATGACATCGCCTGGAAATTTTTCTAGTAATAACAAATATTATTGTGAGATTTCCCTAGTTCATTTGCAACTAATAGATTTGCTATAATAGTATGTATACTACAATAATTATGGTACGGTGTGGACTGTATAACGGATCAATTCAAAATTATTTGGATTGCAATGTCATGTATGTGACTTCTCTATTGATTTCAGTTGACACCCTTAATGTTGGTGACGGATCATGATAGTGGTGGATATGACATGGATGACAGTGAGATCGGAGTTGTACTGATGGCTGCTGCTGTTCTTCAGCTAATGTTTCAGGTATATATATACATGCATGTACACTACACAGCACCTACATACATGTATTAATTTTGCTAACCTTGCGCATTAAGTTTTGAAAACTTCAAGTATATACCTTCCCCCAACTCAAACATTAATGATTGTACCTACATGTACGCAGTTTACGATATTCATTTTATCACCCCCCTCCCCCTGCCCTCATTCTCCAGTTATTAGTGTACCCTCGGATTGCCAAGCGCATTGGTTTCCGTCGCACTCTCATATGTGGCCTTCTTCTGTTTGGAGTGATGAGCGTCCTGTTCCCGTTCTCTAATCGGATCACGGGACCTATTGGTGACAGCGATGACATCATCAACCCAGACGGCTTCAACTCGACGACAAACGGCAGTATTGAGTCAGATTTCTGCGGGCACCACCTCAGTGGAGATGACTCGGATAATCTGGTAAACGAGAACTCTGTCAGCAGGATACCCATCAGAGTGTGGAGCTGGTTGGTGTTCAACCTTACCCTGTGGATCATATCGAGGTGGGAGCAATATTAATTCTGTGCATCTGGTGACAGTGTTTCATAGAGCTAGAGATGGGATGTGACACTGTTGGGATAATATTATTATTATAGTGGATCGGGAGTCATTAAATTCTGAGTAATCACACCATCTGTATGAAACACTGGTACCATGATCTAATTACATACATGTACGAGGTTAGTATGTGGCTTGTAGCAGTCACTGTAAGCATCAAGGATGTGGGATACTTTAATATGATTATGGTAGATTAGATTTAATACGAAACCATTACTGTTGTTGTTGACGGTTACTAAGCATATTAAATGAAATTTTGTTCAACTTTTGTGCATAGGGTGATGGCGTTTGTTAGCATAATGGTGCTGATCAGTAACTCCTCACTGACTGAGACCAGAGGCACTGTCAATGGCTATGGTCAGGCACTGTGTGCTATTGGTCGCAGCCTGGGACCTGTGGTTGGTGCTCCTCTCTTTGCTTGGAGTGAAAACACAGGTATACGTATGATTTACCTTCCACCCCCCCCCCCGATAAAATCTTGTTCCAGCAGAAGCTCATGGGAACCCCCCAGTTGACTTTTCCTCCTGGCCCTAAAATTACAATTTCCCCCTCCCAAAGAACCAGCAGTATTGACTTTGTACCTGTGAATTTCAATTTGTTATTGGCAACGGCAAATCTCTGAGCAGCTCATAAAATTGTTGTTATTGATACTTTGTCTCTCATTCAGGTAAAGGATGGCCACTAAACCATCACTTTGTTTTTGACCTACTGGCCGTGTGTTCGATAATCCTGGTGGTCGTCGCTCTACTGCTGCCAAAGAGCATCGAGCTGAAGAGAATAAGAGAACCCAAGAAGCCTTCGCAGCAGCAGGACAATAATATAAGAAATGATGAACAAGTGCTTCAAGTAGACGAGGAGTCTAAGGATGGCCAAGACTCAGAGAGAACGCCACAGCAGTCTTGATTATATCAATTTATGACAATGAATGAATATCTAGTGTTATCGTGAAATTATTTATTGGAAATTGCCACAGGTCATGCATAATAGCCAAAAAAAAATGTGAAATAAAAAAGGTGTGGTAATGTATGACGTAATCATTGTTTGTCTCATGCTCAGCTGTTCAACGTCAAAAGTTGCTATGCAATAAACGACATGGCGGGTTGGAAGGACACTGTGTGCTGCTGCTCTCGATCTCCGTGGCAGCGGAGGAGACGAGAATCGAGGCCTATAAAGCCGACCACAACTCCTTTGCCTTGGACCAAGGTATGATGGCGCCAGCTATGTACGTGAACCAAAGTTCAACCATTGATCTTTCTTTTTGTATAGCTTATGGTTGTTTGCAGTGTGCTCTATGCCAATCAGTTCGGTAAGTTCACTAGCAGGTATAGATATATCTAGATCTGGCTATATAAATGTTTACTACGATAGCACTTTATGGATAGTAGTAGTGTACATTCATTGTGTCCTGTGGTTTGGTTGTTGGTTAGCCTCGTCCCCATGCCCACTGACTCCCCAGGCTAGATTGTGGTCAGCCAAACCCTCCTTTCCACAATGATAAGCAGCCCAAACTGAGCTTAATTTGACCACTAAGCACCAGCTACACAATGATGGTAGTAGAAGCAAGGGCTTATCAAGCTGCTGAAGCCCTTGGTAGAAGATAGAGCCTTCTTTTCTGAATTAACCATAATGACTTATCCTGTATTGAGGCCGTGGAGAATGTATTATTGTGTTTTTGTGTGTATAGGTATCTTTATGGTCTTTCCTTTCTTGCCGTTCATGATCCACGACTTCTTCCCCTATCTCGACAAGACTGAACTAGGTGAGTTATCATAATCATATATCCTGATTCACCCTTGTATCCTAGGTAACAGGGGTGTTATAACTAAAATATTGACCTCCCTCAGGCAATTATAATCCCCTGTGAACACTATAGTGCACTGCACTAAAAATATGCCAGCCAACGACTTCCTACCATCTAAACACAAACACTAAGAAACTGACCAATCAGGATATATATCAGATGTCACATGGTAGGCACACGTATTATGGATTAATATATCCCACCTATGTATACTCTTGTACTATAACAAGTGGGGTATAACTGTGATATATTCCCTCCCTGAGGGGTACAAGGGAATATATGATCCTTAGATCCTACTTGTAACAAATACAGTGATCTGATTGGTTGAATTGCAGTATCTATCCTTCATAAAAAACCTTGTAAGCCCCATAAAAAACCTTGTAAGCTCCATAAAAAACCTGGTAAATTTTGTTTGCCTATGGCTAGTTTGTTGCTAGGCAGTTGTTTATATACAAAGCTGTTGGGCATTGTTGCTAGGATCTAAAGTAGTTAGACACTGTTTAGTCGGTTTCTACGTGATTTAGAAGACCTCAGAGCTCAGTAGAACCCTCGCTTCGCTCGGGATTCTACACAGAGCCCTTTGGTCTTCTAAATCACGTAGAAACCTCCTAAACAGTGTCTAACTATTATATATATTCCTCCCTCTGGCTATTATTTTGACCAACCAGAGCCACTGTTTTAGTTCACACAAACAGTCATGTCATCATATCTAGTACGTTTGCGTATGCACAGCACTAAGGCACCATACAACACAGTAGACATTGTTTACACAGACACGGAAACTCACGCGCACTAATTGACACTAATCAGGAACCAATTAGCTATCCCTCGATCTGACAGTTCTACCACGTGGCAAGTTCAACAGTGCAATGGCAACTGAACTGTGCTAGCTGCTAGTCCAAGTCTAGCCTGGATAGCATAAATCCATTTAGTAGCCATTGCCGGAGTTTGTTCAAGTGAACAACGAAACTATTCTAAACTTGTTTTCGAAGCTACCTGACTGTCTTCTATTCACGGAAAGCTGAAGCACTGGTTGATTCAACTAGCCATGGTTCCGCGACTCAAGCCATCCGTCATCGGCTGTTTCTTTGCTGGTTTGTTTTCTGTGCAACTCTCTTTCTGTTCAGAACTGTTGTTGCTAGGTTAGAACGGTTGTTGCTATGCATGTAGACTACGGTGCGCGTGACTTTTAGCCAATCAGGTGGGATATATAATAGTTACAGCACGGTTGCCAGGGATTTATGGCGACGTAAACCGCCCTTGTCCTCGGGCTACGCCCTCGGACTCGGGTCAGTTTACTGCCATAAATCCCTGGCCCCGTGCTATAACTATAACATAAAGCCCCTCCCCCTTGGGCTGCGCCCTCGGGGTCGTGAGCTTTATAATCCATAATACACTGCCTACCATGCGATATCTATTACATACAGCAATGTTATAAAGCAATATGAATCGGTCAAAACTGGACCTCTTGAAAATACACACACACACACACACACACACATTCCTAAAAACCTATTATTCCAACTCTCATACATTTAGGTAATAAGGCAGGCTACCTTGGCAGTGCTTACTTCATCGGCAATTTCACTGGTAGTCTGCTGTGGGGCTGGATATCGGACAAGGTTGGTCGTCGTCCTGTTCTCCTCATGGGGATGCTAGGGACCCTGGCCACTGAGCTTCTCTTTGGCTTCAGTCAGAACTTTGCCTGGGCCATTGCTGCCAGGTTTCTATGGGGCTTGCTGAACGGCAACCTGGGAGTTGCAAAGACGTGTATCTCAGAGGTACATTGTTTTGTACAATGTATGTAATTTGTACAGTTATTATATTTCATATACCGTAGTATCCCGGGCAAGCGCCCACTCCCGGGTAAGTGCCCATGTACCGCATTTCAAAGGGTCTATATAGCAGCTTCTGTACAAATGTATGGACGTTATATCCCGGGTAAGTGCCCATGTGGGCCAAAATTGCGAGGTATGTTTAAGCGCCCTTGGGCGCTTACCCGGGACACTACGGTAAACTAATTTCTTGTTATTACATGTACATTCATTTAGGTCTGTGACGACACTAACCAGGCTGGTGGTTTTGCTGCTGTAGGGACCACCACTGGAATGGCAAGAGTCTCTGTGAGTTCACATAATAATATTGTGCTCCACTCATTACATGACCAATAAATTTTTCAAAACGATCATGGCTTCGTATACACATACCAATCCAATTTGAGCTTGAATGATATTCATGAGGTGACCATGGCATAATAATATTATTGTGTGTGTTAGATTTGGCTATGTACATGTATGTGGTAATGTGGCCTACAGGGTTCTGTGATAGGAGGCTATCTGGCTCAGCCGGTCAGTAAGTTTGGTCCACTGAAGAGGCCGTTCTTCTGCAAGTATCCTTATTCTCTTCCTTGCATCGTTGGAGGAACCCTCGCCATCGTCAGCTTTATTGGTAACAAATTAAATAACATGTTTTAAGTGTTCTTTCTAGAATTTCTTATAGTGTATAGGGGGAGAGTGTGCTTTAGGAGAAGTTAGACCAAAAGATTTTAAACCCTGTACCTACATGTACTTCAAGATCAAAGATAATTGCTCACTGAAAGCCCTTATATTTAACTTTTCTATTATAGCTGCCTTTTTCCTTCTGGAAGAAACTCATCACACAAAGAAAAGGAGCATACAAAAAAGAGATGATTGTGAGGAAAACAGCAGCTCTAGCAGTGACACACGTTCTACTAATTTAGAGACGAATGACTCGTCCGGCTCTTTGCTATCAAACGACTCTGGTATTGAGCTCAAAATGAACGGTAATGATTCAGATACTGAGCTGATTGATGTAACGCAATCTGAGATTGATGACCATGATGATGAGATAGTAATGATGGAGAGTGATATTGATACTGATTCTGACTTTGAACGAACGAGCTCTGATACCGAGCTACTCATCCATGAGCGCAGAACTTCAGACACTCATTCAAATCGTTCAAAATGTTCAAACTTTGTGAAGCGTTTTGTTCCATCCTGCCTAATCAGGGAGTGTGGTCCGGTACAGTGCTATGGCAGAGTCAGAAACAGCCTAGCGGACAGCTATGGCTGTGTTAAGATGTGTATGAAGTGTTTGAAAGAGTGTGGCAAATCACACCATAGGAAACGATCATGGACACTGAGAGAGGTCAGAGATCAGAGTAAAAGGACCATCAAGAGAACGTATCAGTCCGTGTTGAACTTGATACATCTGATATTACTCGATCGTCGAGTGTTCCTCTCTACGCTGCTCTATGGTGTTTTTGCTTTCTTTACCATCATAACCATTGAGGTAAACCAATGCTGGGTATTATATTCCTCATGGATCTCATTTCAGGGGCAAAATCAGTATGCAACCATAATATTAATTATTTTTCTTCACTTAGCTGGTGCCTCTCCTGTTGGTGACAGATCATGACAGTGGTGGCTACAACATGGATGACAGTGAGATCGGAGTTGTACTGATGTCTGTGGCCGTCATACAGCTACTATGGCTGGTAACTGAAAAAAAATCCTAACTACAAGGGTGTATTTCTAGTAATGATGATATTTTGCTTTCTTTCAAAGGCATTTGTGTTTCCGCGGATAGCCAAGTGCCTGGGTTTTCGCTACACCTTTCTACTGGGAGTTCTACTCTTTGGATCAATGAGCTGCACTTTTCCGTTTGCCAACAAAATCACAGGCCCCATCGAGGATAATTTTGTGTCAGCTATGGACGCTGGACGTGGATCTGGACTCAACTCTAGTGAACTGTTTTCTAACACTAGCATTGTTGATGAGCTAGACTTCTGTGGTGACAATATGAGCAGTGCAGCATCGGCGAATCTGGTGAACGAGAACTCTGTGAAGAGGGTTCCGACTAAAGTGTGGATCACGCTCATCCTTATAGTTGGTGTCTGGCTAACATCACAGTAAGTACTATAGCCCATTTACTGTAAGTCTTTCAAATTTTGGCAATGTATATATAGTTTTAGCAGGGGACTGTCCTGTACATGCCTGATTTCTGTAGAAAGTAATAATTTTACTGTTGATTATTTTTTTAGGGTAACGGCATTCAATGGTTTGATGGTGATGATCAGTAACTCCTCATTGACTGAGACCAGAGGCACTGTCAATGGCTATGGTCAGGCACTGTGTGCTATTGGTCGTGGTCTAGGACCTGTGGTGGGGGCTACAGCCTTCGCTTGGAGCGAAAACACAGGTATTGACATGACATTAAATAACACCCTCCTGAGTTTATTTCTAGTGGTGTTTATACCCCTTCTCTTGCTTAATCTCTCTCTCTCCTTTTTCTCTCCACTCCCTTTCACCTCCCTCTCTCTCTCCTCACCTTCCTTCTCTCCCTCCCTCTCCCTCTCTTCCCGTCCGCCCTCTCATAACGATTATTATAGGTAAAGGATGGCCACTCAATCATCACTTTGTCTTTGATCTAACGGCAGTGGGTGCTGTGATAGTGATCGTCATTAGCCTATTGCTGCCTAAGAGCATCGAGATGAAGAGAAAGAGAGAACCAAGGAACTCTAAATCTTGTGAACAAAGTTTGGTTGAAGAGCCCAATAATAGTGATAGCAATCATGATCAGCAGCAGAAATCCTAGGATAGTAATTTTATTGAATCATAGTTACACTACCGCAGTCTACCATACTTCATCAGCACTATTTATTGTGGCTATTATGACTCATTAATTTTCATGCAGTGTTAGAGCAGTATCCCATATTCATGCGCATGCGCGGAAGGCAGATGCATTGAGGGGGTGTGGCTTGTGGTGAGAGGCGTGGTCGCATGATAATGGTGGGGAGGCTGAGTCGTTATTGCTGTTCCTGGAAGCAGAAGCAGGAGACGAAACCCAAGGGATATGTCACTCCTCTGCCGTGGACAAGGGTAAATCTTGTCCCTCGTAGATAATATGTTTTTAGTAAATGATAGCAATGATATGTAAAAACTCATCACTTTGCTGCAGCTGCTGGTCGTGTGTACTGTGCTTTTTGTCGACCAATTTGGTGAGTTAGTAAAGGGATCTAACTTTAATATGATGAATAGAATAAGTATCTAGACTCTTTCCTCTTCAGTTGTGAGTCTTTGTCAGACTTTTTTGTTAACCTGAGCCTGCCAGTGACCAAGTTTTCACAAAAATTAATGATCAAAATGTGAAGGGTCACTGAGGGATATTATATATGGGTTTTGGCTAAACAAGAGTAGTGGGTAGTATAGACTTACATTGCATGAAAGAAGGGATCTGATAATACAGTGGCTATTTCTAAAATACTTATAGGTATTAGTTTGGTCTTCCCTTTTCTGCCGTTTATGATTCACGACTTTTTCCCCTATTTTGACAAGACTGAACTAGGTAAGTTGCACACATAACTCTCTCTCTCTCTCCCTCTCTCTTTCTCTCTCTCCCTCCCTCCCTCTCTCTCTCTCTCCCTCTCTCTCTCTCTCTCTCTACACCTCACTATAAATATTATCAGATTCTGCATGTTATTCTCTTGTATCTATAGGTAAAAAGGCAGGCTACCTTGGCAGTGCCTATTTTGTGGGCAGCTTCACTGGTAGTCTGCTGTGGGGCTGGATATCGGACAAGATTGGTCGTCGTCCTGTTCTCCTCATGGGAATGCTAGGGACCCTGGCCACTGAGCTTCTCTTTGGTTTCAGTCAGAACTTTGCCTGGGCCATTGCTGCCAGGTTTCTATGGGGCTTGCTAAATGGCAACTTAGGAGTCGCTAAGACGTATATCTCAGAGGTTAGTCTTTTAATATAAGCTGATCAATTCAAAATCATGACTTAGATTCAATTAGCATGTATTTATCATAGATATGTGATGATACCAATCAGGCCAAAGGTTTTGCTGCAGTTGGAACATTTGATGGACTTGGCAGACTTTCGGTTAGCTATAGCCATCTGCATAGCTCTATCGATACTGCAACAAATTTAATACTCACATTTAAAAAAATTTGGTCATTTTCATAGGGCTCTATTGTAGGTGGTTACCTCGCTCAGCCTGCCAGTAAATTTGGTCCGTTAGCGGTACCATTCTTCTGCAGATATCCTTACTCTCTTCCCTGTATCGTTGGAGCAGCTTTGGCAGTCATCAGCTTTACAGGTAATAATTTTGTTGAAATATCTATAGGAGGCCCCTTATGGTTTTCTCCCTGCATACATAATTAAAATTTTTTGTTATTTGTAGTCACTTTTCTCCTTCTGGAAGAGAGCCTTCATACGAAAAAGAGAGATGGGAGAGAAGATCAAGATGGCTCAACTCATGAAAGTGATGGAACTTGGAATGCAAATCCTACCTCACTGGATTCAGCTAGTTCCTTACAGTCAGGAGACTCTGGGATTGAGCTATCGAATGACATGAGGACGATGGACTCGGATGCTAACTTACAACCTGATATGAATGATGACGAGTTGATAGTGATGGAGAGCGATATTGACACTGATTCTGATTTTGAAACTATCAGCTCCGATACCGAACTACTCCTAAAGACACAGAGAGACTCAAAGAACATAGATAGTCGTAGAGCACATTCGTATTTATCCCTGAGATTCTTCAAAAGCTCTATCTCATCTTGCCTAATCAGGGAGTGTGGTCCACAACAGTGCTATGGCAGAGTCAGAAATAGCCTAGTGGACAGCTATGGCTGTGTTGTAGTGTGTACTGAGTGTTTGAAGAGCTGTGTTAAGAGCTGTTATAAGAAACAGTGGACACCCGGAGAGGTCAAAGGTCAAGCCAAGGCAAAGCTTAGGAATGCAAAGCGCTCCATGTTGAATCTGCTTCACCTGATATTGGATAGACGAGTATTTCTTTCCACATTGCTCTATGCTTTGTTGGCTTTCTTTACCATCATGTGCAATGAGGTGAGTTCCAATACAGCTATATATATGTTCCGCACGGATGACCAACCGCTGCCCGGATGTATAACCGGATGGCCCGTTGCACAACCGGATGACCCGTTGTGCAACCGGCTGGCCAGCGCATAATTAGCGCTAGTGCCTGTGCGCACGCTCAATTTGCGTACGCAGGCTCGAGCTAGCTCGCGACTAAAGCAGAGGTATACAACAGGTCCAGTCGATCCTGTCCGGTTGTACAGCAGGCCTCATTAATTTCTGGCCAGTTGCACATCAGGATTACCTACACGCTGTCCGGTTGTACAACCGGCCCAGTCGATCCTGTCCGGTTGCACAGCAGGCCTCATTAATTACTGGCCAGTTGCACATCAGGATTACCTACACACTGTTTGGTTGTACAACCGGCCCAGTCGATCCTGTCCGGGTGCACAGCAGGCCTCATTAATTACTGGCCAGTTGCACATCAGGATTGCCTACACACTGTCCGGTAGTACAACCGGCCTAGTCGATCCTGTATATACAGCCTGAGCTAGGCCTCATTCAGTATAAAAGGCCTGTATATTATATCCCATCACAATCACTCAAATCAGCGGGGAGCAGTGCACAGCAGAGAGTCCTAATGTTGTGCACCAGGACATCGAGAAAGCTGTAATAGGGCGTCCGCGGTTGCACATCGGAATAGCCGGTTGCATAACCGGCCACAGAGGAGCTAGGGTTGATCAACAGGACGTCCCGTTGTGCAACTGGATATCCGGTTGCATAACGGGCATCCGGTTACGCAACCGGCTGGATTGGTCATCGGTGCAGAACATATATAATGTCTATAGCTAGCTTGATTCAGATCCCTAGGGTGTCCATAGACAGTATAGATGTTCCACTCATGCACTTCTATTTCAGTCATGCATGATGCTAAATATACTCTCCCTGCCAGTTGTTGATCCCCTTGCTGTTGGTGACAGATCATGACAGTGGTGGCTACAACATGGATGACAGTGAGATTGGAGTTGTACTGATGTCTACATCAATCTTTCAGTTCCTATGGCAGGTACATGTGTAGCTACCTAAATCTATAGATGATATTGTTCACCCTCTATCTTATTCTACACATCATGCTTGAATATTCTTATAGATACTCGTATTCCCACATATTGCTAAGTGCCTGGGCTACCGATATACTTTTCTATTTGGTGTCCTACTTTTTGGAGCAACGAGTATGATCTTCCCTCTCTCCAACAAAATCACTGGTCCCATTGCTGACGATGGCTTATCATCCTTGGGCTCTGCCAATGGTTCTATTTCTAGCAGTGAACTAGACTACTGTGGCAATGACTTGAATGGTGAAGATTCTTCTGTCAATGAAAACTCTGTAGTGAGAGTACCAGCCAGAGTATGGGCCACTCTCATACTCATCAATGCTGTTTGGATCATATCAAGGTTACTGTATATGCCAGCTTATTTAATTGGCTATGTGAAAATTTTGGATGATAATTTCTCTGAAAAAATCTTATCTCTACCTATACTTTTATTAACTTTTTATGTTAGCTCAGTTCAGAATCTGATTTGAGTCTATTTTGTGCACTAACGTTTAGGGTGACCTCCTTTACTAGCGTGCTAGTGCTGATCAGTAACTCCTCGTTGACTGAGACCAGAGGCACTGTCAATGGCTATGGTCAGGCACTGTGTGCTATTGGTCGTGCTCTAGGACCTGTGGTCGGTGCTCCCCTCTTTGCTTGGAGTGAAAACACAGGTGAGTGCTACTTCATTCATACCAATGGCTTATAATACTTCTCAAGAGAAAGATACTGCTGTGTACACTATGCACAATGCTATGCTACCAGCTGATGTTGTAAGATAATTATTATTAAACCACTAATAGGTGTAAGCCACACTGAAAATGAAAAGCCAGTAGGATTACAAACTCGTATAAGCCATTTCTCAGTTTCACACCATACCACGATAATAATGATGAACTCTTCCCACTCTCCATTAGGAAAAGGATGGCCTCTAAATCATCACTTTGTCTTTGATCTTCTCTGTGTGGGTGCTGTGGTTGTGGCTGTAATGAGCCTGCTACTGCCCAAAAGTATTGAAATGCAGAGAAAGAGAGAACCTGAACACATTTCTGTACAAGAGAATGCATAATCTATTATTACAATCATCATGATAACTATCCATTAATTATTAAAATTTCTAATGATCAAGTGACATTGGATGGTTGCATTGATAATAATAATATTATATTATTAAACTGTGATGAGCTAGCTGTTTAATAATAAATCAATAGCCATAAATGAATTAACTTGAGCTATTTGAGAAAAATTACTCCAACTACCACTTTCCTATCAGCAGTGGGTGCTGCACGTGATAGTGATCATCATTAGGCGTGACAAACTAAATTCACAGTTTATCGTCACAAAGATTTCGATTTTGCATGCGGGCGGGCGGTCATTTTTCATATTTCAAACCAGTAGAGAGTGCTGGATAGCTATGCTCGAACCTCGAAATCGCCGACGCCCCGCCCTCTAATTAACGCGATCGGTGGGTGGGGCTCAAAGTGCCATATGTTTACTGTATTGAATATGAAATCTGAAAAATTTTGAGAAAATCTGAAAATCCATGCGGGCGGTGACGATAAACAGCGAATTCAGTTTGCCCCGCCTTAGCCTATTTTTGCCTAAGAGCGTTGAGATGAAGAGAAAGAGAGAACCAAGGAACTCAGCTCTTGGTTGAAGAGCCCAACGTAGTGATAGAAATTATGATCAGCAGCAGAGAACACTCAAATCCTAGAATTTTTTTTATTGAATCATAGTTACACTACCGCAGTCTACCATAATAATATTATAATACTTCATTAATATTGTGGCTATTATGCCAGTCAGATGTATCCCATATTCATGCGCATGCGCGGTAGCCATTGAGGGGGCGTGGCTCGTGGTGAGAGGCGTGGTCGCATGATAATGGTGGGGAGACTGAGTCGTTGCTGTTCCTGGAAGCAGAAGCAGGAGACAAAACCCAAGGGATATGTCACTCCTCTGCCGTGGACAAGGGTAAATCTTGTCCCTCGTAGATAATATGTTTTTAGTAAATGACAGCAATGGTATGTAAAACCTCATCACTTTGCTGCAGCTGCTGGTTGTGTGTGCTGTACTTTTTGTCGACCAATTTGGTGAGTTATATGATTAGTAAATGATCTAACTTTAATAATGATGAATAGAATAAGTGCCTAGACTCTCCTCTTCAATTGTGAGTCTTTATCAGATCTTTTTCCGTATGAGAGTTAACCTGAGCCTGACAGTGACCTTTTCACAAAATTAATTATAAGGTCACTCATGGAGTCCGGCTAAATAAGAGTAGTGGGGAGTAGCTATAGACTTACGTTGCATGGAAGAAGGGATCTGATAACACAGCGGCTATTACTTATATTATAGGTATTAACTTGGTCTTCCCTTTTCTGCCGTTTATGATTCACGACTTTTTCCCCTATTTTGATAAGACTGAACTAGGTAAGTTGCACACACAACTCTCTCTCTCCCTCTCTCTTTCTCTCTCTCCCTCTCTCCCTCTCTCTCTCTCTCTCTCTCTCCCTCTCTCTCTCTCTCTACACCTTGCTATAAATATTATCAGATTCTGCATTCTGCATTCTCTTGTATCTATAGGTAAAAAGGCAGGCTACCTTGGTAGTGCCTATTTTGTGGGCAGCTTCACTGGTAGTCTGCTGTGGGGCTGGATATCGGACAAGATTGGTCGTCGTCCTGTTCTCCTCATAGGAATGCTAGGGACCCTGGCCACTGAGCTTCTCTTTGGCTTCAGTCAGAACTTTGCCTGGGCCATTGTTGCCAGATTTCTATGGGGCTTGCTGAACGGCAACTTAGGAGTCGCTAAGACGTATATCTCAGAGGTTAGTCTCTTAAGCTGATCAATTCAAAATCATGACTTAGATTCAATCAGTGTGTACTTATCATAGATATGTGATGATACCAATCAGGCCAAAGGCTTTGCTGCAGTTGGAACATCAGATGGACTTGGCAGAGTTTCGGTTAGCTATAGCTATCTGGCTAGCTACATAGATCAATACTGCAATAAATACTCAATTTTTTTTAAATTTTGGTCATTTTCATAGGGCTCTGTTGTAGGTGGTTACCTCGCTCAGCCTGCCAGTAAATTTGGTCCATTAGAGGTACCATTCTTCTGCAGATATCCTTACTCTCTTCCCTGTATAGTTGGAGCAGCTTTGGCAGTCATCAGCTTCATTGGTAATAATTTGAGTGAAATACCTATAGGAGGCCCCTATTTGTAATAATAATATGGTTTCTCCCTGTTATTTGTAGTTGCGTTTCTCCTTCTGGAAGAGAGCCTTCATACAAAGAAGAGAGATGGGAGAGAAGATCAAGATGGCTCAACTCATGAAAGTGATGGAGCTTGGAATACAAACTCTACCTCACTGGATTCAGCTAGTTCCTTACAGTCAGGAGACTCTGGGATTGAGCTGTCGAATAACATGAAAACGATGGACTCAGATGCTAACTCACAACCTGATATGAATGACGACGAATTGAT
The DNA here is from genome assembly GCA_963930775.1 of Cliona cf. orientalis. NCBI lineage: Eukaryota > Metazoa > Porifera > Demospongiae > Clionaida > Clionaidae > Cliona > Cliona cf. orientalis. The sequence goes on from OZ005697.1 coordinate 8,448,743, forward strand.
AGTGATGGAGAGCGATATTGACACTGATTCTGATTTTGAAACGATCAGCTCCGATACCGAACTACTCTTAAAGACACAGAGAGACTCAAAGAGCACAGATGGTCGTAGAGCACATTTGTATTCATCCCTGAGAATTTTCAAAAGCTCTGTCTCATCTTGCCTAATCAGGGAGTGTGGTCCGGGACAGTGCTATGGCAGAGTCAGAAATAGCCTAGCGGACAGCTATGGCTGTGTTATGATGTGTACAGAGTGTTTGAAGAGCTGTGTTAACTGCCACTATAAGAAACAGTGGACACTTGGAGAGGTCAAAGGTCAAGCCAAGGCAAAGTTCAGGAATGCAAGGCACTCCATGCTGAATCTCTTTCGCTTGATATTGGATAGACGAATATTTCTCTCCACGCTGCTCTACGCTCTGTTGGCTTTCTTTACCATCACATGCAATGAGGTGAGTTCCAATATAATTTTTACAGCTAATAATACTATCCCTCTCTAGCTTGATTCATGTCATCCATAGGGTGTCCATGGATAGTAAAGACGTTGCACTCATGCATTTCTATTTCAATCATGTGCATGATGCAATAAACTTAATTCTCTCCCTACCAGTTGATACCCCTGCTGTTAGTGACGGATCATGACAGTGGTGGCTACAACATGGACGACAGTGAGATTGGAGTTGTACTGATGTCTACATCAATCTTTCAGTTCCTATGGCAGGTACATGTGTACCTAAATCTATGACATTGTACACCCTCTATCTTATTCTATATATCGAATAGATACTTGTATTCCCACGTATTGCTAAGTGCCTTGGCTACCGATACACCTTTCTATTTGGTGTCCTACTTTTTGGAGCAACGAGTATGATCTTTCCTCTCTCCAACAAAATAACTGGTCCAATTGGTGACGATGGCTTATCATCCTTGGGCTCGGCCAACGGTTCTATTTCTAGCAGTGAACTAGACTACTGTGGAAATGACTTGAATGGTGAAGATTCTTCTGTCAATGAGAACTCTGTAGTGAGAGTACCAGCCAGAGTATGGGCCACTCTCATACTCATCAATGCTGTTTGGATCATATCAAGGTTAGTGTACATACCAGTTAATAAAAATTAATACCGGTAGGCTATGTGAAAGTTATGGTGATTCCAAAAATACTTATCTCTCCTATTAATTAAATTTTTACGATAGCTCAATTCGGATTTGAGTCTCTTTTGTGCACTAACTTTCAGGGTGACCTCCTTCACTAGTGTGATAGTGCTGATCAGTAACTCCTCGTTGACTGAGACCAGAGGCACTGTCAATGGCTATGGTCAGGCACTGTGTGCCATTGGTCGTGCTCTAGGACCTGTGGCTGGCGCTCCCCTCTTTGCTTGGAGTGAAAACACAGGTGAGTGCTATGTATACTTCATTCACACCAATGGCTAATTTTTATACTTTTCAAGAGAAAGAGGGCATGCTACAGTAACTAGGCACCTGGCACATTATAAAAAAAAATTCGTAGAAACCTCTGTGTATGCTATGTTGTATACGCAGTGCTGTACTGCCAGCTTATTTTGAGTTAAACCACTAATAGGTGTAAGCCACATCGAGAATGAAAGCCAGTAGGATTAGAAACTTGTATAAGCCATTTCTCAACTACACACCATATACCATGTACGAGGCTACATACCATGATGAATTTCTCTTCTCTCTCCATTAGGAAAAGGATGGCCACTCAATCATCACTTTGTCTTTGATCTTCTCTGTGTGGGTGCTGTGGTTGTGGCTGTGCTTAGCCTGCTACTGCCTAAGAGCATTGAGATGCAGAGAAAGAGAGAACCAGACCACACTAAGTCTTCTATACAAGAGAGTGCATAATCAATCATCTTGATAATAATAATATTATTATTATCTTTTAATAATTATTATGATTGAAAATGATAACAATAATAATATTATCCTTTAATAATTATAAAATGATAACAGTTACTACTAGTTATTTTTGACAGCTACATAATCAACAACACATGAGCTACAGAAATACAGCAGTGTTAGTTTCTAGTAGCGATTACGGACCTCCAAATTTCACCAGTTTTTCCGCGGAATCTCTCCCAGTGGGATATCAATGTTCGACTATCAGAAGGTAGCTCTCCACGAGCTCTATCCAACGGCGCTTGTAACACGATCGTAGGCAAAACCGTTACGAAGCCACGCCCACCTAAACTTTCTCCATAGAAACTTAATACATGCAAAAATGAAGCTAGCGGCGATTCCGCGCAACCGATTTGCAAGGTTAAGGCCTCGGTAGATAGCTTTTTCATTGAGCTATCTACTGCAATTTGTTTCATGAGTGTACTCCTAGCCAGAGCCGAGATATTCACGATCTACCGCAGGCCCTTGGAGGTCCGTAATCGCTATTTCTAGCTATGCTTCTGGTTTGAAGAGGACTACAGTGGACTCTCTATTAACGGACCTCTACCAAATAACGGACACTAGTACTGCTATATGTACCAACCGATATCTCCATATGTTTAATACAGTAGCAGTACCTGAATAGCGGACAACCTCCGAATTCCGGATAACGGACACAGCAGCTTGCACGAAGTAATACAGTACTATGCAAAAAACGTTCCGACTAACGGACGGCGGTGGGTGTGGCTAACCCCGCCCACGACCGTCTTACATGCAGTTCATGGCATTATTAACAATCTGTACAAAAACAATAAGACGGCAATACATGTAGACACTAAAAAACAGTAGTACTTTGTCTAGCTATAGTAATGACAACAGCCACTGCTTTACTTGCTCAAATGGCAAGTAGCTAGCCATTCGTCCACCATGACGCAATTGACACTCGTCTAGTAGATCACTTCCTTGAAACAGACTGAATAGTATAGTGCAATATAATGTCATGAAAACACTTGAGTATGTCATGAATTTCTTTATAACAATGAACTATTGGCTATAAAATTAATATTAGATGAAGCGGGGGGTTACTAAGGTAAAACACCCCAATAAAGGACATACCCCGAATAAAGGACAGAAGCCTATGTACCAAGGTGTCCGTTATTCGGAGAGTCCACTGTAATCATACATGCATGACTATAATAATAACAGTTAACAATTCAAATTTAATAATACACCTAATATGTATAGTATCTCTCAGCAAAAACTTGTTCGTTTGGTAAAACATCTTCCCTCTTTCTATTCTTGTACCACTTGAAAAGTATGCAGACCATTATGCTGTTCAGTATCAGGATGACTAGTATCAAAAGCAAGTACCAAAACTCACAACTGATGGTTTCTGTGCCCCATGATATTGATGTTGACAGCTTTGTAAATGGCTTCATTATTCCGTACCCCATCAAAACATAGAGCATTATGCAACAGTATGTAGCACCGAATAGAAGTCCTCTCATTGAGTAAGGACTTTGAGAACAGATGAATTCAAATGCACCGATGATTGAAGTGATTACTGAGATGGAATTGAATAGTTGCGCTAAGACCATCCACTGCATGTTAAAATTAGAATTGAGGATTCCACTTTGTTCCATGAATATGCATTGGATGGTTGCATTGTTGTGTTCAATATAACTGTGATGAGCTGTAAAATCAATGATCATAAAGACGATGATTTTAGCTATTTGAGAAAACATTCCAACTGCCATTTTCCACTGATAATTTTGCATGTACGGGACATAATTTCGCAGGAGAGGGTAGAAAATAAACTCATATAGGAGTATCAGGACTGTACCACTAAAGTAAAATGTCATCTCTGTAATTATTAAGGTTATCCAGCTGCTATCATGGAACCTGTCAAAGTGAAATAATGCATCATGATAGCTGTCATCTTCATGAGTTATTATAAGTTGATACTCTAAATTGTACATTGATAATATTCCACATGCCATTGCAGCAGTGATGAAAATGCAAACTAGTAATCTTAGAAATGTCTTGACATCTTCCACCTCCTCTGTTGTGAATGGTCCTCCATATTTACGTTTGCCAAAGTCAATACGAGAAGGAAGATCATCTTCACAGTAAGTGAAAGCACTTCGACATCTTGGATGTTTAGTTTTGATGGCGTATTTGATGACTTTGTAGATTGTGTTATTGGTTCTTTTAGGAAAATTCGGTCACATAAGAGTGTCAGTACAGCCATAATAGTAAGGCAAATACAGACTAGGAACTCCGGTAGCAAAGTATTGTATGCTTCTCCTAGGCATATGTATATGAATTTGATGACCAACCCACTACTGAAGTATGTGGATACATACCAGGTTATGTAGGATGTAATTTCGTCTGTAGAAGCGTCTTGAAGTTGATCAATTCCAAAGAGGACGGCATTGGCTTGGTAGCCTCCAAAGCTGAGACACATTACAATAAGCAGCAACATTGTTATGTACTTGTTAGCGCTATCATGGTAATAGCGTTCAATTGCTGGCATCTGTGATAGTACAGAGCTTGCTGTTACCAGCACCGAGGCTATCCACATGACCAAGATACTCCAGCGCATTACTTTGTACCTTGTAAGACAAACGTCAGCCAGCCAGCCTGCTATGGGCAGAGTGAGTCCCCATATTATAATGATGCAAGCATATATATGTGAAGTTGGATGAAACATATCGGGATATCCAACAAGATAGTGAAAGGTACTCGCCACCAGGCAATTCCAAACCAATATCAGAAGAGCTCCCTTATTTTTGAGTTTCCGTATTCGATAAGAAGGTTTGAAATTCATATTTCTAGTAGATCTGTTGCCTAGCTGAAGAATATCTTGCATTGATCCAGAATTGGACTCACTTTCGCTGCAAATCTCTTTTGAGTTGTTTTCCATTATTGTCAATGGAGTTAGTGCTGGGAGATTGAGCACATACTGCAATCGTACCACTGTGCTAGGATCATCTATTAATGGTTTCCTATCATAATACATGCTAAACTATCATAACAATAAACAATAGAGCTGTTAGTTAAATAAACCCAAGCTGAAAGCTTCTAATCTAAGACAAACTGGTGGAGGGTGGGGGTGCTGCTGCTTGAGCCTCAAGCTCCCGCGCACCTAAAATGTCAGCTCTATAGTTGTTACTGTTATCCAGCTGCTATCATGGAACCTGTCGAAGTGATATAATGCATCATAGCTGTCATGTTCATGAGTTGAGGTAAGTTGATACTCTAAAATGTTTAATGAAAACATTCCACATGTCATTGCAGTAGCGATGAAAATGCAAACCAGTAATCTTAGAAATGTCTTGACATCTTCCACCTCCTCTGTTGTGAATGGTCCTCCATATTTATATTTGCCAAAGTCGATACGAGAAGGAAGGTCATCTTCACAGTAAGTGAAAGCACTTCGACATCTTGGATGTTTAGTTTTGATGGCGTACTTGATGACTTTGTAAATTAACTGAAAAGGGTTTTGTGTTATTGGTTCTTTGAGAAAAATTTGGTTACACAAGAGTGTCAGTACAACCACAATAGTAAGGCAAATACAGACTAGGAACTCCGGTAGCAAACTATCGTATGCTTCTCCCAGGCATATGTATATGAATTTGATGACCAACCCACTACTGAAGTATGTGGATACATACCAGCTTATGAAGGATGTAATTTCGTCTGTAGAAGCATCTTGAAGTTGATCAATTCCAAAGAGGACGACATTGGCTTGGTAGCCTCCAAAGGCGAGAGACATTACAATAAGCAGCACCATTGTTATGCACTTCTTAGCGCTATTATGATAATAGTGTTCAACTACTGGTAACTGTGACAGTACAGAGCTTGCTGCTACCAGCACAGAGGCTATCCACATGATCAAGATACTCCAACGCATTACTTTGTACCTCTTAAGGTAAACATCAGCTAGCCAGCCTGCTATGGGAAGAGTTAGTCCCCATATAGAGCTGTAAGCACTTATATGTGAAGTTGAATGAAACATATCGGGATACGTAATGAAAGACACTAATCACCAGGCAGTTCCAAACCAATATCAGAAGAGCTCCTTTATTTTTGAGTTTCCTGATTCGATAAGAAGGTTCGAAATTCATATTCAGCCTGTTTCCAGCAATAGCAGATCTGTTGCTTAGCTGAAGAATATCTTGCATTGATCCAGAATTGGACTCTCTTTCACTGCCAACCTCTTTTGAGTTATCTTCCATTATTTTGGGTCACTGGAGTTAGTGCCAGGAGATTTAGTCCATACTGCAATCGGGCCACTGCGCTTGGATCACCTAATGGTTTCCTATATGCATACCAGTCAATAAAGTATATCTGCTAAACTACCATAACAGTAAACTTCCGGTATGCAGCTGTTAATTAAATAAGTTCAAGCTGAAAGCTTCTAATCTAAGACAAACTGGCGGAGGGTGGGGGTGCTGCTGCTTGAGCCTCCCGGCCCACCTTTTTTTCGCCAATGCTTCACAATTTGAAGAAGTTAACTTTCAATGAAGTCTGGATCAGCAGTAGTAGATCCCATTATGGCATTCGTTAGCATAATGGTGCTAATCAGTAACTCGTCACTGATTGCATGAGATCAGAAGCACTGTCAATGGCTATGGTCTATTGGTTGCAGCCTGGGACCTGTGGTGGGGGCTCCCCTCTTTGCTTGGAGTGAAAACACATACAGGTTAGTAGTTCCAGGAGTACACACCATGGCATGCCACGATAATAATGGTGAACTGCACCACTCTTTATTTGGCCTCTGAATCATCACTTTGTCTTTGATCTACTCTGTGTGGGTGTTGTGGTTGTGGCTGTAATTAGCCTACTACTGCCCAAAAGCATTGAAATGGATAATAATATTGTCCATTAAATTAATATTGATTCTAATGAGTGAAAAATGATTTAACCATTAGCTAATTATATGCACAGCTGCTACAGCAACACAACAATGTTAGTTCGGGCCTAGCTATGGGGTTTGAAGAAGATTGACTATACTATTATTAATTCTATACTATAGCTATAATAACAAATAATACAGTTCATTCCTAGCTAGTACGTATAGTATCTCTCAGCAAAAACTTGTTCATTCGGTAAAATATCTTCCCTCTTTCTATTCTTGTACCACTTGGAAAGTATGCAGACCATTATGCTGTTCAGTATCAGGATGACTAGTATCAAAAGCAAGTACCAAAACTCACAACTGATGATTCCTGTGCCCCATGATATTGATGTTGACAGCTTTGTAAACGGCTTCATTATTCCATACCCCACCAAAAAGTAGAGCATTACGCAACAGTATGTAGCACCAAATAGAAGTCCTCTCATTGAGTAAGGGCTTTGAGAACAGATGAATTCAAATGCACCCGTGACTGAAGTGATTAATGAGATGGAATTGAATAGTTGTGCTAAGACCATCCACCGCATGTTAAAACTAGAATTGAGGATTCCACTTTGTTCCATGAATATGCACTGGATGGTTGCATTATTGTGTTCAATATAACTGTGACGAGCTATTAAGTCAATTATCATAAGGACGATGATTTTAGCTATTTGAGAAAACATTCCAACTGCCATTTTCCACTGATAATTTTGCATGTATGGTACATAATTTCGCAGGAGAGGGTAGAAAATAAACTCGTATAAGAGTATCAGGACTGTGCCACTAAAATAAAACGTCGTCTCTACAGTTATTAAGGTTATCCAGCTGCTATCATGGAACCTGTCGAAGTGAAATAATCTGTCATAGCTGTCATCTTCAAGAGTTATTATTAGTTGATACTCTAAATTGTACAATGATAATGTTCCACATGCCATTGCAGCAATGATGAAAATGACAACTAGTAGTCTTAGAAATGTCTTGACATCTTCCACTTCCTCTGTTGTGAATGGTCCTCCATATTTATGTTTTCCAAAGTCGATACGAGAAGGAAGGTCATCTTCACAGTAAGTGAAAGCACTTCGATATCTTGGATGTTTAGTTTTGATGGCATACTTGATGACTTTGTAGATTAACTTAAAAGGATTTTGTGTTATTGGTTCTTTTAGAAAAATTTGGTCACACATGAGTGCCAGTACAACCATAATAGTAAGGCAAATACAAACTAGGAACTCTGGTAGCAAACTATTGTATGCTTCTCCCAGGCATATGTATATGAATTTGATGACAAAACCACTACTGAAGTATGTGGATACATACCAGATTATGAAGGATGTAATTTCGTTTGTAGAAGCATCTTGAAGTTGATCAATTCCAAAGAGGACGACATTGGCTTGGTAGCCTCCAAAGGCGAGAGACATTACAATAAGCAATAACATTGTTATGTACTTCTTAGTGCTATTATGATAATAGTGTTCAACTACTGGTAACTGTGACAGTACAGAGCTTGCTACTACCAGCACAGAGGCTATCCACATGATCAAGATACTCCAGCGTATTACTTTGTACCTCGTAAGACAAATGTCTGCCAGCCAGCCTGCTATAGGCAGAGTGAGTCCCCATATTATAATACTGTAAGCATATATAGGTGAAGTTGGATGAAACACATCGGGATACCCAATAAGATAATGAAAAGTACTTATCACCAGGCAGTTCCAAACTAATATCAGAAGAGCTCCTTTATTTTTGAGTTTCCGTATTCGATAAGAAAGTTTGAAATTCATTTTTCTAGTAGATATATGTTGCTTAGCTGAAGAATATTTTGCATTGATCCAGAATTGGACTCATTTTCACTGCCAACCTCTTCTGAGTTATCTTCCATTGTTTTGGGTCACTGAAGTTAGAGCTGGGAGATTGAGTAGCTACATAGCTACTGCAAGTGTACCACTGGGCTTGGGGTTTCCTATATATAGTCATGTGTCCATCCAATAATAATCTGCTAACTACCATAACTGTTACAGTAATAATAATATGCTTATTAAAACTTGAACAAGTTAGCTTTCAATATCCCTTGATGTTTCTCTCACAGTGAGCATCATATATATTTATCCATTAAGTAATTGATACTCAATTGGGTACCTGAGTTTCAATATCATAAACACAGACACTTCCATCCCCTATTCACAGTGGAGTCATCCACTGAGCAAGATACCCAAGCCAGTTCTTGGTACAAAGGTCACCACCGATATATAGGCGTCTGGTTGATGAGAGCGTAACTAGCAAGCTCTGGGGTTGTGGCTATATGTGCTAGCCTGAACGACTGTTAACTTATCTGGCCATGACTTCTCTTTTGAATCATCATGGCTGGTTAGCTACCTGCTGGCAAGCTACAAACAGCTCAGTACTACATAACAAGCCTGAGTATAGCAACACATAGAGCTATCCAAGCATTGTATCACTATAATATTGTATGCTCCAATATTTTAAGCTTGCTTGAACTATATTAATTCATGTAAAAAATAGATTGGCTTAATGACGTTTTCCCTTAATCAGATGAACAACCCTTCGATTAATCTCTTAGCAATAGCAGTGATGGCTTTTCTTTTGCTAGCCTACCTATCTTTTGTTGGTGGAGTGTATAAGAGCTGGGTGTGCAACATCCTTGAGATAGCATTCATACTTAATGCTGGAGTGGCTATAGTAGCTGTTCTTTATCAACCCCTTAATGGAAACCATACAGTATGTAGCACCGAATAGATGTCCTCTCATTGAGTAATTATAAGGGCTTTGAGAACAGATGAATTCAAATGCACCCGTGACTGAAGTGATTACTGAGATGGAATTGAATAGTTATGCTAAGACCATCCACCGCATATTAAAATTAGAATTGAGGATTCCACTTTGTTCCATGAATATGCATTGGATGGTTGCATTATTGTGTTCAATATAACTGTGATGAGCTATTAAATCGATGGTCATAAGAGCAATGATTTTAGATATTTGAGAAAACATTCCAATTGCCATTTTCCACTGATAATTTTGCATGTACGGTACATGATTTCGCAGGAGAGGGTAGAAAATAAACTCATATAGGAGTATCAGGACTGTACCACTGAAATAAAATGTCATCTCTATAGTTATTAAGGTTATCCAGCTGCTATCATGGAACCTGTCAAAGTGAAATAATGCGTCATGATAGCTGTCACGTTCATGAGTTATTATTAGTTGATACTCTAAATTATACAATGATAAATTTCCACATGCCATTGCAGCAGCGATGGTTGAAAATACAAACTAGTAATCTTAGAAATGTCTTGACATCTTCCACCTCCTCTGTTGTGAATGATCCTCTATATTTACGTTTGCCAAAGTCGATATGAGAAGGAAGATTGTCTTCACAGTAAGTGAAAGCACTTCGACATCTTGGATGTTTAGTTTTGATGGCGTACTTGATGACTTTGTAGATTAACTGAAAAGGATTTTTTGTTATTGGTTCTTTTAAGAAAATTTGGTCACATAAGAGTGTCAGTACAGCCGTCAGGGTTTCATCCAATGGGGGGGGGGGGGGGGGGAACAGGGGGGAAGCTTCCCCTCCAAACTCCCTAGCTCTCCCCCCCCCCCCCCCCCCCCCCCCCCCCCCCAAAATTTGACTTTAATTAAATTAAGCATCATAATATCACAATAAGTCACCAAATCACTAGTATTTGTGTTTGATCAAAAATTACCCGAAACAATCTGGAGGAATTCTCCTAAAATACGTCTCAAGGAACTTTGTGAGCTAAATATGCCCGCTCATTTATCGTGCTTCCACCCCAAATTTTTGTCGCTAGATGAAATCCTGGCCGTAATAGTAAGGAAATACAGACTAGGAACTCCGGTAGCAAACTATTGTATGCTTCTCCCAGGCATATGTATATGAATTTGATGACCAACCCACTACTAAAGTATGTGGATACATACCAGGTTATGAAGGATGAAATTTCGTCTGTAGAAGCATCTTGAAGTTGATCAATTCCAAAGAGGACAGCATTGGCTTGGTAGCCTCCAAAGTTGATACACATTACAATAAGTAGCAACATTGTTATGTACTTGTTAGCGCTATCATGATAATAGTGTTCAATTGCTGATATCTGTGATAGTATAGAGCTTGCTATTACCAGCACCGAGGCTATACACATGATCAAGATACTCAAGCTCATTATTTTGTACCTAGTAGGACAAACGTCAGCCAGCCAGCCTGCTATGGGCAGAGTGAGTCCCCATATTATAATGCTGCAAGCATATAGATGCGAAGTTGGATGAAACATATCGGGATATCCAATAAGATAGTGAAAAGTACTCGTCACCAGGCAGTTCCAAACCAATATCAGAAGAGCTCCCTTATTTTTGAGTTTCCGTATTCGATAAGAAGGTTGGAATTCATAGTTCTAGTAGATCTGTTGCTTAGCTGAAGAATGTCTTGCATTGATCCAGAATTGGACTCACTTTCACTGCTAACCACTTTTGAGTTGTCTTCCATTGTTTCGGGTCAATAGAGTTAGTGCTGGGAGATTGAGCACATACTGAAATCGTACCACTCACCTTATTAATGGTTTCCTATCATAATAGTATGCATACCATGCTAAACTATCATAACAATAAACAATAGAGCTGTTAGTTAAATAAACCCAAGCTGAAAGCTTCTAATCTAAGACAAACTGGCGGATCGAGGGTGGGGGTGCTGCTGCTTGAGCCTCGAGCTCCCGCCCACCTTTAATTTCACCTATGCTTCAACTTGAAGAAGTTACCTTTGAATTTCCATAGTCTCAGACTCTGGATCAGCAGTAGCAGAGTACACACCATACCACAATAATAATGGTGAACTCCTCCACTATTTATTTGACCTCTGAATCATCACTTTGTCTTTGCTCTTCTCTGTGTGGGTGTTGTGGTTGTGGCTGTGATTAGCCTACTACTGCCCAAGAGCATTGAAATGCAGAGAAAGAGAGAACCAGAATACACTTCAGTACAAGAAAATGCATAATCAATCATCATGATAATTATTAGCTATCCAATAATAATATTATAAGTGAAAATGATTTATCATCAACTATTAAGTTTTAATAGCTAATCACATGCACAGCTATACAGAAATACAACATTGTTATAATAGTTCCTAGCTGCGATTCTGGTTTGAAGAGCTTGAGGACTATAAATTATAATACAATTATCACATCATTCATTCCTAGCTAGTATAGTATCTCTCAGCAAAAATTTGTTCGTTTGGTAAAACATCTTCCCTCTTTCTATTCTTGTACCACTTGGAAAGTATGCAGAGCATTATGCTGTTCAGTATCAGAATGACTAGTATCAAAAGCAAGTACCAAAACTCACAACTGGTGATCTGTGTGCCCCATGATATTGATGGCTTTGTAAATGGCTTCATTATTCCGTACCCCACCAAAGAGTAGAATAGTGTACTACCGTATGAGGCGCCAAATAAAAGTCCTCTCATTGAGTAAGGGCTTTGAGAACAGATGAATTCAAGTGCACCAATGACTAAAGTGATTAATGAGATGGAATTGAATAGCCGCGTTACAATCATCCACTGCATGTTAAAACTAGAATTGAGGATTCCGCTTTGTTCAGTGAATATGCATTGGATGGTGGCATTCTTGTGTTTGATATAACTGTGACGAGCTGTTAAATCAATAGCCATAAATGAAATGACTTGAGCTATTTGAGAAAATACTCCAACTGCCACTTTCCAACGATAATTTTGCATGTATGGTACTGTTCCGCAGGAGAGGGTAGAAAATAAACTCATATAGGAGTATCAGGACTGTACCACTAAAGTAAAATGTCAGCTCTATAGTTATTACGGTTATCCAGCTGCTATCATGGAACCTGTCAAGGTGAAATAATGCGCCATGATAGCTGTCATCTTCATGAGTTACTATCAGGTGGTACTCTAACTTGTATAACGATAATGCTCCATAAGCCATTGAAGTGGCGAAGAAAATGCAAACCAGCATCCTTAGAAAGGTCTTAACATCTTCCACCTCCTCTGTTGTGAATGGTCCTCCATATTTACGTTTACCAAAGTCGATACGAGAAGGAAGGTCATCTTCACAGTAAGTGAAAGCACTTCGACATCTTGGATGTTTAGTTTTGATGGCGTACTTGATGACTTTGTAGATTAACTGAAAAGGGCTTTTTGTTATTGGTTCTTTTATAAAAATTCGATCATATAAGAGTGTCAGTACAGCCATAATAGTAAGGCAAACACAGACTAGGAACTCCGCTAGCAAACTATTGTACACTTTCCCCAGGCATATGTATATGAATTCGATGATCATCCCACTACTGAAGTATGTGAATATATACCAGCTTATGAAGGATGTAATTTCATCTGTAGAAGCATCTTGAAGTTGATCAATTCCAAAGAGGACATCATTGGCTGAATATCCTCCAAAGGCGAGAGACATTACAATAAGCAGTAACATTATTACGTACTTCTTAACGCTATTATGATAATAGTGTTCAACTACTGGTAACTGTGACAGTACAGAGCTTGCTGCTACCAGCACAGAGGCTATCCACATGATAAAGATACTCCAACGCATTACTTTGTATCTCTTAAGATAAACATCAGCCAGCCAGCCTGCTATGGGCAGAGTGAGTCCCCATATATTGCTATAAATATATGCAGTTGGATGAAACATAATGGTATAGGTAGTAAGATACTGAAAAATACTCATCACCAGGCAGTTCCAAACCAATATCAGAAGAGCGCCTTTATTTTTGAGTTTCCGTATTCGATAAGAAGGTTTGAAATTCGTCCTGTTTCTAGCAGCATTAGATCTGTTGCTTAGCTGAAGAACATCCTGCAATGATCCAACATTGGACTCACTTTCACTGCTGATATCTTTTGAGTTATCTACCATCTTTTTGGAGTGCCGAGAAATTGAGCACATAAGTACCACTGTGCTTGGATCACCTAATCATTATGGTTTTCTATTCATAATTTATACCATCAAACTATGCTAGTACATATAATATACTAGTTGTGAATTGTTGAGCTTAGTAATTGACAATGATTCAAAATTATTATCTAAGACAAACAAGGGGGTATCAAGCAACAGCTATTTTATAGTTGAATAAACTCAAGCTGAAAGCTCTCAGCTTAATCTATAAGACAAACACTCCTTCCCCCCTCTCAGTGTCTCCCTCCACTGAGGCCAGAGTGGCGCAGAGTAGGCAGAGGGTCTTACCTAGTACCAGTTAGGGACTCCAAGATGGCATTGGTGCCCTGCCAATGGAGAATCTAGTGTGCATGTATAGCTAGCTACTTGTACTATTTGTACCATGATGGTGGGCCAGGTGGACTAAAATTAAACTCAAACAGGAAGAGGGGGTAAAAATTGAGCACTACAGGTTTATTCAATTCTGAATTCTTACCTATATTGTAGCTAGTGCTTGCAATGAATGACCTTAACTAAAGCTTCTCCATGCAATCAGGAAGCATATTCGCCTATTCATAGCAATCCTCGGCTCCTAGTATGCATGCATGCACAACCTATACTCTTTATTCCCTACAATAGATCTCTCCCTGATTAATATTCAGTTGTTGCAAAGGATCCTCTCTTGTCTTGGGTCCTCAGGCATTTAATTTATAGCTATGCCCCTTTTTGATGCCTACACTGGGCCTTATAAGCACAAGCATTGTTATATTAATACTGGTCATGACGATTTCCCTTAATCAGACAAACAGCCCCCTGGTTGATCTCTTAGCAGTAGCAGTGATGGCTTTTCTTTTGTTAGGCTATACCTATCTTTTGTTATAACAGGCAAGAGAGATTCTGAAGTGAAGTTAGTGGATAGAGAAAAAATCTCGGGATCCAGCTTTCTTTTATTGGTGCTCGAGTGCATGTATAAGAGCTCGGCATGCAACATCCTTGAGACAGCATTCATATGCTGGGATGGCTTCAGTATAGCTATTCTTTATCAACCCCTTAATGGAAACCATACAGCATTAGTTACCACAGATTCAACGGGGGTCGCTTTTACTGCATTTACTGATATTGTAGTTTACCGTGATATGCAACAACTGTTTCATTAAAGAAACTGCAAGGATTACTATAGTTAAAGGAAGGATAATTGCCAAGATACGTAAAAGAGACCGCAAAAAGTTGAGGAGTCTAATACTTTTAAGACAACACAAGTCAAGTGATAAAGTATAATCATTCACACCTCAGTTGATTCAGAATTGACAATGTGTGAACCATTAATTTTAACAACTCACCACAGCTACACTGGACTAACTATAATGATATTATATAGCTATATTAAATTTTTATAATGATACGTGACAGTCATCATAATCACTCCTAGCTAGTGTAGTACTTCTCAGCAAAAACTTGTTCGTTTGGTAAAACATCTTCCCTCTTTCTATTCTTGTACCACTTTGAAAGTATGCAGATCATTATGCTGTTCAGTATCAGGATGACTAGTATCAAAAACAAGTACCAAAATTCACAACTGATGGTTTCTGTGCCCCATGATATTGATGTTGTAAATGGCTTCATTATTCCGTACCCCATCAAAAAGTAGAGCATTACGCAACAGTATGTAGCACCAAATAGAAGTCCTCTCATTGAGTAAGGGCTTTGAGAACAGATGAATTCAAATGCACCCGTGACTGAAGTGATTAATGAGATGGAATTGAATAGTTGCGCTAAGACCATCCACCACATGTTAAAATTAGAATTGAGGATTCCACTTGGATCACCTAATGGTTTCCTATATGCATACCAGTCAATAAAGTATATCTGCTAAACTACCATAAGAGTAAACTACCGGTATGCAGCTGTTAATTAAATAAGCTCAAGCTGAAAGCTTCTAATCTAAGACAAACTGGCGGAAGGTGGGGGGGCTGCTGCTTGAGCCTCCCGGTCCGCCGTTTATTTTTGGCCTATGCTTCACAATTTGAAGAAGTTAACTTTCAATGAAGTCTGGATCAGCAGTAGTAAATCCCATTATGGCATTCGTTAGCATAATGGTGCTAATCAGTAACTCGTCACTGATTGCATGAGATCAGAAGCACTGTCAATGGCTATGGTCAGGCACTGTGTGCTATTGGTCGCAGCCTGGGACCTGTGCTGGGGGCTCCCCTCTTTGTTTGGAGTGAAAACACAATGTCATGTTAGTAGTTCCAGGAGTACACACCATACCACGATAATAATGGTGAACTCCACCACTCTTTATTAAAATTAATTTTGACCTCTGAATCATCACTTTGTCTTTGCTCTTCTCTGTGTGGGTGTTGTGGTTGTGGCTGTGATTAGCCTACTACTGCCCAAGAGCATTGAAATGGATAATAATTATATTGTGCATTAATATTGATTCTAATGAGTGAAAACTGATTTAATCATTAGCTAATTATATGCACAGCTGCTACAGCAACACAACAATGTTAGTTCAGGCCTAGCTATGGGATTTGAAGAAGATTGACTATATTACTATTATGTACTATACTGGCTATAATAACAAATAATACAGTTCATTCCTAGCTAGTACGTATAGTATCTCTCAGCAAAAATTTGTTCGTTTGGTAAAACATCTTCCCTCTTTCTATTCTTGTACCACTTGGAAAGTATGAAGACCAGTATGCTATTCAGTATTAGGATGATTAGTATCAAAAGCAAGTACCAAAACTCACAACTGATGATGTCTGTGCCCCATGATATTGATGTTGACTGCTTTGTAAATGCCTGCATTATTCCATATCCCACCAACAGGTAGAGTACTGCACTACAGTATATAGCACCAAATAGAAGTCCTCTCATTGAGTAAGGGCTTTGAGAACAAACAAATTCAAATGCACCGATGACTAAAGTGATTATTGAGATGGAATCCAATAATTGTACTAAGATCATCCACTGCATGTTAAAATTAGAATTGAGTATTCCACTTTGTTCCATGAATATGCATTGGACTGCCATCATGGAATCTGTTGAAGTGAAATAATGTGTCATAGCTATCATCTTCATAACTTATGGTAAGTTGGACCTCTAAACTGTTTAATGATAACATTCCACATGTCATTGCAGTAGTGATGAAAATGCAAACCAGTATTCTTAGAAACGTCTTGACATCTTCCACCTCCTCTGTTGTGAATGGTCCTCCATATTTATGTTTGCCAAAGTCAATACGAGAAGGAAGGTCATCTTCACAGTAAGTGAAAGCACTTCGACATCTTGGATGTTTAGTTTTGATGGCGTACTTGATGACTTTGTAAATTAACTGAAAAGGGTTTTGTGTTATTGGTTCTTTGAGAAAAATTTGGTTACACAAGAGTGCCAGTACAACCATAATAGTAAGGCAAACACAGACTAGGAACTCCGGTAGCAAACTATCGTATGCTTCTCCCAGGCATATGTATATGAGTTTGATGACCAACCCACTACTGAAGTATGTGGATACATACCAGCTTATGAAGGATGTAATTTCATCTGTAGAAGCGTCTTGAAGTTGATCAATTCCAAAGAGGACGACATTGGCTTGGTAGCCTCCAAAGCTGAGAGACATTACGATAAGCAACAACATGGTTACACAATCCTTAGTATTATTATGATAATAGTGTTCAATTACTGGTAACTGTGACAGTACAGAGCTTGCTACTACCAGCACAGAGGCCATCCACATGATCAAGATACTCCAGAGTATTACTTTATACCTTTTGAAACAAACGTCAGCCAGCCAGCCTGCTATGGGCAGAGTGAGTCCCCATATAAAGCTGTAGCCATGTATATGTGAAGTTGGATGAAACACATCGGGATACATAATAAGATATTGAAGAGCACTCATTACCAGGCAATTCCAAACCAATATCAGAAGAGCACCTTTATTTTTGAATTTCCGTATTCGATAAGAAGGTTTGAAATTCATGTTTCTAGTAGATCTGTTGCTTAGCTGAAGAATATCTTGCATTGATCCAGAATTGGCCTCACTTTCACTGCCAACCTCTTTTGAGTTATCTTCCATTGTTTTGGGTCGCTGGAGTTAGAGCTGGAAGACTGAGCCCATACTACAACTGTACCACTGCACTTGGATCACCTAATGGTTTTCTATATTATGCATACCTTCCAATAAATAATCTGCTAAACTACCATAACAGTAAACAATGCAGCTGTTAGTTAAATAACCTCAAGCAAAAAGCTTCTAATCTAAGACAAACTGGCAGAGGAATAAATAGGTCGGGGGGGGGGGGGGGGGAGGGGGGTGCTGCTTGAGCTTCCTGGCCTCCTTTGTTTTATCCTATATGCTTCATAACTTGAAGAAGTTAGCTTTCAATAATCTGGATCAGCAGTGGTAGATCCTATTATGGTATTTGTTAGCATAATGGTGCTGATCAGTAACTCCTCACTGACTGAGATCAGAGGCACTGTCAATGGCTATGGTCAGGCACTGTGTGCTGTTTATTGCAGCCCGGCTGGGACCTGTGGTCGGGGCTCCTCTCTTTGCTTGGAGTGAAAACATATGCAGGTTAGTAGTTCCAGGAGTACATTACAAGGGCTCATATACAGTGTAATACATTGTGGACTTCTAAAGGAGAAAGGCATGCTACTAGCTATAGTGCTGTACTGCCAGCTGATTTTATAATCTAAAGTTTGCTAGAAGCAGATATGATTGATTGGAGTTGTATAAGCCTTTTTAACACCATACCACGATAATAATGGTGAGCCTCTCCACTCTTTATTTGGCCTCTGAATCATCACTTTGTCTTTGCTCTTCTCTGTGTGGGTGCTGTGGTTGTGGCTGTAATTAGCCTACTACTGCCCAAGAGCATTGAAATGGATAATTATTACCATTAATATTGATTCTAATAAGTGAAAAATGATTTAACCATTAGCTAATTATAATATACACAGCTGCTACAGAAACACAACAATGTTAGTTCCGGCCTAGCTATGGGGTTTGAAGAAGATTGACTATAAATATTTAATTTTAATTCTATATACTATAGCTATAATAACAAATAATAAAGTTCATTCCTAGCTAGTATGTATAGTATCTCTCAGCAAAAACTTGTTCGTTAGGTAAAACATCTTCCCTCTTTCTATTCTTGTACCACTTTGAAAGTATGCAGACCATTATGCTGTTCAGTATCAGAATGACTAGTATCAAAAGCAAGTACCAAAATTCACAACTAATGATTCCTGCGCCCCATGATATTGATGTTGAGAGCTTTGTAAACGGCTTCATTATTCCGTACCCCACCAAAAAGTAGAGCATTACGCAACAGTATGTAGCACCGAATAGAAGTCCTCTCATTGAGTAAGGGCTTTGAGAACAGATGAATTCAAACGCACCAGTAATTGAAGTGATTGATGAGATGGAATTGAATACTCGCACTAAGATCATCCACTGCATGTTAAAATTAGAATTGAGGATTCCACTTTGTTCCATGAATATGCATTGGATGGTTACATTAATATTGTTGTGTTTGATGTAATTGTGATGAGCTGTTAAATCAATGGTCATAAGAGCAATGATTCTAGCTATTTGAGAAACTATTCCAACTGCCACTTTCCACTGGTAATTTTGCATGTATGGTACATAATTTCGCAGGAGAGGGTAGAAAATAAACTCGTATAGGAGTATCAGTACTGTACCACTAAAGTAAAATGTCAGCTCTATAATTATTACTGTTATCCAGCTGCTATCATGGAATCTGTCAAAGTGAAATAATGCGTCATAGCTGTCATCTTCATGAGTTATTATTAATTGAAACTTTAAACTGTACAATGATAATGCTCCACAAGCCATTGCACTAGCGATGAAAATGACAACCAGCATCCTTAGAAATGTCTTGACATCTTCCACCTCCTCTGTTGTGAATGGTCCTCCATATTTACGTTTTCCAAAGTCGATACGAGAAGGAAGATCATCTTCACAGTAAGTGAAAGCACTTCGACATCTTGGATGTTTAGTTTTGATGGCGTACTTGATGACTTTGTAGATTAACTGAAAAGGGTTTTGTGTTATTGGTTCTTTAAGAAAAATTTGGTCACACGAGAGTGTCAGTACAGCCATAATGGTAAGGCAAATACAGACTAGGAACTCTGGTAGCAAACTATTGTATGCTTCTCCTAGGCATATGTATATGAATTTGATGACCAACCCACTACTGAAGTATGTGAATACATACCAGCTTATGAAAGATGTAATTTCGTCTGTAGAAGCATCTTGAAGTTGATCAATTCCAAAGAGGACAGCATTGGCTTGGTAGCCTCCAAAGGCGAGAGTCATTACAATAAGCAGCAACATTGTTATGTACTTGTTAGCGCTATCATGATAATAGCGTTCAATTGCTGATATTTGTGATAGTACAGAGGTTGTTGCTACCAGCACAGAGGCTATCCACATGATCAAGATACTCCAGCGCATTATTTTGTACCTTGTAAAACAAACATCAGCCAGCCAGCCTGCTATGGGCAGAGTGAGTCCCCATATTATAATGCTGCAAGCATAATATAATACATGTGAAGTTGGATGAAACATCTCGGGATTCACAATAAGATAGTGAAAAGTACTTATCACCAGGCAGTTCCAAACCAATATCAGAAGAGCTCCTTTATTTTTGAGTTTCCGTATTCGATAAGAAGGTTTGAAATTCATGTTTCTAGTAGATCTGTTGCTTAGCTGAAGAATATCTTGCATTGATCCAGAATTGGACTCACTTTCGCTGCCAACCTCTTTTGAGTTATCTTCCATTGTTTTGGGTCACTGAAGTTAGAGCTGGGAGATTGTCAGAGCACATACTACAACCGTACCACTGTGTTTGGATCATCTAATGGTTTTCTATATATGCATACCATCCAATAAATAATCTGCTAAACTACCATAACAGTAAACAATGCAGCTGTTAGTTAAATAACCTCAAGCTGAAAGCCTAAGACAAACTGGCAGGGGGGAGGGTGCTGCTTGAGCCTCCTGGCCCACCTTTATTTTTATCTATACTTCAAATTGAAGAAGTTATCTTTCAATAGTCTGAATCAGCAGTAGTATAGACCCTATTGTCACAGTGGTATTTGTAAGGTTTGTTAGTTCCTATAGCGACCGAGCTGCACGCTTAGTTAGGTGGCGATCTCAGCATAAAGATATTATTATTGAGACTCAAGATATGGCAATGCCAGATTGATACATACATACAGTACATACATATGAGAAACACAAAACAAAGAGTCCGTATGCGCAAGGGCGCTAAAGACAATGGGGCCGGTTGCGCTAAGGCGCAATGCCCTAATGACAGGAAATAATAGTTAATACATGCATGATACAATAATCATTAATAACATGATACCAGGAAGTAAATAATTATTACAATTCCTCCCTCTTAAATGAACACAAATCATTAAAACAAAACTTAACTGTTCAGTTCAATAAGTACGGTAATCACCATACCTCGTAGGAGGTTGTCTAGATCGACTAGAACGTCGTATCTCAGGAGGTGCAGATTGCTCCTGTTCAGGTTCAGTGTTGTGTGCACCATTAGCAGTCAAGTCCAGATTCGGTTCTGGCTCAGGATCAGGAGATAGTGTTTCACTTTCAGGAAGAGTATCTCTACTCCCTGTCTCTGCACTCGGAACAGTCTCAGTAGGCGAAACTACAGTTGGATACTCAACTGGATCACACTCTTCTGGTCCATTACTCTCAGTACGAGCAGTTTCAGCTGGCCTTACTCGAGTCATCAACTGATCCGTGTGTTTCCTAACTCTCCGGCCATCTGTCAATAACACAGTGTACAAGGTGGATCCCTGCTTCTCCACAATTTCTCCAGGTAACCACATTGGACCAGGACTGTAGTTTCTTGCATACACTAGATCTCCAACATTAAATTCTCTCGACTTTGTTCGAACATCGTGCCCCTTGGCTTGTCGAAGTTGAGCATCACGTGCTTTCTTGCTCATATCGGGATGTAAATGATCGAATTGTGTTCGCAGACGACGACCAAACATGAGTTCAGCGGGAGAGATGCCTGTACTACTTTGAGGCGTCATTCTGTACTTAAAAAGAAAGCGAGCCAACTTAGTGTCAATTGAGCCATCTTTTAGCTTCTTCATTCCCTCCTTGAACGACTGAACTGCCCGCTCTGCGAGGCCATTTGAGGCGGGGTGATATGGAGGGGTTCGGACATGTCTCACTCCGTTGCGCTTCAGAAATTCTGAAAATTCCTCGGACGTGAAGTTGGCTGCGTTATCGGAAACAATCACCTCAGGCAGGCCTAGTGTCGCAAACGTGGTTCTGAGTAAACCGATAGTAGCAGTAGATGAGCTAGAGGCTGTCTTGTGGACCTCCATCCACTTCGAATGGGCATCAATGATCACCAGAAACATCTTCCCCATGAATGGCCCCGCGTAATCTATGTGCACCCTTGACCACGGCTTGTTGGGCCAGGACCACGCATGCATCGGTGCTGCTGGTGGGGATTTCCTATTGACTTGACATGTCTCACAAGACTTAACACACTTTTCAAGCTGCTCATCGATACCTGGCCACCAGACATAACCCCTAGCAAGCCCTTTCATGCGGCTGATACCCGGGTGAGCTTCGTGAAGCATTTTCAAAACTCTGGGTCTCCCTTTTTGAGGCACAATTACCCTACTCCCCCACAATACACACCCATCTTCTACACTTAGCTCATACCTCCTCCTTGAAAATGGTTTGAGCTCTTCTTCCTCACTCGGGGTGGGGTCGGGCCATCCTGAAAGAATCCATCTCTTAACTTTCGACAACAACGGATCCTGATCGGTCCATGTTCGGATCTGTGCACTTGACACCGGCGAAGAGTCAAGGTACTCCATTAAGTGCACGACTTCGGGAGGTCTCGGTGGTTCCTTCTTTGATCCTGGTGCAGGGAGCCGACTCAATGCATCCGCGTTCGAATTTTCTTTGCCAGGTTTGTACTGAATCGTGTAGCTATAGGCACTCAAGATCAATGCCCAGCGTTGGATCCTGCCCGATGCGAGAGTAGGAATAGCTCGAGTCTCCTTAAAGATGTGTGTTAGGGGCTTGTGGTCGGTTTTCAACACAAACTGTCGACCGTAGAGGTACGAATGGTACTTTTTGACTCCGAAAACAATCGCGAGAGCCTCCTTGTCCAACTGTGAGTACTTCAGCTCAGTAGCTGTCAGTGTACGAGATGCAAATCCCACAGGTCTTTCCTCTCCATTCGGCATCTTGTGGGATAACACCGCTCCCAACCCATACGGAGACGCATCGCAAGATAGAATGAGAGGTAGGCTGGGGTCGAAATGAACCAGTACGCGAGACGACTGTAGCAACTTTTTCACTGCTTGGAAGGCTTCCTCTTCGTTGGCACCCCATGACCACTTCTTTTTCTTTTGCAGCAATGCATACAAGGGTGAGAGTGTGTTTGCAAGGTCTGGGAGAAACTTTCCGTAATAATTTACGAGTCCCAGGAAGGATCTCAACTCTGAAACGTCTCGAGGAGCAGGAGCCTTCACAATCCCTGCAATCTTGGAATCTGATGTGCGTAGGCCTTCAGCGTTGATCACGTGGCCTAGATAGTCCACTGCTGAGAGTAGGTAAGCACACTTCTTTTTCTTTAATCGCATCCCCGCTTCAGCTAGTCGGCGGATAACTTCATCGAGATGCTCCAGGTGCTCTTCATCGGTACGACCCGAGATTAAAATGTCGTCTATATAGACGCAGACACCTTGGATGCCTTGGAGCAGGTTTTCCATCGTCCTCTGAAAAATTGAGGGGGCTGACGCCACTCCGAACGGTAATCGGTTGTAACGGAATAATCCTTTGTGGGTGCTGATTGTGACGTACTGTCGAGACTCGTCGTCCAACTCGATTTGCTGATAAGCATGGGAAAGGTCAAGCGTCGTAAATCGCTTGCCTCCTGCCAATGAGGCAAACAGATCGTCGATGAGCGGAAGAGGATACTTGTCAAGTTTGGCCACCCTGTTAACGGTAACTTTATAATCACCGCAGATTCTGACACTTCCGTCGCTCTTGATGACAGGGACAATCGGAGCCGCCCACTCCGAAAACTGCACGGGCTCTATGATGCCTTGTGCTTGGAGCCGATCCAACTCTGTCTCAATTTTCTCCCTTAGCGCCAGGGGAACTGATCTCGCTTTGTGGTACAAGGGTGTGGCCTTCGGATCAACGTGAATTTTCGCCTTGAGCCCTTTTACTGTCCCCAAGTCGTCCTTGAAGACATCGGGATACTTGTCGAGTACCGTCTGTAACGTGCGACCAGTCCTGACGGAGAATATTTGCTGCCAGTCCAATCGTAGCTTGGCTAGCCAGTTTCGGCCAAGTAGACATGGTCCCGTACCCTTCGTCACGATCAAAGGTAGGGTAGCAACCTGCTGATTGTGCTCCACTGTCACTTCTGTGGAACCAAGAACTCCAATAGCTTCTCCTGTGTAAGTGAACAATTTTGCTTTGGACGGCTGGAGTGTTACAGAGGTGCTCCCTCGGAACTGCTGAAACTTCTCCTCGCTCATTATGGAGACTGACGCTCCCGTATCAACTTCCATTTCCGTGTCGACACTGTTCAATTTCACGGTTACGAGCAGTGGCTTGGTCGAACCACTACTAACTCGATACAAGTTGTACTCGTCGTCGTTATCGTCATCGGAGTTATCTGTGATGTGGTGGGCCTGTTCACGTTTAGGCTCGCTCCTCGCTGCAACTCTCTTTTTCTTTCTGCAAACGGCGGCTAAATGGCCCTTTTTCTTGCAGAAGTGGCACTCGTAATCCTTAAATTTACAGCGAGCTGCTGGGTGCTTTCCACCACACCTGTGGCATTCGGTTTTGCCACGGCCATCGGTTCGAGGTGCGTTCTTTGTCACTCGATTGACAGGAGTCGGTTTCTCCTCGGTCTCAGGGGGTCGTGTTTCCCCCGAACGTGTTTCCTCCCTGTGTTCTTGGAGTCGCTTCGCATCCTTGCGGGCTGCTTCTGCCGCTATAGCCATGTCGAATGCTTGCTTGTAGGTGAGTTTAGATTCTTGGAGGAAACGGTGCTGAACTTTCTTGTCGAGCACTCCACACACTAGACGATCGCGTAATAAGTCGTCCAGAAACGTACCGAACTCACAATGCTCCGTAATCTTTTGAAGAGCCGCTACAAATTCGGCTACGGACTCCCCTTCCTTTTGAACTCTCGTGTTGAATTCAAAGCGTTTGATAATCACCGACGGTTTGGGGTTGTAGTGAGCTGTGACCTTCTCAACAATCTGTTCAAACGTGAGGTCTTTGGGTACTCCGGGTAGTGCCAGGGTTTTGATCAAACGATAGGTAGACGCTCCTACTGCATTGAGCAAAATTGCTCTCTTTTTAGCGACATCAGTTATGTCGTTCGCGATGAAGTAATGTTCCAGTCGCTCCGCATAGTCGATCCACTCCTCCTCTTTATCGTTGAAGGGAGCTACGACCCCAATGACTCCTGCTACCCGAACGGTGGGCGCAGTAGCCGCGGTAGCTGCAGCAGTAGAGCTAGGGTCCCCAGTGCCACTCCCGGCACCCGTACCGTCGCCACTTTCATCTGCCATGATCCTCGTCGCCAATTGTAAGGTTTGTTAGTTCCTATAGCGACCGAGCTGCACGCTTAGTTAGGTGGCGATCTCAGCATAAAGATATTATTATTGAGACTCAAGATATGGCAATGCCAGATTGATACATACATACAGTACATACATATGAGAAACACAAAACAAAGAGTCCGTATGCGCAAGGGCGCTAAAGACAATGGGGCCGGTTGCGCTAAGGCGCAATGCCCTAATGACAGGAAATAATAGTTAATACATGCATGATACAATAATCATTAATAACATGATACCAGGAAGTAAATAATTATTACAGTATTTGTTAGCATAATGGCTGATCATGCAGTATAGCTTGTCACTGACTGAGACCACGGGCATTGTCATCATTGGCTGTGGTTAGGCACTGTGTGCTATTGGTCGCAGCCTGGGATCTGTGCTGGGGGCTCCTCTCTTTGCTTGGAGTGAGGTTAGTAGTTCCAGGAGTACACACCATGCCACAATAATAACGGTGAACTCCTCCACTCTTATTAATCTTGGCCTCAGACTCTGAATCATCATTTTGTCTTTGATCTTCTCTGTGTTGGTGCTGTGGTTGTGGCTGTGCTTAGCCTACTACTGCCCAAGAGCATTGAAATGCAGCAAAAAAAGAGAACCTAAACACACTTCAGTACAAGAGAGTGCATAATCAATCATCATGATAATTATCCAATAAATTCTAATAAGTGAAAAACGATTTAAAATAAATCATTAACTATCAATTTTTAACAGCTAATCACATGCAAAGCTGCTACAAAAATACGACAATGTTAGTACCGGCCTAGCTACATTTCTGGTTTGAAGAGGATTGACTATAATAATTCTATACTATAGCTACATATACTTTATAACAAATAATACAGTTCAAGTTCCTATAGCTAGTACGTATAGTATCTCTCAGCAAAAACTTGTTCATTTGGTAAAACATCTTCCCTCTTTCTATTCTTGTACCACTTTGAAAGTATGCAGACCATTATACTGTTCAGTATCAGGATGACTAGTAACAAAAGCAAGTACCAAAACTCACAACTGATGATTCCTGCGCCCCATGATATTGATGTTGACAGCTTTGTAAACGGCTTCATTATTCCGTACCCCACCAAAGAGTAGAGCATTACGCAACAGTATGTAGCACCAAATAGAAGTCCTCTCATTGAGTAAGGGCTTTGAGAACAGATGAATTCAAATGCACCGATGACTGAAATGATTACTGAGATGGAATTGAATAGTTGCGCCAAGACCATCCACCGCATATTAAAATTAGAATTGAGGATTCCACTTTGTTCCCTCATAGGCATAGGAACCATGGGGGCTCCGGGGGCTGGTGCCCCCCTATGTTTTCTTATAGTTACATAGCTAGGCTCAATTTTATACACACTGATCATACTGCCCTTGCCTATAGATCTATAGAGCCCCCCTTTACCAAACCATCTTCCTACGCCTCTGTCCCTGAATATGCATTGGATGGTTGCATTGTTGTGTTGAATATAACTGTGACGAGCTGTTAAGTCAATAATCATAACGACAATGACTTTGACTATTTGAGTAAACATTCCAACTGCCAATTTCCACTGATAATTTTGCATGTACGGTACATAATTTCGCAGGAGAGGGTAGAAATAACTCATATAGGAGTATCAGGACTGTACCACTAAAGTAAAATGTCATCTCTATAGTTATTAAGGTTATCCAGCTGCTATCATGGAACCTGTCGAAGTGAAATAATGCGTCATGATAGCTGTCATCTTCATGAGTTATTATTAGTTGATACTCTAAACTGTATAATGATAATATCCCACATGCCATTGCAGCAGTGATGAAAATAACAACTAGTAATCTTAGAAATGTCTTGACATCTTCCACCTCCTCAGTTGTGAATGGTCCTCCATATTTATGTTTGCCAAAGTCGATACGAGAAGGAAGATTGTCTTCACAGTAAGTGAAAGCACTTCGACATCTTGGATGTTTAGTTTTGATGGCGTACTTGATGACTTTGTAGATTAACTGAAAAGGGTTTTGTGTTATTGGTTCTTTGAGAAAAATTCGGTCACATAAGAGTGTCAGTAAAGCCAAAATAGTAAGGCAAATACAAACTAGGAACTGCGGTAGAAAACTATTGTATGCTTCTCCCAGGCATATGTATATGAATTTGATGACCAACCCACTACTGAAATATGTGGATATATACCAGCTTATGAAGGATGTAATTTCATCTGTAGAAGCATCTTGAAGTTGATCAATTCCAAAGAGGAAAGCATTGGCTTGGTAGCCTCCAGAGCCGAGACACATTACTATAAGCAACAACATTGTTACGTACTTGTTAGCGCTATCATGATAATTATAGTGTTCAACTACTGATATTTGTGACAGTACAGAACTTGCTGCTACCAGCACAGAAGCTATCCACATGATCAAGATACTCCAACGTATTACTTCGAACCTCGTAAGACAAACGTCAGCCAGCCAGCCTGCTATGGGAAGAGTGAGTCCCCATATTATTATAATAATGCTGTAAGCATATATATAATATGAATTTGGATGAAACACATCGGGATACCCAATAAGGTAGTGAAAAGTACTCATCATCAGGCAGTTCCAAACCAATATCAGAAGAGCTCCTTTATTTTTGAGTTTCCGTATTCGATAAGGTTTGAAATTCATGCTTCTAGTAGATCTGCTGCTTAGCTGAAGAATATTTTGCATTGATCCAGAATTGGACTCACTTTCGCTGCCAATCTCTTTTGAGTTGTCTTCCATTGTTTTGGGTCACTGAAGTTAGAGCTGGGAGATTGAGCACATGCTGCAAGTGTACCACTGCGCTTGGATCACCTAGTACTAATCGTTTCCTATATATGCATACCATTTAATCTGCTAAACTACCGTCACAGTAAACAATGCAGCTGTTAGTTAAATAAGCTCAAGCTAAAAGCTCCTATAATATAAGACAAACAAGTCGGGGGGGGGGGGGGGGGAGGGGGGAGGGGTGGTGCTGCTTGATGCTTCATAATTTGAAGAAGTTAGCTTTCAATAATCTGGATCAGCAGTAGTAGATCCTATTTTGGAATTTGTTAGCATAATGGTGCTGATCAGTAACTCCTCATTGACTGAGACCAGAGGCACTGTCAATGGCTATGGTCAGGCACTGTGTGCAGTTGTTCGCAGCCTGGGACCTGTGGTCAGGGCTCCACGGTTGGAGTGAAACATGACATTGTATTAGTAGTTCCAGGAGTACATTATAAGGGGTCCTATAGTATAATACATTGTAGACTTCTAAAGGAGAAGGGCACGCTTAGCCTAGTAGGCATCTGACACAATATCAAACCCAAGCTATAAACGATAGCTAGTAGAAAGGCCTCAGTAAGTGCTATGCGTAGTGCTAAACTACCAGCTGATGTTGTGATAAATCCCTGAAGTTGGTTAGAACCCGATTAGAGTAACAGTTGTAGAAGCCTTTTAACACCATACCACAATAACAGTCCATGGTGAAGTCCTCCACTCTCTCTCTATTAGGAAAGGATGGCCTCTAAATCATCACTTTATCTTTGATTTACTCTGTGTGGGTGCATGCTGTGCACGTGGTCATGGCTGTGCTTAGCCTACTACTGCATGCCCAAGAGCATTGAGTTGCAGAGAAACTTTGGAGAGAACCAGAATACACAATAGAGTGCATAATCTATTGTTACAATCATTATGACCAGTATAAAGAGTGATCATAACTTATATGGTTGAGATTATCTATCTAATATAAGTTATTATTAGGACGAAAGTGGCAGTATGAGGGTATAATAGTTACTGTAATGATTATTGTGTGCTCCTCTGAAGTTTCTAGGATGCAGAGATTGATCTATGAATGTGCACACATGCATGACACTAGTGGCTAGCTGGGCTATATACATGCATGCATGCATGCACAACCTTAGCTAATCATTATGCGTAATAATGTTATTTCACCCAATTCTGCACGAGGCTTATAGCACGTACACTGATCAGAATTGCGTGTAGTCTTGTATTGAATCATTCTGAATCAGTAACAACACTGCTGAGAAATGTTTGCAGTCGTCAAAGATATATTCACATCCACACCTGATTGTTTATCACAATACTATTATTATTGAAAGTATGCCATAATAATATTATTGTCAAGATAGATAATAATATTATTATCATTGTATAATAATAATAATAATATATAATACTGCATGACACCATGCATGCAGACTGGGATCATAAATTTTTCAATTGCTTGCATAATTGTAGCTTGTTCATTCATTTAATTTCTGTAATCAGTCAATATGCTGTTTTGTTTAGTTTCTATCATCATTGGCCTACTGACCAATAGTACCAGTGTAGTAGGGGCTGAAATTATTCAGTGTGTGAAGCCTTCAGAATTTCCAGATATTCAATGCCAGTGTCCTAGTGAAGCCAATAATCGGAGTCACAGTAATTATTGCTACACTCTCAATGATTGGATAGGAAGTACAAAAGCCAGTGACCAGAATTTGACAGTGAGGCTACTCCATGGAGTGCACCGATTGAACTTTACAAAAGAGAGACAAATGGAAAATTCTGTTACACTGACAGGTGGTAATCAGGAAAAACCCATCGAGATATCATGCATTCAAAGTATGATTCACTTTAGCTCTGGCCACAACCTAGAGATACTTAATATTACCTTTTCTGATTGCACAGTTGTGCTGTCCTTCATAAATAACATCAAAATGAACAATGTGACAATGATAAGTGGCAAGCTAATTATCGATAATCAAATGTTGGATTTCCATTTCACACCCCACAATTATCAGCAAGATAATAACCTCAACTTGAAAGAGTATTGTGAGCATCAAGAACGTGTTGATATTTTGTGGAGTATTTTTCAAAATTCAACCATCGTGATACAAGGATCTACAGATGTTCTGATGGATGATTATTTATATACAAGCTGTTTAGATGTATGCATAAGGAAAACACAACTAGAAAGTGTATCACACAATGGAAATCCATCGGCTATAAGTTTTTATTATGCATACTCAGTTATCCTAAGTGATATGGTTATACGAAACAGTTCGTCATCACAACTGTACTTGTTTGTGACGAACGTGATTTTATTTGAAGGATACAATTTATTCAGCTGGAACCATGGAAGAGGAATTAATATCATCATCGTAGGGAGCATACATATCAAGAGTAACACTGAACTGAACTTTATAGGTAATACAGTATTTGGCCACTTGTTTCATGTATTCAAAAATGTGCTGAATAGAAGAATTGGCCGCGTGCAGCCACTAGAATTTCAAAAGTCGGCCATAACTTTCAAAAGAAATAGAGTGGAGAAGGGCAGCATTTTGGTATTAGAGAGCATAATTTTGCAAATGAATAGGATGAACTTAACATTCGAGAATAATACTAGTTTGATGGTCACTGGCATGAAACAGACAAGCCCCATGACAATATTTTTACTTAAGTCATCTGAAGTCATCATACATAACTCCAAATTATTATTTATTAGAAATATAGCTGCTATGCTTAGTGGAGGGATTACATTTTCAGCAAGTACTTGCAGAATTAAAAACATCACTGCCACATTTGACTATAACAGTGGAATTGACGGAGGAGCATTGGCTTTCTACGACAATTCTTATGTGGGATTAGAAGATACTCATTGGGAATTTGATAGTGTACAAACTACCATGCTTTTTCGCTTCAACAGAGCACAAACAAGGGGAGGAGCAATATTTGTTGATGACTCGGATTACACTGACGTATTAACAACTCAATACTATGATCATTTTATTCAGGTGCTACCGACGATACAAGTGCCCATCAATGTTAATGTATACTTTAGCAATAATACTGCTGAAGTTGCTGGAGATGATATATATGGCGGCTGGATAGACACAATTTTAGCTCAGTTGATTAAATTAAATCTTACCGGGCACCCTCCACAGATAGACTCCCTGCATGCTGTGACCTCCGACCCTATTCGTGTCTGTATTTGTATCCACTCCCTTCCCATGTGTAATGTGACAGAGTATCAAACGGAAATCTTTCCAGGAGAATCGTTTGAGATTGAGGCAGTTGCTGTAGGGCAAAGAATGGGAATTGTGCCATCTGTTGTCAGTGCATCATTCGCAGATGGTGAGGGAAGACTAGGTACCGGAGAGGATGTACAGACTGTTGGAAAACAGTGCACAGCCTTAAAATTTACTGTATACACGTCTAAGAAAAAGAAATCACTAGAACTGAGTGTTCAAAAAGGTGCAGTTCCAAACTTTAGAAATCTTTTTCCGTTGCTATATCAGGAAATCAACTTTACGGTTAGAGTTAGGAACTGTCCACTAGGCTATGTCTTTGATGAGAAGCTCTTAAACTGCCAGTGCTTAAAACAAATGGAGCGACTAGGAGTAAAATGCAACCATAAAACCTTCACAGTATTGAGGAAAAAACAGCAGTGGCTATCATCAACAATGGAGCATGTATTTGGTCACAACTATGGAGTAATTGCTCACAACCATTGCCCTTACGATTATTGCCGTACTGATCCTGACTCGTTATCGTTTCATCTGGAACTGTCAGATGACCAATGTGCCTTCAATCGTTCAGGGATTCTCTGTGGAGCATGCCAAGCAAATTTCAGTCAAATTCTAGGCTCATCAAAGTGTGTTGAATGCTCCAATATCATGGTCTTTGCTATAATTCCAACATCAATAATCACTGGAGTGCTTCTTGTAGTTTTTCTTACGCTCTTCAACCTCACAGTCTCCCTAGGCACAATCAATGGACTCATCTTTTATGCAAACATAATCCGAAGCAGTCAAGCAGTCTTCTTTCCACCAGAATTTAATGCCCCCTTTCTTAGCACATTTATTGCATGGCTCAATCTGGATCTTGGTATAGAAGTATGCTTTTATAATGGTCTTGATGCCTATGGCAAAATCTGGTTTCAGTATGTCTTTCCTGTCTATATCTGGTTACTAGTCATCATTATCATAGTTGCTAGTCACTACTCCACAATTGCGTCAAAATTCACACCCAACAATGCAGTTCAAGTATTGGCAACTCTATTCTTGCTCTCCTATGCAAAGATTCTTCAAATTGTCATAACTGTATTTTCCTCCACGATTCTCATCTATCCTGATAATTTCAAGAAGAGAGTCTGGCTTTATGACAGCAACATGGAGTTCCTGACTGGGAAGCACATTCCTCTATTCATAGCAACTCTCCTAATGCTCATCCTACTCTCCATTCCCTACACTCTCACCCTAATCAACATTCAATTGTTGCAAAGGATCTCTCACTATCGTTTCTTGTCTTGGGTTCACAGGCTTATGCCTCTCTTCGATGCCTACACTGGGCCTTATAAGCACAAGCATCGCTACTGGACTGGACTTCTACTCCTGATTCGAGTGATACTCCTAACGACATTTTCCCTTAATCAGACGAACAACCCTTCGATTAATCTCTTAGCAATAGCAGTGATGGCTTTTCTTTTGCTAGCCTACCTATCTTTTGTTGGTGGAGTGTATAAGAGCTGGGTGTGCAACATCCTTGAGATAGCATTCATACTAAATGCTGGGGTGGCTTCAGTAGCTGTTCTTTATCAACCCCTTAATGGAAACCATACAGCACTAGTTGCCACAATTTCAACGGGAGTTGCTTTTACTGCATTTGCTGCTACTGCAGTTTGCCATGCCATTCAACAACTGCTTTCATTGAAGGGACTACTACTAGTTAAATGGGGAAGAATAATAATTGCTAAGATACATACTAAAAGAGATTGCAAAAAAGTTGAGGAGCCAAATTCTTTAAAGACTGGTGATAAAGTAATCACTCACACCTCAGTTGAATTGTGTGAACCATTAATTTAACAACTCACCTCAGCTACAGAAACACAACAATTAATTTCCTAGCTATTAAATATAATTCTCATTTGAACTGGACTAACTATAATAGCTATAGCTAATAATAATTAATAATAATGTCATCATAAGAACATTATATACTATTCATTCCTAGCTAGTATAGTACCTCTCAGCAAAGACTTGTTCGTTTGGTAAAACATCTTCCCTCTTTCTATTCTTGTACCACTTTGAAAGTATGCAGACCATTATGCTGTTCAGTATTAGGATGACTAGTATCAAAAGCAAGTACCAAAACTCACAACTGATGGCTTCTGTGCCCCATGATATTGATGTTGTAAATGGCTTCATTATTCCATACCCCACCATAGAGTAGAGCATTATGCAACAGTATGTAATACCGGATAGAAGTCCTCTCATTGAGTAAGGGCTTTGAGAACAGATGAATTCAAACGCACCCGTGACTGAAGTGATTACTGAGATGGAGCTAAATAGTTGCACTAAGATCATCCACTGCATGTTAAAATTAGAATTGAGGATTCCACTTTGTTCCATGAATATGCATTGGATGGTTGTATTAATATTATTGTGCTCGATATAACTGTGATGAGCTATTAAATCGATGATCATAAGGACAATGACTTTAGCTATTTGAGAAAATATTCCAGCTGCAATTTTCCACTGATAATTTTGCATGTATGGTATACGATTTCGCAGGAGAGGGTAGAAAATAAACTCGTACAGGAGTATCAGTAATGTAACACTAAAGTAAAATGTCAGCTCTATAATTATTACAGTTATCCAGCTGCTATCATGAAATCTGTCAAAGTGAAATAATGCGTCATAGCTGTCAATGACATCTTCATGAGTTATTATTAGTTGATACTCTAAACTGTACAATGATAATGTTCCACATGCCATTGCAGCAGCGATGAAAATGCAAAGTAGTAATCTTAGAAATGTCTTGACATCTTCCACCTCCTCTGTTGTGAATGGTCCTCCATATTTATGTTTGCCAAAGTCAATACGAGAAGGAAGGTCATCTTCACAGTAAGTGAAAGCACTTCGACATCTTGGATGCTTAGTTTTGATGGCGTACTTGATAACTTTGTAGATTAAGTGAAAAGGGTTTTGTGTTATTGGTTCTTTTAGGAAAATTTGGTCACACAAGAGTGTCATTACAACCATAACAGTAAGGCAAATACAAACTAGGAACTCTTGTAGCAAACTATTGTATGCTTCTCCTAGGCATATGTATATGAATTTGATGACCAACCCACTACTGAAGTATGTGGATACATACCAGGTTATGAGGGATGTAATCTCGTCTGTAGAAGCATCTTGAAGTTGATCAATTCCAAAGAGGACGACATTGGCTTGGTAGCCTCCAAAGGCGAGAGACATTACAATAAGCAGCAACATTGTTATGCCTTTCTTAGTGGTATTATGATAATAGTGTTCAACTACTGGTAACTGTGACAGTACAGAGCTTGCTACTACCAGTACAGAGGCTATCCACATGATCAAAATACTCCAGCGTATTACTTTATACCTCTTGAGATAAACATCAGCCAGCCAGCCTGCTATGGGCAGAGTGAGACCCCATATAATACTGTAAACATTATTTGCAGTGGGATGAAATATATTGGGATAGGTAGTAAGATAGAGAAAAGCACTCATCACCAGGCAGTTCCAAACCAATATCAGAAGAGCTCCTTTATTTTTGAGTTTCCGTATTCGATAAGAAGGTTTAAAATTCATGTTTCTAGCCACAAAAGTAGATCTGTTGTTTAGCTGAAGAATATCTTGCATTGATCCAGAATTGGACTCACATTTGCTGCCAACCTCTTTTGAGTTATCTTCCATTGTTTGGGTCACTGAAGTTAGAGCTGGGAGATTGAGCACATACTGCAACTGTACATGTACCACCGGGCTTGGGGTTTCCTATATTAAATCATGTATCCATCCAAAAATAATCCGCTAAACTAGCTAGTACCATAACAGTAAACTATGCAGTTATTAGTTAAATAAGCTCAAGCTGAAAGCTCCTAATCTAAATAAATAGATCTGGAATTTGGGAGAGCTTCACCTCCTTTTCATCTACGCTTATTAAAACTAGCTTTCAGTATTAGCTACCCTTGGTATTTCTCTCACAGTGAGTGTCACTTATACTCGTCCATTAAGTAATGGATACCCAGTTGGGCACCAGCTTCAATATCACGAACAGCATAAATACAAATACTTCCATCTCCTATTCACAGTGGAGCAGTGGCGTAGGAAAGGGGTGCACCATTATCAAATTGCGTGCGTAGCGTGCGAAAACCTGACCACGCCCATTTTGATCAAAACCTCCGCCCATTTTGCATCGGTTTCTCCTGGCAGTGAACACAGTTCTTGGTACAAAGGTCACTATCAATCAATAAGCGTCTGCTTGTTGAGAGCATTGAAGCTCTGGGGTTGTGGTTACATGCTAGCCTGAATCAGGACTGTCAACTTATCGGGCCATGTCCTCTTTTGAATCATCATGGCTGGTTAGTTATACCTGCTACACAAGGGTGTAGACACCGGGGGGGGGGGGGGGGGGGGTTACATTATATTTTATTGGGAACAATTGTTGACCGTTTGTATCAAATATTGGCTTTTATCAGTCTAAAACTTCCAAAATTGTAATTTATACTACCAAATTCATGAGCATATCTCCTCAAAAGTATATTTATCAATAACAGGGCAGAAAATTGTCGCGCGCCTCACGCGCAATGATCATCAAGCCCCCCCCCCCCCCCCCCCACATTATAAACTCCCATGCTACAAACAGCTCAGTACTACGTAACAAGCCTGAGTATAGCTACACATAGAGCTATCCAAGCATTGTATCACTACAGTATTATAATTATGCTCCAATACCGGGTATTTTAAGCTTGAACTATATTCATGTCTGAAGAGCGAGACTGGCTTTTCAATCGGCATGCTATGCGTGCAAAGCGCTGACGACCTTTACCAAAAGATCGCTAAATCGCATCACGTATACGACCATTACCAGGTAGTAAGTACAACTGAAAATTGCATACAATCAAGATTATTAAGGTACCATTAAATTGCGTGGGCGTGAGGTGGGGGATATGACACCTAAACCACATCAAAGTCATTAGTGAGGTGCATGCTGTGTAACCACGCCCTTTTAATTGCACAGGTCTCAGGGGTGTGGCTGCTAGAGCCGGAAGTGTTCATTTAATATCCTCCATGGACCGGAAGCCGAGCCGGAAGGGAGGGGCCAGGCCACGCCCAAAACAGTCCCACCCTGTTCCCCAAGGACCACCATTCTCAATCAAGTGCCTACTAACCACCGGATGTCCACCGGAAGCCCACAATCAATCCCAATTAAAACACACAGCTTCCTCAAGGCCAAAACACACACAAACACTTGGAGGCCGTTCTGCCACACCGCCCACACAAGAGCTCACCTCATTTCCTGTGTGGGCGGAGTAACAACACGTCATCGCAACCACATCCGCTTCAAACCATCGTCAGCTTCCGTCCAGCCGTACAGGCCCCTCGATCGCACCGCCTAGTCTCGAATCCAGACCCCTCCTTTCCCGCAGCGCTGGATGTATTGCATCACCAGCACGCGGAAGGAAGGGTCTGGCAACTCTTGCACGGTTTTCGTGTGCGTTTGGTATGCAATTAAAGCTATAGTCACATGATTGGAATTTTATTATAATTTAAAATTTTGTTCTTTGGCGTTATTAAAATTCGCGCGACTCACATATCGACTTCACAGCCATGAAATGGTGCTCGCTGTGCTATTGCTCGCCACTTGAAGACTCGATCGAGCAAGCATAGACGACTAACACAGCTCCTCGTCGAGTCAGGACTAGTACTATCACTGAACACAGACACAAAGACGTCCTTTCCTAGAAAAACAGCTTCTTTCTCGGGCTTATCACGGAATGCTGTGTAGCCCATCTCCTTCGCCTTGTTCTCTAGTAGTCTACTGCGTCGATAAACTCAGCCATAACTTTTCACTTACAGTATTGCCATATCAGTGTATGCCATGTCAACCGCGATCGCGCGTTCCTGCGGTCCATAATTCGAAAGTCACATGACATCTCGCACCCCATTGGCTCTATGCAAATTCCTCTAGAGAACACGAAAACCGTGCAAGAGTTGCCAGACCCTTCCTTCCGCGTGCTGGTGATGCAATACATCCAGCGCTGCGGGAAAGGGAGGGGTCTGGATTCGAGACTACGCACCGCCGTACAGTGCCTCATTAACAGACATGGCCTCACCTTTGACCTCCTGCCACGCCCCCAAAGCCTCCTCGCGGGGTTCAAAGGTCACCACCGCTTCCGGGACACGCCCACCTATCGCCGAGGCCAAGTCCCAGGCGCCGATGTCCAAGCACTGGCCCGTGAAGCCACGCCCAATCGGAAGCAATAAAACCTGCATTAACGCACACGCACACACTCCACACAGTGCCAGGAACACGCCCACATGCTTAATTAGGCCTAATAAGCTTTTTTTTTTTTTTTTTTTAAGTCGTTGCGGTTAATAGTTAAGAAAGAATGCTTTGATCTTGCTTTGATGTGGGCAATTACCGGCCTTTTCTTCAGGGGCAACTTCCGGTCGCTAATTACACGCGCATAATCATCCCTGGCCGATTCTGGACACGCCCACCTTCGACCAAAAGCACTCGTATGGCCTCTTCGGCCACGCCCCTTCACGATTCGCTAATTGAATTAGCCATTCCTGACGCTCACGCCCACGCAATTAAATGGTACCTTAATTTAATAACTCACCACAGCTACAGAAATACAACAATTAATTTCCTAGCTATTAAATATAATTCTCGTTTGAACTGGACTAACTATAATAGTTATAGCTAATCATTAGTAATAATTAATAATAATGTCATCATAAGAACATTATATACTATTCATTCCTAGCTAGTATAGTACCTCTCAGCAAAGACTTGTTCATTTGGTAAAACATCTTCCCTCTTTCTATTCTTGTACCACTTTGAAAGTATGCAGACCATTATGCTGTTCAGTATCAAGATGATTAGTATCAAAAGCAAGTACCAAAACTCACAACTGATGGTTTCTGTGCTCCATGATATTGATGTTGTAAATGGCTTCATTATTCCATACCCCACCATAGAGTAGAGCATTATGCAACAGTATGTAATACCGGATAGAAGTCCTCTCATTGAGTAAGGGCTTTGAGAACAGATGAATTCAAACGCACCCGTGACTGAAGTGATTACTGAGATGGAGCTAAATAGTTGCACTAAGATCATCCACTGCATGTTAAAATTAGAATTGAGGATTCCACTTTGTTCCATGAATATGCATTGGATGGTTGTATT
Source organism: Cliona cf. orientalis (assembly GCA_963930775.1). Lineage (NCBI taxonomy): Eukaryota > Metazoa > Porifera > Demospongiae > Clionaida > Clionaidae > Cliona > Cliona cf. orientalis. The sequence goes on from OZ005697.1 coordinate 8,487,358, forward strand.
AATATTATTGTGCTTGATATAACTGTGATGAGCTATTAAATCGATGATCATAAGGACAATGACTTTAGCTATTTGAGAAAATATTCCAACTGCAATTTTCCACTGATAATTTTGCATGCATGGTATACGATTTCGCAGGAGAGGGTAGAAAATAAACTCGTACAGGAGTATCAGTAATGTAACACTAAAGTAAAATGTCAGCTCTATAATTATTACAGTTATCCAGCTGCTATCATGAAATCTGTCAAAGTGAAATAATGCGTCATAGCTGTCAATGGCATCTTCATGAGTTATTATTAGTTGATACTCTAAACTGTACAATGATAATGTTCCACATGCCATTGCAGCAGCGATGAAAATGCAAAATAGTAATCTTAGAAATGTCTTGACATCTTCCACCTCCTCTGTTGTGAATGGTCCTCCATATTTATGTTTGCCAAAGTCAATACGAGAAGGAAGGTCATCTTCACAGTAAGTGAAAGCACTTCGACATCTTGGATGCTTAGTTTTGATGGCGTACTTGATAACTTTGTAGATTAAGTGAAAAGGGTTTTGTGTTATTGGTTCTTTTAGGAAAATTTGGTCACACAAGAGTGTCATTACAACCATAACAGTAAGGCAAATACAAACTAGGAACTCTTGTAGCAAACTATTGTATGCTTCTCCTAGGCATATGTATATGAATATGATGACCAACCCACTACTGAAGTATGTGGATACATACCAGGTTATGAAGGATGTAATTTCGTCTGTAGAAGCATCTTGAAGTTGATCAATTCCAAAGAGGACGACATTGGCTTGGTAGCCGCCGAAGGCGAGAGACATTACAATAAGCAGCAACATTGTTATGCCTTTCTTAGTGGTATTATGATAATAGTGTTCAACTACTGGTAACTGTGACAGTACAGAGCTTGCTGCTACCAGCACAGAGGCTATCCACATGATCAAGATACTCCAGCGTATTACTTTATACCTCTTGAGATAAACATCAGCCAGCCAGCCTGCTATGGGCAGAGTGAGACCCCATATAATACTGTAAACATTATTTGCAGTGGGATGAAATATATTGGGATAGGTAGTAAGATAGAGAAAAGCACTCATCACCAGGCAGTTCCAAACCAATATCAGAAGAGCTCCTTTATTTTTGAGTTTCCGTATTCGATAAGAAGGTTTAAAATTCATATTTCTAGCCACAAAAGTAGATCTGTTGTTTAGCTGAAGAATATCTTGCATTGATCCAGAATTGGACTCACATTTGCTGCCAACCTCTTTTGAGTTATCTTCCATTGTTTGGGTCACTGAAGTTAGAGCTGGGAGATTGAGCACATACTGCAACTGTACATGTACCACCGGGCTTGGGGTTTCCTATAATCATGTATCCATCCAAAAATAATCCGCTAAACTAGCTAGTACCATAACAGTAAACTATGCAGTTATTAGTTAAATAAGCTCAAGCTGAAAGCTCCTAATCTAAATAAATAGATCTGGAATTTGGGAGAGCTTCACCTCCTTTTCATCTACGCTTATTAAAACTTGAATAAGTTAGCTTTCAGTATTAGCTACCCTTGGTATTTCTCTCACAGTGAGTGTCACTTATACTCGTCCATTAAGTAATGGATACCCAGTTGGGCACCAGCTTCAATATCACGAACAGCATAAATACAAACACTTCCATCTCCTATTCACAGTGGAGCAGTGGCGTAGGAAAGGGGTGCACCATTATCAAATTGCGTGCGTAGCGCGCGAAAACCTGACCACGCCCATTTTGATCAAAACCTCCGCCCATTTTGCATCGGTTTCTCCTGGCAGTGGGCAGTGAACACAGTTCTTGGTACAAAGGTCACTATCAATCAATAAGCGTCTGCTTGTTGAGAGCATTGAAGCTCTGGGGTTGTGGTTACATGCTAGCCTGAATCAGGACTGTCAACTTATCTGGCCATGTCCTCTTTTGAATCATCATGGCTGGTTAGTTATACCTGCTACACAAGGGTGTAGACACCGGGGGGGGGGGGGGGGGGGGGGGGTTACATTATATTTTATTGGGAACAATTGTTGACCGTTTGTATCAAATATTGGCTTTTATCAGTCTAAAACTTCCAAAATTGTAATTTATACCACCAAATTCATGAGCATATCTCCTCAAAAGTATATTTATCAATAACAGGGCAGAAAATTGTCGCGCGCCTCACGCGCAATGATCATCAAGCCCCCCCCCCCACATTATAAACTCCCATGCTACAAACAGCTCAGTAGCTACTACGTAACAAGCCTGAGTATAGCTACACATAGAGCTATCCAAGCATTGTATCACTACAGTATTATAATTATACTCCAATACCGGGTATTTTAAGCTTGAACTATATTCATGTCTGAAGAGCGAGACTGGCTTTTCAATTAGTCTCGTCCCCAGACCCCACCCCCAAAAGGAGAAAGGGTCTGGGGACATAGTCTCGTCCCCAGACCCCACCCCCGGCCCCAAAAGGAGGAAAGGGTCTGGTACACATCGAGCGCTTTTTGGGGCGCACAGGATGCAGCATGTCATGTGATCGTCATGACAACGCATCGTATAGTCATGGCAACGCATCAGCGGCTCTCACGTGCAGCAATGGGCGGCTAGCGCGCGGTGTCACATGATAATCACATGCAAGCCACATGGCGTGAATCTGATTGGTGCGACAGAATTCAGACATGCCAAGTCAGCAAGACCCAAAAAGCGCTCGATGTGTACCAGACCCTTTCCTCCTTTTGGGGGTGGGGTCTGGGCACGAGACTACTGGGGACATTGCTTGGTTCTGCAAGCTCAGCAGTCATGTGATTATTTGCATAGGTTTGTATTGGAGCACGTGCAGTCACGTGATGGTGCGCACGACCAAGAAAAGGCCTCCAATGTCCCCAGACCCTTTCCTCGCGTGCGTGATGGGGTCTGGGAACGAGACTACTTTTCAATCGGCATGCTATGCGTGCAAAGCGCTGACGACCTTTACCAAAAGATCGCTAAATCGCATCACGTATACGACCATTACCAGGTAGTAAGTACAACTGAAAATTGCATACAATCAAGATTATTAATTTAATAACTCACCACAGCTACAGAAACACAACAATTAATTTCCTAGCTATTAAATATAATTCTCGTTTGAACTGGACTAACTATAATAGCTATAGCTAATAATAATTAATAATAATGTCATCATAAGAACATTATATACTATTCATTCCTAGCTAGTATAGTACCTCTCAGCAAAGACTTGTTCATTTGGTAAAACATCTTCCCTCTTTCTATTCTTGTACCACTTGAAAAGTATGCAGACCATTATGCTGTTCAGTATCAGGATGACTAGTATCAAAAGCAAGTACCAAAATTCACAACTAATGATTCCTGCGCCCCATGATATTGATGTTGATAGCTTTGTAAACAGCTTCATTATTCCGTACCCCACCAAAAAGTAGAGCATTACGCAACAGTATGTAGCACCGAATAGAAGTCCTCTCATTGAGTAAGGACTTTGAGAACAGATGAATTCAAATGCACCCGTGACTGAAGTGATTACTGAGATGGAATTGAATAGTTGCGCTAAGATCATCCACTGCATATTAAAATTTGAATTGAGGATTCCACTTTGTTCCATGAGTATGCATTGGATGGTTGCATTGTTGTGTTCGATATAACTGTGATGGGCTATTAAATCGATGGTCATAAGGGCAAGGACTTTAGCTATTTGAGAAAACATTCCAACTGCAATTTTCCACCGATAACTTTGCATGTACGGTACATGATTTCGCAGTAGAGGGTAAAAAATAAACTCGTAAAGGAGTATCAGTACTGTACCACTAAAGTAAAATGTCAGCTCTATAATTATTACTGTTATCCAGCTGCTATCATGGAATCTGTCGAAGTGAAATAATCCGTCATAGCTGTCATCTTCATGAGTTATTATTAGTTGAAATTCTAAATAGTACAATGATAATACTCCACAAGCCATTGCAGCAGTGATGAAAATGACAACCAGCATCCTTAGAAACGTCTTGACATTTTCCACCTCCTCTATTGTGAATGGTCCTCCATATTTACGTTTTCCAAAGTCGATACGAGAAGGAAGATTATCTTCACAGTAAGTGAAAGCACTTCGACATCTTGGATGTTTAGTTTTGATGGCGTACTTAATGACTTTGTAGATTAATTGAAAAGGGTTTTGTGTTATTGGTTCTTTGAGAAAAATTCGGTCACAAAACAGTGTCAGTACAGCCATAATAGTAAGGCAAATACAAACTGTGAACTCCGGTAGTAAACTATTGTATGCTTCTCCCAGGCATATGTATATGAATTTGATGACCAACCCACTACTGAAGTATGTTGATACATACCAGCTTATGAAGGATGTAATTTCGTCTGTAGAAGCATCTTGAAGTTGATCAATTCCAAAGAGGACGACATTGGCTTGGTAGCCTCCAAAGGCGAGAGACATTATAATAAGCAGTAACATTGTTATGCCTTTCTTAGTGCTATTATGATAATAGTGTTCAACTACTGGTAACTGTGACAGTACAGAGCTTGCTGCTACCAGTACAGAGGCTATCCACATGATCAAAATACTCCAGCGTATTACTTTGTACCTTTTGAGATAAACGTCAGCCAGCCAGCCTGCTATGGGCAGAGTGAGTCCCCATATATTGCTGTAAGCATTCTTTGCAGTCAGATGAAATACAATATTAATAATGGGATAGGTAGTAAGATACTGAAAAGTACTCATCACCAGGCAGTTCCAAACCAATATCAGAAGAGCTCCTTTATTTTTGAGTTTCCGTATTCGATAAGAAGGTTTGAAATTCATGTTTCTAGTAGATCTGTTGCTTAGCTGAAGAATATCTTGCATTGATCCAGAATTGGACTCACTTTCGCTGCCAATCTTTTTTGAGTTATCTTTCATTGTTTTGGGTGACTGGAGTTAGAGCTGGGAGATTGAGCACATACTGCAACCGTACATGTACCACTGGGCTTGGGGTTTCCTACAGTCATGTGTCCATCCAAAAATAATCCGCTAAACTAGCTAGCTAGTACCATAATAGTAAACTATGCAGTTATTAGTTAAGAAGCTCAAGCTGAAAGCTCCTAATCTAAAATAAACAGATCCGGAATTTGGGAGAGCTTCATCTGTTTTCATCTACGCTTATTAAAACTTGAATATAAGTTAGCTTTCAGTATTAGCAAGGGCTTATAGACCCCAAAGGGGGAGAGGGCATGCAACTGCCATACATGATAGTGTACCTAGCAAACTTCGGTGGTTTGTAACTAATTATAGTAACAGTTGCTGTCTGGATTGCATTAGTGCTATGGACTGATAATGTGGATTTTACTATTTTTAGCCCATGGATTTGAATTTTGCCAGGTGCCAGTTAGCTACATGCCTTCTCCCCCTCTGGGGTCTATAAGCCCTTGGTATTAGCTACCCTTGGTGTTTCTCTCACAGTGAGTATCACTTATACTCGTCCATTAAGTAGTGGATACCCAGTTGGGCACCAGCTTCAATATCACGAATAGCATAAATACAAACACTTCCATTTCCTATTCACAGTGGAGCAGTGGCGTAGGAAAGGGGTGCACCATTATCAAATTGCGTGCGTAGCGCGCAAAAACCTGACCACGCCCATTTTGATCAAAACCTCCGCCCATTTTGCATCGGTTTCTCCCGGCAGTGAACACAGTTCTTGGTACAAAGGTCACTATCAATCAATAAGCGTCTGCTTGTTGAGAGCATTGAAGCTCTGGGGTTGTGGTTACATGCTAGCCTGAATCAGGACTGTCAACTTATCTGGCCATGTCCTCTTTTGAATCATCATGGCTGGTTAGTTATACCTGCTACACAAGGGTGTAGACACCGGGGGGGGGGGGGGGTTACATTATATTTTATTGGGAACAATTGTTGACCGTTTGTATCAAATATTGGCTTTTATCAGTCTAAAACTTCCAAAATTGTAATTTACACTACCAAATTCATGAGCATATCTCCTCAAAAGTGTATTTTTATGACATTATCAATAACAGGGCAGAAAATTGTCGCGCGCCTCACGCGCATGATCATCAAGCCCCCCCCCCCCACATTATAAACTGTGTCTATATACGCCCATGCTACAAACAACTCAGTACTACGTAACAAGCCTGAGTATAGCTACACATAGAGCTATCCAAGCATTGTATCACTACAGTATTATAATTATGCTCCAATACCGGGTATTTTAAGCTTGAACTATATTCATGTCTGAAGAGCGAGACTGGCTTTTCAATCGGCATGCTGTGCGTGCAAAGCGCTGACGACCTTTACCAGAAGATCGCTGAATCGCATCACGTGTACGACCATTACCAGGTAGTAAGCAATAATACAACTGAAAATTGCATACAATCAAGATTATTATGGTATCGAATACTGTTTAGCCTGGTCCCTGTTCGTGAAACTATAATGCACCTATCAAAGTAATGCCCCACCACCCCCCGTCCGGGCAATAGGAGGGGCATTTACTCGTATTTGACCCGTGGCCTTGCCCTAGGGGTGGGGCTTTTGTATCCAGTCGGGTAAAGGTCGCACGTGACTACAGTCAGTAGTGCATGCTATAGCAGCTACCTCGTGGAGGCAAGGGAGAGAATAAATCCGTTTCAAGGACGACGAATCGAGCTCAACTTTCTACCTGCAGCAGGTGGATTTGATGATATTTGACTTTTAATATTGCCCTGGATGCAGGGTTATTGATTGCATGGTGGTCAAATCCCCACCTAAGCCCCCACCTATGCCCAGATGGGGGGAGGTGGGGCCTCACTTTGATAGGTGCATAATCTTATCACTAGATAATCACTGGATTCCACACTCGGACCCGGGCTCTGGTTTCATCATTATTCTCCATCAGCCATTGCAGTCAGTGGAATAAACATCGTTTTGTCAGCGATTTTTAATCCCTTCGGAGGTTCTATACCAGATTTCGAATACTGGAGATATTTGCGAAGGTTATCGACATTCACTCCATCAGGGATACAAAGCGAATCACTATCAAGAGCTTGTTCCAATATCACTGCTGCTATTTTGTTATCCAGTGCAGAAATTTTAAGATTGCCCACCTTAGTTTCATCATGACACGCATTCAGTACTGCGTCAGTAGAGGGTACTTTCGGATATAGCCGGTACATTTCTTGTGCCATTGGCATACTCTCTTCCGTCCTCCCCAGCTGTAATAGACAAAGGTGGACATCACAAAAAATGCTGTTAACGTAGCGCACTGTGGCGTACTCATTCATTAAGACATCAATAGACTTCTTAATGACCAATTCAAACTGTTTGATAGCTTTCTCACACTCTTCCACCTCTGTGTACTTAGATATAAGCCTCCTGGCCACCAAAAGTACGATGATGTTGTGCTCGTCTAGAATCCGACTGATTACCGCTTGCACTGGTTCCAGTATGTGAATGGCTTCCATTGGGGTCAATTTTGTGCATCTACTCGCGCAGAGTTTCTCCCATCCTTCATCCATCGCCTTCTTGGCCATTTCAGAGGACCACGGTGCTATTAGTGAACGTTTCCGCTGATCTGTAACCCAGCAAGCAGACCCGGGAACTTCCTCCCCCAAACATACTGAGCAGCGGCAGTTGAATCCAAAATTTTGTTGTAATTTTGCCCTTCTTATTTCTCTCACGTTCAAATAAAACTCTTCTATTATATAACTGATACCTAATTGGGCACCAGCTTCAATATCACGTGCGGCAAAAACATTAACCCTTCCGCCTTCCATCTCCCAGCCACAGTTTGGTCGACACATGTGGTTGAGAAGAGAATACTCCATGAAGAGAACGGTGGCGGAAGTACCTTTAGGCGCGGTTACATCAGCACTATTGACGTTGACTGCACAAAATGCTCGGTAGATATCATGGTCACTCACCTCGTCGGGAACTAGCATACGCACGTATGGATACATAAGTGGGTAGTTGACCATCTTTGCATGCGAGTCATTCCAAGTGAAATACTCGAGCCAGTTCTCATCCTGATCACTACCAAGAAGTACTTGCTTATTGAGAGCACGTGCAATCGTTACTACCATTGGCGGTGGCCAGTATAGTGTTTTATCGTCGGTAGTCACCGTATACGCCGCAGTAGAGCGTCCGCGAAGATTTTCCAACTGCACGAGTCCCTTGCATTCCATCGCGTGAAGCGGCATCGCGCTATCACGACACTCATCGCTACAGTATCCGACGATCTTGCACTCGGGACAAACGACAGCCGCACCACGGACACGCACCATACAGTGATGGCAAACAGCTCTAACTCGGTCCACGGTGACGCCACCAATACCGAACGAAAAGGGTCTGCTCGTGAATATGGTCTTCGCTCGAGTGATCGGACCGTCCGTGAATATTCCTCGTCCGATCATCGTATCCTTTAGCTTCAAGGATTGCGGGAGATTGATAAAGGAGCACATGTCTTCTTAGTCAACTCAGAGACTCACTGATTCACCGCTCACTTTAGCAAGTTCGAGTTCACTGGCATGCGTTTCGCGATCGTATGTGTAGGCGTGCGCGTGGCCCGAATGTCAAGTGTTATGGCGACCATTACCAGGTATATTGGTGGAGTCTGATTCAGAACTATAGGTGTAGTGTCACAGGACTATGTATGAGTCTTCCCAGGTAACATTGTGGTGCATGAGACAGAACACACTATTGAAAAGATTGGGTTGCCTGGGAAGACGCTAAGAGTTGATCTGGTTGACCAATGGGGAATGCAGGGATCCATGATGGAGGGCATAGATAGTAGTTTGGGAGGAGCCAATGGCCACATCAAAGCCTTTCAATCTCCCAATTCCCATTCCTAGCTTGTGCCCGGTCCTATTCCCATATCTAAGACAAATCTGTGTAGCTGACTACTGTAACAGCTGTTTGCAAACTGCTGAATGGGCAGCAGGTTCTGAGACAAGTGCACCCAATAGCAACCTGCCATCACACAGTTGGAGGGAAGACTGGGCTGGACTTGTGGTAGCACTAGTGTCAACTGTGAGCCACCTGGGAGTGTGAATGGGTATTAATTTGTGGCTGCTTATTTTGTCCCACAGGAGTAAAATGTGTGCATGACAAAAAAAAACAACTCTGACCAGAAGTAGTACAGCTTGGGATAGGATATTTGCTTGAAAATTGTCCCATGTCCCACTACATGCCAATATGAGCTCTGAAATACCATCAGGATTGTAAGAGAGAGCTAATAATTAGAATGATAGATAAGACAGGATTAGAATACTTCAAACGTGTAAATGTACAATGTCATGTATAATATCTAATCAATACCTCTACGGTTAAGATGTTTACTTGTGGAAAGTTCAATGTTACTAGGAACTGAGTTTGAGCATTGCCCATGCGTGGATGAGTCCTAAACAAAGATTAAGAGTAGCTAAAAAACAATCTTCATTATTATGATGATGATCACTTAGTCTCACCCCACAGGCCACTCCCACATTTTCAATGGTACAATAATATCATACAGAAACACTGAAAAGATGGGAGCAGCCCAGGGTCCAGGGGACGAGGCTTATATATACTGTTGACACAAACCTTTTGTTCTGACTTTGATTTCTTTATCCTTGGCTCCTCCTTGTTTGCACTTTGCACCTTCCTTTTTAGTCCAGAGGTAGAAGCAGAGCCCACTAACGAAACCGTTTGCAATAATTTTCCTGTCACCTCTTTGTAGAAGATGGAGTAAGTCTCCTTGTGTTCTTCAAGGATGAAGCTGTACATACCTAAATCATCGATACCATACATTCAAGGAGGTCAAGGGTCACAGATCTGCTTAGCAGTATAATAATAATATTATATTCCCCACACAAAACTCAAGCCATGATGAAGGGCATACATGTAGTTTGGGCGGAGCCAATGGCCACATCAAAGACTTTCAATCTCCCAATTCCCATTCCTAGCCTTGTGCCTGGTCCTATAGTAATTATATTCCCATCTTTTTGAATTCAATGCTACACGCAGAACTAAAAAAAGATGAATATATGGGGCATGTCAGAGACATAGCATCCTATTCCCACATCTAAGACAAAATTTACTTTGTACTCATAGTACATGTACATTGACATTGTATAAATTATGTGGCTATACATGACTGTAGACCAACTCACCTTGCAGTAAGTAAAAAAGGGAGGGTGTCTTGAAAATGTCCTTTATACTCTCGGTGAAGGTGTAGATGTCACGTGTCTTGCGTGAAAAAATATAGTAATATCATTATCAAGAAAAGACCAGCTCGTTTGGCCCATGCATACTATACAAGCAGCTCACCTTTTTGTATTTACTGAGTTCAGTCTTGAATGTCTGGTACGCTTCATTACTCAAGTTATCCTGCAACTCTTGGATGAAGCTGGCAATGTTGGCCATCTTAGTGGACTCTGATTTCTGAATAATACATAGACACACGTACCATGTACATTGTACATAATATTATTACCATAGTGTTCCGGGTAAGCGCCCATGGGCACTTAAACCTTATAACTTGCAATTTTGGTCCCCATGGGCGCTTACCCAGGATTGAAATTCCATATGTTCGTATTATTATAGCAGAAAACTTTTACAGATCAGTACATGTATATAGTGAGCATTTCATAGAGAAAAGTTTTGTAGAATGCTAAATCAAGTGGTATAGGTGGGTATAGCATGTTAGCTATATATCAAGCTGTGAAATTAGTCAGCTTTTCTCTCCCTAAAAATTCCCACTATCATAACAACTACTACATGTACATGTACATGCATTTGTAGTAATCTCACCTTAGAAACAGTGACAATTTTCTTGGTGGGTGGTCTCATGGAGCCAGCAGTGTCTGCTGCTGAGGTGGTGGAGCTGCAGCTGCATGCCCCTGATGATGATGAGGAGGAGGAGGATGTCTGTCGCTTCATGATTGACTCGGAGAGACTCAGGGTACAGGCACTCTATGAAATTGGGAACAGAGGTTTTAGATAATGTACATGTAGATTATTATGCACATGTACACACATGTACATGTATGTATGTTATATCTGTGCCATTCCTACTATTGGCTTTACAATGTAGACTACCACATACGGTGTGCAACTTACATCAGAAGAGCTAAATAGTTTGGTCTTTATTTTTGACGAACCACTTGCCTATGATGTACAATGCATCATTTTAATGTTAAAACATGGCACAGTGCACTGGGTACTCACCTCTGAGCGCACAAGAGAACTAAGCAATCCTTTCCTACCTACATCAGTCTCTGTTTCATCCTTGAGCTTAGCAAGTGAGGCTGCAAACAGAGAGGAGAGAGAGAGAGAGAGAGAGAGAGAGAGAGAGAGAGAGAGAGAGAGAGAGAGAGAGAGAGAGAGAGAGAGAGAGAGAGAGAGAGAGAGAGAGAGAGAGAGAGAGAGAGAGAGAGAGAGAGAGAGAGAGAGAGAGAGAGAGAGAGAGAGAGAGAGAGAGAGAGAGAGAGGGAGAGAGAGAGAGAGATTCACATCCACCTGGAATGACGCTCTTTTTCTCCTACCTTTAGGATACTTAGATAACCTGCTGGGCAGATGGACGTCCACTGTACTGGCGTCCTGTGGCTGTAACTTCCCCCCTCTCTGTGATGGATCCCTTACGACAATCGGCATCTGGTACGACCTACCGCTAGCTTCTGCTTGAGTTTTGACTGAATTCGAGGACGTGGATACTCCAGCATCTGAAGAGGCTGCTCCCCTACTGACCAGACCACCAAACTGAAATAATAAATAATAATAATAATAATGAATATGAAGGCTCATTCACATTCCCTGCTACATGTACATGTACATGTACATGTATCACCACCTAGCAGCAATAATTATTCAGGGATAAACAGTTTTGCCTAAAACTCTTTTATCAGAGAGGAACAGAATTGGCAAACCTCTTTTTCGGCAGTCTTGAAGAACTGACTGAGATCTCTCTGGACTAGACCAAACTTATCGTAGACTTTGGCATACGGCCTCACCCACTGGGGCAGCTGACTGATTGAACTGGAATAGGCAAACCTGTGAGATCAGTGTTAAAATTATAGGATTCAAGATTAATTTGACAAAGTATATGTGATTTTTTTTCTTTCCTTCACCTTTCATCACATAGAATGATGGCACCAAAGTCGTTTCTGTGTCGGATGACTCTCCCCACCGCCTGGTTGACCGCTCTGGAGGCTTGCTGCTTATACCACTCATCTCCGCTCAATCCCTGTACAAATAATTGTAACTATTACCGTATTTATGCTAATAGAACGTAAGCTAAAAAAAATTACGATCTTTTTAATTATAGCGCGATTTTCTGGTAAGGGTCGTCACACTCCACATTATGAGAAGTCCTAGATTCTTGTGCTAATTAGATCTTGCGTTTTATTTGCATAAGCACGGTAACTATTGTACATATGTACATGCAGTTATATTGTGCCTATAAACATGAACAGTAAATAGAGGGAGAGAGGGCAGACTGTACCTCCATTGTGATGCAAAAAAACAAAAGTACTTGCACAGCATGGAGAAATGAAGAACTCACGTTTGATTGTCGTTTAAGTTCCTCTTGCAAGTACTGCATCTTCAGTGTCACCTGAGGGTACAGTCATTAATTAACTAATTATAGGGGCAGTAGTATAATATACTCACCCTAGGGTCCATCCTTGGAGGGAACGGCTGTCCAGTGATGATCACTGCTCTGCCGTTCATGTCGGCAAAGTCCAAACCTTCACTGACCTATAGACAGAAATATCAAAACCATAATTCTGATAATTAGAACACTGAACATTATATTATTATTATAGTCAGTAGTTACATATGTACATGCCTTTCCTCTGCACACAGCAAAGAAAGCAGCACCATTGTGGTCTGGGCTTAAAATTCTTTCATAGAACGCATCCATAGTCTAGAGGGGAAAAATCATTGTATGTTCACAGGATTACTAAAAAATGTGGTACATGTACATGTAGTTTAAAAGATTACCGGGTTGAATTCTGACTTTCTCCTAGGTTCCCAGAAACTTGGTTTGTACTGCTCTATTCTCTGCAGTATCCCACTGTCCTGAGGGAAGAAGAAAGGTATCAGATGGAGGTGGATTGTATGGAGGTGAAAAGAGGGAGAGAGTGAGAGAGGGGGAGGGAGAGAGGGAGGGACTCAGACTCACATGCCAGCTTTCCTTGCAGGCAAACATGAGTGGATACGATGGAAAAAACACCAATAAACCATGAGGCACAGTACGAGCAAAGTTCACTATTAAAATGTAAGATACACATGTGCATGTAATAAAATTTATGTCGTACAATTTATGTGATCACCACTTGGACTTAATTCAACGCATATGAACTCGCATATACATGTATAAAATTGTTGCATAAAGCACAATATACACTCGGCCAATAATTACAGTAACACATATACATGTATATACACATGTACATGCATGTACACGTACGTACCTATTGTGTTGCCCAAACTACTTTGGTATGACAAAGAAGACCTGTATGGTAGCATACATGTAATTACACGTAAGGCGACCAGATAGAATACGTACGCCACATGCTTACCTGTTAGCATAGGATGAGTTCAGAGCCACACCGTCGCAGCCTTTCGAGACCACACCCACCCAGATCTGCTTCTCCGATATCACATGGGGGCCCTCGTAGCTGACTGGAAACTTACTGTAGTACAGCGTTGGCATGCATATGTGTGTGCATTTGACAATGTAGATGTAAGGAGGTGATTAATGTCTTACATTTTCAGTTCCGACGAAAAGGAGTCTAGGGGAGAGAGGGTTCCAGAGGTGAGGATGATAGACCTGACTCCCTGGGTCAGGAGATCCTTCATCACATAGCCAGGACTGAAACACCAGTAGCTCAGCGTACGAACTGGACAATGTACATGTACGTGTATTGTACATGTACATATAAACCAAAAATGAAGCTATAAATTATACAAGAATGCCATACTGTATAGACGGAAAATTAGCATGAAATTAAATCTGGTACATGTATATAGTTTGGCAGTCAACCTGAGTAGTTGCCAAAATCAACTTTCTTAACAGATTTCATACAGCAGAAAAAATATAACTTAGTTACAATCAGATACACGTACTATCTTTTCTGTGTGTTTCTTTAGCAGATACTGTCCATACTTCCGACTTCTTATTCTTCTTCAAGTTCTCTTCCACCTTGATGAAGACCTTGTACTGGTGGGAGGAGTTGCTCCGCCCACTGGGATCAAACACCTGATCATATGCTATCTAAAACACCAAAGTACACATACAGTACATGTATATGCATATCACACCAATGTACATGTTTAGTAGTCTCAGAAAGGGCCCATGTGGGCTAGATGTGCCCTCTTTCAAAGAACTCAACAACGAATTAAGGCAAATGGGAGGTGGTGGTGTGTGTGTGTGGGGGGGGGGGGGGGGGGACAATCCATAGTGGGCCCTCTTTTGTAAGAACCATACCTTGACAGCATCAAGCATCTTTTGTATGTTGTTTCCGTTCTTGTGCAGTGACCTCCCTGTGGTGGTGAGGAAGGAGATGGCCTTGGAGCACTGCTCCATGAGGGTCATGGACGTCGCTGGGGTGAGACCGGCTGTCTCAAAGAAATCAAAGATGTAGCTGCAATAAGAATAATACTAACTAGTCAGATACTCAATAACAAAGATATCTAGAACTGTTTACATGTACATGTATATCTATTTGGTATCAAGTGCCACGCCCATTCTCACTTGTCTGTGTTGATAGCAGCCAAACTGTACTAGAGCATCACAGACCCCTGTGTTGATAGCAGCCGAACATGATATTGTACAAATATAGTCAACTAGGGGGCTAGATTAACTAGGACAGTCAATATTGAATTTTGGTGGAAAGAAAAGTTATACTACATCACTCACTCTCCTGATTTGACAATCTCTTTCTTTCCACTGTCGGGAAACTGGACGCCATTCAGTGCATCCTCAACAGCAAGGAAGAAACCTATAACGTACATAAAAACTTCAAAGCTCAGTGCTTCACTCCATATGGTAGATTACCTTTTAGATTTATGTAATCTTGTATATCACTTTCCTCTCCTGCAAACATGTGTACATTATATGATTGCATTGGCAAATATAACATTATACATCATCTACAAGAAAGGATTGTACTATTACGCCTCCATGTACATGTACATGTATTCACCCTCTTCTGGAAGATTCTCCTCCTTCATCATGTAGTCGAGGATGGACTGGACATCGTCTATGCAGAGGGCAAGGTCACCAGAGGTCATATCAAAAGACGCAGACTCCTCACAAACTCTCTCCTGTCAAGAAAATGCGAAGAAAAGGGAATGGGGAGAGAGAGAGAGAGAGGCGGGGTGGGGGGGGGGAGTGAATAGAGATAGAGAGAATAGAAAATAGAGAGAAAAGACACAGGGCACTCAACCCACTATGTTGTGAGCCTCGTCCAGTATCACCACAGTCCCCTGTATGTCCACTCCATGCATGCGCCTCGTCTGCAGGGAATCAGCAACACAGTTGAAGTATAAAATCCAACACAATTATAATACCGTACTTAATCTAATACTACGCATGGAAAAAAAATAATTTCAATTTTGAAAAACGCACGTTTTTCTGGTAAAGGTCGTCAATCTCTCCATATATAAACGTTATGAGAATCCATAAAATGCTAATTTATTGCGATAAATTGGATCATGCGTTGTATTCGATTAACTACGTGATAGATGGATATGCTGGTACCTTAACATCGAGGATGTAGTTGTAAGGCATGAAGATGACGTCGGCCTGGGCCTTGAGCTCCCTAGCCAGGTAGTAGGGACACATTCTCTGTCTGGTACCAGTCAGCATCAGATCTTCAATGTCCAGCACCTCACTGCCTGATGACTGAAGCCGCTTCACTGCAGATGGCAAAATGAAGCAATTCGGTTATAGAAGGATCTATATGTACATGTAGTACCTCCTTGTCCCCAGGCCCGGCACCCGTTCCCAGATTTCACTAAAATTAATATTATTCTGCATGCAATATTGATGACAATAATATTATAAACATAACCAACTGTACACACTTACAGTCAGTATTTGTGTAGTAGAAACAAGCACGACTGTGAATCTTAGCACGGCAGAGATGAACCTAATCAGGGAGGATAATAGTATGCCACAGTATTCTCCCCAAGCATAAGTTACGACATGACAGGAGGGAATGGTGTGGGTGGAGCCTGTAGCCACATCAAAGCTGTTATAAGTCACACATCAAAGGGAATTCTGTACTAAAAGCTTGTTGGGCCGACATGCCTTAGGTATGCTCTTGGCTAGGGAGAACTACATGTATGAACGAGAGTGCAGTGGTGCACCAGTTTATGTTGGCCGACCTTCTCTGCATTTGTCTCTTTCTTGGATACTTCAGGATGAACACAGAGCTGCTCTCTAGAGCCAATGATGGCAACTCTAGGTCTACAGAAAACAAAACAAAATTGACACACACAAAACTAATAAGATCTACACCATAATGTGTATATACATGTACATGTACCTTAGCCTCGTCCCCAGGCCACTCCCACGCTTTCAATGTTGCACGTTGAAAACATGGGAGTGGCCTGGGGATGAGGCTAAGGTACATATACATGTACATGTACCTGTATTTTGTGTTCTTGAGTTCATGAATGACTTGAGAGAGCTGGGAGTGGGTCCTCGAGGCATAGATGATCTTGGGAACTGATGGAAACTGGGAACCTACAAATAAAACACAACTACATGTACATGTATGCCATACAGCTAGTATACTGACCACTCTACACCTACACGTAAGCCCTCCCCCCCCCTCCCACCCCTAGCCTTGTCCCCAGCCTCCCTAATCTCTCGCGTGTGTTGAAAAAGATCGGAGAAGCTGGGGACGAGGCTAGTTCCCCCCCCCCCCCCATACACACACACCCCCACACACACTTCTCTCTACATGTATCCCCATACGACTTCCATGCTGTACCTATTGATGGGTCAATATCCCAGGGGTTCTCCCCGCCCTGTGTCCAGGCTGGTGCCTCCACGTCCCTGGGGTTGCCGTGGCTCTCTCTAAACTGTTGCAGCTGTTCTATGATGAGGCTCTCCCTCCACGCCAGAGTGGCACAGAGTAGGCAGAGGGTCTTACCAGTACCAGTCGGTGACTCCAAGATGGCATTGGTGCCCTGCCAATGAAGAATACAAATCTAGTGTGTAGCTATAATATTATGTACTATGATGGTGGGTTGATGAAAATCAAACTCAAAAGGGGAGGAAAGGGTAGGGATAAAAGCTGATATTTTATATATAAGTATATGCAGGTCTGCTTATTCTTAATGCAGAAACGGTCAAATATTTAACTGATATGTACATGTACATGGCATGCGGTCACATAATTTGTAAATAAATTTCCACAAAGTTGAGCAGTCTCAGGCAGCACTTGCCTGTTGGAGTGCTTGAATGACCTTCTCCATGTAGACCACCTGGCAGGGGTAGGGCCTGAAAGGAAACTCCACTGACACGTTGCTCAAAATCAACTTATTTATGTCCATGGTGTCCTCTGCAGAGGTACACCAAGCCATAGACCAAGCAGTTGGTAAAGGACGCCAAAGACCTATGACCTCTCTGCGCCGCGGCGTGCGCGGGGCTCATTTGTGACCTTTAACCCTATCCGATTGGAGCCAGCCCCTCCTATATACCCTGCTTGTACAATGTACACTACCGGGTATGCTCAGTGCTGCAGCATCCATCCTCAGGGCAATGGCATAAACTTAGGGGTCTACTACTGCTATATAACTTGTTCAATTTAGCTTTCAATATGCTTCAATTCGAGGCGAAAAAAAAAAAAGGCCCGTGGTTTTCCAGACCTGTTTGTCTCAGCTTGAGCTTATTTAGCTAACAGCTGCTATGGTTTACTGTTATGATGGTTAAGCAAATTATTTGATGTTATAATATTATATACATGATATTGTAGGAAACCATTTATCATTAATATTAAAAGGTGATCCAAGCACAGTGATAGCTACGATTGTGTGCAGTAGTTATGCACAAATTATTCTAGATCTATGCACTGTAACTTCCAAGTGACCCAAAATAATGGAAGATAACTCAAAAGAGGTTGGTAGTGAAAGTGAGTCCAATTCTGGATCAATGCAAGAGATTCTTCAGCTAAGCAACAGATCTACTTTTGCTAGAAACGGGATGAATATGAATTTCAAACCTTCTTATCGAATACGAAAACTAAAAAATAAAGGAGCTCTTCTGGTATTGGTTTGGAACTGCCTGGTGATGAGTGCTTTTCACTATCTTGCTACCTATCTTACTATGTTTCATCCAACTACGTATAATCCTTACAGCATTATATGGGGACTCACTCTGCCCATAGCAGGCTGGCTGGCTGATGTTTATCTTACAAGGTACAAAGTAATACGCTGGAGTATCTTGATCATGTGGATAGCCTCTGTGCTGGTAGTAGCAAGCTCTGTACTGTCACAGTTACCAGTAGTTGAACACTATTACCATAATAGCACTAAGAAGTACGTAACAATGTTGCTGCTTATTGTAATGTCTCTCGGCTTTGGAGGCTACCAAGCCAATGTCGTCCTCTTTGGAATTGATCAACTTCAAGATGCTTCTACAGATGAAATTACATCCTTCATAAGCTGGTATGTATCCACATACTTCAGTAGTGGGTTAGTCATCAAATTCATATATATATGCCTAGGAGAAGAATACAATAGTTTGCTACCAGAGTTCCTAGTTTGTATTTGTCTTACTATTTTGATTGTACTGACACTGTTTTGTGACCGAATTTTTCTGAAAGAACCAATAACACAAAACCCTTTTCAGTTAATCTACAAAGTCATCAAGTACGCCATCAAAACTAAACATCCAAGATGTCGAAGTGCTTTCACTTACTGTGAAGATGACCTTCCTTCTCGTATTGACTTTGGAAAACGTAAATATGGAGGACCATTCACAACAGAGCAGGTGGAAGATGTCAAGTCATTTATAAGAATACTTGTTTTTATTTTCATCACTACACCAATGGCAAGTGGAATGTTATCATTAAACCTTTTAGAGTACCAACTTACCATAACTCATGAAGATGACAACTATGACACATCATTATTTCACTTCGACAGGTTCCATGATAGCAGCTGGATAATACAAATAACTACAGGGCTAAGTTTTTATTTCAGTGGCACAATCCTGATAATCCTATATGAGTTTATTTTCTACCCTCTGCTGCGAAATCACATACCGTACATGCAAAATTATCAGTGGAAAATGGCAGTTGGAATACTTTCTCAAATAGCTAGAATCATTGCTCTTACGACTATTGACTTAATAGCTCGTCACAGTTATATCAAGCACAACAATGCAACCATCCAATGCATATTCATGGAACAAAGTGGAATCCTCAGCTCTAGCTTTAACATGCAGTGGATGATCTTAGTGGAACTGCTCAGTTCCATCTCATTAATCACTTCAGTCACGGGTGCATTTGAATTCATCTGTTCTCAAAGCCCTTACTCAATGAGAGGACTTCTATTCGGTGCTGCACACTGTAGTGTAGTGCTCTACTATACAGTGGGATATGGAATAATGCAGGCATTTACTAAGCAGTCAACGTCAGTAGCATGGGGCACAGAAATCATCAGTTGTGAGTTATGGTACTTATTTTTGATACTCATCATCCTGATACTGAATAGCATAATGGTCTGCATACTTTCAAAGTGGTACAAGAATAGAAAGAGGGAAGATGTTTTACCGAACGAACAAGTTTTTGCCGAGAGATACTATACTAGCTAGGAATTAATGATATAAGATCTCAATGTCACGTGACTGTATCATATTATATAATTAGCTATAGCTGTGTTTTTTTTAATATAGCTAGTCAGTCCAATTTAAACCAGAATCATAGCTAAAAAAATTAATAGTTGTTGTGTTTCTGTAGCTGTAATTAGTAGTTCAATTGAGGTATGAATGATTACTTTATCACCTGTATTAAGAGTTTTTGGCTCCTCTATAATTCTACTTACAACATACTCTCCTATATAATAATATAATGTTATCATATATAGCTTACGTTCATGTTGCTGAGTATATGCTGTGGAGTAAAGTAAATAATTTATGCATGTACATGGTATATATTTTGTGGGTAGATGTATTGGCAAATTGCCGCCCAGAAAATTAATTGTATACTATGGCTAGACGAGCGTTACATATGCACCAAAGGCAAAGGAAATTCTTTTCTTTTCTTCACAGTCAAGCACTATTATTATGTCTTGAGAATCATAACTTATCTTAATCAAACATGCATGCAATGCCTGTGCATACTGCGCGGTATAATCATTGAGAAATAATATTGTCTGGTCATGATATGTAGCTATTACATCGATCCGCATGGTTCCATGCAAGCTTTGTTCCTTTTACAAGACATGCATGGAAGATGTTCATACTGTTGCATACCTGTATCTATCTGATTTACTTTACTCTCAGCAGTTTATCTGACTTATAAACTGTATCTGGTGAAACTTTGGAGTTGTGTTTTTTTTCACAATGTCAATGACATATCAAAAGAAAAAAAAGGTTTCGTCGTTTGATTTGACAGCTTTCTTTATGCAGTCATGGTCATACGCTCCAAACATTAATATTACCTTTAGTCAATCAAGCATGCACACAACATATACATACCTTGCAGTCTCCAGTAAGTTTGAGATTGTTATTGCAGGGTATATGTAGCAGTAGCCTCTACCTTTGCTCAGGCACTGGCATGTTTATGGATCGAGTGATACGTAAAATGTTGTCACTATAGATAGCTACATCATTATATATAAAGGCAATTGCAACTGTATAGGTAACAGTTATAGATTTGATCGTGATTATCAGTTTATTGATACCCATACAACCATGGCTGCTACTACTATGATTTTATTTGCTGTCTTCATTGGTATTGTCCATGGTGATAGTACCTGCAAAATTGCTCCATCATTCAGTAATATTGAAATCTTAAGCAAATACATCGACGAAAGAATCAATGCTACAGTTGCTTCCAGGGTAGTGGAGCTAACTGCAGCTACAGAAGATAGATTCAATGCCACAATCGATGAAAGAATTGCAACGGCCATAAATACCACTGTCAGTGCTATTAGTTCTGAGTCAGCAACGTGGACACCCGTGGCTAAGACTCCTATTAGTCCAGGAGGACTTAATTTCCAAAACGCCACTACTTATACCTTTCAAATCCCCGATGTCATTCCCCTTGCAGCAAGGGAATTTATGGTCTATGGCATAGTGAAATGTGGAGGCGCTCATTTCCAAGAAGTTGGTGATATCATATTTTACGTGAGGCACAATGGGTTGCGATTTGAAAAGTTTCTACACATGCATTCATATCGCTATCAGGAAGCTTGGAACACCAACTCAGACAACATGTGGTTCCCAATGCCTGCTGATAGACTCTTCCACGTGGAGATAACTGTGGCCATCCCCGGAAACTGCCGTACTCTCTTCTTTGCTACTGGATACCGTTGACTCATTAGAATTCCATTTTGTGCATGTTTACATGAATAATGGCTTGATTAATATAGTTTTTTATAGAATAAATTGCATTCCCCATGCATGCACCTTGATTTTAATTTTAGTTGCTACTATCATGGCATGATCATTATTGTCTTTTTATTTTGACTTGTAAGCTGTGTCTGATAAAACTTTCAAGTTGTCTTTTCGCACATCGAAGGCAAAGGAAGTTTCATAGACTGATGTGACAGCATTTCTTGCCTTGAGAATCATAACTTATCTTGATCAATCATACATGCATGCAATACCATGCATACATAATAATTATTGTATTCAAAGAAAAATCTGGTCACATATCTCGTACTATAATTATGTACCCTCTAATCGTAAATAAACTATGCAAGGGCGCCCGCACCATATACGCACAGTACGCACGTGCGTACCATTCTCACCACAGTAATCTGAGTTTATACATCTATCTGTTGGAAATAGTATAATTTTGAGCGTATTTCAGACCTTTACTGGGCTTTAGGATCAGAAATAAGCTCAAATTTCACAACAGAATGATTGTCTCACCGTTCTTGCTGCTCGATCTACGCAGTGCGAGGTCAATAATGGGCGTGGTCAACGTATCCGAAAAAAAATTTCAGCGCGCTTCGCGCGCAATCATATCATGCTTACCTATTCAGAAAATTCTGCGGGCGCCCTTGCTATGTAACATTATACATGCATGTTACGACACAAATGCGATCTAACGCAAATGATCTATCAACAATTAGAAAAATTCAACAGGGAAAAAAAAAATCAAAGTGTACGGCAAGATTTGAACCCGTTCTATTCCGTCCCATACATAAGAGCCCAACCACTCGGCCACGTACCACCATTGTTGTTGTTGGCAGCCATTATTTCAACTATTTGCTATTAGTTCTGAGTCAGCAATGTGGACACCTGTGGCTAAGACTCCTATTGGTCCAGGAGGACTTGCAATTGGTCTCTGAAACGCCACTACTTTTAACTTTCAAATTCCCGATGTCATTCCCCTTGCAGCAAGGGAATTTATGGTCTATGGCATAGTGAAATGTGGAACAGCTCATTTCCAAGAAGTTGGTGATATCAAATTTTATGTGGTGTACAATGGGTTGCGATTTGAAAAGTTTCTACACATGCATTCATATAGCTATCAGGAAGCTTGGAACACCAACTCACTTCTTTACTACTGGATATCGCTGAGATTTGCCTATTGAATACAGCTACCTATTTGAACCTGAACAATGTCTATTCTTAACTAATACTGCATAATTACTTTGCTTAAAATTACATTTTGTGTATTTTAATGGCTTAGCTTGATGATAATTTTTGTTCACATATTAAAGATTAAATTGCATTCCCCATGCATGCACCTTGATTTTAATTTTAGTTGCCATTATCGCAGCATGATCATAGTAGTCTACGTACAATTATGTTTTTAGATACATTATCAAAAGCATAAAATTAATACCATACTGCATTATTATAAGAGCTCTGATTTTGTACTGTTGCAGAGGTACAGTTATGGCAGGCGCAGAATCTCTCTCGGCCCCTTAATAATTTATAACTTCAGATGCCACAATGATTAAGAGCTGGTGGTAGCAGATACACCAGGACTGCTTCAAAATCTGATACATACGCTTGGTCAAACATACTACAGCCTGTGACTCCAATTCCGTATATTATTGCTATGGATTGAGTGTTGCTAAAGATGTGGAAATGATTGCCAGCATCGGATGCTTGGATAAAGGCCTTTCCAACTGGAAGCTGTCCTCTTCAAAGGTGAACAACTGGTATTCCAGATTGACAAAAGTATTGCCTCCTGAATGGCTGGAAATAGTTGGGACGATAGGCCAGACAGGGTTTCATCTAGTGACAAACATTTGGCCCAGGGGTGGAAGCGCGATAAATGAGTTGGATGTATTTAGCAGTTCCTTGGGACGTATTTTTAGGAGAATTTCTTTAATTCCTCCAGATTGTCTCGGGTAATTTTTGATCAAAAACAAATGTTAATGGTTTGATTTGGTGACTTATAATTAATGTGATATTATGATTTAATTAAAGTCAAATTCTTAGGGAGGAAAGCTAGGGAGTTTGGGGGAGAAGCTTTCCCCCTGTTTCCCACTGTATGAAACTCTGCCAGAACATTGATGGATAAGCATGCAATATAGGTATGATATCATGCATAGTTACTCATTTTTGGATGTGTAAATGGGTGAATAGGTAACATAATAATATTACTGTTGCAAATGCCTTTCAAATGTGACTATAAAATCATTTAGGTAGCTATCATTCAATCATTAGAACAGTATCCATTTCATCTTTTGAAGTTCTCTGTATGTAGCTACTGAATGTTTATGCACGCATCTATCCATTTCTGTTGCCACTTTTAAAAGTTGGTACAGACTATTGGCATGTCTGTTATATACACAAAGCCCTTGGACAAGGACGGTTTACGTTGCCATAAATCCCTGGCTCCGTGCTATAATAACAACATTAACATCAACTTTAGTCAATCAAGCATGCACACAACACATACCATGTAGTCACCAGTAAGTCTGAGATCGTTATTGCTCAGGCACTGGCACGTTTATGGATCGAGTGATACGTAAAATGTTGTCACTATAGCCATCATTAGATGCAATTGCACTAACAGCTATAAATTTGGTCATGATTATCAGTTTATTGATACCCATAATATACAATCATGGCTGCTACTACTGTGATTTTCTTTGCTGTCTTCATTGGTATCATCCATGGTGATAGTACCTGCAAAATTGCTCCTTGCAAGTGTTCATTCAATAATGTTGAAATCTTCAGCAAATACATTGATGAAAGAATCAATGCTACATTTGCTGCCTATGTAGCGGAGCTAACTGCAGCTACAGAAGACGGATTCAATATCACAATCGATGAAAAAATTGCAACGGCCATAAATACCACAGTCAGTGCTATTAGTTCTGAGTCAGCAACGTGGACACCTGTGGCTAAGACTCCTATTAGTCCTGCAGAAGGACTTACTCTCGAAAATGCAACTACTTTTAACTTTCAAATCCCTGATATCATTCCCCTTGCAGCAAGGGAATTTATGGTCTATGGCATAGTAAAATGTGGAACAGCTCATCTTCAAAGAGCTGGTGATATCATATTATACGTGATGCACAATGGCTTGCAATTTGAAAAGTTTCTATACATGCACTCATATGAACAGGCAGCTTGGAATACCAACTCAGATAACATGTGGTTCCCAATGCCTGCTGATAGACTCTTGCACGTAGAGATAACCGTGGCCATCCCCGGAACTTGCCGTGCTCTCTTCTCTACTATTGGATACCGTTGACTCATTTGAGAATTGTCTATTAATAATAATTATAGCTACCAATTTGAACCTGAACAATAGCTAATACTGCATTAATATCTTTGCTTAAAGTTACATTTTGTGTTTATTTACATGAATAATGCCTTAGCTTGATGGTTACTTAAATTAGTTCACATAAGGATTAAATTGCATTCCCCATGCATACACCTTGATTTAATTTTAGTTGCTACTATCACGGCATGCTCGTTATTGTAATGTCTTTCTATCTTGACTTGCAATTGTAAGCTGTATCTGATAATTTTTTTGCGCACCAAAGGCAAAGGAAGTTTCATAGACTGATGTGACAGCAATTCTGCTTTGAGAATCATATTAACCAATCTTGCATGCAATACCATGCATGCATAATTATTGTAACTTTAGAAAAATCTGCATGGTCACGTATCTTGTACTATGTATCTGCATGCATATATGTATATACAAACTATATTGATTCGTATGATTCCAACTTGCTTTTAAGTAATATGGCTTTCGTGTTATTATATACATAATAATTATTATGACTGCACGTCTATTTTTTTTACAGTGTATATGACTTGTAAACTGTATCTCATAAAATGTTCAAGTTGTCTTTTCACAATGTCATATCAAAATTTCATAGTAACTGTTTTAGTCTGATAGCTAAGTTTCTTTAGCTACATGCAGTCATGATCACACATTCATGCGAGTCTAAAACATTTACATAGTCAATCAAGTATTCTTGCATGCAATATATATATATACTAGCCTTGTATCCAGGCCATTCCATGTTTATCAACGTTGCACGCAACACATGGGATGGCCTGGATACGAGGCTAACATAATATTATAATAAATTCACTTAACATTATTATTGGTCACCAATAAGTCTGAGGTTGTTATTGTTGGGTAGCAGGCCATGCCTCTCCCTTTGCTCATGCACTGGCACGTGATACGGACATTAATGATTGTTGTAATAATTATATATTATCATTACTGTAACAAAGGAAATTGCAACAGAATAACACTTACTATAACAGTTATAAATTTGGTTGTAATTGCCAATTTATTGATACCCGTATAATCATGCATAATATGGCTGGCATTATTATGACTTTATTTGCTGTTTTCATCACTAGACTGAGTGCCCATGACACTAGTGATCTTCATAGAGCTAGCGATGTCATATCAGAATCTAGGTATGTACCTCCTCCACTCTGTTGCGACATGCAATTGATTCTAATTAACTGCCACTATTATCACAAAATGATATCATAGTTATTGTAATCTACACTTTAGGTAATAATTTTATTATGTGGATCTGTAGGTGTATACATTAAATAATATGCCATCATGCATGTTAAAAATTTTGAAAAATGTTAGAACTTGTACCGTTGCAGATCATGCTAGCTATACAGTATTGCAGATACACAATCTCTCTCGTCCCTTATTTTGTAATTAATTTTCAAAGGCCACACTGATTAAGAGCTGGTGGTAGCAAGCATACCACAATTGGGGTAAGTACTTCAAAATCTGAAATACATGCTCGATCAAACCGTTTAACGTACTACTGTAACAGCCTGTGACTCCAAACTTTATCCATACGTTGCTATGGATTGAGTGTTGCTAAAGATATGGATCCAAAATCGTTTCCACCATCAGATACTTGCTGCTACCAAGGTAATGATTGTAGCATTGATTCTTTCATTGATGAATTGGCTTAAAACTTCAGAATCTATGCTACTGAGTATACACTCACTAGCACTGGCATAACTATAGGTTCATTATGAAGGCAACAAGGATATTTACAACTGGTATGAAGAATATTCATCCATCTAGTTGCTATAGATACATACTCATGCAATATTATAGAGAGGGGATGAAGCGAGCTAATGATCAAAGCAAATCACAGGATATCACCTCCTTTGAATGCAGTTTGTTCACCATGGTTCCTAACTTAGTAAATATTTGCTTTGCCTATTGCTGCGTGGTAGTCTTTCTTGTGACGTTTGATGTACTATGTATAATACTAGACTCTTGGAGACAATGATCAATGTCAGTACCCTCTAGTTCTAAATAAACTATGTAGCATAATACTGTCATGCACATTGCAAACTAATAACATTATTATTATAATAATTATAGCCTCATCCTCAGGCTTTTCAACGTAAAATAATATTCAGTGTGTCATAATATTGAAGCTGAGAATGCCATGGGCCTGGGATGATAAGGCCGCTATAGTAGACTAATACCTGGTTGGCTTAAAAGCTTAGCAACTGATACAATGCATCAAGAGCATTAATTATAGCACTGCAGGACTGCTGCTATTTATGGAAGATCAGAAGTGCAATTTATTCCGATTCCGCATCCCGCGCCCGCATTCCACATAATATAGCTAGTTAGTATATATAGTTCACTGGCTAGTTTGCGGGATGAGGGATGCGGAATCAAACGAAATTGCCCTTCTCGGCTTCCGTAGCTATTCTTTTACCAACTGTGGCATTGAGAGCACTGACAGTTACAGTAAATACATTATCAAAATAACATCATGCATGCAATAGTTCAGGGAAAATTAATGTTACAACGTTAACCTATTAGCTATAGCTAAATTAAATGTTGCAAAACTACATACAGTTAATAATATGAAAGATTCGCAATCTCTCTCGTCCCTTAATATTAAATTAAAATTCGGATGCCACATTGATCAAGAGCTGGAGGTAGCAGGCACACCAGGGTTACTTCAAAAGTTGGAACACATGCTTGATCAAACGTACTACAGCCTGTGACTCCAAATCCATATGTTGCAATGTTCTGAGAACTGCTGAAGATGCGGAAATGATTGCCGATATCGGATGCTTGGATGAATGCCTTTCCAAATTGGAAGCTGTCCTCTTCACGGGTAAACAACTGGCAGGCTGGACCTATCTCATTACCTCGATAGCACGGAATGGCAGCTTCTAGATTGATGAAGATAATAGCTGTATTGCCTCCTGAATTGCTGGAGTAATTGGGACGATAGGCCAGAACACTATTGTCGGAAGTGTAATCTTCTGAAATATTTGTAATTGTCAGTGTAGATATGTCGGCCCCCCCTGCTTGTGTTGAGGAGTCTATCGACTTCAGCCTGACTGTTCTTGGCTCGGTTCGACTTAAACCAATGTACAGCATTTTTATCACTGTTTATATATGTAATGAAAGGCAAGATATTATTATTATTGTGGTACAGCTATTAAATTGGGACAAGCTTGAGCGAGCACACATTAATCAGTACTACGAGAAAACTGGTACTGCTGTACTTTTACGTCATCCACGTGTTCGCTAGCTCACTCAAGAAAAGTTTCTACAGTAACAAGGCAATATATTATAGTCTGGGTGCTAGGGCTACTAATTTCTGTAGCTAATGCTTCAAGTCCAAGCTAGCTATTGTTGCCCACTGAGACAATGTAGCCACATGCGGGCCAAAGCTCATGACATACTGGGAATGAAAATAGTAGCTACACTACTGTTATTAATTGTTTCTTGATCTTTATTATTAGCGTCAATAGATTGTGCTCAGTGAATGACGATAGCTATGATAGCTAGTACTTGTACATATAATTTGGATTGAAGATAGTAGAGGGGGCATCATTTTACTAAGTCTACGCTGTGAGCGAAGGCTCACTCCCTCAATGGTTTACATCACCCTTGTTAGTATATTATGTATTAACTGCAAAATTAGCCTCTTTCCCATGTTGCCATGGTTTAATGAAATGATATTGAAAAGCTGAAAGTATAATAGGCTTTCATGGATATGAGATAACACACTTACCTGGCTGGCCTAAAAGCTTAGAAATTGATACATCATGAGTATCAACTGTAGTTCCAACTGTTGTTATTCTCTCATCAACTGTGGCATTGAGAACACTAACTGTCGTGTTGACTGCTGTTATTTTTTCGTCAACTGTGGCATTGAGAACACTTACTGTCATGTTGACTGCTGCTATTTTATGACTGAGAGTGTTAAGTCTAGCATTGATACTTTCAGCTATACTTTTATCAAATGTTGTAGTGAATTCTGCTACCATGGTACTGAATGTAGCATTGATTCTTTCGTCAATCAATTGGCTTAAGATCTCAATGTTACTGAGTGAACATTCGCTGGCATAGCTAGGTACATTAGCAATAATTATGAAGGCAGCAAAGATAGACATAACTGGGATGAAGTTTGCCATCGTAATCCACTAGTTTCACAATAGATGTGTTACTAGAACTGCATCTATCTAGTAGCTAAATGTTCAAATACTTTCTAGAGAGGGATGAAACGTGGAGCTCAAAGTGAATTGCAGGATATCACCTCCTTTGAATGCAGTTTATTCTGTCATGGTTTCAAACTTTAGCAAATATTTACTTTGCTATAGTTAATGATGTGCATGCATGCTTGTGTATACAGTCAGTTTTATTATCAGTAAAAATTCATGAAACTCTACTTGTATTATGCATGAATACTGTGTGCTGTCAAGTTTTAATAACTGAGTTGATTATTTAGTACCTGGTTGGCTTATAAGATTAGAAATAGATACATCATGAGCATCAGCTCTAGCACTGATTGCTGCTATTTTTTCATCAACTGTGGTCCTGAGACAACTGACTGTTGCTATTTTATTATCAATTATGGCACTGAGAGTTTTAAGTTTAGCGTACTGACTCTATAGCATTGATTCTTTTGTCGGTGAATTGGCTTAAGATTTCGATGTTACTGCAAGAGTATACACTCGCTAGAACTGGCATAACTAGGTTCGTTAGCAATAATAATTATTATGAAGGCAAAAAGGATAGTCATAACTGGGATTAAGTTTGTCATCGTAATCCACTAGTGCATGCCACATATACAATCAGATCAGTGTTTTATTAGAAGAACATATTAGCTAAATACATTTATTAATTATACATCCACATACTCGATATAGAGAGCTAGGGATGAAATGAGCTCAAGAATATCCCTCCTTGAATACAGTTTGTTCCACCATGGTTCCTATCTTAGTAAACATTTGCTTTGCCTATTGCTGCGTGGTATATATAAGTCTTTTTTGTGACGCTTGATGTGTGTATATAATACTATTAATAGACCTTTGGAGAGAACGATAATGTCACCCGCTATAGTTTTAAACATGCTATGTAGCATAATCATGCATATTGCAAACTTATTACAATATATTATAGCCTCCATCCCCAGTCGTTTCAATGTATTAATTTCAGTGTTCTTTTTATTTTATATGATAATAATTCTAGGACACATACAATTATAGCTAATAGCTAATACAAGGTAGTGCCCAATGTGTCATAATACTAATATTGAAGCTGAGAATGCCATGGGCCAGCCACCTGCATGGGATGATAATATATACTTAGATCTACCTGCATGGCTGTCAACTGATACATCAAGAGCACCAACTGTAGCACTGTATGACTATACTGCTAATTATGAAAGGTGAGAAGTGCAATTTATTCCGATTTTGCATCCCTATCCCACCTTCTGTATATACTTAGTAGTTCACTGGCATGCTGGCTTGTGGGATGTGGGATGCAGGGTACGAAATTCTTTCTAGCTTGTTCTATTCTTTCTCACCAACTGTGGCGTTGAGAGCACTGAGTCAGACTATTACAGTTACTGTTATAGTAGATACATTATCAAAATAACGTCATACATGCAATAGTTCAGAAAAATGTTACAGTTATGAAAGATGCATAATCTCTCTCGTGCCTTAATTAAAAAGATTCAAATGCCACAATGTTCACGAGCTGGTGGTAGTAGGCACACCAGGGCTACTTCAAAATCTGAAACACATGCTCGATCAAATGTACTACAGCCTGTGACACCAAATCCATATGTTGCAACGAAATAACTATTGGCAAAGATACGGAAATGATTGCCAATATCAGATGCTTGTATGAATGGATGGAAGCTGCCCTCTTCAAAGGTGAAAAACTGGCAGGCTGGAGCTCTCCGCTCATGTCGATATCGATAGCACGGAATTACTCTTTCCAGATTTACAAAGAGAATGGCTGTATTGCCTCCTGAATTCCTGGAATGGTTGGGACGATAGGCCAGATTATTTGAAGTGTAATTGTCCGAAACATTGTGTATTTCCAGTGAAGATATGTAGTCCTGCACTTGTGTTGAGCTGTTGATCAAACTCAGTCTGACCGTCCTTGGGGTTCCAGTTAAAGCAATGTGCAATATTTTCACCACTGTTTAATAAAAGGCAAGATAATAATATTATTTTGGTATGCAGCTATTATAAGCAGTAATGATACATATACATGTAATTGTGAACTTAGCCAATTAAGCCTCTTTCCATGCAGGTTTTTTAATTAATGTCGTGTATTCAGGCTTTTAATGATGAAGTGTAATCTTCTGAAGTGTTTGGAATTGTCGGTGTGGATATGTAGTCTCCCATATGCATGGCCACCACTTGCGTTGAGGAGTCCATCGACCTCAGCTTGACTCTTCTTGGGATTCCAGTTAAAATGAATGCACTCGAGTGCAGAAATCTCACCACTACATGCATGCATGACTCATGCGTGTGTATAGTATATGGCATATGTATGCTTGTTCAATATCAGGAGTATTGAACTACATACCCTTCACCTGCATGAATATGCATGGTTATGGTACTGTTCAAGTCACTCCAGAGTCAATGCATAATCTAGGAGTAGGGGGAAGGCACCTGGTTATAATGTCACTATACAAACTATAAGCTTCTGTGACATACCTAAACACATGCAGACGGGCAAGAGCTGCACACTATATACTACACCACTGGGCAGGACTAGTATTAATAATATGACTATTATTCCTTTATATCTCGCATGGTACACAACTGTTAACTGTACATTATCCTCATTTCTTGATCTTCATTATTAGCGACAATAGATTGTGCTCCTGGCAGTGAATGACAATAGCTATGATAGCTACTTGTACATATACTTTGGATCGAAAATAGTAGAGGAGGCATCATTTTACTAAATCTATTCTGTGAGCGAATTTAGGCTCACCCCTTTGATGGTTTACATCACCCTAGTTATATTATGTACTCTTTCCCATGCTGTT
Source organism: Cliona cf. orientalis (assembly GCA_963930775.1). Classification (NCBI taxonomy): domain Eukaryota; kingdom Metazoa; phylum Porifera; class Demospongiae; order Clionaida; family Clionaidae; genus Cliona; species Cliona cf. orientalis. The sequence continues at coordinate 8,519,328 of OZ005697.1, forward strand.
TAATGTATTTCAGCGAATGATATTGAAAAGCTGAAAGTAGCTATTATAATAGGCTTTCATTGATTAGATAACACACTTACCTGGCTGGCCTAAAAGCTTAGAAATTGATACATCATGAGTACCAACTGTAGTTCCAACTGTTGTTATTCTCTCATCAACTGTGGCATTGAGAACACTGACTGTCGTGTTGACTGCTGCTATTTCTTCGTCAACTGTGGCATTGAGAACACTGACTGTCATGTTGACTGCTGCTATTTTATCACCGAGAGCATTAAGTGTAGCATTGATACTTTTTTCGAGTGTTGTAGTGAATTCTGCTACCATGGTACTGACTGTAGCATTGATTCTTTTGTCAATGAATTGCTTTAAGATCTCAATGTTACTGAGTGAACATTCGCTGGCATAGCTAGGTACACTAGCAATAATTATGAAGGCAACAAAGATAGACATAACTGGGATGAAGTTTGCCATCGCAATCCACTAGTACCACAGTAACTCTTTTACTAGAAGAAAATGCATCTATCTAGTAGCTAACTGTCCACATACTTTCTATAGAGAGGAATGAAACGTGGAGCTCAAAGTGAATTGGAGGATATCACCTCCTTTGAATGCAGTTTATTCAGTCATGGTTTCAAACTTTAGCAAATATTTACTTTGCTATTGTTAATGATTTTTTGTGTTTGTGCATATACAGACTCTCGGAGAGAATGATAATGATGTCACCCTCTCTACCTAGCTTTGAATCAACTCTATTGGCATTATTGCACTCTAAAATTCTAAATAATATAAAGCAATCTTAAGATCTAGAGCCCTGAAGCGTTATAACAGTTAATAGTATTAGTTCATAGCGTAGCTACATTTATATGGCTGATATACAATTTCTTTTCTACATTATTGACTAAGAGCTGGAGATAGCAAACAAACTAGGAAAGCGCTAAAATTCAAAATGCACGCTCTTTCAAATGTGCTACAGCCTGACACTCCAAATCCGTATGTTGCTGTTACAGTAGTGATTGTACGGCCATGATTATACGCAGGTAGCTAAACTGATGGATATGTGATATACATTGTCATGCATAGCTATATTAATTTTAATATTTGTGAATGTCTAAATGGATGAATAGGTAACATAATATTATTATTATTATTATTGCAACTGCCTTTCGAATGAGACTATAAAATCATTTAGGTATACATAGCTATCATTCCATTTAGAACAGTATCCATTTCATCTTTTGAAGTTTTCTGTATAATGTAGCTACTGCATGTTTATGCATCCACCTATCCATTTCTGTTGCCACTTTAAAGTTGATATAGACTTTTGGCATATCTGTTACTGTAACACAAAATTTTGTTTGCCAACCGTGCATGCACAGTTTACATAATAATTATACACACAAAAGTGTCAGTGAGCAATAGTATATACATGTTGTGTGACATAAAATGTCACGTAGCAATAACGTGCAATCTCCATGATTGATCTGTGAATTTACAAAGGTTGCTATGATGACGTTGCACCATGCATGCTTGAGCGATTTGAGAAGGTTACGATTTATGATGGAATGTCATAGTATAAGCGAATGCCCTATAGAAATTCCATCACTGAGTCCATGAACTCAAAACTCACGATTACATGAAGGAAGACATGTAAAATTTTATAATTTCATTATTCAACACAATTATGATAAGTTATGTACTTCCCCTATACGTAACTGTGTGCATGCAAGGTTATCATAAAAAATTTAATTATACACAGTCAATTAAAGTTTAATTAGCAGTAAAAATTCTACTTGCATAATAATATTATAATTATATGCATGTATAAATTGATGCTGTCAAGTTTAATAACTGAGTTGATTACTGTTGATTCAGTATTTGACTGGATTGGCTACTCTTTTCTTGTTATTAAATTTTGTTGATTGTTGAAAGCACTGACATAGAGATAGTCGGTCATGCTTTGGAGGTCTTTGCCGATACTCTGCACCAGTTCTGAGAATCCTGGGCGGAGCTTAGGGTCCTCTTCCCAACAGCTGTTCATCATGGCGTACCTGTATATCAATGTATAGCTACAATGTCATTAATAATAGCAGCAGAGCAATAAAAAAGACACTGTATGGTTTACTAAAATTAATGTAAATTTTGGTTAGCTGAACATACATTTTGTCGCTACACGCAGTGTTTTCTGGTTTGTAGAGCCTCAGGCCATTGCTGAGTTCCCTAGCCAGAGCCATTGGGTGTACTCCTGGGTAGGGAACTGTGCCAGCAGTGAAGATTTCCCAACAGGTCACTCCATAAGACCACTATTATTATGATATTATAGATATCTGAATCAGTGTAACAGTTGCGGGGATAAGAATATAATTATTTTCCATACCACATCGGACTTTTCAGAGAAAATTCCCTCCAGAAGGCTCTCTGGAGCTGTCCATTTCACTGGGAGTTTTGCAGTAGTCAGTGGTATGGCATTGTTATTTTTAACCCCTCTGTCTTCAAGATTGGTCAATGTCTCTGACAGTCCAAAGTCAGCTACTTTGATGATCCAATGTTCATCAATCCTGTTATGACAGGCAGTGCATGTACAAGATTTAGTAATGGTATGAAGAGTAACATTAGCATACGACTTCTAATTAAATCTTTGATATAACGTTGTGCTGACCTAGATCTATAATATCTATCACAATTAATACTGCTTACATGCAATTTCTTGCAGCCAGATCTCTGTGAATGAGCTTCATATTGGTAAGATACTCCATTCCTTTAGCAATCTGTAAGCACATATCCATGAGCTTTTTTTGAGCTACACAAGCCTTGAACAAGAAGGTAAAATTGATAAACGAAGAGTGAAGCTTTAAGCTCTGATTAATCCCTAACCAACCATTTCATCATCTGTGTTGGCATTAGTGACAAGAATTTCTCTGTTGTTCTTGACATACGAAAGGAGACTTCCATTTTCCATAAAAGGCAAAATGATGTAAGGGGAGGGGCCAGCATCGAGACATAATCCAATTAAGGAAATAATGTTTGGATGATCAAGTCTGTGCATTAATACACACTCCCTAATCAAGGTTTGGGTATCTTCATCGGTAAAAGAACCTGAATATATTATATTCATGCATGCATAAGGTGATTTAATTCAATATTATATCGTTCAAGTGTATGTCTCAATCTATAATAATATAAATCATGCAATTGCCATTAACCATAATATTATCTTCCCATGCATAATAACTTTTTGATGAGCAGCTTAGGGATAGCTACATTTATTTTGAAAGGATGCATGCCTACTGTAACAGCCATAGCTACATACCTTTCAGTGTCTTGACAGCAACCTTTGTACTTGATTCAACGTGATAGTGTGTTTTTACTATTGGCTTTTGCAGTTTGGCTTGATAAACCTGATTACGTTCTCCTGCATGCATGTATATATACAAGTCATAGATTTCTGTATGATGAATGCTGTTTTTGTATACAATAATATTATGTTTACCTTCTCCAATGATATCCATGAGCTGTATATCCATTTTGCATATAATCAATCTGTTAATGTTACCCTCTAGATAGGTATTGAATTTTGTTGTAGTGGATACACCTTCTACACTGTACTGTAATGCTGACTCAGATATTTTGCTAGCTTTATTGCTGCATGCAAGCAAAACTTACGATTATTCCTTTCATAATAGTCTTGATACCAAGTAATAATAATATTATATTGTACCTCAATATGAACTGATCAACAAGGTCTTTATTCCTTATCAATATGCGGGAACGATATTTCTTTCTTTGTCGTTGACCACAATACCACAACACCGCAAGTGCACCTACTAGTAGTATGAGAGCTAGTATTCCACCTGCTGCAGCTCCTCCCAGTTTAGCTCTTCCTGGCCCTTTTGAATTAGCTGAACATAAATAAGACAAGCACATTGATGTATTATGATGAGTTATTCATCCTTGTGCAGCATAAAATTGTGTTGGGGAGTGGGTGGGGAGAGACGGTTGCCACTAAAATTTAATTATGTCGGGGTGTAGCTACAGCTATTTCATGGAATGCCATAACTATAGTGATACTAAGTATTAGCAACTGGTATAATATTATTATCACAGGTGCAAGGGATCTGATCTATATGATATATTATTGCATTCAGCCCTTGGGCGCTTTAGTTTATGTAAAAAGGATAATAATCTAGTTTATCTGACTATTTAACAGCTGTAATTTTAATGAAAAATTTTGAGTAATTATCTCTTCAAATTTTATAGACTATATCTATCATACATGTACACATACCACCGGTACCACTCAAAACAGTGATTTTCTTATTATGAGCTGAAGCAGATAACTTTCCATTGGTCAGTCTAGTAGCGCACGAATATAGCCCCTCGTCCTCCAACAGGATGTTTTCAATCCTTAATATGGACTCTGTAAAGGTGTCTTGCTTTTGTTCACAGATTGTATACTGGAAAAAAACCCCCAGTAAATACGCACTGATGCTATGGGATTAACAAAATGAAAAATTGCAAGTTGTAACCTATTAAAAAGTAACCGTATCATTGCTGATTCAGTAGGCACTAGCCATGATGAGTTAATATGATTATTATTAGGGGAATGACTCAAGAGAAATATTCAAACCTATATAGCTATATAGATCTATGTATACATACTCAGCTATATAGTAGATCAAGCCTCAGTTTACTGTGCATGAGTATAAAACTATTTCATGAGGTGAGCTATATGGCTATAGTAGCTAATAGTATACTATAGCTATAATTGCAATCTCGTAGCTATATACATGTATAACACAACAATTATTATTACCCGCGGATTGTAGACAGTGTTGTTAATAATTGCAGTCTTTCCATTGGTAATCCATAGCCACTCAATCGAAGGAGCTGAAGTGCTGCCATGTGCTAGACAAAGCAGGTCAACAGTAGAGCTGGCATTAACCACTTCATCATCATCGAGGGTAGTTACCAGTATTGAAGCTACTTCAGTAGATTCTGCAAGGCCGTCTGTAACTCAAAAAAATCAGTAATGCGTGATAGTTAGCTAAATATGTCAGAGCTTACTAGTTGATACTAAACTGCAGAGAAGCAGTGTCACAGTAACAAAATTTAATAACAGCAGCATGGCAGTGATAGTGATGAAGCAAGCAGTCCCTATGACATAAATTCTTATTCAAGCTGCAGAGTGGTTTTTAGTTTAATTTGAGCAGAGCGAGAATTAATCGTGCGGTCATCTCAGTTGCGCTGAACTATGTATGCATGCATGCATGTCTGTCCGTAGACTGACACGTACGCTTCAGGCCGGGAATATAATAATAGTCTAGAGGTTATTTAATGCAGGCCGGCTAGCGTTGCATCACCACAGCTAGACAAAGCAAAGAGGCCGAGGAATAGTAATTTAGCACATGTAGCAATTGTCTTTTTTATCTTGACTTGTAAGGTGTGTCCAATGAAACTTTCAAGTTATCTCTTCACGCACCAAAGGCAAAAAAGCTTCATAGACTGATGTGATAGTATTTCTTGCCTTGAGAATCATAACTTATCTTAATCAATCATGCATGCATGCAATACCATGCATACATAATTATTGTTACTTTATTATTCAAAGAAAAATCTGGTCACGTATATCTGCATGCATGCATGTACATACAAACTTAATAGTTGATTCACAGATTTCGTTCTTTGATGTGACAGCTTTCTTTATGCAGTCACGGTCACACACTCTAAACATTAACATTACCTTTAGTCATGCAATCAAGCATGCACACAACACATACCACGGAGTTCTGATTGGTCACCAGTAGCTAAGTCTGAGATTGCATGTTATTGTAGAGTAGCAGGCCATGTATAATCTCTACCTTTGCTCAGACACTGGCACGTTTATGGATACGTAAAATATTGTCACTCATAGAAAGGAAATTGCAATGGAGTGTATGTAGCTAACAGTTATAAATTTGGTCATGATTATCAGTTTATTGTACGTAGTACAACCATGGCTGCTACTACTATGATTTTATTTGCTGTCTTCATTGCTATCGTCCATGGCGATAGTACCTGCAAAATTGCTCCTTGCAAGTGTTCGTTCAGTAATGTTGAAATCTTAAGCAAATACATCGACGAAAGAATCAATGCTACAGTTGCTTCCAGGGTAGCGGAGCTAACTGCAGCTACAGAAGATAGATTCAATGCCACAATCGATGAAAGAATTGCAACGGCCATAAATACCACCGTCAGTGCTATTAGTTCTGAGTCAGCAATGTGGACACCCGTGGCTAAGACTGCTATTAGTCCAGGAGGACTTACTCTCGAAAATGCAACTACTTTTACCTTTCAAATCCCCGATATCATTCCCCTTGCAGCAAGGGAATTTATGGTCTATGCCGTAGTGAAATGTGGAACCGCTCATCAAAGAACTGGTGATATCATATTTTATGTGATGCACCATGGATTGCGATTTGAAAAGTTTCTATACATGCACTCATATAATCAGGCAGCTTGGAACACCAACTCAGACAACATGTGGTTCCCAATGCCTGCTGATAGACTCTTGCACGTGGAGATAACCGTGGCCATCACCGGAAACTGCAGTACTCTCTTCTTTACTACTGGATACCGTTGACTCATTTGAGAATTGCCATTGAATACTGTAACAGCTACCAATTTGAACCTGAACAATGTCTATTCATTGCTAATACTGCATAATATTATAATTTTTACACTTGCTTAATTAATTTGTATATGTTTACATGAATAATGGCTTAGCTTGATGATTAATATAATATATTTTTATTCACATTGCATTCCCCATGTGCATGCACCTTATTTAGCTGCCACTATCACGGCATGATCATATAATATAGTTACTGTAGCTTATACATACAATTGTGTTTTAGCAACATCATCAAAAGTAAAATACCATCATGCATGTATATAAGAGCTCTGAAGAATGCTACAATTAATTTTGTACTGTTGCAGAGCTAGGTACGTTATGCATGGCAGATGCACAATCTGAGACTCTCTCATCCCTTAATTTATAACTTCAGATGCCACATTGATTAAGAGCTGGTGGTAGCAGACACACCAGGACTAGACTGCTTCACAATCTGAAACATCCACTATAGTGCCAAGATAGATGTATTATTATTAGAACATTCATCTACTAGTAGCTAAATGCAGGTCATGTAATAATCCAACACAAAATAGAATTGTGGAGCTCAAAGGGCAGGACTATATCACCTCCATTGAATATGAGTTCATTTAGCCACAGTTCCTAACTTAGCAAACATTGCTTTGATTTTGTTACAGTACAATTTTTTGCACCTGTCAGTGTGCGTGTATAGACTCTCATGATCAGAGAGAACGATAATGACATCACCCTCTAGCTTTCTATATCATAGATATATTAATTTCATAATTTTTTGCACTCTAAAATTCTAATACATAAATGAGAATTCTGATTCAGAAATGTTACAACATTAATTTAACAGTTACTGATGCATAGCACATTAGCTCTTATCGCATAAATTTCAGATAGATCTATCACATTGATTAAGAGCTGGAGGTAGCAGACATACCAGGAAAGCTTTAAAATCTGAAACACATGTACGATCAAATGTGCTACAGCCTGACACTCCAAATCCATATGTTGCTGGAATGGATTACGGTCGAATCACTTAAGGTCGAATCATAGCGCGTGTGTGTCTCTCTCGGCCACCGTATGTTGCTATCTGCTCCAGGTGGATACCAAAGATTTTCAAGTGGCTACCATCATCAGATGATTGGATGAATGCGTTTCCATACTGGAAGGTCCCCCCATCATAGGTGAACAGCTGGCAGGCTGGACCAATCTCATTACCTCGATAGCATGGAATGGCAGCTTCTAGATTGACAAAGACAATGGCTGTGTTACCACCTGCATTCCAGTAGCTGTCATAATAGGGACGATAGGCCAGAATGTCATCATCCGAAGTGTACTCCATTGAAGTGTTTTGAATTGTCAATGTAGACATGTAGCCCCCCAGTGCTTGTGTAGAGGAGTTGACTGATCTTAGAGAGATTTTTCTTGGGGTTTCAAGCAAAGAGATGTACAGTATCTCCATTACTGTTTACATGACATTGTAATAATTTAAAACATATTATTGGTACAGTATTATAGCTATGATTTTGATGAATGAGATCCATTCTGCATGCATACAATGCAATGCAGCGTAGCTACATATAAATGGCCTCTTCTCCCAGGCTTTTTAATGTATTTCAATGTGCAATATTGAAGCTTAGAGTGGACTTGGGGATGATACAGTATAATTATGGCTACTATGTATTTAGACTCACCTGGTTGGCTTAAGAGCTTAGCAATTGATATGTTAAGACCAGATACAACTGTTGATATTTTATCGTCAATTGTGGCATTGAGAGCACTGACTGTGGTATTAGCTCCACTTATTCTAGCATCAATGGTGGCAACTTTTTTTCTCGAGTGCAGTGTTGAATTCTTCTGATGCTATAAATTCCTCCAGCCTAGCAGCAATGGTAGCGTTAATTCTTGCATCAATGAGATCACTTAAGACTTCAACATTGCTAAGCGAGCACTGATCATTATCGGAGGCATTGCTGCAGGTAATGAAGACTGCAAGGAATGTCACAATAGTTGGAATAACACTGGCCATGATTATAAAGGAATTAAACATGCAGGGATACCGCATGCAAGTAGCTAGCTAGCTATATATGCTACTTAGTCTAGTGAAAGTATGACTGGGAACCGACATCATGATTACATAAAACTGACCATATCAAAATCAACAAGTGCTTAGGTACGTAACCATGACTGAATAGCTTATGTCGGGTAAACTGGAGTCTCGGAGACTGCTAGACTAGCTCTTTCCCTAGCTGAAGTAAGCATTTCACCTTAGTCTCTTCTGTGGGTATTTTTTGTCTATAATAATATTTTATGCTTTTATATACATGATTGATCATTGTAACTGCATGGCTATTTTTTCTACATGTGCTGCACTGAATTTTATTACTATGGCAGTAAGTATATAATACTATGTAACTAGCTTTGTCCATGAATTGGTTTAAGATATATAATATCTAATGAACCACTTGACCATATTATCCTCAATTGGAAAATTTAAAGCTCGTCAATGATAATATAGTGCATACACATTCTATCTCAATCGCAGAGATCATGGAGACAGAAATGTAGCCAGGCATACCGCTCCATTGCAAAATTAATGTTTACTAAAGCTTGGAACCATGGCTGAATAGATTCTCAGACTGTTACTCATTGACAAGCCTTTCAACTTTAGCTGGATACCCATGGATCCTTAAATCAACACGCATGCGCAAGTGGAACATATTATCACTAGTACTTATTGATCAATGATATAATAGACTACACGAACAATATTATATAGAGCGATCATTTTCCATGCTGAACTGCACACAGAAAGGTTTGCGTGCATGATTATGCAACTACTCCGTGAAGCCATCCTACTCTTTTGCATGTTGGAATTACTCCGGGATGCAACATTAACTGGTACGTTCTAGATAGTTTATAGCTATTGAGCTTGAGGTAGTGCAAAGACTGATACAATGCGAGTGAATAGTTCACCATCCCTGCAGAGTCTGCTGAAGTTGTAATACTATTGTCCTCAAAAGATAAAGAAGTGAATACCAGTTCCCCCATCAAACTGAGATGTGTAGCCTATGGAGGTGGCTTATCGGCTCCTTCTATCGAGTGGACATCAGTCACAAATGAAAGGACTTCTACTACCATTGGAAATTCTACCTCCACTCGAGTAATAATTGTTGAACTTTAAAGCCCCATTTACACATAGGGCTTAACTCGGGTCAGGATCCACATTAAACTAACTCGCTTATGTGTAAACGCGCTAATCCACTTGTAAACCAATTAGTTGACCCGGGTTGTAACCGCGACATGATAGCCCTGTTTACACACACTGATCCAGATTAAACTGAATCAGTTTAAACTGCGTTTACATACTTAGTCTAGCGCTTAATCCGGATTAACATTATCATGGCCCATTACTTTACATGTAATCCACTTTTAATCCACATCAGGATGTGGATTCTCATCCGGATTAACTAACCCAGATTAAAAGTGGATTAAGGCGTTTGCACAGAAACTGGATTAGATTAAGGGCCTAGTGTAAACGGGGCTGATATTATCCTGATGTGGGTTAGAAGTGGGTTACGTGCATAGTAGTCTATGAATATCTTAACTCGGGTCAAGCGCGTGCGTGTAAACGCGGTTTAATCCGGTTCAGTTTAAACTGGTTTGGTATGTGTAAACGTTGATTTCTGAGTGACTGAGTTCTTGATTAGGAATCTAGCTAACACATAGTAATTAGTCAGAGATCGTGATAATAGTAAACCAACCAGACATTATTTGACTGTAGATATGTAGCATTACAGTCGAAACTGTTATTGTAGAAAAATAATTTCTCCAGCATTGTAGTCAGTGTATCATAGTCTAACTAGTTACAATATTATTTAATTATAGTTGTTAGCTTATCATGCACACCAATTAGACATTTACACTACTTCATATATAGGAGGTTTCTAGATTCTATAGCTGCTGGAGATCGATGAGGCTAGCCATTAATAGAATATCATTAATTGTAATAATTATAATAATTGAGATATACACTTAGTCTATAGCTATAGTTTTATCATCTAATATATGTATTTGTGTAGCACACAGTTTGTGTACAAAGTGAAGATTCCTTCACGGAGTCTGAATTAGAAATTAGTGACACCAGGTTGGACGACACTGGAGTGTACTCATGCACTGCCAGGCTGAACATAGAGGGTTCAGTAATAACAGCCAACAAATCAACAACACTCTCCGTCTTTGGTTCTGAAGGTACGTAGTTACACAAATTTTAAAATGAAATACTGGTAGTTACATACTAGTATCATCAGCATAGACCACTGCTGATATTATTGTGCTTCTACTAGACTAAGTGGTGTTCACTGTCATTGTGCAATACATAGACGTATTGATCATGCATTAATGGGAAGCCTAGCTTTAAGTCGTAAATAGTTGGAGGCATTACATTGCTTTCTATCTTGCACTGAAGTCTCCATCTATATCTAACACCTTAATCATTTTCTAGGTGTTGACTTACCCTGAGTATCATAACTTACTTTGATCACTCCAGCATGCACAATGTCATTGTTGTAACCTTTACAAGTACAGCAGAGTGTATAGCTAGTAGCTGTAAGTAAACTAGCTATCTAACTGTCAATGAGCAGAAATATTACCATTAGAGTTATGTTAGCCTTGTCCCTAACATTGAAAACCTCCATGGAAATACGTGACTTTTATAATCAAGCTGTATTAATACCGTTGGAAGAAAACAATACACTATAGTCTGTATACCTTATCATTCACTGTATTGGCAGAAGCAGTGTACTATAGTAATCTCCATTGGATCGATATCTATAGCTAGTTGCATTACTAGAAAAGATTGGCGATAATTACTACTCCTTCATCTATGCATGGGTTTTGTTCCCCAAGCTATTGGGCAGCTAGCTATGTGTGTATGTGCATTTATACTTTGAATCTGCAGATTGGTCCAAAAACGCAACATCTTGTACCCACTAGCATAATATACTCTAGAGCACCATAGATTTGTCAACCCTGTACCATTTTTGCATATACAATTCACAAAACTTAATTAGTACTCGCAAATTATGTTATAATATTATTATATGCATGTATGCATGTTAATCAATCAAAAATAGATCGGGATCAAGAATTCCACTCCACATCTGATAATATGGTTATCGTGCTGGGAGGAGCTATAGCAGGTGGTGGGATAACTCTATTGCTGCTCACTGGTGCACTGATTGTGACTTTGTGTTACTGGAGTCGACAACTAAGAAAGAAAGATAAATATCGCAGTACAAATGATATGAAACTTGTTAAAAAATTCATGAGGAGGTAAGATTCTATGGGTAGACAATACTAGGCTAGCGCTCTTCTTTTGTTAGCTAATAACTTCAAAAGTATTTTATAAGGACACAACTGGGACCGTGCATAATATACAAAATATCACTGGAGCTTATTTCAGTGGCACCATTGTTTTCTCTAAGGGTAGATGCGACTATAACGGGTGGTATCCCGAATAAAGAGGTGTCTTTAATGGTTTCAGAGATCCCTAATAGCTACAGAAATTCTGCTATTTAGATTTACTGTAGGCTAAATTATACACGTACACTGCAGCAAGCTCATTGCAAATGTATGTATATCTTGTAATCATTGCAGTAATAAAGCTGCTAACGTGGATCAAGAGATTGTGATAATAAGGAAATATTGGGAGATGACATTAATAATGACAGATAAGTCGGAGGAAAACATTAGAGAGCTATTTGTGCACAAAACACATATAACAATCATGGATATTATTGGAGAAGGTACATTGTCAAGTACCGCAGTATACTCTGTCAGCCATAGTAATCTTAAGCTTGCAAAATAGGGTGTTAAAGTACTATGAGGTAATTCCCCTTTTCTCAATAAGCTCCATATTGGCCTGCATGACACTGGTTTATGGCTACACTCACTGCACTGTTTACCTCGCACCACTTCCTGTATATGCCTTGTATAAGGTTCAGTGCACTGCCCATAGGCCCTCTATACATTACAGCTATCTATAGTAGAGCCTTTATGAGATAATTATGATCATAATTATACCTTATTTTTTTCCCACTGCATATTGATTAAACTTAAATTTTATAATTATGATAACACACACCCACACATCTAATATAGGAGAGTTTAGTCATGTTTATGAGGGTAAAGTAACAAAAAATACATCTATCATCAAGGTTGCTATCAAAACACTAAAAGGTATAATAATATATAATATGAATTATAGATAATAGCTACTAGAATTGTATCTGTGACATTTTATTTCAGCACTGCACAGTATAACCAACACTTTCTTGAGTGCCACATACATGACATTGCATGTTCATTAGTATTCTGGCCTTTAAGTGCACTTGAATAAATTAGTGTTTGAAAGGCTATTATTATAAATTGTCATATCATATATAATTATAGCTATACCTGTTCCTGCAATCATGAAAATACTGGTTTGATATTAGGTTCCTTTAATGATGATGATATTCAAGATTTAATCAAGGAGAGTGTATTGATGTACAAGCTTGACCACCATAATGTCCTTTCCTTAATTGGATTGTGTCTTGATGCTGGCCCCTCCCCTTACATCATTTTACCTTTTATGGAAAATGGAAGTCTACGTTCGTACATCAAGAGCAACAAAACCAGACTTTACACCAACATTGAAACAGAAGATGAAGAGGTAATTATATAGATTAGAAACTAAACCTATATGGCCTAAATAATTTTCAATTTTGAATATTAATTATCTCACTGGCGAAAATTCAACTTTAAAGTCTATACGGCAAAATTAAAGGTGTTAGTTATTCTATTGTTTTTATTTTTTTAAGGTGTGCATAGCACGGAAGCAGCTCATGGACATATGCTTACAGATCGCTAGAGGAATGGAGTATCTTGCCAATATGAAGCTCATTCACAGAGATCTGGCTGCAAGAAATTGCATGTAAGCAGCTAATACTGCATGCATAGAATCTGATCTACTTATAAGTTAGCTATTTACTATTATTATTAATTTACAGGATTGATGAAAACTGGGTCATCAAGGTAGCTGATTTCGGGCTCTCAGAGATAATGAAGACCTCTAAAGACTACTTCCGACAAAATCAAGACAACAATGTTAAGCTTCCAGTCAAGTGGATGGCTCCAGAAAGCCTGCAAGGCTTGATATTCTCTGAGAAATCTGATGTGGTATACTTGTAACTATAGGCTAAATGGACGTATCTGTCCTTCATAGCAAATAAAATTAATATAGCTATAGTTAAAGCTCCATCTATAGAAAATCATGTTTTATTACTGTATGGTTTGTTGCTACAGGCAGAAGTTTATAATTATATCTCTATAGGATCTAAAGCTTTATATACAATGTTATGTTAAATGCAATACCTAGATGCAATTTAGAAGATTTCAGGGCTAACCCTTAAGTGGGATTACAATTAATTGTATGATAGAGCCCATCTATCAGTCTTCTAAAATCAAAACCTCTCAATAATTTATCATAATAGAGCAATCACAATTCAATTTCTTTCTATAGTGGTCTTATGGAGTGACCTGCTGGGAGATTTTCAGTGCTGGTAGGACTCCCTACCCAGGAATACACCACCCAATGTCCCTGGCAAGGGAACTCATGAATGGCCGGAGACTTGACAGGCCAGGCAATACCGCATGTGATGACAACATGTACGCATACTATAGCTACATCATCTGTATATTGACAACTGAATACAAATGCATGCTTGTAATACACTATAAAAGTCTTGATAAAAGTGACTCAGTAGATACTAGCTCATAGGTCCCAACTTCATCAATCCTAAATGCTGGTCATCTACTAGCATAGTCTATCGAGCTAGACCCTTCCCTGCGCTTGTAGCTATTGTGCGCATACAATACAAGCGCAAGGAAGGGTCTAGCTCGATAGACTACTACTAGCAGTATACCCATGGATACGCATGATTGATTCAAGTGGCAAAATTTATCTAATTTGCCGCTGAAAATAGGGGAAATTGTGCTACTTGTAGGTACGTCATGATGAAGAGGTGCTGGGAACAGGACCCTAAGCTCCGCCCAGGATTCTCAGAACTGGTGCAGAGTATCGATAAAGACCTCCAAGACATGACCGACTATATCTTCATTTAATTTAGTGCTTTCAGCTTGAAATATGCTGCCAATCCTCAGCAAGATCACTGATTAAATACAAACTTTAACATTATTTTGATATTATTATTATTATTAAAGCAAACACAGAATCTATTAATAACTAAAACCATTATAAACTGTAAATTTTGACAAGCTAATCAATAGTAACAACTTTGGCTGATAAATTTCTCCTGCATATACACATGCATAGAGGAGTCTCAATGATTACTGTAACAGTAACTGCATGATTGAATGCTGCATGATAATTGCATAAAATTATAATTATAATTATGTTTACCTTCAAAAATATTCATGAATTGTAAATTACTTAATATTATAATAGTATTATTATTGTATGTCTCTGAACTTATTATTGAATTAGTTTTTAGTACATTTTCAATATAATGTCAGGTATAATATATTATAGAATAGTAGTTCACACGGCTTATATGCAATTTCTTGCAGCCAGATCTCTGTGAGTGATCTTCATATTGGCAAGATACTGTGTGGGTTGCAGACTATGGCATGTGCAATAATCTCAATATTTTTATGCATGTAGCTGTTGGTAACGCATCGACACTGACGGGAGCTTTAGCAGCAGGAGCTCACTCATAATCTGGTGTTACTGTATCGTTGACAACAACGAAAGAAAATTGACTCCCAAAATACAATGGATATAATTAATAACTTCATACTGAGGTAAGATTATAGCTACACTCTTCATGGCATGGAGTCATGGACTTAATTACAACCTAGGCCCATGCAATCATACTAGTACTCTGCTTAATGATAATATGGCAGCTATGCTTTAATGTGTAATAATTACGTCCAGAGTCCCAATTAGAAACAAAGAATTCGGCTCTCGCTATGATGAAATTATGATGAAATGATGATGAAACCTATGATGAAATATATGATGAAACTTATGATGTAATTCCTGTGAAACTGTTTCAAAATGTTTAGCGCGCATGAAAGGTTGTTGGGACCCAGAATTCGAACCTAGCGTAGAAGACATCGTGGACTATCGATGAGATATGGCGATTTTCTCGGTTCGCTTTCTTTGGCGAGCTCGCACTCGGGGGGATTTCCCTATTCAGTCGAGCACATGGCGGGTGAAGGTCAACCGGCTCAAGCCGCGCGCCCCAATATTGTACGCGTATACGGAGCATGCGCGGTTTGTCGATGTGTCCTAGTTCGAATTTATGGCGGCGTATTCATGAGGGACTCTGGACGTAGTCTCCAAGTTGTTCATTATCTCCCCAGTAGCAATTTACTTTTCTGTGGTTATGAGGTAATTGTGGTGTAATCTATGATGAAATTATGATGAAATTATGATGCAACCTATGAGGTAATTATGAAAAAATCCAGGGCCTCGCTGGAGCCTTTCTGGGACTTGAAAGTCAGTAAATATGTAGAGTATCTTACGCGTGTATCCAGCGAATAGATTATAAGGTGAGCGCTACTTTCTCTGAGAAGTACTGTTGGTTGAACTTCACGTGTTTTCTTGGCTTACGTAATGCCGTGGATAAATAAAGCTAGCCTTGCGCTATATATAGCACGCATCGTCACAAGGGGCTGGCCCGCGCGAGACCGTAGCCGCGCGACCAACCTGAAGTTTGGAAGGAATACTGTGCTGTCGAGTTCGTCTCTGTGATTGAAGCATCGAAACCTGTCGCTATCAAGGTTGACAGTCGATCTTAGAGTCAGACGCCATCTCCATGATTTCTGGGGCCAGCATCGATCGATGTGTACGCATTCTATTGACGACCTTTTACCACATGCACCATTACACTGTGCAGCTACTGGGGAGATGGTCAAGGGTTCATTATCTCACCAGTAGCAATTTACTTTTCTGTGGTTATGAGGTAATTATAGTGTAATTATGATGAAACCTATAGTGTAATCTATGAGGTAATTATGAGAAAATTCAGGGCCTCGCTGGAGCCTTTCTGAGACTTGAAAATCAGTAAATATGTAGAGTATCTTATGCGTGTATCCAGCGAATAGATTACAAGCTGAACGCTACTTTCTCTGAGAAGTACTGTTGGTTGAACTTCACGTGTTTTCTTGGCTTACGTAATGCCATGGATAAATAAAGCTAGCCTTGCGCTATATATAGCACGCATCACTGCCACAAGGGGCTGGCCCGCGCGCGACTGCAGCAGCGTGACCAACCTGAACTTCGGAAGGAATACTGTGTTGTCGAGTTCGTCTCTGTGATTGAAGCATCGAAACTTGTCGCTATCAAGGTTGAGAGTCGATCTTAGACGCCATCTCCATGATTTCTGGGGCCAGCATCGATCGATGTGTACGCATTCTATTGACGACCTTTTACCATATGCACCATTACACTATGCAGCTACTGGGGAGATGGTCAAGGGTTCATATAGTAACAAAGCATCTGAAGAAATGGAAACTTTGGATGCTATGAACAATAATATTATAAAGAAGCATTGGGGGGCGATAGCAATAGAGATGACAGAGAAATCAGAGGCAAAAATTAAAGAATTAGTTATACGACAAACAGACATACAAGTCATGAATATTATTGGAGAAGGTACACCTAGGAAATTAATTTTAATTACATGCAGGTCCTTCCATAATTAATAGTGTACTTGAATTGTTGATTTGAATATTACTATGATCATAGCTATACTCGTAATAAAAATTTATGCAGAATTCAGTCATGTCTATGAGGGAAAGTTACAGAAGGAAGTAGTAGTGGAAAGAGCACACATTTCTGTCACAAAATCAGGGCCTGTTAGCGTGATGAAGAGAGAGATTGTAAAGTAAAATATCAAGTTGCCATCAAATTACTGAAAGGTATATAAAACTTATGGAACGAAGGAGAGCTTTATAATAATACTGTAACTAAAATCTCTTCGGATCCATGCTTTGAATAGAAGAAAAAAAAGAATACACATAATATCTTATAGCTATACAGTAACTGTCATAAAATTTACAGTGTGCATATGCATATTATGTTGAAATGCTTGCAGGTTCTTTCACCAAAGATGATACTGAAGACTTAATCAGGGAAAGCGTATTGATGTATAAATTTGACCACCCAAATGTCATCTCTTTAATTGGATTATGTCTCAATACTGCCCCCTCTCCTTACATCATTTTGCCATTTATGGAAAATGGTAGTCTCCTTTCGTATATCAAGAATAGCAGAGCCACGCTTTACACCAATTCTGACACAGAAGATGAGATTGTTAGTGAAAGCTTTATAGTATATGGTAACCTTTCTTAGCTATTATGGTAACCACCCATGCATACAATAGCAGCTACTTACGGGTGGATCAGAGCCTACTTTGGACTGAATACAAAAGAAATTTTGGAGAGCTTTTACAAACCCCACAAGGGCTCACATACATACTCACACACATGATGTACATGCACCCCTTCCATGCAAAGCAAGCTTTAAATTAAGACTCTAGTATATATATATGTATTATGGAAAATTTTCAGAATTTTAACTCAATGACATGTGATAGCTATAATATTATGTACATTAGTACTGTCAGGTGTGCTTTGAGATTTTCAGCAGGTCTTAATAACTATTGTGTTATGATAATGCATTATCACTAAGCTCCTGCGTGCAATAACTAGTCTCGCGCCTGTCTCTTCTGCATGGAAAATAATGTGGGCCGGAGAGCGAAACGTGAGCCTATGCAATGACAGCACCGGTACCATCCTGATATTACGTAGAGCTACATGTGCTAGCTAGTGCAGTGACATACTAACCACGAGAAGCACAAAAATTTAATATCTAAATAGCAATTCAGTGAACAGTTACTGATCCCTGATCTAGTTATGCTTGAGTGATCAAAATACCCAAAGATATTATGTCAACACCTTGTCCATTGAGCACATAACGATCTGTCATAATAGCTACTTTGCTTTATCAAACTGCAAATTGAATAGCCTATCTGAGAAAATTTCAGTAGCTACATCTATAGCTGCTATGAATATTAACAAGAGTACGTGATAGGTCCTTCATTGGACGTGCATAGGCTATAATTATTGTAAGTTAGTCAACTGAAAGATAATCTTGTTAGTGATACTTTATCTTCACGTGTCATTAGCAACGATAACTCACTATAATAATACATCAGATTCAGTGGACCAGACATCCCTAGCTCGTTTTTTTTCTTTGTTGCACGGGAGGAAGCTTTCCCCTCCTTCAAATCAAACTACACAATTCCATCCCAAAGGCTGTGCCGCAAATCCTATAGTGCCGCTCCCATGCATAACAATTTAATAGCAGGGCAACTTATCTTGGTGCTTCTGAGCTCTCATTAAATATTACTTTGGCAAAATTTAATAGCCAAAGTTCCCACTATACAATAAACCGGCATAATAATTTTATATACTAACACCTATTATTATACTTGCCTTTATGAGCTATTACAGTAAGTGTTGTTAATTTGTTGGCTTCTATTACTGAATCCTCTACGTTCAGTCTGGCAGTGCACACATACACTCCAGCATCCTCCAATCTGGTGTCTTCGATTTTTAATGTAGACTCCGTTAAGGTGTACTTGCTTTGTGTACAAACAGTATGCTACATTAAATTATAGTATCAGTAGGTGAATTCAAATTGAGCCCTTCAGGAGCGCAAGCAAAGTGGGCTAACCTCCTTTGAATGCAGTTTGTTCCACCATGGTTCCTAACTTTGTTTTGCCTATTGCTGCATGCTGTAGCATTGAGAGCACTGATTGTTACAGTAAATACATTATCAAAATAGCATCATGCATGCAATATTATTAATGCAGTGTCTAGAGTGCCAGCAAATTTATGTACAAATTTATATTGCCATATGCAGGAGGGGGCTGGGACTAGGGCTACACAGTATTTTATATGGACTTACCGGCACTATAACGCTTAAATTGCGGTGTTGGTGCCGGTACCGGCACTGCATGTAGACACAGCTAGGGGTAGGTAAATTATGCTAATTTTTTGGCCTATAATGCTATTCTCAAATGCTCAAAAAAATCCATAATAATGCTCAACAAGTGCACCTATAATTCCCAATACATTGCCCATTATGCTCAAGTTGAACTGACTATAATGTTAACAAAACCGATATGAGACATGAGGAGACTCAATTACACTATCATAGAGTGCAGCCATTTCAATTTTACATGCGTTTGGATTCGAAAGTGGGTACCAGCTGATTGATCAACCTTTTACGAGTCCATGATATCTAGTCCAGGCGTTATGACAAAGGTCAATTAACAGGTACTTGCAATTGTGTGCCCTAAATTCTCAAAATTATGCCAGTTGATGCCTATAATGCTGGCACAATTCTCAAATGCTTACATACACCTATTATGCTCAAAATTATGCCGGCATAATTTACCTATACCCCTAGGCACAGCGTATTATTAATATAATTCAGAAAAATGTTACAACCTAAATTAAATTGTTGCAAAAACTACCTGCAGTTAATAATAATTATGAAAGATGTGCAATCTCTCTCGTTCCTTAATAATTAAAATTCAGACTCCAAATCCATATGTTGCAATGTTCTGAGAACTGCTGAAGATGCGGAAATGATTGCCAATATCAGATGCTTGGATGAATGCCTTTCCAAATCAGAAGTTGTCCTCTTCAAAGGTAAACAACTGGCAGGCTGGCTGGATCCTATTACCTTGGCAGCACGGAATGGCAGCTTCCAGATATTGATGAAGACAATTAATGGCTATATTGCCTCCTGAATGGCTGGAGTAATTGGGACGATAGGCCAGAACACTATTGTCGGAAGTGTAATCTTCTGAAATGTTTTGAATTGTCAGTATAGATATTACGTCCCCCACCGCTTGTGTTGAGGAGTCTATCGATCTCACCCTGACTGTTCTTGGCTCGGTTCCACTTACACTAATGTACAGCATTTTTATCACTGTTTATATGCAATGAAAGCAAGATGTTATTATTATTATTATAGTACAGCTATAATAATAATAAATCGGGGCAAGCTTGAACGAGCCCACATTAATCAGTACTACAAGAAAACTGGTACCGCTGTACTTTTACGTCATCCACATGTTCGCTAGCTCACACAAGAAAATTTTCTACAGCAACAAGGCTATGGTCTGGGTGCTAGGGCTACGCTATAATCTAATTTCTGTAGCTAATGCTACAAGTCCAAGCTAGCTATAGTTGCCCACTGAGACAATTCTGCACACCCATGATATACTGGGAATGAAGCATGCATATAGTCGCTACACAAACGGACCTACAGTTCTGACCAATCCTGCTGAGCTTTGTAGTGCGGACTTTCTCTCCGCCCGCGTCGTGCGTTCATAGCAACCGGGCGCATCCAAGACGCGTATATCCATGCCCTCATGTAATGACACAGACTATATAAGAAAATTGTCGCTCTGAAAAATATTTTTCGTTGTATATAATATAAATAGTATAATAACATCATGTATGTAAAACTTGTAACAGTTGCAGATCATGCTATACAGTATTGTAGATATATACATGCAATTTCTCTTGTCCCTTAATTAATTTTCAAAGGCCACATTGATTAAGAGCTGGTGGTAGCAGGCACACCACAAATACTTCAAAATCTGAAACACATGCTCGATCAAATGTACTACAGCCTGTGACTCCAAATCCATATGTTACTATGGAATGATTGTTGCTAAAGATATTGTTTCCGACATCGGATGCTTGGATGAAGGCCTTTCCAAACTGGAAGCTGTCCTCTTCATGTGTGATTAACTGGCAGATTGGACCAATCTGATTATATCGATAGCATGGAAATATAGTTTCCAGATTGATAAAGATAATGGCTGTATTGCCTCCTGAATGGCTGGAGTAATTGGGACGATAGGCCAGAACATTTGAAGTATAATTGTCTGAAACGTTGTAAATTTGCAGTGAAGATATGTAGTCCTGCACAGCTAGAGTTGAGATATTGACTGACCTCAGCCAGATTTCTCTTGGGGCTTCAAAGCCAGTAGCAATGTATGCTATTTTCATCACTGTAACCAGTTTAAAAGGAAAGTCTTAGATTATTACAGTATATAGCTACGTATAATATTATTATTATGATAATTAATGCAGCATAGCGTAGTTGCAAACATAGCCACTTTAAATGTATTTCAGTGAACCAATGTTACAAAGCTGAAAGTAGCTACTGTAACAGGCCTTTTTTTAATATGGAGATGAGCATATGTTAACATACCTGGTTGGCTTAAAAGCTTAGAAATTGATACATCGTGAACATCAGCTGTAGCACTGATTGCTGTCATTCTTTCATCAACTGTGGCACTGAGAGCACTGACTGTGGAATTAACTGTTGCTATCTTAGTATCAACTGTGTCACTGAGAGTATTAAGTATAGTATTGACAGTGGTGGCTATACTTCTTTCAAGTGTTGTAGTGAATTCTGCTACCAAGGTACTGAACGTAACATTGATTCTTTCGTCAATCAATTGGCTTAAGACTTCAATGTTACTGAGTATACACTCATCAGCGCTGGCATAACTAGGTTCATTAGCAATAATTATGAAGGCAACAAGGATAGACATAACTGGGATGAAGTTTGCCATCGTAATCCACTAGACTAATAGTGCATGCCACATGCATGTACAATAGATGTTTTATTAGAAGAACATGTACATGTAATATCTAGTAGCTAGATACAATAATTATACATCCACATACCGTATTTCTTCTAAAAATTCGGCCCTTCTAATTATTCGGCACCCTTTACCGAATGATTGAAAATAATCCCTAATTTTCGGAAAAGGTCGTCACGCGTAATATTATAGAGAGCTAGGGATGAAACGAGTTCAAACAAATCGCAGGATATCACCTCCTTTGAATGCAGTTTGTTTCACCATGGTTCTTAACTTAGTAAACATTTGCTTTGCCTATTGCTGTGTGGTTATGAAATCTTTTTTGTGACGCTTGATGTGTGTATATAGACTCTTGGAGAGAATGATATATGTATGCTCTATGTAGCATAGCATTACATAATACATGCATATTAATCATTACAAACTAACATTATGATAGAGTAAATTTATTTCAGTGTGTCATAATATTGAAGCTGAGAATGCCATGGGCCTGGGATGATAAGGCCGCTATAATTATCATACTAATACCTGGTTAGCGTAAAAAAAAGCTTATTAGCAATTGATTTGTGAAAGAATAACTATAAGCCGAGAAGGGCAATTTCATTTGATACCACAACCAGCATCCCACATGCAAGCATGTCATGCCACATGCCACCAGTGAACTACTAATTATGTGGAATGCAGCATGCGGAATCGGAATAAATTACGCTTCTCATCTTCCATACAAATAGCAGCTGCATTCATGCAGCCAACTGATTATAATATAGCTGTTACGGTAGACACCTTATCAAAAAATATACAAACATCATGCATGCAATAGTTTAGAAAAATCTAAATGTACGTTGCAAAATTAGATGCAGTTATGAAAGATGCACATGCAATCTCTCTCGTCCCTTTGTAATTAAAAAATTCAGATGCCACATTGATCAAGAGCTGGTGGTAGCAGGCACACCAGAGCTACTTCAAAATCTGATACACACGCTTGGTCAAACGTACTACAGCCTGTGACTCCAAATCCGTATGTTGCAATGGCATAAACATAATGATCGCTAAAGATAACAAAATGATTGCCGAGATCAGATGCTTGTATGAATGGCTGTCCAAACTGGAAGCTGCCCTCTTCAAAAGTGAATAACTGGCAGGCTGGAGCTACATGATTGTATTGATAGCACAGAATTACTCTTTCCAGATTGACAAAGAGAATGGCTGTATTGCCTCCTGCATGGCTGGAATGGTTGGGACGATAGGCCAGATCAACTGAAGTATAACTGTCCGAAACATTGTGAATTTCCAGTGAAGATATGTAGTCCTGCACAACTTGTGTTGAGCTGTTGATCAAACTCAGTCTAACCGTCCTTGGGGTTCCAGTTAAAGCAATGTGCAATATTTTCACCACTGTTTAATAAAAGGCATTGATACTATGCAGCTATAATGATTATAAGTAAGAATGATACATAATAATTATTATTAAAAAGCTGAAAGTAGCTACAGGCCTTCATGGAGATGAGGGTCCAATATAATAATATACTTAGTAATACCTGGTTGGCTTAAAAGATTAGAAATTGTTGCACCATGAGCACCAACTGTAGCTCCAACTGTTGCTATTCTTTCATCAATTGCAGCTGAGTCAGACTCAACTCTTGATATTTTATCATCAACTGTGGCACTAAAAGCATTAAGTGTAGCATTGACACTTGCAGCTATACTTTTTTCAATCGTTGCTGTGAATTCTGCTATCAAGGCATTGACTGTAGCATTGATTCTTTCGTCGATGAATTGGCTTAAGATTTCAATGTTACTGAGTGTACACTCACTGGCATAACAGCGTACATTAGCAATAACTATGAAGACAGCAAAGAGAGTCACAGCTGGAATGAAGTTTGCCATTGTCATCCACTAGTGCCAAGATAGACGTAGCGCATGCAATACCATGCATTTAGTAGCTACATAGATGCAATAATTGTCCATGGACATACACTATATACATGTATGATATGTAAAGAAATTCAAAGTGAATTTCAGGATATCACCTTCTTTGAATGGAGTTTATTCAGCCATGGTTCTAAACTTTAGCAATTATTTGCTTTGCTATGCCTAATGATTTTTTTCTACTTGTATGCATGTATAGACTCTTTCATCCCATAATGTAGAGCCCAGAAATCGTGAATTGCTGTGTGTTAGTCTTTTTTGTGACGCTTGATCATGATTTGTGTACAATATACTATAGACTCTTGAGGCCAATGATTGCAATGTCATAATGTCACCCTCTATAAACTATGTATAGCATACTGGTATTACAATAATATGCACATTACAACCTTGTAGCCTCATCCCCAGGCTTTTCAATATACAATGGATTTTCAGTGTCATATTGAAGCTGAAAATGCCATGGGCCTGGGATGATAAGGCCGCTATAATATTATTAAAACTTACCTGATTGGATATGTATACTAGCTTATAGCTACCTGGAAGCCTACAAGTGCAATTTCTTCCGATTCTGCATCCAGCACCCTGCATTCCGCATAGCTACTTTAATAGTAGTTCACTAGTACTGGCATGGATGCGGGATGCAGATTGTGTAATCAAACGAAATTGCCCTTCTCCGCGCCATACTTCTCAACTTACATAATTATAGCTATAATTCTTTCACCAACTGTACATGTGGCATTGAGAGTACTGATTGTTACTGTAGATACATTATCAAAGTGCAATAGTTCAGAAATTAAAAATGTTACAATCTAATGAGAACTACATGCAGTTATGAAAGATACACGTACAATCTCTCTCATCCTTTAATTTGTAATTAAAAAAATTCAGATGCCACATCGGTCATGAGCTGGTGGTAGCAGGCACACCAGGGCTGCTTCAAAATCTGATACACACGCTCGATCAAATGTATTGCAGCCTGTGACTCCAAATCCGTATGTTGCAATATTCTGAGAACTGCTGAAGATGCGAAAATGATTTCCAATATCAGATGCTTGGATGAATGCCTTTCCAAATTGAAAGCTGTTCTCTTCAAAGGTAAACAATTGGCAGGCTGAACCCATCAGATTCTGATTATGTTGATAGCATGGAATTACAGTTTCCAGATTGACAAAGAGAATGGCTGTATTGCCTCCTGAATGGCTGGAGTAATTGGGACGATAGGCCAGATCATTTGAAGTATAACTGTCCGAAACATTGTGAATTTCCAGTGAAGATATGTAGTCCTGCACAACTTGTGTTGAGCTGTTGATCAGACTCAGTCTAACCGTCCTTGGGGTTCCAGTTAAAGCAATGTGCAATATTTTCACCACTGTTTAATAAAAGGCAAGATAATAATAATAAGATAAATGGTACAGCTAATAGTATAATAATATATTATAAGCAGTAACGATACATAATTACTGCGAACTCAGCTAAGCCTCTTTCCTATGCAGGCTTTTAACGTATTCAGTGTTAAAAAGCAGAAAGTAGCTACAGGCCTTCATGAAGATGAGGATTCAACATAATAGTAATACCTGGTTGGCTTAAAAGATTAGAAATTGATGCACCATGAGCACCAACTGTAGTTCCAATTGTTGCTATTCTTTCATCCATTGTGGCTGAGTCAGGCTCAGCAACTCTTGATATTTTATCTTTAATTGTGGCACTAAAAGTATCAAGTGTAGCATCAACACTTGCCGCTATATTATTTTCAAGTGTTGCAGTGAACTCTGCTACCAAGGTACTGACTGTAGCATTGATTCTTTTATCAATGAATCGGCTTAAGATTTCAATATTACTGAGTGTACACTCACTGGCATAACAGCGTACATTAGCAATAACTATGAAGACAGCAAAGAGAGTCACAGCTTGAATGAAATTTGCCATTGTCATCCACTAGTGCCAAGATAGACGTAGCTATTACTAGCTAGAAGAACATGCATGCATCCAGTACATATACATGTTTATTATAGAGAGGGATGAAACGTGGAGCTCAAAGTGAATTACAGGATATCACCTCCTTTGAATGGAGTTTATTCAGTCATGGTTCCAAATTTAAGCAAATATTTGCTTTACAGCTAATGATTTTTTTTCTATTTATGCATGTATAGACTCTTTCAGAAGGCCAATTTCCACATTCACACTTTGCGGAGACTCCCTCCCACATTAAATTTTTGTGGGCCCACAATCTGCGGGTGCGAAAATTGCCCTTCTGACTCGGCTTCCATACTGACAAACTCACTGCAGCACTCAAACAAAAGCTATATTATAGGTACATTACGGTATAGCAACTTAAAGGATAGTCACGCAGTAGCTAGGATGATATTCACCATGTATTGCAATCAACAGGCTAAGGTGATATGTTCTTGACATAATAATATTATTATCATTATAGGCATGCATGCTTGCATGCGTATACAATGTCATGCTGTATGGAATTATGGCTACTGAAGCTTGGAACCATAGCTTAATAATCTCAGTCACTCTCTTTGAACTAGCTGGATACTCATTCCCTATCCATAAAGAACAAATTTATGCAGACAAAATAATTATTGATGATAATTAAAGACAAACATGGTGCACGCACACAATGATCATTAATAATAATTATTGGTTAAAATAATAATAATATTATTATACATCTCTGGCAAATCGAACCAAGGGTATAAGCCCTTGCAATGCCATTGAGTGAACTTGTTAATATTGATTGTTGAAAGCACTGACATAGATATAGTCGGTCATGCCTTGGAGGTCTTTGCCAATACTCTGCACCAGTTCCGAAAATCCTGGGCGGAGTTCAGAGTCCTCTTCCCAACACCTCATCATCATGGCATACCTGTAGGCAAGCAGCAAATCATTACAAAGTTACTAGCTATAAGTACATAATTAGGTCTCCTTGCAATTATAATATTATTTAGTGTTAAAAATGTATAGCTTGCTTATTAGCTAGTTATATTGTGTGGATTATTAATTTTATAATTTTAGGATCTGATATTAAACAGCTATAGCTAAACACCATTGACATACATTTGGTCACTGCACGCAGTGCTGTCTGGTTTGTAGAGCCTCAGGCCATTACTAATTTCCCTTGCCAGAGCCATTAATTAATTGGGTGTACTCCTGGATAGGGAACTGTGCCAGCAGTGAAGATTTCCCAACAGGTCACTCCATAAGACCACTATGGCAGTGTTGGAATTAAAATTTATCTGAAATGCATGGACTGCGAAAATATCATACCACTGCACATCAGTCTTTTCAGAAAAGATGCCATCATACAGACTCTCTGGAGCCATCCATTTGACTGGAAGCTTGACGCTGACATCACTACGTTGTCTGAAGTAATCTTTAGACGCTGTCACTACTTCTGAGAGCCCAAAATCAGCTACTTTTATGACCCAATTTTCATTGATCCTATTATTAATAATATATAGAGTGCATAGTTTAGTTTTTGGCATAAAAGATTTACATTTTCAATACAATGTCAGGTATATATAGAATAGTAGTTCACACGGCTTACATGCAATTTCTTGCAGCCAGATCTCTGTGAGTGATCTTCATGATACTCCATTCCTTTAGCAATCTGTAAGCACATGTCCATGAGCTGCTTCTGTACTTTGCACACCTAAAAATAAGGTAAAGAAACTTCATGAAGGAAGTGCCAAAGTGCGATTGCAGGAAGCTGGCTGTTTGGCCTAATTGGGCCTCTTCAGTGCAGCAGTTCAGTATACCTCAACATGCAGAGGACCTAGTAAGGCACCAAGACACTTAAACAAGCTAAAAGCTCCCCAAAATTTCTTTTGTATTCACAGCCCGAAGTAGGCTCTGAACCACCCATAAGTAGCTACTGTTGTATGCATGGTTGGTTACCCAAAGGTACTATAATAATATTATATTAAAGCTTTCACTAACAATCTCATCCTCTGTGTCAGAATTGGTGTAAAGCGTGGCTCTGCTATTCTTGATATACGAAAGGAGACTACCATTTTCCATAAACGGCAAAATGATGTAAGGGGAGGGGGCAGCATCGAGACATAATCCAATTAAAGAGATGACATTTGGGTGGTCAAATTTATACATCAATACGCTCTCCCTGATTAAGTCTTCAGTGTCATCTTTAGTGAAAGAACCTGCAAGCATTTCAATATAATATGCATATGCACACTGCATATAATTTTTATGACAGTTACTGTAGCTATAGATATTATTATGCATGCATGTGTATACTTTATTCAAAGCATGGAAGTGATTTTAATGAACTATAGCTACAGTATTATTATAAAGCTCTCCTTCGTTCCATAAGTTTTATATTATACCTTTCAGTGATTTGATGGCAACTTTGATAGTTTGTTTTACAATCTCTCTCTTCATCATGCTAACAGGCCCTGATTTTGTGACAGAAATGTGTGCTCTTTCCACTACTACTTCCTTCTGAAACTTTCCCTCATAGACATGACTGAATTCTCCTGCATAAATTTTTTATTACGAGTAGCTATCATGGTAATATTAAAATAGACAATTCAAGTACACTATCAATAATTATGGAAGGACCTGTATGTAATTAAATTTCCTAGGTGTACCTTCTCCAATGATATTCATGACTTGTATGTCTGTTCGTTGTATAAGTAGTTCTTTAATATTTGCCTCTGATTTCTCAGTCGTCTCTATTGCTATTGCCCCCCAATGCTTCTTTATATTGTTTATAGCATCCAAAGTTTCCATTTCTTCAGACACTTTGTTGCTGCAAAATAATATTGTATAATTATTAAGTATAGCTGCCGTATCATAGACATTGTCACACACCAAATTTAAGTGCATGTATAACAATGTATACATGTATATACTATAATATTATAGTGGAGCAGTAGATTATCTTATGACAATGCACGTGTGTTGACTAAGACATCCTTAAGCAGAGTATGTCATTGATCGCATGGGCCTACTAGTAGGTTGTAATTAAGTCCATGCATGACTCCATGCCATGCAGAGTGTAGCTATAATCTTACCTCAGTATGAAGTTGTTAATTATATCCATTGTACTTTGGGAGTCACCTTTTTTCTTTCGTTGTCGTCGACGATAGTAATACCAGGTTATGAGTGCACCAACCAGTAGCAGAGCTAGAGCTGGCACACAAGCAGTTCCTGCTGCTAAAGCTCCCGTCAGTGTCGATGCATTACCAACAGCTATATTATTATACATA
This sequence comes from Cliona cf. orientalis, assembly GCA_963930775.1. Lineage (NCBI taxonomy): Eukaryota > Metazoa > Porifera > Demospongiae > Clionaida > Clionaidae > Cliona > Cliona cf. orientalis. The sequence continues at coordinate 8,548,895 of OZ005697.1, forward strand.
AAAAATAATATTATTATTATTGAGATTATTGCACGTGCCATAGCCTGCAACCCACACAGTATCACACATACACACTCGCACACATGTGCACCCCTCCCATGCAAAGCAAGCTTTAAATTAAGACTATAATAATATAGTCTTAAATTATTGCTGGAAATTTTAACTCAATGACATGTGATAGCTATACACTTAGTCAAGTATACTGTTAGGTATACTTTGAGATTTTCAGCGGGTCTTAATTGTGTGTCATGATAATGCATTATCACTGAGCTCGTGCGTGCAATAACTAGCCTCACGTCTGTCTCTTCCACATGAAAAATTATGAAAAATAACATGGGCCGGAGAGCCAAGAGTGAGGCAGCAGCTATGCAATGATAGCGCCATCCTTATACGTACAGCTACAAGCTAGTGCAGTGACATAATAATCACGACTGAAGCACAATAGCAATTCAGTGAACTCCGCCGCATTTGCAAAAGTTGCATGGCATAGATCCCTGATCTAGTTGTGCTTGAGTGATCAAAATACCCGAAGATAAGTCAACACCTTGTCCACTGAACACGTACTGATCTGTCATAATATTATTTTGCTATTCGGTGCTTTATCGAACTGCAAATGGAATAGCCTCATTGATTCTAAGAAAACTTCAGTAGCTATACATGTACAGCTGCTATGAATATTAATGTAAGTACGTGACAGATCCTTCATCAGACGTGCAAAGGCTATAATATTGTAAGTTTAACTTAGTCAACTGAAAGATAGTGATACTTTATCTTCATGTGTCATTAGCAACGATAACTCACTATCAAAATAATATTATTATAATACAGTGACATCCCTATAGCTCATGTTTTCTTGCATGGGAGGAAGCATTCCCCTCTCCCAAATCAAACTACACAATTATTTCCACCCCAAAGGCTGTGCCGCAAATCCCATAGTGCCACCCCCATGCATCACAATTAATAAAAAATTTAAAGGCAAGGCAACTTAACTTAATTGGTGCTTCTGAGCTCTCATTAAACACTTTGCCAAAAAATTTAATAGCCAAAGTTCCCACTATACAGTAAACTTTCCAGCGTAATACTTTTATTATACTAACACATAGCTATAATTATTACTTGCCTTTACGAGCTATTACAGTAAGTGTTGTTAATTTGTTGGCTTCTATTACTGAATGCTCGACATTCAGTCTGGCAGTGCACACGTACACTCCAGCATCCTCCAATCTGGCATCTTCAATTTTTAATGTAGACTCCGTTAAACTTAAGGTGTACTTGCTTTGTGCACAAATAGTATGCTACATAAAATTATAGTATCAGTAGGTGAATTCAAATTAGCTATGGGAGTTGACATTGTACATATATAAGCGTGATCAGGAGGAACAATTACTCGATTGGAGGTTGAATTTCTAATAACTGTGGTGCTTCCGTTGGCGACTGATGCCCATTCAATAGAAGGCGCTGATGTTCTGCCATGGGCTACACAATTCAATTCAATAGTAGAGCTGGAATTCACTGTTTCATTGAATGTCACTAAAAGTACTACAACTTCATTTGACTCTGCAGGATTAAAGCCAAGACTCAAACATGATGACCTGATCACGAGTGAAAATTCTACCTGAAGCACCTACCGATTAGTATTGTATCCAAGAGGAGCAGTTTCACTATACAAAAGAGCAGGGTGGCTTCGAATTCAAAGAAAAGCTGCATGATCATACAGTCCAGCACACCTTGAGAAATTAATGACAATAGCAGTTAAACTTGCGCGCAATCAAATGAGGCCGAGTGGGTGTGGCTATAATACGTGAGCGCATGTGGAAATTTGGGCCTTCTAGTGTCCATGGTCCCAACAGGAAATCATAGCACAACTGGAGCAATGCCTTATTGATCAGTACATACAGTGTTGGCAAGGAGAACTCAGGGACTCACAGCAGACAGGTGGAGGCCTACGGTATTCCTCGGCGTCTGGAACTGCATAAACACATTGGGCTATTCCAGTTAATAAAGATACACCCCCATGGAAGAACACTATCACGTTTCCCCCCATGACAATAATTAAAACCACCTAAACACCCTCAAGACTAATTTATGGGCACACTTACCCTGATGACAACTTAATTGAAGCCACTTCACCCCCTCAAGACGTCATTATGAATACACTGGGTACCCTCCGGACTAATTATGGGTATATATATTATACATTTACCCTCATGACAACTTAATTAAAGCCACTTCCCCCCGCCCCAGATATCATTATGAATACGCTGGGTACCCTCCGGACTAATTATGGGTATATATTATTATGCATTTACCCTCATAAAGCCACTTCCCCCCCCCCCCCCCCCCCCCCCCCCCCAAGATGTCGTAATGACTACACTGGGTACCCTCCGGACTACTTATGGGTACATTAATTTTACCCTGATGACAACTTATAATTAATTGAACCCCCAAGACGTCATAATGAATACACTGGATACCTTCCGGACTAATTATACTCCCTTCACTGGTGAAATTAGCAGTGATGGCTATTTATTCCATAATATTATGATTACTATCTCAAGCATTTTTGAATTGACATTACAGTGTCCATAGGGCACTGAGAGGTAGTGTCCATAGGGAGCTGCTAAATGCATGATGTCTGGGGTATTACTCTTTAATTAGCAGTAACAATAAGGTAAGTGATACTGCAAAAACGGTAGGGGATTGCTATTGATGTGTCCGTGGCACAGCCGAGAGAATTAATGCATTAAGTATAATACAATAATATAGAACAGCACGACTGGTAGATTGTAAGCTATACAAGACCTTAATTGGGGTGCACAAGATGCATGATCGAATACACCCCAGATAAGGTCTTGCATACAACGTACTAGTTAAGCTTCTCATGACTCCTCTCATCATTGGCCTACCCAGTGGCAGAGGATGATGGGGGGAGAGACGCAGTGGATGTATCACATGTCTACCACAATAGGGATCTATTAAAGGACTATCATGCAAGGGGGCACATGCCCCTGATGCCCCCCTGGTTGTGCCACCTATGCTACCCTATGTTTACCAATACCCCTCTGGTATCCAGTAATTCGCCTATAAGAACTTCTGTTGCTAGGCGATGGTCAACTACGTACGGTGTACTGTATAGTCCATAATAATATTGTATGTGGTATTATGTATCTAAGTGGGTATGTGGTGTTATGTTACTTGTCAATGAGTGTGTGAGGGGATACAATAAGTTATAGTTATATGGCAGGCAGGCCAATACAAGGCAGTGGCTGCCATATAACTGACTTGTTAGATCTTGACATAGGAATTTAATTAGTACCTATTAATTCTTTTATAATTATTGAACATGTTGCCCACAGTGTCACTGTGTACACCAACATTAACCTGTTTGAGACTCTAATCTCTGTATTGGAGAATATTCTGCCACTATTTACCTTGGCAATTATGTGTTTGAGCTGTGTGATATTAGGGTATTAATTTGATGTGATTATTAGGCTAGGTATGTATTATGGATTATGAGGGTATATAATATTATGAGTATGTGTGGTGTGATTGAGATATAATTTAATACTCAATTGCGATTGAGGTGATTAGGATACATTGTATTATTATTATATTGATCAATGATGGAATGGGGATATATGTGTATGAGTCAATGAAGTGATAGTTTAATTGGGTATGTTCATGAATAGTTTGGAGGTATTAGAGTGTATGGATATTTGTTGGTAGTTGCTTAGCAACCAAAGTTTTTATAGGCAATTTGCCAGCTATGGGAAGGGGTCGGATCATCATAAAGTAGGCCAATGATGAACAGAGGTCAACTACCAACAGAATAGTTATCTGCCAGTAATTGGGGTGCATGAGATGCATTCTGCCAGTAATTGGGGTGCATTCGACCATGCATCTCATGCACCCCAATTACTGGCAGATAACTATTATATGTATACTAGTTAATTGTTTGAGAGTGTGATGTGATTAGGGTATGATATGATAATATTATGTATTTGTGAAGTGATTAGGGTATGTATGAGTTGTTTTAAGTGCTATGTGATTAGGGTATGTGTGATATGATTAGGGTATTACAATAGAGTGTATGTGACCTTTGAAGCTCTGAGTTTGAGAGTGAATGCTGTCAGAATACATTGTATGTCATATAAATTTGGGGGAATGTGTTTAAGAGTATGATGAGATTGGAGCATATATAGGTTGCCAGTGAGCTTTGCAAACTCAAAGCAGTAACTTTTATGCAGCAGTGGACAGGTGTGTACATAGTGACATTCACACTTTCCTTATAAGGAAGGTGTTAACCCAAACAGACTAATTATGTGCACAGCTAGGGCTGCATCACTCCATCTGTGGTGGAGACCACCCTGAGCTTCACATACACAATCACTAACTCCATTGCACACACTGAATTGAGCTGGAGCCTCAGGAAAGTATAGATCAAGTGCTGCTGTTGGCCAGCTTCATTCACCACCCCTTCCCTCTCTTTGTGGATACTTTAGTACACCAGCCAGACCCTCTAGCTCCTCCTTGTTTATTTTCTATTACTGGGGGGGGGGGGGGGGGGGGGGGGTATGAGTCCTCAACCATAATTCCTGATAGGTCTATCTTACTAGCATACCAACAGTGCCATTTTCCCTGTGATATGCTAGTGGTGATAATAGAATGTTATTGTGAACATGGCCTATTAGCTATTTACCTAAACTTACATACTGGTATTCTGAAGGGGAAGCCTGGCTCGTTTCTAAGGGGTCAGAGTTGCATACAGAGGAGGGGGGCACTAGTTTATACATGTAGCTTAAATCGATTAACTTAATGAGTAATGATCACTATCTACTTTCTTGCTGTTGCTAACACCTGTACTCGAGTTTATTATAGCTAGTTCACACTTGCATGAAACATATCAGTGGCGTGTCCAAGGGGGGGGCTCCGGGTGCTCGAGCACCCCCCTCAGCTCTGGCACAACAGCCAGATCAGTAGCTCAGTGGCAACTCTTTATGCTGATAATTGACAACTGGTAGCCAGAACCAACAATGAACTTAAAATTCGCTTTGTAAGCAACGTTTTGGGCGCCATGGCCTAAAATTTAGCACCTCCTCCTTCAAATTCTGGACACACCACTGCATATTTAGCTGTCACAACAAAGATAGCTAATAATAATAAACAGTACCTCACTATTCACCTCTCGACAAGTGGCATAATATTAGGTAAATTTTATAAAATCTTCTGGAGTTTTTGAGCTCAACAAGTAGCATCTCTGAAACATTACAATACAGAAACTAGAGAAACATGGCAAGGCTCAACTGCTATAGTTATGCACATGTGTATACACACACCATGTGCATACAGAGTCATAACCCCTAGAAAAAATCATAATATTATGCAAATAAACGTGATTGACACAGCTAGTCCATGACAAACAGAATGAACACTAGCTGGCCCAAGTAAGCCCTATGACAATACTTGAGCACATACTTATCATTAATTATTATGTTAATGGGGAGAGTTTGTTTGAAGGATAGCTTGGATTAAATTAATACCATATAGGCGAAAATATTGGCAGTCGCATAAGTTAGGCAATTTGGGTCCCAATGGCGCATTTCACACTATTCAGCACTTTAAATTGATTTTAAATTGGCGGTTATGGTATGGTATCGCTTTAATATTATTATCTTATACTCTCTTGTTATTATGTGTACATATATTACATGCATGCAGATCAGAATTTAATTTAGAGGCATACCATCAACCCACCCAATTTTATTCCCTGCCAAATTTTCCAGCTCTACGGTATTACGTAATTCTTCATAGGGATAATTATTAGCTAAGTTGACAATAATATAAATCATGTCCCTAGGGGGTCGATCTATATCTTTAGGGATAAATTAAAAAACCAAAATCATGATGTAAATTAAAGCTAGGCTGTGTATCAATACATAATATAGTATGTATCCAAATAATTGTGAACCGCTCTGAGAAAAGGGACCACTCGGGATAAAATTTCATTTTTTTTACTTTACCAGAAATTATAGGATTTTGGCTTCATATTGATATGCTATGTTCATATAGTTGCAAATGTAAACTATCGTTATGGGCGCAAACAATTGTTCGGACACATACAATTAATTTTAATACAAAATTTAATTAAATATACGCATTTTCCGAAAATCGAATATTATTATTATCTATCTGCGTATATAAAAATGGTCATAACTCGGCTTGTTTTCAATATAAATTTTCATGAAACTTGCACCATTGGATTCAGCACACACAGATCAATCCTTGCTAAAAACTCAATTTTTATGAAATATCCCGAGTGGTCCCTTTTCTCAGAGCAGGTCACAATTTGTCTGAACGGGTAGCTATATCTGACCGGCCCCTTTTAGTTTATCCTATATTTGTCCTATGGGGTCGGTATGCACAGACATACTCTAGAGCTAGGATATAATATGTGATAGTGTGGTTCAATACTTCTAAAGTAGAGTAGAATTCTCTGTATATTCCGAATTGGGACAGCTTAAGGTGTTCTGATCAAAAGTGTTCTCATTTCTGGGGTAGTTTTATGCACTTTTCTAGCTATAGGTTGCTGGAACCATGCATGTAGATGGGGTGATGAGAGTGTGTGTGCCCATCCTTGTTAAGCTAAGAACTTTCATGTAATTACTATTGTTGGGGCTCTGTGCTTTGGTGATTTAATTATCCCGGCAGACTCCGTGAACGTAGTTTGGGTATAGGGTTGACTTTCGCCTTTAAAGCTGGAAGGGGGGAGTTCGGGTGCCTAAGGGTGGTCGTAGCTCAGTGGTAGAGCGCTGGTGGCTCAAGCCAGTGGCCCTGGGTTCGATTCCCGGTGGCTGCCCGGATTTTTTCTCTTCCAGCTAGCTTTAGGATGTAGATGGGGTGATGAGAGTGTGTGTGCCCATCCTTGTTAAGCTAAGAACTTTCATGGTGTCCTGATTAAGGGAGGTTTCATCATTTCAGGGATGTCCTTATAGAGGGGTTCCATGCACTGTATACTATAATAATATAGCACTATGACACCTGGTTGTGGGAGCATCTGAGATGTATACCGGTATGTAATTTAAGGCTGATGAGTAAATTATTTTGAAATATTGGTTATTATTATTTAGTGTTTCCCCCAGCATACCTGAATCAGGGTGGGCCACCCGGTTTGACTTTGGGCTAATTGGATAAACATCAAAGAAATGGGTGGAGTTTAAAGCCACAACTTAATTAAAAGCCTATGAATATCATTAAGCACCCGGTTTGGATTCTGTTCTGGGGGAATCCCTGATTATTAATAATTAATTGTATGATTTGATTCTCCCTCACTTCTTTAAAATACCCATCTACCCATCAGACAAATTATTAATCTAATTTAAGATACCCATCAGACAAATTATTAAATGTTATTTTGAGCCCATAAGACAGAAATTAGATTCTCCAAAAAAAAACCCTGAAGACTAATTAGTGTTCTTCCATGGGGGTGTATCCTTATTAACTGGAATAGCCCATTACATGATATTGTGTATGATGACGCAGCCACAGCCCAAACTGATTGCTTGAACTACTGCAGGTCAGTTGTCTAGGGAATGGCACCCGTCTCTGTCACTATATAAACTGATAGCCTTTGTGACCTGTACTGATTAATTCTCACCTTTCAGGAAGAGATTGTTAAATGGTAATTCCTCACAAACAACCAACTGATCAAAAGTATTAATGATAATAAATTATGCTAATGGGCCATAAAAAGGGTATGGCTATGCTACAATAATATTATTATAGTACAATGTCATGATGTTTCAAAAAAAAATAATCAACTTTTTTAAGCTCTAATATCTACACACCTCTACTACCAATAAGAGTCGGTTTGTTCATTTTTGTTCTTGAACACCCATAGCAGCTATCAATTCAGTGAGAAATGTGTCAGGATTTCCGACAGCTTCAAGAATGCCTGTATGATGTGATATTATGCATCATTATTTTAGTGAATACAGTGCACAGGCAGATAATTCGATCATAATTAAACATAGTGACTGACTAGTGTTTTTATTTCAAAATTTGACAAGCACTGTTGATACTTGCCTAAGCTTATTAAGCAAAATATTTCACCCTGGTATACAGTTGAACCTCGAATAAAGGACCCTAGCTCCGAGAAAGGGACACTATGTTAAACACTGTTTGGGGTCCCAAAACAACCTATAGTTTCTATTCATTGAGAACCTCTGAGAAGAGGATAACCTCTCTAATATAAGGGACAAAAACAGCTGAATTTATAAAGTTCCCAAAGTGTCCTTTTTTCGGAGATTCAACTGTATGATTGTATACAATATCATACTGCCTTACCCATAACGTCACAAAACTCTGCAAATGACTCTGCAGTCAGCAGCTCCTCTTGATACTTGGACAGCACTTTGTCGCAACCCTCCAGGATGGGTATGTCATTGTGCCTGATGTAGTTGAGCACAGCCAATGGAAGCTCTTGACCGCACACACTTGCAGCAATGGATTTCTGCAAACAGTTTAAAGTATAATTATTCTAATGGAATGCAAGCCAATTACAATTTCAAAGGTCATTATACGCTCCATTAAGATATGTACATTACGAAAAGGCCTAAAACGTAAATTTTCTTGCACTAATTAGATCTTGTGCATAAACACAGCAATAATAATATTATATTTTATTATTTGTGTGTGTGTGAGTGTATGTATGTGGTATATGGATAAAATCGGTGCACACAGAGGATGAAGAACACGATTTTTCACTAAATAAGACACAGCACACATGCATGTCTGACAGTGGACTACTTCTTACTTTCAGTAGCTTCTGCAGTGCATCCACTAGACCAAAGAGCACCAAGAGAGGCTTGTACACAGCATACTCGGCGGGTTGTGGCGAAGACAAGCTGTAAACAAAGGTACATGTATAGCCAGTCCATCACTACACAGGTCTCCACAAATATACGTACACACACCATAACATTAAATAGAGGGAGATTTTTAAGGGGTTCGGTAATTTCAAGTGGGCATTGTTCAATAATTATTATCTTGCAAGTTAAATTTTTATGGATGTACGCAATCATTCCATCTTAATATGCATACACAATGTGCTCATTTCATAAGTTAGTTAATCAATCATGAAAGCATGAAACCTGGACCCCTCGAAAATCACAATATGCTAGACGACTTACTGCTTGACGAGCGAGGTGCTGACACTTCTAGCATGAGCCAGGACCAGGAGACGACGAAGGATCGACAGCTTATGCTCCTCCCACTGAGCCAGGGTGTGGATGAACAGAGACTGTACAATACTATACAACGGACCGTCAAGCTACAGTGTACGTATATAGACGATAAAATTTTCATCAAAAATTTGCAGAAATTAATGTTGCATGCATTGGTTACCTCGTATGCTGAAGCCACCCACTTGTCTTGGGAGGCACTCAAAAAGTTGCTAAGGTTCCTCTCTTCACGCTGATAGCAATGAGTCCTGAAACCACACAATATGAAAATCATAAAAATAAACTTTACACAGTTCTACTCGCGTGGCTATGATCATTCTAGTCACGGGTAGGCCTCGGATCTGAGAAAGGTGATAAATTGGGGATAATTAAAATAATATTGACTTTTTAAATCCTGAAACTAGCAAAAAAAATCGCTTTTGGCACAAAATTACTCCACTCTCAATCCCAGCACATCTTCAAAATTAAAATTTTAATAGAAAATAATATGATAAGGTTCTTACGTTTTCATGACATAGATGGCAACGTGCATGAAGTAAGGGATGAGGTACATGTTGCTCTGGGGCCCTCCCCCTCCACTCTCGGCACTGAACGACTTCTCGTAGGCAAATCGGAGCAGCAGTAGTCGAATGTCGTGAGCCAGCATGTGGTAGGATGGATCAAATATGCCAGTGCACTCTTGAAGATAGTGGTTGTGTCTGTGCATAATAACAAACGTATAAATTACAAAATTGAAGCATGAAAATCTTCCACAAATAATCCCAAATAGGAGGGGGAGGGGGGGGGGGGACTATCCAGTACCCACTCAGGGACACCCATGGGATGTCAGTATTAAGCTAAAGGTGGATCCATCAACCTTTGCACACGTACATACATGTACATGATTTATGTAGATGTTTAGAAGTAGGCAGTAGTTAAACTACATGTAAATGTGTCTCACAACTGACTCACCTAGCTATGTAGCTGGAAAATTTGGAGTCTTGAATCTGCAAAAATGAAGAGGAGATGGGAAGACATAAAATGCTGTACATGTATTTGTACAGTTCAAAGTATTATTGAATGTATGTACCTCTGGGCCCCACAGTGGCATTAGACCATTGCATTTGGTGTTGGCGTTCTGTAGCATGGCACTCTCCCACTCGTCTCTGTTGCGAGCCAATCTATACGCAACAACAATATTTTGTTTGAGCCCATAATGAGAGAATTGAGAGGTAAAGTGACTCACTTGACAGCAGCCGAGTGACACTCATAGTGGACACAGTTGAAATGGGACACAGTTGCATATCCCTGCAGATTGATTTAAGACAATAAATTCAACAACTGTAAAAAACTATTCATAACTGCAGCATATACCGATGTCTTCCTGGGTTTAGTCTCAAATTCATCCAATGTCACTTTCCGAGTGAACGTATACACACCTAGGAGCTGCAAAGCATAAAATTATGATTAAAAATGATTATAGAACCACATTCTTATAGTGGCAATAATATTAAGTACCATAGTTAATCGAATACAACGTATGATCCAATTTAACATAACAAATTAGGATTTTACAAATGCTCATAACGTGTATATGTGGAGCGATTGACGACCTTTACCAGAAAAGGGTGTGATTTTCAAAATTGTAAGCATGGTATGCTAACCTTCGCAGGTTGGTTCTTGTAGCCTTCAAGGCAGATACAGCATTTGAGTCCCGCTTCCTCAACCAAAGCTTCCATCTCTGTCAGGAGTGAGGTCTTTGCTATCACCTGTCCCTTTTCGTTGACCTGCAGGCCGAGCGCTCCAAGCTCCTTCTCCCTCATCGCCATGGCTTTCTTTTTCTTCTCTTCACGAGTCGCCTTTCTAACTTTCTTTATCTACATAAAGAGAGACAGAGAGGGAGAGGAGAGAGAGAGAAGAAATGAGATTGGGAAACTATGAAAATAGCAGTTATCACATGTCATAAGAAAAGATTACAATAAACCTAAAGAACTATTCTTTAGCAATTTTCATAATAAAAGGCCTTCCATGACTGCATTATCATTTGCTCCTTTCTCTGCATGCTGTTTAGTACATACATATATACATTTACTTACTTCAGCCTGACATGTAGGATTTTCCATCATAGCTTCTAGAAGGTTCTCTGCCATTGTACCAATGTGCTGGTCAGAGGCCACCTGTTCCAGCAGGTGGACCTGGGGTATTACTGCCACTATGGCTAGCTGAGTCTTGCTATGCGATCGACACAGACCCGTTAGCATCTTCAGGACATAGGGCAGAGAGGGCTGAGAAATACACGACTTCCACTCTGGCGTGTCAAATGTGGAACTGTGCAAACATAAAAGAGAAATACTAAATACAATCAAGGGCTTATAGACCCCAAAGGGGGAGAGAGAGGGCATGTAACTGGCAACCTGCAAAATTCAAATCCATAGGCTAAAAATAGTAGTAAAATCCACATTATCAGTCCATAGCACTAAGCCCTTGATACAATTAATTTTGTTTGGTACACACAGTTAATACATACTAAAGGCCAAGAACCATAGCACTCAATTATTGAAACTTCAGTATGGGTTATTTTTGTTCAAAAACCGACTAAAGTACGTAGTACAGTATAGTTACTGTAATACAATTACACAAGCGGGCATACGGTTTCTGGGGGACTTTGTGCTGCAGATAGGCCACGGCAGAGGGGGTAAGCTCCATTTCTATAGCGAGGTCCTTCAGCTTGTCTCCAGTAGCATCTTTCTACAGTTACAAAGAAATCGATTTAAAATTTAACTCCTGTATGTACACAGCTACAGTGTACTTACTCCAATGCCACCAGCAACTACACAGAAGCAATCCAGATAGAGCTGATTGTCATCAGAACTCTCTTGGTCAAATCTATACAACAATAGTACCAATTCCATAAAATTTTAATTGTCCATTCAGTGAAGACCTGCACATTCTATTTATACGTAGGTGAAATTATTTGCTTACTTTTCAAAGTCTAGATGTGGAGCAAAGTGTTTTAGTAGCAGATTCATCGATCGAGGGTCACCGAACGTGAGGAAGGGGATGACATGAAGTAGACCCTCGCGAACAGCAGAGTTAGACTGGACGAATGGACTCTCAATGTGCTTCAGGAACACTTGAAGCTGATCCATGCTATCACTCTGCTCAAGGGTATTCTAAATATGGAAAATCATTATAATACATGAAATATTATACACGTGTAGTGAAATGCCCATCAAAAGGTTGGATACCTATTTCAGGCAATACGCATGCAAATTGTCTGATGCTTATAATTTATTCAAGCCTAGTAATATTATTATATTGACTCACCTCAACACTAGCTGATCTCAGTATCACAGGTTGAGCACTGCTTGACTCCTGCATGATTCTCTCGGTCACCTCCAGGATCTTCTCGGCCACTGCAGCACCTATTCCATTACCAGCATGCTCCTCATAGTACAGAGCCTGCATAGTATAAATGACGTGTACATGTAACCATACATTTGCACAATAAAACTATGCACTTTCATATCTGTAAAATTTCAGTCACTTTCCACCCATCTACATGTATGTCTCTCTCCCTCCTCCCTCCCCCAAATCTCCCTCCTTCTCTCTCTTCCTCCCTCCCTCTCCCTTTCGCTCTCCCTGTCTCCCTTCAGAAATACCTTATCCAGGATACTGATCAAAATGTCCAGTGTGTTGAGGCTTGGCTTGAGGAGATACTGTCGATTCACTTTTAGCCTCACACAGAAGCCAAGAAGCTTAAGAGCAGCCGACACCAGGTGGTGGCCTTGAACAAAATCCTTCACGTGAGCCAGTCTGTCCAACATGGCATCCAGACCCCCACACTCGCACAGAATGGCGGCCATTTTGTACTCTTCTTCTTCGTTTGTGTCCTTGTCCTTCCCACTGTCCAGTCTCTCCACCATGTCCTCCGTGGCGTCTCCAAGGAGACCACGCATACGATACACCACACGCATACACTCACCATGCTACAGAGGGTATCATAGTTACAATTATTACACATCATGTTTTATACCAAGCAATCCACATAATATTATGGAGAATTTATTTGCAGTAACCTTAATTATATATTTAAATTAAATCAAGAGTCAAGAGTATAAGTGAACATTCTTGCAATTTATGAAATAGAATTCCATGTTCAGTTCATGCTTACAAGTGTGCAGTGTCAGCAATTAGCAATTACTTGCACTTACATTGGGTAGAGCACACCAGATCTTCTTGTAGACATCCTTGACCGGGAGGTCGAGGGAGATGATTTTATTGCAGACTAGAAGCTCCATCCCTGTGTCATCCTCAAGCAGTGCTATCAGTTCACAATCTGCAGAACACCAGACATACATGTATTATGTACCATACCATACCATACCATAAAATATTAGTGTGCCACTGTTAGTAAAATATACAAGTGAATTAACAGGGTCATGTCGGATCACACACAATTAAATCTCCATGGAGTAGGTCAGTAGACCGTCGTGATGTGTGATTAATCATCATGTTGGACAGACCCATAGTAATTCATGATTGTACAGAAACCATCAGGTATACGGTGCACTTCTAATTCATCGGATATGATGATATCTTCTTACCAGTGCATATCTTGTTCTTGACGTCCCTCATGAGTGGACCCAGGCCGGGGGTGGTGGAGAGGTAGGGGTTGCCCTGCATGCGACCCTGCAGGAACTCCTCCTGCTGAGGGTCCTTCTCAAGCGACAGGAAAAACTGACCAACATCATTCTCCTCCTGTATATATAGAGTAGTTCAATCACATGACAGTCACATGACCACCACAGCACTCAGGGGGGTTTCATTCATAAAGAGGTGGGGGGGGGGCAGAATTTCTCACCCCCCAGCCCAAATTTACATGTATCCCCCCCCCCCCCCCCCCACTTCATTCCTACTGTTTAGCTGCCATTTTAAGCCAAGCGACCCCACTAGCAAAGAGTAGTTGGTATCTTCCCTCCCACCAGAATTATGGACTCTGTCAGAATTTGATTCCCATTCTTACAATCCCCGTGACTAGGACTAGCATTCTGTACGAAACACCGAGTACAAGTCTATAATGTACTCACAGGGTGGATGATGTTGCAGAGCCTCTCAAAGACAAAGATGGGGGTGATCAGATCAGTCATTTTGAACTTCTTGAGTGTCTCGACACAGGAGGCCATGAACTCCTGCCTCTCCTTCTCTGTCCCTGAGGTGAGGTCCTCCAACATCTCAAGGAGTAGCTCCTGACTCTCGTCAATGCGCTTGGTGCGCTGGATTACTAGCCTATATGTAGTACATGTTAAGGGACTTGAATGAATGTATGGAGTTATATGTACATGTATGCATGTATACAGGTACAGGGAAGGGTCTGTAGTGTTCTAGCATAGTTCGGCTGCTATCAACACATACATGTAGGCCCTAAGATATTAGGCTAGCTAAGCCTTCTGTCATACGCATGTGCAAACACAGCATTAACTAAAATTATGGTTTAGCAAAGTAGAGGTTTGTCCGTATCAGACACACAATATTCTCTCCAGTACATCGGAGTCAGCAGACCGTCGTGATGTGCGAATACTCATCATTTATGGACATGTAATCAAACCTACTCTAGCCGGTACAATTGATACACTAGCTAAAACTTACCTCTTGAGAGATAGGTAGCCATTGAGCACCATACCAACCAGTGTGCCTTTGAAGTGCTGTTTGATGCGCTCAACTTTTAGAAAAGACTTCAACAAAACTGCAGAGAGAGAGAGAGAGAGAGAGAGAGAGAGAGAGAGAGAGAGAGAGAGAGAGAGAGAGAGAGAGAGAGAGAGATGAGTACCTGGTATCAGGTAATGTCTAAAAATTTCTACAGATAATCTTGTACTCTGCATAAGAATGTTCCCTCCATTAGTTAAAACCCCTCTCATATCAAAACTATGAGCTGGGCAGTAGCGATAAACATAGCAGGGTGACCTTCTCTAGCAGAGGGTGACCGAGAACCAGCGAAGGAGGAAAAATCTAACTGGCTCATGAATAGCCTCTGCAACACAACACTAGATACACATAGAAGCACCAGAACACACAACTTTTTCCCCAGCCACACATACATATATCCATCACTTCTCAATCAATACCGTATAGCGGGAAATTTTCGTTGGTGCTAATTTTCGTATGATCGGCCAAAACACCCTTAGAATAAATTTTCGTATTTTTAAATTTCGTATGCTTGCTGCGGGAGATTGCGCGCATGCGCAGCTGGTAGCGCTCTCACTTACGTGCGGTATACGGTAACGCTAGCATCACTGATCGTAATCGATGCCGATAGCGGTCCACTGGAATCAGAAAAGTCACTTCGTTTCAACGCCTTGGCAAAGAATCGATAAAGAGACATTCAGTGAGCTAGCCTTGCATTTAGCACCTCCAGCTAGCGACCGCGTGTGGCGCGTATAGGTCAAAGGTCACGCACGAAAGGAAAAAAAAATTTCATACGTTCAAATTTTCGCAGTTTTTATTTTCGTATAAGGGATGGAGCATACGAAATATACGAAAATTAGCACCATACGAAAATTTCCCGCTATACGGTATGCTCAACATAGATATACCAAAAGAAATAAGTTACAGAGAGAGAGAGAGAGAGAATCTGAATAACTACTACTAATGCTTCTCAGCACACACACACACACACACACACTAAGAGTGGACACACTAAGAGTGGAACATGAAGATAAATGTTGCAGACAAACCCGTGAGCATCTTGAGAGCATAGCCTTGAGATAGGTCGGAGCTGAGAGTGGTCTCCTCGAGCACTAGGAGGTGGTCTATCTCCTGCGTGATGAGGCTTCCAATGCGAGGGAGGACTCCTCTCATCGCAAGGTAGGACTTCCACTTGCCGCTGGAGTCGTCGCTGAGCTTGTGTAGCAGCTCGAGGTACTGCTGGGCACGCTCACCAGCCGTACCAACATCATCAAGGAAACTGGAAATTTATAACAAAATCATACTTTGAATTGATATGGTATAGTTGGAGGATAGAGATTTTATCATGAATTGGTAAAAGTATATTGGTCACAAAAACTGGGAATCTTGTAACATTTTCACAAATTAGGTGCCAAAAATTCAACTACAGCAGCCGTTTCAGTGTAGTGCAGCATTAGGGTGGGCCAGCCAAAATACCCAAGGCACCTGCAAAGGCACCAGTCACACCAAGGGGCTTCAAGTTCTAAAGCACTTGTATGCACACATAAGCCTACACTTACATACCTGCACAGTAGATCCAGTATCTGTCTCTGCCTGGCCTCTCCCTGGCAGAGTGAAGCAAGCATGTTGCATGTGGCATGGCGCACTGATTGACTTGATGGATTGAACAGCGTGGAACGAAGCCAAGAAGCTTGACGGAGTGTGGAACGGAACTGGGCTTCTGCAAAAAAAAAACAACAAAAGACAGTATTCAATACAACACAGTGAAATGTTTAGGATGGACTGGGGGTGGGCAGTGGGCTACAATGTATATAGGGTCCCAGCTGCATAGAATTATGTGTACGAGCAAAATTGCCCAGGGAAAAGAGGGCACCTCACTAAAAGTTTTGACAAAGGTAATAGACAGGTTCCACTGCAGACTGACAGCAGCATCCATTTCTTTACCTTTCTGTGTTTTCATTCTCCAGATGCCAGCATACTTCTGCATGAGCTTGTAGCGATGTATGTCCTCCTTGCTCATTGCCTGGTGCTGGGCCGCCTCCCTCCATCGCTCAAAGGAGGAGGCACTGGACTCACCGTTGAGCCATTCCGAGGCTTTGACTCGAATCTGATCCCCCAGCATCGACAGGCTACTCAGCTCCAGCAGAGGCTTCTTCTATAAAAAAAAATTATGTGCAACGGAAATTTTAACGATAAAGAAATGCTTTGGCAGCACAGATATTTGGTTAACACTACCTGGGCCCTTTCGGCATTATCTTTAATGTGGTAACCATGTGATCACACAGACTCCACCCAAACCAAGCCTACCCACTATATGCCCTTCAATTTCCCCTGGGTAGAACCCTGTCATGATTGGGTTAATTACTGAAGCTTGCCTGGTTGTTTTTGCTCATTGGTTCACTGGGACATATGAGAAAGTCGAGTATCTTGAGGCAGGGCATTGTGATCCCAGCCATCACCGCTGGACTGGGGTGAGACTGTGCCTTACGGAACAGGCGAAGAACTGAAAAAAAATATCAATATAAAACATTACTGGTACATACATGTATATATGGTAGTATCGCGAGTGTAACCACAATGAAAGATTGAATACTACCAAAATGAGCACAAGCTGTACTGGATGGGTAATGAATGTGATATTGTTGTCCACTGACTGACCTGTCCTTAGCCTCTGCTCCCAGCAAGAGTCTTCCATCTCGAGAGAGGCAGTCAGCAGCATCATCTCATGACGAACAAGGGAGGCCTGACAATACAAATGTAATTATCATATTACAGTATATTGGAGGAGATTGCCTGGCTTACCAGGTTGGAGTTGACACGATGGTGGGATAGCTGATCAAGAACTTGGGACAGAATGAATTCGTTTAGTTCACCAGTGGCTCCAGGATCATCTCTGCAAAATCAATGCAAAATATCATGCATGATTACTAGAACTTTATCAACAAAAAAATTGCATCTGGCAGCACAGGTATATGTACATGTATAGGCCATTATCAATTATTCAGTTTATTGCCAAAATCACCCCCCATCGCCATCCATCCCCAATACTATGAGGGTTATCTAGGATTGCCAAAGACAGTCCTAGGACGTCCCCAAACCCAAACCCCACCCCCATCCCATACCCTAACACTAACCCAGGACACCTAATGGCAATCCTGGACATGTATGAATACTATATAAGCTAAAATCTGACCTTGTGATCTGGCATAGCAATTTCCTAATATTCCTCTGCATGAGTGGCCCCCCAGACCTCAGATTGAACTCCATCAGTTCTCTGATGATGCTCTGCTTCACCAGTAGCTTCCTGGTCTGTGACTTGAACGATAGTGCCCTCAGCATGGTGATGCAATGCTCCGTGGCAGCAGAGGAACAGCCAAAGCATCGGTCGGGCTGCTGTTGTTGGACCGTGGAGCTGGGAGTCGGGTACGAGTGGACTGTCGGGAGGGCGGCACCCGAGACCTGAATGATAATGCATTTACACGTACAAGTATATACACATACACATGTATGCATCAATATGCAGGTTACTTTGGCATATTTTATAAAGTCATACACGAAGAATACTGGTGAACATTTCCACTGTAACTGGCATAAACCACTAATTTTGAGCATAACGTGCATTGTATACATGTTATAGGTGCATGGGGCAGCAAATATTGATCAATACACACACACACATGCCCAAGTTCAACTACTGTAGATCGGGAAATTTTTGTCGTTAAATTTTCATTGCTGATCTTTTCCAAGAAAATTGAATATGTGAAATATTTTGTGAGGATTAGTTAATACAATGATGTATTACGTACGTTCATGTATGCAATAAAAATTAGACTACACGAAAAGTTAACAAGCGAAAATATTTTACCGGCAAAAATATCCCGATCTACGGTATATCACACACACACTTGTACATGTATATACACCTTTGTTCTTGGGGAGAGGACCAGTGTGGCTGATCCTGACTCTGGTAAACCCTCTGCCCCCTCCTCTTCATCAGACAGTGACGGTAATCCACCACCCATCTCTACCTTCTGGTCAAACTTGACCAGTTCTCGTCGCGAGGCCAGCACTCCCTGGATGATCTTGCTCAGTTCGTTGTAGGTCTGCTTGCAGTCGACACAGTAGCGGTGGGCTAACATCTGAATGCCACGATTAACACCACTGTCTCCGGGAAGAACCTAATAATATATCACATGAAACGGTGCACGAAATACATGCAAATTTTTAAAAATATTAACTATATCTAAGACATGGACCACCCATAGTTACAATGTACAACTATTTCTACATAATAGTTGGATGTTGGTTTTGCGTATTATTCTATGAAGCGGCAAAACTGCGAGTAGAATTGCGAAACCAACATCTATTTTGGTAGCAGTCACTACTGATCTGTTAATATACTAATAACCCTCCATCACCTCTAATTATCCTGCAACTTGGGATTGAAAATTATGTTGCTATAGTAACTGCTACCAAAGACTATTAAAATTCACCTCTAGCATCAAGCATTGCTATAATTTTTAGTAACAATTGTACCTTTATTCTTCAACTATACCTCCCCATGGTGATAGAGGAGTATAAAGTAGAAAAAACAGAGGCAAATATTTGCACGCTAAGATAAACTTGCTGTTCCCTCCCTGAGGACCACACCCCCAACCAAGAAAGAGGGTGTGGGACAGTGGAGGGCTCTCTCTCTCCCTCTCCCTCCCTCCCTCCCTCCCTCCTTCTCCCTCTCCCTCTCTCTCTCTCTCTCTCTCTCTCTACCTCTCTCCCTCCCTCCATGTACACACCGTTCTTGAAGTGGCAATTCCTCCTGCCAGTGACGTTAGATGCTGGTCCAGTTCATTGCGATGCTTCACCAGTAGCTTATACACACTGTCAGCTCTCTCCAGCAGCGAGTTGATGCTCGATAAAGTCTAAAGAAGAGAGAGATGTACATTTAGCACAAGTATCAACTTCATATTAATTTGTAGTATAACAAGCGATAGGGCTGGTTGGTAATACAGAAATCCTCAGATTCACAGCACTTTGAGCAATTAAGTATACTATTTTAGCCCATGCAGTATTAATACTTTTAACATAGCATCCAAAAATTTTAACAGTCGCCATTTTTTGCCAACAAACCTTGGCTCTGTCATCCTCGCTCTCGATGGGGTCAACAGCCGAGCAAGACCTGGCCTCGAGGAACGTGTCAAACTTGGCGTACTTGCTGAACCCGCAAGAGTTGCAGAGGAAGGGATCCTTCTCGTCATAGTTGATGGCTCGACACTTGTGGCACTGGTAGACGTTCTCCCCGCATGTCCCGCACACCCCAGGGTGGGGAGGGACAGAAGCCTGGCACCGCGGACACTGGAGAACCTCCGAACTTCCCTGGAGAGAGGTCGGCAGTAAAAAAAATTGAAGTTTGCATATTATAGTGTTTGCTTTACCAGAGCTTAGAATACTGAACAAAATACATATTATAGTAGTGACTGTTGGCCTAAGGTACATTACAAGTGTAGAATCGTAATAAGCCACCATATTATGACTATATTCACTGAAGTTATGTACCTGGAGGTTGTCATAGAAATCAGCAAATTCAATGATGACATTACTAGCCACAATCGGAAGAGGAAAGTCAATCTAAGCAGAGGAGAAAATATAATATTAAAATTTTTTAACCGAGGGACAAAATCAATTTTAATAGTTCAGATACGTACCTTGATTTCAGTCTGGCCTGCTGTCAGTGAGCAGCTCCTAGCTGTCAGCCAGGTGTTGCGCCTACATGTACAATGTACGTCAAAGAAAAATATCAGATAGCAATAAAATTATAGGGACCATGGTTGACAGAGTCTGACGTACTTATTCTTGAGTTCAATGACATTCTGCACTGTTCTGTTGCTATAGAACACATTGACGGTTCGCACCTACGTGTACGTACAAAGTAAGCAGTTATATCAGATAGTCCTTTGAAATCACAATTACAAGTGTCTACTGTACCATTTTAGTTCTCTTGATGTCTGAGATTCGAAGAATAACTTGCGAGATGTTGTGAGAGCCAACCAGCTTGACCAGGATCATGTTGGGGGTATAGCGGATCTCAGACTTAACTGACTGAAGCTTCATCATCTGGAAAGGATCAGCACGTATATACATGTACATGTATATATTCTTAATCTTTCTCTGTACTGTACAACACGCAATAATCTTGAACTACCACAGTGTCTCAGGGAAGCGCCCATTCCCAGCTAAGCTAGTGTCCATGTAGAAGGGAGACAATGGACCAGTTTCCACACAACATGCAATATACATGTGTACATACATCCCGGGGTAAACGCCATTGTGGGCTGAAATTGAGGGTTATGTTACACCCATGGGCACTTACTGTACATATATATACATGTACATGTACCTGGGAAATTATGGTATATACTAACTGACTCACAGAGTAAGGTACTTCAGGATCGTTGCAGACAAGGCAGGGCTCACTCTCGAGGTAGAATCCCTCAAAGTCGACCAGACCCTGGAGCTGGGAGTAGACGTGGGAGTTGGGGTGATGAGCTATCACCTCATTCTGACGCTTCAGCAGAGAAATAGCTCTCTCC
Organism: Cliona cf. orientalis; assembly: GCA_963930775.1. Taxonomy (NCBI): domain Eukaryota; kingdom Metazoa; phylum Porifera; class Demospongiae; order Clionaida; family Clionaidae; genus Cliona; species Cliona cf. orientalis. The sequence continues at coordinate 8,570,382 of OZ005697.1, forward strand.
ACGTACGATTCACAGAGGGACTCCTGTAATGAGGATACCAAGTAATGATGTTCAAATCTGGGATCCACACAATATACTAACTTTAGTCTACTTTGGGACCAAACTGCAAAATTTAATTATGTTGGTTATATGGTAGCTTCATATCCTCCATTCTTAGCGTTTTTGCCCGTGAATGAGATTTGAAAATACTGCTCAGATTAATGGTGCTCAGCAATTTGGGTATAGACTTTTTAGTCTTCACAGGAAACGATTCAGGCAAGGAAATACTCATCATTGCACCATAAAGATAACATCATACTCTATTTTCTCACTACTTATAACCCCTAGCATAAGCTAGAGAAAGAGGAGAGAGCAAAGACAGAGAGAAAGAGAGAGAGGGGGGGAAGAGGAATGCACCTTTTCCAACACTTGAGGCGTGCTGATAGTCATAAAGCCGAGGAGGTCCACAAACTGAGTAGCCTTCTGTCCATAGGTAGGCACACTCGGCCAAAGCTTCCACAACTGATCAATGAGCTGAACCTGCTCCCCTGACTGGCTATACTGGTAGAGCGTGTACAACAGTTTGTGAGCTTGCCAGCGTAGGGAACTGGAGTTGGACTGAAGCAGGAAAAGCTGGATGAACTGGTTTAGGGTCTTTTCGTCCACAAATGATAGGAACATCTGGACAAGAGCTGTGCACACTTCTTTGTTAGGCTCGGCTGTGCACGATAAGAGAGAGAGAGAGAGACAGAGGGGGGGGAGGTGAAAGAAAAAGAGCGAGAGTGAGGAGAAAATATGAAGAGAAGAGAGACAAGATAACATGAAAACTGACAAAATTCTTTTAATAGCTATTGTTGATATCTCACCAGATTTGGCCTTCTCTTTCCCTTCCTTTGCCTTTTGTTCTTTCTTAGCCTTCTCCTCCTCCTTGGCGGCTCCTCCCTTCTTCTTGTGACCAGCCAACACTGCTGCTATCACTGCATCCTTACTCTCCGGCTTGGCAGCTGGGATGCCAGAGAGAGCCGTGTGGATCAGCTGGAGAAGCAGCGACACAAGACCTTGGTCCAGCACAAAGCAGGCTTGCAGCAAGTAGGGAAGAGTATCTACAAGCAGCATAAAATAATCACATATATTATACCAGTTCTAAAATTCACTAAGCCATACAATGTAATATCCAAGTATAATACTATCCAGTACTGTTACGAAATTTTATTGCAACCTTACATAAAAATATTCAATGTGTTATGAGAGGCTGGTAAAATAATCTAACATATTATTGTTTGCATTTTTCAAGCTTTTACTCTAAGATATACACACACATAATAATATGCTATTTTCTCTCCATTACTTTTCTCAGTATGGCAGAAAGTCTGCCAGTTGCTAGTCCTAGAGGAGGCAATCTCATCACAAGCCTTCAGCTGATCGATCAGTCTCAGCGTCATCTTGTAGTCGAGGTGCACAGGCATCCTGGTGGGGTTCTCGGGGTCAATCTGGCAAATATTCGTGATAGCCTTCATGTGGTTCCTCAGAGCATGCATGTCCCGTGTGAGACGGTACTCCTCCTTCGAGCCACAAATGTGTAGCAAGAGCTGATGTATGTGTGTGTACGTGTATGTATGTAATTGCATTGTCGGTGGAGCACATGCAAGTCACATGATCTAGTGAATACAATGGAGCAATTAACATAAATGTACCTTTCTGACATGCCTTCTACCAATGCCACTGGTCTGAGCAACATTTAGCATGAACTGCATGGACGTTTTGACGTAAAAATAATATTTGTTCATTTTCTTTGTATATGATTATGTTAAACTATTGCTCTTACATTACAGAGTGTATCGATCCACTCCGGTCCAAATTCAGGGCTCGGTAGATACTTAGTCGTTTCACTGGTCTTCTTTAGCTGTAGACACACACACAGGCAAAAATTAACAGAATATCCAGATTCAGCTCAGGAGCGCATAATGAGCCAGAATGAATCGTGCAGAGTATACAACTGTAGGAGTGACAGTTATACTTGCTTACCTGGCATGGGAGAACAAGTAGCAGCTCGGCCAATAACTGCCCATAGGCCGCAAAGATATCTGTACTATGACCTTTGATGTACTGCCGTTGGAAGAATGGGCTGAGGTCGTCAAGAGGGTTGATGAACTGACTGTCCGATGCGGGCTCCTACGATTAACAATTAATCATGAGTTAATAAGCAGAATTACTAATTGATTGGACCAACCAAAAGAAATTATACTACCAAATTGGACTGTACTTATTCTAATTGAACGCATGATAAAATATAATGCAAAGAAATTACCATTACCCAATTCTCAATGTATGGAGCGACTGACGATCTTCACCGGAAAAACGTGCATTTTTCATTAAGTACGGTCACTCATCAACATTTCCAAGTCCCAAATTCATTGTATTCTAATGTAATGTTTACCGATTTGCTACCCATAGCTACGTAAGAAGTCACATAATGAACTCAGAACAAGTGGCACATTTAATATATAACATGAATGATCCTTACATTAACCCATATTTCACAGAGCTGCTTATCCAGTAGCACTGTACCCTTGAGGTTAGTTTTTGCAAGTAATTGACAGCACACAATAACAATTATGCATACATTATCATTATTATACGTAGTAAAGAGCTGTAAAAATCTGAGCTAAAAAATCTTTAATTTCTATACTGTTACATATTAGAGTCAAACTGCACACAGCTGTATTGACGCATTATAGCAAAATTAGCAGTAGCCAATCGCATGGAACCTAAACCAAGCATAACCAGGAACTCCCTCTGGAACCAGAACATAGACGAGCTTATTGGAAGGCACAGGGAACCACATATTGTCACTATTGATGCTGAAGGCCACCTGCTCGTGCCCTATGACAAAAAGGTGTTGGGCGAGTCGCTTCTCATCAACGTACACAAATACTGACACATCCATGAATACTGATGGACTGTAAGTATTTCCACTGAAGACCGTGGCATAGATCAAGAACTGGGTGGCAGTGTCTGGAACTAGGTTCGCAATGCTGAACTGATAGAGCCCTGGGCGATTCAAACTTTCTCTTCCAATAACATTATTTTTGTCAATAGGCATCCAAACTACAAAAAAAAGTGGAGGTGTTCGTCAAAAATCATAAATACATGTATTTTTGGCTTCATGTGTAAGACTATCTTACGTATCTACCTGAACAGCAGTTAGCAGAGGTGAAAGTCAGCAGTCCAAGTAAGGTCAGTGCTGCAAGAGCAACTTTCATCATGGTGAAGGTATAAGCTTTTCTTATTGATATGTAGGTTATATCTGCATTCACTTGCTACTCCTATGCAGTTTCTGGGCCCGTTTTATACCATATGGTTTTGCTTATTTGTGCGCACAGTTTTTGGAACCGTTACACATGCAAAAATCATAGGATGGGTAGGAATAAAACAATCAATGCACTGTACATTTAAAATCTGTTCTACAGTACATGTACGTGATCAAGTCCTTGTGAAAATTTGTTGTACTGAACTCCAAACAGATCAAGAAGAGTGTTGTTTACATGAAGCCTTGCTTTGTCAAATTTCACACGCCCAAAACACTTAAAAGTTGCAGACGTGACAGCATATGGGGACAGAAAATCTTCCAAAGAAATAAGACCTTCAAACAATAACAGATAAGAAACTGCAACTAGTGACAAACCACCAAGTGTAATAAAACACCTCCTTCGTCTAGCAAATTCTGAGCTAACACTGCTTCCATGTCAATTCCGTCCATACACCAGTATTTACTAGTTGATTGTTGACAATATAACACACTACAGAGATCTGACCCATATATCATTTTAATATTACTGCAGATCGTTTTGATGGTCGGAAATTTATCGTCAAATTACATAATGCTTTATTAAGACCAGTGCATGAGCCATAATACTATTATTGTTAGAATTCATAATTGAATAGTTAAATGTTGATTTATTTCTATACTGTTATACATTAGTGTCAAATTGCACCCAGCTGTATCAAAGTATATGTATTATAGCAAAGTCAGCAGTAGCCAATCGCATGAAGTATAAATCCAGCAAAACCAGGCACTCCCACTGGAACCTGGACATAGACGAGCTTATTGGAAGGAACTGGGAACCACATATTGTCAGTATTGCTGCTGTATGCCTCCTGCTGGTACCCTGTAACGTAAAGGTGCTGGGCAAGTCGCTTGTCATCGACATACACGAACACCGACACATCTATGAATATCGTTGGACCGTAGGTATTTCCACTGTAGACCGTAGCATAGATCAAGAACTGGGTGGCAGTGTCTGGGACTATGTTCGCAATGCTGAACTGATATAGCTCTGGGTGATTTAACTTTGCACTTCCAATATGTTTGTCAATAGGCATCCAAACTATAAAAAAAGTGGTGGTGGTGTTCGTCAAAAATCATAAATATTTTTGGCTTCGTGTGTAAGATTATCTTACGTATCTACCTGAACAGCAGTTAGCAGAGGTTAAAGTCAGCAGCCCAAGTAAGGTCAGTGCTGCAAGAGCAACTTTCATCATGGTGGAGGTATAAGCTTTTCTTATTGATATGTAGGTTGTATCTGCATTCACTTGCTGCTCCTATGCTCAGTTTCTGGGCCCGTTTTATACCATACGGTTTTGCTTATTTGTATGCACAGTTTTATATATGCAAAAATCATAGGATGGGTAGGCATAAAACAATCACTGCACTGTACATTTAAAATCTGTTCTACAGTACATGTTGTGATGTACGTGATCAAGTCCTTGTGAAAATTTGTTGTACTGAACTCCAAACAGATCATCCAATAGATGTTGTTTACATGAAGCCTTGCTTTGTCAAATTTCACACGCCCAAAACACTTAAAGTTGCAGATTTGACAGCATATGGGGACAGAAAATCTTCCAAAAGAAATAAGACCTTCAAACAATAACAGAGATAAGAAACTGTCTCCATCTCACAGGGGATCATCCACCCACTCATGGAGTCAGTGGGTGTGGTCAAGGTGGGCACAGTTGTGATATAATAGCCATATTACTACGCTGAAAATTGAATTCCACATTATTACGCATAGTATTATGTACCTCATTGCACAATGTTCACATAATATAGATGGTTATCATGCCGAGATCTTCAGGTACGGTGATTCACAAAATATATTATTGCATCTTTCTTTCTCATACAAGCAGTGCTATAGTCAAAAGGTAATAAATTGCACATGATGTACTTCTACAATACACACTACTGTATATGAAAGTATTATATTATTGCAACTATCACTAAGTTAGTACAACTGGGGAGCACATAATATTCAGTTCAAGGAAGTAGTCACAAATCAACGATATCCAATCGCATGCAGGCGAGAAGAACAATTTGGAATAGTAACTGGCACAACATCCACGTGGATCTGCCTGTCAGCAGGCATCGGGAACCACATGTTGTCAGAGTTGGTGTTCCAAGCACTCTGATGATAACTATGTACACGTAGGAACTTTTCAAATCTTATACCACCATGCTCCACATAGAATATGATATTATCAGATATATCATTAACACTAGTTCCACAATCCATTGAGGCATAGAGCAGAAACTCGCTCGCAGAGTTGGGAATGATGTCAGGAATTTGAAAGTGAAAGGTGGTACCAGGGGTAAAATTTGCTTGTCCTATTTCAGTCCTATTCACTGGTGTCCAAGTAGCTGAATAGAGAACATAAGACCTAATTATCAACTCTTGGTAACACACACAAACAAGCATAACTGTACCAAAGTGATTCTGAAGACTGTTAACAATATCATCACGCATCCCAACGAGGAGAGTATCGTTGACAATCCTCTCAACTAGTTCAGTGAGAACTTGGATATTGCTGAACTGACAGTTGCAGGCACGACAATTCTCACCGTACACAGAGCCAATGGAAAATAGAGCAGCGAGCAGCAGTAAGCAAATCATTGTCAATCTAGCCAGGATTATCAATGACTGTGCACTCTATCTAAGCAGTTCATATACGTATATAGCCATTAGATGGGATGGAAATCTCCAAATTCCTGTCATTTTTAACAGTGTGTAGTCATGAGCATATTCACAACATGGGGGGGGGGGGGGGGGGGTAATCCACTAGGAATAACTTGTTTGTCCCTGCATAAACTGTCCTACGGACTTCATATACCAATGGGATCGGAGGCTCATACATGTACTTCTTACCCTCGTAATAAGACTTGAAGATATTGTGTCATGATGTAACATGTAATAGTTTGTTAATAAGGTGGCACACCCAATATTGTGGTTTAGAATATAGTTGTAACAAATATTGTGATCTGATTGGTCACTCAGAGGTCTCTATTTCTCATAGAGACCTACATGTTTTTATAGACTTTGGTAGCAGTTACCATAGCAACCGGCCATTTATAGTTATATTATTCATTTATTTTCACCCCTGAATTGTCCCTTTCTTTTTAGCTGTTCAGCCTGAATATCTTTCAGGTTATCATCAAGTCCACCCAGAAGGTGACTGGTTCACTCAGGAGCTGCTAAAGGTGAAGAACCTTGCCCATCAAATACAGTACAGTATCAATCTTGACAATATTTAAATATGTAGGTAAGTATTTATATACATAGCTCCTAGACGTTGGCATTACTCGTATACACATCTTATGCATACACAGTACAGAATATTACAATAATATTATGGTAGCTCCCCCTTTCGTGCTTTAACAGCTACTTACGTCAACTGCTTCAACACTGCGTGGCTTGTCAACGATGGCACAGAGAGTCCTCCGACAGAACAGCATGACCTGGGACTCCCTCAGCAGAGTTCGAGCTGTCAGGAACCACAGCATATCTGAAGCCTGAGACGACTGAAAGAAGATGAAAACCTCCATAAAATGCACATTCATATGTATATCACTACCATATGACATTACACACAGTAATTGCTAACAAAATAGGACAAGCAATTGTGGAAAAATAATCTTTCTACAGTCTTAAACTCAATTCCTGAAAAAATGCCCCAATCTATATTTCCTAACATAAATTCTACACCTGTCCTTGTACCTATGAATTCCTACCAGAGAGGTTTCTCTACCAGTCACCCCACTACTAACCTTGGCCTCCTCTCCCTTTCCTTTCTTCCTCGACATGAGAATATTGAAGAACCTGAGGTACATGAGGTGCACCTCGTGGCGCTCGCTTCTCTTCACCATCTCCGCGACGTCTTCTCTGTCCAGGTCCAGTCGACTCAGTATGGCCTTGAGCATTGACACGACAGCCTCTGCGTCCTCACGAGTGCACTCCATGTTAGTGCAGATAAACATCAACAACTATATACAAAGATACAATTTAATACATGAAAGTATAGTAGATCTTCTAACTACTAATCCCAAATCTAAGGGAGGAACCATCCCATTGTCCACTAAGGAAAATTTAATCCAGTAAAAGACAGGTGCCTTAGATAATGCATTTTCCTAAGCCGTTTCGTTTCGCCTAAGCCAGCTTACATATGAACAGAGAATGAACAGCTAAACTATTATTAATTTTAGATACATGGAATAATACAATCAAATGTAGCAAAATGCTAGCTCAACGCAATTTTGAGTGCAATTATAGATCACCTGAAAGAAGCAAATATTTTTCATCCCACCAGCCTCTTCCACCTTATGCAGTTGGGACATCATTTGAACAAGAAGTTGCTTCCTCAAAGCAGCCAATTTCTCGACAGCAGGGTCCTCTGGTTTGGTACTAGGTTCAGCGGCGGTGGAGCTCTCCAACTGCTGGCTCAAGTTCTCAACGATGGCTTCAACACCTATGGAGGAGTACAGTCATTCTTCTATCCCCTCCCCTTCTCTCTCCCTCCCTCCCTCTCTCTCTCCCCCTCTCTCCCTCCCTCTCCCCCCCTCACTCCCTCCCTCCCTCTCTCTCTCCTCCCTCTCTCCCTCTCAATCCCCCCTTCTCCCCTCCATTTTTTTCATTTCTCTAACCAGATTCCTCTTCTGCTGAGCTGTCGTTAGGTGCCTCTGGTTCAGAATTAGCATCGTGCTGATTCTCAGGAGTAGTTCCATCTCCGCTGCCGTCTTTCTGCCCAGCACCACCCTCACCACTTCCGTCTCGACCTTTACCCCCGGCAGCCCCGCCTCCCTGGGACTCGGAGGGCGTGGCAGTACCCTCTCGAAGGACACTCTCCCACTGACGAAGCAACATCTGATTGTCATCACCAGGAACACTGATAGAGAAATCAATACAGGAACGTATTATATTCATACATCATTGTGTACATAAAATTTATGAACTCATGGTTAATGTGTACAAAAAGATGAACTCTGAAATTTAATAATCTAATAATATTATACGGAATCATACTCTCTACATTATTTACATATCAGATATTGCTGCTCCATATTTAGAATAAATACATGCATGTATATTGTACAATGTTGTATTACAAGCAGCTATAGTACCTGAACAGTGAGGAAGGTGAGGAGCTGCTCATTCTCTCGGCGTCATCAGCCGGTCCAAGGTGCTGCACCTGGGCTCCCACCACCTCACCGTTAGCTCCGCCGCCAACAACCACACCCACTTCATCTCCCTCCCCTCCTCCTCCTCCTCCTCCTTCACGACGATCACGATCACCTTCACCTCTATCACCACGAGCAGCCTCATCACCAGGCACACGAGGCACACCCTCACCAGCCTCACCAACCTCCTCCTCTTCCTCATCATCATCTTCTTCTTCTTCTTCTTCTCCGTCTTCCTCGTCGTCTCCCAGTTGGACGTGGACAGGAGGAATGTCACCAGGACCACCGGCACCACCTCCCTGGGTGGAGTATACGTAGCATATCGGTCAGAAGAGTGTACATGTACATGTACATGTACAGTGCTCCACAGCAAGAGAGTAGATTTTTACCACTGTATGGTTTTTGCAGTGTTTTGTGGTTAAACTTGCATGTCTCTACATTTGATTTGATATCCAGTTAGGTCAATGGATGGACTATCTACATCTGCAGTGGAAAGTTGATGCCACCTTCTATATGGCTTCAGCATGCAAAAATGGCCAAAAATTCCCGATTCTTATGTTAGGCACAATTTCAAGGGATTGGATTATAGTTAAGAATCCAGATTTGAGATGAAGATAGACACCAACTAGATACATCTTTGTGCCAAATAAGAAGTCTTAACTACAAAGGGTCACGGAGCTATCGACTGAAATAGCCTAAAATATGGTCTATTTACGTTAGGCACAGAAACTTGCATGAAAGTATTAGTTAAGAGTCAATATTGTACTCTATGCATCCTTATGCATTAATAATCCTAGTGTATGTATGGAACTGCGAATATTTTACAGGAAACGCCCAATCCGGAAGCAAACATTTCCGCCGACTGCTCCAGACGGGTTGAAGTTCGGCTTGATGACGTAGTACCCAACGCACGTGTACAATAGTGACGTTTTCATTGACCACGCCCACTGGCGATCTAGGAAAGAGAAGGCAGCGAAAACAGAGTTGTTAGCGTTGAACGCGTGGAGCGCTTCGCTTCTGAGGCGTCCAAGCGAGGTAAGATAGTAACGATAGGCAGCCCAAAATCCTTTTTAATGCTCCGAAGTGTTTTTGTGGGGTTGACAGTCACCGCCTCACTAGGCGGTCCGATAGTCGCTTGTTTTAGCTACGTACGGTAATACTGTGTAGAAGTAGACATACTAGAGCGATTCTCTACCTTCAGAAACTTACCTCATCTTGTCTATAGCCTTCGATCTTGTAATTTTTGATCGTTTGTATTGCTATGTATTGTGCACGTGATACCAGACCAACGTCATAGTTCGTCATAGCTTCTGTTACGGAGCGGTCTTTGTTTGACGCTTTGCACGCTAATACTACTGCTAAAAGTGGTATTTCTATTCATTATAGGTAAAAATAAGTGTGCATGCAAAGTTAGAAAAAAATCTACTCTTTTGCTGTGTAGCACTGTACATGCATGGAGGGGCATCAAAATTAGTACACATAAATGCCGAGTTCTGCCTGCCCAGATAAGGAATTACAGCCACCACTCAAGCTATACATTTTACTACCACCTACCAAGTGCTGAAATGCATATTTCATGCAATTTGATGCCAAGGCCCTCCTACTTCTACTATAAAAAGCTTATTTCCAAATTCTCACAGTGGGGTATATACATGTACATGTACAATCAATCTTGACTTACCTCATTCAAGCTGAGAGCAATGGCCAAGTTCATCATGGCCTCTTCATCTCCCATACCTTGCATGGCCATCATCTGATTGGGATCTGTATACACAAAAAAATGTGCACACAACACGTAAATTCCTTATAGACAACAGTACATATAAGAATAAGACTGCTATTGAAGGCTAAGCAACACAGAAAAGTACCTACCAGCCAATAGTTGCTCCATCAGTGCAGCAGGATTGCCAATGGCACCCTATGGTAAAAAATATACAATAAAAGCAGTGGTTTGGCACTTCAATCAGTATTGTATAGTAAAATACAATGTTCCTCAACTGGGTAATGCCGTGAAGATGTGAGGAGAATTCAACTAAACGGCGACCAATGAAGAGGATTTACATACTAATTTTGGCCCCACTTGACTCAAGCTAGTATAAAATGTAACACAGCCTGAGCTTCGAAAGGGCCAAAACACTCTCATTCCCTCTTTCTTTCTCCCTCCCTCCCTCTTTCTCACTCCTTCCCATCCTACCTGCATGCCTGCTAGTACGCCTGGTGGTAGCATAGGCACAGCTATCTGCTGCCACTCTCCTTCTCCTTCTCCCTCTCCCTCTCCTTCTCCCTCCCTTGGTTCTGCTTCCTCCTCTTCCTCCTGCTCTTGCTCTTGTTCAGCTTCTGCAGGAGCAGCCGGTGCTGCTGGTGGTGGTGGTTCCTCACTAGGTCCTTCTTCACCAGCCTCTCCACCACCATTCTCCTCCACAGCCACATCTCCAACTATAATATATAGCAAAAAGTTCACCATTTTGCAGCACTAGGAATGGTATGCCATAAGATAAGTAGCAGTGATCTCAACATACCACTTTCAGGTACAACTTGATCCTCTTCTGTTACTACTGCCTTGACCTCAGCTCTCTACATGCATAAGTACACAATTTTGTAAAAAAATGCAGTCGTCAGTATAGTTTACGATGTGATTGAATAATACATGTATGTATGTATCCATTTAACATGTCCCCTGTATTGGGACCAGCCCCGCCCACTAGAGTAGGGAGGGGCGGTGAGTGGGAGGGTTTGGTTTGTTCTAGCAGAGTGTTACCAAGAGCCAGAGAGTAGGTGGAAATGGCTCATCTGACTCATGAACAGCCCCTGCAACCACTAGCAACTATAATATTATACTTACACTTCTATACTTATTTTGTCATACAGTGACATACATTGTATGGTTTGGTGACACTTTCTCTCACAGTGGTGTACATACCTTTTCAGTCTTAGGCTTCTTAGGTTTGAGCATTCTCATGACGACACGAATAGCAGACTGACACAAATGAGCATCCTAATATACAACACATACATAAATACGTACGTAATATGAACACAATAGAGTCATAGGTAAACAGTAGTGCATCGACAATCTCTTTTGCAACCGTACCGGGCTTAGGATGAACTTGAGGGTGTAGTCGAAGACCATCCCTAAGAGAGAGTTGTCCAGCAGCACAAACATCCACATCACCTCAGTCATGCACGAAACAGTCAGATCAATAGCAGTAAATCCTATCACACACACAAAAATTTAAAAAATATAGTAAGATACCCAAAAGAATATCTATAGCTACTTCTATGTGCCCAACACTATCCCCACAAAACCATCCAAGCTTTACACTTGACGACCTTTACCTACCATACCGTAGGTAAAGGTCGTCGGGCCAAAAAGTTGCTAGATCAATATACATGTAATAGTACATGATTGTAAGCACACCTGGGTTGACAATTGGAGCGACCACTGGGCTGAGGGGCCTCTTGGATAAAAGCCTCCAGAATACATCATTGAGCAGTTGAATGAAAGCTGATACTCTCTCCACATCAGAAAACTCCATCTTCTCTTCTCCCTCGGCTTCTGGCTTAGAAGAAGCCATCCCCTCTCCCTCGGCTTCTGGCTTAGAAGAAGCTGTCCCCTCTCGCGCCCGCACGAGGCTATCGCCAATCTGATTGGCCAGCAGCATAAGGTTTTCCGGGCGAGACTTGCCGACGGAGATGAGCATTAGTAGGAGGAACTGGAAGTACTCTGGCTCCATTAGCTGATTCTCTTGGCTACCACTGCCAGTGCAGAGGCTCTGGACCACGTGAGACAATTGGGTCTGATCCTGAAAAAAAGCAAGAAAGGGCAACCTTAGCTCAATAGCAAATACTATGTCTAAACATGTACTATGAAGCTCATACAATACACAGTATATGTATTTGTACGTAAACCATACAATTATGTGCAATAAGAAGCAATTTCAGCATTATGCTTAATTGGGGATTTAATTCGAGGGCAGCATACCCCCCCCCCCCCCCAAAGCTAAAAAGGAACAATATTGATTTCCCCCCTTCTAAAGAACCAACAATCCATGATAATGCACCTTGTACTGATGGTAGAGTTGCTTGCTATCGACTGTGCAGGCCAGTAGGAACCGAAAGTGATACTGGAGCTGGAAGGGGACATTGTACATGAGCAGAGTGGTCGCCCGCTCCACCAGCGACGACAAACTTGGCCACTTGTCTCTCTCCACGGACATGAAGTGGTTGGAAAGAACTGAGAAGGCATTGCAAACAAGCCTGAAGGTATAAGTGAACAGTTGTGAAACACCCTACACTTCTATTTGCATCTCTATGTGCAACATTAGTATACATACCATGGATCAGATAAAAATTCATCCGTCCACATACACAAAATACACAATATTATAGATAGCCTAGTTAACCATGAAAATTTAAGTTTCCAAACAAAACAGTATTAGCACAAAAATTAGTATTCATAATCTATGGTATGTACACATAATTATATATCTCTATTAGCACATCTCAAGCATTAGTTCAATCCTTACTTGTCCGTAGCAGTGAACGGCTTAGAGTTGACAAACGGCATGACATCGGAGCTCTCTTCCTCAGTGGGCGTGGCTCCGTCTGGAGAGCCCTTCGGCTTTGGTAGGGAGTCTGGAGGATGCTCTGGCCAACCAAACGACTCCTTGGTACAGGCGTAGACCGTAATGCAATCAATGAAGTTTATTCCCGAGGGATCTTGACTGGGACCAACTGAAAGAAAGATGGCAGAGATTTAGATATCAATTTTAGACTTGCATACTATTATATGCATTGTACCATATAATCAAGAATACAAATTTTGTAGCCATTTCCCAAATGTAGCACTGACTCTAATCACTGCTGTAGAAGGCATGCACACTTACAGTTGAGCTTGAAGGTTTTGTCTGCCTGGAGAGACTCCTCTCTTGTGAAAGGGATGTCAATCCATCTAGGGCTACCTGCAGTATCAATAGCAATACCAAATAAAACTTCACATAAATATTTCAAAATTGAAACCAGTAGCTGAATATACATTGTAAAATTATGCATGCATATTTGTATAACTTTTTCACCTGTCAAAAAGACGGTTTTTGTCCTTCCAAACACCTCAATGAAAGAGGGCACCTTTTCCAGCGATTTTGTCCCGATGTGAACCCTGACCCCAACCATGACGTGGGTGGGGTGAAGCAGGTTGCCGACTTCAATGCAGAACCCTGACGGCTTGGTGTTGGCTATGTAGAGCTCGGCATGGTTGAGGCGGTAGCGAACTTGCTGCTTGTTGTACACATGGAGGATGTCATTACCCAGAAACTGCATGAGATAACATTCGAAACGTGCATTGATTGTAGAAGATCAGTGCTTCGGTGTAATTCCCATCTCTAAAGGCTAAAAAGCACCTCCGCAAATGTCTGGCAAGATTTATGCACTACATATACATGTACATGTACACAGTCCTACATGTATATGTACATACATATGCATATACATGTACATGTGCATTGCTACTCCAATCCTTAAGTTAACCTTGCTTTCACATAAAAATCAAACACAAATGTCCCCTGACTCATCTACACTCCTCTCTATAGCCACACAATGTACACATGAGCAGCCAAGCAATACCAGCAGCATCACTGACACACAGTACGTATGCCAGGATACCACAGAGTACTACAAGGCAAGCTAGTAGCATACACTGCACAGAGAGAGGGAGCAGTAGAGACAAGACTAGGAGGTGTACTGATCTCACACACCCATGACTCAAGCACTCCCAATGTACACCCGGTGAAGGTGCTGGGCTCAAGCAGCCCCCCGTCCCAGACAGATAGACAGAAAGAGAGAGAGAGAGTCCCAATCAGATTGACTGACTGACTGGCTGAGTCAGGGGACTGACGGGCAGTGGAGCCCCAGGAGTGGATCTAAGGAAGTGTGTATACATTATATTATTCATACACAAAAAAGGTTTACTCCCATCTTAGATATGCGTATGTACCTTACAACTACAAAATTAATATTTGCAGGCACAAATTAGTTCATTTAGCAGGTACTTATTTTCACAATTTTTCCAAAAGTTGATTATTCTACTCATTTGAAAATGTACCAGCAAACTCATTAAATTTAGTACCCACAAATAGGAAACTCTTACCTCAACTTCGTTAAGTTGCAGCAACGTGCAGTGCTCAAAGTAGTCGATGGCAAACTTGAGTTGCCCCGCCTTCCTCACTCTCCTGACCTCCCTCCCCCTCCCTCCCCTCGCTCGGAGAAGCACCAGTGGACTGGTCGGCTGGAAGTGGGGCTGGAGCCAGTACTCTGTGTTGGAGTTGGTATTGGCAACGTAGATACGGAGGCTGCCATCTTCACACAGGATGATCAGAGTGGTACGACGCTGGAGAGTCTATGAAAGGTAGAGAAGTGTATAGAAAATTAAAATAAACTGTTGCTCTTGGACAGGAGGTTCTTACTAGTTTATACAGCAATACACAGCCACACGTGACCAATAACAATGCAATAGCATTATGCAATAAAGTATCTACATGTATTTCAAAAAAAGGCATACACAAACACTCCATTATTTCACTTTTGAAACTGTCCAAAAGCTTTACATTGCTATAATTATTAAATTAATTATGTCAGTGTGCAAGCGTCCTGCTAGGCTGGTGGTTGACTAGAGCCAGCAAGATATTAAACACACTCCCAGCCCTGATCCTTTTAGAGACTGGATAAGTTCACTGTCTGCGGTTGGAACGCCAGCAGAGACATGGACACAAAATCAATACTGGAACTTTAACCGCACGGAAAGCCCCAATCACGCATAATGCATAACTTTGTATGTTTTGTATAATATTGACTCTATACTCTTTCTTTCTGTTTCATTTTTGACTTCTCGCTCCTACTTTGTGGATCATACCAGATCAGTACATATAGCTGTGCTACGTATAATTTTATCTTATATGGGTATAGAGGTAAAAACATCAGCATCAGAGCTACTGTACTCACAGGATCCCCGGGTGAAGGGTGCTGCCTCATAGCCACCATTCCCTGTACTTTAGCCTTATTTGGCAGCGGCTTGAGCTCATGAACCTGTATCTGGGTGGGCTTCACTAGGAGGACAACGGGATTGGACGTCGTCTGTGCCACGGCACACACGAGACCTGGGTGGTTCTGGACCTCCGTCCACTGCGTGAGGGCGGCCCCCGGCCCCTTGTTCCCGGGGGGAGTCGCATTGCTCTTCAGGGGGATCTCGAAAACTTTGTGGGTCTCCGTTAGGGAGGAGTTGGTAGTGGCAGCAAATGATTTGCCTGAAACAACAGAGAAGAAAAAAAATTATAAGCTGAGTGCAGCATGCAACTGTATGCAACTGTTGGCAAAACTTCTAAAATACTACTATTATGCATATATACCTTACCAAGGAATAGCATGTAAATTTTACCATTTTGGAAGCTGAAGAAGAGGATTTGCAGAGTATGGGAGTAGTAGACTGATGCACCACCACCACAGGTCACACCCTCCTTCTCCTGAAATAAAACACAATCATATTTGCATACACATGTGCTTAAAAGTTTATTTTCTAGTGGCCAACATCCATGGCTTTCCAAAGCAATCCCACAATGCTGATATTATATTTATGAGGTCTAGGATGTGCTTTTGATCAACCGTCCCCCTCATCGGAATATTTCTAGAAAACATAAATGTACGTAAGAGTAGGAGTAGGAGGGGTGGGGTGTACCTCGATGGCAGGGTGCTTGATGGAGAGGTCGATGGTGAGGTAGCATGGACC
Organism: Cliona cf. orientalis; assembly: GCA_963930775.1. Lineage (NCBI taxonomy): Eukaryota > Metazoa > Porifera > Demospongiae > Clionaida > Clionaidae > Cliona > Cliona cf. orientalis. The sequence continues at coordinate 8,586,647 of OZ005697.1, forward strand.
CTCGTCAGCATTCAGGGACGGGATGATCGGCTGGCTGTAGATGACACCACGGGACGACATCACCACCAAGAATCTCCCCTACAAAAGGAGTGCAGTACAAATATTACATTGTCATCAGATATTAAAAAATGTCAAATGTCGGATGCATAGAAAAAATTCCATAGACATTTACACGCACAACTCAAAAAAAGCAAAAATTAATAGGCAAGTGAAATGGAAGGTTATACTCCAAAATTTGTCATTTATGTAACATTTACCTCATCAGTTACAGCAACAGTGGCATCCTTGATCGTCCCATTGAGCACCAGAAAGTAGTACTTGGGGCTGAGAACGTCGACGCGAATGTCGTAGATCTTGACAAACGAATTGGCTACCAACACTAGACTGTTCTTTGATCCAGGGATCCAGAGAGGCTTGATGATATAGCCATTATTGCCGACGGACGGGTGAAGGATGGTTCTCTTGGTGACCTGGCCGGAAGAGTTGAGGACTAGCAGCTGACAGTCCTTTAGACCACAGACGACAAGGTAGTCCTCGTTGCAAGGGTTGTGGCACATGGAGAGGACGGTGAATGGAACTGACGTGGTGCTCAGGCGCTATAAGGTAAGGAGGGAGGGAGGGAAGATGAGATTGATTAGTGACATGTCAGAGAAATCAAATATTAGGGAGGGGGGAATCCTTTGAAAATTGTGAATATGAGGTCTAGAGATCAATGTTGCATACGCACATATACATGTACATGTACATATTTTAAATAGAAAATCTCTAAGTGTGTGTGAATGAGTGCACAAGTATACACAATTCTATTACAAGAGAAGATGATGTACACATGTACATGTATGCTGGCCACGGGGTCCCTGATATGCACAAAGACAAAAGCATTGGAACACAGAGACCAGCTTCAAATGATATCCCTGCATTCTTCAAGTGACTAGCTACCATAGAGCAACAAAACTAGCCACCCAAACTGATACAGGGGAAGAAGTTAGAACTGAACATGTACACGACATGAAAAATTATAGCTTAGTATCATATGACCCCTCCAAAAAAAAAACAATTCATTGAGCAAATTAACTATTACCAAGGGGCTTTGCGTCTATATATAAGCCCTTGCTATTACCAGGTATATCAGCATAGGATCAAATAAAATGAATGGTATTGACAGTATTACTTACAGTGAGGGTTAGTTTTCTCCTGCTAGAGTCGGCCTGCTTCAGTATTGGGAACAGCTGCAGGAAGGTGAGCTTGCCCTTGTCATGATTCACACAGAGGTGCTGCCGTTTGCCCTTCACAGAGGTCAGAGCGCACATGGCCACACGTCGGATGTCGTAGTTGGCGAGCAGCTGCCTCAGAGCCTGACCCTGCTCACCGGTGAGATTCAAACGGACATTCTCAAACGCTCCTTCCTGCGACCCCAGGGTAGCAGCCTGAGAGAGGGAGAGTAGGAGATTAACACACGACAGTAAGAAAATAATAGGTACAAGCACCGCGTTGGTAATGGTCGTCATGCCTATATGTATATCAATTGTGTGGTAAAGGGTCGTCATGCGTATTATACACTCACCATCAAGCTGTCAGTGTACTCTATCTCTTTATCCTGCTGGTGAAGGTCCGCTATGATCTTCCTGGCCTGGTTGCAGCCCAGGCTGGCTGCATCATCAACAAATTTTATCACAGGAGGCAGGGCACTATGAAGTAGCCCCAGCGTGTGCGATGCTAGACCACTCTGATCAAGATATTGTCTCAGCTCAACCTTGTAGTTTTCGATTTGTTGCACGAGCTTTAAGACTGGCAAAGACGGGAAAGAAGCTCTTCTACCATAGAGGTGAGTTGATGTCCGACCAGATTTAGATTTTCCATCACCCTTCTCTCCTTCGCTGCTCCTCTTCTTCTTCTTGGAATGCTTCTTTCGTCCACCTTTCTTCGTCGCTGAAAAGAAGCCCTTCTCTCCTCTTTGCGGCGAAAGAGGGGAGCCTGAACTGCCATCACCAGCTGGCGTTCGCTTCACCAAAGCTTTACAGCTACCGTCTTCTTTTGCTCCACAATCACAGAAGAATGACCCGTATTTGGCGTAGGTGAGATCGTGCCCCTTGTGGCAGACTTTGGCACAGATGGAGCAGACCCCAGAGCCCTTGACTAGCTTACAGGTGTGGCAGTGGTACCAGTGCTGATTGGCAAACTCACGCTGTGTCTGAGTGAAGGTGCACAGCTTAGCATCAAGGCCTTCCTCATCCTGTGGGGTTCAGCGGGAGGAAAGGGTAAAAATCTTTCAAATATACTATTACACTCATATGGGCCATCGACACTTGGAAGGATGAACACCATATACACATACATGTATCTAAATGTGCATGTACATGTACTTGCATTGCAGCACAAGGATCAGGAGTACTTTAAGCTTTCTAACAAAAGTACTACTGTATGTACATGTACAATCAATCTTACTGAATCCTCTCCTTGTGAGTCTTCATCTACATCAGCTCCGCTCACTCCCTCCCTATCATCCTCAGAGTCAGAGTCGTGAAGTGGGCCATCATACTCTCCTGCTAGTGTCCTCTTCTCGGTGCACTTCACCATGTTTGTCACAAACTGAACGGAAGAGGTCAGATGCGAGAGATAGCGAAATAGAGTGCCAACTGGAACAAAAGCTTGCTTCCGTGAGTCTTCAGTGTCCGTATCAGCAGTTGTTTCTTGAGATTGATTCTCCACGGAATTTTTGACCAGGTTGATACAAGAGGGTAGCCACTCTTCAACAGCCTTGGCAAGGATTAGGTGGCCGTCATTCTTATTAGTGCCCGCCAGAAGGACCAGGCTCTCAAAAAAGTCTTCAAATGCATCGAGGGTGGTCTCCATCTTGTCCTGGGGAGAGTGAGGGTCAAGGAACTGAGCCCCCAGAGGAAGCATGGCGGTCAGGAGCTGGCAACCAAGGGATGGGTCCACCTTGCTGAAAAGTCAAATGAAAGAAAACTGTAATCCTCAAAAAAAACACGAACTAGTGGAAACCAAAATGATACTTTTGCAGGCAGTAGGTTTGCATGAACAGGGAACGGGCATGGGATGGTTGGCCCTAATATACATGTATGTTGGCTTGGAATTGGTAGCCACTAAAAATTCATTCTCATGTGTACACCCTTACCAGTCAGGATTGGTCAAGAGCTCAACAAAGCTATGTAGCAGCGAGGTATTCACAGCAATGGCCGCCGGTTCATCACCGCTAGTCAATAGCACCAATCTCTTCACCATTCCTCGCAGCTGGTCCTCACTGAGGCTGGACAGAGATGAAATCTGCTTAGTCAGCACAACCAGGTGGGCATCTTCTGGAGTCTTTTGTCCATTTCGGAGAACTTCATTGAGGAACTTGAATGCCTCGGTGATGGCGGAACCATCAGTCTCTGGTAAGGAGGCCAACAGCATGAGGTCAGTCAGGCCTAAAGTGAGAAAAAAGATTTCAACACACCTTTGGTGGTTTTTCTCAATGCAAGATCGCAGCTTCTGGTATAATTACCACATAATGAATGCCCAGTAATGTATCACTGATTTCGATTACCGTAGTTAATCAAATTTAATACAAAAAATTGGCATTTTACGAATTTTCACGAGGTTTATATATGGAGCGCTTGATGACCTTTACCAGAAAAACATGTGTAGGGTGAGGCTTCAAAATGTACAAAAGGAGAGGGTCCTCCTCAGGGCAAAAAGAGGACAATAAAACCAAGTCCAAAAGTGCTAGTAATTTGTACACCAAAGTATTAGGTTGTCCAAGAGAATCATTACTGGTTTCAGCATAGCTATACACTGCAACGGATAATGACATCAATACATACATACATGTACATGTAGAAACAGGCGATTGAGAAGTGAAGGAAGAGAAAAAATCTCAGAACTTAGCCGGGATTTGAACCCAGGACCTTCTGAATTCTAGTCAGACACTCTTACCAACTGAGCTACTAAGCCCTGATGGCAGCGGAATGTAGGATAGGTGGTATACATCCTAGGAATGAGTTCAAATCTGGCCTCTTTTTCTTTTTTTCTTCTCAATCGCCTGTTTCAACATCTGCCTTACCAGGCTTATGGTAATTAGCCTTTAATTATCATACATACATGTAGGTTTGGTAGACAATGAGCAAGGAAATAAGGTTTAGCAGATACCAATATTTTCCTGGTCAAAACAATACCAACTAATTTAGCTGCCCTTTCTAGTAATAAGCTACTGCATAGTTGCAGTGGCACTGACAAGGAAAGACATTGGTATTCAGCACTCGAGATCTGCAACTACTTCAATCATTGTCATCAATTGTGCAAGAGGGATTTCTTTCAACGAAATAGGCACTCAAAATAGAAGTGCACATAACTGGACGCATACCTACATGTGTACCTGACCTGGTAATACAAACCTGAAGCAGTGACAAGAAGGAACAATAGACTGCTTATTTAAAGCCTGCACCATAACTGGAAGAGACAAAACTACCAGCCAGGTGACTGCAAGTCCTCACTAAAGCATCTTGCCTAAAGTAAAGCAGCAGGATCGTCGTAACTCAAGAGAGATGGCTTTGGCAGTGTACACGTATGCCTACGTTCTGTCAGTAGCTGCCTTTGTGTTTCTCTCTCCAGCTGCTACCTCTGCCCAGGAGGAGGAGGGAGAGGGGCAAGGCACCTGCAGGGCGTGCCACTGTCAGTTCAACAACGTTGAAGTTCTACAACAACTCATCGAGTCCACAATTAGAAACATACTAGTCAATGACACAGGATCGACACGAGCAGTTGAGGAGAGAGTGATAAATACGCTGAACACTGACTCTTCATCTACACAGACACTGGAGACTAGGATTGCCAATGCAGTGGAAACCAATCAAGGTAAGCTGCGCACAGTTCTTTCTCCTTTTAGCATACATGTAGCAGCCCCCACCCCCCCCCTCCCCCAATGCCTTCACTATCCACATTTCTTTGACATACGGTTAATACGCTCCGCCAAACCATACCCACCCACTATGCCTTAACAATTTCCTGGGCTACACACATTGAATACTGAAGCATTTTTTTTCCTCTTCAGCAATTTGGATACCAGTATCTATTACTAATGTGTTCAATGGCTGGTTGACTGCTGGTAATACTTATACTATCACTATATCAAGCAGCCTCATACCACAAACGGCAACCGAAATGCTTCTGCACACTCCAACATTCTGTGACACTGGTTCATCCAGCCACGACACATCTCTTCAGTTCTATACTACGCGAAATGGAGTAACATATTATAAATATCTGTACATTTACGATTGGAGTAACGATTACACTATGAATTCGGAAAATATGTGGCTCCCAATGCCAGACAGTCGATATCTCTACTTATATGTCCCACAAAACTCTGGAAGTTGCTACATCTACGTAAAAGTTATAGGATATCGTTAAATTCTACACACAATTTTCGTGGGAAAAATTCAAAGTTAGTACATTTGTATGTTAGACTGAACAATAATTCATAATCAGACTCAAATGGACATTTAATCACAATAGTTCAGCTAGGAATAATAATAATGCATACCTGTCATCATTTTTCTGGTTGTCAATAATCATTAATTTTAGTAGTTTTGTGTATAATCTTGCGTGGCAACAACGCCATGTGCATTCTCAAACACAAATAATATTAGGGAAAGGATATTAAACTTTGATACTATCATCTCACTAGCACTCTACTACATATTAGATAGCAGGGTCTGTTCGATCGACCCTTCCAAAAATTATAAGATTTGGTTCCTTATGATGGGCACTGCAGGAGTTGGGAAGACATGTAGTTCTACTGCCATACCCAGGCCTGCTCTTATAGAGATGACAACCTCAAACTACTTGTGGTTACAAATGGATGCAGAAGCTACAGTCAACCACAGTGATGTAACAGGAAGCCCTAAACAAATATTGTAAGAGAAAACCTGTGCAAGTTCCTTACTGGTGGGCACTGCATCGATACAGTGTACTACTACACGGGCTAGAGATTTCAAATTTGCTGGAGCAATAGTTCAAAGGTTGTAGTTGGTAATGGTGGCCTTTTTCAGCGCATTATGCATAATTTTCTCGTGGACGGTCACATATGCCTAGCAAATACCAACGTTTTCCCTGGTCAAAACACTACTTCTCAGTAGTAAACCACTGCACAGTTGTAGTGGCACTGACTAGAAAAGACATTGGTATCCAGCACTCTATAACTACTTCGCTATCATAAATTGTGCAAGTGGGATTTGCTTCAACGGAAGATACTCAAAACAGAGCGCACTTGATTTTACTACCTGGGAATGCAAACATGAAGCAAATATATTTTTTAGAAATCTGCAGTAAATCACAAAAACAGATTGCTTATTTAAAGCCTGCACCATAACCGAAACAGACAAACTACCCGCCAGGTGACTGCAAGTCCTCACTAAAGCATCTTGCCTAAAGTAAAATAACAGAATCATCGTAACTCAAGAGAGATGGCTTTGGCAGGGTACACGTACGCCTACATTCTGTCAGTAGCTGCCTTCGTGATTCTTTCTCCAGCTGCCACCTCAGTCCAGGAGGAGGGGCAAGGCACCTGCAGGGCCTGCCACTGTCAGTTCAACAACGTTGAAGTTCTACAACAACTCATCGAGTCCACGATTAGAGACATACTAGTCAATGACACGGGATCGACACGAGCAGTTGAGGAGAGGGTGATAAATACGCTGGATACTGACTCCTCATCTACACAGACACTGGAGACTAGGATTGCCAATGCAGTGAAAACCAATCAAGGTAAGCTGCACAGTTCTTTCTCACAAGGCCCCTTTTAGCATACATGTAGCAGTCCCCCCCCCCCCCCCCCCCCCCCCCCCCCCCCCCGCAGGTCCCATATGCCTTCACTATGCACATTTCTTTGACATACAATTGATATGGTAAAAGCTCCACCAAAACCATGCCCACCCACTGCCTTAAAATTTCCTGATACACACATTGAATACTGAAGCATTTTTTCCCCTCTTTAGCAACTTGGATACCAGTATCTATTACTTTTGTGTACGGTGGCTGGCTTAATACTGCTGGTAATCGCGCTATCAATATATCAAGCGTCGTACCACAAACTGCGACTGAGATGCTTCTGTATACTCAAATATTCTGTCGTAATGATTCGTCCAGCCACAATACATATCTTCACTTCTATACCAGGCGAAATGAAGTAATATATTATAAATATCTGTACATCTACAATTGGAGCAACGATTTCACTATGAATTCGGAAAATATGTGGCTCCCAGTGCCAGATAGTGGTCGAAATCTCTACTTATCTGTCCCACTAAGCTCCAGTTGCCACATCTACGTATACGTTATAGGATATCGTTAAATTCTACACACAATTTTCATGGGAAAATTTCAAACGTTGGTACATTTGTATGCTAGACTGAACAATAATTAGTAATCAGACTCAGATGGACATTTAATCACAATAGTTCAGCTAGGAATAATAATAATGCATACCTGTCATCATTTTTCTGGTTAATAATCATTTACAGTCCATAAGCCAGCGGTCCAAAACATATACAAGCGTTGCAGATCCAGGAAGTGCATCCGGTGGCACATTCCAGTGCATGCAATTTTTGCCGTTTTTTATCTATTTTTCTTACTTGTTCTATCTAGGCCATCTTTCACTTCTAGGACACCAAACAAAGACCAGAAGACAGAGCAACTCTTCTACATTCTGCTCGTTCAAGTCCCATAACCCGGAGACATTCATGAGCTCCGCGGCGACCGCTTTTGTGCATGCTACTCTCAAGCGCTCACAAAAAGTGCCTCGCGCAAAAAGTGGCACGTTTTGGTTCCCTAGGATGGATTCCCATGATTCAAGTGCCATTCCATAGCTCTTGTGTTGCTCTACAATACAAGACTAAAACAAACTTTTTCCATCGAGCGGTTCCAGAGTTACACGGCATCAAAAATCGGAAAATTTCAGTACAACCGCGTGGTATTCTCCATGTCTTCTCGAAGTTCTGTCGAGTGTCTGATGATTTATCCAGTAAATACCAAAGATGGGAGTGCTCTTCAAGTTTCTAGGGAGTAGACATCATCATTCAAATGGTTAGTTTTTTTCTATATTCAAACTTTCAAGAAAGAATCTGGACGGAATTGTTTGGTATAGTCTATAGCTAGCTAGCGTGTGTGAGGCTAGCCTCGAACCCAGGCTCACTTGGGATTCAAAGCTAGTGTGAGGCAAGTACCTAACTTCTGTGTCAGGTAAATAATGAAGTCTAGGGATGAGGGTGAGCCTTACCAGCTGAAATGGCAAAAGAATACATAGTTTTAATATACCTGCGCCATAATTTGTGTAAATCAGCTGATGCTGAAGCTGAAAAGCATAAGTTCACATCCATGGAGGTTAGGTATGCTAGCACTTGTCCCACCTGTCTTTCTTTCTCTCCTTCTCCCTCTTTTCTCTCTCTCTCTCCCTCTTTTTCTTTCACTCTCTCTCTCACACACACACCCCTACCACCATGTATGTGCACGTACACAATCTCTTAGGTGGTGATCAGCTATCGATGAGTATGAGATGGTGAGAGGGAGGATCACCGAGTTCCACTGCCAAAGAGAAGGTGCTGCCTAGGCCTCCTCAGACTTGGCTTTTGTTTTGAAGCTATCTTCTGAGGTGCTGAGAGAACTAGCTACTCGATCTAGGTCCTCGCACCATCTCTATGGCTGCTAGAGCACTTGCTCTATCAACCGTAGTTGTCAATGTGTGATGATGGCATAGGAGACAGGTTGTGAAAGCTTTAACAACCTTCTGCAAACCTTCAAGAAGGCCTTTGATGGCTGCATAATATCTTTGTACCACCTAGAAAGCTTTGTCATTGATTTATACGTATTTTATTCAATGTTTCTATGATGAAATAACAAAAATTTATACTATTTTTAACAGCGTATAACTTTGGAACCGCTCGATGGAAAAACTTCGTTCCAGTCTTATATTGTAGAGCAACACAAGAGCTATGGAATGGTACTTGAATCATGGGAATCCATCCTAGGGAACCAAAACGTGCCACTTTTTGGCGAGGCACTTTTTGTGAGCGCTTGGGAGTAGCATGCGCAAAAGCGGTCGCCGCGGAGCTCATGAATGTCTCCGGGTTATAGGACTTGAACGAGCAGAATGTAGAAGAGTTGCTCTGTCTTCTGGTCTTTGTTTGGTGTCCTAGAAGTGAAAGATGGCCTAGATAGAACAGGTAAGAAAAATAGATAAAAAAAACGGCAAAAATTGCATGCACTGGAATGTGCCACCGGATGCACTTCCTGGATCTGCAACAATTGGACCGCTGGCTTAACAGCTGTTTAGTAGCTTATGTACAATCTTGCAAGGCAACAACACCATGTGCATGCTCAAACACCACATACAGTGTAGTATTAGGGAAAGGATATCACCCTCAACACACTTGATACTAGTACCGTAAAGTCTGCACACGTTTTATTTATGCGAGTCAAGCGGCGGTTGCATAAACAGGGTTTCATTGGGGAGGGGGGGGGCACTCGCCCCACCTTGAGAATTGCCACAAACCATATACGCAATATAAGAAGTTTGAATAGCGAAAGTGTCGAAATAGGCACTTTTTCGCTCCTTTTTAACACAAATTATTTTCAGCTTCGCACTCCGCGTGAGAGGAAACATACTGTATTAAAAGGGAGGGGAACCAGTAGATATCACTGACAAGACAGGTCTCAGAAGCCACCAGAAACAGTCTCAGCAGTTAAAAAATGTAAAATTTTCCTGGGGGAGCATGCCCCCAGACCCCCCTAGTTAATGAGCACTATGTTGTTATTATTGGCTGATAAAAAACACTAGTATAATCCTTGCCTCCCCTTAACTCTGTGATTATCGTGTTTGCCCCCCCCCCCTTGACGAAAATTCTAAATGAAACCCTGATAAAGTTGTATCCGCATAAATATTATCGAGCCATAATATGTTTGTAATGCATGCAACACATAATTAAAAAATCGCACAATTTTTTAAGAGGCCCGTTTTGACCGATACGCATAACTTTTTCATATGCAGAAAAATGTACCTTTTATGGTATATTCCTAGTGTCATAGATAGCAGGGTCTGTTCGCTCGACCCTTCCAAAAATTATAAGATTAAGATTCCTTATGATGGGCACTGCAGGAGTTGGGAAGACGTAGTCCCACTGCCCCACCCAGGACTGCTCTTATAGAGATGACAAGCTCAAACTACTTGTGGTTACAAATGGAATGCAGAAACTACAGTCAACCACAGTGATGTAACAGGAAGCCCTAGACAAGATCTAAGCCTCAGCTTGAATAACAATGATACCATTGGGCTATTCATAAGTACAAAGAGTAATATTACAACAGTCCATATTAAGTATTGGGTCCCACATAACTTTGCAAGTGTGTACATTGTGCACATAAATAATGTATGAATGGGAAGTTGAATTGCCAAATTGAGGGAGGATGAAATTACCGTGTGTATGATAAAACGCAAGATCTAATTAGCGCAAGCAATTCACGTTCTAAGACTTGTCATAAGGTAGAGTGTGACGACCTTTACCAGAAAATCGTGTGACAGTTAAAATTGTAATTTTTTTTAGCTTACATTCTATTAGAATAGATACGGTACTAATAATATTATTTATCCCTATGATACAGTTCTCTTCAAGAAACACCATACATATATTACCGTATTGCCTCTAATTTAACGGACATCTCTAATTATCCGGACACCATTTCGAATTATTTTTTTTACCTCTAATTACACCGGACAATCAATGAAGTTTGAATTTTTGTTGTTCTAATTATCTGGACATTGTTGGACAGCTCGCGCTAGCGTGGTACTGATCGAGCAATCGAGCAAAATTTGCAATGGACAGCTGCTTCTTTGGTGGTACTGAAGGAGGCGAGTTGTTCTCTTTCCCACTATGAACAGGGAGCTCCAGGTACCGTCTCATTAACTCAATCTCTGCAGCTGCTCGATCGCACGTCCATTTGACCGAATGCGCATGCGTGAAAGCGTGTTCTAATTCATTGGACACTTCGAACACCGACTATTTTCGTGTGCTCTAATTATAGCAGACATTGGCCAAAATAATTATTTTTCTGGTGTCCGTTAAATTAGAGGTAATACGGTATTTTCTGTTATTTGAACGCAGTGAATTAGAAGGAAAATAAAATATTCTCTTAGGCCATGGTAATAAAATAACTGGTTTCTCAGACACATAGAAGCTTTCACAGCATGCGGGAGGGTGACGATTTTTTTTAATTTTTTTGTGCCAAAGGATCAATGAATTTCATCAACTCAGTGCATGCACAAAAAGGTTCATGATCCTATCATAGCCTTACCAGACTGTGAATGTCAATCAAAATTACTTACTCTGGAACCTTATGGACACTCCTTTTAGTCTGTCACCGGTACAAACATTGTAGCTAGCTAACAACTGGACTAGCAGCTAGCAATTATTAGCTACTTCTTGCACACACGAGGTCAAAGGTGCGATCACGTGATCAGCTTGACCTTTGACCTAAAATAAAAAAGTGAGCTGAAAGTCAAAAAGAGGAAGCGGGCGGGTCTGAGAAACCGGTAATTTTATTACTATGGCCTTATTGTTTCTGTGTATGCATGTATGCATAGTATCTGGGAGATAATTGTTTGTTGTCACAGCGGAGATAATCCTCCCTCCCATAAACAAGCTACTTCCTGGAAGCCCTATGTAGAATATACTATTATCATGGCATTCCAATGGTATACCCACAAGCAGATAGTGGCTGGTGAGGGTATAAAAGGGGGTGGGTGAGTAGTGGCTCTCTCTTATAGTGGAATGTGAAGCCAATCACCAATGGGACCTTATCCTTGAACACCATCACAAAAACTTTTTGGAAGGGCAGATCTCTGAAGGGAGATCATAAGACCCTGCCCTAATGAAATACGAAGTAATAACTATTCATGTATTTTTTGTGAATATCAAGGTGAGGTTTTACGTTCACGTAAATGTATGGTTTGAGAAGAGTCAAGACTACTTATTCAGTCACCTTAAGGAAGAAAAAAATGTTTCTGCCTACCAACACTTGAGCATAATGTACACCCTCACTAGGTTTAGCATGTCATGCCTAATTAACTACGAGTCTTTGACTGGTCTTCTGATTCAAGGATGTTGGGACTTACATCCTCCAAAGTGGAGAACAGCCCTTCCAAAAATTATTAGGTGATACTCTCCTAATGGTTAGCATGCTACAGCAGACCAACTTGTGTCCAGAGCACCTCAGCCAGCAGCTCTTATATACCATCAGGTACAGCAAACTAGTTGTGGGTTAACCATTGGAATGTAACTGACAAGACAATAACTGTGGATTGGGTATGAGTAGATTATATATGTACATGATTCTACTATACTATGCAATGCACCTCAACTTTGAGGTGGTATTCAGACTATTTTTTTCTGCTTAGTGTGTCCACTCACTTGTAGCATAAATATAAAGGGTAGAGAGCAAAAATGGCTACGCAATCCAGTGACTTGCAAAAAAACTAAATTTTGTACCCGCTAATAATAACTATAATCAAATACTACAGAAGATAAGAATACATATAATATGTTGACCCTGTACCATTTACAATAATTGTCATCCTAAGGTACATGTACTAGCAAATTGCCTAATTTGGCTATTAATTTTTTTCAAGCAGGACTGAAATTTCCAATGAAGACCAGCCCTTCCAAAAATTAGACTTTTTCTCCCTAAGCCATCCTGGGAGGAACTTGCAGGAAACTGCAAACTAAGCCTGCATCTGCACCTTATATAGCCCCAACTACCTCAAACTAGTTGTGGGTTACAACATTGGAATGTTAGCAGTGTACAATGGCATTCTTTAATACTATACAGGTGGCACCTCTATAACAGTTATCTGCCAGTAATTGGGGTGCATGAGATGCATGGTCCAATGCACTCCAATTACTGGCAGATAACTATTTTGTTGGTGTTCATCATTGGCCTACTTTATGATGACCCAACCCCTTCCCATAGCCAGCAAATTGCCCATAAAAACTTTGGTTGCTCAGCAACTACCAACAAACAAGGATACACAAGGAGAGTGAGAATTAATATAATGATTAGAAAATAAAGGGAACCTTCACAAAACACCTAAACCTGTCTTTATATATGCATATACAGTAAGTGCTGTGTATAAGGTGAGGACTTATGATTTCCCCTTGGAAATCTGCCACTGCAAAAATTAGTTGTATATGAACTTGAAACCTTAGTGAGACTATCATGGTAACATACAGATACTCTAACCAGGTGTGGTCCAGTTGTGGGTTTTGCAATGGCATCCAGAGAATCACCCCCTATCTGACCAATCAGATTTCCTGTTTGCATACTGACACTGATAGAGTGATACAAGCATGCAACAGAACACCAAGTGTCACTCATGCTGGCCTACTCTAGTTGAGAGCATTTCAACAGTAAAGGGACCCCAAGTTTGAAGTACACATACCCTACTTAATCTAATACAACGCATGGAAAAAATACCATATTGCTTCTAAAAATTCGGCCCTTCTAATTATTTGTTTCAATTTTGAAAACGCACGTTTTTGGTAAAGGTCGTCAATCCCTCATATATAAACACTATGAGAATTTGTAAAATGCTAATTTTTTGCGTTAAATTGGATCATGCATTGTATTCGATTAACTACGGTATACATACACATTCATCATGAACTCACTGGCAGCCTGGTGCTCACGACTGAATGACACCAGCACCTCGTGGTCGGAGGGTGTCCCAAAGAGGGAGCCAAGCAGGGTGAACAGGTCTGCCAAAACGGTCCCGATGAGGCTGTTCCCCTCCATGCCCGGTCGACAGATCAACTCGATGCTCTTCTTCACTTTGAATTTGTTGCACTCGGTCAGAAACTGTGTCTCGTCAGAAATTAGCTTCAGTACGTCCAGATGGGCAAACTCCATCATCACGTCACAGCCGAGCGGTACCACGTCGAGCCCCATTTCTTCACTAACGGACGACTTGAGATCGAAAAGATGCTGTAGGAGGGTGACTATGGACGACAGTGTACTCTTGAGGCTGCGGGTTGGGTCAAATGTACGTGTGCCAGCAAACGCTGTGAAATGTAGCTCCAAAAGGCTCATCATGGATTCCTCGATTTTGATATCGTCGGCATTTCTTGTGCAAAGCTTCTCCTTGAGTGAGGGGTCGACTGGAAGGGCACTGCTCCAAGATTTGAGCCTCTCTTTGATGGGCTCAGCTATCAGGTTGCCAAACAAAGGTTTGGAGTCCTTCGGAAAGATGGGGTTCCTACTGGAGAGGCTTAGTAGCATTTCTAGCACTTGATAGTTGGGATCGCTCACATCTGAGACCTTATCCAAACCAGTGCTATCAGAGAGGGCATACACATGGCAGTATTGGAGCAACTTCTGGGCAGCCTTGATCAAAACTGGAACCAATCGACGACCAAATTGTTCAAAAATTGCCACACACTCGGGAGAATCCTCCTCCTCCTCTCCGTCTGATTCGTCATCCTCATTAAGCTCTATCTTCTCGGGTTTTTTCTCGTCTCCTTGACTCTCTTCGGTTGCTTCGTCCTTGATTAGAGGGTCTTCCTCACCAGCTTTGTCTTGTGCCGTCTCCACCTCTCCTAGTATAGCCCTAGTAAGCAGGCAGACCAGGAAGTCCAGGGCAATGACACACATCAGTGGCAGCATGGTGTTGGTATCAGTCGAATTGATCAACTATAGGACAGAAATACACATAAAATCAAATATTGTACAATGCCATGTATATATAGAAATCATTGGTGCATATGTACATGTACTTACTAAAAAGCTGGCATAATTCTACAAGTATTCTAATTAAAGCACATGTGATACACATACACGTATTAAGGAATGGTTTTGAAAATTTACCAGTTTTAAGGCCTACCTCTTCAAGGACAGCAATGGTCTGGCTGAGAAAGTGTTCAGTGGAGTCGATTATGGAGAGAACACGACCTATGACCTCCTCAGCCTCGTCCTGAGAGTAGCCCATCATCAAAAGAGTGTCCTGTAGAACAGAGAGGCAAGAGACAGTACAGCAAATATACCAGACTTAGGATGCATACATACATGTAAAGGGTTCATTAGATGTGCCTTCATAAAAAAGGCTACTAATTTTTCTGACACACACACACACATTGAGGGAGAGATGACTCACAGTGATGTCTTCGATGTCAACTTGCTGCATTCTCAGCCTCACTCCGAGGTAGAGCACTACCACCACCACACTAGCACCATCGACATTCTATCAAAATCAATGGAGCACATATCAAACCTTTGAACACTATAACACGTACATGAAAATTCCATAGATTTATCTTCTACTATCAATCCTACATCTACATGTACGCGGGCAACCATCCCAGGCAATAAACCTAATCCTAGCAATAAAAGACAGAGCCACTAAGGCGCCTAGACGTGAGAACTAGGAGGTGGTAGAACATGTACATGTACATGTAGGTTTTAACTTTATACGTATCGACAAACCATGCAAGAGAATCTGTTTCCATCAATAGCAGCCGAGAGGATGTCAAAGGAAGGCGGCAGACTGGACAGCAGGTTCATGCTCAGGGAGAAACACTGATGTGACGCACACGCCATCAACACCCTCTCCTGAAGCTTGCCGCCCTGTTTGCTGTAGTCAATCCCACAGCAGAGGAGAGAGATAAGGGAGGAGTAGAAGGAGTTGTACGCCCTGGCACCCTCGCCACTCTTAGGGGGAAGGGGGAGGGTGAGGAGAATCTTGCACGCCTGAAAGAAAAGCAAAAATTAGTAAGTGTATAGAACAGATCATAGAAGGATAATGTATAGAAGATACTTAACAAGACCGCTATCCCAAGCTAGATTAAACAGAGAAAGACTAAGCACGCATGAACATAAAAGTTCAATTTTCTACCACAGTTACGCACATACACATGTATCTAGTTGCATTCACCAATATATGCATGTATACACATACCTCTTCATCAATCTCGGGCTGTGGTTGAGACTCATCCATCACAGCTACTGGCCTCACATTGTAAAACTTTGGCACTGTGCACTTCATCCCAACATCGGGTGTCTGGCTCTTTGGCCTAGCTGTGGTGGTACCCTTCTCTTTCTTCTTCCCTCCCTTTCCAGCCTCACCTGTGCTCACACCAGTGCTAGTCGTAGCCGCTGTGCTGCTGCCTGGCTTGGATAGAACTGTGTAGTACTGCAGCTGTTGCTCACACGAGTAGTGCATGATGTTGGGGGGTCGGGTGGGCTGCTCCGTGGCGTGGGTGAGGGAGGAACCACCAGGAGAGACATGGAGACCGACCGGGGACGCAGAGAATAAGTTGTGGTTGATCTGAAAATTGAAAGGGGGAACAAAGTCGTAGTATACAATTGTTGCAAGATTGATAAACAGAACAGATAGATAGATTGCAATAGATAGTATAGCTAAAAAAAATAATGTGGCAGAATATCTTTTTAGAGGGGGGGGGATAAATATATTATTAAAAAAGTTGTCCATGTACACTGTACCTGCTCAGTTAGCTGAGGTGGTGGTCCGCTAAACTGGTAGAGGAGATAGTCCATGACCAGCAGGAGGCGACATACGACCAGAGGGGACAAAGACACACCACTCCTGCAATCAAAGGAAACATCATAAAACCATACAAACAAAATGTCTTAGTCCTTTTTAGTACTAAATTATGTCTGTGAAATATTATAGGGAGGTGGAATCAACCTCAGGAGTGGGAAATCCCTGTACTCCCAACCCTCTAAATAAACCCCTGACTATGGCTCTCTATCTCTATATGCATCACACTAGTAGCAGCAATGGTAGCTTACTCCCTGGCTTTGGCAGTGTGTATGACGGCATGGGCCGCCTGAATGAGCAGGGACTTCCTCGTCTCAAAGGAGAAGCTGTGCCACACAAACAGCATCAGCTGGAGGTAGCTCACGTCGAGATCTGGAGAAAATATTTAAAATATACATGTACATTATCTATGAATATTATTTGCAAAAACAAAGAGTGAAAGAGTGTGTTACTGTAAGCATGTGTATTTACCTTCATCAGGATCTTCATCAGAGCAGGCATTCTCTTCCAGAGCATGGAGAAATCTACAGTCAAACAAAAAGCAACATGAATTAGGGACAAGGCAGCTAAAACAAGAATTACAATACACGTATATATGCACTTTCATGAAATGCTAGTTTTAGTTTGAGGCACATGTACACGGTATAGCGCAATAATAATAATATGCTCACCCTTTCCAAATACCTACAGCCAGTGGATCATCCTGTGGCTGTTGTTGTTCCTTCTCCTCTTTCTCTTTCTCCTGTTTCTTCACACTCTGCTGTTGTAGCCTGCAGACCAGGACACGGGCCAGGAGGGAGAGGCAGGTGGGCGTTATATGGAGTGGCCAGCACTTGGTGTTGAGGCCAAGCTCGTGGATGAAGACGCCTTGCAGGTATTCATGGTTCATCACGCCACTCATGATCATATCGTTCAGCATGTCCAAAAGGTCACGACCAAAACTGACAAGGTCTGTGCAGAATGCTTTAAGCTTTGTTTCGCTTTCAAAGCTTTGTAGGGACGAATGGATGTTATGTACTAGCCACGCTAAACCAGAAATGTGTTCCGCTTGAATCTTCTTCTTCAGAAAAGCTTGCATTTTGCTATTTTCATTCTTTACAAATCCATTCGAGAGACAGTTGAGAGCTGCAGAGGCCAGCCATAGGTAGAATCCTGGCTTCTTTTTGAGAGTTTCTGCTGAGTACGGACGAGATTCACTGCCTTCAAAGATTTGTAGTTGGAACCGAGGCACGCTCTTCGAGGGGGGAATTGGTACGGGGGCATCGACAGCTTTTCGTCGAGGGGGAATTGGAGGGGGCGGAGGGGGAGGCACGGGAGGAGTCCCAGCGAGAGGAGGGGTCAGCATGGCGGCCATCAGAAGCAGACTTGGGTGGGCAGATGGAGGAATCAAGGCTTCTCCTTCCCTCTCTAAAAAAAAAGCAACGCATATTAGGTTGACAGTACTACAAAAATGTTTGCAAGATAAATATATCTAGTGAGCAATCTTATGGTCAAATCAAATACATGTATGCTCTGAGTCATGAAATATAGATAATTCGCGTTAATTTCGTTCACAAAAAAATTTGTCAGACAATTTTGTGTAACAATATTTTTGGCAACTTCAAGCATGTGTCATATATTAGTTGCATAAGTTAGTACAGTTAAACTATTTTCGCGTCAAAATTTTTTGTCACTTCACATAAAATGAAAATTTTTTAACAAAAATTCCGTAAACTACAGTACACGATATCCCATCACTTACCAGGCACTTCCTCCTCCCCTTCAGACGACTGAGTCATCTCGTCACTGTAGAGTGTGTAGACCCCCTCCACGTCTCCACTGGAGCTAACAGTAGAACTGACCGACGGAGTGGACACATCAAAAAGGTCCTCGGAATGCTCCAGAGCAGTGGCTATGTCCAAGACAGGCACCTTCTCGGAGATTTTCTCCGAGAGAGAAGCTTGGAGGGTGCGGACAAACTTCTCTTGCTGCTCGGTTCGTGTCTTGATGGGAGTGGCCGAGAGGTCTGTCTTACTCTTTGGCTGAGAGGGAGGACTGGAGGCCAGAGACACAGCCTAAATAGAGGTGGTAGAATGAAAGAATGAGTCAGCATGTAGTGAATAAAAGTCTAGAACCATAGAGATTAGCTTTGCAAACCACTGTATTTCCTCAAAAATCCTACCGCCCTCAAAATGTCACTGTTTCACCCAACTCATCCCAATAAATACTGCCCTCAAAATTTCACAAAAAACAGAGGGACACAGGTATAGGTACATACATGTAACCTACTCTTTTGTAAGAGCCCAGGAGGACGGAGAGCAGCAGCCTGAGCAGAGGAAGGTGAGTGAGGAGCAGCTCCACACACTGCCAGCTGGAATGACTGCCAAGGACATCAAAGTTGAACATAGACACCACAGTAGTAGCTTCATCAGAAACAACCTGGACATGATACATACAATTAAGAGCACGAAATAGATCAGTGTGGTTTCATACACTAGCCATACAAAACTGGTCAACTACAGCTTTCACTTAATTCACTTCCCACACACACATTATAACTCACGTCATCATTTCCTTCTGAGGCCATCTCCTCACAGAGCAGCCTGAGATTCTCCAGAGCTTGGTGAGTCCAGTCCACGAGTGGCACGCTAAATTTCACATGACCGTGAAGCTTGCTCTGTCCCACCCCTCCTCCTGTGGCATCATGGCGGTCCACAGGGGTGGATAATGAGGCACTAATTGCAGGGGCAGGAGGGCCGGCACCCAGCTGAGGCAGGAGACCGTGAAGGACGTGGTAGACCATGATGGTACGGAGGTTTTGGACAACGTTTGAACCGACTCTGTTGGAGCTCTTTAGTATGGTGATCATCTTCAAAAACAGCTGAAGCTGTAGGAACACACGTATGCAGCTTGATAAAATCAGGGAAAGGTTCAATTGTAGAGATAAGCAGCCTTGTCCCCAGGTTACTTCCCCCCCCCCCCCCCCAGCCTTTCTGAGTAACCAGACATCGATATGCACTCACAACGTATCCATGACTATTATTGTAGGGGTTGACTCACTGAAGATGTGGATAGATGGTTGACTATTCCCCTCGCAGCTGCCACAGAGGGCTGGGTGGGTAGAGCACAACATGAGAGAGAGCCATACAGCTCTGCTATGGAAGTATACTTCTTCGACTCCTCGGAGGATGCTGAAAAATAATTGGGCAATACAGAAAGAAATGCAATATCAGTACATATGGGATACTGAGACATACAAGATCTACACTGAATCATGAATGTAATTTTATATTTCCTACACACTTTTACAGAACTATAGGTTATATGCACTCCTAGCTACCTGTATCAGTTGGTGGAGGCAGCTTGGCCTTAATGGCAGCCAGATGGGAGAGAAGGTTGATGGAGGAAGTGGTGGCATGGATACAGCGAACGAGCAGCTGGGAGAGAGAGGTGAGTCTGGGACCAGTCAGTGGATCGAGGAGGTAGGACAGCTCAACTACAACACACACGGCCTGAACAGCACACCTCAGCTGGTGGAGACTGAAGGGAGGAAGAAGAAAGGGGAAGAGAAAAGAAGAGAGAGAAGAGAGAGAGAGGGGAGGGAGAGGGAGAAAGAGAGAGAGGGAGGAACATGTGAAAAAGGCACTCAATACATAGGAAAATATTCGCGCTAACAAGTGTTAGTGTGCAAGCGTCCTGCTAGACTGGTGGTTGTCTAGAGCCAGCAAGATATTAAACACACTTCCAGCCCTGATCCTTTTAGAGACTGGATAAGTTTACTGTCTGCGGTTGGAACGCCAGCAGAGACATGGACACAAATCAATACTGGAACTTTAACCGCAAAATTAATGGATACACACAAAAATTTCACAGATTTGGTGCCAAGGGTACAACAAAAATGTATTATTATCACTAACTTTTTCACAACAGCATTGAGCTCTTCAGTGATATCGGTGGGTGAGCCTGAAGTGGAGAGTGCAAGGAAGCCTCCCTTTCCCTTGTCCTCCTCCATAGCCTTGAGCGCTGGTAGCTCACAGACAAACTCCAGCAACGTCTTCCCTCCTCCGAGATCACGCATGATGGCCAGGCACAGCTGAGAGAGGAGGTTGGAGCCAGAGAGAGTGTGAAGGGGAGACTTGGAGGACTTGTCCTCACCAGAAATAGGCTTCTTAGGAGTCTAGAGAGAGAGAGAGAGGGAGAGGAAAGGGGGAGGGGGGGGGGGTGAGAGAGAGGGAAAATTATACATGAAATGGAAAACATCATAATCACATGTCATACATACATGTACATACAGATTATGAAAGTAAAATATCATCTATGTGCATGAACTAAACATGAGCTAACCTGAGCAGGATCTTGAGACTGGAGTCGACTGACTTTGAGTTTGTCGAATATCTTCTGGACCTCAGAGTGTGAGTCGCTCTTGTGGCGCTGAGTTTTGGTTTCCTTGTCAGGGATACTGGGAGAAGTTGGTGCTGACTCATCACCAGGCTGAAGGGCAGCTTCAGAGGACGCTTTTTTCTTTTCGGTTTCACCTTCATGAAAATAAACAAGGAAAGTGTACATGATATACATGCACACACAACTAAATATAAATGCTAGCTCAGCAAAATTTAAACTATTGCAAACATGTAGACATCCAAATACACACTAGCTGTGGGAGGAAGGGTATGAGCTTGGGAGTAGGGCTAAACTCAACATACATACATGTACTCACTCACACCCATACCTTTAGTAGCTTCTTCACCAGGCTCCATGTTGCAGTGCTGAAGCAGTAACGCCATCTCCTGAGGAGTTAGAAAGCCCTCCCCTCCACAGCACAGGCTGTGGATGAATTTGAAGACAGGGAGGTAGTTGTCCCCACACTGCTGCAGAGAGTCCAACATGAACTGGAGCAACAGCTTGCAACATGATGACAGGGAAGCAGTCTCTGTTACACCTAAATGGATGAAACAAGATACAACTATCAAAAAAGGCTACATAAAATTCCCTTAGGGGCTGGCTTGCTTGAAACTACAAGGTGACCTTACTTTTGCAGGTTGCCAAGTAGTTCCCAGAGAGAAGAGCCAGGCTGGCTGTGCCAACATTGAGCTCCTGGAAGGCGGCCTCCCTGTAGGAGAGAGAATATAGTCACTTTTTAAGCAGGATAGCGAAAGGTGACTCAGCAAAACTATTGAAAGCTTCAGTGAGCATGAAGCTTTGATAAAAATTTATTATACGAGAATGATATAGAAAGTGTGCCAACCTTTTGCTTATCTTCTCACAAAATTCAGCCATGTTCAAGGAGCCATCAGAGGAGAAAAGCGCGGCAAAACCACCACCTTCTCCCTTTTTATTGGCCTCCATCTTGAACACATGGCATGTAATAAATTAACCCCTTACGAATGGTATTTAGCACGTGAGAGCGCAAAGCGCCTCGCCCGCGCAATGCCCAACGCGCCAATTTTCAGAAATCACCATGGAAACCACCTCAAACGGCTGACTCGACAAAAAACGTGGACGTGGATCAAAGTATATACTTCAGAGCTTGGAGAAGTTAGCCCGGGGCCACTCAATATGTCTGACCTGGAAACCAGTGCACAGTAAGAATTTTATTTATCTGGGCAAGCCTAAAATATTACTTCTACAGTGAGGGACACCAGCTTCCTCCTAGAAGGCTGGAACCCATCACAAATCCAGTTGTGGCCAAGAAAAGAAAGCGTGTCAAGAAAAAGGACAAGCCACCTCCTACTACAGCAGAAGACCAGACTCTCGCTACTACAGCTAGTGCAACTGGAACAGGAGGCTCACCTTCTCTTCTAGGAGAGTCAATGCTGAGTAGGCTAAGAACACGACTTGACCCGCTGTATAATACTTCATCCCCTCCTCCTCTTCCGTCTGAAAGCTCACCCCTCCCTCCAGTGAGGCTCCCACCTCTAGAACACCCAACAAGCAGTCCTCATTTACCCACGACTACCGATGGTAGAGGCAGTGAAAGAGCTGGTGCTCGAGAGGACACATCAGTGCGAGAAGGTGATACCACTGAAGGTAGTACATCTCACAAAGGATCTCATAGGAGAACAAAACGGAAAAAAAATGACACACAAGAAGCTTCTCAATCTCCTGGCCAGCCCAGTGGTGCTACTGCTAATGAAGATGTGATGAGCGAACAAAAAGAAGAGCTAAAATCGACATCAAGAGAGGCACTTATTGCTGGGGCTACAGGCGGGAGTGAGAGAAAGAAGCGTAGGAGGAGGGAGAGGGAAAGAGAGAGGTCCAGGAGGACTAGTGGACGTAGTGTTAGTGAGAGTGCACCCGATACTGGGGAAGAAATCACTGCTGAAGTGATAGGTGAAGGTTTGGATTCAACTGTTGATGATGGCGTACCTACACCTACCAATGAAGGTATTATTAAATTTTATGTATACTTATGTATGCTTAATAACTTAAATGTCGTTTGATTTCCTATCCTCAAACACATCACAATTATGCATATTGTATTAATTAATCATAATAATATACTTGCACATCAGCAGAATGTAGCTACATGTACTTCACCCCATCACAAGCTACATTTTTTCATTACTTGCACAGATACTGGTCGTCAAAGCCGTGGAAGGCAGTTACCTGCTCCTCCCTCTTTTGACGTAGAGGACAGCCTGGAGCCACCCATCTCCACCATGGCTGATGAGCTGGCCACTACTGGAGGACTTCCTACCGCCAATGCCAGGGGAGAATTTGTTCATCCAGATGGTCAGTCTCTCAAATCATGTATACATTCTAGATATATTATGTAGTTCATGCCAATGTACATTTAGGCTGGGTAACAACTGAACTTTCATAAGCCTTAATGAAATACATATTCACTACAAATTTTCTGTTCCATATCATCAGGGTATTGTATCTTCATTAATAATTAATTTTGTATTCCCAGATCCCCAGTTCCTTGTATCAGAGGAGGATATTGTTGAAGTGGAACCAGATGAGTTGCAGGGAACCACTAGACTGTTTCAACCAGCGCTACAGCCACACACCTCAGCTAGTCAACCAAAGGATGTCATCTTTGTCGAGAGAAGGGGTAAAAATCATTCACAGTCTATTCACCCTCACACTAACATATCATACACATGTAGATGGACGTGGCTTTGCCGCCCAAAGGAAAGGTGCCGTACTTACTAGCAGAGATGAAGTGGAGAGAGGTATCTTCAGTGGAGAAAACGAGATATCTTCAATGCAGTTCGCCATTGTAAGTATTTGGGTCATACGTATGTGTTGATTTAGCCACACAATTTCTTTCAGTATTCTCACAAAGTAATTCAGCATCTTTCCGTCATTGCCCATGGACTAGTGGCAGGTAAAGACTCACTGTTACAGTGTGTTCTTGACTGTAACATCTATGATTACTATTACAGGTATCTCACTGTGGGATTGTGTGGTTTCCAATGTTCTCAGTCGAAGTGGGAGTGGCCTGCACCTTGACCTGCTCACCCACTATCACCCCCTCACCCTCCCAGCCAATGCCGTCTACATCTTCCTACTATCAATAGTCATGCTCTCTTTGCTAGACAGGTAATGATTATGATAAAAAATTCTTGATGCAGGATAATAATATTAGCATCCTCCCCTAATGTTGCACACATAAGCTGTATACTGCCATCTCTTAATGCAGGTTTGACTTTGCCAGTCTAAATAGGGAATATCTACAGAACTTTTTCAAGACTCCAGTTCAGATCATCCTCCTAATAGGTCAGTAGTTCCTCATGAAGCATGGCATAGCAATTATTCATTGAACTTTCCTGCAGCATTTTCTCTCGTATTCATTGCTTTGATCCTGACACTGAGTATTGCTGCTGTTGATGAAAGAATAGCACTTTACCCGCATCAACCATCACTATGGTATGTATACAATGTCATAATAATACCGTAGGACGGGTTTTAATTGCGTAGTTTAATAATTGCGCTGTAGTCAAGTCAGGCCAAATTGCGAATCCAATAATTGCGATAGACGACCCCGTACCGTACTGTAGTATACGTGCATGTTTATATTTGCGAATCTATTAATTGCGAAATGTAGAAAAACTCGCAATTCGCAATTAATAGATACTCGCAATTAAAACCCGACCTACGGTATTATACACCTTGTGCAATACACCCTCACCTGATATGATCATGACCAACTCAATCTCAAGATATATATAAACATAACAGAGCACCTGCTTGCACAAAAACTGTTTATTATTGCAGGGTTGATGTACTTACTCCAATCAACACCACTACCACGCCGACCCCATCCACTCCCGTTCCCACTACACACACTGACACCTCCCTCTCCCTCGTCTACGTCCCTGGTAACAACCTCACTAGCTCCAGGGTTACCCCTTGGCTTGCCCTGGCCATAGTGAGGGCAATCTGTTGCTCTATCAGCTGGATATTGGTGGTGTGGATCAGTGACTTTGACAGACTTTTAGGTGAGCATACGGCAGTCATACCCTTGTGTATATAGCACATGTGTACCTTGCAATGAGGAAATGGTTACATGTACACTTTGTTCTACCTTCAGATTATTTAAATAGTATTGAAAAGGAAGATTCTGATGCTCCATCAACAAAAGAATGAGAGCTAGGTGATCTTTCACAGTGACATAAAATATGCCAATCACATAAAATTAATTACAATTTAAAACAATGCCAATGATGAAAATCAAAATTAATGAAGTCCACAACACACCCACATTTGATTACTTAAAGATCTGTAGCTTTGCTCAAAGCGTTTCTCAGTTGAGCCACTACCTCACTCAGCTTACTGTGCTTCAGGAGGTCGATCAGTCCTTGCCACGTGGTGGGGTAGTCTTTAGGGGGATTCTCTAACCACAGGCCTAGCACTTCTCGACAACACTCTTCTGGTTGGTCCCGATGCTTTTGTGCCAGGCTCTCTAGCTTTGGATAGGCTAGACCCATGAGCTGTCCAATGGTGCGCCACTTGTACGCAATATTTTCTCCGAGGTAGAAGAGCTGCTCCTCCCCTCCGTCATCTTTCCATTTGATGAGGGTTAGATGCTTGAACATAACACGACCTATAGGGTATACAAAGAGACAGATCTAATTATATCCCACACATCGCAAAATTTAGTATAATTTTCACAGCTGACCATAATCATGATAATAATTATACATTGTCAAATGGAAATCTGCCAACCACTCTGAAATACACCATATTCCTGCTGATCAATACTTACCTTCAGGAAGAGGTGAGTTTACAGTCGGAGGGGTAACAGAAGCACTCGAGTTCATGTCGCTGCCAATAGCTACTATAAAAAAGAAAAGTAGGCAATAGTATTGCTCTAAAGTTGTAAGATATTTGTGTAGCTAATTATATACCTGGAGAAGAAATGTCAGCAGTTGCTACATTTCCAGTAGACGTCAGTGATGTGGTGACACCTGTAAAACAAAAGCAAAATTTAATTATAACGATTATCGTGCCTTTACAATCTCCAAATGAGTAGCCATACATGCATGCAGAGAATATTTTTACTTACGAGTGTTGGAAGATCCGTCTGCTGCTTCATTAGAAGATGTAGCAACGAACTTTACCATAGGCAGCAGATGAGCAGCTACATCTACATTCAAGTATATACAATATCAAGGCACCATTTTAGGTTAGCTATAGCTATACATAACATTACACACTACAGGCAGGGTATTACATTAGCACTTATACAATGTCATGTAAGTTAGAGACACAATAACATACCAGCAGTTGGTGGTGAGGAGATTGCTGACAAATAAGGTGATGGAGGTACTGATATACCACTGGCTATAATAATAATAATATTATTAACTACCCTTAAAAAGGACTTGCACATGTATAGTCAACTCACACAAACTTGGACGGCTTTCTGTAACAGTATCGGGGCTTTTATTCTTTTGTACCGTGCTAGAAGCTAAAGAAAGTAACCACATTATCAGTAATTAACCACCACGACTACTAATAGCTATAACAACAAACCTTTAGTAAGTCCGAACCATACCAGGTGGCCAGCTTGGAGTGGGTACGAATTAGTACGAGCTACATCACAAATCAAGAAAGTTTTCTTGTCGTTTAGGGTAGCAGTGTGCGGTTTGAGTTCCTCGGATTGATCAATGGCAGGAGAGGTCTGAGACGATGGTTGAGTATGAGGACAATGGAAGGTGAACTCTGGTTTCGTTTGCTTGTAGTTAAGGGCAATGCAGGCAGCATCGATGCCACTGAGGATGGCATTCTTGATGACATTCAGAAGAGCTGAGCATTCGCTTGGGACAGCTCCAGCTGCAAGCTTGATGTGCACTTCAATGAGGGAGTTGGAATCAATCAGCGTGACAGAGCAAGGAGGGTCAGTGGGAAGATGCAGCTTAAAGCAATTGCGATAAAGTGGCTGATCGTCATCAAGAATACGACTCCACCCAAAGTGATTGATGAGGTGGACCACAAAGCAGCAGAACACTCCAGCACGACGAGAACCTTTCGGAAATCGAATAAGAAGAGGAGCAATTTCGGAAGATGATTCTCTATACTGAGCAAGAGCTGCTTCCAGCAGAGACTCCAAAGCAGCTGGCATCACAAAGTGGGTTTCCTTTTTATCAGACTGGCGGTCATCTTGATGTGTGGTGGGAGGATTTGGAACAGCCTTATGTGCAGAGGCAGGATTTGGAACAGGAGCAAAGACAAGAAGCTTCTTTAAAAGCACACAAAGGTCATCAACGGAAAAGATACCAGGGAAATAGTGTCGATTGAAGGTCTGTGATTTTAAGCACTCTTTGCTGACGATACCTCTATCTCTAAAGTGACTCCACTCACCTTCCAAAGGCAAAGAACTCTTGGCTGATCCAGGCTGCCGGAGTAAGAAACTGTGGGAAACCAACTCAGACACTTTATCGAGTGGAATTTGTGACTCAACAAAGACAACATCAGGAAGGACATCTGGAGAGTACTTGATAACATTTAGCTCATTAAAGAATTCCAGAGCAGCATCAAAAGAATCTTCACGGATGTGAAGCAAGCGAGCCATTTCCAGACACTCTGCCCTGCTGAGCACTCCTCTACCTAGCTCTTTAGCTAGCTCCTGGAGTAGCAGCTCCATGATGTACCACCAGATGGGTATCTCCACCTTCCTGGCCCCAGAGCCCTCAATGGTCTCACGGAGTGATTGAGCAATGCCCTTTTCTCTTTCACCTGGGTTGAGCGTGTTGAGAGTGAAGAGCAGCCTTTTCATATCACTTGAAGGGTAGACTAGCTGATCGCCAAATTCTGGTTTCAGCATGTCTAGCAGCTTTTTATCCTTTTCTTCCACACTTTCAATTGTGCCACTGGGCCGCACTTTTGACTCTTCTTCTAGCTTGTCAAGGTGAGTACCGACCATAATGATCTTGGGTGGCTGGTCTTGAGTGGAGTAGGACTGGATGGTGCTGACGAGACACTGGATTGTGTCTTTGGCTGAGAACTGGGATTGTTGAGTTGCTCCAATCTGCTCTCCATCTTTGTAGTACTCAATACCTTGCATTTCGTCAAGCTTGTCAGTGAGGCGAGTGACACACAAGGCAGAGGAGATGCTACGGACAAACAGTGGCAAAAGCTCGTGATACTGAGGCTGTCCTCCGCTATCAGTGAAGTACACCCATTTGGACTTCAGAATTAGATCACCAATAGACTGCAGCTGCTCAGAAGAGCCATCTTGACAATCAGCCTCTCCTTTTGGAAAGCCACTGCGTTTCAGCCTTGAAATCCGCTGCACTATCTTCTCCTTGATTGAATTCAAGGCTTTTTGGCAGCTGTCTGATAGTGTGGGCTCAGAATCTTCTTGCTTAAATTCTTTTCTTTTGCGAGACTGCTTCGAGGACGGCAGCTTTGCTCCAGCTGCACCTTGATCTTGTGACGAGAATAGGTTGGCCACCTTGGTAACAATGCTCTGCTCTGATCTCTGGTGAAGTTGAGGCTCAGCTAGAAGAATCATCTTTGATACAATATCCAGCATATCTTCATCGCTAACCTCTTTCCACTGCCCTTGTATGTTCTGAACTTTTGTCCCTGAAACTGTTCGAATTTCAACACGGACTGGGGTTTCAGCGCAGATAGTGCTGGTGCGAAGGTGAGGCGGTCGCCTATCTAAAAGCAAATACTTGAGATGTGTTTTCCCAACTCCAGGCTGGCCCAGCACAATGCACACGACAATGATAACTTCCACGAAGCCATCCTTTAATGCTTCATTGAGCAGCTTTTTCGATCGCCTTTCAGATTGCTTTTCTGCATAAGACCACACACATGGAACATAAATTTAATTATAAGTGCTACTAAGTCTTATATCTATACAAGTGCCAGTATCATGGGTTTCTAGTTGTTGTATAAACTCTGGGTTGTTACAACTATGGCAACTGATCAAGTGCAGCAACGCAAAATAAAGAAGTATAGTATTATGATTCATTGTTTGGTGTTTTATGTGCAATAATTAAGTTAACGGACCAAATAATGCACAATTGCAATAGCTTGTAATTGCAAGTATATAGCTAGCCTTGTGCTATATATAGCACGCACGCTGTGTGCCATGCCGCAACCAACCCGACGTTCAGAAGCTGTGTGGCACTGTCGAGTTCGTTGCCTGTGATTGAAAATTATCAGTATCAAGGTCAAGAGTTGGTCTCAGACTCCATCTCTGCGTTTGAGGCGCCGAAATCGATGTGACTTAGACTTTGTACGCACTATATTGATGACCTTTTTACCATATGAACCATTATGCAGCTACTGGGCATGTGGTCAAGTTTTTCATAATAATATTATAGTCCATCTATATCTCTCCTGTATGGAAATAAAGAAGTAAACGTTGGCATTTTCACTGAGTGGATCGCCTACATGCTGTTGTCATTCACCGCAGTAGATATCATTAGATGCACACCTTTTCACCCTTCTGGCATCATAAACCCACTTCAAACATACTTTGAATCATAGGGAGGCAGCGTTTGTCTCACACTTATGCTCTTTTGCGGCTAACAAGAAATAATAATTATATCCGATCACAAATCAAAATTCTAATAAAAAAATTGGACGTGCGCAGTCTGACTACATATACTGTATCAATAAGTTTATCATCAAAACAGGGTTGTGCAAAGAGCTGTCTATTCGCACAACCACTGAGAGTATGTGTGATAACCTCAGTAGTGTGTAGTTTGTCTGGTGGTGCCTTTGGCATATCCACACACTGTTACAGTAGTACAAGTGATGATAATTGACTTGTTCACTTCTATAGATATGCAGCTATGGAGCAAACTCTGTACTGGTCTGGTGTCTCTAATCCTGCATGGCATTGACACCAGCCCAGAGGACCACTCCCAACTCACCTTCATGCTGCTCCCTCTTCTTCTCAGACTCCAGCTTCTTTAGATGCTCTTCATTCCTCTTCAATTTATCTTCCGATTTCTTTGCTTCCTTCTTGTACTCCTTTATTGTATCTTCCCCATCCGGATAATACTACAGCAAATGGAATACACATCCAACACGGAGTCACCAAGGCTACTGATCATGTTAGTGCTTATTACATGCTATAGATACAGTGGAATGTCACTGGGGGGCAGGGCTCCCATCCTCTGCAGAGAGGTCATCCCTCATATTTGAAATTAGACAGAAAACAAGCCGTATACTATAGAATCCCGTAATTACGCCCATAAGCTCCCCTGCTGCATAGGTTAGTTTTGTCTCACGTATAAGTCCCACTCTCTCTGACCGATAGTTGAGATAATAAAAACAGTAGCTACAACTAGCCATTTGTGTCATAATAATATTATTATGCCTTACTTTGTCATTTTTCTTGAATTTTGCCCATCAAACAGCTAGAGAAAGTGCAGAGATTGCGCGCCCACGTGGCATTTGATGGTCGTCACACAGAAAAGTAAGGATCACTCATATAAGCCCCCTCCTCTGTTTTTCCCAATGCTAGTAGGCACAAGGGGGGGGGGGGGCATAATCGTGGGATTCTAAGCATTTACCAGGCCTAATTATCAGTAAAATTAATGTGGCTCAATAGCTTCCAAATCTATTCTACTTGGCTTACAGTTAATTGTTTTCATTGAGAAACTCTTGGTTGCAGCCTCAATTATTGTGCAAAATGGGCATGGTCTGACACAAAGTAGGCATAATTGAAAAATTTCACACATGCTTCACATGCATCTTCATCTCTCCCCCCCCCCCCACTCATAAACCAATTAACCTTCAATGTCTTCCTGCACCTATGACAGAAAACAACTACCATACCACTCACACATGTGCTGAGGGTTAACAATGATACAGATAGTTTCCACCTAGGTTCCCCATACCTACATGTACGTCAGTGGAATACACATACCATATCTACACACAAGTGCTCACCAACTCAAAGTATCTTTGCGATCTCAGAGCCTCTGCCTTTCCCTATGAGGAATAAGAGAGAGTGAGAAGGTACCAACAATAAAACAAACATCAAATTAT
This sequence comes from Cliona cf. orientalis, assembly GCA_963930775.1. Classification (NCBI taxonomy): domain Eukaryota; kingdom Metazoa; phylum Porifera; class Demospongiae; order Clionaida; family Clionaidae; genus Cliona; species Cliona cf. orientalis. The sequence goes on from OZ005697.1 coordinate 8,617,689, forward strand.
CATAATGAAGAGAAGGCATGAAAGATGCTAAACCTGATTACTCGCTTACTATTAGCTATTTATAACAATCAGTTATAGCTTACTCAGTCAGCAAGACCAGCCTTGATGATATCAATATACCATATAGCTGAAAATGTTCACTGGACAAAATTAATATTCTATGACAACATAGTTAATCGAATACATGGTGCATTGTATTAACTTGAACATGTAATGCCAGTAGATTAGAGGAAGGATCAGGGGCTCCCCCCGCTCCCAACAGGCTCCCCTACCCACCCCTCCCCAACTCCACCCAAACCCACATGTCCGATATTTCCCTCCTCTAATTGTAAACATCCTGGTAACTGTCTCTCCAGAGCACATACATGTGTATATACCCCCACATGCTGTATGGCAGCTGCAACTAGGAGGCGTACAGGTGTACATGACTGTGTTAGTGAGGCTAGAGAATCTGCAGAGTCTATGATTAATCTGAACTTAGCCACAATTATCTTACTTCTTTTGCCTCAGCAATGTCCCTCTTAGCTTGTGCTATAGATATCTCTAGCTGGAGCTGTTTCTTTATGTTTTCATCAGTTGCTCCCTGGAGCTGGCGTTGAAGTTCCTCCAGTTCCTGTGGAGTATTGTATCACATGAGATGAGCCACACCCACTTATCGTCAGTCAGGACATACCTTATCTAACCTGACCCCTTCCTCCTGCAAATAATGAGACAATACATTAATTAGATAATAAACATGATAATAAACATGTGGCTTAGTCTATACCCCTGCATATATAGCACCATACGAAGTACAATGTCATGGGTACAATACGTAACATTATACACATGCACACAATACTGGCTTACCGCATGGCGATCCCTCTCTGCCTGCAACAACAAAAGATAAGGGACACGTGTTAACACATAATTATGATGTAATAATCTCTTTCATTACTACTGTGAACTACATATACATATTATGTCTGGTCATGGAAGATAATACTCTCCTTGCTATCATTATCAATGTAACAAATAAGCTGCTTATTTAATTTTATCTCAGTACACATGCAAGCATCCCTCTGTTATTTCACTTTCAAGTTGCTGCGTACTCATTATCTTGCCATTAAAAGGTTGCATATAAAATTATAGCTCCCCCTCCCCTCACACACATATACACTGCACATTAATTTTATTATATAGCATCCTCAATCAAGTGTACAATATTATTATTAAGAGACTTACTTTAAACTGTTTTTCCTCACTCTGCAAAATGTAAATGGGATAAGAACATTAGGGCAAATTGTATCAACATGATGATATCAGTTAAAATGCAATAGCTATCTGTTTAATTACTTCCCTCCTCTTAGGTTATTACAATTCAAAACTTAAGCGAACTACTCTTTTTTCATCCGGGTAATGTCTTATTAGGAAATACTATGCAAACACTTTAAGCAGAGGGATGGTCCAAAGCCAGCATGACCCCACAGGCTGATGTGTTGAAGGGTCTCATATCTGATCGCGCAGTTGTGGTCAAGCTCCCCTATCAACAGCCTCAGAACACTTTTATTCAACCAGTTTACTACTCCACACACATGCAGCAACTTGATAGCAAACCCTACTCATATCGTAATGTTTAACTCCGCCTATTATGTGGCCACATTGTGCTAGACAACATCATGTAGCGCATATTCATAAGTGATGATCAACACGCTAATGAGCTCAGTATAATTATTCCAAGAGAAGCAAGATTCCCACTCGGGTTCTGATTGCACTTACACAAGGTTTCCCAAATTTCTAAAATATCACTTTCGGCCACAAGAGCATCACAGGCCAACCTTGGCAGATTGCTAACCTGCTATCAAGTGTACAAAGCCATGCAATGCTGGGTCTTGCCTAGTAAAGCGTATTTGAAAAATTGTGCGCCTCCCTTAAAGTCTGTACTCCACTGTCACAGTTGTGGCCCCCATTTCATTATTACTCACAGATTGGCGGACAATGATGTCATCAAGCCATAACTAATTAGTCAATAATTAACCATTCTGGGGGTGTGGTCTCGTCGTTAGTCGCTTGAGGCCCGAGTGGATGCTCTACAAATGTAGAAAATCGATTGAATGCTCAGCCTCTACCAACAATATTGGTCAGCAAAGATAATTAATAACTGCTATGATACTGGAAATGGAGCAGATATAGAGCTAATCATTGTTGGAGTTTGCCGTTTCAGCTTGTTAGCACATAATGGGGGTGTGGCTAGGGGTGTGGTATCAAATATCGAAATCATTTGTGTCCCTTATATTTATGTGCTTTGGAGTATCCTATAGGACGAGAAACAGAATATTTAATTTGTGTGGCCTACGACAAAGTTTTACATTCTGTTCTAGTTTTGTGAGTTGAACCTTCAGATCCTCTATGCCCAAGTTTGGTTTTGTGTGGCTATGTTTAATAGTGGTGGAACGTCCCTGGACTTGAAGCATTCTTTTAATTGACGTGCAGATATTGTTTGGGCACTTGCCATACTTGGCTGTATAGGATCTGGCCTGGAGCAGACAGTCTATATACTATTATTAAATACGAAACTTTCGGAGTCTCGGGCCTGCCGAGTTTTAATAGAATGATCATCATCATAGTCAAGGCTCAGTAGCCTCAGCGACAGTAGGTTTGCTTACCAAAGTACATAATAATACCGGTAGTATTTAAATAAGTACAGACTTACAGCAAGTAGCCAATCGGGCTTAATTCTGAAAGCCATGTTTAATACGTCCAATCAAGACATCCAATATTTAATTTTATGGCCAAACTAACCCCTGGCCCCACCCATGCACGCGTTCAAATCACGTGACTATAAATATACTATGCATGAATGACTAGCTAGAGCTCTGTCTTAGACACTACTGAGCTGGGGTTGGTGCAAAAGCTGGACTCTGGACTCTGGACTGGACTCATGGACTGGACTGTGGACTGAGATTTGGACTCGATTTTGGACTGATGCGCAGGGCGATGACGACCATTTCCAACAATAAACTCGGTTGGAGGGCCATAGATTATATATTCCCCTATATATAATCTATGGTTGGAGGCAGATAGAATGTACTATTAAGGAGCTGCTTGTATGTAGAGGTAGAGTAGTCTCGAATCCAGACCCCTCCTAGAGGTAGAGCTGATTATTTCCCTTGGAAAATTGGTGGGATGCAGTGAAAGATAGTCTCATTCCCAGCCCCCTTTCAAGCACACGGAGCTGGGGATGAGAGACTTAATGCTCTACAACTGAGAGATGAGGCCAAAGAAGCCTCGAACGCAGGCTGGTTTTCGAGGAGGAGCCTGAATTCGAGACTAAGTTTGAGCGTAAGGTAGATACTTTCTACATGCAGTGTTTTATAAAATTTAATCCACTCTGACTTATCCCGAGTCTCCACGTAACTTGAGCGTGAGGGTATGGTGCTATCAGTCTCATTGTCCCTTTTAATAGCCTCCGTAGGCGTCTCGGTGATATTGAAGTCCACTCCTGTGAGGAGATGCCATCCCAGCTGGGCTCACCGATTTTGCAACTTCTACATGCTTACAAGTAGCCTCCAGGCCAGCTCCTTGAGACTTAACCTCGTATCCTGAAGGGCCTGGGAACGTACGTACAAGACCGCTTGTGACTAGCCTAGCTTGCACCGTGCCTTCTATCATATTCTGTATATTCGCAGTCTCTTGGAAATGGTCGTCATCGCCCTGGGCATCAGTCCAAAATCGAGTCCAAATCTCAGTCCACAGTCCAGTCCATGAGTCCAGTCCAGAGTCCAGAGTCCAGCTTTTGCACCTACCCACTGAGCTGAGACACAGTGAACATGTAGAACTGGAATGAGACTTTGTGTGTTGACCACAATACCTGCCTTGTGTAAACATTGTAGATGCCCTCACTGGGTGTATGTATGACAGGTGATGTGTGCACACATGCAGTTATACGACATGATCTCTTGCTTCCCTGAAGTATGTAATCTGTCTACATCCAAAAACGTTCCACATTAATCAAGAACAGAATTATGCTAGAAGTGTTACACAATGTATCATTACGAATAATCCTTGATGCAGTATATTTGTGGCCTTGTCCCCAGGCCCTTTACCATGCATGTAGCTTTTCAATGTTGCACACTGAAAAATACCCGGACCCTCTCAATGCAGGTTTGACTTTGCCAGTCTAAATAGGGGATGTCTACAGAACTTTTTCAAGACTCCAGTCCAGATCATCCTCCTAATAGGTCAGTAGTTTCTCATGAAGCATCGCATAGCGATTACTATTCATCAACATTCCCCGCAGCATTTTCTCTCATATTCATTGCTTTGATCCTGACACTGAGTATTGCTGCTGTTGATGAAAGAATAGCACTTTACCCGCATCAACCATCACCATGGTAAGTACACATAATAATATTATCCACCTTGTGCAGTACACCCTCACCTCATACGACAACTCAATCTCAAGATGTACACATATTCAACAGTGCACCCGCTGCATAAAAACTCAAACTCGTGTACTATTGTGTTTATTATTGCAGGGTTGATGTACTTACTCCAATCAATAGCACTACCACGCCGACCCCATCCACTCCCGTTCCCACTACACACACTGACACCTCCCTCTCCCTCGTCTACGTCCCTGGTAACAACCTCACTAGCTCCAGGGTTACCCCTTGGCTTGCCCTGGCCATAGTGAGGGCAATCTGTTGCTCTGTCAGCTGGATATTGGTGGTGTGGATCAGTGACTTTGACAGACTTTTAGGTGAGCATACGGCAGTCATACCCTAGCTTGGGTATATAGCACACGTGTACATTGCAATGAGGAAATGGTTACATGTACACTATGTTCTACCTTCAGATTATTTAAACAGTATTAAAAAGGAAGATTCTGATGCTCCATCAACAAAAGAATGAGGGCTAAGTGATCTTTAACAGTGACATAAAATTATTAATGCCAATCACATAAATTTTAATCATTACCAGGATAATAATTTAAAACTATATTATGCCAATGGTGAAGACAAATAAAGTACACCACACACCCACACTTAATTACTTAGAGATCTGTAGCTTTGCTCAAAGCGTTTCTCAGTTGAGCCACTACCTCACTCAGCTTACTGTACTTCAGGAGATCAATAAGTCCTTGCCACGTGGTGGGATAACCTTTAGGGGGATTCTCTAACCACAGGCCTAGTACTTCTCGACAACACTCTTGTGGTTGGTCACGACACTGTTCGGCCAGGCTCAGTAGCCTTGAACGGCTTAGACCGAGGAGCCCTCCAATCATGCGCCACTTGTGGGCAATTTCGTCTATAAGGTAGAGGAGCTGTTCCTCCCCCCTGTCATCTTTCCATTTGATAAGTGTTAGATGCTGGAGCGTAACACGACCTGTAAGGTATACACATAGACAGAAGCTAATAATACTGCACATTGCAAATATATACATAGTCAAATGAAAAATTTAATAATATTTTCTAATCACTCGGAAACAGTGCATCATATTCCTACTGATCAATACTTACCTTCAGGAAGAGGTGAGTTTACAGTCAGAGGGGTAGCAGAAGCACTCGAGTTTATGTCACTGGCAATAGCTACTATAGAAAAGAAAAGAAAGCAATAAAATAATTATTATGCATGTATATTATTACCTGGAGAAGAAAAGTTTGCAGTTGCTACATTTTGCTCAGGAGAAGATGTCAGTGATGTGTTAACGCCTGTTAAACAAAAGCAAAATAATTATCGATTATGCATGACTTTACACAATCTCCAAGTGAGTATAGGTATACTATACATACATGCATTCAGATAATAATATTATTAATTTTGCTTACGACTGTTGGAAGATCTGTCAGCTTCTTCGTTAGAAGACGTTGCAACGTACTTCATCGTGGGCGGCAGATGAGCAGATACATCTACATGTGAATACACACAATTAAACTATCAAGGCACCATTTTATTATACATAACATTACAACACTACAGAGTGTTACATTAGCACTTAAGTTGCAGACACAATAACATACCAGTAGTTGGTGGTGAGGAGATTGCTGATGAATAAGGCGATGGAGGTACAGATATTCCACTGGCTGTAATAAAATAACACTAATATAACTGTAATAACCCCTAAAATAGACTCTATTATGCATATACTCGAGATGACTCACATAAACTTGGATGACTTTCTGAAACAGTATCATCGCTCTTACTCTCGTGTGACATGTTAGAAGCTAAAGTAACCATGTTACCAGTGAATAATCACCACAATCATTATCAATAGCTACAATAACAAACCTTTAGTAAGTCCGAACCATACCAGGTGGCCAGCTTGGAGTGGGTACGAATTACTACGAGCTACATCGCAAGTCAAGAAAGTTTTCTTGTCATTTAGAGTAGCAGTGTGCGGTTTGAGTTCCTCGGATTGATCAATGGCAGATGAGGTCTGAGACGATGGTTGAGTGTGAGGACAGTGGAAGGTGAACTCTGGTTTCGTTTGCTTGTAGTTGAGGGCAATGCAGGCAGCATCGATGCCACTGAGGATGGCATTCTTGATGACATTCAGAAGAGCTGAACATTCGCTCGGGACAGCTCCAGCTGCAAGCTTGATGTGCACTTCAATGAGGGAGTTGGAATCGATCAGTGTGACAGTGCAAGGAGGGTCAGTGGGAAGATGCAGCGTAAAGCAATTGCGATAAAGAGGCTGATCGTCATCAAGAATACGACTCCACCCAAAGTGATTGATGAGGTGGACCACAAAGCAGCAGAACACTCCAGCACGACGAGAACCTTTCGGAAATCGAATGAGAAGAGGAGCAATTTCGGAAGATAATTCTCTATACTGAGCGAGAGCTGCTTCCAGCAGAGACTCCAAAGCAGCTGGCATCACAAAGTGGGTTTCCTTTTTATCGGACTGGCGGTCATCTTGATGTGTGGTGGGAGGATTTGGAATATCCTTATGTGCAGAGGCAGGATTTGGAACAGGAGCAAAGACAAGAAGCTTCTTTAAAAGCACACAAAGGTCATCAACGGAAAAGATTCCAGGGAAATAGTGTCGATTGAAGGTCTCTGATTTTAAGCACTCTTTGCTGACGATGCCTCTATCTCTAAAGTGACTCCACTCACCTTCCAAAGGCAAAGAACTCTTGGCTGATCCAGGCTGCCGAAGTAAGAAACTGTGGGAAACCAACTCAGATACTTTATCGAGTGGAATTTGTGACTCAATAAAGACAACATTTGGAAGGACATCTAGAGAGTACTTAATAACATTGAGCTCATTAAAGAATTCCAGAGCAGCATCAAAAGAATCTTCACGGATGTGAAGCAAGCGAGCCATTTCCAGACACTCTGCCCTGCTGAGCACCCCTCTACCTAGCTCTTTAGCTAGCTCCTGGAGTAGCAGCTCCATGATGTACCACCAGATGGGTATCTCCACTTTCCTGGCCCCAGAGCCCTCAATGGTCTCACGGAGTGATTGAGCAATGCCCTTTTCTCTTTCACCTGGGTTGAGCGTGTTGAGAGTGAAGAGCAGCCTTTTCATATCACTTGAAGGGTAGACTAGATGATTGCCAAATTCTGGTTTCAGCATGTCTAGTAGCTTTTTATCCTTTTCTTCCACACTTTCAATTGTGCCACTGGGCCGCACTTTTGACTCTTCTTCTAGCTTATCAAGGTGAGTACCGACCATAATGATCTTGGGTGGCTTGTCTTGAGTGGAGTAGGACTGGATGGTGCTGACGAGACACTGGATTGTGTCTTTGGCTGAGAACTGGGATTGTTGAGTTGCTCCAATCTGCTCTCCATCTTTGTAGTACTCAATACCTTGCATTTCGTCAAGCTTGTCAGTGAGGCGAGTAACACACAAGGCAGAGGAGATGCTACGGACAAACAGTGGCAAAAGCTCGTGATACTGAGGCTGTCCTCCACTGTCTGTGAAGTAGACCCATTTGGACTTCAGAATGATTTCACCAATAGACTGCAGCTGCTCTGAAGAGCCATCTTGACAATCAGCCTCTCCTTTTGGAAAGCCACCGCGTTTCAGCCTTGAAATCTGCTGCACTATCTTCTCCTTGATTGAATTCAAGGCTTTTTGGCAGCTGTCTGATAGTGTGGGCTCAGCACCTCCTTGCTTGCTTTTGTGAGACTGCTTTAAAGAAGGTAACTGTGCTCCAGCTGCACCTTGATCTTGCGACGAGAATAGGTTGGCCACCTTGGTAAAAATGCTCTGCTCTGATTTCTGGTGAAGTTGAGGCTCAGCTAGAAGAATCATCTTCGCCACAATATCCAGCATATCTTCATCGCTAACCTCTTTCCACTGCCCTCGTATGTTCTGAACTTTTGTCCCTGAAACTGTTCGGATTTCAATCCGGACTGGGGTTTCTGCACAGATGGTGCTGGTGCGAAGGTGAGGCGGTCGCATATCTAAAAGCAAATACTTGAGATGTGTTTTCCCCACTCCAGGCTGGCCCAGCACAATGCACACGACAATGATAACTTCCACAAAGCCATCCTTTAATGCTTCATTGAGCAGCTTTTCCGATCGCTTTTCGGATTGCTTTTCTGTATAAGACCACGCACACGGAACATAAATTTAATTATGAGTGCTACATATAATATTATCTACACTAGTTCCAGTATCATGGATTTCTAGTTGTTGTATATAACTCTGGGTTGGTACAACTATGGCAACTGATCAAGTGCAGCAACGCAAAATAGAGATGATTGCAAATCGCTAGTACAATGTCATTGTTTATGTGTAATAATTAAGATGGATATTGCAATAGCTAGTATATTGGCTAATTAACAGGCAAACATTGCAGTCTATAACTCTTCCTACCAAAGACAATAAAAGAGGCCAAATCAAGAGAGATATGCAAATAATGCACGAGGCCTAGGGTTATAATTAACTAGAAAGAGATCAGGTACGCATATAAGTTCAAAAGAGAAGGTAATGCAAGTGATGCATGGGATTGATACATACATGTATTGATGATACATATATAGCTGGGGTCTGGGGCATCACCAGGAAATAGCTAATACTACTCTAAGGATAGGGCACACAAGAGAAGTTTGCAAATTATACTGATCATGATATGTCATCAATTCAATGAGCATGTGCACTATATACACTATAGAGCTCCATGGAAACTGAGTGTGCTTCGGAATACCTGCTTCTAGTGCTGACGTGGCGTAAATGGTGCATTAGTGATCGCCAAACATCTTCAAAAATGACCAATTCTATATTCATGTACTACGTTCACATACTGGAAGCTTCCTTGTGGACCCATAGATAATACATCATAGGCTCCACTGACTTTTCCTGAACAGCTCCAGGGATATAGAACACACACACTAGGTATGCCCATCATTAATTAAAACTCCACCCACACCACACCCAATATGATTGAATTTGATAACCACAATGCCTAGAATATACTTGTTAGAGCATGAATTTGCACGCCTAGTAGACCTCTTGTAGTGTTTCTACTGCAAAAACCAAAGTTTGTAAGGCACTACCACAAACAGCTTGTTCATTTTACCACCAGTAAGTGACTAGTTGTACTACTACAGTGTTGATGCTAGTGTCAGGACCTCTTCCGGACCAATAATACAATTGTAGTAGAGCCTTCCGGGACGCAGGACAGTTGCTAAAAATCCGGGACTGTCCCGGAGATTCAGGGACAGTTGGACATATTATCACCTATTGATGGGAGTGTCCCACTTATAATTGATTTTTATGGTCATAAGTATGAAAAATTTACAAAAGAATTAATTTGACATGTCAATAAAAGCAACACAAATAATATAGTCCACTCCGGCACGGAAATAAAGAAGTATAAACGTTGGCACTTTCATCCTACAGTCATGTAGTTATCATTCACCGCAGTAGAGTAGATATCAATATCAATGCACCTTCTGGCATTATAAACCCACTTCAAACACACTTTTTAATCACAGGGAGACAAGCGTCTTTCATACAGTTATTACTTGTCTCGTACTCATGCTCTTTTGCAGTTACCGTATCCTCCCGTAAATAAGCCCCCCCTTTTTCAGCAGTAGACATGACCTAGACTGGGGAGGGGGCTTATTTTCGAATCTGCACTTTCCCTCGAATATAAACCCCCCCCTATGAAAGTGACAATCATCACGATCCATTTTCAGTCGCCGTGTGGAAGGATGACACCATCGTTGGTCACGTACCGCGGGAAATATCCAGAATTTTTTCTTCAAAAGAGCGGCAGCGAGATGACCTGTCAAGTAGATAGCAACAGACGACGATCGGCGGTGGGGAAAGGACTTGTTGTTCCGTGTGTGTACGTCTTCAAAGGACTGGCTCATAAGTGTCCTCGCCAAGCTAGAAGTGCCATCATAACAGAATGACTTCAAAACAGGCTTTTCTAAAAGTCACCACCATACAAAAGATTCCTCTTTGTACTCATAGTCAATTGAAGGGCGGGGTTACGTACGTACGCGCTCACGCGCGCGTATACGGGTGCAGTCTTAGACTACTTGGTGGGAGTGGGGCTTATAATCGAGGCAAACATACCTGTGCAAGAACTTGAGGGTCAAAGAGGGGAGGGGGCTTATTTTCGAAAGGGGCTTATTTTTGGGAGGATACGGTAATAAGAAAATAAAATTATATCATATCTGATCACAAATCAATTTGCATAACCGAGAGAATATGTGTGATAACCTCAGTAGTGTGTAGTTTGTCTGCCTTGTACTATAATATTGGAGGAGGTGGGGCAGCCCCTGGCCTCCAGGCAATAATGAATGGATACAAGGCAATGGAATCCAACGATAATAAGAGTCTTGTGACATGCTTGGAGACCATCACTCAATCACTGCACAACATGAGGAGTATACTCAAGAAGATGTACGAGCATGCATTGTGACCCCTCTTTCTTTTACAATAAAATCCGTCCAAATGTGGTTTAGCTAGCTCTAGCTGTATCTATATAGAAGTAATGGTTTACATACTGATCACTTGTTTTACTCCATAAGCCATGCATGCAAATGCTACACAATCATCATGGGCAGCACATGGCATGTCTGTGGCCTGTAATAATAATATTATATTATCACCATTACTTAATCCTACTTGTAGCTGTAGCTGCCCTAATTGGCAATTAGACTACACCTTGGTGGTTTATGCTAGAAACACTATAGGCGGTGCCTTTGATGTACCCACGCACTGTAGTACGAGTGATGATAATTGACTTGTTCAGTTCTACAGAAAGTATGTTGGGTTGCAATAAAAAATTAATACCGACTGTTTATAGGCAGCCCCATGTGAAACCTTCACACACTGCATCAGCGACATGCAGCTATGGAGATGAACTCTGTACTGGTCTGGTGTCTCTATCTATCTCAGCCTGTTTGGTTGACGCCAGCCCAGAGGACCACTCCCAACTCACCTTCATGCTGCTCCCTCTTCTTCTCAGACTCCAGCTTCTTTAGATGCTCTTCATTCCTCCTCACTTTATCTCCCCATTCCTTTGCTTCCTTCTTCCATTTTTTTAAATCTTCCTCATCATCTTTTTCGAATTCCTATAGCAAATGCAACACACATCCAACACGGAGTCACCAAGGCTACTGATCATGTTAGTGCTGATTACATGCTATACAGTGGAATGTCACAGGGGGTAGGGCTCCCATCCTCTACAGAGAGGTCATCCCTCATTTTTTTCTGTCATTTGAAGTTAGACAGAAAATATTAAGCTCTTATTGTTGCAATGTACCAGCATGCAATTGGTGCACCGCATGTGTGTACATTGTATGGCGGGAGGTGGCAAGTAGCTAGCTGTAGTAACAGCATTTTTGGAGAACATTAGACTGGCGGGGACCAGTAAAGGCTGTTTTAGACTGGCCAGGGCTGATGTAAAGGTATTAAAAGTGGCTGCAGGGACAGAGAAAGCCACTGTCACAACAGTTCCTCTCGTTACTATCCAGCAAAGGTAATGTTACATTATGCATACCAGTACAATATGTTCGAGTTGAATGTAAGGTTGACAGGACAAATCTAAAAGATACCAATGTACGAGTACTAGGACCCAGATGGATCGACTAACTGTAACCTTGCCATTGTTAATATCGCCTAGCCTGGGGTGTCTTTGATTTCTTTTTTCTTCTCTTCAAGGAGCCGCCACACTAACAGGGGTGTAGGAAGCAAATTTGGTTGGTCAGGCATGGTGTGCCCATCCCCCCCCCCCCCCCCCCCCCCACAAGCAATTCTGTTAGCATCCACTTGGAGGGAAACTCCTTGCTTGTGTAGCAGTTTACATTGCTACCAGGTAATAGGTCAAAGTTCATTCCATTACCGTGCTTGTATATAAAAAATGAACACTATTCTGACAGAACTTCAAGCAGAATACTAGCTATTAAAATTTCACGAAAAGAGCAGGTAAGGTTTTCAATTGTATCAAGAAGGCAGGCTCAAACATTGGTCTGATAGCCGTCAGGTCTACCGGACCTGTTCCTACGCCCCTCACTAAGCAGAAAAGCAATACAGTGCACAGGGGCGTACCTTAGTTGTTTCCTCGTTGCCCGGAAACCCCCCTTGGCAGTCAGATTCAGCATTATCTTAGTATGACTTAGCTGCTATAGGAAACCCCCTTGGTTTCCAGATTCCATCTACAGGCACTAAATTCTTTTAAAACTTAGCCTAGAACTCTTCTCTGGTGTTTTTCCTTGTGTTTCTTTGTTAAAATCTTCGAGAATCTGGCAAACTGTTGCTGAAACATGCTAAACGGCGATCGTAAATTAGAGGGCGTGGCCCCAAAAGTGGGCGTGGTCGCTAAATTTTTCGTGCGCGCTTCGCGCGCAGCCACTCAGAAACCCCCTGAATTAAATCCTGGGTACGCCCCTGGTGCAAGCAGGCAGCCTATACTCCAATTCTGACCACATTGGGTAAAGGTTGTCACGTTTATGCCCCCCAATATTCTAGGAACCCCCCTTTGATCTCCAGCCTAGTATTGTTACAATACATACCTATACTGTAGAATCCTGCAATTACGCCCCCCTCGTGCATAAGCCCCCTGCACTTTTAGCTCAAGTTCCTGCATAGGTAATTGAGTCTCGCATATAATGATAAGCTACCCCGCTTCCCTGACTGATAGTCGAGACAATAAGTCTGATAAAAATAGTAGCTACAACTAGCACACCAGCCATCCGTGTTATATTATGCCTTACTTTGTTTTTCTCAAGTTTTGCTCATCAAATAGCTAGAGAAATTAAGTGCAGAGATTGTGGGCCCACATAGCATTTGATGGTTGTCACACTTGAATGCAAGGATCTTGCATACATGTATAAGCTCCCTTCCCCTATTTTGCCTAATGCTAGCACGCACAAAGGGGGGAGGGGGGGCGTAATCGCCGGATTCTACAGTATCTAAGCATTTACCAAGCCTGATTATTCATGAGTAAAATGCTTACAATTTGTTTTTTCATCGAGAAACTCTTGGTTGCAGCCTCAATCGCGCAAAATGGGAATGGTCTGACATGAAGTAGGTGTGATCATAAAAATTCACACGCACTTTGCATGCAAGTATATCTTCACCCCCAACCTCATAACTCAACCTTCAATGTCTTCCTGCACCTATGATAGAGAACAACTACCATACCCCTCACACATGCACCGAGGGTTAACAATAATACAGTTAGTTTCCACCTAGGTTCCCCACACCACATCAGTTGAATACACATACCATATCTACACACAAGTGCTCACCTGCTCCCAGTATCTTTGCCCTCTCAGAGCATATGCCTTTCCCTATGAGGAATAAGAGAGAGTGAGAAGGTACCAACAATAAAACAAACATCAAATTATCATAATGGGAAGAAGGTATGAAAGATGCTAAACCTGATTACTCCCTCACTGTAGTTATTTATAACAATCACAGTTTACTCAGTCAGCAAGACCAGCCTTGATGACATCAATATACCATATTACAGCTGAAAATGTTCACTGGACAAATTCGATGACGATGACTATTAATGCAAAATTTTGTGCAAATTGTAAATACTAGCTACGTACATGTACAACTAACCTTTATAGTCTATATAGGCCTATGATGCAACAATTCATGTAAGCACATACCATTTCTATATTCAAGAAAAGCTTATGCCAACATAAATCACATCATCTGGAACGTTTCAGAGTGGTATACAATGTGAAATGCTGTAAAAAACCCAATGGCACCTTGTTTGCATCGTATAAACCAGGTATGTAGCACTGGCATGGTAACACACACACAGAAAATGACTACCGTACCCCTCATGCATGCGCCAAGAGTTAAAAATTGAAAGATAAAAGTTTCACCCATTGCAAGTACATGTACATGTAAGTGGCAAAATTTTCTCCTGGTAAAAATTTCTAGCTGTACAGATGTATGATGCATTGTATTAACTTGAACATGTAATGTAGATTAGAGGAAGGATCAGGGGATGCCCCCTCCCAACAGGCTGCCCTACCCAACCCTCCACAATCCCACATGTCCCCACATGCACGATATTTCTCTCCTCTAAGAAAATCCTGGTAACTGTCTCTCTAGAGCACATATACACCCCCACATGCTGTGTGGCAGCTACAACTAGGAGGTGTACAGGTGTACATGACTGTGTTAGTGAGGCCTGAGAATCTGCCAAACATCTATATAGAGTCAAGGGCAGCCCTTGATAGAGTCTATGATTAATCTGAACTTAGCCATAATTATCTCACTCTTTTTGCCTCAGCAACGTCCCTCTTAGCTTGTGTTATAGATATCTCTTGCTGGAGCTGTTTCTTTATGTTTTCATCAATTGCTCCCTGGAGCTGGCGTCGAAGTTCCTCCAGTTCCTGTGGAGTATTGTATCACATGAAATGAGCCACACCCACTCACTGTCAGTCAGGACATACCTTGTCTAACCTGTTCCTTTCCTCCTGCAAAAAATGAGACAATACTAAAAGAATATGTGACTGGTCTACCTCTGCATAGCATCATACCAACTACATGTGTGCAATATGTAACACCATACACATGCATACAACACTGGCTTACCTCATGGTGCCTCATCTCAGCCTGCAAACAACAAAGATAATGAACACATGATAACACACATGGTAAAACTCTATCATCTCTACTGTGAACTATGTCAGATAATGGGAGACAGGGATACCATGTAACGGGAAATTTCACGGGATAAAATTTTCATGGAAGACCAGTCTTCAACGTTTTCAATCGAGGATGTGTGGATCATGCCCATTATACACTTGTACAATTATTATGCTTACTGTGTTATGCTAATAAAACAGCATCTAATTAGACTAATAGTGCAAAATATTTGTGATTCTGTACTTTTCATATCAATGTAGAGTGCGACAACTAGCATTACTTTGAGGATCTTAGGACTCACAAGTGGCTTTTATAGCTTGATATTCACTAGCTATAACTTAATATTCGTGTATTGCTTTGAGCGACCAGGCACACTAGCTCATACATAAAATTATGGTAATATTATCATGGATTTGGACTAGCAATTCATTTGATGGCAACATTTGACCCCAATTATATGAGAATAATGGGCTATGCATATTACGTGCATTTCTTGGGAATTTTTGAGAATTCGAGAATAGCATTATGTACATGAAAATTGGAATAACTAATTTTACCTATCCCTAGCAACGACCTTTATCAGAAAATCGTGTGAAAGTAAATAAATTTTTTAGTTTGCATTCTATTAGAATAAACACAGTATTTCATGGGTCTAATTTCAAGCATTTCCCGCTATATAGTACATACTCTCCATGCTCTATCTCAGTGGTAGAGGATGAAGGTTCACAGTACAAGCTACTGAATGAATTGTTGGTGAGCATTATAAGCCTACAATAAACATGTAGTAGAGCGAATTAATGTGTAGAAGACTCATAACGAAAGCATCCTTTGAATTAATGATTAATTTAAGTACAATAGTTTCAGGCCCTTCGGCTTTTCTGTATAAAATTAAGGTAGATGGGCGGTGCAAAACTTGAAGGTAGGCAGATTTCAGTGAGCCTTTTTCAGGAGACTTCACGCACTAGGCTTGTATACCCAGGCCCTCCTGCTTTTGAAAAGCTGAAAGGGCCCAGGAGCAAAGTATCACAATAAATTCCAACAAGCTAAAATGTATGCATATACCTTGATCAAAGTGTATAATTAAGAGACTTACCGAAAACTGATTCCACTGTCGCTGCAAAATCGTATACATGTAAAGGAATAAGAACACCAGGATAATGTCCAGTAAACTCATACACATTGTATCAGTTAAAATACAATATTAATTATGGCATCCATATAATCGACATGTTATTTCCTCCCTTGGGTTATTATGATTCAAAACTTAAGCGACTTTTCTTTCATCCTATAGCTAAGTTGCATTATCATTTTATAATTTCTTCCTAATGCAGGCACAAAACTAGAGCTCTCTAGAGCACAAAACCCTCGGTGCGTTGCATGGCATTAGCTACACAAGCCGGCAATAAAATGTTATAGTAGCTTCCCTTTGCCCACTTTCAATGTTGCACGTAGAAAAGGGTATAAAGGACCAACTGCATGAGGGCTGGGGTGAGGCTAATTTGTTATTCAAGGTTTAGTAGCTCACAGCAACAACAACTTAATGTGTTGTAACGAATTCCACACTCTGAGTGCCTACATCAAGTCAGATTCCAGCCTCCAGGAGTCCTTGAGGACAATGACCATATGCAAGCAAATGCCTGACTGTCATGCCGGCTGCCACCACGGTGCTCCAATCAGTCAGTGATGAGCTAGTCATCTTGTTGGATGTACAAGTATAGCTAACCATACAGTTGAAAGGAAGCCACTGTCGTCGGCTTTACGTACCCGTCGAAGTTCGCCAGCGAGCGGAAGAAAGCGGAGGTGATCATGCAGCGTCAATGATTTAATACGGCGAAATCCACACAAATCATACATTTGGAACGTTATAAGGAACCTTACAACACCGAAAATTGGACTCGCAAACGAGGTATGTAGCAGCTAGCGTGGTAACAGACAGACAGACAGACAGACGGACAGACAGACACAGAACAACTACCGTAACCCTACGGCGCATGCGCCGAGGGTTAATAATGCCTCATACAGAGACGATCACGGTCCAAAGCCAGCACTGAGGAGTGCGTGGTGATTAATGGATAGTTATATGTAATCCCAGTATTGCTATTTCTATTATGAGAAATCAGCAGATATAAAGCGTGCAGCAATTGATGAAGACTTTAGCAATCATTGATAATAATAGCACGACCCCACAGTACAGGCTGCTGCATTGGAGGTTCTCAAATCAGCCCATAGTCTCATCCCCAGACCCCACCCCCAAAAGGAGGAAAGGGTTCTGGTACACATCTAGCACTTTTTGGGGCGCACAAAATGCAGCATCTCATGTGATCGTCATGACAACACATCAACGGCTCTCACGTGCAGCAATAGCTAATATAGGTGGTTATAGCACGGTATCACATGATAATAACATGCAAGACACATGACGTGAATCTGATTGGTGCAACAGAATTCAGAAATGCCACGTTAGCAAGCCCCAGAAAGCACTCGATGTGTACCAGACCCTTTCCTCCTGGTGGGGTATGGGGACGACACTAATCAGCCCATTGAGGATGTTTGACTCCCTCCTATTATGCAGCCACATTATACTAGACTATGGGAGGTAATCAACATTCTTGAAACGTGACGGAAATAGTACGATGGAAAACAAACCAATATACCGAATGTCCTGGGTCAGTGCCCATCAATGCTCAATCATTCCTCTCAAGTTTTGTTAACACCCTGGCCCTGTGACTGGGCACTTATCTGGTGTACTAGTACTGGGTACTTAAAATTTTACCAAGTATGCACAAAATTAGTGGGTGGAGTCAATGTATAACAGTGACTGTGGTAGCAATTTGATCACGATCACCACTAGTTAGCACACTTTAGACACTAGGCAGTCACTCTTTTAGGGGACACTATTCTTTTAAATTAACATCATTATGGGAAGAGGGGATCAGAGCTATGACGCTGAAGTTCATAAACTTCGAACCATCCTTCGGCCTTGAGCTACATGTATATCTGCCAGTATTCAAGTCAGATATGACTACATGTAGTCTCTTGCGAGCCACACCCCTTTAACGCTTTTTCGCATTAAAGGGGTGTGGCTCACAAGTTTATCCATGACGCTAAAGGGATGGTGGAGGGAGTCCAAGACGGATAATCTTTAATGATGCTAACTTTTAAAAAAATAGTTTGGAAGTGTCCCCTTTGATGCTTGGCCACAAGAATTTGGCCTGGGTGGCACAGGTGTTCTTTCACGTAGCTGAAATAAGCACTTCAGTGGGTGCTTACGCAGGAGTGGGCAATTACCTGAGACATTCAATCAAAAGTCTCAGCCTGCTTGCATGATCAGGTGCCTCGTACTGATGCGCTTAACAATAATATGAAATTTTATTCATATAGTGGGAAACCGTGGTGAGATTTTTTTTAATAATAATAGACCCACAAACTATTAAAACACATACACTGACCACACTTTGATCCTAGAAGTATAGTCGCCCCGGTATGCAGTGTCCCCTACCCACCCAGCCACCCCCTTTTAATACTCAAAATTAATTGGTTTATGCCTTGTCCCCAGTGAGGCTAACGCATACCAGCAGGCTCCAAATGGACTCAACAAACAGTACATAATTTTTTATTAGCTAGCAAATAACTATAAGATTTACTTCAAGCAGGCTGACCTGAACACTTGCCATTAGTTTATTTCTTTCTATTCAGACTAGTCCAGCTATGTTTTATTCTTACATATAACCAAGATTTTCTTTGAATAAATTTTATGCTGCAGTCTCATTCTGGTTCTAGTTTTGTGAGTTGAATATTTAGTTCTTCCTCTATGCCTTTGGTTTTGTGTACCTATGTTGGGGGGTGGAACGTCTTCCGTCCCTTGACTCCAAGCACTCTTTTAATTGTTGTGCAGATATTATTTGGGGACTTGCCATACTTGGCTGTAAAGGATCTGGCCTGGCGTAGACAGTCTATGCTATAAGTACTTTCGGAGACTCTTGCGGAGTTCAGAATCACATAATGAATCATCAAGGCTGATCAGTAGCCTTTCGTATACTCAGCGACAGTAGGTTTGCTTATCCAAGATAATAATAATACTGGTATTATTTAATAAGTATAGACTTACATCAAGCAGCCAATTGGGCTTAAGTCTGAAAGCCATGTTACGATTTCCTTGTCCAATCGATCCAATATTTAATTTTATGGCCAAACTATTAAACCCTGGCCCCACCCATGCACAGGCACTTCAAATCTCGTGACTAATATGCATGAATATCATTAATTTTGCTGAATTGTGTCCTACTATAGCATGATATCCAACCACATCAACGAGTAGCTAGAGCTCTGTCTTAGTTGCCTTGAGCTTTTGCCTCATGGCCTGTATCTGTCTATTGATGGCGTCCTCCTTGACCCTCTCCTGGTGAGTCTTCTCCTCCATCAGCTTCCTCTTCTCCTCTGCCTCCTTCTTCTTTCTCTCTCTGATCTGAGCCAGGATGTCTGGCAGGGGCTCTGTATCGCTGAACCAACCCTCATCGCCAACGTAGTTGGTGGGGTTGACAATGACTGGGTAGGCGGAGAGAGCATTGAGGTTCCTCACAGGGAAATGAGCAGCCCAGTCTTTCCTATGGAGAAAGAGAGTGCAACAGTGAAAATTATGGTAAGTAATTGTGATTCTCCCTCCCTTCCTTCGTCCCCTCCCTCCCTCCCTCTCTTCCTTTCTTGCTCTCTTTCTCCCCCCGCCTCTCTCTCACTCTCACTCACACACACTAATTAGCCAATATCCCAGTTTCTGTGGGTGAACATTGAAGAGTATGGGTAGGTATTCGTCCACAGGGAGCATCTTCTGGAATGGCTGTTGGCCAATCAGCTTCTTAGCTCCTCTCAGGGAGATCAAGTAGCCGAGGGTCCAGTAGGAGTAGCCTGGTCGGACTAGTTTGGTTGCCCCTGGCAACAGCTTCTCCGCCTCCCAATTCAGAACCTTACGACCAACACAACTGGAAAAAACACACACACATTAATTTTTTCTCCTACACAAGTATCCAAAGGTGAGGTGCATACACCTTGAGCCTGCCTGTAGCTAGTGCCTTTTAATGTCACACTGAAAGCTTTTTTATTGGGGAGAGAGGGAAAGAGGAGGGGGGAGACACAGAGCATAAAATCCATCCAGAGACCCACATGAGGTCCCACTGTGGTGTTAGTCTGTGAGTTTCCTGCTCCAGGTCGCCACGGAAATTGGGTTAAAAATCCTTCAAGATCAGTACCTCCTGTAGCTTCGCTGATACCATCTGAAAAAAACGTTAGGCATGGAATTACAAAATTATTATGCATTATCAACGGCAAGACATATTTATCACCTGAGAAATGGAGTTAGTTCAGGCTTAACATTTCTACATCTTGTCAATGCATCTATATTTGTTGTGAATATTCATGTTAGTTCAGGCTTAGCAGTGTTGCCAGGTCTACGGATTTATCCAGAATCTACGAATTTTTGATCAACAGATGAGGTATATGTAGTTTACTGTGGGAGATAAGAAGAAATGCATACTTTTTCTGTGATTTCTGGATTTTTGAAGGAACCAAGCTAGCAACACTGTACCTGCTCCAGGTCGTCACGGAAATTGGGTTCAAAGTCCACATCATCCTCCAAGATCAGTACCTCCTGCAGCTTCTCTGATACCATATGATAAAACAGTAGGCATGGAATTGGCATTATCAATGGGAGATATAATTATCACCTGAGAAATGAAGGCTAACATTTCTACATCTTGTCAATGCATCTATATTTGTTGTGAATATTCATGTTAGTTCAGGCTTAGCCAATATTGATGGAGACTTTCACATTCTTTGCTGATAGCAGCCAAAACTGTACCAGAGCACCACAGATCCTTCATCTCATCCCACCACTCCCTCCCACTCCTGAATCCACAGGATTGATCATAATTAATTTGCTTACAAGGGGCTGGCCCACCAGACTAGGCCAGGAAGGTCACCTACAAGTAATACAACGTTTAATTACGGGATTCAAAGGTACATGTTCGAAACAAATGGTTTAAAAAGGTGTAGTGAGCAGTTTATAATATAGAACAAGTTCTCGGGTAGATGATACAGAAAGTACAGGTCACCTACAAGTACAATGTCATGTATGTAGGCCTGATTCAATTGGCAAATTTCATGGTAAAATTAACTTACTGACATACTTATTTTCCATCCATAACATAGACTCAGATGATGAAGTGCTGGGCTTGGACCAGATGAGTTGCAGGGAACCACTAGATTGCTAGCTGTTTCAACCAGCACTACAGCTACACACCTCATGCAGCAGTACATTGGTGGGAATACAAGACTGTATACTGAACTGAGACACAGTGAACATGAAGAACTGGAATGGGACTTTGTGTGTTGACCACAATACCTGCCTTGTGTAAACATTGTAGATGCCCTCACTGGGTGTATGTATGACAGATGATGTGTGCCAAAAAGTTCCACATTAATCAGGAACAGAATTATTGTTGTCATCACTTGCCAACCAACATTAAATAATATTATTTTAATGTCAACCGATATCTAGTACAGTGGCCTCAGCTGTGGTCATGTACTACATGTATAAACATTTCACTCAATATAAAACTTGAAAATAGCTACTAAGTAAAAATCAGGATGAAGGTATAGTAACTGTTATAAGTATCTAATACATCTACTTACATCATTACAAAATCAGTGATCGGTGATTGGTCAACATTAATTAATATTAGCGCTGTTACTAAAATTAATACTGGGTAGTCGACAACAGGTCTTGGGAATGCATGATGGTTGTCACTTCATAAAAATTAATAATGGGTCTAGTATAGTCTACCCGCAGAGAAATAATATTATGGTAAGCGGTCATCAAATAAATTATCGATTTATTTGAATTTCATAGCACGTACAGAGCCTGAGTTACAATCATAAATGTCTTAGACGATCGTGAAGTGATGATTTATGCTACTTGATTGGAATAATTCAAATAGACTGTCGTAGACTGTTACAGTATTCTTTTTCATGAAGTACTATATTATTATTATTATATATACGTGAAAATTTTCACTGGATAAAAATTTCGCCAATCTTGGCTACCATTGCATATATAGCAGAAAGATTTGGTGGAAAATATTTTCACCAAACCAATAAACGTCGCCATATCTTCTATGCAATCTTTAATACAAAATATTAATTTAGCTTGATAAATTGTTGCCAATGAGAGAAGGCAGCAAAAATTATCTCCTCATGAAAATTATTTCTACGTATACAGTATTTTTTTTATTTTAATTTTTGCACAAGGCACAAACTATAATAAATTGCTCATATCACAAGTCAAAGATCCTTCAAACCAACTAAAATTAATGGTGAGCAGTAGGCGGGATAATAGACTATGACCCATCAGCTAGGAGATGCCACACTTAGCATGCCATGATATTGTTCTCAAAAATTAGAACTTATAATTATTTCCTGAATGGCAGAAGTACATAATACACTGCATGTGGATATTATGTGAGATAACACTATAGATAGTTATAGATGACAATTTTTTAAAGAACATTCTAAATTATGACAAAAGAATTTCATGGCAATACTTCTCTTTCAATTACTAATTCTATAAAATTTACAAAAGAATACTCACAGTGACTTGATCTTAGCAGCAATATCACTATCAAATGGCTTCACAGCTTCAGCCAGTTCTTTCCAAGTGGGAGGAGGGTCTACTCGACTAAGCCAAAGTTTTAATGTCTCCCTTAGACAACTGGGTGCGGTCGTAGCAGAAGCCCGGATGGAATCTTGAAACTTGTCTAGTCTTAAACAAAGTCCAATATTCTCCCATTCACTCGCCAATGGTAGCAGCAGAGGGAAAGCTTTCGATAAATGGTCTACTCCACAAGATGAAACAACTGGGATGTCTGTATGTCATTATGGTAGGTATACATAATATTATGATGTCATTGATGTGATATTACCCCAGGTTCAATTAGAGGTTCGTAAGATACCATAGATTGGGATATTTTCATTGGTGAAATAATGTAAAATTTACATATAATCTAATTTTTGTAAAATGTACACGAACATAATCATTATACTAATTACATGCATAAAATATTTCACATGTTTAATTTTCATCGGTAAAAATCGTCGACAAAATTTTTTTATAACGGAAATTTCTTACTCTACAGTAATACACCCCAAGCAGGACAGTCTGGAGTATAATGCCCTGCTTGTGGTGCGTTAACTGTAAATATTAGCCTCACAAATAGATATTACCAGCTATAGCTTAGTATACAGACCTTTTGCAATAGTTTTGCAGGCATCCACAGCATCCTTTGTTCTTCCACTAGCCAGGAGGGCTTCGATAAACACTCTGTATGTTGCTTTGAAGGCAAACTTCTCCTTCCATCGTCCCAGCATCCCAATTCTTTTCTCATCCACAGTCTGGTAGTCACCATTCACGGCAGCAATGTCAGCTTCAGACAGCTTTAGGTGGAGACCAATGAGTCTCCAGTTCACACAGTGTTTGGAGAGATTCAGGAGCATCTTTTGTGAGAATTCTTGGTCGAGAATATCAAAGTTGACAATACCAGCTCGAGTAGCTACATCTAATAGACTAATCCCACTATCTGCCATTGTAGCATCTTAAATATGAGTGCATATAATTAAGAAAAAGTTGCAATACAAAGTAATAGATATTTCCTTGAAGCAATCTTACCAGAAGATGACGAATCAGCATGAGGTATAGAATGCTCACTAGTGTCTTCACGAGGTCTTGGTGATGAGGCAACAGCTGCAAACACCAGGATTATTGAGATATTACTATAATTATACACTTAATAATATATCGGCCATGGCCATGGTATACAAAAATCAGAAATTAAGTCCCTCTGTGAGTCAATCATTCATTGTAAATTATTGAGAAATAGTTGACAATGGGTAGTATACGTGAGAAGCTATATTTATAATTATACAGACAGGTCAGGACATGCATGTTGTATCTCAACTATTTTGAAATGCTAGCCATAATATTTACATACCAGATGCTTGGGTTACTGATGTAGTATTAACAGGTTGTTGAGTGACAGTTGATGGAGCTGCATACAGAGAATCTGATGTAGTGAATGATTTCAAATTGAAGTACCTACCATAGCTAACTTACATAAACTCGGAAGGTTATGTTGAGCAAGCTCAGAACTCGCATTGTCATCAGATGTGGAAGAAGCTGCAAGAAACAGAGTACAGTGGCTACAACATTCAACGTGATATGATTATTACATAAATACCTTTAGTAAGTCCGAACCATACCAGGTGGCCAGCTTGGAGTGGGTACGAATTAGTACGAGCTATGTCGCAAGTCAAGAAAGTTTTCTTGTCGTTTAGAGTAGCGGTGTGCGGTTTGAGTTCCTCGGGTCGATCAGTGGCAGGTGAGGTCTGAGACGATAGTCGAGTATGAGGACAGTGGAAGGTGAACTCTGGTTTCGTTTGCTTGTAGTTGAGGGCAATGCAAGCAGCATCGATGCCACTGAGGATGGCATTCTTGATGACATTCAGAAGAGCTGAGCATTCACTCGGGACAGCTCCAGCTGCAAGCTTGATGTGCACTTCAATGAGGGAGTTGGAATCGATCAGTGTGACAGAGCAAGGAGGGTCAGTGGGAAGATGCAGCTTAAAGCAATTGCGATAAAGTGACTGATCGTCATCAAGAATACGACTCCACCCAAAGTGATTGATGAGGTGGACCACAAAGCAGCAGAACACTCCAGCACGACGAGAACCTTTGGGGAATCGAATGAGAAGAGGAGCAACTTCGGAAGATGATTCTCTATACTGAGCAAGAGCTGCTTCCAGCAGAGACTCCAAAGTAGCAGGCATCACAAAGTGGGTTTCCTCCTTGTCAGACTTGTGGTCATCTTGATGTGTGGTGGGAGGATTTGGAACATCCTTATGTGCAGAGGCTGGATTTGGAACAGGAGCAAAGACAAGAAGCTTCTTTAATAGCACACAAAGGTCATCAACGGAGAAGATACCAGGAAAATAGTGTCGACTGAAGGTCTCTGATTTCAAGCACTCTTTGCTGACGATGCCTCTATCTCTAAAGTGACTCCACTCACCCTCCAAAGGAAAAGAACTCTCGTCTGATTTAGGCTGTCTGAGCAGGAAACTGTGGGAAACCAACTCAGACACTTTATCGAGTGGAATTTGTGACTCAATAAAGACAACATTTGGAAGGATTTCTGGTAAATACTTGATGACATTGAGCTCATCAAAGAATTTCAAAGCAGCATCAAATGAATCGCTACGAATACCAAGTAATCTAGCCATTTCCAGACACTCTGCCCTGCTAAGTACCCCTCTACCTAGCTCTTTAGCTAGCTCCTGGAGTAGCAGCTCCATGATGTACCACCAGATGGGTATCTCCACTTTCCTGGCTCCAGAGCACTCAATGGCACACCTGAGTGACTGAGCAGTGCCCTTTTCTCTTTCACCTGGGTTGAGCGTGTTGAGAGTGAAGAGTAGCCTTTTCATATCATTTGAAGGATAGACTAGCTGATTGCCAAATTCTGGTTTCAGCATGTCTAGCAGCTGTTTATCCTTCTCTTTCACACTTTCTATTGTGCCACTGGGCTTCACTTTTGACTCTTCTTCTAGCTTGTCAAGGTGAGTACCGACCATAATGATCTTGGGTGGCTGGTTTTGAGCAGAGTATGACTGGATGGTGCTGACGAGACACTGGATTGTGTCTTTGGTTGAGAACTGGGATTGCTGAGTTGCTCCAATCTGCTCTCCATCTTTGTAGTACTCAATACCTTGCATTTCATCCAGCTTGTCAGTAAGACGAGTGACACACAAGGCAGAGGAGATGCTACGGACAAACAGTGGCAAAAGCTCATGATACTGAGGCTGTCCTCCGCTATCTGTGAAGTAGACCCATTTGGACTTCAGAATGATCTCACCAATAGACTGCAGCTGCTCTGAAGAGCCATCTTGACAATCAGCCTCTCCTTTTGGAAAGCCACCGCGTTTCAGCCTTGAAATCTGCAGCACTATCTTCTCCTTAATTGAATTCAAGGCTTTTTGGCAGCTGTCTGATAGTGTGGGCTCGGCACGATCTTGCTTGCTTTTGTGAGACTGCTTCAAAGAAGGTAACTGCGCTCCAGCTGCACCTTGATCTTGTGATGAGAATAGGTTGGCCACCTTGGTAAAAATGCTCTGCTCTGATTTCTGGTGAAGTTGAGGCTCAGCTAAAAGAATCATCTTTGATACAATATCCAGCATGTCTTCATCGCTAACCTCTTTCCACTGCCCTCGTATGTTCTGAACTTTTGTCCCTGAAACTGTTCGAATTTCAACCCGGACTGGGGTTTCTGCACAGATGGTGCTGGTGCGACGGTGAGGCGGTCGCATATCTAAAAGCAAATACTTGAGATGTGTTTTCCCCACTCCAGGCTGGCCCAGCACAATGCACACGACAATGATAACTTCCACAAAGCCATCCTTTAATGCTTCATTGAGCAGCTTTTCCGATCGCTTTTCCGATTGCTTTTCTGCATAAGACCACGCACACGGAACATAAATTTAATTATGAGTAGGCATGTCAGAATCATAAAAAAATCGCCTATAAAAAACCTGCACACATTTAAATATTATGAAGTTTCAGGGATCATAGCTACTCACTACAATGTGCTACGAACACCAAACTAGCACCACATGCTTCAGAAAAGATAGCACTACACTGCAGTATCTAAAGTGTTGGGTTGTAACCACTTCCGGCATTGCAGGGCTTCAGGAAAACTCCATAAAATACCACATACTCAACTACTGTGGCACACAAATATTGCTAATGGATAACTTCAACTTGCTCCATGCTGCTCACTTTTCCAGGGCATTTTATGCTTCTAGGGGTACTTCAGGGTGCTGATTTCAAATTTTTCAGTAGTTTCAACCATTTTTGAAGTGTTTGGTCGAAAAGAGCTCAATCAGCATTTTACTTTGTGTAAAATAGCATGTGTACATATGAGAAAATGCGTTGAAAATATGAAAAATGAAATTTTTGGCTCAAACTACCCCTAGCTAGACTATTTCTGCCAAAAACATGCTACATACAAAGTGCACGCACTTTAAACTCATTGTTGCTTCTAAGGAACTCGGGGCTTGTCTTACACTTTAAGAATAGATTCCACTTCAGAAAACAATATTAATATGTGTATAATGTGCATATACATGTATGAACATGTGTGTGTACCACTGTGAGAGTTTATGTATGTGTTTGAGTGGACATCTAAACTAGAAATTTCAAAAAATCATGCATGAAGTCAGCTTCTGGAGTTCTGAGGCAGTGAAGTATTAGCTACAATAGCAGTCAAACCGGTATGCACACCAAATTTTTTTTATTCATTAATGCATATTAAATTCATCAGTAGAATAAGCAGAGAGGTACTTACATGCTATATTTCAAGTTTGGAGTCGATCAGTAGTGTAGTTTGTGAATTATAGGCCTCTAAAGCAATCAACATGTTATGTGCCATTCCCCTATTGGAATAGTACACACAAGCCTGGCAGAAAAATTGTGATGTTTAGAAATATTAAAACAGCCATATCTCCGCAACCACTCAATGAAATTTATGGAACAAAGACTAAATTGTATCTTGAAGCCTCCTTTATTATTATGTGTAGCAAAGAAAGTGTAAGGGATAATATAAAATTTTGATGTAATATGCCTATTATGAGTGCTACATATAATATTATCTACACAAGTTCCAGTATTATGGGTTTCTAGTTGTTGTATATAACTCTGGGTTGGTACAACTATGGCAACTGATCAAGTGCAGCAACGCAAAATAGAGATGATTGCAAATCGCTAGTACAATGTCATTGTTTATGTGCAATAATTAAGATGGATATTGCAATAGCTAGTATATTGGCTAATTAAAAGGCAAACATTGCAGTCTATAACTCTTCCTACCAAAGACAATAAAAGCGGCCAAATCAAGAGAGATATGCAAATAATGCACGAG